>OY755042.1:56061743-57365302 GCA_963576565.1 Aspidapion aeneum
TCAGCAACTGAAGAGGCTTTTTTTAAAGCAATGCTTATTTGTCTACTGGCCAAAGCACAGTCTTTTAGAATTTTTAAAATTGAAACATTTTTATCCATATCTTCTACCACACCAAGCTGACACATAATTTTATAAACCAATTTCGTTGCAAAACTCATTTTATTTTTTTGAATAGCACCAACTTCACTAAAACACTGTGTTGATAGAACTCAATAATGCACTTTCCTTGAAAAGTTATACCTAACTGACTGCAGTTCAACACGCTCCGCCCTTTTATAAGTGCAGGTTTATACTTGTTAGAAATGGGTTGCAGCTGTTTTATCCCAATACATTTAGCGCAAAGTGGTTAGTAAATGATGCAAACTTTAGCACCAACAATCATAAAATATATATTTTTTTTTGTTAATTAGCAGACATAGTACAAGTTTCCATTAATTTTTATTTGTTTTGTTTGCTTCCTTTAGATATTTTCTACAGTAGCTTAAAAAGGACGCCCACCTTGAGTAGTAATACCTTTACCTTCGGGTACATACTTTTAGCCCTTTGAGTACCATCTTTCCCCCTTTGTCTCAAATTTCCACCCATCAAGTATCAACTTTAATCTCTTTGAGTGCCAACCAATCCAACCGAACCCCCTTCGAGACTCTATTTTGCACCCTTCGGATACCAACTTACCCCCCTTTGAGTAGCAACTTTTATTCCTTCGAGTACCCACTTTACCCCCTTCGAATACCAACTTCGTCTTCTTCGGGTATCAACTTTCCCCCCTTCGCGTCTCAACTTTCCCCCCTTCGAGTCTCAACTTTTCACCAATCGTGTGTCAAGCTTCTTCTCTTCGGTGCACAACTTTGTCCCCTTCAGATACCAACTTTCCCCCCTTTGAGTAGCAAATTTTATTCCTTCGAGTACCCACTTTACCCACTTCGAATACCAACTTCGTATTCTTCGGGTATCAACTTTCTCCCCTTCGCGTCTCAACTTTCCCCACTTCGAGTCTCAACTTTTCACCAATCGTGTTTCAAGTTTCTTTTCGTCGCGGCACAACTTTTCCTTCTTCGAGTATCGACTTTCCCCCCTTCCAGTCTCAACTTTTTACCAATCGTGTATCAAGTTTCTTCTCTTCGAGGTACAAATTTTCCTTCTTCGAGTATCGACTTCTTCTTTTTTGAGTACCTAACAATTTTCTTCCCTTCAAGTATTAACTTCCCACTTCGAGTCTTAAGTTTCCCCCTTCGTGTCTTAACCTTTCCCCTTTAAGTTCCAACTTTCTCTTCTTCGAGTATCAACTTTCCCCCTTCGAGTCATAACTATTACCCCCTCGAGTGCTAACTCTCTCTGTTTCTTTCTTTCATATATATTTTTTTATTTTTCGTAGGCAAACATCTTTTACTAATGTTTATTTTATTTACTATTGGGGATCTTGGAAAGGCCAATCATACAATTTTGAGAATATATTTTGTTAGCCAAACTTTACTTGATTATATTATTTACTGTTAAGTTCTTATAAACTTAAACTGCTTCAGTCTTCTATTTTTAAAATTTAGAGGGATAAATCTTCTAGTAGGCAAGAGATTAAAATTTTTCTTGCGACCTATTTTTATTTAATTTTGCATATTTTTTAAACACATTATAAAGAATGTGCTGATTTTTCTTTACGCATAGCTACAAATTTTGTGTATTAATTTACAGTTTGTTTAACTTTTGAGGATTTTAAACAGTATCTACTAGACGAATAAATCGGAAGCCTGTAGGTGGTGTAATAATAAATAATCAATGGCTAAGATCAATCGACGAGTGACATAATGAGCAGCGACCGGTGTCGTTTTTAACAATTTTATGTTATTATTATTTAAGTTTAATCATCCTACTTTAAATTTTTTTGTGATTTTTGAATGTTTTTTAGTAATAGACGATAGATTAGTACTCAACCAGTATCAGATGACGAAACGAGCAGTGATTTTTAAGTTAAAACACCCTGATTAATTTTTTTAGTTTTTAAACATTTTTAGTAACTAACAAGTAATAACGTCATACGAGGCCTTGGAGAAGTGACATATTTATTAGATGTTTATATTCGTTTTTAAAATCTTTATTATAATGCGTTTTACGATTGATTTAATTTTTAGTATTTTGTCGATAATTTAATACTTTTTTTTAAGAGATGTAACTTTTAAGATTTTTTTGCTTTGCGTACTATATTGTAATAATTGACTAAGCAATAGTTGTAAGATACCAAACTTGGTACTGCAACTTAGTCAATAATAATTTAGAATTTAGAATGATATTATTTATCCATTAGTGTAGAACAAATAATCGGATTTAAGCCTATAGAATCTTTTAGCATACAAAGATTAAAACATTTTTTAGTTAACAGCTTCATAGTCCTTAGCGTAGCCTTCTAATTTTTCTTTATCAAATCACCTAAGACTTAAAAAACTAAAATATTTTTTGTTTTATATTTCATTAATTTATTTAATTCATTGGGTAGTATGTAAGTACGTTATGGTCTACCTAACCAGGAATATATTACGTTTTTGCCTACGCCTGCGCACTCACTAGTGATGATGATGATTGCTGATAGAAACGAGAGCCAGAATGATCAATGAGTTTTTTTTATCCTGAACATTTTCTTTGACACGTGTTTTTGCGTTTTATCAAAGTATCTGCCAATTCTACAAAAAGTTTACAAGATATAAAAGATATGTAATAACAACTTGTACATCCATAATAGGTAGGTCCCAATTTTACTACAAGTTGTATGATATCTACAAGGAAGTAGAGGTAGCACATTCGGTAACGCAATTTTGCCATGACAAAGGAATGCTGATGCTAGCACAAGTTGGTGGAGTGATAGTTTTGGCACCATAATAATGGTATTTTTGGTCAGTCAATTCATTAAAAAAATCGGATTTAAATAACGTGGATAATTATTATTACCATTATAATTAGCATTTACGTCACAATAAAATTTTAAAAACATACATTACATAGGTATGTCCAGTATTAAAAATTTTATGATAGATACTACACTGTTTGTAGAGGATATTCTTTTAAATTTTAAATACACATAAATCATGCCAAAAAAAAGAAATCATTTGTATTTTAGGCAATGATGTGTTTGTGAAGGATTAGTTTACTTTTTAAATAAGTCTTACACCTAATTTTAATTAGTTTTTAGATAATTTATAAGGAGTTTCTGCGTCTAAACCCGAAATAATTAGACAGATCGACCGACAGAATGACCACACAACAACTACAACAAAGGCGAGGAAGCGATTCAGACAAGTTTCAACAAGTCGTCAGCCTTCAACACCTGTAAAGTTAACAGTTAAAAATAATACATGTTTGATAAAATTTCATTTTTCGCACAACAAAGCACAAAAGCTTTTTTAAAATTTTTTTAACATGCACTAGTTTAATCTGTTAACGTATTTTTTATGAATTTCGTGGATTTGCGGATTAGGGAAGCCTTAAATTAAATTACCTTAAGTAACCTTAGCTGAACCATATACGTGAACAGGCAAACGCATTTTTCATTAATTTCATCAATTTGATGTTAAAGAAAAGCCCTATGTATCTTAAGTAACCTTATACAGGTAATTAGTAAGTACCTACATTCTTTTAGAAGGGGCTTTTTTTGCCAAATGTGCTTCAACTACTAAAATTTAATTATTTCTACACCAATAATAATCAATTTCAATTGGTATCCTATAAATAATGCCCTTCCTAAGCGTTTTAATATGCTTCCAACTGTTAAAAATATTTATTTATTTATTTATTTATTTATTTTAATCCTTACTCCATAAGATACATAAAATGCATATTGGATGTGTCAACAAGTATAAAATAGTGGCCTAATAATATCTAACTAACAGTCTAATAGAATACTTATATTATTAGTCTCAAAATTATAAAGCTATAATATTATTATTATTATTCAACACAAAAAAAAAACAAGATCACTAAAAATAATTTCACAAACTATTACATTGACAAAGAGAACTTAGAAAATAGTAAAGTAGTCACTGTGACTGTATAACACATTTTCAGTTAGGATATTTTTAATTATTAATTTAAATGTTTTAAAATTCTGGATATTTCTTATGTCTGCTGGAAGTTTGTTATATACCTTAATAGACATGTAAAGTGGTGACTTTTCGAATAGTGTAGAGTTGTGTGAAGGAATGCTGAGTTGGCATGAAGATCTTGTTTTAATTCCGATGTTAATTTGGTTGTTTGTTGTGAAGTATGAAATTAAAAGTTTATAAAAATACAATGAGTATACAGTCATAATTTTGTACTTTCTAAAGACTGGAGCAGCATGATCCCTCCATCCAGCCCCATCCAGGATACGGACTAGTCTCTTTTGTACAATAAACAATCTCTCTATTTTTAAAGAAGATCCCCAGATGATTATCCCATAAGCAAGACGGCTGATCACCTGTGCATGGATATAGAGCAGAATAGTTTTTTTGTTTAGTTCCTGTTTTAGATTTTTTACAATGAAGCATGATGTTGCTAGTCTCTTTGAAAGGTGGCCAATATGAGTCTCCCAGCAAAGTACGGAGTCAATGTAAACCCCCAGAAACTTGGTATCCTCCTCATTTGGTATAGATTTACCATTCATAAAAACAAGAGATGATTTAGCATCACATTTTTTAGATCTTGAATTTCTAAAGGTGACAATAGCTGACTTCTGGGAATTCAAGAGAAGTCCATTCGATCTGCACCAGTCTGCCATATTAGCTGTTATGGCTTGCATTCTAGTTACCATTCCATTATAAGTTTTGCTGTGTTCAGTTTTGCTGCTGTCATCTGCAAACTGAAATAGACCCTCCGAGACCCCCAGAGTGTCAGCCAGATTGTTGCAAAATATAAGGAACAGTAAAGGAGAGAGGATTCCGCCCTGTGGCACTCCATACTTTATTGACTGAGTAACCGATCGGTATTGTTGGTTAAGAATTTCAGAGTTCTCACCCGATATCTGCACAAATTGAGACCTATCTGTAACATATGACAAAATCCATCCTAAAGCAGGACCTCTAATACCATAAGATTCCAACTTTTTTGCCAATAGTTCTGTATTTACTAGATCAAAGGCCCTAGAAAGATCATAATAAATACCCGATGTATATTGTTTTTGATCCAAGTATTGATATATTAAATTTAGGGACTCAAACAGTGCTGTTTCTGTCGACTTCCCTTTCAAGAAACCATGCTGTGTGGGTGAAAACAAGTCATTTTTTGTAAAATAGGATATTAGTCGATTGTACATTAGTTTTTCAAAAAGTTTTGAAAATACAGAAAGGTTTGACACTGGTCTGTAATTACTCACTTCAGTTTTATTTCCTTTTTTTATAAATAGGTATGATCTTGTTATAGTTGTATACTTGAATAGTTAATAATACTGAATAATATATTTCTTCGAATTATGTTTATTTTATACCTCATTTCGTAACAACTATGTCCACCTATTAGACCACATCAAAAATAAGATTTCCTTTTAAAGTCTAACTCGCAAACACCTACCCAGTAATCGATACCTACCCGCATTCCATTCTTCGTAAATAGCCAGCAGTGTTTTGCCCCTTTATCGCTATACGGGAGACGAAGAAACAGCACAAAGAGAAACGCGTCAAGATATAGCGTCTCTACGAACCTTTTGTGCGATCAATAATTCACGCTGCAAAACACCTATGTAGGCAACAAATAGGAAGATAGAGCAAGGGGAATGCAAAAGTAAAGGACGGACGAAGATACCATGTAGTTTATACGGCCTCTTCAAAACCACCCAACCAATGGTCGACGGCGATGTTGACCCCCTCTCCCCCCACCCCCTTCGAGGGGAGCTTGCTTTTCTATTGGTCGACTCTTAAAATAAGGGTCCCCCACTTCGCCTATCATTGGCCAGCCAATGAGAGGCAAGCTCTCTTCTGATTGGCCAGCCGCCGTTTTGGCTCCTCCCCCCTTCGGGGAAGTCGCTTCCTATTGGTCGACCCTTAAAATAAGAGTCCCCCACTTCGCCTATCATCGGCTGGCCGCCATCTTTTTTTCTGCTGCCGCCATTTTGGCTCCTCCCCCTTCGGGGAAGTCGCTTCCTATTGGTGGACCCTTAAAATAAGGGTCCCCCACTTCGCCTATCATTGGCCAGCCAATGAGAGGCAAGCTCTCTTCTGATTGGCCAGCCGTCATTTTGGCTCCTCCCCCCTTAGGGGAAGTCGCTTCCTATTGGTCGACCCTTAAAATAAGGGTCCCCCACTTCGCCTTTCATTGGCTGGCCGCCATCCTTTTTTACTCCCCTTCGGGGGGTGGGGAGGGGAAGACCACGCCTCCGGGGGTGAGAGGGGGAGGGGGGAGGGGCTTAGGGTGGCAGGAGTGGGGCTGTTTTAAAGGGGCCGTATAAACTACATGGTATCTTCGTCCGTCCTTTACTTTTGCATTCCCCTTGCGCTATCTTCCTCTTTGTTACCTACATAGGTGTTTTGCAGCGTGAATTATTGATCGCACAAAAGGTTCGTAGAGACGCTATATCTTGACGCGTTTCTCTTTGTGCTGTTTCTCCGTCTCCCGTATAGCGATAAAGGGGCAAGACACTAGATAGTTTAAGTTGTGCTACGTATTTTTACGTAAAACTGCACGTTAAGCGCTCTACGTTTTGTTCCAAATTTGAGTTTAAGTTGAATGTTTTTACGTTACCATAACAAGTCTACTAATAGCAGAGAATATGGAATTCGGCACTGTGTTTTTTTGGTGTTACAACCTTACAATTTTGTTTTTTGTCTTTTCAACTACAGTAGGAATATATTTGCAAAGAATCGTTTGTACTGAAAGCGGAAATTAACGTCTAGGCCTCATTTTTCGATCGGTCAATTAACCAATTCTATTCTTTGGTAACGTTACGGTGCCCGCAGACTGCCGTAAGCTAACGTAAATACGTAAGCTCCTAACGTGACCTTGATGACGGTGTGACGAAGTGCGCTTGCGTAACTGTCAAATCTCGTGCTTACGTAAAAATACGTAGCACAACTTAAACTATCTACTGCTGGCCATTTACGAAGAATGGAATGCGGGTAGGTATCGATTACTGGGTAGGTGTTTGCGAGTTAGACTTTAAAAGGAAATCTTATTTTTGATGTGGTCTAATAGGTGGACATAGTTGTTACGAAATGAGGTATAAAATAAACATAATTGGAAGAAATATATTATTCAGTATTATTAACTATTTTTAACAGTTGGAAGCATATTAGAACGCTTAGGAAGGGCATTATTTATAGGATACCAAATTGCGTATAGAGCTTTTATTAAATCATTGTTATTTTTGTAAGTTTGTTATATGTTTTGAATAACAACGATAGTGTAAAAGCATTTAGAGATTATTTTGCGCTAATCACTTTGATTTTCTTGGCTGGGGAGTCAAACCTTGTTCCATAGTTATTGAAATTGATTATTATTGGTGTAGAAATAATTAAATTTTAGTAGTTGAAGCACATTTGGCAAAAAAAGCCCCTTCTAAAAGAATGTAGGTACTTACTAATTACCTGTATAAGGTTACTTAAGATACATAGGGCTTTTCTTTAACATCAAATTGATGAAATTAATGAAAAATGCGTTTGCCTGTTCACGTATATGGTTCAGCTAAGGTTACTTAAGGCAATTTAATTTAAGGCTTCTCTAATCCGCAAATCCACGAAATTCATAAAAATACGTTAACAGATTAAACTAGTGCATGTTAAAAAAATTTAAAAAAAGCTTTTGTGCTTTGTTGTGCGAAAAATAAAATTTTATCAAACATGTATTATTTTTAACTGTTAACTTTACAGGTGTTGAAGGCTGACGACTTGTTGAAACTTGTCTGAATCGCTTCCTCGCCTTTGTTGTAGTTGTTGTGTGGTCATTCTATCGGTCGATTTGTCTAATTATTTCGGGTTTAGACGCAGAAACTCCTCATAAATTATCTAAAAACTAATTAAAATTAGGTGTAAGACTTATTTAAAAAGTAAACTAATCCTTCACAAACACATCATTGCCTAAAATACAAATGATTTCTTTTTTTTGGCATGATTTATGTGTATTTAAAATTTAAAAGAATATCCTCTACAAACAGTGTGGTATCTATCATAAAATTTTTAATACTGGACATACCTATGTAATGTATGTTTTTAAAATTTTATTGTGACGTAAATGCTAATTATAATGGTAATAATAATTATCCACGTTATTTAAATCCGATTTTTTTAATGAATTGACTGACCAAAAATACCATTATTATGGTGCCAAAACTATCACTCCACCAACTTGTGCTAGCATCAGCATTCCTTTGTCATGGCAAAATTGCGTTACCGAATGTGCTACCTCTACTTCCTTGTAGATATCATACAACTTGTAGTAAAATTGGGACCTACCTATTATGGATGTACAAGTTGTTATTACATATCTTTTATATCTTGTAAACTTTTTGTAGAATTGGCAGATACTTTGATAAAACGCAAAAACACGTGTCAAAGAAAATGTTCAGGATAAAAAAAACTCATTGATCATTCTGGCTCTCGTTTCTATCAGTAATCATCATCATCACTAGTGAGTGCGCAGGCGTAGGCAAAAACATAATATATTCCTGGTTAGGTAGACCATAACGTACTTACATACTACCCAATGAATTAAAAAAATTAATGAAATATAAAACAAAAAATATTTTAGTTTTTTAAGTTTTAGGTGATTTGATAAAGAAAAATTAGAAGGCTACGCTAAGGACTATGAAGCTGTTAACTAAAAAATGTTTTAATCTTTGTATGCTAAAAGATTCTATAGGCTGAAATCCGATTATTTGTTCTACACTAATGGATAAATAATATCATTCTAAATTCTAAATTATTATTGACTAAGTTGCAGTACCAAGTTTGGTATCTTACAACTATTGCTTAGTCAATTATTAGAATATAGTACGCAAAGCAAAAAAATCTTAAAAGTTATATCTCTTAAAAAAATGTATAATGAAAAAAGTATTAAATTATCGACAAAATACTAAAAATTAAATCAATCGTAAAACGCATTATAATAAAGATTTTAAAAACGAATATAAACATCTAACAAAAAATGTCACTTCTCAGAGGCCTCGTATGACGTTATTACTTGTTAGTTACTAAAAATGTTTAAAAACTAAAAAAAATTAATCAGGGTGTTTTAACTTAAAAATCACTGCTCGTTTCGTCATCTGATACTGGTTGAGTACTAATCTATCGTCTATTACTAACAAACATTCAAAAATCACAAAAAAATTTAAAGTAGGATGATTAAACTTAAATAATAATAACATAAAATTGTTAAAAACGACACCGGTCGCTGCTCATTATGTCATTCGTCGATTGATCTTAGCCATTGATTATTTATTATTACACCACCTACAGGCTTCCGATTTATTCGTCTAGTAGATACTGTTTAAAATCCTCAAAAGTTAAACAAACTGTAAATTAATACACAAAATTTGTAGCAATGCGTAAAGAAAAATCAGCACATTCTTTATAATGTGTTTAAAAAATATGCAAAATTAAATAAAAATAGGTCGCAAGAAAAATTTTAATCTCTTGCCTACTAGAAGATTTATCCCTCTAAATTTTAAAAATAGAAGACTGAAGCAGTTTAAGTTTATAAGAACTTAACAGTAAATAATATAATCAAGTAAAGTTTGGCTTTCCAAGATCCCCAATAGTAAATAAAATAAACATTAGTAAAAGATGTTTGCCTGCGAAAAATAAAAAATATATATGAAAGAAAGAAACAGAGGGAGTTAGCACTCGAAGGGGTAATAGTTATGACTCGAAGAGGGAAAGTTGATACTCGAAGAAGAGAAAGTTAGAACTTAAAGGGGGAAAGGTTGAGACACGAAGGGGGAAACTTAAGACTCGAAGTGGGAAGTTAATACTTGAAGGGAAGAAAATTGTTAGGTACTCAAAAAAGAAGAAGTCGATACTCGAAGAAGGAAAAGTTGTGCCTCGAAGAGAAGAAACTTGATACACGATTGGTGAAAAGTTGAGACTGGGAGGGGGGAAAGTCGATACTCGAAGAAGGAAAAGTTGTGCCGCGACGAGAAGAAACTTGACACACGATTGGTGAAAAGTTGAGACTCGAAGGGGGGAAAGTTGAGACGCGAAGGGCAGAAAGTTGATACCCGAAGAAGACGAAGTTGGTATTCGAAGGGGGTAAAGTGGGTACTCGAAGGAATAAAATTTGCTACTCAAAGGGGGGAAAGTTGGTATCTGAAGGGGACAAAGTTGTGCCTCGAAGAGAAGAAGCTTGACACACGATTGGTGAAAAGTTGAGACTCGAAGGGGGGAAAGTTGAGACGCGAAGGGGGGAAGTTGATACCCGAAGAAGACGAAGTTGGTATTCGAAGGGGGTAAAGTGGTTACTCGAAGGAATAAAAG
The DNA here is from genome assembly GCA_963576565.1 of Aspidapion aeneum. Taxonomy (NCBI): domain Eukaryota; kingdom Metazoa; phylum Arthropoda; class Insecta; order Coleoptera; family Brentidae; genus Aspidapion; species Aspidapion aeneum. The sequence continues at coordinate 56,072,165 of OY755042.1, forward strand.
TTGCTACTCAAAGGGGGGTAAGTTGGTATCCGAAGGGTGCAAAATAGAGTCTCGAAGGGGGTTCGGTTGGATTGGTTGGCACTCAAAGAGAATAAAGTTGATACTTGATGGGTGGAAATTTGAGACTCAAAGGGGGAAAGATGGTACTCAAAGGGCTAAAAGTATGTACCCGAATGTAAAGGTATTACTACTCAAGGTGGGCGTCCTTTTTAAGCTACTGTAGAAAATATCTAAAGGAAGCAAACAAAACAAATAAAAATTAATGGAAACTTGTACTATGTCTGCTAATTAACAAAAAAAAAACATATATTTTATGATTGTTGGTGCTAAAGTTTGCATCATTTACTAACCACTTTGCGCTAAATGTATTGGGATAAAACAGCTGCAACCCATTTCTAACAAGTATAAACCTGTTTTCGACAAGTCTTAACGTGTATCTGACAAGCACTTATAAAAGGGCGGAGCGAGTTGAACTGCAGTCAGTTAGGTATAACTTTTCAAGGAAAGTGCATTATTGAGTTCTATCAACACAGTGTCAACACAGTGTTTTAGTGAAGTTGGTGCTATTCAAAAAAATAAAATGAGTTTTGCAACGAAATTGGTTTATAAAATTATGTGTCAGCTTGGTGTGGTAGAAGATATGGATAAAAATGTTTCACTTTTAAAAATTCTAAAAGACTGTGCTTTGGCCAGTAGACAAATAAGCATTGCTTTAAAAAAGCCTCTTCAGTTGCTGAAAAATCTCATTTGACGGCGTGCCTGGGACAAGTTAAACAGTGCAAGCACATTTTAAAACAAAAAAGCCTTAAGTTTGGTGGTGCGATTGGCGCCAAGGAAAAACAGCCAAACATCGCGTACAATGGGAAGACCTAAAATCAGCTTTCGAAAGCCGAGTTAGAGTGCTGTGATTACAAATTTACAACATAAGGATCCCAAACAATTTTTAGAGGATTGTTTTAGTTTATTTAAACGAAGAATAGAAAATACATTAAAAAAAGAGGATATGTTAAAAGTTAACACTATTTTAAGTGGAGATTTTCAAATACCAAAACAAGGACAAATTGGAAATGAGACAAAACACTTTAATACCGCTAATGCGATTATTGACCGTAACACAAATTTAAAAAACTGGTTTGAGAAAAATGTTAAAAATTTGCTTTTGACTGACTTGGAAGAATTTGAGCAAAATCAATCCGGATGGTCACTTACAAAAATACATAATCTTATAATAGGAGTTAATAAATATCATCCTATTAGGGCAGGGTGCCATTTGGAAATACCCAAATGTATTGCCAAAAAACATGCATGTGTAAACGTAAAGAATGACGACAATTTCTGTTTTGGCTGGGCTGTTGTATCAGCAATGTTCCCTATCGAAAAAAACTCTAATAGAATCTCATCCTACCCGCATCCTCAAGAAGTGTTAAATTTAAAAGTTCTAAAATTTCCAATGACTTTAAACCAAGTTGCCCGATTCGAAAAGCAAAATAATGTCTCCATAAACGTGTATCGCCTGCAAAAACTTCATAAACACAGTTTTAAAGTATTGCCTGCGTACATTTCTGAAGAAAAGAACGAAGAACATGTTAATTTGTTAATGATACAAAATAATTATTATTTGGATAACGAAGAGATTAACGATCTTTCTCCACCAACTTACCACTTTGTTTGGATAAAAAATCTTTCAAGGCTACTAAGTAATCAAATCAGCAAATGCAAAAAAGCAAAATATGTTTGTGACAGATGCCTGCACTACTTCTATTCTCAAGCTGGACTCATTCAGCATATCAAAGATTGCAAAATTATTGGCAGTGTCGTGGTTCCGAAATTACCAAGTAACGAAAAAAAAGTTGTTGAATTTAAGAACTTTAAAAATAAACAATTTGCATTGTTCATTATCTATTCGGATATTGAGTGCTTACTGCTTCCTGCTGCAGAAAATAGTGGTAAAAGAACCCAAAAATATCAAAGTCATGTGCCTTGTTCGGTAGGATATTATGTAAAATGTGCCTACGATGATTTTTTATCATTTTATAAATCTTATACGGGGCCTGACTGTATGGAATGGTTTAGTAAACAATTACTGGATTTTGCTGAAAACTTGGAAACTGTATTTCTCTGTGATTTACCCCTTGAGCCTTTAAGTAAAAGGCAAAAAACTGACTTTAAGAATGCTAAAAAATGTCATATTTGTGAACAGGACTTTTTAGTTGGTGAAAAGAAAATACGCGATCATAGTCATCTTACATCGGAGTATCGTGGTCCAGCCCATGAAAGCTGTAATCTGAACTTTCAGGATAGTCATACTGTCCCTGTAGTATTCCACAATCTTAGCTCCTATGATGGACATTTGATAATTGAAAACATCGCCAATTTGGACGGATATATAAATTTGCTACCAATTAACAAAAAAAAATATATAGCATTTACCCAAAAAATTAATGAAAATTTAATCGAATTTAGATTTATTGATTCGTTCCGTTCCATGGCCAGTAGCTTGGAAAAGCTAGCTTCATATCTTGAGGAGTACCCACTGGTTAAAAATGAATTTCAAAACTTGTCTGACGAACAATACAAACTTATTTAAAAAAAAAAAGAAGTCTTTTGCTATGACTATATGAGTAGTTGGGAAAAATTAAGAGACACATCTTTGCCTGAGCAACTTAATTTCTTTAACACGCTCGAAAGTAGAGAAATATCTCCTGCTGATTATGATCATGCCCAAAATGTATGGAGAAGCTTTGGTTGTAAAACTCTACAATATTACATGGAACTCTACATGAGAGCTGTCATAAAACGTATGGTCTGGATCCTGCTAACTATTATACGCTTCCTGGTTATACGTGGGACTGCATGCTGTATTGCACGCAACAAAAATTAGAGCTTTTGACCGACTATAATATGGTAACTTTTATAGAACGCGGCATTAGAGGAGGGTTAAGCCAGTGCTCTAAAAGATATGTAGAGGCCAATAATACATATATGCCCAACTACGATTCAACCAAAGAAACATCTTTTTTGATGTACTTTGACATTAATAACCAATATGGGTTTAGCATGAGTCAGTATTTGCCATTTGGCGACTTTAATTGGTTAGAAACTGATGAAATACTTAATTTTGATGTTAATAAAATCGAAGATGGCTCGACTAATGGATACATCCTAGAATTCCCGTGAAATTACATGACTATTTCTCAGACTTGCCTTTATGTCCTGAACATCGCTGCTCCCCTAAAGAAAAGAACTCAAAAAATATAAAACTGATGGCTACATTATGTAATAAAAAGGAATACGTAATTCATTATAGAAATCTAAAGCAGGCATTAAAAGTTGGTATAAAACTCGAAAAGATTCATAGAATTTTATGCTTTAAGCAATCTGCATGGCTGAGACCCTACATTGAGTTAAATACTGAATTAAGACAAAATGCTAAATATGAATTTGAAAAAAACCTTTTTAAATTAATGAACAACGCCGTGTTCGGTAAAACCATGGAAAATATTAGAAATCATAGTATTGTTAAGTTAATCAAAAATTGGGATGGACGATTTGAAGCTGAAGCTCTGATTTCTCGACCTGAATTCAAAAGCATTACAATATTCAATGAAAACTTGGTTGCCGTAGAACTTCAAAAAACCGAAATATATTTCAATAAACCGATTTATGTGGGTATGTGTATTTTGGACATTGCCAAAACAACCATATATGATTTTCACTATAACTACATGGTGCCGGCTTTTGGAAAGAATTGTACTGTTACATACACAGATACTGATAGTTTAGTTTATAACATAAAAAATTATGATATTTATGAATCAATACGACGCGACTGTGACAAGTACTTTGACACCTCGGATTATGCTGAAAACAATATATATGATATACCAAGGGTAAACAATAAAGTGTTAGGTATGATGAAAGATGAGAATAACGGAAAAATCATGACTCATTTTGTTGGGTTGAGAGCAAAAATGTATGCATTTAAAGCTCTTGATGGTGAATCGACTAAAAACAATATAGGCTTGAATGATATGTCAGCTGAAAAAGTGACTAAGAAAGCCAAGGGTGTAAAGCAAAATGTTGTGAAATCGAAAATATTATTTAAGGACTATGTCGACTGCCTAAATAACTTTCAAGAAAAAATGTTGCAAAATCTTATAAGATCGGAAAAGCACAAACTATACTCTGTAAAACAGACAAAAATTGGACTAAGTCCCTTGGATGATAAAAGATGTATTTCAAAGGACTCTTATGAAACGTTACCGTGGGGGCACTACAGTATTGAGTGATGACTTAGGTTAACTGTAATTTTAATAATGGTGTATTTATTTATATTGTGTTTGGTTAGATATTTTTAATAGTGAACTATATATAAGTATAATCTAAATTTAATCTTAGTTTTGTCTATATAATTTATTATAAACCTGTAGAATTAGCATAAGTCTAGTAACGCCTAATATGTTAATGTAAAAATAAATATTTATATAATGATAATCATAGTACCTATAATGTTATTATAAGATACCATCTAAATATAATTAATAGAACTTGTAAGTCTACCCAGCTATAAGCATCTATGATAACTATGATAATAGAAGAATATAATATATTTTTTTATGCTATAAATAAGATTATATATTTAGTTGTATTCGTATATAAAACTTTTTTAAAATAAACAAATAAAAATTATTCTAAAGTGTTTACTATGAACCTAGTCCAAGTATGTAATACTACATATAAAAGATAAAAAAAACAAACTATCTATTCAAACATTTTAAGTGGTGAAAATGAAGGGATTTAAACTGAAAGAATTAATAGACATTCGTTAAAACATTATAATCGCTTTCAAGTAACCCACCCTTTAGGTAAGTTAACCACAGTCCTGCAACAAGCACAATATAGCAAGTTACAGGTCTGCTCGATGTACAAGATGATCAGCAAGACCTAAAGGGTCAGCTGATGGTCAAAAATTTATAGAAGGTTAGAATGGGTAGTACAAAAAAGATAAATGGGGAAATTACTGCCTCGAATGAAATATTCTGTGACATCCAAAAAATTACCACGTTTTCGTCTTATGGGGATTTACATGGAAAAAGTGAGCCAGAACTCTCATATATACTCTACTAGTGTGAGCTTAGGGGCCCATATATTGGCAGAGTATTATTTCAAGGCGGGTACTTTAATAATTGTAATTTATGTTTAGTTTATTAAATATTTAACTGTATACAATGGGTTTTTGAACAAAAATACTTTTTTGAAAAAAAAAACAATGTGCTACAACAAAAATAAAAAGCATATTTCAAACATTTTCCTCTTTTTTCTTAGGCCTATGGAACGTACACAACTGCCTTTAGAGAGCACTGATCTGATCTTTAGAATATTTTTGGAAAAGTTGACCGTTTTTGAGTTATTAGCATAAAACAGTCAAAAAGCACGTCTAAGGGGGGGTCGAACCACCCCCCTGCCAGTGTTGGCGGGGTGGTTCCCTTTCGTAAAATGTTCGGGCAAGTCTTATTTTTTTTCATTCGTCCAAGTGTGTTGCTTCTATCATTAAACGCAGTATCGGACCCCGTAGGGCCTGAACTAAATATTAAATGTTCGTTCCGCGATCGCCAATAAGTTTCCAAGGAATTAACCATATCAACTTTGTATGCTTGAATATATTAAAGGAGCTTGATAAAATTGGGCCAGATCACAAAAATCCAAGTGCCTCGCTTTGGGACTTTTCTGGAATGAGGTGCCTCATTTTCAACAACGTCTTAACATTACTTTAAAATTAGCCAATAGATTTAAACCAAATTACAAGCAATTGAGAGAGAAGATAACCTTTGTTCTTATTTCGCTATTTTCTATGTTTGGCTACATTGTATTAAGTATTTTAAGAAAAAGTCGATTTTGACATCTTTACAAGAAAAAATGGCGCTATTTTGACATTTGTGCAAAATTTCAGGTAACTATATGCGTTTGCTCTTCAACCATAATATTTCTGTTAACTATGCCAAATTTCATAAATGTGGCCCAATTGGGAGCTTGATTGTTATTTTTGAAACGTTGAAAATGATAAAAAAGTACTCTTTTTTCAAAAACAACCAGGCAAAAATTTAGGATTTCCAAAGAATCCTCCTTCTTTACCAAATTTTGTACACATATACAGTACCCTTCCACGGTTCCAAGAACATACTTCGTTAAGTTTTTTGTTAGCTTTTCTGTGGCGCAGAGGCAATTTACTGATGTACGAGATTTGTACAAACATAAGTTTCTTATTTATTAAATTTCTTCACAATTGGGACCACCCTGTATATCCTGAATATATTTTTTTAAAGCTGTTAAAATTTGTAATAATATGATGTGTTACAGCATGACAATTTTTTTTTTAATTAAGGAAAAATATGAGCAGGTATTTAGTTTTTCTAAAAAATTTGCGATTTTATTAAAAAATTATTTTTTTATTTTTTAATTCTCAAAAGCAGAAAACAAAAAACAAATAGTACGCTTTACCAGAAAAAGTTTTTGGAATCTCTCTACTACTAAAAAATCATTAAAAAAATTAAATATGCTACAGGGGCAATACGATAAGTTTTTATGTTGACAAAAACAGAGCAAAATCGCATTTTCTTGTAGATATTGTATTGACTCGGATTAATCAAATTTTTTTAGAAACCTTTTAAAGTATTTAAATGAATTAATCAAAAATTTATAGCAGGTTTACGGCGCTTTCACATTTTTTTTTTAATTCTAGATACAAGGATAAGCCACACAAATAATCAGAAATCTTAAAAATGCCAGTTGGTGTCTTTTGATTTTATTTAAATTTTGTCAGTTTTTACCTCATAACATAGCCATTTCTACTGGGGATTTTATCTGGTAATATTTTTGTTGTTTCTTATAAATTTCTAAATAAAAAATGTTAGACTTGTCTATCTGGGCGATGGCGCTCTATATGAAATTATTTATTTTGCAGGCCATGTTTTTTAAAAAAGAGTACTTTTTACCGTTTTCAAGGTTTCAAAAATAACAATCAAGTTCCCGATCGGGTTACATTTATAAAATTTGGTACAATTAACAAAAGAAGTATTATAGTTGACAAGCAAACTTATATAATTACTGAAATTTTGCACATATGTCAAAATATCGCCATTTTTCCTTGTTGCTAAAATCGACTTTTTTTTAAATACCTAATGCAATAAGGCCAAACGCTCGCTGAACTTAAAGAAATAAGAACAAAGTTCATTTTCTTGCATTTTTTGGTTATGATTGGGCTGAATCAAGCTTCAATACGTATTGAAGTCTCATCAATCCGCTTCAATGTAGATTCAATATACCTAACTCTATTAATAAGATGAGTAATTTTGACTGATGGTTGTGCTCGGAATCTGGAACAAAACTGATGCAAATATTGATCAACGTTCGTCAATATACCTCATAAACGTCAATATGAGCATCAATATTGTTTCTATCAATACACTTCAATATAAATTTCTATCAATAGACTAAACGATCAATACCGAGGGGTAGCTCGATCGCCGATTTTTGTACACCAAAGGGAAATACCTACGGTATTTTCTGGTATTTCCCAGTATTTCCTTAATTTTCAATGGTATTTCCTAGTATTTCCCAAGCACTTCCCGGTATTTCCTAGTATATTTCCCAGTACTTCCCAAGTATTTCCTGGTATTTCCCGTAACCTGTACACGTACGTAAAGCCACCCCTCGGTCAATACCGCCTTCAATAGGTATTGAAACTGACATTATTCCAAAACGTATCATTTTGCGGTACTTCGTTCCGCAGCGCGCCCGCTAATGCATTTATTTAATTAATTATGTTTTTAAGAGTTTTATGCCACTACTGCAAATAAATTCTTAAGTAGCTGTTTTTTTGAATAATAAATCTAAATTTGGGTAAAAAAATACTTTTTCTTTTTTTAAATATTTTTATAGATGTGCACATCCTCAAAGATAAAGGCGAGGGGTGGCTGGGTATTTCCCTTTGGTGTACAGGTTAGCAGAAAACCAGGAAATACTTGGGAAGTACCGGGAAATATACTAAGAAATACCATTGGAAATACTAGGGGGAAATACTAGGAAATACCATTGCTTGGGAAATACTAGGAAATACCATTGAAATTTGAGAAAATACTGGGAAATACCAGGAAATACCGTGGGTATTTCCTTTTGGTGTACAAAAATCGGCGATCGAGCCACCCCTCGGATAAAGGTAATTGGAAGACTCAAGCGTTTCTGCTTTTACAAGCTTGATTCAGCCCAAGTATAACCAAAAAATGGAAGAAGATGAACTTTGTTCTTATTTCGTTAAGTTCAGCGAGCGTTTGGCCATATTGTATTAAGTATTTTAAAAAAAGTCCATTGTGGCACCTTTACAAGAAAAAATTGCGATATTTTGACATATGTGCAAAATTTCAGGTAATTATATAAGTTTTCTTGCCAACCATAATACTTCTTTTGATAATTGTACCAAATTTTATAAATGTGTTAACTACTGGAGTCAGTAATGCAAGTAGTTAATTTAAATGTTTGTATTGTATGAACGAACGATATAACAACTATAAAAATCTAAAATCTTAATTTGTTATGTTTACAATATCAATCTCATTATCTGACTGATGACGCACGATGACCCTTGAGGTACAGGTCCGTTAGAGTGTTCTTGCTAACACCTTCCTTATTTTAAGATGAAATCGTCGAGTTTGGTCGGTAATCGTCGATTTCTTTGTGGTCTATTTGATGTACTTGTAATTCCTTCTGGACTTTGACTAGGAACCTCTATATTTTCTAAAATATCAAATTCTATTGGTTTGGGATCACATGATCTTAAAAGTTCCTCTAAAGAAGTGCTTGATAAATTTCCTTGAAGACCTTCTAAAAGATTATTTCTTTCCAAAAAACTACTCTGATTTTTTTCAGGCTGAGGTTGGTCAGAGATATTGAAGGTTTCCATTAAAATGTCGAATGGTAAACATGAATTTGATTGTTGAATTGATTCACATTTTCTTGCTTTGAGCTGATTTGCATGGACTCTAATGACTTTTTTTTCTTGTTCAAGAAATACATTGTACATGACATGTCCAACTCGTTCTAATACTCTTCCTGCGATCCATTTCTCTTGTCGATATCTGTAGACTTTGACATACACCAAATCATCTGGAACAAAAGTTTTTAATTTTGCACCATGCCTTCTATTAAACTGTTCCTCCATTTTTGAATTGACTTGTCTTTCTGAAAATAAAGTTTGTGGTTTAAGAAGATCCAAAACTGTTTTTATTTGTCTTCCGAAAATCAGTTCTGCAGGTGACTTGTGCTCAGGTGCACTTTTATTTGGTGTTTGACTGTAAACTTGAAGAAAAGTTGTGATGTTTTCTTTTGTCGGAGCTTCATTCTTGGATTTTTTTAAAGCACGTTTGAAAGTATCAACAAACCTTTCGGCCAATCCATTTGACTGTGGATGGTAGGCTGGAATGCGAATATGACTAATACCTTGTACTTTGCAAAAATGTTCAAATGGCTTGCTGACAAAAACTGTAGCATTATCTGACACGATAGTATTAACAGTTCCCATTCGTGAGAAAAGTTTGTTCAGTTTTCGTATGGTAGTTGAACTGGTAGGGTTTTTTACTTTAAAAACTTCTGGCCACTTGGAGTAAGCATACTCAACAATAAGATAACTGTAACCATCAATAGGGCCAGCGTAATCCATATGCAATCTTTCTCATGGTTTTTCAGGTATAGGCCATGCGGATAATGTCGTTTTAACTGGAAACTTTGAAGCTTGTAAACAACTATCGCAACGTTGAACAAATTCTTCGATCTGTTTGTCCAAAAATGGCCAATAAATGTAGCTTCTAGCGCCTTCATGCGTTCAATTCCTGGATGTCCTCTGTGAAATTGTTTTATGACACGTTTTCTGTAAATTCTTGGAATTACAACTCTGTCATTCATTAAAATGCAATCTTGTGCAATTGAAAGCAAGTCTTTTCTGTTGAAAAACTGTTGTATTTCCGAATCAGAATGTTGAATTTTAGTAGGCCATCCATTTTGAATGTACTCGAAAACTGTGTCCAAGATCGGGTCATTTCTTGTATTTGCTGCTATCATTTTGTATGTAACTGGTAATAATTCAATTGTTTCGGATACAATTTGATTAATGGAATCTTCCACTTGAACAGCAGCAATAACAAAATCTTCATCGGGTTTTTGGTTACTATCTAGTAGACGTGAAAGTACATCAGCGTATCCGAATGAAGTTGTTGAAATATATTGAATATCGTCCCCATCGTTGTATACGGGTTGCTGCCGAAAATTGACAAAAGTGGTTTGTGATCCGTCTGTAATGTGAATTTTCGTCCAAAAATCATTTTGTGAAATTTCGTTACTGCATACACTAGTGCAAGAGCTTCCTTTTCGATTTGACTGAATTTTCGCTCAGCTGGTGTTAAAGAACGTGATGCATGGGCTATTGCTTTGGTAGAACCATCTGGAAACTTATGAAGAATGCATGCGCCTATTCCATAGTTTGAAGCATCTGCTGCTACTATGATAGGTAAATCTGGTATGTAATGTGTAAGCAACAGATCAGAAGTTAAAATAGACTTAAGTTTTTCAAAAGCTTTTTGACAGGTTAGATTCCAGTCCCATTTGGCATCTTTCTTTAATAAATTGTCTAAAGGAGCTCGAATGTTTTTCATATTTTTCACAAATTTGCCTTGTTGACTGCACCTAAGAAAGACCTAAGTGTAGTAAGATCTTTTGGTGGTGACATATCTACAATGGCTTGAATTCGGGTTTGATCAGGTCTGATACCTTCTTTATCCAAAATATGTCCAAGGTACTTAATTTGAGGCATAGAAATCTTACATTTCTCAATCTTAAGTCGAAAACCATGATTATGAATTCTTTCTAGAACTTTTAAAAGATTTTGGTTATGTTCGTTGACAGTTCTACCTGTCACAATGATGTCATCCAGATATGGTGCCACCATATCCAAACCAGCAAGCATAGTATCCATAATTTGTTGAAAAGCGCCTGGAGCAGTTTTAACACCAAATGAAAGACGATTACATCTGTAAAGTCCCTTGTGTGTATTAATACTTGGCAATTTCTTAGATTCGTCATCTACTTCAACTTGTAAATAGGCTTCGGCCAAATCAAGGGTGCTAAATATGACACCATTGGATATTTTGGCGAAAATTTCTTCGGGTACCGGTAATGGATAACAATGTGGTTCGAGAGAATCGTTTAGACCTGTAGAATAGTCAGCACAGATACGGATTTTTCCATTGGGTTTCTTGACAACTACAATTGGTGCGGCCCAATCAGAAAATTCTATTGGTGTGATTGCTCCTTCTTTTTCAAGACGGTCCAGTTCTTCATCAACTAGTGCTTTGACATTGTAAGCCACTGGTCGTTTTGGTCGAAAAACTGGTTTAACATTTGTTTTTGTATATAACTTTACTTTGGACTTATTGTAGTGTCCCAATCCTTCTTTAAAAATGTCAGGAAACTGGTTTTTTAAAAATTCTGTATTGACTATCTTGGGTATTTGGGATAAAATATCAATTTTCTTGCAAACGGAGTTTATTGGAATGTCCCATAATTCAAGATCTTCAATCTAGTCAATTCCTAGTAAGTTGAGTTGTGAAATTGAGGTTACAAAACATTTTCGTGCTGTATTTTTGCTTGTGGAATTATGATCAAGGGATACTTGGCATGTGATTTCTCCCAAAAGATCCACCGGTTATCCAGATGCGTTTAAAGACTTATCAGTTGGTACAATGGTTGGTTGACCAATTTTCTTCCAAACTTCTTGATCAATTATTGTAATGTCAGAAGCTGTGTCAAACTGAAGTGAGATGGCTTTACCATTCAGTTTCAAGTTGATGAACTTGCGTGATGAGTTCACTTGATTGATGGTTACACTTTTTGTACTATTATCCTTTGACTTTTTGGTGTTTTTAATTCCAAAAAAGTGAGGTTTTGAAGATGCTTTCTTCTTAAAGCAAGCGCAGTAGCCTTCTTTATGACCAACTTTAAAACATTGAGAACAAGTATGTTTGGAATAGGAACAGTCTCTTTTAAAATGCATCTCTCCACATTGCCAAGTCCTTGGTTTTTCTTTAGATTCTGATGCTGACGACTGTTTTTGTTTGTTGACAGCGTGGATAGTAGATTCAGGCTTTTTTCCAATTAGTGCGGTATCTGCTTCTCGACTAAGGATGTTTTGGCATTCATTTACTAAATCCTCCAAAGAAAAATTGTCCTTGTCGTTGTTGTTTATTTTTGAGAGTAAACGAGTGGTAATATGTGCATATTGAGGAGATTTTAAACCAATTATAAACATTAGGCATTTGAACTGTGTTTCGTCAAGTTTTTTTATTTGAAAAGCTTCACAATGCTTGTTCACAATACCGGTATGTTGCAAAATCATCTGAATCGTTCTTATATAACTGAAGACATTTGAATCGTGAGCTGAAAATGCTTTCTGCTTTGCCAAAAATCTTTTTCAAAATGCGTACGGTCTCATCGAAATCGTTATCTTTTTGTATTTTAGGCAAAATGAAATTTAAATAACGCTCGTGAGCATACGAACTTAAATTTCTAAGAAGCAAACGTACTCTGGCATCATTACTTAGTCTAGCACCATCAATTTTAAATAAATCTTCATACCTTTGAAACCAAGATTCAAACGTAACCTGGTTGTCTGGATCAGGTATAAACTCTCTAATATTGTGTGCTAAGGATTCAATTATAAGTTCAGTGTTGTCTGGTTCTTTGTTCTTTTCAGCATTTGATGTCTTTTCTAGCAAAGCTTGCAGGATTTTGTTTTGTTGTTCCAACAGCTTGGCTAAATCTTCAGCTTCCATTATCTTTGTCGCCAACTGTTAACTACTGGAGTCAGTAATGCAAGTAGTTAATTTAAATGTTTGTATTGTATGAACGAACGATATAACAACTATAAAAATCTAAAATCTTAATTTGTTATGTTTACAATATCAATCTCATTATCTGACTGATGACGCACGACGACCCTTGAGGTACAGGTCCGTTAGAGTGTTCTTGCTAACAAAATGTAACCCGATCCAGGGCTATCAAAATGGACGGGCCACGATCCTCCACTTTGTTGACGTCACATCCGGGGCTGATTTTTTTTTTGATGGTCACGTTACGACACAGCTGATTGTCTTTAAAATATTGAAGTTGGAATGACGATTCATGGATATTTGATTTTTTTTAAATAAAGCCGTTTTTGAGATTGTTTTTACTTTATTCTTGCAGAACATTTTTTTTTAAATGTATAGTAAGCTCTAATTTTTCATAGCCGCTTCATTAGCTCACACAAAAATTAAGTTTAAAGCAGAAGCGAATGTGACAATCACATATGACAAAGTCAAATACATGTCAAATATAACAGTTGGCATGTGGTACATGGCGGGTAATTTGAATTCAAAATAAGGAATGCTAAATCTTGAAGATTTTAACCTTTTAATCATGTTGCTTCCTTACAAACCTTTGGTGGAATATCGGGATGGTGTCTGAGAATATTTGACTGAAATTTTGCGGAAATCTGTAGTGCCATTTTGAAAATATCATAAAAAAACGTCTGACCTCCCATAAGACCCAATGTAAAATTCAGCCCCGGGAGAACAGCTGATTTTTTCAGGGTCGTGGCCTCTATTTTTGTGTTGGCCTTGCCCGATCGGAAACTTGATTGTTATTTTTGTAACGTTGAAAACGGTCAAATGTACTCTTTTTTAAAAAACATGGCCTGCTAAAAGAAATAATTGCATATAGAGCGCCATCGCGCAGATAGACAAATCTAACATTTTTTTATAAGAAACAATAAAAATATTACGAGATAAAATCCCCAGTAGAAATGGCAATGTTATGAGGTAAAAACTGACAGAATTTAAATAAAATCAAAAGACACCAAATAGGCATTTTTAAGATTTCTGATTATTTGTGTGGCTTATCCTTGTATCTAGAATATTATTTTTTTTTTGTGAAAGCGCCGTAAACATGCTATAAATTTTTGCTTAGTTCATTTAAATAATTAAAACGGTTAAATTCTTTTTTTATTAATCCGAGTCAATACAATATCTTCAAGAAAATGCGATTTTGCTCTGTTTTTTTCACAATAAAAACTTATCGTATTTCCCCTGTAACATATTTAAATTTTTTTTAATGGTTTTTTAGTAGTAGAGAGATCCCAAAAACTTTTTGTGGTAAACCGTATTATTTGTGTTTTGTTTTCTGCTTTTAAGAATTAAAAAACAAAAAAAGAATGTTTTAATAAAATGGCAAATTTTTTAGAAAAACTAAATAATTGCTCATATTTTTCCTTAATTTCAAAAAAAATTGTCATGCTGTAATACATCATTTCATTAGAAATTTTAACAGCTTTTAGGAAATATATTCCGGTTGTTGAGAAATTTAATAAATAAGAAACTTATGTTTGTACGAATCTCGTACATCAGTAATTGGTCTCTGCGCCACAAAAAAGTTAACAAAAAACTTAACGAAGTATATTCTTGGAACCGTGGAAGGGTACTGTATATGTGTACAAAATTTGGTAAAGAAGGACGATTGTTTGGAAATCCTAAATTTTTGCCTGGTCTATCTATAAACTTAGCATTGCCACTTAAGAATTGGATATTCGCAATAAATGCATTAATTGTCGTAAATTTAAAAAAACTTTTTGTGGTAAACCGTCTTATTTGTTTTTTGTTTTCTGCTTTTGAGAATTATAAAACAAAAATATATATTTTTTTTAAAAATCGCCAATTTTTTGGAAAAACTTAATACTTGCTCATATTTTCCTTAATTAAAAAAAAATGTAATAGTCTAATTACATCATTAAATTAGAAATTTTAAAAAATGTAGGCATTATAGACAAGGTAGTCCCGGTTGTGAAGAAATTTAATAATTAAGAGAAACTTATATATTTGTATGAATCTCGTGTATCAGTAAATCGCCTTTGCGCCACAGAAAAGTTAACAAAAAATTTAATGAAGTAGATTCTTGGAACCGTGGAAGGGCACTGTATATAGTACAAAATTTGGTAAATAGGTACAATTGTTTGGAAATCCTAAATTTTTGCCTGGTCTCCATGTGTAAGTATCGTTTTGAAAATTGAAATAATTCAAAAGTAATAATAATACAGTTGACTGAAATTACAAATTAAAAATAAAAATAATTTTAAAACGAATAAAATAGATTAAACAATAAATAAATAAAATAAATTACGATGGATAGTTCGGTTCGGTTCGGTTCGGTACATAATAACATAACGTAAAACACCACAACATAAAATAACATAGACACCTTTTGCATGTCCTATTTTTCACTTATTCTTTATGTGAGACATGCGCACTTACCTGGTTTAAACTTCATCCCTTACTAAAGGATAGTGTTTAACCTTACTTGTGTTCGAGTCGCAGTGTTGCCACGTATATGAGGGGTAGTCTGCAGATTAATTTTTATGCCAAATATTGAAAATTATTTTTTATAAATATGTGTTGTTTGGCAACAGTGTTCACCAACTAAGCAAAAGTCATCAATGTTCGGCGAAGTGTGTAAAAAAAAGAAGTTTTTTTTCGTTTTTACTTATGTACCTGTCCGCTTATTGCAGACAATTTGCCAGCTCAATTCGGTGGACACCAAGATAATCTGACTCGAAGTCACTTGGTGCCCGGGACAATCATAACTCATTCACTCACACATTCATACTATATGAAGACCCAGCAGGCTGGCCTACTAAGCACCCCTACGGTAGGCACTTTTCTTTTCTCATGGAGGATTTAATTTTAATTTTTGACACAGGGGTCTTTATCGTGCTAGCGCCTTAACACGGGACCACCACGGGCTTAACGTGACGGCCTTGTATTGATCATCAACTTTGCCTACTTCGTTGATGTCCAAACTTCGCCCAAGACAGGCTTTACCCCTACTTCCGGTAAATCTGTATTCACAAACGGATAGTAGGTTCGAGTTTGTAGTGGCAGGCATGGGATTCCAACCCACCACCCTCTGATTGTAAAGCTAACGCACGCCCACTGAACCAATCAGGGCCACAAAAAAGAAGAGCCTTGTACAGTACACAGAGTCTACTTATTTTACTGACCAGAATGTTACTTTTACTGACCAACGACTTTTTTTAACTTTTCGATGTCGGAGCGAATTTTTTGAGGTTGAAAAATCCTACAATTACCTATCTATCACTTATGTACAGATCACTTTTATCTCAAAAATAAAATTTGTCACTCAAAAACCAACTACTACCACCTTTGATTATTAGGTTCTACTACCAAAAAACCAACTACTACACTACCACGTTCACCTGCCTTCTACCACCAAAAAACCAACTAGCTCCTATTACCAAACAACCAACTACTACCACCTCCCCTAGCTTCTACTACCAAAAAACCAACTACTACCACATTCCTTTAGCTTCTACCATCAAAAAACCAACTACTACCATCCCCTAGCTTCTACCATCAAAAAATTTGTTACTACCATCTCTCCCTAGGTGCTACTACCAAAAACCTAACCACTTCCACCATCTTCTAGCTTTTATTAGCAAAAAAGCAACTACTACCACCTTCCCCAAACTTCTACCATCAAAAAACCAACTACTACCACCTCCCCTTAGCTTCTGCCACCAAAAAATCAACCACCACCACCTTCCCTTAGCTATATATATATTTATCGGTTTCACAACGTTCTACATCTTCCGATACCCAATCTCCACTCGTTTCTGTTTGCCCACAATTCATCATCTAGGCCTCTTATTCTTATTTCACTGTCTATTCCTTCTCTCCAGCTTCTCCGTGGCCGTCCTCGTTTTCTTCGGCCAGTTGGTTTCCATTGTAGTATTTGTATAGGTAGTCTTTCATCATTCATTCTTTGTACATGTCCGTACCACACCAGTTGCTTTGTTCTTATATCATCCACTAAAGTACGTTCCCCCACTGTCATAATTTCTCTTATTCTTTGATTTGTAAATCTTTCTCTTTTTGATTTCCCTGCTGCTCTTCTCCAATAGTCCATCTCCGTAGCGGAAAGCATTTTTTCAGTTCTATCCTTGATTGGCCATACTTCTGAGCCGTATGTAATAATACTTTTTACAATGGTGTTATATATAAGCTTTTTGTTATGTTTTGATATACTTTGGTCCCAAATTATTCCATTTAATAAAGTTATTGCTTTTCTTCCTTGTACGTTTCGATCTTTTATAGCTTTGTCTAGTGTTCCGTCAGCTGTAATTTTTAGACCTAAGTATTTATACTCATCACAGGACTAAATTCGCTGCCCGGTATTTAAGATTAGATCCTGTTTCATTCCACCGACACACATATACTCTGTCTTATTGAGATTAACCTCTAGTCCCCACTTATTGTACTCTTCTATTAGTTTTCGTGTCATATATTCGAGGTCGTCATAATCCTGAACTATCTGATCATCGGCGAAACATAAAGTATACAAGGTGGTTTCGTCCAACGGAATTCCCATGTTTTGGCATTTTTTCTTCTATACTTTAAGGATTTGTTCCAAGTATATCTTGAAGAGCGTAGGCGAGATACAGCAACCTTGTTTAAGACCTTTATTTACTTGAAAGCCTTTGGTTAGTTTTGATTTTATTTTAACTTTTGCCTTACTATTGCGGTATAACTCTTTGATGGCCTTAATTAGTTGTACGCTTATGTTTGTGTTTTCCAACGCTTTCCAAAGTAGATTTAGTGGTATACTATCATATGCCTTCTGCAAATCGACGTAAAGCAGATGCAGCTCTTGTCCGTATGCCATTTTCTTTTCAATAACTTGGGTTATACAAAAGAGATGATCTGAAGTCGATCTACCCGCCCTGAAACCAGATTGTTCGTCTGCCTCCATGTCTTTATATTCGCTCTCCACTTTATTTCTTATTATTTTACTGTATATTCTGCTGAGCGTACTAGTCACAGATATACCTCTATAATTGTTACATATATCTTTCCTTCCTTTTTTGTGTATTGTGGATATATATGACGTTTTCCACTCAGTTGGTACTACAGTTCCATTTAAATATTTTAGAAAAAGATTCCGTAATCTCCAAAACAGTTCTTCAGTGCCATATTTAATAAGTTCGGCTGGGATATTTCCGGGTCCGGCAGATTTACCGCTTTTTAAGGTTGTGCACACGTTTTTGACCTCAGAGATTGTAAGGGGTACTGGAGATCCCATCGTTCTAATTATATTGTCTCTTGCGTCTTCCTTGAATTCTACTCTATCTTGAGTTAAAAGTTTTTTAAAATGGTCATCCCATTCTTTGTCTGGAATTGGTGAAATGATATCTCTGCATGTTTCTTTTCTAATCGATCTTATAGTTTTCCAGCTTTCGGTACTTCTCCTACCTCCTAAGTAAGAATCTATTTTCTGCGTCCACGAATGATTTTTCTTATCACTGATTATTCTTCTTACCTTGGATTGCACGATTTTGTATTCTTGTCTGCTTCTATCTGTCTTTTGGGATAAGTAGGTGTGATATCCTTTTTTCCTCTATTTCTCTTTCAATCTCAGCATCCCACCCACTGGCGTATATAAGGGGGGGGGGCCTGGGGGGCCCGGGCCCCCCCGAAGCTAAGATTTTTTTAGATATTTTCCACATATTTCCTAAATACAAACATAAAATAGCATAAAATACGGCCTCATGGGGTCTCGGCCCCCCCCCCAAACTGCCTTGGGCCCACCCCGAAACTTTTTTCTATATACGCCAGTGATCCCACCAGTACGGTTTTCTTCTTTTAGAAGTTTCTTCCACTAATCCTAGTGCTTCTTTTGCAGCTTGGTGGATGCTTAATGTAATACATTCGTATTCCTCAACTGGGATTTCACCTGAACTTGTATTAAGTTTTTCGTTCAGTCTCTTTTTGTATAAGTTTTTTACGCTGTAATGTTCTAGGCTTAGTAGATTATATTTACAGTGATCAATTCCTTCAATCACTGTATCATCCAGATGTTGTTGATGCAGGCTTCGGCCTTGATAAGGAAAGAGAATTTTGGACTTCAGAAAATAGTGATCACTTCCGCATGTTGATCCACGCTTTGTTCTGACATCTTGAATTTTTAGTTTTGTCTTTTGTTTAGTGATTAGATAATCAATGACGGATTTCAGGTTTTGTGAGGGTTTGGTCCAGGTATATTTGTGTATTTCCTTATGTTGAAAAAAACCGTTTTGGATTTTTAGGTCTAATTGCTCACATACTGTAATTAGCCGGTTTCCATTGTCATTAACAACATTTTCTCCATATTGGCCAACTGTCAGATCATTAACTCTGTTACCGGTCGTACTATTTAAATCTCCCAATATGACAATTTCTCTAGATGTGCTTACTGCTGATATTTCATTGTGTATTTCTTCAAAAAAATTGTCTTTCACGGCTACATTTGCATAGTCGTTATACGCATAGATTCCAAAAATTGTAAGTCTCACTCCTTTTATGGTTATATTCATTTTAATTAGCCTTTAATTGACTGCTTCCCAGTTGGTGATAAATTTTCTAAATCTTTTGTTGACCAAAATAGATACTCCTTGTTGAGCATGTTTTTCTTTTGCCACTCCGCTATAGAAATGGTTATATTCTCCTAGATTTTCAGATCCTTTTCCTTTCTTTTTCGTTTCTCTTAGTACAGCAAGGTCTACCTTCATTCTGCTGCACTCATGTACTATTTGGTTAACTTTTCGACCCATTCCTTGCACGTTCCATGTACCAAAATTCATATTCCAGTTTCTTTGCTTGGTTCGTCTTAGGTTTTTCTTTTCTTTCCGAGGCGTTTGATTGGGTTTTTTAACAGTGTACATTTTTTCCGGGTATCAGAGAGTTAGTCTGATGCCCCAACCCTCAACCTGGAGGACCAGGTGATTTTTGATCGAGGTTTTCTTCCCCTAGCCTTTGACGAATCCAACGCCGGTACTACAAGGCAGTAGTCTTTTATATTTTCCCTAAAAGAAAGGGTTGCCACCTACGCTATGATTACCGTACCGAGGTCCATTCTCTCCGCCTTTCATATCGATGTGGTCATTTCCCGTAACCCTGGGAAAGCTTCTACTACTAAAAAACCAACTGCTACCACCTTTCTCCAGCAAATACCACTACCTCCTCCTAGCTTCTACCAGCAAGAAACCAACTATTAACTACTACTACCTTCTCCTAGCTTCTACCACCACGAAACCAACTACTACAATTATAATCAAATGAGGTAGTAGTTTATTTTTGGTGGTAGAAGCTAGGGAAAGGTGGTACTAGTTGGTTTTTTGTTGGTAGAAGCTAAGCGAAGGTGGTTTTTGGGATAAAACTGAGTCGTAGCTGAGTGACAGATCACTGTAGCTGTGGTAACAGCTTAGACGTATAAGTTAGTACCTATTTGCTTTTACCACGGACAAAGCAAAAAATAAGAAAATTCGTTGGTCAGTAAAATAGAAATTCCCCAGTACACACACCTAATCCTATATTTTCCTGGCAGTTTTTCACTGGTACTGGTTTTTCAGTTTTTCCCTGGTTGTTTTCGAAACTTTTTCATTAATGTTGCCTACAGCCATAAGGCTTTTGACAGATAAGAAACAGGCTTTTGACAAATAAATAAAGAATAACAAAAATAACGCAAATAAACATTGTGTCTGCAAAAGGTCAAAATTGGACAAATATCACGTAACATCTGTCATTTATGAAGGATAAAGTTAGCTAAAGGAGTGCGTGCAAAAGGTCTTATTGACCTGTAAAATGACAACATACAAATAAATTATGAAGAAGATGAAGAAGAGAAATACCAATGTACATTTAATTTGTTTTGAACATATGCAGTTTTCAGTAAGTAAAATCAGTGTAAATAGCTAGTTTAAGTTGTGCTACGTATTTTTACGTAAAACTGCACGTTAAGCGCTCTACGTTTTGTTCCAAATTTGAGTTTAAGTTGAATGTTTTTACGTTACCATAACAAGTCTACTAATAGCAGAGAATATGGAATTGGGCACTGTGTTTTTTTGTTGTTACAATTTTGTTTTTTGTCTTTTCAACTACAGTAGGAATATATTTGCAAAGAATCGTTTGTACTGGAAGCGGACATTATCGTCTAGGCCTCATTTTTCGATCGGTCAATCAACCAATTCTATTCTTTGGTAACGTTAAGGTGCCCGCAGACTGCCGTAAGCTAACGTAAATACGTAAGCTCCTAACGTGACCTTGACGACGAAGTGCGCTTGCGTAACTGTCAAATCTCATGCTTACGTAAAAATACGTAGCACAACTTAAACTGTCTAATGTCTCAGTGTTAGACGTGGCAAAGCAACAATAATCACTAAAAGCACTATACTAACCTGTGCCGCCATGATTCGTTGTCTTTCTTTAATAAGACCACATTTAGCGCAGTTGCAATTCTTGTAAATGCACATTTTCTTATGTCCTCGTAGCGTGGATATCATACCGTGATTTCTGCATCTGGCGCATTTCGGTACTCTAGATGTTCGGCTGTTGGTCAGCATTTTCGTCTTGATTTAAGTATAAATAAAGTTACGGTACTCAACAAAATTAACTCCACTACCACTAAACTTATCGACAAGATATCTAATTCCGTCCCCAACGGACGTTGAAAATATAACAATAAATAATTTGTTAGCTTAAAATAATTTTTGTTTACTGAAGAGCCTTTTTCTCTATTTTTTAGGGATTTATAAAGTTTAAAGAAATAATCGAAACGTTGCCAAAAGCTAATAGGTGATTTTGGTCCAGTCCTACAACGTAACGCCCAAATTTATTTTAGCAAGTAATTTTCTTAACCATGTAAAAAAATGTTCTTTATAAAGACATTTTTAAATAAAATAGAATATGGGGTGTTTAAAACCATAAACTTGTCACTGTGCTTCTTTCCCAATACATTTTTTCTTGATAAAAAAAATTATGTTTCTCCACAATCCTATTGTATAGGGTGTCCCAAATTCAATGTTTGTGAGGGGTCTTAGATGTTTCTAGGCTAAATAGAAAAAAATTACCCACATTTGCGAGACTCGATTTTCAAGGTAAAAACCGCATTTTGATGTAGCCCGTTGTTTTTATACGCCAGTCAATATCGACATAAAAAAAGGTAAACATTGCAAACGCGCAATTTTTTAGATTCTTGAGAGGTTAAACAAGTACAAAATATAAAATAAACAAAGCAAAAGTTAAACAAAACAAAAGTAAAAAAACACATTATAAATAAAATTAAATTAAATGCAAAATTTTTCTTCCAAACCCAACTCTTCCGGGGTAGCTATTCTGGGTCTTAAACGATGTGACCATCCACGCTTTGACCATTAGCAAACTCAAAACGGTCGCGTGTTGTGGGAAATTACTTGTCTCGACCATGGCATAGTCGCCCGGTCTTCAGAGTTTATGAATTTTACGCGTGAAATCGTTTTCCCTGCCCCGCCGACTGAACGTTCCGCGGTCGGATCGTAGGAAAAGCCTGCGCAATTGAGGTCTTTTTCGCATAGCACGTGACGGCTTGGAGCTAATTTAACGCTTGCCATTGGCTAAAGTATATAATGGGAACTATCACATCGTTCAAGACCCAGAATAGCTACACCGGAGTGTTCCAAGAACAGACGCAGCATTTCCATGCTGTATCACGATTCCAACCCTCTGGATGATGAAGCTCTGAGCACTTTTATCTGCTAATTTTGCACCGATTTCAGATACCAGACTCTTTGCCTCATTACCCCAAGGGCCGAGCGTTTCAACAGCAAATGGAATAAATAATAAATGGAACCATGACGGATCTAATACCTTCCTAGCTAGCCTATTGGGCACACTTCAAGTTAAGCCATGATATATCAGCCAGTTTTTGGTTATAACACAAATAATTACACAAAATGTATTCTACTATATTCCGAAAACCGCATTTTGATAAGATGCTCCGTTAAAAAGTTAGCATTATTAAAATTTTTTCATTGTCAGAAAACTCTCATTAGCATTAATGGGTTTTGGCCAAAATCTTATCTAATTTTGGAGCTATCGTGTTACGGACAGAAATATTAGGGACCTATTGCAATAAATCCAGGCACAAATTGTGCCGGGCACTATATTGACAGTTGATCTTTCAAAATTGACATACCAAAGTCGAATTTAGAAATCCAGTCGTTTATTTTCCATTAATAGTGGCGTCACTATTAATTCCGGCTCTTATAATACACAATGGCCTAATTTTGAAAGAAGACAGCTGTTCTTATAATGCGAAACTGTCCATATAGGGCCCGGCACAATTTGTGTCTGGCACTATTGCAATAGGTCCCTAATAATACACACACACACAGACAGACATCCCGACGATATTGCTAAGATAGGTCAAAATACAATCAAAAAAGACATTTTCAGCGTTACCTCAAAAAAAAAAAAATTCATCAAAAATAATACCTTGTCTAGCCATTGCTACGCGGGCTAGGAAGGTATAAATCGTAGACACATGCGCATTTGCAATGTTGAATGCTTTTATTGACTGGCCTATTAAGCTCAGAGGATTTTTGAAAAGTCTACACGTCGATTTTGTTCGCAAGGGGGACACTTTTTAGCTATCTTGAAGTTTTTGTAGCACGAACCTCCTTCAAGGGGTATACGTTACCCCTATATTTTGAATAGGGAAAGTGGGTCTAGTGATACCTTGTTTTAAAGGCCTTTTGAATGTCCTTATAACCGTGTTAAAATTTCGAAAATCTATCCATTAGTTTTAAAGATAATTTTAACAAATTTAACATGGATTGGTAAAATAAAAATTTAGTTAGAATTTAATATTTTTTGGATTTAATTTTTATTTTAACATTCTATGTTAAATTTGGAAATTTGAAAGCAAATATCTCAAAAATTATTCGATGGATTTTCGAATTTTTTACACGGTTGTAAAGATGTTTAAGAGAGCTTCAAAATCATTAGACCGACTTTCCCTATTCAAAATATAGGGGTAAAGTATACCCCTCGAAGGGCTACAAAAATTTCAAGATAGCCAAAAAGTGTCCCCCTTGCAAACAAAATCGACGTGTTTCGGCGTTTTTTTAATTTCCTGATAATTTTCGAGAAAATCCAGGTGGATCCTTTTTAATCTGTCACCTTGTATTTTAAGTTTTTATTTTACATTAAAATTTTTTAACTTAGTTTAAACGCTTCAATTGCATTGCAATATCGGAACCGCTCATCTTTAGGGGAACGACATACAAGTCAAACCCCTTGTTATGATTCTGTCTGATAAGAGGTTAAACAAAACTGAGAAGTCGTAATTTTAAAAGGTGGAAGAAGTCGAGATAAGTTTCATAAAATATATTTCCATGTGAAAGAATTCTTGCCAACAGAAATAAAATTATAGGTGCTGATGGGCCGCCACTGTTTTTGACGAGTTATGCAAGTCAGACAACAGTAATTATTATATTATTAAGTCCTTACCTATTTTAATTAAGCTCTAATGAACTCTATAAAGTGTTCACACTACAAATAGGTAATACCTTGCACCCTTCACAGCATTTTTTAATTACCAGTTGACGATCACAAAACACTAATCCACCGAAGCGAAACAAATCTTTTAAGAAGCTGAACAATTGATACTGACATAAGCCTCTTTTAAAATCGAAAAATCTTTTCAGAGATGAAACACGGACCACGGACATAGATTCCCCGCGGCCAATCCTGTTGGAGAATGGTCAAAACTATCCCTCCTAAAAAAGAGATCGGACCAATAGAGAATTAAAACGACGCTGAAGCCCACGCCTTACGTTATAAATGTTTCCTGAAAGCACAGTGTAAGTAATCTAAAACCAGTTAAGTTTAAAAGTCATGAAATATGTTGCGATTCTTGTTTTATGTTGCAAAGTACTCTGTGATAAGTACTGATTCATGAACTTGGCATCCAGTAATCGGACTACACACGCTGAAACAGTGTTACCAGACTTTTCTGATGACTTTCCTTCAACTAAGTGACAAAAACCCTTCATATCCTTCAAGACAGTAACGGGTGGCTGGTCGACACCAAACCAAAACAAACTTTATACCATGAACAAATTTTTTTAATAAAAATGGATGAAAAAACCAAACAAATAAAAGATTTATAACTTAAATCATTAATTGAACCATATGCTGTAACAACGTTGTAAGCGCCAAATACTGTTTTTTTGGAAAATAAAAAAAATGTTTTATTTTTAATTGCTCAGACATGTAAAGTGTTTATAAGTCTAATATGGTTGATTTTAGGTTGTATAATAATAATTTAGGTATTATTGCCTTAGATGTATAAAGGATAGGTTTTTATGAACTTAGTTGCTACCGTAAACCGGGATAATTTTGTGACTTGGGTTTTACTTTGGGACATATTGTATTTTTGCCCACATTGTACCTTAAACAAATATTCACGCAGTAAATATGACAATTTTGGTACGCATTCTTGTTCATACGATAATAATAAAGAAAAAAATTAACTTTGGCAAAATTGCCTTACTTCTGACATCTGCAGTAATTTTCTAACCGCTACAGCTGTTTTCGCGCATTTTTGGAACCTCTACAAACTTTCTATTGTGCAGCCAAACCGATCATAGGTACTTTAATTCACGTAAGTACGTCTTATGTAGTTATATTTTGGCTATGTTTTGATAATATAAGAAAATACTCTGCCAATATATGGGCCCCTAAGCTCACACTAGGTACTATAGTTATAGTGTACGTGTGAGCCAATATAACTAAAAACTGTAATATATGTTATTCAACTCCAGACTAAATTACCTCTCGTTTGATACCACACAAGCCATGTTTTGACTTAAACTCAAATTTTTGAAACTTCCCCCCGCTCCTTAAAAAAAACAAAAATTAAAATGTATTTTCTTCAACTCCAGACTTAATTACCTTTGGTTTGATATCACACACGCCATATTTTCACGTAAACTCTAATTTTTGAAATCTACCCCCACCCTTTTTTTAAAACTAAAATTTATTTGGTTAACTCCACACTCAATTACCTTTCGTTTAATATCACACACGTCATATTTTCACATAAACTCTAATTTTTGAAATCTACCCCCACCCATTTACTTGGCTTGTGTTCGGTGGATTTTGTTCATTTTTAAATGGGACCATCTCGACTCAAGACTCAGGCTAGGTACCAAATTTCATTGAAATCGGGCAAGCGGTTTTTGAGTTATGCGCGTTGGTCGTTACAGACAGACATACATACAGACAGACGGCGCGACAAAAAAGTTTCAAAATCATCTGAAACGCAAAGATATATAAACAGTTTTGAAATCGAAGCAACTTTTTTTCTCGAAAAAATTAGGGTCACTATAGCTCACACTACTATAGTATAGTATATGTGTGAGCTAAAAATTATCCACACCTACAAAAAAAACTCTGCCAATATATGGGCCCCTAAGCTCACACTAGGTACTATAGTTATAGTGTACGTGTGAGCTAATATAACTAAAAACTAAAATATATTTTATTCAACTCCAGACTAAATTACCTTTTGTTTGATACCACACAACCCATGTTTTGACTTAAACTCAAATTTTTGAAATCTACCCCCACCCTTAAAAAAACAAAAACTAAAATGTATTTTGTTAAACTCCGGACTCAATTACCTTTCGCAGCGGCGTAGCGTGCCCGAAAGGGCGGGGGGGCGACAGCTAAAAAGGGCGCCTCTGAAAACTGAAAAAAAATCTTGCGAACATAAAAAAGGTCATCATGTATGATGAGGGGGTGGCCGACGCGCCTCTCACCAATCTTGCGACCAAAAAAAAAAAAAAAAGGTCTTCATGTCGTTAGTTTCCTTTGACGCCCACTCAATCGGCCGTTGCCGGCCCGACTTAATCAAGCTGAGGGCGTTTCGGCCACCAATGGGGCGCCACTACACTCGGGGCGGGGGGGGGCGACGAACCCCCCGCGCCCCCCCACACGCTACGCCGCTGACCTTTCGTTTGATATCACACACGCCATATTTTCACTTAAACTCTAATTTTTGAAATATACCCCCACCCTTTTTTTAAAATAAATTAAAATGTATTTTGTTTAACTCCAGACTCACTTACCTTTCGTTTGATATCACACACGCCATATTTTCACTTAAACTCTAATTTTTGAAATCTACCCCCACCCTTTTCTTTGGTTTGTGTTCGGTGGATTTTGTTCATTTTTAAATGGGACCATCTCGGCCCAAAACCTAGGTACCAAATTTCATTAAAATCGGCCAAGCGGTCTTTGAGTTATGCGCGTTGGTCGTTACAGACATACAGACAGACAGACATACAGACAGACAGACGGCGCAACAAAAAAGTTTCAAAATCTTCTGAAACGCAAAGATATATAAAAATTTTTGAAATCGGAGCAACTTTTTTTTTCTCGAAAAAATTAGGATCACCATAGCTCACACTACTATAGTATAGTATATGTGTGAGCTAATATATATTTGTTTACATAAAAAATTATGAGGTAACTCTACTTGTCCCAAAGTTACACTGCAAACGTTCGCCGTCTAATCTAATTTAAAAAACGTGGTGTACCAAAGTTGCACTGGTTGACATTTTCCAATACTTCTGTTTATTTACTCTTTTAGAAGCGAGAATGCCCCGCAAGCAACAGCGTCTACTTGGTGCGCGAAACTACAAAAATTTATCGATAATAAAACGTACAGGCATATCTCAAAATAACAAGTTTTGAGTAATTCTAATGTAAAGATTTTTATTAACGTCAATCTGAGTTTGTTTAACTGTAATACATGCTTAAAAAATGCTGATATATAATATTGTAATAAATATACGCCTCACCGTCATATCACAATATACTTAAAACTAGCAATTATGGTGGGCGTAACTAAAATCTGGATTTTTTTTGATACGCCCGTTCGTCATGTTAGCGACGAATTACTATGTCAGATTTTATATTTAGGCCTTGCTTAGTGTTATATCCTTAAGTTTCTATATGTATTTAAAATACCATACTCAAGAAATTTTTGTTTACTTATCTTGTTCTTTAGCGATAAAAGTGTTCTTTCTGCCTCTGTTTATATATAAAATATGAAAAAAATATGTTTTCTACATGCTTTTTCATTTAGATTTTAAAATGCAACATCTGTCTTTCGGCCACAGGTCCATAACGTTAAAATATTCATATAAAACGCTAGTGTACCAAAGTTACCCCAAATAGTGGGGTAACATTGGGACAAGAAATATATAATGTTTTTGTACTATTTCACACTATATAGTGTTGGTACATTGCCACTCAGTTGTCAAAACCCAGTTATTTTTGCAAAAACATGTTTTATATAAGAAAAACATGAAAAACTGTACCAAAGTTACCCCGGTTTATGGTATATTTTAATAAAACAACGTTGTATATCCACGTCGGTTACAACGTAGTTTTGCCGAAATAGGGCGGTTAGAACGTTGTTTTATATTTAAAAATAAAGCACAATGACAGTAAAAAAACGTGTTTATTAACTTAGTTTAAAACCATCTTTGGGTGTAGTAGGTACCTAAAAGCTGTAATTATACACTTTTAAGATTTTCGTAAAAAGTTATA
Organism: Aspidapion aeneum; assembly: GCA_963576565.1. Classification (NCBI taxonomy): domain Eukaryota; kingdom Metazoa; phylum Arthropoda; class Insecta; order Coleoptera; family Brentidae; genus Aspidapion; species Aspidapion aeneum. The sequence continues at coordinate 56,100,730 of OY755042.1, forward strand.
TATTTTAATGGAATATATTATATGGCACATACAACGTTGTGACACTGGAGTATGCAAGTCACCTAATTTTATTACCATTATAAAATAGGAATAGAAGCCCGGTATTCTCCTACCACTTTGTAGGTTTATCCTTTCGACCACATACAACGTTGTTACGTGAAAAACTCGAATGTGCCTATATTGGCGGTTACAACGTTGTTCCAGCATAGCATTCAATTATAAAAATCAAAATTAAAATTAAAAATAAAGTATTTAAATTTATCTATACATAAGTTAAGTTCGGTAAAATTATTGGAATGTTTTCAAAATATCGATACTCTAATTCTGATACGTGGTAACCCACAAAAAAATTAAAATTCAGGTTTTTGCGTCAAAGGTTAGTACATCCTCTCAACCAAAAAAAAAATATATAAAACGGTCATTCCCGCGATGATTTCTAACTAGTCGCATAATGCTAACGCTATGTAATTTGCTTCTAACTTTTCTTATTTCTGTAAAATTTTGTTGATTTGGGTTACGACGTATCAGAATTAGGGTATCGATATATAACTTTGCCCCAAACTAGTCAAAATCCTTCAAATTTGGATTAAAAACTTCAAACCTTCAATAGTCAAATTTTTTGTTCAAAAACCTTCATATTAAAGAAAAAAGTTGAAATCTGGCAATGTTATGCCCGCAGTAAGAAAAACGATAAATGCAATGGACTGTATATAATTTAATTAATGAAAGCGCGAACAAACATAAATATATTGATATGAAAATTACGAAATAATTAAAAGGTCCATAGGTTAATTGTGGGTACCACACAAGGGAAATCAGAGACAAAGCACTCACCAGTTTGCAGCTAATTTCTCCACTTCCAAGGGGCCCCTATCTGGATCCAGTGATGTCACCACGTAGCTGAAGGGCTGGAGTTTCTAGTTCTATGCTTCAGTACACCAAAATCGAGCACTCTCAGATGTAGAAATTTGAAATAGTTGGAGAAAGTAAATTAACACGCCATTTCTCGAGGCGGACGAAAAAGGATCTCCCTGATTCTTGGTGCGCATGTCCAAAATGCGCGAATGCACTCTGTCCGTCATTCAATTGTGTGGTTTTAAAATTTACAAACACCGCGAAATTTAGCAGGAGCTAACATAACTGCCCTCCAAAACACACAATTTTAGAATATCAGCCGGACAGATATAGAAAAAAAAATGATCGACAGATAAATATAAATGAGTGAAAAACAGATAAGTAGAAAAATTCAAAACAAACAAACAAAATTAAAAAAAAATAATAAAGAATTACCTATTGTAATAATTGACTTCAATAGGTAGAAAAATTAAAATTACTTTTAATTTGGCAAGAGGCACAATTTTACCACTGGCCGCCTGTAAACACCGGTAACCGTTTGTACCGTCGCAACACGCACCTGACCGTCTCCGCCGGGATGCAGTTCGATGACCCGACCGACCGGCCATTTCAAAGGTGATTGGCTGTGATCACTTGTTATGATAACCAAATCATTTAATTTGATATTTGGGGACGAATCAGCCCACTTGTGTCGCTGTTGTAGCGTATGCAAATACTCTATAGAATACCGTGTATGTAGTTTTTGGATTAGTTGCCATCTCGAGAGCCGATTTAGGGGAACCTCGGACAAATCTGACTCCGGAATTTCTGAATTAAGGGGTTCAAGGGTCAAAAAATGCCCAGGGGTAAGAGGTTGAAGATCGTGTGGGTCTGAAGAGGCAGGAGATAAAGGGCGACTATTAAGTACGGCTTCTATGCGACATGTAAGGGTGGACATACTCGAACAAAGTGAGTTTTAAAACTTTTGACGCCAGCTTCTGCCAGGCCATTGAAATGTGGACTGAGAGGAGGTCCCAGATGCCAACGAATAGAAAGTCTGGTGGCCGCACTTCTTGCGTAATCAAGTAATTGGTTACGAAACCCTATAAAATTACTGCCTTGATCTGACCAGCATTGCGTCACGCTTCCACGTCTGGAAATGAATCGATGGAATGCACCTACGAACCCTTCGGTGGACAGTTCTATGGTTAATTCCAAATGCACGCAATGTGTAGCCGTACAGACAAACACACAGACATACGATTTGAAAGCTTTACAACCACGGTAACGATGAGGAATCACAAAGAAAGGTCCACAAAAGTCGATACCTACACTCGAAAAAGGTTTAAGTTGATTGATTCGATGAGCGGGAAGTGAACTCATTATGGGCGGTCTATAGGGTTTAGGGTTGATTCTAAAACATTGCAAACACTTGGATATGGTTCTTTGAATTGCCCGTCTGGCAGATAAGATCCGAAATTGCTGTAAAAGCAGATTATGTAATGTTTTAAACCCAGGATGAAAGTATTGTCGATGAGTGAACTCGATAAGAAGAGTAGTTAAACGATGGTTACTCGAAAGTAAGACGGGGTGTTTTGCAGAATAAGACAAAAGGTCAGATTTTTGTAATCTGCCACCGACTCTAATGATATTATTTTCATCAAGAAAAGGTGAAAGTTTTCGGAAAGGTTTCGGTATTGGTTTATCCTTAGACAACGCGGAAAAAAGCTCAGAAAAACAAGAACCTTGAACGCGTTTGATAAGAAGGTATAACGCACTTTGTATCTCACCGGTGGTAGGAAAAACAATATTTTCAAAAATAATTTTTTGGTCCGGTGGCTTAGTGGGTTTTTGATAGGAATGGTTTTGAAAAAGGTTAACTATTCGAAGGACATAACAAATGATACGTTGAATTTTTGATATAGATGAATATTTGATAAGAAGCTGATCTAAGAAGTTAACGTCAATTATCGCATTGCAACAGACCTTTGGCTTTTCCTCCAGATTAATATCTCCGAAATCAATCGGCATTTTTGATTTATGAAAATCGGGCCATTCGTTTTCGGGAGACCACAAAAACGACGGTGCGTTCCACCACATGTCATGTGACATAAGCTGTGAAGGGGTGGCCCCTCGTGACGCAACATCGGCTGCATTTAAAGCAGAAGAAAATGATTTCTTGGATTCTACTGACTCGATTTCCAACAAAGGTTTGCCAGCGATTAGGAGGAGATGAAAGCCAGTGCAATACGACTTGCGAATCGCAGAAAGTAACGATATTTGTAAAAGTTATTTTTCCTTCATAGCTAGATAAAACGAAGTCAATTAATTCGCTTAAAAGAAATGCGCCTAGGAGTTCTAGCCTAACCAAAGTTTGTGACTTTATAGGCGCGACCCTAGATTTTGTAGATATGAGAGAAACAGAGATATTGTTTTCCTCTTCTACATGAAAATATACGACGCCTGCGTAGCCTCGAATTGAAGCGTCACAGAAGCCGATGATTTGACAGGTATTGATTTTTGACAGTTTGATTTGTCGGGGTAATTGAAAATTGGAAAGAAGCGGGAATTCAGAACGAAGTTTGTTCCAAGAGTCGATGATAGAAGAATCTGGTTCTTCGTCCCAGCCTATTTTCGATATCCACAACTGTTGCAAAATAAATTTTGCTTGTAGCAACAAGGGACAAAGAAAACCTAAGGGATCGAAGATTGTTCCTATGATAGATAAAATAGAACGTTTGGTTGGGGGTTTGTCCTTCATTCGGCATTGATAAGAAAAAATGTCGTTTTTTGGATGCCATTGAAGTCCTAAAACTTTGATAAAGTGGGGTTCCTCCTTGTCGAAAGAGAGAGGCATTTGACGATCGGACTCTGGCAATGTTGCCAATAACTCAGGACAATTGCTTGCCCATTTTTTAAGTTCAAATCCTCCCGACTTCAACAAATCATTGAGTTCTGTTTGAAGGTAGAGAGCTTCAGAAAGCGAAGGGCTAGTTCCCAAGATATCGTCGATATAGATTGACGTTTTTAGAACAGTACTAGCCATAGGAAAAAGTTCCTTTTCTCTCTTTGCCAGCTCATTTAATGTACGCATGGCTAGAAAAGGTGAGCATGTCATGCCAAAAGTGACAGTAGAAAGTTCCCACACTGAAAGTGGGTCCTGTGGAGAAAACCTCCACAATATCCTTTGATAAGGACGGTGATAAGGATTGATAAGGACTTGACGGAACATCTGTTTGATATCAGCAATGTAGGCAATAGGATTAAGACGAAACGTAAGGAGTAAAGAAGCAATATCTTTTTGAAGTTTCGGTCCAGATAACAACGTGTCATTGAGACTAATATTTTTTGGGGTGACTCCCGAACAATCCCAGACTACCCTTAATTTTGTACTTAAGCTTTCCGGCTTTAGTACGCAATGATGTGCTAAAAAACATGATACGTCGACGTTTGGTTGACTAGATAAAACTAAACTCATATGATTAGAATCGATATAGTCTTGCATGAAACTTGAATAGGCAGTGTACAGATCAGGATTTTTGAGTAATCTATTTTCTAGAATTAAAAATCTACGATAAGCTTGCGGATAAGTATTTCCTAGGTCAGGGTTTATTTTATCTTTAAACGGTTGCCGTACTACACTCGCAGTAAAAATTGATTCTGCTTGTTTTTCTTCCTTTGATAAGATTTGTTTTTTAGGCAAATGTTCGATTTCCAAAACCTAGGGAGAATGACCTCTAAAGGAGGTGAATGACTCGTTAAAAAACAACTGGTTCGTTCCGTAAGACTACCTACTTCGTCAACTTTTCCCATGACGACCCAGCCAAAGATAGTTTCAAGGGCTGAAGGTTGCCCTATTTGTCCAAGAACCCTGCCCTCCTTGAATATCTGTGCGAATAGCTCGCAACCAATAACTAGGTTCACAGGTCTAGATTTGAAATAAGATGGGTCGGCAAGTTTAAGGTTTTCCAAGTGTTTCCACTGATTATCGTTCAGAGTGAATGTAGGCATATTGGAACATAATTGTGGAACGACAATTGCTTCGAAATTAAGTAAGGGAGTGACCTGTCCTTGTGGCTTAATGTGACATTGAACGAGCCCTTTGGACGTAAAAGAAGACATCTGATTTAATCCGAATATTTCAGTGGTGTAACTTCGCCTAGGAAGATTAAGACGCTGAATACACTTTTCACTGATGAATCCTGTCTGTGATCCAGAATCAAGCAGTGCCCTTACAGGTTGAAAATTTCCGCAACCGTCCATAACATCTATTATGGCGGTGCATAAAAGAAAGGTACCTGAAGGTCCTGAGGTATTTAATGACACATGAAGATTATTGACCGGTGGTGTGTGAATGACAGGACTAGTATCTTGGCTTCCAGACTCTTGATTAGTTTCTAAGATATGAGTTAAAGTGTGGTGCCTTTTACTATTGCAAGTCCTGCATGAATATTTTGATTTGCACGTATCTACCCCACACGCTAGACATAATTTTTTCTGCTTGACGAAAGATAGGCGATCGATAGGTGAGCCCAACAAACAATTAAAGTTGTAACGACGAAACCCCAACTAGAAAGAATTTCTTAAAAGTAACCGCAACGTACTCCCGCTACGTCTCAGTATACCATACAGCGACGTTATAATTCCCTAAGTGGGGAACCAATTTCTGGTTATAACTACTTGGCCAAGTGTTTAAAGTCACTGTAGTAACAACTACACTACTACGTCGTAGCCAGGTATCTACTACGTCGTAGAGTCTGTTTTTTTCCGTAATGGCATAAAAGTTGCGATGTAGTTGCAAATAATATAATCGTTTCTTTTTGGTAGAATTGTTACACAATATGGTGGACACAACAGTAAACAGACTCGCTTAGTTTTTTTGTTTGGTTATGGTTATAATATGAACTATGTTATCCAAAAGTGTGAGAATTTACGAGCAGAGGATCAAAATTCGAGTGCGACGCAAAGTTTTTTGTATAACATGCATTATATATATTGCAAAAAACCGGTGCGCCCGTAAAATTGAGCCGTTTTCTGGTAGCTGATGGAATTTTTGTGTTGTGATTTTGGAGGTTATGTTTTCATAATCGACAGTTAACTCCAACAAATGGTGCTTAAGAAGAGCATTTTTGGTAAGCTTTCAACTAATTTGTTTATAAAATAGTATGGCTCTTTAATATGAGCTCATAAAACGACAACAAAAATATTAAATTTTCTTTCTTACATAAAAACATGGCGTCCCAAACTATATTCCCTGATAGTCAAAAAGGTTACTTGAAAGTACTTGCGGCTTTAAAGTTGATCCAAAAAGTTATTTTGTCTACATTGTTACATCAGATGTTACTATGATGACACAAACTTTTGTGGTAAAAATTAAAGTTATAATCAAAGAAATTCAAGGAACCCTAGAAGACGCATCCCCATTATTTAATACGCAAATTCATTCATCATGCATGAAATCTCAGAAAATTTCGCCGAATCCTCGCAGGCAACACTGTAAGAGGTATAAAAGAGAAATCGATGAAAAACCATGGGCGTGCAGATTTTGTTGAAAATAAAATAAATATATTATAGACATTTTCCTATAAAATTTTTGCACCCAAAATTATAAAATTTAAATAAGTGTAAAATATTACCGGTACAGCTTTGACAGCCATTCTATTTTTACAAAATTAATTTTTTTATCGATTTATAATATTAGAAATCAATAACTTATTTACAGCTGGTAATATCCGTAGTTTTGATTTTTATTATTTTTCCCTAAAGATAAGAAATCTACTTTATATTATTTTTTTCTGGATATAGAAAAGTGTTACTTTAATCCCTAAAATTTAAAACACAGGTAAAAGTGTTTCTTTTTATTTCAAATTGTCAAAGGTGTTTTTTTAGCTTTTTACTCTTTCACCTTGGTAATACATTGCTCTTAGTAAATTTTTTACAGTAAGTAGATTTGTTCTGTTAAAAAAAGTCAAAAACTCCGAATTATATACTCAGACCTTGAGACATTTATCAAAATTTTTGCATCAGGATTTAAAGAGTCTATTTGATCCCCTAGTGTACAGGGTGCATTTTCGACACTTTTGGGTGTTTTCGGTTTCTATGTTTATAATATTGATATGCGATGTTTACCATCATTATTCTCTTCAAATTAAAGCACACTAAGGTGTAGTCGTTTTTTCTTCAATCTTCTCTAGAAGTTCCCGAAACCACCCAAATGATAAAAATGGGACAGCCTATATTTATAATATAGATTTTTTGTTATATTTTATCAGCAAAACTCTTGCCTCGAAATAAAAAGCACTCATTGGTTTATTTTACCAAAATCCATTCATTAGTTTATTAAACTCTAGCAATTAGTTTTTTTAGAAAATATTTGGTATGAGTCTGTTTTTTTACATTTGCAAATGTTAAAAAATATGACTTATTCAGTTTTATCAACAAAATACTTTTGATTTCCATAAAAAAATCTATTTAATTTTTATTTACCAAATAAAATAAAAATGAAAAAATATTATTTATAATTAAGTGATTATAACTTAGGCGCCGTAGTGCAGCAGGTGATGAGGAGGTTATTTCCAAGAAAAAAGTTTATATAACATGGGGTCAACATTCATCTGTTTTTAAGATATAGGATTTTTAAAGAGGAGCCGAACAAAAAAAAATCTGTGACAGCCAGCTGAATACTCTAATTGTGATTAAAAAATGTGGTACTCCTTTTTTGATAATATTACAAGTGGAGGAGGTACGGGCTGTCAAAATAACCTCGAAAATGTATAAAAAATAATATTTTTTTTTAAATTAATTTTTGCTTTCTCTTTTAAAAAATATCAATAATATTTTATTATTATGTCTCGCTAGAGACTTGTTTTTATTAACAAAAAATATTTAAAAAACATTGCATTTAATATGGCATTCATAAAAGTTCATACCAAAAAAATAGTATTTTCTAAAAAAATTGACTGACTAACTTTTTTCAATTTAATTTTTTAAAATTAATTTCAATTTACTGCTTTTGTTCTAATACAAGACTACCCAATTTCATATTTTTACTGCGTTTTTTTAAAGTTATTATCACAAAAGTTAAAAAAATTGCCAACAACAAGTTTTTGATCAGACATGACCTCCTCTATCAGTTGTTGGCCTATGGTCCCTAAGTTATGGGACACCCTATATATACAAACATTATTAAATTTGGCAAATATAAGAATTAAGAACAATATTTTAATCCATTTGACTCAAGGCTCTCTTTTAATTAATCACCAGGGACTATGCAGTAAGTAAGTGAAAAGGAAGTTAAAACTCTTTTTTTTCTGTGTAAAAGTAGGTACTACCTTTTTTCTTCTTATAGTTATATTTGTTAATTCTAACTACTTTTTTACATCATTATATGATGATCGAACATCAAAAACAACCAGTGATAATATATTATGTATACTTTATAATAAAAAGAGATAGTTGAATATTTAACTACCAACCACTAGTATAAAGTAGTTTTCTTAATTTGAACTAGTCCTTAACACCTGACCTTGGGCAAGGCATTTCGTACAAGATAGTGCCTACTAGGTGCTAAACGAACATACTGAGGATCAACGTGGTCAGAACAAAGAATGCCCATTTTGACAGAATTTTCTCCTTATTAAGGCCAATAATCTCCCTCCAAAGCTCTCTCTTGTTTGGATCAGTGGGGAATCTAGTAAACTCATAAATTTGAATATTTTTAAAATTTTTAATAACTGTACAGTAGCATGACATAACATAACATTACAGAGTGAAAATGGTTGTTTACATAAGAAATATATTTTTTTATATATTATTGCCAGAATAAATTCAAAAACTTTTCCAAAAAAACCCAAACACTAGAGGTGGGAAAATAAGGGAATTTGCAACAATAAATAATGTTTCTTAAAACTTCTTTGTAAAATAAATCACTAATATTTTGTAAAAAAAGTTATAAACCACACCACTGTCTTACCAAATCGTAAACAATATGACGGTTTCTGGAAGAGATTTAAACTTACCGGTGAAATGATAAATCCAGCCACTTCTCTTCACTTTTGTCACACTTCTTAGGCATTTTTAAAGTTATTTAATAAAAAAAATCTTAATTTTGTGATCAATATTGCAAAAAAAACAACGAAAACGCACGTTTATTCGGATAACCTCTCAAAGGCAACAATAAATGATGCAAGGGTGACGTTTGGTCTACATGGTTGCCGCTATTAATTTTTTTTCTGAAAAATAGCGAACAAAAATCAGTTTTTTGCATTTTACGCGTCGTAGGGCAAAATTTAATGTATGAGAAATATTACCCATAGAATTCCCTACAATCGGTCTCCATAGTCTATAGGTCTACAACCACACGTTTAGAAGAAAATTTGAAAAAATTATGTTTTTTGCAATTTATGCAAAAACGGTAAGTCATAAAAAAAAACTTTATTGACATAAAATGATCAAGACACAATTCTCTACAATGCGACAATGACAATTTACAGCTCTACAACCATATGTGTTGAAGACAGAGGGTGCCGAAAATGCCCATTATATACTTTTTTCGTTTTACGCAAAAACCATAAGTCATAGAGCTGTGACTCACATAGGTGAATTGTAGAGAATGGCGTCCTGGAGATTTCTTGTCTATAATGTGTTTTTCTAGGACCTACCGTTTTTACATAAAATAAAATAATAATTTTTGCTAATTTGGCGCCCTATATGTTCTACACGTAGTTGTAAACCTTTGGCCCGAAAGGAAAGAATGTAGAAAATTGTGTCCTTTAACATTTTATGTTTAAGTTTCTTTCTACGACTAAAAAAACACAATTTTTGACAACTTAGCTGCCATCTACCTTCTAAACATGTCGTTGTAGACCTATAGACTATGGAGATTGATTGTGAAGACTCGTATGGGTAATATTTCTCTTAAATAAAATTCTTCTCTACGACTTACCGTTTTTGTGTAAAATGCAAAAAACTGATTTTTGTCAATTTTGGTGCTCTCTATCTTCTATACATGTAAGTCTAGAGCTATACCCTTTAAGAAAAATTGTAAAGGAATTTTTGAAGTGTAAAGTTCTTTAGGCGCGTTTAGTAGTGTTTGTGGGTACTGAATTGAACTGAGCCGTCAGACTCGGCTATGTAACGCTCATTCGGGTGAAGTCGGCTCGAGTCCACTAACTGTGAGAGGAACATTCAGCGAGCAATATGATGATGCAGATGAAGGCCAGTATTATTAATTTCGCCTTGTTAAAGTTTACACTTCTGCCATGTGGTATTAAGCACACACAATTTTTTTTGTCAACAAAGGTTTTCTCTGCGACGTTCCATTTTCGCGTAAAATCAAATCAAAACACTTCTTGAGTTTTCCAGAGTTGCCCAGGAGAGGGTTGTAGACTAATTTATATATATATATATATATATATATATATATATATATATATATATATGTATATATATATATATAAAGAAAAGGTTTTTTTAACTTTCGTGATCAAAACATTTAACTTAAATTTATTTGGACTAAAAGCAAGAGTTATTTTTATACCGAAAACATTTGTAGTGAGAACAATAATTAATAGTTAAAAGTGCAGTTTAGTCATCTGGTTTTAATAACTTTTTAAATACCACCTAGGAAGACAAAACTAATAAACTATTTATGAACTCTAACCTCACACCAAAGAAATTTAATTAAACTTACTTTCAGTTGAACGTTTTTCACACTTAAATGGAGTCCCGTTTTTTTCAGAAAACCGAAAACCAAATCAATATTTTAAACTGCGCATTCGCTACCGTACTTTTTCTTCTCACATAAAATATCTCCCTCTCAGCTGTGGTCGAGCATGTGTGAAGTTAGTAAGAGGAAGATAATTTTATGTGATCAGAAAAAGAGAGGAGCGCATGTGCAGTTTAAAAAAATGGTTTGCATTACAGGATATCGCCGCTAGTTATTTTGTGTTCCTGCAAAAAACAAGCTCAAGTTGGTTGACTGCACAGAAATTGCAATTTTGTGCTAATCGTTGTACGTTCTATAAAAATCGACAATCAACAATCTTCGAAAAAAACCAACTTTAGCTGATTATTTCTAATTTATACTTTCCTTTTAATTCAAAATAGATAAGGATTTAAACCGCCACATAGATCTATAACAACAGGGACTTAAAAGCAAATGTTTTATGATTTTTGTTAAGTTTAGGTACCTATGTAAACAAAAATTTACCGATTGATTATTGGATAACATACTCTAACTTAAAAAAAAACTTTTTTTCAAACATTTGTATACATATGTGCATATAGGTACACAGACAGACATGCATACATACATATCTAGAGGTTATACTTACAACCTAGAATTAAATTGTATAGAAAAACGTTATTAATGATAAGATCTCAAAAAAAAAATCAATGAAAACAATCCTTTTCTCACATAGTATGGTAAACGTATTCTATTACAAATACATGTATAGCAATCCAAAACGTAAGCCGAATTCAAAAACAAAATATTTTTTTGATTTTTATTAGTTACCATTTTACTTATGTACCTACATCAAAATTACAAGTTATAAAAGTACTGGCAACATTGTTGCGAATTTGAAAGAAATCCCCAGTATAATACTTTTTGTGTCTGATGAAGTTTAGGATTTCTATACGGGGTCTACCTTTAGTTGAATGTTTTTGGTTATAATGTAGTTGTCGGATACACTTGTTTGGGACTCCAATTAAGCTTAACTTTCTAGTGGTAATTAAGTAGGATATAAAAGTCAGGGCCACTACGAAATAACGACTAAAAAGAAAGTTAAACTTTAGCAACGTCCTATTGTGGTAGAGAAGACTATCAGAATCGACTATCAAGAAACAATCCTATGAAGTAGTTTAGAGGGTCGTTTTTACGAAACATCTACTATTTCCTGATACTAAATAGTAGTTAGAACTAAAAAGTAACAAATTTTGGTTGGGATCACCACATTTCTACTATAAGAAAGTAGCAAAGCCTTTAGAACATGTAGCCGCTACTATAAATGTTAGTTGGGAGAGATCAAGAAATGTTTGACATTTTATTCCCGTACTTGAATTAGTTGAGGTGCCAGCCAGTCCTATAAAAGGCGAATTGGATGATTTATAGGTAGGCTTTTGCCCAAACTGATTTTGCATAGAATTTGAATTTTGATAGGTAGGCTTTTGCCCAAACTGATTTTGCATAGAATTTGATTTTTGATTGGTAGGCTTTTGCCCAAACTGATTTTGCATAGAATTTGATTTTTGATAGGTAGGCACCTTTTTGGGTGCTGTTGATTGAGGAAGTGATTCCAAAACTTTACATCTTTTTTCTAGAAATTGAAAAAGTGACTGAAAAGTGGGAATTTCGGTATTAGTATTGGCGTGACTCATTTCGAAATTTGAACGCGTCGGAATATCCAATTTTTCTAACAAAATGAAAAAAATAATAAAGTCCCAACTGTCAACGTCAAAGCTAAGTGATTTTAAAATTTCTAGGGATTCAGAAAAGGTGTCAATTAAATTACGCAATTCTTTAGCTGACTCGGTTTTTAAGGTGGAGTTCATAATTGTGCTTAAAGCATCATTTGCGAGGTCTCGCTTGTTTTGATATCTATTGACTAATTTGTCGTAAGCAATTTTATAATTTTGATCAGATAAGCTAATCCCTGATATCAATTTTAAAGGCTCATCCTCGAGATATGAAAATAAATATTGAAGTTTTCGAACGTTACTTAGACTTTGATTTTGATCTATAATGTTATTAAAAAGATCGAAAAAGCTTGGCCATAATTTTTTATCACCTCGAAATATGAGAATACGAAACTCCAAAACTCAAAGAGTTAGGAGTTTCGTTTTGTCGAACATATGATCCTGAAAAGGATGGGGCCTCAACCGGAAATATTTTAGAGTAAACCCCCTTACACGCATAAAAATATTTACGAGCTTCTGAAAGGATCGCATCCTGCGTTTTAAACTCCTCGTCGTCCGCGTCGTCTATCAACATAATGACATCATTATGTGCCAGCATGCATTTATCGAAGGTTTCATCCAAATCGGAATACCTCACTTGAAACTCGTTTCTCGCTTTTGCGTCCGATGCCGCGGTCTGTGAAAACACATAACACTCGGTGATCGCAGATAAAAAACCCTTGCGTTTTTGCACGGCTTTTTTGACAGACATGATTTTACCTTTGAAATGACGAAATTGTCGGTAAATATACAATTAACGCTAAATTAATGCTTCTGAAATAGAAAAATGACGAATTGTCGAAAATATGCACTAATTTATCGCAATTGATGAAAATTGTTTTAAATATCGAAATAATATGGAACACATCTAATCACAGAAATGTCGGTAAATATACAATTAACGCTAAATTAATGCTTCTGAAATAGAAAAATGACGAATTGTCGAAAATATGCACTAATTTATCGCAATTGATGAAAATTGTTTTAAATATCGAAATGATATGGAACACACCTAACACACTAAACATGTGCTTGTTTATTTTGATTCCTTCGCTTTGTTTACGGAATGACCACGGTACGTTACCATAGCAGCGGACCGAAAAACATGTGCACTGCGCCGCTACCGAAGGTCGAGTGAAAATCTCTCTCGTTTCAATACGATTGACAAAATTCAAGGCCGCCTTGATCTCGGCGTGAAAAGTGAAAATAAATGGCCGACTTATTAATACCGTCATATGGAGTAAATTTTAAATAATTCGGTCGGAGGAACACTTATGTTATGCCCGCAGTAAGAAAAACGATAAATGCAATGGACTGTATATAATTTAATTAATGAAAGCGCGAACAAACATAAATATATTGATATGAAAATTACGAAATAATTAAAAGGTCCATAGGTTAATTGTAGGTACCACACAAGGGAAATCAGAGACAAAGCACTCACCAGTTTGCAGCTAATTTCTCCACTTCCAAGGGGCCCCTATCTGGATCCAATGATGTCACCACGTAGCTGAAGGGCTGGAGTTTCTAGTTCTATGCTTCAGTACACCAAAATCGAGCACTCTCAGGTATAGAAATTTGAAATAGTTGGAGAAAGTAAATTAACACGCCATTTCTCGAGGCGGTCGAAAAAGGATCTCCCTGATTCTTGGTGCGCATGTCCAAAATGCGCGAATGCACTCTCCGTCATTCAATTGTGTGGTTTTAAAATTTACAAACACCGCGAAATTTAGCGGGAGCTAACAGGCAACACTGCGCTGAAACATGCTGCGATGCCATGCATCGATTCAAGAATTCATGAAACTTGCATCAGTTGCATCAGCGCCTACTCAAATCAAAATCTGTTGCAATGCCTGAGTCGACTCGATGTTCATAAAGCACAAAAACAGTCGGATGAAGTTATTATTACCACGAAGAAAATAAATAAACGAACAGTCGGATGAAGTTATTATTACCACGAAGAAAATAAATTAATAGGTATCATCTTTCGTCTTTGCATCGACGCAATTCTATACACGCTGAAACTTGCATCAGCATCACCGACTCGGCGTCGTGGCTCCCCGACCAAAATGGGATTTGTGATTCAGTACTACACACTGCAACTTGCATCATAAAACGTAAGAGTCGGTGCCCGCATCGCAGCATGTTCTAGCGTGTGTAAGCCACTTTACAGTTTTCGGGATACAAAATCTTGAAATTCTATTTTGCCATTTTTTGTGCGTAGAAGAAGTAGAAGCAGTTTTCGCTACCCAGGAAGTGGAGCATAACTCATTATCAGTGACTAACTGATACTAATGCAACTCTTTCCATTTTTCTTTCTTAATCTTAAATCCAGCTTTTTCAGGATCCAATGACAGGCTTGTTATACATGGTTGAAAAGCTCTTTTTATGCTCCATTTAATGGCCAATATGGCAGCCATAATAAAAACTCTGCCAATATATGGGCCCCTAAGCTCACACTAGGTACTATAGTTATAGTGTACGTGTGAGCTAATATAACTAAAAACTAAAATATATTTTATTCAACTCCAGACTAAATTACCTTTTGTTTGATACCACACAACCCATGTTTTGACTTAAACTCAAATTTTTGAAATCTACCCCCACCCTTAAAAAAACAAAAACTAAAATGTATTTTGTTAAACTCCGGACTCAATTATCTTTCGTTTGATATCACACACGCCATATTTTCACTTAAACTCTAATTTTTGAAATATACCCTCACCCTTTTTTTTAAATAAATTAAAATGTATTTTGTTTAACTCCAGACTCAATTACCTTTCGTTTGATATCACACACGCCATATTTTCACTTAAACTCTAATTTTTGAAATCTACCCCCACTCTTTTATTTGGTTTGTGTTCGGTGGATTTTGTTCATTTTTAAATGGGACCATCTCGGCCCAAAACTCAGCCTAGGTACCAAATTTCATTAAAATCGGCCAAGCGGTTTTTGAGTTATGCGCGTTGGTCGTTACAGACATACAGACAGACAGACAGACAGACAGACAGACAGACAGACAGACAGACAGACAGACAGACAGACAGACAGACAGACAGACAGACAGACAGACAGACAGACAGACAGACAGACAGACAGACAGACAGACAGACAGACAGACAGACAGACAGACAGACAGACAGACAGACAGACAGACAGACAGACAGACAGACAGACAGACAGACAGACAGACAGACAGACAGACAGACAGACAGACAGACAGACAGACAGACAGACAGACAGACAGACAGACAGACAGACAGACAGACAGACAGACAGACAGACAGACAGACAGACAGACAGACAGACAGACAGACAGACAGACAGACAGACAGACAGACAGACAGACAGACAGACAGACAGACAGACAGACAGACAGACAGACAGACAGACAGACAGACAGACAGACAGACAGACAGACAGACAGACAGACAGACAGACAGACAGACAGACAGACAGACAGACAGACAGACAGACAGACAGACAGACAGACAGACAGACAGACAGACAGACAGACAGACAGACAGACAGACAGACAGACAGACAGACAGACAGACAGACAGACAGACAGACAGACAGACAGACAGACAGACAGACAGACGGCGCAACAAAAAAGTTTCAAAATCTTCTGAAACGCAAAGATATATAAAAAAATTTGAAATCGAAGCAACTTTTTTTTTCTCGAAAAAATTAGGATCACCATAGCTCACACTACTATAGTATAGTATATGTGTGAGCTAATAACAAAGTTGGCTATGATTACAAAAAAAAAGAAGGCCTAGAAAAAATTATTAATGTCATTCAAGGCCGTAGTTGTTGATACAAAAAAATAATACATTTTATATGATTTGTATACAAGATGGCGGAGATATTTAAATTTTTCGAAAAATACAACTTTCTGTTTTGGCTCGATATTTTGAAAACCCCTGTATATATTTTTATTTTCAATACATCGTGTGATTGGGCTTGGAATAGCGCAAATTTTTTCATATTTAACCACAATTGTATCTCTTACACCCTGTATATAGAGTTCACGACCAAAATTATGGGGGTGGGGTAGTTGTAAAACGACCGAAAACAGACGCACGAGAAAAAAGCGAAAAGGAAGTATTCGCAGAGGAAGAAACGCTACACAGAAAAAAACGCGCAAAGAAAAAAGCGTACATAGTAAAACAGCGCGCAGGGAAATCAAACAAAGAAAAGTTTTGCCGTATTGAAAAATCATAAAAATAAATTTAATATAAGTCTTTAG
This sequence comes from Aspidapion aeneum, assembly GCA_963576565.1. Lineage (NCBI taxonomy): Eukaryota > Metazoa > Arthropoda > Insecta > Coleoptera > Brentidae > Aspidapion > Aspidapion aeneum. The sequence continues at coordinate 56,117,273 of OY755042.1, forward strand.
ATTTAGAATGGTACCTACTGTTACAATTAAAAATAGGGTAGTATACATGGTGTGTAACTTTAGGGGCCATAGGCAACTTTCATAAGATACAGAGCATCAAAGTTAGCGATTTTTACACTTTTTTGATAATAACTTCATTAAAAGTTGTGAATTAAAACAAAAGCAACAAGTGGAGATAAATATTTTTAAAAAAAATTATGCGGTCAATTTTTTTTAGGAAAAAATATTGTTACGGGTTCACAACAACAACTAAAAACTCGCAACTGTTGAAAACGATACGTCAATTTATTCCGACAAATTATGTACAAAACCACGCACCTAAACTTACTAATAACTTGCTAATAATTCGCCTATTAACTTCGCGTTAACATCTAGCGATCACTACCATTGGTTATCTCTGACTGACTGATGCACGACGTCCGGCCCTATATATAAGGGTCTGCCTACTATTCGAGAATTTTCCATCCTTGTTCGATTCGGAATTATTCCACCCTTTTCTAGAACACGGACCGTTCGCATACCAGTTTTGTCACAGATAACACAACTAAAACCTAGATTAAGAATACAACCATAAAATACGTCAACCTAATACTACACTAAACCTAAATAAATTCTAACTATAAAATTTAAATAACTTAAATTTGTAACACTATCCTCCTCTTCAGTTTTGATCGTCTCGATCAACATTTCCCAGGTAAGGTTTTAGTCTGTCTAGATGAACAACTTTCATCTTGGACTTCGGGCTTTTCTGGATTCGGTAGACTACATCATTAATTCTCTTAACAACTTTATAAGGCCCTTCCCATGGTGGTGTCAACTTAGGTGATCTTCCTTTCTTGCGTTGAGATTGTATAGCCAGACTTGATCATTCTCTTTGAACCCTGAATAGTTTGCTTTCGGGTCATACCTCGCTTTCATGCGGTCACTGGCTATTTCTATTCGCTCTCTAACCACTTCATGGATATCGTGCAGCTTTTGCCTTAAACGTTCGACATAGTCATTAACTTCTAAGTGTTCTTCTTCAGGTGAACCAAACATGATATCACATGGTAAACGCAGTTCTCTACCAAACAAGATACTAGATGGAGTAGCTCCTGTCGTATTGTGAATGGCGGTTCTATAGGCCAACAAAAACAATGGAATATATTGGTCCCAATCTGTTTGGTGCTCATCAACAACTTTGCAAAGATGTTCTTCTATTGTTTTATTAAATCTTTCAACCATGCCATCCGACTGCGGATGTAAAGGCCTATTAAAATGCGCTGGATGCCATTTGTGGCAGCTTAAAGACGTTGCTGCCATTTTGTGACACTGTAATTAGAATAATACCAATTTGCCAGCTTGTGACACAACAAAACCACTGAATAATTAAACAAATATCTGGAAGCAGAACTGTATTTTCCAGCTAGGTAAAACATTGATATGCCCGGTAACTTTTATACAGTGGAGAAGGGGGGGTTCAAAAATAAGAAAATTTTAAGTGCGCCACATTATTTAATACCAATGTTTTACAAAGAAGTTCTTAAATAAAATACAGTTCAACCCAAACGTTGTAGCCAAACAATGAAATTCTACCTACTTCCGAGGCTTCCAGCGTGTTTGTGTAATTAAAAAAACAAAAAATTGACTAATAAACAGAATAAAATTCCAAAAGATTGAATTAAGATGACAAAAATAGAAGCACTTTACAGGTAGATGGACTCCTTTAACAGGTCATAGTGTACCTACATCTGAGTCAGTAGTGTGAGACTCAGTATAAATGATGGTTAAAAAAATATACTTCCAAAATTATTCTGTCATAGGGGAGATCTGGACCAAATATCTGCTGTCATCATTCTACGTTAGGTAGAATGAGACAGACAGCAACCCAGTCCGAGATCTACCCCATGAGGCAGAACAATGTAAAGAAACCGCTAAAAAAATATAACCTCATCTCTCTTTTGTCTCTGCAAAGTTGGTCACTGGGCTGTACAAATAACACAAGAAAAATTAGTTCATCTTGTTTATTTTAAAAGGTAAAACTGGAAGTATTACCAAAAACATGAAATAGAAAAAAATGAATGAAATGTAGTGGAACAAGTCAGGGCCTAAGTAGCAAGACACTCCAAATTTCACAAGAGAAATTGTCTTAAATAAATAAAATGAAGGAAAACAAGTCAACTTAGTAGATACTCCGCAAAATTTTGGTCATGACGTCATACCTTATCTTGCGTTTACAAGAAAAGCAAAAGTTGTACTTAACGATATATGGAAAATTATATGAAAAGAAAAATTATATCTAAAGCTTGCTCCTACCTTGGCCCTGGATTATTGTATGGGTAAATAAAAAAATATTTTATTTTGTAAACCTGGAGATCTGTTGTCCAGACATTCCCCTACTACTGCTGCTCTGGTTTGTTCTCCTCCTGCTACTCCGGGTTCAATTCTGCCCTGCTCGCGCCTCCCCTAATGCCCGCTTAGCACATCACGCTAGGGCAGCACATGGGTCTTGAATGTTGGTTCTTGCCCGAGCGTAAAACCCTGTGGAAAATGAAATGTTTCAGTTTCCTGGAATTCGTCTATTTTGCACGAAGTTCCCCTACACCGAGTAATTTAAATCGAGAACCCCATGTCGACTCAATAAAATAAAGCAGATTTAAACAGATGAACTAAAATAACCCTAACGTACCTTTCCCAGGGTTACAACTGGCTCGTCCGGCTTCCCACCAGCGTCCAGCACAGCTGTCGATGAAATGGACAGGGCTGTAGACAAAGGAGAAAAACAATATATAGTTTTTATCCAACACGTGGTTAAAAGAAAAATATAAAAACGCCAAAAATTCCCCACGTCTTTTGTCAAAAAAAAGTACATTTCACACGAAAAATAATTACAATTTGGGAGGCAAATATTATCTTGAAGAGTCCTCAAATAATAAAAAAAATGAAAAAAATAAAATCGAACTTACCACTGCTCTTCTGTAGAAACGGCGTAGGCCGACTTAAATCCCCTTCAACAGGGTGCGAGCGTCACTCTAGATTTCGCCTAGACACGACGGACTCACTCCTCACAGTCTCTGGGATATCTCCTACAATCGCTGCAGTGCCAATAACCAAAACAATGGCAATCCCAGAGACCTGTTGCCGACCCAGCCAAAATTCGTTAGCAAAGAGACCAGCACTTTGTCGAGAACACAAAAAATGAAGTGGCCGGAAACCATTTTGTAAATGACAGTAAAACGACACGACTGGAAGAAAAGACCCGCGGTTTTCAAACTAACCAATGAGGAAATACACCAATAGTTCTATACCGGTATATAGGGGGCAGCACCGACCAAGGGGATATTGAAAAATACGTAAAACGCGCATTGAGGGGTTGTCGGATCTATTTCCACGGTTGAAATTTTTATAACAAGGACATCGAGACACCCTTCATACATAGACCGAACATTTGCCTACCGGCCCCCTGCCAACATAGCAAGTAGAAGGAAAATAACCAGACGGACTATAAGCAGCTCAGCATTGAAACCATCAACTGTGAAATCAATTACTGGAGATCAGAGCTTGCATCAAACCCAGGAATATTCGAACACTCAACCAATTCCCATATGAGTAAAGCTGTACTAAGTGTCGAATTTCGTTGTATTTTAGTTACAGTCTTAGTCAAAAGTTTCCTTTGCTCTTTATAAATGTTTTCTCTAAGATTCATATGGTTTGACGCCATTTTTGTAAAACATTTCTACATTAATAAAGTTGTTTCTGAACCTGAACCTAAAAATACACATTGAACTACTGCTCAAACTCGGCACAAGAGTGTTCAGATGTTAACTCACACGATTTCGTTTATTCTTTTAGTCTTGGTTTTTATCCCTCGTTTATCTCCCATTTACAAAAGTGCATAACTCGTATTTATTTTATCCTTTCCCTATCAAATTAATAAAGATATCAAAGGGGCGGAGCCTCGGTTGTTCCTGGTCGACCCAAATATGTTTTCGTACTATCAAAACTAGTTAATCCGTGAAGGATATGAGGTTCGGATTATCCCAATATCCTCGAAAATAAACGTAAGGGAATGAAATGTTCATCTAAATGTTTCCTTCCTGTTACTGAAACCATTTGTCATGCGACAACGCCGCTATTCGCCAGCTGTTTATTCTCGTGAACGACAAGCAAATCACAAAATTCCACAAATAAAAACAAAACAATCAAAAGTTTTTATGTGATTTTCCCGAAACCTGTGATCCTAAATTCCAATTACGATGTCCAGATAATGCGATGTGCGTAGTGTCCACAGTAATTCGATGGAATGTCTCCTTTATAAGGTAACTTTTTGGACACTATATTGTCAGGAATGCAAATAACCCCTGACTGTGCCACTGTACGAAACCATCTTGGAAAAGCGACAAACACAATTATGGTTCTGTTGAGATAAGAAAGTGGTTCCGCCTCCCTCCAAAATAGAAAACATTTGGTTGCCGCCCACTACACAGCAGATGGTTATGGCGAGAAAAACTATTGAAAAGTCTAGAGTTGGAGTCGTAATGGTTGAGCGTGGGGATACAGCAAGTAGCGAGAGGGTTTTCCCTTTAAAGTGATTGGACATGGAAAAACTGTGAGATAAGAAAATGTTGTCTATAAAATGTATTTTATCTCTGTTTTTGTTTAGCTTATCTTGTTTAGCTCATTAGCTAGAATGTAAAGTAAATTTTAGGATTATCAGCAACGCCACTGACTTGGTTCCTCCAAGCTCTTTAAAGAGGGGATAATGGATTATTTAGGTCCAACCTACCCTTTATAAAAACCCAAACTTTGAGAAGACAAGTCGGTAGTCACATTCTAAGTTTTGTTGAATTTAACTAAAACCTCTAAAATTAATTGTCAGTAAAGAAACATAAGATTTTTATATTTAAAGAATATTTTGCAGTTTGTTATTTTGGTAAGTTAAAGTTTTATTTTAATATTTTGGGTCTTGTTCGTTTTATAGGTCATAAGAAAAGTCTTGTAACAATTTGCGAATCGCAACAGAGTTTTATTTTGTATTCATTAAAGTTTGTAACGTTTTTAAAACTGTTTCATATTTATTTTATTCACATAAGAGATCTACTACGGTACCCTCGTTTAAGGGTTCGATTTAAAATAAAATCCTACCCGACAAGTTGGTGGAGGCTTGAGGCTTGTGTGAATAAGATCTTGCAAATAATTTTGTAAAATTAATTTTTTTTAAAATTATTTTTGCTTTAAAATTTATAATTTTTTGCTAATAATTTTTTATTTATCAGTTTATTTTTAATTATTTATTATTCATCAATTTGATTTTTTTTAATAAAATTTATTTTTAAATCAATGTTAAGACTATAAGACAAGCAAACCCTGTACCGAATTCCGACCAGGTAAAACTGAACTTCTTCAAAACTTGGAGGGCCCAAAGTTGTGCTACCCCCTGGTCCGAATTCTATTTTTTTTATATTTTTTAGAAATTCTAGAGGTTATTTTGATAGGGGTAATTTCAATACGCGCGTTATTTTTTTGTAATAAATAGAAATGGCCAATATTACAATTTGAGATATTAAAAATGAGACCGGGATCCCGGCAAAGCCAAAGTTTGTATCCCTAAATTTATGTGATTCCTCCTCAGAGATTAATGCTCGTGATTTTTTTTGGAGCATTTTAAAAGATGTGCAGGTCCAAAGTTTTTGGACAGAAAAAGAAAAATTAATCTATTTGGCACTTATTTAGTATACGTGGCTTTTACTTGGTTTCAAAAATATAAACAAAAAGTAGAAAATCAAAATAAAAAATGGAAAAATACGCCAGATATGCGATTTTTTTAGAAAAATTTGGCTCAGTTTTTTACAAAAGTGAATTAAAAATTTGTTTATTAAATATAAAGCAAAAAGAGAATATTAATTAATAACAAATATTTGTGACGAATATGACGAATCTATGACTTTTTCTAATTTTTTGGAATATCTTGAAAGTGGTTTGCATAATGATATACTCACGAGTTATTATATTTTGCGAAAAGAACCTTCGACGGACCCAGATGATGTTTTGAATTTAATAAATCGCTTGAGTGCAACAAAGTTTAATAGCACATTAAATTTTGTTTACATTTTTTGCTTTATGAACGTTTTTTATATATATTTGTAGTATATATTTATAAAGGTATCAAGCACACACTAACTTCAAAAATTTTTAAATGTTCAATTTTGTTTATTTTTTTTGTAAATTAAGGTTACTATTTTTAAAATAATTATCTAAGGTAAAATTTTCGATTAGAATACATTGATAAATTTTATTATTTTAGTATTTTTTATATTTTAAGACGTGCCTTATTGTTATCATGTTGAAAAATAAGCACGCATCTCTTACTTAAATTTCGAAAATCCAAGAACTCTAAAACACCAAAGTTGAATTACTATTTGTAAAAATTTAAAAAAGTAAAAAAAAAATAAAATTATTTTTTAATATTTAGAAGCGAATGTACGCACATTTAAAAAAAAAATTGGTACAGAAACACTTAAATTTATACTTTTTATTTATTGAACGCGATTTTTTGTAAATATTTCTTATGCAAAACACCCACTTCTAACTTTGACATTCAGTAAGACAATATTTCGAAAATACGAAAAAATTATATTTTAAACAACAAATTTGGTATTGGAATGAAAAGGAAAAAATAAGATTTGTCAGTTTATGAAAAACCAAGTACAAGTTAAGATTTCATATTATGTTTTTGTTAGCCACAAAAGACCCGCTTCAGGTCGCATTGGAAAGGCTCTCGATAGCCACTTGAATAAATTAGACTTTCGTGTTCTAATAATTAAACTAGTGCCAAAATAAGAAGTTTTGCCGTATTTAATTATGCTTTCGTGAAATAAAGTACACAGATGGAGTGAAATAAAGTGAATAGTTATGTTCGAAAAGCAATGTTTTTCCAAAACACGCATTTTGAAAACATTTTTGGTTTCCTTCAATGATTTTTTTCAAAACATAAAAGGTTGAACTAAAGTTCATAAGGAACTGCAGCGCCACAGGCAATACATTTCTTAAAAAGCTCATATAAAATTGTATTTTTAAAAATAGTTGTTTTAGAGTTATTGAAAATAAATCTTAAAAAAGAAATGAAGGATGGATTTGTGAAAAATTGGTAAATAACATAACCTTTAACTCAATTAGTAGAACTTTGTTTTTAATTGGCGCACGAAAAAAGTTTTGGAAAAAACTTATATAAAAATAGAATAGCAATATCGCTATATCTTTTAAATAATTTTTTCTGTTAATGTACTAAACTTTTTAGGTATAAAAAGCGATTTCGTGGAAAATCACAGAATGTTTTTCTTGTTTTAAAATCTGGACATAAAAAGAAAGTCACGGTTTTTAGTGACAAGGATAGAAAATATCGGCAAAATATTTATACAGGGCAAATTTATAACATAGGCAGAAGACCAAGTTAGAAATTTTATTTTATTTTAAAAAAAGATTAAATCAGTCAGTCGGAATTTAAAATTTCAGACTATTAAAAATGTTAAGTGCTTTGAACGTCAATTTTTTAAGTCAGTTAAAGTCGCAACAAGAAAGGAAGGTAAAAACATGTTGTAAATTTAGTTGTTTTCATAACTATTGCTCAGCGCTGGAAAAAATTGAAAAAAAAAACTTGAAATAAGTTATAACTTATTATCCATAAAAAATTATTTTAATATTTTTACCTACAAAAAATAACATATAAACGACTTACATCGGTATCTCCAAGACAAAATGAATTCTTTCGATGGATGGTGCATACAGGATTCAAGTGTAATGTAAAGCTTCAACATAATGTTTATCCACTTATTTTTACAATTTTTTAAAATATTTTTAAATTTATTTTAGCACAAACACTGATACTAATATAATTTTTTTTCTTAGGTTGACACGTTTCACAATTTTGGAGATAATGCCCTTGGCAAGCACTAAACAGACATTAATAATTACTGAACCGAACGATTTACGTTTTATTTTTTTTTTTTTTCAATAACCGTCACGACGTTACCGACCTTTGATGCCAACTTTTTGGCAGAACACACGATATAATTTAACATCTGGAAGGACGAATAGCGACTAAAACATACTTAAAACACACACAAGTACCACGGAACACTCAACAAATGGGTAACCTGTGCAAGTAGGGACTTTTACAGGAACAACGAAATACAGGGCGAGTGAAAAAAATTAGTAATTAAAAATAATGTTTTTTGGTATTTTCTGAAAAACATAAAGCTAAATATACAAAAACAGTAAGATTTAAAAGGGTGCGTTTTGCGCATGCCCCAATAGAGCATATCTCTTAGCAATAAAAAAAACAACATTTTTTTTTAGTGCTACTGTACATTACTTGGCATACCAGTTTGAGCAATGGCCAGTGTTCAAATTGGTTAGCTGAACTAAATAAGCACGCAATGACCCTTCAGCTTCACTCGTAGCTGAGAAAGCCAACAACTAATCAGCTTACACAAAAAGTTTAACTGTTTTATATAAAATTTAATATTTAGCATAAATTTTGTCACAAAAATCTTTTGGCATTTAAATAAATTTTACTAAAAAGAATTTTTTTTTTTTATTTTAATTTCTCGAGAAATGGGCTAAGCATATTTTCAAAGACACCCATTTAAAACAGGACTATTGTGCCAATGTCAAATTAGGACATTATATTAAAAATGCAAATAGCACATAAAAACTGTGCAGATTTTTTTATATATAATATTAGCTCAAAAGATTAACCTAAAGCTATTTAGCTCAACTGTCAGCTTTATTAACGAAAAAGTTAATTTTGTTGAAAATTAAAAAGTATTTATATTAAGATTTTTTTTAATTATTAAAGATATTACAATACCTATTTTCTTAATAAATAACATTTTTTTTAAAAACATGTAATATTTCCTGAGACTCCCTGTATTTTTTAAGAGTAATTAAACAAAAAATGCTAAATTTGCAGTTTGATATACATATACAGATTGAGTTTCGTTCTTATCTTAATGACTTCTAAAGAAGTACTCACAGAACAACAGAGCTTATTGTTTATTAATAAAAATATAATTTTATACTTTTGCCCCTGAATCTTTTAAAGGAAATAAAAGATAAAAATATATCTAATAGGCACATCTTAAGTAAAAAATATAGCTGCAGCGTAGGAAACTTGGATTTCTATAATATTTGGAAAATTTGAGGAGATGTTATTTTATTGATTTGATTTTATGCATGCATGTTTGTATTTTGGCGGGGATACGATTATTTAAAACTTTGGAGAAAATTTTTTGGTCCTTGCAAGGTGAAGATACATGATGAATATACATGGTGAAAATACCAGGTGAACATACAAGATGGACTTTTTTCTTTCACTTACAAGGTGAAAATACAAGGCGGATTTTTTTTCTTTCACATACAAAAAAAAATAGCTATATAGCGATAGCAAACGATTTTGCTAATTACCTACTTAAATAGTCTTAGGTAATGTGCGCGCATCATATAAAATATTTATTTGGTTAAATATGTGTATTAAATATTTTGAAAATATGAGAGAGATATTTTTCTTGGAAAATATAAATCACTTTTTGCTTATAATTTTGTGAAAATAAGCAACAAGTGATATTTGGAAAATTAGTTTTTAAATACTCTGTTGGCAAGACCCAAATTAATTATTTTGAAAAGGAATATTTGAATACTTTTATTATAGTTAATTTTATATTCGTACTATTCAGGACACATTTATTTTAAACAAAATGTATTTTTTTTGCAAATGTAAATGGTTTAATATTTTGATAATTTTATACTAAGTAATTTTATAATTAAACATAAAGACATTTTTTTAAATATTGTAAAGACAACAACATTATCTCTCATATTTTGAAAACAATCTCGGTATAAGCTCAGAACTAATGCCTCACTTTTGTTACATGTCAATGGTGCACAACACACGAAAGCAGCCTAAAAACTCCCAGCATTTGATGTCAGTACCACAGTAAAGATGAATGGTTCGAAAGTTTGGTTTTAGTCAAATCCAAACAACCCTTAGACCATATAACGTCATGTCGTCGAGGTCGCCGACAAATTGGTGGGGGGCATATGTCAGGAATGCAAATAACCCCTGACTGTGCCACTGTACGAAACCATCTTGGAAAAGCGACAAACACAATTATGGTTCTGTTGAGATAAGAAAGTGGTTCCGCCTCCCTCCAAAATAGAAAACATTTGGTTGCCGCCCACTACACAGCAGATGGTTATGGCGAGAAAAACTATTGAAAAGTCTAGAGTTGGAGTCGTAATGGTTGAGCGTGGGGATACAGCAAGTAGCGAGAGGGTTTTCCCTTTAAAGTGATTGGACATGGAAAAACTGTGAGATAAGAAAATGTTGTCTATAAAATGTATTTTATCTCTGTTTTTGTTTAGCTTATCTTGTTTAGCTCATTAGCTAGAATGTAAAGTAAATTTTAGGATTATCAGCAACGCCACTGACTTGGTTCCTCCAAGCTCTTTAAAGAGGGGATAATGGATTATTTAGGTCCAACCTACCCTTTATAAAAACCCAAACTTTGAGAAGACAAGTCGGTAGTCACATTCTAAGTTTTGTTGAATTTAACTAAAACCTCTAAAATTAATTGTCAGTAAAGAAACATAAGATTTTTATATTTAAAGAATATTTTGCAGTTTGTTATTTTGGTAAGTTAAAGTTTTATTTTAATATTTTGGGTCTTGTTCGTTTTATAGGTCATAAGAAAAGTCTTGTAACAATTTGCGAATCGCAACAGAGTTTTATTTTGTATTCATTAAAGTTTGTAACGTTTTTAAAACTGTTTCATATTTATTTTATTCACATAAGAGATCTACTACGGTACCCTCGTTTAAGGGTTCGATTTAAAATAAAATCCTACCCGACAATATAACCTCCAAACCTAGCTCTATAAAATACCCTTAATTTGTGTACAGAAAGACGAGTCAAGGAGCATTGATTATTTACCTAAATAAACAAATATGTAACGTTGCCTTAAACGTAAAAATGACACGTTACAAGAGCTTTGATTTAAAGTTTCTTCCTTGATCTGAATGTAGTTCCAAAGGAATGCCAAATCGGCTGAAAATATCATTTACCAGAACTTCTGCAACTGTAGCGGCCTCTTGGTTAGGCAAAGCAAAAACTTCTTGCCATTTGCTAAAGTAATCCATGACAACAAGGATGTATTTGTTGCCCTTTTTAGTTTCTGGAAATGGTCCGGCCACATCAATAGCAATGCGTTCGAATGGCAGACCTACGTTATATTGTTTCATTTGACCTCTGGACCTTGTTTTGGGACCTTGGCTGGCTGCACAAGTCGAACATGGGCGGCACCAGTTTTTCACATCTTGAAAGTAATTGACCCAATAAAATCGGTTTCGAAATTTGTCCATGGTTTTATTTATGCCTAAGTGCGCGCCTGATTTTCCACCATGGCATTCGGCCATTATATTGTCTACCATGCTCCTAGGAACCACTACTTGATTAATCACAGTAAGGCCATCGGCACTTTCCCAGGCACGTTTAAGGATGTTTTCTTCTACTATCAGTGAATCCCATTGTGCCCACAGTGATTTGAATATCACCCCTTGGTTGGCGATATCTTGCCATGATGGTCGTGGCTTGTTCTCTTCTTTCAATCGCAAGGTCCTACATCTTTGTCGTTAAGTTGTGTGGTTCTAATCGAAGCCGACATCCATTCTTCATCTGGTTGTAACTTTATCTGGCGCACGTAGGTAATTCCTTCTTTCTGGTCAATTTTCCTGCAATGTTTACAATCCTCAGGGCAAGGTCTTCTGAACAATGCATCCGCATTATTATGCACCCTTCCCGCTCGGTGCTTAATTTGATAATGGTATTGTTGTAGCTTTTCTATCCATCTCGCGACTTGCCCCTCAGGTTGTTTCATTTTCATGAGCCACTGTAACGCAGCATGATCCGTTCTAATCAGAAACTCTTGTCCATAGAGATAATTGTGAAAGTGATCTACGGATTTAATGATGGCTAGGAGCTCCTTTCTGGTAACACAATAATTTCTCTCTGGTTTGGATAGCTTTTTGCTGAAAAATTCGATGACCCGTTCTTCTCCATCTTGTACTTGGGAGAGTACTGCTCCTATGCCATCGTTGCTCGCATCAGTATCTAATATGAATTTACCTTTGGGTAATGGGATATGCAAGAATCGGACTAGAACATAATGTTGCTTTTAGTCTTCTAAATGCTTGGTCACATTCGGTATTCCATTTGTAAGAAGCTTTATTTTCTGTAAGTCTATGTAATGGAGACGCTATTTTGGCGAATCCTTCTACAAATCGTCTGTAGTATGTACACAGACCCAAAAAGCTTCTCAATTCATGTTTGTCACGAGGTTGAGGCCATTCTTTTATTGCTTGTAACTTCTTTTCGTCAGTATGGATACCTTCTCGGGAAACGACGTGACCCAGGAACTCAACTTTTTCTTGGAATAGAAAACATTTCTTTGAGTTTAATTTAAGATTGGCATTTCTGATTCTTGAAAATACTTCTCGTAAATTGTCTAGATGATCTTGAAATGATTTCCCCATTACTATGACATCATCCAAATAGACTAGGCCAGTTTTCCAAGTAAGGCCTCGTAGAACGACTTCCATTAGTCTTTCAAATGTAGCTGGAGCATTGCATAGGCCAAATGGCATCACATTAAACTGATAAAGTCCACTTCCAGCAGAGAATGCAGTCTTCTCTTTATCTCTTTCAAAGATTCCTACTTGCCAATACCCACTTTTCAGGTCAAGAGTAGAAAACCAATATGATCCTGCCAACGTTGTTAATGTGTCGTCTATTCTTGGCAGTGGGTAACTATCTTTCTTGGTCACATTGTTAAGTTTCCTGTAATCGACACAAAATCTAGTACTTCCATCCTTTTTAGTAACCAACACCACAGGAGATGACCAAGGACTTGACGACTCTTCAATAACCCCGTCACTGAGCATTTTATTAATGAGATTGTGAACTTCTTCTTGTTTGGCCATTGGTAGTCTTCTTGGGGGCTGTCTTATCGGTTGGGCATCGCCAGTGTTGATAGCATGTTGAATAAGGTTTGTGCGTCCCGAACTACTCTTAGTTTTGAAGATATTACTTTGTTCTTCTATAAACTCTCTCGCTTTACGAAATTCTTCTGGAGTGAGATGTTGCCAAGTTGACTGAAATTGCTGAAGTACCTCCGTTGGTAACTTACTTTTATCCTCCGAAGTTGGCTCTTCACATCTTGTTACTCTCTGGACTGGCTCAAATAATGCTACCACCTCCCCCTTATTAATTTTGACACTATTTGGGAAAATATTGGCGACTCTAATCGGGATGCCTTTATCGGTTTTAACTAGTGACTTTGCAACGAGGTAGGTAGGTGTTGGGTGTGTTCTGTTGGCTTATGAGTCCGACGCAGCTTGATATTTTACTTTCTAGCCTCCCCAAAATTATAGTCTCACTGTTACCGACCAGTCTTGTTGTGCATACTGCCACAACCTTTATTGGTTCTTTATTGATGTGACTATTTGACAAAATGAACTCTTCGTTTCCAAATCTTAGGGTATTAAGTTTATTATCAAACGCAAATCCATGTCTACTTATCAAGTCCATTCCCAAAATAAATTCGTCTTCTATTTCGGCAACCAATACAGTGTGGCGAATCTTTAATCTTCCCAGCTGTAGATCTATGTCTGTCTACCCCAACACGTCGGCGGATTCTCCAGTCACAGTCTTGAGTGTTATTTTCTTTTCTGTTGGTCGAATTTTATATCTCGTTGCAATTTTGAACTTAAGCAATGATATGGCAGCACCAGTGTCTACTGTTATGTTAACTTATCTTCCATTTATAAGTCCGTCGATGTTAAGACTGTCAGGAGTATGTTTTAAGCTCTTAATTGAATAAATTTTGGGGGCTACATTCCCTTTAGCCAACACCCGCCCCTCTGCGTTGACTAGTTTTAGTTTTGCTGATTTCTTCTTCGGTATTCTGTCACGCTAGATGGTGAGCGAGACCTCATTTGCACACGACAATCGCGTTGAATATGCCCTGTACGTCCGCATCTAAAACACTTTCCATTTGGAGAGAGACGTCTGTTTTCTTTTAAAGAGTCAATCTTCTCTATCAGTGATTGAAGAATTTGACTTAGCGTCTTTGAGGGAAGACGTACCATCAAAATTTGGAGGCTTAATGTTTTGGTTGGAATTTACAACATCCTTGAGCTTTAATTTTGTTGTGTTCTTTCTGAAGCTGTATAAACTTTTGGTTTTGACATGTCCTGGAATTTTTCTTCCATGGTTTGAAACACTTCTTCCCTAACATTCTGTAGTTTGGTCTCCACTTTTTCTTCAACATTCTGCAATTTGTTTTGTACCTTTTGTTCCACACTATGCATTCTTTGAGTTATTCCTTCCTTAAGATCTTCGGTTGCAGTCTTGAACTCTTCTCTCAGCTGTTCGGAGTAGCTCTTTATTTGATTGAAGTTTTCTTGAATGCCATCTAATCTTTGCTCAAATGTCTGTTTCATATCGTTCTGGTTTTGTTCAATGGTCTGTTTCATGTCGTTCTGGTTTTGTTCAATGGTCTGGCTCATGTCGTTCTGGTTTTGAGCCATTTAAGCTGCTAGAGCCTGCATCATTTTAGTTAAATCTTCCATCTTGACCGATCTTTGTCTAGTAAGCATCAACTTCGTGATAAATCACTTAAAACGTGTATTTTAGGGCTACAAAGCGAATGTTGGAGTCGGTTTTTCAATATCTCCTCCAATTCTTAAATAGCACCTAATGGAATGTTCTGGAATATACTGGTAAATGCTACTCTTTCTGCTACTAGGCAAATGTAGAAGTCACTTTTTGATTATCTCTTTTGGTTCTCGAATAGACCGTCGTAGAATGTTATGGAATATTCTAGAAATAATTTCTAATTCTTACTTTTAAAATAACTAAGCTACTGTCGAATTCGGTATTTGTATATCTCTTCTAGTTTTTGAATAGAACGTCGTAGAATGTTATGGAATCTTATAGAAATTCTTTCTAATTCTTACTTTTTAACTTAACTAAGCTAATATCGAAGTCGATTCTTAAATATCTCTTTTGGTTTTTGAATAAATCAATATCGAACTTCTTCGAATATTCTGGAAAAATCACTTACTGTTTTTCTGTCCAATTGTCCTAGCCGGTGGTACTATGTAAGGGTAGTCTTTGCACTATTCAGTTCTGAATATTCTGGCAAAATCACTTACTGTTCTTCTTTTCAATTGTCCTAGCCGGTGGTACTATGTAAGGATAATCTTTGCACTATTAATTTCTTTTAATCTCACTTCTGACACCAATTGTTACGGGTTCACAACAACAACTAAAAACTCGCAATTGTTGAAAACGATACATCAATTTATTCCGACAAATTATGTACAAAAACACGCACTTAAACTTACTAATAACTTGCTAATAATTCGCCTATTAACTTCGCGTTAACATCTAGCGATCACTACCATTGGTTATCTCTGACTGACTGATGCACGACGTCCGGCCCTATATATAAGGGTCTGCCTACTATTCGATAATTTTCCATCATTGTTCGATTCGGAATTATTCCACCCTTTTCTAGAACACGGACCGTTCGCATACCAGTTTGTCACAGATAACGCAACTAAAACCTAGATTAAGAATACAACCATAAAATACGTCAACCTAATACTACACTAAACCTAAATAAATTCTAACTATAAAATTTAAATAACTTAAATTTGTAACAATATTTTTTTGGACCAAACTTTTATAATGCCATATTAAACACAATATTTTTCTTGGTATTATTTGTTGATGAAGATAAGTCTCTACGAAGACATATTAATAAAACATCATTGATATTTTTAAAAAAATACAGTAAGCAAAAATTTAATTTTTTAAAAGCTTTTTATTTTTTATACATTTGTAGAGGTTACTTAGACAGCCTCAGCTTGTAATCTTATCGAAAAAAACCTCCAACTTTAAAAATCCTATATCTTAGAAACAGACAGTGTTGATCGACCCCAATGTTAAACAGTGGGTTCCCGGGTAGAGTTGACGAGAGGAAAAAATCCTTTATTTTTAATTTTACGAAAAAAACTCACTCTTTATAAAAAATTCTGCTTGTTGAAAAATTAAGATTACCATAATAAAATCTTTGATTAGATGTACAATTGTGGCCTTAATAAAGTTAAAAGAATATTTGGGCGCCAATTTGTGGCCTATTAAAATACGTTGTGTGACATTTGTGGCAGCTTGAAGACGTTGCCGCCATTTTGTGACACAACAAACCCATTGAATAATTAAACAAATATCTGGAAGCAGAACTGTATTTTCCAGCTAGGTAAAACATTGATATGCCCGGTAACTTTTATACAGTGGAGAAAGGGGGGGTTCAGAAATAAGAAAATTTTAAGTGCGCCACATTATTTAATACCAATGTTTTACAAAGAAGATCTTAAATAAAATACAGTTCAACCCAAACGTTGTAGCCAAACAATGAAATTCTATACTTCCGAGGCTTCCAGAATATTTGTGTAATTAAAAAGCCAAAAAAAAAAATAAACAGAATAAAATTCTATTAGATCGAATTCAGATGACAAAACAGAAATACTTTACAGGTAGATGGACTCCTTTAACAGGTCATAGTGTACCTACACCTGAGTCAGTAGTGTGAGACTCGGTTACATAAATGATTGAAAAAAAAAATAAATATACTTCCAAAGTTATTCTGTCATAGGGGAGATCTGGACCAAATATCCGCTGTCATCATTCTACGCTAGGTCGAATGAGACAGACAGCAACCCAGTCCGAGATCTACCCCATGAGGTAAAACAGTGTAAAGAAACCGCTAAAACATATAATCTCATCTCTCTTTTGTCTCCGCAAATTTGGTCATTGGGTTGCATAAATAACACAAAAATTTAGTTCATCTTGTTTATTTCCACAGGAGGATGAAAATGAAATTGATTAAAGTACAAAAAAAAAAGTATTGAAATCTGAGGAAAATACTTGAAACATGAAATATAAACCAATGAAATTGGTGGGAACGAGTCAGCGCCAAAATAACCGCAATAGTAATTTCACAATAAAATTTAGCTTAATAGTACCGCAAAATTGGGGTTATGACGTCATACCTTTACCTTGCGTTTACAAGAATTTCAAAAGTTATACTTTAAAAAAAAAATTATATGGAAATTATAGCAAAAAAATTATATAAAAAGATTATATATGGAAAAAAATTATAGTTATGGCTTGCTCCTACCTTGTCCTGCAATTATTTAATTGTTGGTGTTTTGTTTAGTAAACCTGGAGTTGTCCAGACATCCTCTCACTGCTCTCGCTGCTCCTGGCTTGCCCGCGCCTCCCCTAATGCCCGCTTAGCACATCACGCTAGGGCAGCACATGGTGGTCAAAAGGTTGGTTCTTGCCCGAGCGTAGAAACCCTGTGGAAAATGAAATGTTTCAGTTTCCTGGAATTCGTCAATTTTGCACGAAGTTCCCCTACACAGTAACTTAAATCGATAATCCCATGTCGACTCAATAAAACAAAGTAGATTTAAACAGATGAACTAAAATAATCCTAACGTACCTTTCTCAGGGTTATAACTGGCCCGTCCGGCTTCCCACCAGCGTCCAGCCCAACTGTCCCGTCGCTGGAATTGACAGGGCTGTAGACAAAGGAGAAAAACAATATATAGTTTTTATCCAACACGTGGTTAAAAGAAAAATATAAAAACGCCAACAATTCCCCACGTCCTTTGTCAAAAAAAAAGTACATTTCCCACGAAAAATAACTACAATTTGGGAGGCAAATATTATCTTGAAGAGTACTCAAATAAAAAAAAATGAAAAAAAATAAAATCGAACTTACCAATGCTCTTTCCGTGCAAATGGCGTAGGCCGACTTAAAATTCCCCTCAAAAGGGTGCGAGCGTCACTCCAGATTGCCTAGACACGACGGACTCACTTCCACAGTTTCTGGGATATCTCCTACAATCGCTGTAGTGCCAATCACCAAAAACAAAGGCGATCCCAGAAACTGTTGTCGACCCAGCCAAAATTCGTTCGCAAAGAGAGACCAGGCAGAACACAAAAAACGAAGTGGCCGGAAACCGTTTTGTAAATTTGGTGGGGAGTGGGGACGGTAAAACGCAATAGTACCAACCTAATCTTCCCGGTGAAATTCAAATAAAGGATGCAAACCTATTTAAAAAACTTTTCCGCCAAAAATAAATCTCTACATTCAGTGGCCAGACTGGAAGGAAAAAACCCGGGGTTTTCAAAGTAACCAATGAGGTACAGCAATAGTTCTATACAGGTCTATAGGGGCAGCACCGACCAAGTGGACATTGCAATCCGGTAAAACGTACATTGAGGTGTTGTCGGATCTATTTCCACGGTTGGAATTTTTATAACAAGGACGTCGAGACACCCTCCATACACATTATTAATATTCGAACACTCAACCAATTCCCATATGAGTAAAGCTATACTGAGCGCAGAATTTAGTTGCACTCCAGTTACAGTCTTCGTCAAAAGTTTCCGTCGCTCTTTATAAATGTTTTCTCTAATATTCATATGGTTTAACGCCATTTTTGTAAAACATTTCTACAGTAATAAAGCTGTTTCTGAACCTGAACCCAAAAATACACACTGAACCATTGCTTAAAGGCACAAGAGTGTTCAGATGTTAACTCACACGATTTCGTTCATTCTTTCAGTCTTGGTTTTTATCCCTCGTTTATCTCCCATTTACAACAGTGCATAACTCGTGTTTATTTTATCCTTTCCCTATCAAATTAATAAAGATATCAAAGTGGCGGAGCCTCGGTTGTTACTGGTCAAACCGTGAACCTAAATATGTTTTCGGGCTATCAAAACTAGCTAATCCGTGGAGAATATGGGGTTCGGATTGTCCCAATATCCTCGAGAATAAACGTAAGGGAATGAAATGTTCATCTAAATGTTTCCTTCCTGTTACTGAAACCATTTGTGATGCGGCAACGCCGCCATTCCCCAGCATAACAGCTGTTTAACTTTATGTACGTCAAGGAGCATCAGAAAATTCCACAGATAAAAACAAAAACAATCAAAAGTTTTTATGTGATTTTCCCGAAACCTGTGATCTTAAATTCCAATTACGATGTCCAGATAATGCGATGTGCGTAGTGTCCACAGTAATTCGATGGAATGTCTCCTTTATAAGGTAACTTTTTGGACACTATATAACCTCCAAACCTAGCTCTATAAAATACTATATATTTGTGTACAGAAAGACGAATCAAAGAGCCTTGATTATTTACCTAAATAAACAAATATGTAACGTTGTCTTAAACGTAAAAATGACACGTTACACAATGTGTTATCAAATTAAGAAACATGTAATTAATAAGGGGAGAGAAATCTTTATTTTTAATTTCACGAAAAACATCACCTTTTATAATGTGACATTTTCAAGCAATAGTTTTTACATTTTGTTCCATATTATGTTATCTTGTTTTTTCATCAAATGTTTAAAAATTTAAACATGGAGTTTTCCTAGATTTTGTACTTTCATTTTATGTTGTGATATAAACAATTTTGTTTACATAACATTTTGCTTTACTGAATAAATACGGTCCTCTTCCTCACCCTGTGCTTCTAATCAAAGATATTAGGCTCTGTAATGAAATAGCGCGTATCAAAATAGCGCGTATCAAAATAGCGCGTGTTCATAATAGCGCGTTTTCAACATAGCGCGTGTTTAAAATAGCGCGTATCAAAATAGCGCGTATCAAAATAGCGCGTATTAAAATAGCGCGTGTACAAAATAGCGCGTATCAGGTCTGCTTAGGTATATTCACCTAAACAGTTTGAGCAAGGTCAGATAAGTTATACTTACTAAATAAATCGATGGCTTGCTATACTTAGAGTCCCTGTATGCAGTAGCGGTTTCTCCATAAGTGCACATGTGCACGTGCACTCCCAAATTTTACTTAAAAAAATACTAAAATTTAGTTAATAATTACCCCAAACGAAATTCACTAAAGACTGGAATATTACCTACAAATTAATACACGGTATGTATGTGTTTGTATTCGTGTTCAAACCACCTGCGATCCATGCTGGCGGATGCGCTCTATAGTTAGTTCGAATCTAATTATTCACTTTTATTTGCTCCGTAGATGTTGTGTCGCATTCTAATTACGAAATGTAGAAAGAAAGGACGACATGTCCCAATAGAATTTTACTGTACGTAGAATCTGAACCTTCCTGCGGCAGTGCCTTGGACAAAATCTGTGCAAAAACTAGCCTCGATGCCGCCCGCACCCCCGTGACGCCCCCCGCGATGCATGTTGGAGGAGCTCAAGGGCACTTATAATTAGTGCACTTAGACAATTTGGCATAGTGATGTGCAACGATTCCTTTTCCAAGTATTAAGTAGATACTGATACTTCCTATTCGAGTATTAGATTTTATTATTATTTATATTATATTATCGGTAAATCCAATATATAAATATCGGTCCAAATGATTACAAGTACTCCAAACTCGTTACTCATACGGCCGATGCCGATACAATTGAGTAACACTTCGGCTTCGGTCCCATTCGGGATTCGAGTAACGAGTATTTGGCGTCGAAGGATATTCGATTACTTCGAATCCGCCCATGTATCAGATATTATAAGTAGATAAGTATCGAGTAGATAGTATTTGCACACCACTAATTTGGCATTATCGGTCGGGCGCTGGCGGTTTGTTTTGATTTCAACGATTTAGTATTTACGAGAATGGCGGAAGTTTCTAATTCTGATAGCATTAGCGTGCAATATTTAAAAACAATTAAATTTTCATCTTTGCCATTAGAAGAGAAAATATGTAAACTAGGTATGATACATTTATTATTTATTTATAATTTGAATAATAATAGGTAGGTAGTAGGTAACTAATATCCGCCTGCACCGCAATTTTTTTTTTTGGTGTGCACTCCGAAAGCTTTTTACCACGCGCCGCCACTGCCTGTATGTGACAGTCCGCCAATATCTGTCTCAATAGTTCGACTAAGGGGTCTCTTTCTAACATATTTAAAAAAAAACTTCCCTGGCTTCTTTTCCGGGATCCTAGAGGGTGTGTAACCAAACCGAACCGAACCGGACGGAACCGAACCCAAACATTTTTTCCAGTAACTCCCTGACCTTTTTCCACCAAAAAAAAATGTCCCCAAGTCACAGGTTAGAATAGAAACCTACGAAAATAAGGATCGGGAAGCTAATTTAGGGAAATAATTTTTTGAAAAAATGTTTCGGTTTGGTTCGGTTCAATTCAGTTCGGTGGGGTTTGAATCTGTTCGGTTCGGTTTGTTTACATCCTTTCGAATCCCGGGAAAAAAGTCAGGAAAGTTTTTTTTTTAAAATATGTTAGAAAGAGACCTCTTACTCGAACTATTTGGTAACAGCGACCTTTGTAATGGCGTTCTTTCAAAACGCGGTATTTTTAGACACGCTATTTTAAGACGCGCTATTTTGAACACACGCTATTTTAAACACGCGCTATTTCGATACGCGCTATTTTGAATAAGCGCTATTTTGAACAAGCGCCATTTTGATACGCGCTGTTTTGATACGCGCTATTTTGAACACGCGCCATTATCACGCGCCGTTATGATACGCGCTATTTTGAACACGCGCTATTTTGATACGCGCTATTTTGAACACGCGCTCAAATGAGCGCGCTATTTTGATACGCGCTATTTCGTTATCTCAGTCTTTTGACAAGCAGAATTTTTTATAGAGATGTTTTTCGTCAAATTAAAAATAAATATTTTTCTCCTCTCATTAATTACATGTTTCTTAATTTGATAGCACCCTGTACAGCTAATCAAAGATTTTTATTATGGCATTGTTAACTTTTTAAAAAGCAGAATTTTTTATAAAGAGGGATTTTTTTTCGGTAAAATCAAAAATCTCTTGTCAACTCCATCCGGGGACACACTGTATAAACTTTTTTCATCAGAAATAACCTCCTGTATCACCTGCTGCACTATGGCTCCTAAGTTATGGGACACCCTGTATATATGTAAACTTTGATTTTTTGTTAGAATTTTATTAATATTTAAAATATTTTTGTTGAAATTCATAAAATCTTTAAAAATTATTAAAATATTTAAAACTTGAAGATCTGGGTGTACTGGGTGTGGTTAGTACGGACCACGTATTTCAGTGGTGTACTGGGTGTGGTTAGTAGGGACCACGTATTTCAGTGGTGTACTGGGTTGACCACTTGTAAGAGTGATGCCGGTCTATTGTCCAGCATCGGCTTTTATAGATGAAATTTGTGCATACTCAGCAATATTGATTATTGCTACGTTTTTATAGTGGTTTAATTAAATGTTAAACTATTTTATGACATATGCCCTCTCTCCAATAAGCATTGGCCCCCAATGCTTAACTTAAAAAATAATTTATAATTTTGTTATATTGAACATTGGTAACTAGTATCTTCTATTCCGCTCGAGGAAGAAGTATCCAGGTCCGGGTGGTCATCCTTGTGGTAGCTTGCAAATTTTATTTATTGTTCCGGTTGGCTGGTTACATCTTCTTCGATTGGAGCGACCATCATCTCGCTGGAAGAATTTCTAAGATTTTTGGATCTGCCTTCCTTTAGATGTGGCCCGTTTGCTTTTGTGTCTTTCTGAAACAATAAAATGGACTAAATAAATAAAATTGTAACACAAAATAAATATTAACAAGCTTTAAGGATCAGTTTCAAAAAATCATTAATAAAACGAAAATCAAAATTCTTAGTTAATCTTTCTTTTTAACAATTCGGTAAGTACCCTTTAACTTTTTATTTGGGACCTTTATATCCCTTTGCGCCCTTTTATACCTCAATATTATCATCAACCATTTAGGCAACTGTGCCCCCTTTTTAACTCTTTATATGATCTTCTTCCCAATATTTTAATACAACCTCTTAATTTTAGCAACTTTGTGAGTCTATTATGCATTATTTGCGCCCTTTTATACCTCAATATTATCATCAACCATTTAGGCAACTGTGCCCCCTTTTTAACTCTTTATATGAGCTTCTTCCCAATATTTTAATACAACCTCTTAATTTTAGCAACTTTGTGAGTCTATTATGCATTCTTCGATGCCTTCAAAACTGTACTTTTACAGTATAATAGCTCACGGTCCTTTTTTGGATTGTTTTGAGCAACTTTGTGCTCTTTTTCTAATACTGCCATTTTTCGCATTCCTTGATGCCTAAAAAACGGTACTTCTACAGCATAATAACCCACGGTCTTTTTTTTTACTCTTTTGAGCATCTTTGTGTCCTTTAAAACTGTACTTTTACAGTATACACGGTCCTTTTTTTTGAACTCTTTTGAGCAACTTTGAGCCCTTTTTCAACTACTTCCATTTTAGGCATTTCATAAATCCTTGCGTTCCTTTTTTCTACATTTTGAGAGTTGAGTGACACTTTTTTGATGCTTATATCGCCACTTAAGGCTACTTTTTTTAGCACTTTTAACGGCTCAACAGGCCTTTTTAATTGGACGCATTTTTAAAATAAACATTTTTAAAAATGGTTGGGTACTTAACCGTTTGCTAATAAGATTTTTAAATTTAAGCCTTTAAAAAATGTAAATTGCCTCGAAAATCCAAAAAAAAATAAAATTATTTTATACGTTATGAACTGATCCTGAAAATGTATTTTAAGGTTTCAGTAATTATATTTATCCCTATTTACAGTCGAACCTCTCTAACTCGAACCTCTATAACTCAAACCTCTCTATAACTCGAACCTTTTAAGTGGTCCCTGCACTTTTTACATGTATTTTAACCTATGTAACTCGAGTTTCTATAACTCGAACTCTCCATAACTCGAACTGTTTTGGTTGTCCCTTCAGGTTCGAGTTATAGAGGTTCGACTGTATTAATAAAATTTTAACCATTATAAATAGTTTTAAAAAAAGTATCTTTATCTTAAGTAACATATGTATAAAAAAATTACCAGCATCACTAAAGTTTAGAAAAATTGGTTCAGTGCATTCAATAAGAAAAAAAATAATAATAATAACTTGAGTATTTAAAAAGAGTGCTGAAAGTAGAATCAAAATCAGTAAATATTTTACTATTATTTTTATAATAAAAAGTTTGTAAACATTAGCAGCCTAGGTCATGTAGGTATTTTGCATTTTAAAAATTAAACCAAAACAATAAATTGCATGTATCATATTCATAATTATGTCACATATAGGTACGTACAAAAATATTTTTGCTAACATAGGGTTTTTGTGACCTACTAGTTATTAGTAACTTTAATACGTAATTTGATTTAATAAAAAAAGTATGCTTTATATTTGAATAAAAAAGTGAAAAATGTATCAAATAATTTTAATGAGTGAGTGAATGAGTACTATATGTCTATTTTAATAGGTTCGCCAATGCTAATATCTCGTAAATTTTTAACCGATTTGAATAAAATTTGTACCTGCAGTGAGTTTAATAGAAATAAGGATTAAATAAAAATAATTTTGTTGTGTAAAATTAAGAAAAATAAATTAAGGCCCATATTACATAAATAAATAATTAGTAACGAAAACTAATACCTGACCTTATAAATATCCGCGTCCCTGGTTCGAAGTGAGAGTCAGATTGAGTAGGAGCGGTGGGAGCTGGACCTGAATTGCTCTGGGGCAGGATGGCGTAACATGTTTGCGGGATTAAAGATGACTTTTTCGATTGATCGGGTGGGTTGTGTACAAGGTCTAATGTGGAAGGCTGTGACGTTGTGGATACTGTTTTCTTCTTTTCCCTTTTGTGCTACTGCCTACTCGGTCCGACAGTAACCCAAGAAAATTGAAGAAATCTTAGTGTGGTCAAGTCGTTGCCAATCTGTGGGGTCACTGTAGAATTGATTTGGCTATTCCAATGGTACCTACGACGACGGTTCAGGTGCGTCGCGACGAGCGGTTGTTGCCTGGATTGACGTCACTTGAATTGCTAGGCCTCGTGGATGGTATGCAGTGGTTTTGGGTCATCTTGTTTGTTTGATTAATTAACTGCGAAATAATAATAAAAGGAAAAAATTAATTATTATATAAACCTTCTGCTGCTTATATGCCCCTGATAAGTTTTTTTGATTTTGAACCGGGATATTGCCTTTCTGGCAAGGAAGAGATTTTTGGTGCTAAGCACAAATAGTACTTTTTGATCGAATGTGCGTGCAAGTTCTGAAAAATAATGGAATTTCCTTCGACAGGTCGCCGGTTTGGCTTTACAAACACATTTAAAAATAATTGTCGGTATTGACGATTGTAAATGGAAAGTTACGATACATATGGAATTTTATATGAAAAGGCACCTACCTCGGACTCTCTTGCGGCTCCAGTCAACGTTTAAACGTCCAGTTTTTCACCTCAAAATTCACTTTTTTGGGAACGTGATTTTTCTAGTGTCTTGTTGTGACGGTGGTTGTTTGCGCACTCATCGCGGCGCTGCTTGTCCTCCCACGTGTGCGGTGCCGTGAAAACCCATATGCATATTTAAGAGCGCGAAAGTTTAAATTATTTTAAACGCGCAGAAAAGGAAAAGAAAATGAAAAATAGGAAATTCATTGCTTGCACCAACATTTTCCGACCGTCAAAACACGTGTGTTTTTACTTAGTTAAGAAAAGGAAAGGAAAAAAAAATTAAATAATATTCGCCTATTAGCAATCAAACGATACAATTTAACATTAACCCAAATATGCATTAAATTATGCATGCAAATTAAAATTAAAAAAAGAGAAAAAAATACTTAGAAAAAATTAAGAAAGTAAAAGAAAATTTTGCCTTATGCGTAGGGCATAGGCAAAGGACATAGTTTCACTACTGGTCGACGATATGTTCCTGTAGCTGTTTTAACGGTCACAACACGAATATGACCGTCTGAGCCAGGGTGTACGTCGACAATTCGCCCAACAGCCCATTGCAATGGCGGTTTTTGTTCATTTTTTACCACGACTAAAGTATTTAGTTTAATATTGTTAGAAGCCTCTGTCCATTTAGAACGCTGTTGCAAGGTGTTTAGGTACTCCAAGTTCCAGCGTTTCCAAACATCGGACTGGAGCCTTTGCACCAGCTGCCAGCGGGACAGGGTGTTCAACTTGGAATCAGAAAAATCGGGCTCTGGCACGGAATTCAACGGTTCCAGGGTAAGAAAATGACCAGGGGTCAGTGGAAGAAAGTCATTCGGATCCATACTTTGGGCATACAGAGGCCGGCTGTTTAGTATGGATTCGACCTGACACAAAAAAGTAAAAAACTCTTCATAGGTTAACCGTTGCTCACCTATTACACGTTTTAAATTTGCCTTGGTGGATTTAACTCCTGCCTCGGCTAGTCCGTTTAGGTGCGGACTACCAGGACTTGAAAAATGCCAGGTAATTTTTAGACTGTGACATGCTTCCTGGGAGTACTGTTTGAGTAAACGATCAGCTCCCAAGAACGCGCTACCACAATCTGAGTAAATGTCAGAGATTCTTCCTCTTCTTGCCACAAATCTCTTAAAAGCCGCAAGAAAGGTAGGGGTGGAAATATCGGAGGTAAGCTCTAGGTGAACTGCCTTTGTTGCGGAGCAGACTAAGACAAGAATATAACCTTTGGATACCTTTGCACCTCGGTACTTTCCCATTGTAATTGGAAAGGGACCACAATAATCTATGGCAACATGTGAAATGCCTTTACTTGAGAGATGCGTTGAGCAGGCAAGTTGCCCATGATTTGTACGGAAGGTTTAGGATTTAATCGATAGCATAAAATGCAATGAGAAGTTATACTCTCGATTGCATAGCGAGGGGAAAGGATCCAAAATTGTTGTCTCAAGAGGTAATGCAACGTTTTTTGACCGGGATGACAGTACCTTTTGTGAGTGTACTCAATGACAAGTTGAGTAAGACGGTGAGAACGTGGTAAAAGTAAAGGGTGTTTTGCTGAATAAGAGAGTTCGGAAGAATGTGGTAATCGACCCACTCTTAAGCAGCCTTGTGTATCTAGAAAAAGTGAAAGTTTACGAAATTGTTTAGGAAGTAGCTTTGAGTCATTCAAACGTGAAATGAGATCAGCAAAGATGGAACGTTGAACATGCCGAACGAGAACAAGAAGAGAATGTTGAAGTTCTACTTCGGTAATATTTTCGTTAGGATATTTAGATTTCTTTTCGGTAAGGCGAAAAATATAGGAAATTATGCGTTGAATTTTCTCTAGGGAAGAGTAACGAGAAAGAAAAGTATCAAGCATGTGTGGTTCAACTGTGCATGTTTGAAATACTGATTTGCGTTCTTCCAGAATAACCTCGTTTTCCGGAGGGTCTGGCGAAAATCATCAGGCCAGCTCTCTTTTGGTAGCCTAAGAAAACAAGGACCTTCCCAATACAAGTCATGTTTGACAAGTTGATTAGGTATAAGACCGCGCGAAGCACAGTCGGCTGGATTTAGCGCTGATGGAATATATTTCCAGGCCGTAGGAGAAATGGTTTCTTGAATGTGACAGATACGGTTTGCCACAAACGTTTTAAACCTGTGAGGTGAAGCCGCCAACCAGCATAGAACCACTTGGGAATCACACCATGCACAGATTTGGTTGAAGTTAAGAATATCTGAATAAGTGTTTTGAATAAAGGAAATTAGGTCGCAAAGTAAAGTGGCACTAAGAAGCTCCAGTCGCGGAAGACTGACTGTTTTCACTGGTGCGACCTTAGATTTGGCCATTACAAGAAAGGTATGGATTTCTCCGGAAACTGACTCCATTCTGAAATAGACCGTAGCCGCGTAACCTATCATAGAGGCGTCTGAAAAGCCGTGAAGTTCAATGCTACGTGGTTGATCAATGGAAAGGCGTCTAGGTAAATGAATATTTGAAAGATTTGGAAGTTCGGTTCGAAATTGATTCCAAACATTTACGATATGCGGAGGAGGCTGAGAATCCCAGTCCAGCTTCTCCTTCCACAGATCTTGCATGAGATGCTTAGCAAGTAAAGAAACGGGAGAACAGAAACCTAAGGGATCAAAAATTTTCATGATTTGAGATAAGATACCTCGCTTGGTGCATGGTTTATCTTCTGGTACGACCAAGTAGGTAAACGAATCTGAGATAGGAGGACTCCTTGAGTCTAACATGTCAGCTACAACGGTAGAAAGTAGAAAAGTGGAATTTTTGGAAATCATTGTCGCATGACAGTTTGTGGAATGGCTTCCTGACATAGGGGTGCTATTGGAATTGGAAAGTGGAATATTAGCGTTCTCTGGAGGATATGAATTAACACTCACAGAGGGCGCTACTGGTTGTGGAACATGGAGAAGACTATGATGTCTGGCTCCACACGTGATGCAGTTGTAGGAGGAGGGGCAATTCACGGTCTGGTGAGCAAAATGTAAGCAATTTTGACATAGATTCACCTGCCGAACATAACCCATCCTTTCCTGTGGACTTTTGTTTTGAAATTCGATACATTTCGATAATGCGTGATTCGAAGAACTTAGGTAACATTTTATTTTTGGATTAAAAGTTCTGTTCTGATTATTTTGTATTTGAGGGTTGCTGCGTTGATTGCTATTTTGTAAAGTATTTTGTTGATTTCTTGAATTTGAACTTTGATTTGAAATAGTTGTATTGAAAGCAGAAGGTGAATTAAAATTATTAAAACTGTTTCTCTGAAAACTGTTCTGTTGAGAATTACGCGTAGTTTGAGGTTGTCTAGGGGTTTGATTTTGCCTACTAAAACTGGGCATTTGCACTACAGATTCGAGCGCAACGCAATGATTTTCTATAAACGTGTAAAGATCAGTGTAGGACGGAATTTCTGAATTGTTTTTCTCTCTACTGAAGTTCGAAATCAGTCCTCATCTTGACTTCAAGTTTTGAGAGCATCATGTTAAAAGTAAGAAAGTCCCATTCTTTTGTAGGAAAACCAAGCTCATTTAAGATGGCTAGATTCTCAGAAAATGTATGCAACATAGAACGTAATTCTTTCCCAGAACTGGATTTAGTTGAAAGAAAGTTAATAGCATTCAAAGCGGTAGTAGCAATAATTCGTTTATTTTGATACCTCTTTACTAAGGTTTCATACGCAATGTGATAATTGCTATCTGCGAGGGGAATGGTTTTTACTAGAGAAAGGGCTTCATTCAGAACAGAACTCCGCAATTGTTGAAATTTCTCTATATCACTTAAATCAGAATTTTGATGTACCATGACTTTAAATAAGTCAAACCAGTGTTGCCAGCTTTTATAATTACCATCGAAAATTGGCAACCTTGGTTGTGGAAATGATCTTGTATTTGACCTCTGAACAATATTTTGTTGGTTAGGGTTGCCTACGTAATTGACAGGGTTGGCCCTAAAAAGGTCGTAGTAAATACCCTTACATTCATAATAAAGGTTGTCAAAGTCTTTTCTAGTTTTATCCTGCTCGTCAAATGAAAGTTTAAACTCTTCGAGAGAGCCAATAATTTGGTTATGAAAATTATAGAATTGAGCATGACATTCTTCGACGTCTTCATATCTGGATTTAAACAAAAAGTGAAACGCTGTATCCGAGTTCGCTTTCAAAGCTACCTCGTGAGCTTCCGCCATTTGGTTGAAGCTCAAAAGCCTTTTGTCGCAAAGTTTTTTCTGTTTTTGCGTAGACATTTTTGTTTTTGAAAGTTAATTTGTTTTTAAAATTACCCAAAAAAAATGCTTAAAATATAGCCTAAAATATAACCCGAATTTTAGCAAAAATTAAACAATTTTATTATTTTAATTTTATTAACTTTTTTCGAAAATTTTGAAATGAAATGTTTGTAAGTTTGTCTGTATGTTATTATTTGAACATATCCTTTAAAAAAACTTTTATGTCTCACCAAGGATTGAACCCCGCACCTCTCGATTCCAAGTCGCACACTCTGTGCATACGACTAGCGGTCCTGTTTGAAAGTTTTAAAGAAAATCGGTATTCGAAGAAACAACGAGCGCGTAACGTGAGACCCACGTCACTATTCAAGCGGGATGACCCTGGTGACGGCGACACTTGCATCTGCGCGTTAACGCGACACCTGTAAAATCGATAATTAAAGGAAAGTAGATGGAAGAACCGCCTTAAAATTTCACTTTCGGCGTATTGACGCCACTTTTACTGAAAATGTAATGAACAAAGCGATCAACTTTGATGAACTAGTAAACTATACGAAATATGTGCATTGGCTATAGCTATTTTTGAACGGTAATAAACACTTCGATCAACTTTGAAGGAACATATCACCAACAGGTCGTAAATCAATATGGTCTGTTTGATTTATTACTGATTGTAGAAATAATTGAAATTGAAATTGGAAATAAATTTTGAAAATATATAGAAATTTGGAATTTTTGTAGGAAATTGCTGAACCACAGGAGTCTAGGTAGTTTGGAAAACTATTAATTTGGAGAGAAGGGCCATTAAATGTGCGTGCAAGTTCAGAAAAATAATGGAATTTCCTTCGACAGGTCGCCGGTTTGGCTTTACAAGCACATTTAAAAATAATTGTCGGTATTGACGATTGTAAATGGAAAGTTACGATACATATGGAATTTTATATGAAAAGGCACCTACCTCGGACTCTCTTGCGGCTCCAGTCAACGTTTAAACGTCCAGTTTTTCACCTCAAAATTCACTTTTTTGGGAACGTGATTTTTCTAGTGTCTTGTTGTGACGGTGGTTGTTTGCGCACTCATCGCGGCGCTGCTTGTCCTCCCACGTGTGCGGTGCCGTGAAAACCCATATGCATATTTAAGAGCGCGAAAGTTTAAATTATTTTAAACGCGCAGAAAAGGAAAAGAAAATGAAAAATAGGAAATTCATTGCTTGCACCAACAGGCTCAACAGGCCTTTTTAATTGGACGCATTTTTTAAATAAACATTTTTAAAAATGGTTTGGTACTTAACCGTTTGCTAATAAGATTTTTAAATTTAAGCCTTTAAAAAATGTAAATTGCCTCGAAAATCCAAAAAAAATAAAATTATTTTATACGTTATGAACTGATCCTGAAAATGTATTTTAATGTTTTAGTAATTATATTTATCACTATTTATTAATAAAATTTTAACCATTATAAATAGTTTTAAAAAAAGTATCTTTATCTTAAGTAAAATATGTATAAAAAAATTACCAGCATCACTAAAGTTTAGAAAAATTGGTTCAGTGCATTCAATAAGAAAAAAAATAATAATAATAACTTGAGTATTTAAAAAGAGTGCTGAAAGTAGAATCAAAATCAGTAAATATTTTACTATTATTTTTATAATAAAAAGTTTGTAAACATTAGCAGCCTAGGTCATGTAGGTATTTTGCATTTTAAAAATTAAACCAAAATAATAAATTGCATGTATCATATTCATAATTATGTCACATATAGGTACGTACAAAAATATTTTTGCTAACATAGGGTTTTTGTGACCTACTAGTTATTAGTAACTTTAATACGTAATTTGATTTAATAAAAAAAGTATGCTTTATATTTGAATAAAAAAGTGAAAAATGTATCAAATAATTTTAATGAGTGAGTGAATGAGTACTATTTGTCTATTTTAATAGGTTCGCCAATGCTAATATCTCGTAAATTTTTAACCGATTTGAATAAAATTTGTACCTGCAGTGAGTTTAATAGAAATAAGGATTAAATAAAAATAATTTTGTTGTGTAAAATTAAGAAAAATAAATTAAGGCCCATATTACATAAATAAATAATTAGTAACGAAAACTAATACCTGACCTTATAAATATCCGCGTCCCTGGTTCGGAGTGAGAGTCAGATTGAGTAGGAGCGGTGGGAGCTGGACCTGAATTGCTCTGGGGCAGGATGGCGTAACATGTTTGCGGGATTAAAGATGACTTTTTCGATTGATCGGGTGGGTTGTGTACAAGGTCTAATGTGGAAGGCTGTGACGTTGTGGATACTGTTTTCTTCTTTTCCCTTTTGTGCTACTGCCTACTCGGTCCGACAGTAACCCAAGAAAATTGAAGAAATCTTAGTGTGGTCAAGTCGTTGCCAATCTGTGGGGTCACTGTAGAATTGATTTGGCTATTCCAATGGTAACTACGACGACGGTTCTGGTGCGTCGCGACGAGCGGTTGTTGCCTGGATTGACGTCACTTGAATTGCTAGGCCTCGTGGATGGTATGCAGTGGTTTTGGGTCATCTTGTTTGTTTGATTAATTAACTGCGAAATAATAATAAAAGGAAAAAATTAATTATTATATAAACCTTCTGCTGCTTATATGCTCCTTATAAGTTTTTTGATTTTGAACCGGGATATTGCCTTTCTGGCAAGGAAGAGATTTTTGGTGCTAAGCACAAATAGTACTTTTTGATCGTATTGGGTGCGAATGCACAATAATGGCCTTAGAAGTAGGTAGAAAATTAAATTATGCTTGGCTAAGAGAGGTTCCTATAATATATGGAGATATTAGGGAAAGAAAGAAAACGGCGCCTCCACCATATATGTCACAACTATATTTGTGACAAGTGGTGTCTACCATATATGTCACAGGGTTTTGTATTTAGTGCCCTTGTGACTGAGGGATTAAGGGGAATATGAAAATTAAGTATAAAGAATCCACATTTATATTGTATATACATAAAATAGTTTAACAAGAATAGAATGCCAAATTAAATAATGTAATAAGGGGGGATGCTTGTTGGAGAGTTTTGACATAGGGGCCATAAGGAATAGACCTTATAGGCCGTAGAGAGTCGGCCTTATGGGCCATAAAGCGTAACCACCATAGTGGGGTTTTACTTAGGTATTGTTACAAATTTAAGTATTTAAATTTTATAGTTAGAATTTATTTAGGTTTAGTGTAGTATTAGGTTGACGTATTTTATGGTTGTATTCTTAATCTAGGTTTTAGTTGCGTTATCTGTGACAAACTGGTATGCGAAAGTCTAGAAAAGGGCTGGAATGATTGCGAATCGAACAAGGATGGAAGGGTTCTAGAATAGTAGGCAGCCCTCATATATAAGGCCGGACGTCGTGCATCAGTCAGTCAGTCACAGATAACATACTGTAGTGGTCGTGAGATATTAGTGGTGAATTATTAGTAAGTTGGAGTGCGTGTTTTTGTACATAATTTGTGGAAATAAATTGACGTATCGTTTTCAACAATTGCGAGTTTTTAATTTGTCGTTGTGAACCCGTAACAATTGGTGTCAGAAGTGAGATTAAAAGAAATAAATAGTGCAAAGACTATCCTTACACAGTACCACCGGCTAGGACAATTAAATACTCTGCCAATCTATGAGCACTTAAGCTCACACTGGGTACTATAGTTATAGTGTATCTACGTGAAAGCTAATATAACTAAAAACTGAAGTATGTTTTATTGAACTCCAGACTCAATTACCTTTCGTTTGATACCACACAAGCCATGTTTTGACTTATACTCTAATTTTTCAAATCTACCCCCACCCTTTTTTTTAAAACTAAAATGTATTTTGTTTAACTCCAGACTCAATTACCTTTCGTTTGATATCACACACGCCATATTTCCACTTAAACACTAATTTTTGAAATTTACCCCCCCCCCCTTTTTTTAAATAAACTAAAATGTATTTTGTTTAACTCCAGACTCAATTACCTTTCGTTTGATATCACACACGCCATATTTCCACTGAAACACTAATTTTTGAAATTTACCCCCCCCCCCTTTTTTTTAAATAAACTGAAATGTATTTTGTTTAACTCCAGACTCAATTACCTTTCGTTTGATATCACACACGCCATATTTTTTCATAAACTCTAATTTTTGAAATCTACCCCCACCCTTTTATTTGGCTTGTGTTCGGTGGATTTTGTTCATTTTTAAATGGGACCATCTCGACCCAAAACCCAGCCTGGGTACCAAATTTCATTAAAATCGGGCAAGCGGTTTTTGAGTTATGCGCGTTGGTCGTTACAGACAGACATACAGACACACAGACAGACAGACAGACAGACAGACAGACAGACATACAGACAGACAGACAGACAGACAGGCAGACAGACGGCGCAACAAAAAAGTTTCAAAATCATCTGAAACGCAAAGATATATAAAAAATTTTGAAATCGGAGCAACTTTTTTTTTCTCGAAAAAATTAGGATCACCATAGCTCACACTACTATAGTATAGTATATGTGTGAGCTAAAAGAGCAGTAAGTGATTTTGCCAGAATATTCGGAACTGAATAGTGCAAAGACTACCCTTACATATTACCACCGGATAGGACAATTGGACAGAAAAACAGTAAGTGATTTTTCCAGAATATTCGAAGAAGTTCGATATTGTTTTATTCAAAAACTAAAAGAGATATTTAAGAACCGACTTCGACATTAACTTTACAGTTCAAAAATTGATAATTAGAGAGATTTTCTAGAATATTCTATAACATTCTACGACGTTCTATTCAAAAACTAGAAGAAATATCCAAAAAGAGACTTCGACATTAGCTTAGTAATTTCAAAAGTAAGAACTAAAAAGAATTTCTAAAAGATTCCATAACATTCTACGACGTTCTATTCAAAAACTAGAAGAGATATACAAATACCGACTTCGACAGTAGCTTAGTTATTTTAAAAGTAGGAATTAGAAATTATTGCTAGAATATTCCATAACATTCTACGACGGTCTATTCGAGAACCAAAAGAGATAATCAAAAAGTGACTTCTACATTTGCCTAGTAGCAGAAAGAGTAGCATTTACCAGTATATTCCAGAACATTCCATTAGGTTCTATTTAAGAATTGGAAGAGATATTGAAAAACCGAATTCGACATTAGATTAGTAATTTTAAAAGTAAGAATCAGAAAGAATTTCTAGAACATTCCATCACTTTCTACGACGCTCTATTCGAAAACCAGAAGAAATATCCAAAAAGAGACTTCGACATTAGCTTAGTAATTTCAAAAGTAAGAACTAAAAAGAATTTCTAAAAGATTCCATAACATTCTACGACGTTCTATTCAAAAACTAGAAGAGATATACAAATACCGACTTCGACAGTAGCTTAGTTATTTTAAAAGTAGGAATTAGAAATTATTGCTAGAATATTCCATAACATTCTACGACGGTCTATTCGAGAACCAAAAGAGATAATCAAAAAGTGACTTCTACATTTGCCTAGTAGCAGAAAGAGTAGCATTTACCAGTATATTCCAGAACATTCCATTAGGTTCTATTTAAGAATTGGAAGAGATATTGAAAAACCGAATTCGACATTCGCTTTATAGCCCTAAAATAGACGTTTTAAGTGATTTATCAGGAAGTTGATGCTTACTAGACAAAGATCGGCCAAGATGGAAGATTTAACTAAAATGATGCAGGCCATGGAACAAAACCAGAACGATATGAGACAGACCATTGCACAAAATCAAAACGATATGAGACGGCCATTTGAAGAAAGATTAGATGGTATGCAAGAAAACTTCGACCACATAAAGAGCAACTCCGAACAGCTGAGAGGAGAATTTAAGGTAGCAACAGAAGGTCTTAAGGAAGAAATAACTCAAAGAATGCAGAATGTAGAAGAAAAGGTGCAAAACAAATTGCAGAATGTTGAAGAAAAAGTGGAGACCAAACTACAGAATGTTAGGGAAGAAGTTTTTCAAACCATGGAAGAAAAATTCCAAGACATGTCAAAGCAGTTTATACAGCTTCAGAAAGAACACAACAAAATAAAAACTCAGGGATATGTTGTGAATTCCAACCAAAACATTAAGCCTCCAAATTTTGATGGTACGTCTTCCTGGTCTACCTACAAACAACCATTTGAAGCTGCCGCCGCTGCAAATAGTTGGAACGATGACGAAAAAGCTAGAGCTTTGTTAGTAGCTCTACGAGAACCTGCTCTTGGACTTTTACGGTCTATTCCAGCGAAACAAAAACAGAGTTACAATGCTGTAGTGGCAGCTTTAGAAAGAAGATATGGAGATGAACATTTACGAAATTTGCATTGGTCAGAATTAAATATTCGCCAACAAAGAGCAGGGGAGTCATTACAAGAGTATGAAGCGGATATCAGGAGGCTGATGTACTTGGCATACCCAGATATGCCAGAAAATTACAGAGATCCCTTTACGGTAGATCGCTTTATTAACGGCTTGCGAGACACGGACTTAGCAAAGTTACTTCGTCGAGAACGCTTCCATAACAGCAGTGAAGTGTTGATTCGAGCCCTTGAAATTGAATCATCAAATAATATGTCCAGGCCAAAAGTAAGAGCTGTTTCAATTCAGGAGGGAGAAGAAATGAGCACTGGAGAGGAGGTCAACTTAAAAACGCTAAACCAACTGTTTCAGTCACTGATAGAGAAGATTGATTCTTTGAAAGAAAGCAGACGATTCCCTCCAAATGTAAAGTGTTTCAGATGCGGACGTACAGGGCATATTCAACGCGATTGTCGCGTCCAAATAAGGTCTCGCTCGCCATCTAACGGGACAGAATACCGAAGAAAAGATCAGGAAAAACTAAAACTAGTCAACGCAGAGGGGCGGGTGTTGGCTAATGGGAATAGGGCCCCCAAAATTTACTCTATTAAGAGTCTAAAACATACTGCTGACAGTCTTAACATCGACGGACTCATTAATGGGAGAAAAGTTAATATAACAGTAGGCACTGGTGCTGCCATATCATTGCTTAAGTTCAAAATTGCAACGAGATATAAAATTCGACCAATAGAAAAGAAAATAACACTTAAGACTGTGACTGGAGAATCCGCCGACGTGTTGGGGCAGACAGATATAGACCTACAGCTGGGAAGATTGAAGATTCGCCACACTGTATTGGTTGCAGAAATAGAAGACGAATTTATTTTGGGAATGGACTTGATAAGTAAACATGGATTTGCGTTTGATAATAAACTTAATACCCTAAGATTTGGGAATGAAGAGTTCATTTTGTCAAATAGTCACTTCAATAAAGATCCAATAAAGGTCGTGGCAGTATGCACAACAAGACTAGTCGGTAACAGTGAGACCATAATTTTTGGGAGGCTGGAAAGTAAAACATCAAGCTGCGTCGGACTCATAAGCCAACAAAACACACCCAACACCTACCTCGTTGCAAAATCACTAGTTAAAAACGATAAAGACATCCCGATTAGAGTCGCCAATATTTTCCCAAATAGTGTCAAAATTAATAAGGGGGAGGTGGTAGCATTATTTGAACCAGTACAGAAAGTAACAAGATGTGAAGAGCCAACTTCCGAGGATACAAGCAAGTTACCAATGGAGGTACTTCAGCAATTTGAGTCAACTTGGCAACATCTCACTCCAGAAGAATATAGTAAAGCGAGAGAGTTTATAGAAGAACAAAGTAATATCTTCGAAACTAGGAGTAGTTCGGGACGCACAAACCTTATTCACCATGCTATCAACACTGGCGATGCCCAACCGATAAGACAACCCCCAAGAAGACTACCAATGGCCAAGCAAGAAGAAGTTCACAATCTCATTAATAAAATGCTCAGCGACGGTGTTATTGAAGAGTCATCAAGTCCTTGGTCATCTCCTGTGGTGTTGGTCACTAAAAAGGATGGAAGTACTAGATTTTGTGTCGACTACAGGAAACTTAAGGATGTGACCAAGAAAGATAGTTACCCACTGCCAAGAATAGACGACACATTAACAACGTTGGCAGGATCATATTGGTTTTCTACTCTTGACCTGAAAAGTGGGTATTGGCAAGTAGGAATCTTTGAAAGAGATAAAGAGAAGACTGCATTCTCTGCTGGAAGTGGACTTTATCAGTTTAATGTGATGCCATTTGGCCTGTGCAATGCCCCAGCTACATTTGAAAGACTAATGGAAGTCGTTCTACGAGGCCTTACTTGGAAAACCTGCCTAGTCTATTTGGATGATGTCATAGTAATGGGGAAATCATTTCAAGAACATCTAGATAATTTACGAGAAGTATTCTCAAGAATCAGGAACGCAAATCTTAAATTAAACTCAAAGAAATGTTTTCTGTTCCAAGAAAAAGTTGAGTTCCTGGGTCACGTCGTTTCCCGAGAAGGCATCCATACCGACGAAAAGAAGCTACAAGCAATAAAAGAATGGCCTCAACCTCGTGACAAACATGAATTGAGAAGCTTTTTGGGTCTGTGTACATACTACAGACGATTTGTAGAAGGATTCGCCAAAATAGCGTCTCCGTTACATAGACTTACAGAAGACAAAGCTTCTTACAAATGGAATACCGAATGTGACCAAGCATTTAGAAGACTAAAAGCAGCATTATGTTCTAGTCCGATTCTTGCATATCCCATTCCAAAAGGAAAATTCATATTAGATACTGATGCGAGCAACGATGGCATAGGAGCAGTACTCTCCCAAGTACAAGATGGAGAAGAACGGGTCATCGAATTTTTCAGCAAGAAGCTATCCAAACCAGAGAGAAATTATTGTGTTACTAGAAAGGAGCTCCTAGCCATAGTTAAATCCGTAGATCACTTTCACAAATATCTCTACGGACAAGAGTTTCTGATTAGAACGGATCATGCTGCGTTACAGTGGCTCATGAAAATGAAACAACCTGAGGGGCAAGTCACGAGATGGATAGAAAAGCTACAACAATACCATTATCAAATTAAGAACCGAGCAGGAAGGGTGCATAATAATGCAGATGCATTGTCCAGAAGACCTTGCCCCGAGGATTGTAAACATTGCAGGAAAATTGACCAGAAATAAGGAATTACCTACGTGCGCCAGATAAAGTTAGAACCAGATGAAGAATGGATGTCGGCTTCGATTATAACCACACAACTTAATGACAAAGATGTAGGACCTATCTTGCGATTGAAAGAAGAACACAAGCCACGACCATCATGGCAAGATATCGCAAACCAAGGGGTGATATTCAAATCACTGTGGGCACAATGGGATTCACTGATAGTAGAGGAAAACATCCTTAAACGTGCCTGGGAAAGTGCCGATGGCCTTACTGTGGTTAATCAAGTAGTGGTTCCTAGGAGCATGGTAGACAATATAATGGCCGAATGCCATGGTGGAAAATCAGGCGCGCACCTAGGCATAAATAAAACCATGGACAAAATTCGAAACCGATTTTATTGGGTCAATTACTTTCAAGATGTGAAAAACTGGTGCCGCCGATGTTCGACTTGTGCAGCCAGCCAAGGTCCCAAAACAAGGTCCAGAGGTCAAATGAAACAATATAACGTAGGTCTACCATTCGAACGCATTGCTATTGATGTGGCCGGACCATTTCCAGAAACTATAAAAGGCAACAAATACATCCTTGTTGTCATGGATTACTTTAGCAAATGGCCAGAAGTTTTTGCTTTGCCTAACCAAGAGGCCACTACAGTTGCGGAAGTTCTGGTAAATGATGTTTTCAGCCGATTTGGCATTCCTTTGGAACTACATTTAGATCAAGGAAGAAACTTTGAATCAAAGCTCTTCCAGAATCTCTGTGACCTTTTAGGAATACATAAAACACGGACTACGGCTTTACATCCGCAGTCAGATGGCATGGTTGAAAGATTTAATAAAACAATAGAAGAACATCTGTGCAAAGTTGTTGATGAGCACCAAACAGATTGGGACCAATATATTCCATTGTTTTTGATGGCCTATAGAACCGCCATTCACAATACGACAGGAGCTACTCCATCTAGTATCCTGTTTGGTAGAGAACTGCGTTTACCATGTGATATCATGTTTGGTTCACCTGAAGAAGAACACTTAGAGATTAATGACTATGTCGAACGTTTAAGGCAAAAGCTGCACTATATCCATGAAGTGGTTAGAGAGCGAATAGAAATAGCCAGTGACCGCATGAAAGCGAGATATGACCTGAAAGCAAACTCTTCAGGGTTCAAAGAGAATGATCAAGTCTGGCTATACAATCCTCAACGCAAGAAAGGAAGATCACCTCAGTTGACACCACCATGGGAAGGGCCTTATAAAGTTGTTAAGAGAATTAATGATGTAGTCTACCGAATCCAGAAAAGCCCGAAGTCCAAGATGAAAGTTGTTCATCTAGACAGACTAAAACCTTACCTGGGAAATGTTGATCGAGGCGATCAAACCTGAAGAGGAGGATAGTGTTACAAATTTAAGTATTTAAATTTTATAGTTAGAATTTATTTAGGTTTAGTGTAGTATTAGGTTGACGTATTTTATGGTTGTATTCTTAATCTAGGTTTTAGTTGCGTTATCTGTGACAAACTGGTATGCGAAAGTCTAGAAAAGGGCTGGAATGATTGCGAATCGAACAAGGATGGAAGGGTTCTAGAATAGTAGGCAGCCCTCATATATAAGGCCGGATGTCGTGCATCAGTCAGTCAGTCACAGATAACATACTGTAGTGGTCGTGAGATATTAGTGGTGAATTATTAGTAAGTTGGAGTGCGTGTTTTTGTACATAATTTGTGGAAATAAATTGACGTATCGTTTTCAACAATTGCGAGTTTTTAATTTGTCGTAGTGAACCCGTAACAGTATGTTTAGTACGGACCACGAATTTCAGTTGTGTGCTGGGTGTGGTTAGTACGGACCACATATTTCAGTGGTGTACTGGGTGTGGTTAGTAGGGACCACGTATTTTAGTGGTGTACTGGGTTGATCACTTGTAAGAGTGATGCCGGTCTATTGTCCAGCATCGGCTTTTATAGATGAAATTTGTGCATTCTCAGCAATATTGATTATTGCTACGTTTTTATAGTGGTTTAATTAAATTTTAAACTATTTTATGACAATATCTTTCAATTTTTGAACATTTTCGTAACTATGAATAAATTTTGTTTAAAACCTCTTATGATTCACGTCTAGGTTCATGATTATCCCAAGAGCATAAATGGCCCATTAGATTAGTAAAATTGGTAGATCGTACGCCTAGAGTAAGATATTTTTTCTTACCCTAGTTCGTAGGTAATATTTTACTATACACCGGCCCATAAAAATATAATAAAAAAGTGATCTGTATATTCTTGTCCTTATAATATAAAAATGTTGCAACTTTTCGCGCAGACACAAAAAAATTAGAAAACCGCTGAAACAAAAAAGAAAATTCTTTGAATGATGTCAACGTTGCTTTATAAAGAAGCTCTCCGAAGTAAATTTATTTATTGGCTTTGAAAATATACCATTTTCGCAACTTCACCGTGTAATATTTCAATATTTGACCAATTTATTCGAAATTTTGGGAGTGTACGGGCAAAACAAACCCAGTCACCGTTTTATATGTGAAACTGGATTATGCCAGAAAGAGAGAGCAATATAACTTGCCCACCTCACAGTGTGACTCATGTCCTAATAGGTTTACCTATGTTGCCAAAAAAAATACTCTGCCAATATATGGGCCCCTAAGCTCACACTAGGTACTATAGTTATAGTGTACGTGTGAGCTAATATAACTAAAAACTGAAACATATTTTATTCAACTCCAGACTAAATTACCTTTTGTTTGATACCACACAAGCCATGTTTTGACTTAAACTCAAATTTTTGAAATCTACCCCCACCCTTAAAAAAACAAAAACTAAAATGTATTTTGTTAAACTCCGGACTCAATTACCTTTCGTTTGATATCACACACGCCATATTTTCACTTAAACTCTAATTTTTGAAATATACCCCCACCCTTTTTTTTAAATAAATTAAAATGTATTTTGTTTAACTCCAGATTCAATTACCTTTCGTTTGATATCACACACGCCATATTTTCACTTAAACTCTAATTTTTGAAATCTACCCCCACCCTTTTATTTGGTTTGTGTTCGGTGGATTTTGTTCATTTTTAAATGGGACCATCTCGGCCCAAAACCCAGCCTAGGTACCAAATTTCATTAAAATCGGCCAAGCGGTTTTTGAGTTATGCGCGTTGGTCGTTAGAGACATACAGACAGACAGACAGACGGCGCAACAAAAAAGCTTCAAAATCTTCTGAAACGCAAAGATATATAAAAATTTTTGAAATCGGAGCAACTTTTTTTTTCTCGAGAAAATTAGGATCACCATAGCTCACACTACTATAGTATAGTATATGTGTGAGCTAAAACTACCTTACCAGGAGAATAGCTCGCAGAACATATATGCCAATCGGTAAAACTCAAGCAGCGGAAATTGTAAATAAATATATATTAAAATTTCACAATTCCCTCTAATAAGCGAACACCTCTAATAAGCGGACAAAATCCACGAAACCGTTAGTGGCCGCTTATAGGAGGTTTCACTGTATAGGTATTTATATTAGCTCACACATATACTATACTATAGTAGTGTGAGCTATGGTGATCCTAATTTTTTCGAGAAAAAAAAAGTTGCTCCGATTTCAAAAATTTTTATATATCTTTGCGTTTCAGATGATTTTGAAACTTTTTTGTTGCGCCGTCTGTCTGTCTGTCTGTCTGTCTGTATGTCTGTCTGTCTGTCTGTCTGTCTGTCTGTCTGTCTGTCTGTCTGGCTGTCTGTCTGTCTGTCTGTCTGTCTGTCTGTGTGTCTGTATGTCTGTCTGTAACGACCAACGCGCATAACTCAAAAACCGCTTGGCCGATTTTAATGAAATTTGGTACCTAGGCTGGGTCTTGGGTCGAGATGGTCCCATTTAAAAATGAACAAAATCCACCGAACACAAACCAAATAAAAGGGTGGGGGTAGATTTTAAAAATTAGAGTTTATGTGAAAATATGGCGTGTGTGATATTAAACGAAAGGTAATTGAGTCTGCAGTTAAACAAAATACATTTTAATTTATTTAAAAAAAAAGGGTGGGGGTATATTTTAAAAATTAGAGTTTAAGTGAAAATATGGCGTGTGTGATATCAAACGAAAGGTAATTGAGTCCGGACTTTAACAAAATACATTTTAGTTTTTGTTTTTTTTGTAAGGGTGGGGGTAGATTTCAAAAATTTGTGTTTAAGTAAAAACATGGCTTGTGTGGTATCAAACAAACGATAATTTAGTCTGGAGTTGAATAAAATATATTTCAGTTTTTAGTTATATTAGCTCACACGTACACTATAACTATAGTACCTAGTGTGAGCTTAGGGGCCCATATATTGGCAGAGTATTTTTGTTATGTATTAAAAACGCTGTGGTATTTTAAATAGCCTAATTTATGCTATGTAGGTTAACGGTGATTGTACTTTCTTTTTGACATGCAAAAATTTATCGGTATTTTATTTATTTTATTCTAATAAGTAAAGGTAGATTTTAAAGTAAAATACTTATTGTCTCTAAAAGGTCTGTACAAAATCTTAGCACATATTCCTGAGGGCAAAATTGCTCCGTTTCAGAGGTGAATTTAAAAATTGAAAATCGATTTTATTAAAATTTATGAACATTTCTCAACGCATTACTTTAAAAATTGGTATTCGGGGTTTTTTGGGATGCGAAACCTAAATATGGACACTTTTTCACTGTGGCCGTTAGAGGGCGCTTCACAATGCTCATCTTATGGTTTAAAATGACCATCACTTTTTTCTCAGTGTATTTTTCAACTTTTTTTCTTGATAAAATAATTTCCTGAACTTTTCTAAGCAAAAAAGGTACTTTTGATAAAATCTGCTAGGGTGAGCTGTTTTCGAGATATTTCCGTTTTTAGTGGTCGATGCCGCAACGGAATATTGAAATTATTTTGGATCAAAAGATTTTGCTGCTACCTTTAAAGATTAAATTTAGTCAGTAAATGAGTTATTAATTTCTTTTTGTCGTTTAATCATTTTCGGTAGGTATCAGTCAATTTCTGGGAAAATAGTTTCACTTGGTTCAATTAAAATAAAAAACACCCTGTATCTCTGAAACGGAGCAATTTCGGACTAAGGTAAGTTGCTTTAAATCGACTTATTTTGGCCTCATGAATATGTGCTAAGATTTTGTACAAACCTTTTAGACACATCCTGTATGTTCTGCAACCTATTCTCCATGATTAAGGTAGTTTTTATGATTTATGCTATGACGCGTGCAAGTCGGGCTTACCGGCAAAGCCGTGATTTTAAGTAATTTAAAAAAAAACTGCTTTAAACCCGGGAAGAAGCAGGTTCAAAATGGTTTCTACAAGGTGTTCCAAATTCCACCAGCCTTAGTTTTTTTTGCCAACATGAGTTACACTGTGACCTCTGGAGAAACACATCCGTCAAATGCATCCAGGGCCCCTTGTGAATCTTCTCGTAGATTTTGAGTGATGAAGTTTAATGCATACCGGTCGGGCCAAAGCATTTGACGTACAACAACTCACATTGGAACCGAAAAAAATATTTTAAATGGCGACATAACGTTTAGAAATGACAGTGATTTTACAAGATCTGACAAGAATGCGGCCGATTCTTGATCATTTCAAATCAAAATATTATATCGCGACAATGACTTGACTAGTTAGAATAAAGAAGATACTGTGGGTAGGGACTAAAAGTTTGGCATTTTGTTTCTCCAGATACGAAACTGACAGTCGGTTGAGAAAAAAAGTTACAAGATGTCATATATCCCGGCGTTAATGCGTTTTTGTTTATTTTAGTTTTGAATAATTGCCTTGCATTGAAATTTATATTATTGTTTCAAATAAAATATTTATTTATTGGGGGAGTCATATCACGAATATGATCCAGCTTTATCTTCTTGTTTGTTTTCCTCTATTTAGTCAAGGCAAGATTTCTGAAAATTGACTTTCTGGAAGCACTTTGAGAAAATGGTCAATTCCCCCTAATTCGACCCCGCTGAATTTAAATATCCCCCCTTTCCGAAATGTTGATTAAGGTTAAGATATTCAGGATGGCGGCCAACATGACGCCGAAATTTTAAATATATATCCAAAAAATAATTTCACCGAACCGAACCGAACCGAAAAACTCCGCGAGATACCCGAAATCTGGAACGTTTAAGTTTTTAAAAAGTTTCCCAAAAACTTAGCTTCTAGGGGAAACTACACTATATTGTAGGCAATAAATTTCCCT
Organism: Aspidapion aeneum; assembly: GCA_963576565.1. Taxonomy (NCBI): domain Eukaryota; kingdom Metazoa; phylum Arthropoda; class Insecta; order Coleoptera; family Brentidae; genus Aspidapion; species Aspidapion aeneum. The sequence continues at coordinate 56,162,214 of OY755042.1, forward strand.
TCTATACAAGGTCTAAGTCGGTGGGGTTAAACGGAATTCAAACTCTTTAGCGGCGTCTGTTAATTGAAGTAATTAGAAAAAGTTATTTTTATAAGATTTATTCAATGATTTTTAAAAAAACCGAGCTCCATATTAAATATCTGTCCCATAATTTATTGTAGACAATAAAAAATTTTAGATGCTGTATATCAAAGTCGTATTAAAACTTCAGAGGCGTCCGTAAATCAAATAAACTTTTAAAACTCACTAATTAATCCATTTTTGTTACAAATTTTATCTAAGTTTCTCAGAGACCACTTAATATGAAAAAAATATGTAATAGACGTTATTGTAGACAGTAAAATTATCTTTTTAACGATATACAAGTCGGTTGGGTTCGACTTATAAGAAACTCTCCAGCGACGTCTGTAAAATGTTTTATATGTTTTACCCGATTTTCTTAAAAATCTAAAAATCACCAAATAAATCAAAGCTGTAATTTTAAGAGAAAAATGGTTTGGTAGTTTTTTGTAGAGCTTTAAATTACCTTTCCACCGATGAGCCCTTTGGGTTCCTAGAGGTTTCCCTGAGGTATAAAAAATAGTCGGGAAAACATTGGTGCAAAATCGTGGGTAGGTCATATGTCTATCTATCTATCTATTAGGCCTTCTTCGACCCATCTTTGGACATAGGCGTCCCCCAATATCTTCCACTATTCTCTGTCTGTTGCCCTGTTCATCCATCTAGACCCCGCATGCTTCTTCAAATCGTCCGCTCATCTCATTTGGGGTCTTCCCCTACTTCTTTTATTTTCCCAAGGTCTCCAGTCTACAATGCATTTGTTCCAACGATCGTCTTTCTGTCTGATATTATGACCGGAAAATTTCCATTTTAATTTTGCTACCTCTCCTCTGACATCCCTTACTTTTGTTTTATTTCTTATCCATTCATTCCTTTTTCTATCTGTTAGCTTTACATGTAACATTTGTCTTTCCATTGATCTTTCTCCTTTTGTTACCTTATCCATGTTTGATTTTGTAAGCGTCCAGGTCTGGGATCCATATGTGAGCACAGGAAGAATACATTGGTTATACACTTTCGTTTTAAGGTACTGAGGGGATTTTTTATTTTTTAATATGTAGCTTAATAAACCGAATGCTGCCCTGGCCAATCTTACTCGTCTCTTGATTTCAGCCGTTTGGTTTTCTTTGTTTAGTTTAATAATTTATCCCAGATATATATATATATATATATATATATATATATATATATATATATTATATATATATATATATATATATATATATATATATATATATATATATATATATATATATTCCTCTACTGGTTGTATTTTTTCTTGGTTTATTCTGATCGTGATATCTTCATCTGTGTTTGTTATGATTTTTGTTTTAGTGTAGTTCATACTCAAGCCTCTATTTTTAGCTGCTGTATCCAGTTCTCCCAGCATTTTTATGAGTTCTTCTTTCTTATTTGTTATTAAGGCAATATCGTCAGCATATCTTAGGTGGTTCAAGTACTGTCCGCTTACTTTGATGCCTATTTCTTCCAAATCTAAGTTTTTAAAAATATCTTCTAGGGCCTGGTTAAATAGTTTAGGGGATATTGTGTCACCCTGCCTGACTCCTCTTCTTATGTGGATTGGCTTGGTTCATTCGTGGATTTTGATTGATGTTGTTGCTTCGCCATATATATTGGCTATTAAATCTGTGTATCTGTGATCTATTCGGCTATTAATTAAAGATGCTTTTACTGCCCAGTGCTCAATGATATCGAAAGCTTTTGCAAAGTCTATAAACGCAATATACAGTGTAATATTGTATTCGTTGGCTCGCTCTATTAGAATTTTCATGGTTAGTAGGTGGTCGACTGTACTGAAACTTTTTCTGAAGCCTGCTTGTTCTTTTGATTGATATCCGTCAAATTTTGTTGGAAGTCTATCTGATAATATTTTTGTGAAAAGCTTATAAATTACATTGAGGAGTGTTATAGGTCGATAGTTTTTTAGGTATGCTCTATCGCCTTTCTTGTGTAGAATAATGGTTACTGATTCTTTCCAGTTGTTTGGGATTATTTTTTCTTTTAGAATTTTATTGAGGAGAATATGGAAGGTATTAACTACAGTTTTACCACCGTATTTAGCATTTCTGCCGTTACTCCGTCTTTTCCAGGTGATTTGTTATTTTTCATTTTCTTTAATGCTCTCTTTATTCCCTTTTTGTTTGGTATAATTCTGTATAGAATAGCTGTGTGATATGTATAATATCCTCTTTAACGTTAGTTTCTATGCCGTTCATATCCTTTATTTTAATTATTTCATATTTACCTAGAGTCGGTCTTAGACATTTCATATTCCTGTTATCCTCTATAACTCTTACATTATTAACTCAACTTTTATTTCTTGGCTCTTTCTTTTATTTTCTTTTACCATTCTTCTTATGGTTTTATTTTCTTTCCTCCTTTTTCCAGGTTCCGCCTTTTTTCCGTAAGTTTCTTTATCTCTTCTGATATAAAATTATTTTTTCTCTTTTCACCCTTTTGTGCGACATCTTTTCCGACTTTGGTCATAGTTCTTATCAGCGTATCATTTATTTCATCTATATTTTCGTTTTTGCATCTTAAGTTTTGGGTTAGCTGTTCCTTTAACATTTCTTTGTATATAGCTTTATTTTCTGTAAGTTTATTCATGTCAAGTTGTTCATTGGTATTATTAATTTTTCTTTTCATTTCGAAATTGCTATAAATGCAGATTTTTGGTCTGACCATCCTGTGATCACTGCCTATTGTAAAGTTATTTAGGACTGTTACATCTCTAACGATGCTTTTTTCAGTAGTCAGTATGTAATCAATTTCGTTGTTTGTTTCTTCCTATAGAACGAATTCATTGCATACAGGTGTTTTTCCTCCAGATAGTTTATTAAGGTTGTGCCCCTGTCATTCCTTTCGTCATGTCCAAAATCCCCTATTTTATTTTCCTCTATGTTCATTTTCCTACCTAATTTGGCATTAAAATATCCCATTACTATTGTAAGATGGGTCTTGTGTTATAATAATAATAATAATATAAGTTTATTTATTATTTATTTTTTTATTATTATGTTCTTATATAGCTTTGGATATATTTTCATAAAATGCTTCGATGTGTTCGTCTTCGTAGGTAGATGTGGGGGCGTATACTTGTATAACTTTAAGTGAGAAGGCAACGCGATCTGAGATTCCTTTAATAGTTTGGACGTGTTTACTAATGGCTTTATTTATTATAAATCCTACTACGAAATTGTTGTTATTCATTAGCTTTATGGTATAGTAGATTACCGGAGTTCAGTTTTATCCCGTTTTCTGATTTTCGCCGGGTTTCTGACAAGCCTACAATGTCCTATTTTATTATTGTCAGCTCTTCCTCCAGTTCAACCATTTTTTCGTCGGTGTTCATCGATCTAATATTATAGGTTGCTATTGTTAGTATTACTTGTTTTTGTCTTGTTTTAGAATGTTTCATAAGTGAATTTTTGCCTCCCCCAGATTCCGTGAGGCAGACCATAGAGGTGTGGGATTCGGAGTGTTTCCTTCCCACCTGGGGACCATTTCCTTTTGTTTTTAAATTCGCCATGATTTCTCCATTGGGGGGTAGTGGCATTAAAACACCACGCTTTCCAGGCGTGTTGGTGAGTTTTTATTCAGCCGCCCATTCTGGGACAGACGCTGTTTGCAGCCGCTCATTCTGAGTCAGACGCTGCAGTGTTTATTCTTTTATATTATCCCTAAAAGAAGGGTTGCCACCTATGCTATGTACGCCGTACCAAGGTCCTTCCTCTCCGCCTATCATACCGGTGTGGTCTTCTCCCGTATACCTGTGAAAGGGACTCTAAACAGGTGCTAACCCTCCGGGTCAGAGAGTACCTGGAATCTACGGAAGGCAGAGGTCGATTCATTTCCCCTGATAGACCTACCTCTAGGTGCAGTCTACCCGTACCCCCCCCCCCTCCAGTCATATGTAAACCGTAATATTTAACAGAATATAGACTATAAAAAAAATTAGCTCACGCTATTTAAAATGGTAGAGCCTTTTAAGTTTTGAAGCATTTTTTCCGCTTTTGAAACTCAAAGAAAAATATCAATTTTGTATCTTTTGCAGCATAAATCGAAAACTTATGGTAAAAAAAAATAAACCCATACAACTTGTCATCTTTTTTGTGTCTTGTAATTTTTTTTGAATGTTTTCCTATAGTTTTATCATAGTTCCTATCGGCCTTCCAAAGCTTATAGCTTTCTAGCGTTTCTGGAAGTGGGCAATGTTACTTTTGCATAACTATACATTTATAGGGGAGCGAAGTAAATTAAAATTTCGGGGTTTTTAAATTTTGTCCTATAGTTTTATCATAGTTCTTATCAGCCTGCCAAAGCTCATCTGTCCAGCGCAGTGGCGTAGCGTGGGGGGTTTGTCGCCCTCCCGCCCCGAGAGTACTGGCGCCCCATGGGTGGCCGAAGCGCCCTAACAACGAAAGACATGATGACCTTTTTTTTTTGTCACAAAATTTCTGAGGGGCGCCCTTTTTAGCAGTCGGCCCCCCCCGCCCCTTGAGGCACGCTACGCCGCTGGACTCCAGCGTTTCTGGAAAAGGGCACATAAATTTATATGTATAGGGGAGGAAGTAAATTAGAATTTTAAAGTTTTTTTTCCAAGGGTTTGGTCATAATTTCTATCAGGCTGCAAAATTTCAGCTTTGTAGCGTGATGATGTATGTATAGGAGCGAGTGAGTGGCAATTTCAACGTTTCTTGAAATTTTGAAACTACTTTACTACTACTATGTCGGTTTAGAACGTTTTTCTACGGTGTCCGACGCCTATTCTCCACCTCCTTCGATCCTGACAGTCATCTTCCGTCAAGTTTTTTTGACTCATTGATCTTTGGATTGACTGTTGCCATTCCAGTTTAGGACGCCCTCTTTTTCTGCGCCCTATTGGTTGCCATTTTAGGACCTGCTTTGGTAATCTTTCGTCGCTCATCCGTTGTACATGGCCGTACCATATCAGTTGACTTTTAGTGATGTCATCCGTTATGCTTCCCTCGATTCCCATTCTTTCTTTTATGATCTCATTTCTTATATGATCTGTTCTGGATATTCTCATTGATCTTCTTATTGCATCCATTTCGACACTTTCCATTTTTGCTTTGTATTTTTCTGTTACGCGACAAGTCTCTATTCCATACAACAGCGTGATTTTCACCATTGTTTCATATATGTTAAATTTTACATTCTTTTTTATCTCGCTGCTCCATAAAATACTGTTAACACAACCAATAACCTTTTTTGCTTTTACTATTCTTTTTTCCAGTTCTTTACAGTCTGTTCCTGTCTTATCAAATGCGACACCCAAGTATACATACTCATTGCATGGAGATATTGTTTGTCTATTTTCTAGTTCTAATTCACTTGAATCGTTTCCAATACATAAGTACTGTGTCTTGTCCACGTTCACTGTTAACCCCCACTTTTGGTATTCTTCCGTTACCTTTCTCATCATATACTCCATGTCTTCTTTATCATTAACTACAATTACTTGGTCGTCAGCAAACTGTAGTGTGTATATGGTAAATCGGTCGTTAAGTTGTATTCCCATGCCGTGTACTTTGCGTTTCCAGTTTTTTAGAGCTACTGCGATATATATTTTAAAAAGAGTTGGAGAGATATAACATCCCTGTCTTAAGCCTTCCGTTACCAGGACTTCTTTTGAAAGTCGATTTCCAATTTTAATTTTAGATTTTGACCCTTTGTATAGTTCTTTTATCGCTTTTATGTATGTATGATTGATATTAGTCTGCTCTAGCACTGTCCATAATTTTTCTACTGGAACGGTATCATATGCTTTTTGTAGGTCCACAAAGGTAACATGAGTCTCTATATTTCTGGCGCACCTTTCTCAATTACTTGTTTAAGACAAAAAACATTATCACTACAAGATCTGCCTGCACGAACTCCACTTTGCTCTTCTTCTTGTTCATGAAAATCATTCTCTATTAGATCTCTAAGAATCCTACCGTACAATCTACTTAGATTATTGGTTACTGACATTCCTCTGTAATTGTTGCAATCCAGCTTGTTTCCTTTTTTTTGTATTGAGGATATGAATGCAATTTTCCAATCATCAGGTACTAGATGTTCGTTTATGCAATGATTGATAATATATGTGAGATTGTCGAGTAGTTTCTCTGATCCATATTTGAGCATTTCAGCATATATTCCCCCAGGTCCGCCAGCTTTTCCGGATTTAAGCTTTTTAGCTTACTTCCTCTCCATGTACTTCTATGTCTCTCCTGGGAGAGGCTGCCAGATATTCGGGTCTCGTCTCCTGCAGCAGTCCCTTATAGTGTTGTGTCCATTGTTCTGGTTTGATGATCTGGATGTTTACTTTTTCTTTTGTTGGGTTTTTTACTGTAGAAATAAATTTCCATACTTCAGAACTCTGCCTACCTCCTACGTGTGTATTTATATCATGGCATTTGCGCTCGAACATTTCATTCTTTTCTGTGCATATCAAATTTTTTAGCTGTCTTCTGGTATCCCTGTAGATTTCTAGGTCTCTTTGCTCTTTATTGCTGAGCCATTTCAAGTATGTGCGTTTTTTCTCCTTGACCGTTTCCTGTATTTCCTCTGTCCGCCACATATTATTGTTATTTCTATTATCTTGGTATCCAACAGCTTCTTTGCTTGCTTCCTTCAAGCTTTTTACTATGTTTGTATATATCTCTTCAAATGAATGCTGTGTGTTTAATAATTTTTCATCCAATCGTTTCTGATACAATCTTTGCGTACTTTCGATTGCTAGACTTCTAAAGTTGTATTTTTGATTTTCTTCGAGATACACTCTAGGTTTGCGCTTTCTCCAATACTTTCGTCTCTATTTGTTTTTCTTACAGGGAATAATATTTTTGCTTTTACCAGTGGTAGTCAGATCCACAGGTAACACCACGAAGTGTTCGCACATCATACCACTTTAGTTCCGAGTGTTGTCCACCTATAGCATAATCAATGATTGATCTAAGATTTCTTTTTGGCTGAATCCAGGTATACTGATGATCCTTATGTTTAAAAAACCCATTATTTATTTTTAGATTATGGGTTTTACACAACTGTATCAGTCTTAAGCCATTATCATTTATACTTTCTCTCCAAATGGTCCTACCACTTTGCTTTGGCTTTGTCTACCAGTTCGACTATTAAAATCGCCAAGCATAATTATTTCCCTGGTATTGTCGATTTTAGTGATTGTCTCATCAAGTTGGTCGAAGAACATTTGTTTTATAGCTACCGTTTAGTCATTTGATGGTGCGTAGTCTGTTATTATGCTTATGTTGTGTCCAAGCATCTTCATGTTAACTCGAAGTAAGTTTTCATTAATGCACTCGTAGTCTGTAATCTCATTTTTGAGGTTTTTCTTTATTAATAAGGATACCCCTCTGGCTGCTCTTCTTTCTTTTGAGACTCCAGTGAATATGTGAACAAAGTTACCGACACTACTTGTACCTGTTCCTTTCTTTTTTGTCTCTGTGAGTGCAATATGTCTATCTTACTATTCTGCACTTCGGTTGCAATAATGTCCAACTTTTGGTTCACTCCCTGTACGTTCCATGTAGCTATATCCAGAGTCCTTTGTCTTTGCTTTTTTCGTCTTCGAGAATTTCCGTCCATTGCTCCGAGGTTTTGTTTAGGCTTTTTGGTAATATCTTTGTTTGAAAAGTATTAGAGAACCAGTCTAATGTCTCAGCCCCCTACTTGGAGGGCCAGGATTTTTAATCAAGGTTCTTCGCCTCTAACCTTTGACCAGCGGCGTAGCGTGCCTGAAAGGGCGGGGGGGGGGGGGGTGGGGCGACAGCTAAAAAGGGCGCCTCTGAAAACAAACTGATGAAAAATCTTGTGGCAAAAAAAAACAAAAAGGTCAAAAAGGCGCCTCTCACAAATCTTGCAACCAAAAAAAAAAAAAAAAAAAGGTCATCATGTGTGAGAGGGCGGCCGATTAGTCACAAGGGCGCCTCTACCACCTATGGGGCGCCACTACCCTCGGGGCGGGGGGGGGCTACGAACCCCCCGCGCCCCCCCCCACGCTACGCCGCTGCCTTTGACGATCCAATGCCATACTGTAATGCAACAGCTGTAGTCTTTTATACTATCCCTAAAAGAAAGGGTTGCCACCTACGCTATGATCACCGTACGAGGTCCATCCTCTCCGCCTTTTATACCGATGTGGTCTTCTCCCGTAACCCTGGGAATGGGACTCTAGACAGATGCTAGCTCTCCGGGTCAGGGAGTACCTGAAACCTACGGAGGGCAGGGGTCGATTCATGGCCCCTGATAGACATCTGACAAGGTCTACCCCGTATCACGATATGAACTACTTTACTATTTTATGAAAGTCCATGAAACTTGGACGGGTTGTTATCTCTATGAAGATCTACGACTGTGCAAATTTGAGTTTCGTAGCTCATTCCGTAGTAGATTTTTAGATAGGTCAAATATGGGCTGAAAGGTTTTAAGAAAAGGTAAAGAAGTTGCGCGTACTTGGCCCGGCACTGCCGTGCACTCAGCTTTGCTAACCCGGTTTTAAACATAGCTTACGAAAGAGCCTATGAATTTATATAAACCATACTGTTTTTACATAACTTACACCAATCTTACATTTGGTAAAGCATGGCATACATATCGCAATTTTTGTTAAGAAAGATATTAACTTTTGCCAAGAGACGTTAGTTTGAGTTCGTATTTTCTTAACAAATATTAGTGGTACGATTTACCAGGCGTTACGGTATACCCATCCCTACCCCACATTTTGTCTCAAGAAGTGTGGTTTTTGAGAAAATCTTTTAAAACCTATCATAGGCATGATTTTTCTAAATAATCCCAACGGCGACTGAAGAGCTGATTCCTTTTCCTAACCTAATCGACCAATAAATCCTTTGGAATAGAATTTTGCTCTTCACAATAAGTGTTTTTTTGCAATTTCTGCTAAAAAGGTTAGTTTTCAAGAAAATTGAATAAAAGCTAAAAAATCTAGGTTTTAGGGGATTTTCTTAATCCCTATCGATATTTTGGAAGGGGGGTTTAACCGAGATGTTAGGATTCAGCGGGGTAGAAGCAGGAAAGTAGAACCGCACGGAACTGAACCTTAGTGGGTTTTAGCTTGACTCGTCAGGGCTGTCTTTTATATTTTGCATACAGGAACATAGAGGGCGACACTGATCAAATGTCGTTACATATAATTTTGTAGCTACAGTGAATTTTTTAAGTAAACAAATTAGTCGAAAAATGGAATTAAACCGAAATTATTTTCAGGCTATATTTTTTTACAACTTTCGAAGGAAATTATCTCAACAAATATGCCTTGCCGAGTTGATTTCTGTTTTCGGTAATGAAACACCACATCAGACATCAGTCGACAGTTTCTCGTTGGTATTAGCGACGATCCAGCCAGGTGCACCAAAAAAGGCTGTCACCCAGGAAAACATCATGCTCAGCACGGAAGATCGACATGTGACATATCGCGAGATTTAGGCTTTATTGGGGATTTCAATTTAAAAAAAAAATGCATAAAAAATTAGGGGTAAGAAAATTAGTTTCCCGCTGGATCTGTTAACCGAAGAACAGAAAGAAGCTAAGGTCAATTGGTGTCAGAAAACTCTAGACAGCTTTGAGGCAGGAAGCTCGAAAAACGTGTACAGCATTATCAGTGGTGATGAATAGTGGATATACTCATATGAACCCAAAAAAGTCAGTCGTCTGTTTGGGTGTTCCAAGATGAAGAGAAGCCAGCAAAAGTCATCCGTTCTCGAAGTATATCCAAAAAGATGGTCGCGAGATTTGTCTCAAAAGCAGGTCATCGCTGACCTTCGAAAAACGAACCCCGAATGACGAATCATCCTCCACCAAGACAATGTAAGTTCGCACAAAGCACAAAAACAATTTCCGGAGTGCGTGGTCAAAGATTTCAGTCGTCAGAGGAAGCAAGTCGTTACTGATAGTACCAACAAACGAGTGGAATTACAGCTTTGACAACTGGTTTGAGTGCATAGAAAAGTGCATTCATTTTCGAGGAGAATACTTCGAGAAACAATAAAGTCTAGCTGACATTACTTCGTTGAGCTTTGTGCTTACTTCACGAGTGGCGCAATATTATTATCCGTTTTCTTTCTCTCTTCTTCTAAATTGTTTCCCTTTCTCTCCCTCTTACGACAATAATATGTCGAAAACCAATTTTTAAAATTATTATTATATATTATATCAATTGATCGCAAACGCAATTTTTTAGGAAAAATAGAGCCTGATTTTCTAATAAGCCAAAAGAAGTTTTTTAAAAATTTCAAGGTTACTTTTTTAAAGTTAGAAATGGAGTCTCGTATCGGATAAATCAGAATAAAATATTTTTTCCTTGATAGTAGTTTATGTGATATACAAAACTTTGCTCAGCGTTTTAGAGATTTAAAATAACAGTTTTGTGGGTTTAAAAACCCCATTGTTTTAGAAAATAGGATTTTTAATAAAAACTTTAACCACATTTCTTTTTAAATTCCAAATTTTTTAAAACAAATTTTTTAAAAGCAAATTTTTATTATCATTTGTATGGATTTCATGAGAAAAAATGTCAATTTGACACCCTGTATCTTAAAATGTTTTTTCATTTGACCTTTCATTTACCATTTTAATATAATACATTATAACACACTGTATATCTGGTTGTTCGTGTCGCACGGTGGTCAGCTTGTCGATTCTGAACGATCGAAATTATTTTATGGTTGTAATTTTGACAAATTGATGCTGAAAGTTAGGAAATGTCAACTAGCGTTAAAGAAATGTGATTTTAATATACTGTGCATTCTGGATATGGTACAGTCGCCTCCAAAAATAATTTCGCTTAGCATTTTTTTTCTCTTAAGCAAAAAATCTGAAAAATGGATATTTTGAAAGTGTACGTAATTAGCTTAAAGCTTTTTTTATTTAACATAATTTTTTCATAATATATTAATCTTGCTATACTATATATCAATATAGATCAATCACTATCAAATTTTGCAAGGTTTTTTTACCATGCACTGATATTCTTTATCGTAGTCTTTATATTCACTATTTTCACATACATAGTTCAAACCAGACTGATTTTTATCCTGTGAAACCAGTGTCTTGTGCCACACGTTAAATAAATTACGTCGGGCAATCCCGTGCGCCAACGCTGAATCAATAAATCATAGAAAATACTCCGGCAAGAACCGGCAGCTGAATGTAGCACAAATAGAATCCTTGATACATGATTGAATTAATAAAGTCACAAACGCAATTGATACGTAATTTACGGACTTTTTCAGTCAAATATATCGCTCATGGGCTTCAATCGTGGCACAACTTAAAAAATTAAGTTTCGGGATAAACGAGTTTAAAGAGTTGTACCAGTATTGCTGCTTGAAAAAACGTAGTTTTGTGCTTTGTATGTTGCATTTACTCCAAAAGTTCTAAGTTTTTTGTTGTGCCACTATTGCAGCCCATGAGCGATATAAAATACATATTTGAAAAAATATAATAATTCAATAAACAACTTTTATCTAATTTTTTCAATAAGCAAATTGAAACTTTGCAAATTGTTTAATGGTACGTAAAGAAATCACCATATAAACTCTGGTTTACCGACTTGGAGCACTTTGAAAACTCGCCTTTCGGCGTGGAGTAAGTGCGGATAATTATATACAGGCTATCAAGCAGCCTATGACTTGTCGTCGTGACAAGTGACAACGAATTAGTTGATCGATTTCCTGCATTGGGGTTAACAAATAAGGTAATTGGGCACTTTTTTAAGACTTAGTGGTTATGATAGAAAATAGTTTGATATTGAGGTTTCGATCGTCTAAATTAGACAAGCTGACCTCCGTGTGTCGTGGACCGTCCAGCAAATCTTCTTTAATAGCAGTTCCTTTGTAAAATCATATGCATTCCTTTTATTAGTATAAAAATAAGATCAATATCCTTCTAAAAAATGTTTTTTTTAGAAAGTGCACTTAGTAAAATTTTTTACCAATGTTTATTTTCCTAGAGGAACCGAAACCTGGCGCTACGGAATTAGGCATAAGGATATTTATTTACCTCTATAAGGTGTCAGAGCGCGGTTACTGGGTGGTCCAGGACATGTGTGACGCAACCATTTTAAATGGATTTGTGTTTATTTAAGCAGGCTGACAGGTTACAAACCGCGCGTCTCATCCGTCACTTTAATACGATTTTATTGCTGTTACAATTACGTCTAATTTAAACGCATAGAATTTACAATGGGGTCATCCCAAAAAAGTTCTACTATCTGTACGTGAAAATTAGGGAATTTAGTGAAAGAGAAAAAACAAATTTGAGTATCCATTAAGGGTTCTTAACAGACGATCATGGAAAAAATATAATTTAAAAAAATATATTTTTTTTGGATAACATTTATTAATCCCTAGGCTACACTTCTGTAGCAAAGTTTGGGTATTTTTTTTGGAAAATTTCAAGTCTAAAGATGAAAACCGCATCTTGATATAGCAAGCGGTTTTTAAGTTACGGTGTGTTTTTGAAAAGCCTGCATTTTGGGAGTGAACCTATAACATTTTTATTTATGGAAATTTTGTTTACATCTTTGGAATGGACAGATTTAAATGGTTTTTATCTATCTCTTTAAGTTTTTGAGTTATGGCATAAAGTTGTTATTTTTCTAATGGAATTACCCTCTTTTTATTCAATTTTTTAAATCAGCCTAAAATTTCCTTTAAAATTACGTATCACACTCAATATATTTATTTTTTTTTTAATTGTTTTTATAAGTATTTTTGTTTTTTTAAATATTTTTTGTTTTTATTTTATAATTTAATTTAATGACCAGGATAAAAACATTTTAAAATAATCAAATTAAAAAATAACTTTAAAAAAATTGGAAAATATGTGACATGTGATTCAAAAGGAAATTTTACGCTGATTTTAAAAATCTAATAAAAAGAGGGTCATTTCATAAGAAAAATAATAACTTTCTGCAATATCTCAAAAACTAAAAAAGATATGTAAAAACCGCTAACATTTGTCAATTCTTCAAGAAAAAAATTATAATAAAGCTCTTTACACGAAAACAAAATTTTTGTTAATAAAAAAGTTATAGACCCCATCCCAAAATGCAGACTTTGTAAAAACACCCCATAGCTTGAAAAAAACTGCTATATCAAGATGCGGTTTTGATCTTTAAACTTCTCTTAAAATGTGAGCAGCGCAAAGGGGGGGGGGTTAGTTTTTTCCCTCCCCTGAAAATACCCGAAAGCTCCCGAAAAGATCAAACAACACCTAATAAGTGTTGACAGTTAACTGTTTCACCCTTATGAGACTCCTCAGAACACTGCTTGGTCAATGTGACACCCTTGCGAAGTTAATCAGATCGTTTTGTCTCTCACCCTACGTCTATAGTGAGAAAACCTTCGCAAGAAGCACCATCTACCGAGATACGAGAGAAACTAGAACAAGAGCAGGCGAGAATAAACTGCCATATATATATATATATATATATATATATATATCGATCGATGAAAAGATCGATTACAAAGAAAAAGAAACCATCCGTGACCTACGACAGTACTTTTGCCTTTTAGGTCAGATCAACGCTGATTAGCGTTTTTACTCACCATAAGACGCAAGCGTCAATCAACTGAATTTTTAAGCCAAATAATACTAACAAACGTAAATTTTAGTACCCGTAAATTTATAATCAAACAAGTTTTCGTGGCTAATCGGGTAATTGGACAGATATCTACCGGAGCTATTATGCTGTGAAAGACGCGGAATTAAAGGTGCTATAAAAAAGTATTCTCGATTCGTTTAGCTGCAATTTTTTTTAAACTGGCGAAAATTTTAGGAGTCATTTACTTTAAGGTAGTCTTTAGGGGTCCATCCTCCAATCTTTAAAAATACAGATTCAAAGTCCATATCCGTTTCTTTAAAGGGTCTGAAACCGTTTATGGGAAAAGTGTATTTTAATGTTAATATAAAAAAAACTTCAGGTAAATTTTGGCATCTATCAGCACGCCTGTTGGGCGTAGAAAAAAAGTTCTGACTTTATTTTTGATTTATACATGATTCAGGGAAATAAAAAAAGTAAAACTAACTTTTAATTGCCTTTCACCCTTATGAGACTCCTCAGAACACTGCTTGGTCAATGTGACATCCTTGCAAAGTTAATCAGATCGTTTTGTCTCCCACCTCAAGAAGCGCCATCTACCGAGATACGAGAGAAACTAGAACAAGAGCAGGCGAGTATAAGCTGCTATATATATCGATCGATGAAAAAATCGATTGCAAAGAAAAAGAAACCATCCGTGACCTACGACTTTTGCCTTTTGCATTCCCGATAAAAAATTCTCCCTACGCAAACTTTTCTACATAAGTGTAGCCAGGTCCAGGACTATAATGAGCCTCTAAGCCCTGCGTCCGTGCGTACGCCACTGATTTTTGTCGAACCAAACTTTTATTGCAATTAATCTATATATATATATACACTAGAACTTAATCTTTTTAAAATTTTGGGGTAACCCCAATGAGTTGGCATATAAACTAAGAGAAGTAAATTTACAAACAGTATTTCAATTTTTGTTCCAAATGGATATGTAATTTCTTGTAATCACATTTTTTGTATATTGAGTCTTTAATACATATTGAAAAATATTTGATGGATTTCAGGAAGTAAAAACTTGCACAACAATTCCAAGTATAATAGTTGGAATGGTTGATCTATTACAAAGTAACCCTTGGGTGTCCTGAGTCCTTAACAGGTCTTCCGTGCAAAGCAGAAACCTAGTAAGTCAAAAACTAGTGTTTTGGGTAATAGAGTTTAAAGTTTATTTTCTACAAAATTTTATACAACATTTTTATTTTAAACGCCAGACACATAGTTTTTGGATATGCTCTTGTGCTGGGGTACTATTATTACCCAACCTAAATTAAATCTGCGAAATTCAAAATAAAAAGGAAATATATGATTAAAAACACTTACCTGGTCAGCAGAAATTAACCCGTTTTCTTGATCATATGACCCTGTAAGTCACTTTTTCAAAAGTAAAAAGAAGTAAGTTCACATGCTTTAAAGGCATTTATATTTAATACAATAAATTAAAAACTTAAGTCATGTTACTACGGGAAAAATACAGTGTTTTATGTTTTTAAAAATATGGTATGTCACAAGCTTTTTTTAAAAATAATGCCAAGACATCACCACCAAGATAACTCAATGATTACAAAGGATCCCGCCCGGTCCGGAGCTTATGGGCGGTGGCTTTTGATTGTTGTTATAGATCTTGATGCCCTGATAAATAGCTATCATTGCCCTATCATCCTGCGACCTATGATTTTTAAGATACAGGGGTTCAAAAATTCAGCTTTTAGCTTTAGTGCAGTTTTCACAAAAAACTATCATCATTTCTGCCTTTTTCGGAAAATGATATTATTGTTTGTTATATAGCAAACCGTTAGGTCACAAGTATAGCTTAATATCCAAACTAAAAAATTGGACCTATTAACAGTTCGTTACATTCATTGGCGTTTGAAACATAAAAATTATTAAAAAATATTTATTCAATAAACGATGGTTTACAGAATTAATTATAAACAACAAAAAAACGGTGGATATTTTCTTGCTTTTTCCTATCTTTTGGAAAATTCCCAAAGAAACCAGAATATGTTTATTTGTTAAAAATCGGTTGTTCAAGTTTTCTACAAAACGCTGTAAAACTTTAAGCTTTTTAGAATTTTAATGTCTTTTTAGAAATGCAAAATACTTTTGCTTTTCTTTAAACGATAATATTTGAACAAATATAACTATGAGGTTAATGAAATGATTTTTTTGCTCACAGTACTTTTAGATCAATTGGTAGGTTTTTTTTTTTTATTTGTCAAACACACTGTGTTTTTTTTTATTACAATCTAGTCAGTAAGACTAATTAGCAATTTTGTTTTAACTTAATTTACTAGAAAAGTCAGATTTAAACTTAGGGTTCACTCAACAGTTCTCCCCGCTTTGTTTAGTCTGTAACTCACAATTGTGTTGTGTTTATAGCATTATTTTGTTTTATGTGTAATTCACTTAGTTTACTAGCTCAAACGGCTTCACTCTTTTTAGTCGTCGAACTAGCATAGTATTGTCTAGAAGCTGAATTGCTTCCACATTCACATGCCGATGGAGTCTATCTTCATGGCTTTTTGCGTACTTTTTTATAGTCTCTGCTACAGTTTCGATTTTTAGATCTCGATGAAGGTCACTATTTCGAACGTACCAAGGTGCATTCACAATGTTTCTTAATACTTTATTTTGAAATCTCTGTACAACTAGAATGTTACTCTCTTTAGCACAACCCCATAGTTGAATACCATATGTCCATACTGGTTTCAGTATTTGTCTATAAAGCAGTAACTTATTATGAATTGTTAAATTGGACTTCCTTCCAATTAGCCAGTTCATTTTTCTATACCTTATCTCAAGTTCTTCTTTTTTTTTCTTAACATGTGCTTTCCAGCGCAATTTGGTATCAAGTGTCATACCTAGATATTTTGCCTGATTCGAATATGGTACTGGAATGTTGTTAATTGTTATTTGTATGTGATTTATATTTTTGTTTGTAAAATCAACATGAATTGATTTGGTTTCATTTAATTTTATTCGCCACTTTGTGGTCCAACTGTGAATTTGGGTGACTGCATCCTGAAGTTTCTCTATGCATTTTTCAATAGATTTTTCTACCGTCAATAAACCAGTATCATCGGCAAATGTTGCTAAGTGACAATTTTCTGGCTTTGGGATATCACAAGTGAATAATAAGTATAGATAAGGGCCTAGTACGCTACCCTGGGGCACGCCTGCTTGAATTTCTCTTAAATTTGAGTATGAGTCTTCCTGTTTTACTCTAAAATGTCTATCAGATATGTATGATTCCAAAATATCCGAATACTGTTTTGGCAAAAACCTTTTTAGTTTAAAATTAAGGCCTTCATGCCACACTTTGTCAAATGCTTGTGCTACATCTAGAAAAACTGCAGAACAAACGTTTCCCTCTTCTAGTGCTTTTTCTATTATATTAGTAATTCTGTGTACTTGATCTATCGTGGAATGCTTGTCTCGAAAACCAAATTGATGAGATGGAATAATTTCTTGTCTTTCTATGATGGGTTTTATTCTTTTAAGCAATAATTTTTCATAGATCTTGGATATAATTGGCAGCAAAGATATTGGCCTGTAAGATGACACGTCATGGAGTGGTTTTCCCGGTTTTGGAATCATGATAACTTCTGCAACTTTCCACAGTTTAGGTACGTACCTAAGCCTAAAAGACGCATTAATTAGGTTGCATAGTTTTACGATAGCTTTTCTGGGGAGTTGTTTTATGACTACCCCGTTAATAAGATCATACCCTGGGGCTTTTTTCGAATTAATATTTTTGATTTCTGTTAATATTTCTTTTGGTGATGTAAGCTTAATATGGTCCTCGATTTGATGGGGTTCATTTAAATGAAAGTGTTCATCTGGTGCTTCGTGGGGCTGAAATGTTTTTTCTAAATGACTTGCAAAAATATCTGCTTTTTCTTCGTTACTCCTTGCCCACTGGTTGTTAGGTTTTCGTATGGGTGGAATTTGGATAATTGGTCTTTTAAAATCTTTGGTTGCTTTCCAAAGGGAATAGTCGGTATTTTTATCATCTGTAAGCTCATTAAGAAAATGGTTAATAGATTCATTTTTTATTACTAGAATTTCTCGCCTAATGCGCTGCGTCATGTTGTTGAGATTTGTTTTGTCCCGAGGATCACGGCTTTGTTGCCACTTTCTTCTTAGTTTCCTTTTTTCCAATATAAGGTCTCTAATTTCCTTTGGATAGTTTTTTCCCTTAAAAATTCTCTTTGGTTTTGGACTGTTTTCCCAAGCTGCTTGTTGAATATTTGTAACAAAATAATCAACTTCTTTATCGATTTGTTCTGGCGTTTGCAATGGTACTGATAGGTTTATTTTTTCTGACAGACTTTGTTTAAAACTAATCCAGTCAGTCAGTTTATTAACTAGTGAGATATTTGCTTCTTTCTTTATTATGTTTTTACTAAGAGTTAGAATAATAGGTGAATGATCTGAGTGTAAATCAAAACTTTCTTCTATATCTACAAAACTTAAAGATATATTTTTTACTATAAAAAAATCAATTAGATCTGGAATTTTTCCTGGATCTGTTGGATAGTATGTGGGCTTACCAGTTGATATCGGCTCACATTGATATTCACTAATAGCTTGCAAAAGTTCTTTTCCTTTAGAGTTCGTCAGTCTAGATCCCCAGTAGGTATTTTTTGCATTAAAGTCACCTCCAATTATAAAACGGTTTCCTAATTTTCTGAGAAAATTAAGATATTGATTTTTCTTTAGTAAGTGCCTTGGTGGTATATAGACAGCACTTATGACTAATGTATATGTTTTGGTTTTTACACTTACTAATGTAGCTTGAATCTCTATGGTTTTATATCCCATCTCCTCATAGTGTGATATATTTTCTTTAATTATTACAGCACTTCCCCCATGTGCAGTATTGCTAGGGTGAGTTGTATGATACACTTTATAACCTTTAAATTTAATGTGAGACTGGTTAGTGAAATGCGTTTCTGACACAAGACAGACGTCAATTTTTTCTATGTCTAGAATAACTTGCAAGTCTTGCTGATGTTGCAAGAGACCATTGGCATTCCAAGCTAGGATTCTAAGATTACTGACCATTTTGAGGCATATTGGTAGCTCCGTTATTGCTACTTTCTAGTTTAGTTAATCGCTCATCAAGTTTGTTCAATTTCTCCAAAATTAATTGTAGTGTTTGTTCCATAGTATTTTGACTACTGATATTAATATCAGGTATAGTAGCTGTTGCTGCTACTTGGCTGTATGTCCTTGTCACAGAGTTTTGTGTGACTGTGTTTCTTGTCTGTTGGTTTTGTCTATTTGTACTCACGTTTGGTATGAGATTCGGTTTCTTAGGTTTATTTTTCAATTTTTGTATTTCCTTAGCAACAAGGCATCCTCTGTAGTTAGCAGGATGCTTGCCTCCACAGTGGATGCATTTTGGCTCAGATTCTTTTGGTTTGGGGCATTCTACAGTAAGATGTTTCCCCGTGCATTTTACGCAACGTGGTTCTTTAGCGCAATATTTTTGCGTGTGTCCATAAGATTGGCATCTTTTGCATTGAGGGACTAACTTTGAGGTTTTTAGTGCTTTTATTTCCACTTCAATCCCAAGGATACTGGAAATTTCAAAAATTTTGTTGATATCTTCATCGTGGCTGAATGTGAGCATAAACATGTTAAGAGGTTGTCTTGTTCTCCATTTAAGTTTATTGCTGGCCTCCAGTGCCTTAAAACCTTTTTTTTGTAGATCAGCTACAATTTTTTGTGGGTCACATGAGAAGTGTAGCCTATTCGCTATTACTCTAATTGGCCTTATTTGTGCATTGGTAGGTGGTAGACGCTTTTTACTCATTTGGCGTCGACCGGTGAGATACCACCATGCCAGAAGTGAGTAGCGCTAAGTGGTATCACCACGTTCCGCTACTGCGCTGGCAGTCCGGTTCCAACAATGAGTAACAGATAGCATGATGGCGCCTCCAGGATCAAAATATTCCGGAGGTAAAATACCCGACCACTCGGATCTCCGGGCGTCGGGTGATCCTGGGGGTCCTTCATGCAAAGATATTAAAAGAAGACCAAAAACTCAACTCAGAATTGATTTTAGCAATATAAGAGGATTAAGAACTAACATGAATTCAGTTCACCAACATCTTGAAGAACAAAGACCTAGTTATGTTCCCACATGAACACCTGTTAGTATAACGATTCCTAGATATTAAGTTTTGCTAGCCTTGCATTTTGTATCTTATATATTGATGTAAAAATTTATTTTGAGCATTGTTATTAACCAGCTTTTGCTACTGCTTATATTATACGAAATAAAAAGTTTTTAAAAATAAATTTTCAATTTTTAATTTGAAAACTGGCGCAGTCGGTAGGATTCTCGCCAGCGAACTACAAAACGCATCGTGCGGAAAGTAACCGTTTTCGTCTCAACGATTAGTGGTAGAACGAATCTACAAAACTTTCAAATTCGAACATAGTGTGGTGGTACAAAAGTGGTGAAGCAACCAGACCAGGGAAGATAGTGTCCTATTGGTGCGAGACGTCAGGAACAAACATCGTCCAGACAGCCTCATAGATAATACCAGGGAAGAGACAAACTCGCTCATCCTATTGGGATGAAACATAGCATCATATTATTGTAAGTGGATCCTTTAACATTTCCCTTAAATCAAAAAATTTTATATTGATACGTTTTAGGTTAAGTCAGGTTAGGTTAGATTAAAAAAAAAACTTTAATTCAGTAAATTAAAAACCAAAAAAAAAATCAAAATATGGCACAACCTAATTTTCCGTTAATTAGATATCAAGCAGACAATATCCCGTGTTTTGACGGTAATCCGAAACAAATAAATCGATTTATATCAGCATGTGAAAATTTCCTATCAAATCACAAAGATAGAAATAACGCGAATGCCCCTATCAATACTTGCCTTTTTGATACAATTTTTAGCAAACTTACTGGTAGGGCTGCAGATTTAATAGCATCGCGAGTAGAGTTGACAACTTGGGATCTCGTAAAACAATCAATAATTTCTACCTTTGCCGATCAAAGATCGATTGATTGCGTAGTACAAGATATAATATCTCTAAAACCAAATAAAAATGAAACACCACAGTAGTTTGGTCTAAGACTCCAAGATATTAGAAGCCTTTTGTTTTCAAAAATAAATGTAAGCAATGACACTAGGGAAGTAAAATTATTAAAAATCAGTGAATACGATAAGATGGTATTAAAAACTTTTATTCATGGCATAAATTATGAAATGCAATTGGTAGTGCGTTTGAAAAACCCCGAAAGGAAGCCATGGGCTTTGCACAAGAGGAAGAAAATTTTAGATATTACAAAAATATTTTTGATCCTAGGAATCACCAACCACAAAGACAAATGTTCCAATCCCCACTACCTCAAATTTTATCACAAAGACCTAATTTTACACCCTCGTGGCAACCCCAGAATAATCCTCTTTTCAGACAAAATCAAAATTCTAATATTATCAATAACTCACGTTTTCCGACGCCAAATAATCAATTTCTTGGCTTCGGAAGATGGAGACAAAATACACCCACTTTTCAAAATGGACCAACCGCATTTGCACCGTGATACCCAATAAATCGACCAATGTTCAATAATAATTTGCGTCCAATGTTTAATAATAATATGCGTCCCCAATTTAATAATTATAATCCTAATTTCAATCAAAACAATAAACGACCCGCGACCTCGTCCATCGTTCGACAAACAAATCGACCAGAACCAATGGATACTTCATCTGCCACTGTAACAAATAGACCCCCTAATAATCAACCTCGACGCGATTTTATGGTGGAAGAACTTTTCAATCAAACGGTAGAGCCGACTCCTTATACCACAAACTATTCTCAAAATCAACCAAATCAACAGGTCGAATCAATGAACCAAAATTATAACTATCCATTTAGTTTTGATAATACAGATTATAGCAATAATCAATCAACCAATTATCAAACTGAGCAGATTAATCAAGATTTCCAAAATTTTTATAATATTCCGGAATTACATAATTTTAATAACTCTTATCAGGACTCTAATTGGGAAACAAATAACGATTAGATTTCATTCGACCCATCCCACGGTGTTAAAGAGACCCTGAATGAAAATTTTCAGGAAACTCAGGATTTCAACAAAAAAACATATTTTTATTAAAGACTCATACAAATTCCGAACTACCAGTAATCTTTCTTCCAGAAATAAACGCGAAATTCCTCGTAGATACTGGCAGCGGTCGTAGCTTCATAAAACCTGAATTAGCATATGAAATTTGCCCTAACTCAATAACTACTGAGCCGTTTTTCGTGAGAACAGCTCATGCAACATCAAATCATAACGAAGTAACAAATATCCCAATTCCCTTCTTTTAATTTTGACGGAAATCACAAATTCTATCTTTTCGATTTTTCTCCTAAATTTGATGGGTTATTAGGTATTGATTTTTTGACCCATATAGGTGCTAGTATTAATTTAAAAGATTTCTGTTTAGAATCGAAAAATTCAATTTTGCCTTTATACTATCAAACGGATATATCACAATCAAATATTAAATTTTACCCATGCGAAATAATTATTTCCCCAAGAACGTCTCAACAAATAAAAATACCTGTTAACAAATCCAACGGTATTGGCATTATCGATTACATCGATTTTAGTAGTGCCGAAATGCCTCGAGCTTAAGTAAAAATTATTGATTCTTATGCATTATGATGATGCATGATTACCAATATTTGCGAAAACCCAGTAAAAATAAAATTTTTAAAACCCATAGACGTTGAAATTTTAGAAGAAACCGAATTTCACTTTATCGAAAAAATGGAAATCGATAATGAATTTGATCAAAATATTGATAATTTACAAAAACAAAATTTAAAGAATATTCGGCTTGACCATTGCAATACAGAAGAATATAAAGCTATTCGAAATTTGTGTTACGAATACAGGGATATCTTCTATTGCGAAAATACACCTTTAACATTTACAAACCAAATAAAACACAAAATCAATCTAACTGATGAGACGCCAATATTTACTAAAACTTATCGATATCCACACATACATAAAGCCGAAGTCCATTCCCAAATTTCAAAAATGGAGTAGTACTATTTGGGTGGTCCCAAAAAAAATGGACGCTTCCGGGAAGCGCAAACGGCGCATCGTGATCGATTATCGGCGTCTTAATGATAAAACTATCGATGAAAAATTCCCATTACCCAATATTTCAGATATATTGGACAAATTGGGCAAATCACAATATTTTACTACTCTTGATCTCGCGAGCGGGTATCACCAAATTCAAATGGATTTAAACGACGTGCAGAAAACGGCATTTTCAACCGATACGGGCCACTATGAATTTAGACGAATGCCTTTCGGGTTAAAAAATGCACCCTCGACCTTCCAAAGGGTGATGAATAACGTCCTACGCGGTTTTCAAAACGAAATCTGTTTAGTATATCTCGATGATATAATGGTATTTTCCACCTCACTTCAAGAACATATTGACTGTTTAAGAGCTGTATTTGAAAGGCTACGTCAGGCCAACTTTAAAATTCAACTCGACAAAAGTGAGTTTCTTCATAAAGAAGTCGCCTACTTAGGACACACTATTACAAGTTCGGGAGTAAAGCCAAACCCTGATAAAATCATAGCTGTCAAAAACTATCCATTACCAAAAAGTCAAAAAAAATAAAAGGATTTTTGGCACTAGCGGGCTATTACAGACGTTTTATCAAAGATTTTACTAAAGTCACTAAGCTATTAACGGCTTGTTTAAAGAAAAATTCAAAAATCGAACATTCACCTGCTTTCATAGTATCTTTCAATCACCTTAAACATTTACTTATTAATGTCCCAATTCTTAAATATCCTGATTTTACGCAACCTTTCGTATTAACCACAGACGCCTCTAACATAACTTTAGGCGCCGTTTTGTCGCAAGGCAATCCACCAAGGGATCTCCCTATCGCGTACGCTTCGCGCACTCTAAACGAAACCGAACAACGATATAGTACCATTGAGAAAGAACTGTTAGGAATAGTGTGGGCGTGTAAATATTTTAGACCGTATTTGTATTGTAAATTCACTATCTATACAGATCACCGACCATTGGTATGGCTCGCTAATTTAAAAGAACCTAATAGTAAATTAATACGATGGAAAGTCAAATTAGATGAGTACAACTTTGATATTATTTACAAGAAAGGCCAATTAAATGCTAATGCCGATGCACTCTCACGCATACAATTAAACGCGATCGAAACGGATTCAATAGTCAGTTCACCTGGAGATATCGATCTTGATATTGAACAATTTTTGGGTCTAAACTACGATCCTAATGCAATAAACCCACGGGACATCTCAGAACAAATTGAAGCAATAGAACAACCAAAATCAAATCCGAAAATTATTATAATATCTAATATAAGAATTAGAAATCCTTTAGACACAAGTCAAATTCAAAATCAATCATCTGTTATCGAAACAGACACAATTCCCAATATTACCCAAATTAAATTACCCCAAATGAGAATAGACACATTTCCAAATGCGATCCAAAATGAAAACCAATCACCTCAGACAGTTCACACAGTACATAGCACAAATGCTGACCAAAACTACACATCGATGACCCTTTTAGATGATATTATTAATAATAAAACAAACCAAATATTGATCAAACAATCGTCCTATGATTCTTACATAAAAGTCGATCAAGAAACATTCGACGGGAATAAAATCATTCATGCCACAATACCTATAAACATTCAGCATGTCATCAATTTTTTAAAAGAATATTTAAATCACTCCCCCACTTATATATATATATATATTTCTTTTCCGAAAATTTAAGAATTTATTTTCACCAAGCGCTAATCAAACATTTTCAAAAATTCAAGATTATCGAATGCACAAAATTGGTAAACAACGTTAAGGAAGACGAAAGGATATGTTGTTAAAATATAAACACGAAGGAAAAACAAATCATCGCGGAATCGATGAAACTTTAAACTTTTTAAGATCTAATTATTATTGGAAATCAATGAAAAAAGATGTAATCGAATTTATAAATCGGTGCGAAATATGCCAAAGAGCTAAATATCATAGGAGACCCCCAGACCAACCTTTGGTTCTCACAGAAACACCCAGTAAACCATTCGAAATCGTTCATATTGATACATTTATAATAGGCAATCAGAAATTCTTAACGCTTATTGATAAGTTTTCCAAATTCGCACAAGCAATGCCCTATCTCGGAAATGCAATCTCTTGTACTGACCAACTTGTAAGAATTTTCTCTTTTCTGGGAATCCCAAGATTAATCATATCAGACAATGGGTCTGAATTTAAAAATGAAGTAGTGAGCGGACTCTTAAAAAGTCATGGTATTAAAATCCATTTTACTACACCTAATCACCACGAATCGAATTCACCTGTAGAACGGCTACATTCTACCCTAACTGAACACACTCGATTACTTCGAAATATTGATCCCAATGCCGACGTCACACAGCTAATGCCTTACGCAATAATAGCATACAATAGCACTATACACTCGAGCACAAATTTTACACCGTTTGAGCTTGTACACGGACATACCGACAGTAGAGACCCCATGAACTTAATAGCATCTCATGTATTCACCGACTACATACAGAACCACAAAACTAAGACACAAGCTTTATATGATGAAATAGCCAATAATTCAAAAGAGTTAAAACAAAAAATAATTGAAAAATCAAATCAATCAAAAACAATAAAAAATTTAAAAATAGGAACTCAAGTATACAAGAAACTAGACAAACGATCGGGAAAAATAAAAAATCGATATCTTGGGCCCTTTAAATTGACCCAAATTTTAGAAAATAACAAAATTGAAATTGAAAATCCCAAAAACAAACGTAAAGAAATTGTTCATATTAATGAAACTAAAATAGTACACGTTTTTGCAGATGGGCCTGGGCAGTCTACGGAACCAGCGCCAACGTCAAGTTCACCAGTCTAAAAGACCACCCGGGAATCCTTCTCTTTAAGCTAGGAACCGCCAAAATTGTCACGAATCAATGGTCCTTTATTCAAACCATTGATTTAAAACCAGTAATCAAGGAATTTAACTCTGAACAAGTTTCCCAACTTGTTTTTATTTTTGTAAATAATTATATTCTCTAATTTTCACTTAAAATTAGAGAAGCTATCTCTCTTAGTTTTTAAATATTTTTGGGTTACATTTTCTACGCTTACAAGCGTTTTTAGAATATTATTTTGATTTACTTTACGCTATATCTTTCCATATTTTAAATTAAAACTTCGCGCGCTTCTTCCAGCAATGAAGGATTTGAGATAAGCGGCCAAATTCGGACCAGCAGACGAAAACGCCGATCGTCTGAGCGAACAACTCAACCACGCGCCACGTGCAAAGAAAGTCACCGCACCGCTATTATTTTATATTAAAATTGTGGAAACTATTAATTTTTACGCTTTAGTTATTAGATATTAGTGTTTGGAACATTTGAACTATAGAACAATGGAGAGTCTGGTACTTCGCGTATAATCGGGCTGGCCAGCCAAGTAGCTACAAAAGACATCTAAGGGTAAGTCGTTTCTTGATAATTTTTCATTGCTACGCTATTTTTAGTAAATAAGTTTTAGGCTCTTTTTTCCCTGTCGGAGCCCTGTGGAAAGATACAGTCCCTCTTAACTCCCACACGTTTTTCTCGAGCTATCTCGAGTGGTCCTTCGGTATATTTTATTTTCTACAGAAGGCCTGACCTCATCATTTGGTCCTTCGAGCCGGATAACAGGACCCCGGGAAAAATTAAAGTCTAAATCGCATTTTGTAAAAATAAAATTTTTAATAAATACGCTGACCTTGCTCTTTTTGCTGTGCTCGCAGTAAAAATAACAAGTAAAAAAAAGTACCGAACGCGCATTGTTTTCGCGCATTTCCTACCTCTTTTTGGCTTGGCGTCGAATGCACGTAGGAAAAGTTTCCAACACAAAGATATTAAGAGGTAAATGAGACTTGTTTACATTTTTTATCGCCTATTCTCTTTTCTTTTTAAACGCTTTTAATTTTTAAATATTAAAAATTTCGGAAACTAATCGTTCACCTGTGTTAACGGAATTTTTTAAAAACATCACAATGAGTACGCAACTTAAGAAGTTAGAAGCACTCCGTAATGTGCAACATAATCGCATTAATACTCTTCATAACTTAGCTAATGCTTGCCTAACGGATGATACAAAAAAACCGTGTTTACAGGTTCGACTTATCGACCTTGATGAAATGAAAGAAACATTTTTTATTTATCAAAATCAAATAATAGAGGCTTATTCGGCAAGTCCGGAGAGACTGGAAGAAGAAAATGAACGCCTTACTGAGTTTGACGACAGCTTCTATGATATTAAAAGAATTCAAAAACAACTATTTGAGGTGAAAATTGAAGCTCCTCAACCTCAAAACTTAACGCAAATTTCAAATTCTTCTGATCCAGACCGCTTTATGGCGTCTTTAATGCCAAGACTGCGCATTGTCGAATTTCATGGCGACATCACTAAGTTTCCAACCTTTCTAGATATGTACAATAGTTCTGTCCACAATAATCCTAGTATTCCTACAAACGCTAAATTTAATTTGTTACTGTCCTACCTAAAAGGACCGCCTTTAAACGTAGTTAAACACTTACAAATAACCGACGCTAATTATATAATCGCTTACAATACGCTTCTAAAACGCTATCATAACCCCCGCTTATCGGCTCAAACTTATTGGCGCTCCGTGTATAATTTTCCCGCTCTCAAAGACGACAATCCAGAAACACTGCGCACGCTGCTTGATGTTTTTTCAGAAAACATTGAGGCTTTAAAAACTCTAAATTACGACACTGATCAATGGTGTTTTCCGCTCGCCAACATTTTACTAGATAAATTGCCTGAGGTACTACTTTCGCGCTTTGAACTAGCTAATTCTAGGTCTAATGAAATGCCCAAATATCAAGAAATTTATAATTTTCTTGAAAGTCAATGTAATTCGCTTTATTCGCTACAATCTAAAAATAGATTTAAAAATAATAAACAGTTTTATAAAAATAATGCCTCGCCTTATTATACAAAAACGCTACTTGGTACGGAAAATACTCATTCTAAAGATAGATGCGCTTTTTGTGATTCTAACACACATTCAATATATTTATGTAACGCATTTAAAGGTAAATCTCCCTACGAACGCTATTCTTACGCTAAAAATAAAAAACTATGTTTAAATTGTTTAAGCTCAATACATTTAACAAATTCTTGTCAAAGTCTACGCTCATGTCGCTATTGCCCTGGTAATCAAAGACACCACTCATTAATTCATTTTGAACGAAATTATAATTACGCTAATTCTCAAAATCAAAATAGATCCCATTTTGATGCTAACGTGAATTTCTCACAAAATCTCTCTAATATGTCTCCCAACGCATCTCCAAATAGTTCACCACGTGGTTACTTGGCCAGTCAGCAAAGTTTTAGATCCCCGGCTACTGGGTGTCCGCTTCAAAATTACTCTACTCAAAATAATAACAATTTTACTTCGACGTCTTCTAATTCACAAGTACCAATCGCAACTCCTTCTGGTTCTAACCCCACGCATTGTGGTTTTATTTCTGCGCAATCGCAAGTTTTATTGTCAACTATCCTAGTAAAAATTCAAGATGTCCGCGGTCACTTTCAAACAGTTAGAGCCGTTTTAGACAGCGGTTCGCAAAACAGTTTTTGTTCTCAAAAATTAGCGCAACAATTGGGCCTTCCCAGACAACCCTTATGTTCAAATATACAGGGGGTTGGAGGCAACTCTCTTACTTCTGATCTAGGATCGATTTTTATTAAAATTTGTAATTTTCAAAAACCAGATATTTTTGTGTCTACGCAAGCGATTATTTTGCAAAAGGTTTGTACTGATTTACCGTCAGTAAAAATAAATACAGAAAATTGGCATTTTATAAAAAATTTACCCTTAGCAGATCCCACTTTTTACAACCCTTCGCCTATAAATTTACTAATTGGTATGGATCTATTTCCACTAATTATACAGGGTGAAAAAATCGCTAGCGATGATCCAAATCATCCCTTTGCTATGGGAACTATTTTCGGCTATATTTTGATGGGACAAATAAATCAACCCTTAATTTCTACCCCGCCAATTAATGCTCTTTTTTGTCAAAATGAAAATGACTCGCTTTCGCAATTAATTTCAAAATTTTGGGAAACCGACTGCGTCCCCCAAAAAACTCATTTGAAACCAGAGGATGAAATGTGTGAAAATTATTTTAAACAGAGCGTGTCGCGTAATCAAGACGGCCGGTATACTGTCTCCCTTCCCTTTCGCACATTTGCAAATCCACCTCAGTTTCCTGGAATAAAACAAGTCACGCTAAATCGTTTCTTATCTTTAGAAAAAAAACTGCTTCGCGATAAAAACTTGTATTGTGAATATTCTAAATTTATGAATGAATATTTGGAATTGGGTCATATGGACTATGACTCAGAAAAAGAAGACGATTCAGACAGCTATTTTATTCCACATTTCGCTGTTGTTAAAAATGAAGCTATCACTACTAAGACAAGGGTAGTTTTTAATGCGAGTATTACTGACCCTTTTACGCATATTTCGCTTAATCAAGTGTTATTATCGGGTCCGAAACTACAAAAAGATATTATTCAAATATTATTACATTTTCGCCTTAACCCTGTGACGCTCACCTGCGATATTCAAAAAATGTATCGGGGTATAAATATCAACCCTGATCATCAAAAATACCAAAAAATATTTTGGCGGTTTAACCCGAATGAAAAAGTTTCCGTTTTTAAACTACGAACTGTCACTTACGGAGTGAACTGTTCACCATATCTCGCTTTACGCACCCTTCAGCACTTAGCTGAGTCCGAATATGATAACTACCCTCACGCTGCTCAAGTTATACTTAACGATACCTATATTGATGACGTCACTACTTCATGTAAAACGGTTCAAGAGGCGTTAAATTTGCAGCAGGAGCTTACGGAGTTATTAGGAAACGCTGGCTTGAAATTACACAAATGGTCTAGCAATCGCTCAGAAGTGATCTCTCATTTAGATCCCTCCTTAGTCAACCCCGCAGTTTTATCTCTCGATTCGGATGACGTCACTAAGGTCTTAGGCCTGTGCTGGCATCCTTCCTACGACGAGTTTCGATTTAACATATTACCTAATCAGCAAAGCTGTACTAAAAGGACGCTTCTCTCTTTTTTAGCACGCTGCTATGACCCCCATGGGTATCTTACCCCAGTAACATTCACTTTAAAATATTTGATTCAACAAATTTGGTTACTTGGTATTTCCTGGGACGCCACGCCTACTTTAGAAATAGTTCGTCAGTGGACACTCTATCAATCTGAATTTCAAGTTTTAGAAAAATTTAGTTTACCCCGCCACATTGACATCAGCAACGCGGAATCCATCGATCTCTGTGGTTTTTGTGATGCGAGTGAACGAGGGTACGCATGCGTAATATACTTACGTGTCTTACGAAACGCTAAATATCACATATATTTTGTTCTTGCGAAAAGTCGCATCGCTCCACTTAAAAAATTTGTTAGTATTCCGAGAATAGAACTTCTAGCCGCTACTCTTTTATCTGAGGTTTTAAAATACACATATGATATATTCATAAAAAGGTTCACAATAAATAATATTTACGCTTTTTCGGACGCAATGGTTGTTTTACACTGGATAAAATCCCATCCAAGTAAATGGAAAACTTTTGTCGCAAATCGTGTTAGTCTTATCCAAGATAATATTAATCCAGAATGTTGGTTATATACCCCCACATTTCTCAATAGTGCCGATGTAGCCAGCCGCGGCTGCTCGCCGAGTGAGCTTTTAAATCATCCCCTATGGTGGGCCGCCCCTAGTTTTTTACAAGAATCTTTCGATAAATGGCCAACAAAAACCCCGCAAGTCAAAATAAATGACAGTTTAGAGACTGAGGAACGAAAAAATGTTGCTCTGATTTCTTGTGACCGAACAACGGAAAATTTTTTAGATTCGCTTTTAAATAATAAATCCGATTTTTACGCTATTCAACTACTTTTAGCCCGCAGTTTACGATTCATAAATAATTGTAAACTATCCGCAGACGTCAGAAAAAAGACAAATATAGATTATATCGATCTCTTTAACGCTTTAAAATGTTTGGCTAAGCACGAACAACAAAAATACTTTTCTGAAGTAATTCTTAACCTTCAAAACCAGAAAAAATGCATAAAACCCATACAAAAATTGAATCCCTTTTTAGACCAGGATGGTCTTATAAGAGTTGGAGGACGCATTCAACAAGCCATGACTATTTCTTACGGACAAAAACATCCTCTTCTTTTACCCAAGGAAAGTAGACTTTCTTATATTTTTATTGAATATATGCACAAAAAATATTTGCATGTCGGAGTGCAAACAGTCCAATATCTCATTAGTCAAATTTTTTGGATTTTATCTGCCAAACGCTTAATTAAAACGGTTTTATCCAAATGTGTTCGTTGCTTTCGCGTCAAACCGCATTCTTATGAGCAAATCATGGGACAAATTCCGTCCTACCGCTTGATTCCACAAAAGCCTTTTACTTTTAGTGGAGTAGATTTTAGTGGTGCTATACCTATCACTCTCAGTAAACACAGAGGTGTAAAAACACAAAAAGCATATATCTGCCTTTTTATTTGTCTAAATACTAAAGCTTTACATCTCGAGTTAGTGTCAGATCTAACTTCGGACGCTTTTTTAGCTGCGCTACGTCGCTTTGTTGCCCGAAGAGGTTACATAAAAACTCTTTTTTCAGACAATGGCACAAATTTCGTTAAATCAAGCAAAGAATTGCTTGATCTTGCAAGAAATGCTTGCACGCAACAAGCTATCGCCTGGAATTTTATCCCTCCATCAGCTCCCCACTTCGGCGGTCTTTGGGAGTCAGGGATAAAATCAGTAAAAACTCACTTAATTCGTACCATTGGCTCGCAAATTCTAAGTTATGAGGAGTTGTACACAGTTCTTTGTCAAATTGAGGCGATTTTAAATTCTCGCCCCTTGACCCCGCAATCTACCGACTGTAACGATCTACAGGTTTTAACACCGGGACATTTTTTAACACATGGACCTTTAGTTTCTGTTCCTGACGAAGATTTTTCAAGTAAACCTGAGAATCGGTTATCGCGATGGAACTTGGTCCAACGAATACAAGCCGATTTTTGGCGTCGTTGGAGCCAAGAATTTTTACATACCCTTCAAGTACGAAATAAATGGTTGGAACCATGCGCAGAGCCAAAAATAGGTACCCTCGTTCTTATCAAAGACGAGTTATCACCGCCCCTTCAATGGCGGGTAGGTCGCATTATTGAAATTTTTAAAGGGCCTGATGGGCACGCTAGGGTGGCAAATGTTCGTACCGCGTCCGGTATCTTTAAACGACCTTTAGTCAAGCTTTGCCCCCTTCCAATTGATTAAGATTCACCTACCGAAAAATGATGCTCATTTTGGTGGGCCGAATGAACAAGTTTCCCAACTTGTTTTTATTTTTGTAAATAATTATATTCTCTAATTTTCACTTAAAATTAGAGAAGCTATCTCTCTTAGTTTTTAAATATTTTTGGGTTACATTTTCTACGCTTACAAGCGTTTTTAGAATATTATTTTGATTTACTTTACGCTATATCTTTCCATATTTTAAATTAAAACTTCGCGCGCTTCTTCCAGCAATGAAGGATTTGAGATAAGCGGCCAAATTCGGACCAGCAGACGAAAACGCCGATCGTCTGAGCGAACAACTCAACCACGCGCCACGTGCAAAGAAAGTCACCGCACCGCTATTATTTTATATTAAAATTGTGGAAACTATTAATTTTTACGCTTTAGTTATTAGATATTAGTGTTTGGAACATTTGAACTATAGAACAATGGAGAGTCTGGTACTTCGCGTATAATCGGGCTGGCCAGCCAAGTAGCTACAAAAGACATCTAAGGGTAAGTCGTTTCTTGATAATTTTTCATTGCTACGCTATTTTTAGTAAATAAGTTTTAGGCTCTTTTTTCCCTGTCGGAGCCCTGTGGAAAGATACAGTCCCTCTTAACTCCCACACGTTTTTCTCGAGCTATCTCGAGTGGTCCTTCGGTATATTTTATTTTCTACAGAAGGCCTGACCTCATCAAACTCTTTAAAGAATCAAACAAATATACTAACTTCAAATTTAAAAAACAACAGTGAATACCATCATGAATATTACAATTCTCTACTACCTCTTCATGCTATAGAAAATCGAATTATAACATCACTAATCCAATTATTTCCATATAAAATTGCAAATAGACAAAAACGTGGTTTATTTAACCCATTGGGAACATTTATTAAGAGTATCACTGGAAACCTAGACCAAACAGATGCCGTAAAAATCAATAGGCAAATCAAACTTTTGCAGTCTCCAAAATGCATTAAAAACTGACTCAATCAATCGAATTACTCTTTTTGACGGGACTATCAATAAGGTTAAAACCATGATGTCAAATGTAAGTCATAATCAATTCATTTTGAAATCGCGCATTCTGCAAATCGAAAACGCTACTAAACGATCCGATATTAATAACTTGCAGCTCCACGAGTATATTCAAACTTTCACTGTAATTAATCAGATAACATTGTTATATCAATCGATTTATAACATTTTGGAAAAAATCGAAACGGCGGTAACATTCTCAAAAATTAACACTCTTCATAATTCAATTATTGATCCAAAGGAGTTGCTCATAAAAATACAAGTAATAAATAAACACCTTCACAATGGAGATTCATTACCAATAGATGGCGATTCAAAAATTATACTCATTTTAGAAAAACTAATCGAAATCAAGAGCTTTATAAAAGACTATCAAATAACTTTCATTTTTCAGTTGCCATTAGTCGAAAAAGAAACGTATCAGTATTATCATTTGTACCCATTACCAATACCCAATAATCAATCCTTTCTTATCAACTTACCCCACAAACCTTACCTAGCACTTGGAGAATCAAAGTATGCATATCAAGACGACAAATGCAAAGAAGTCCAATCGAGTGAATTTATCTGTAAGAACACCCACATTCGCACAATCGAAGAACACCCACCATGCGCCGTAGAGCTTCTGAAGTTTCAATTGAACTCCACCACGTGTCACCCATTTGTTATCCATCTATATGATAACCAATTCACCAAAGTTTATGACGGTAAATGGATAATAACCGTCCCAATCAATACAGTTGCCAAAATCAGGTGCAGTAGCTTTGAATCAAACCAGTTGCTAATCGGGTCCTATCTTATGGAAGTACCACCGACATGCAAAGTTCAAATAAAGTCAACAATATTTGAATCATATGATCCGACACCACTGAACTATGTACCAGTTAATTTGCCGATACTCAATTGGACACACGTCAAACAGCAATCACCGATTTTCAATCCACCCACAATCGATTTAAACCCAATCAATATGCACGCCACCGATGACATCCAAAACCAACTGATGGCCCAAAGGAAGCATCTTGAAGAGTTGAAGTCTCCAGTATATGTATCAAAAGCCAGTTTTTGGACTATTATTCTATATGTAATATTAGTTATAGGTATTTGCTATATGTTAACCAATAGATATTTAATCAGAAATAAGAAATCAAACGAAAACGAACATTCAAATATCTTTTGAAATCACAACCATACCTAGGCTGTGCTTTCAACTAGCGCAGGAGGAGTTATGTTCCCACATGAACACCTGTTAGTATAACGATTCCTAGATATTAAGTTTTGCTAGCCTTGCATTTTGTATCTTATATATTGATGTGAAAATTAATTTTGAGCGTTGTTAATAACCAGCTTTTGCTACTGCTTATATTATACGAAATAAAAAGTTTTTAAAAATAAATTTTCAATTTTTAATTTGAAAACTACCTGACATCCTTGTTGTCACTGAAACCAAAGTCAGTTCTGCAACACCTATTGTGAACTATCTTTATCCGGGCTATGACCTACACCACCCATTTCGACATAATTTTGGGATCTGTGTGTACATTAAAAATGACCTTTCATGTCATCGAGAGGAGAAGCTAGAACCAGCGAATCTCGATATCATATGGCTGAAATTCACCTCAAAGTCATCGACCAAGTTCATTTGCTGCCTCTACCGACCGCCAAGTAACACCGAGTATCAAAACTTTTTTGCGACATTATCCGAAAACTGTGATAGTATACAGTCTAACTATCCACATGCGGAAATGGTTTTTTTAGGCGATTTCAACGTCCACAATATACCCTGGCTAAAACACCACAACAAAACAGATAACGAAGGCAGGGAAGCAGAAGCTTTTGCCATAAGTTGTGGTCTAACGCAGCTTGTCGATGAACCTACCCGTATCTCAGAAAGGGGTGAATTTGCAGCGCTTTTAGACTTGTTCCTAACTACAAATCCTGACTTGTACACAATTCAAGTAGATCCCCCACTTGGTTCATCCGATCATAAACTTATAAGAACAAAGTGCGAAATGTTCATACCGCCAGCCAACAATCACTTCCTCGTAAAATGTGGCACTATAAATCGGCAAAATGGAATGACCTTAAACAGTTTTACCTGGATTTTCCATGGCAAGAGGTTTGCTTTAAAACAGCTGATCCAACTATTTGCTGTAATGAAATAACAAAAGTAATCTTATCTGGAATGGATGCATATATCCCACATACAATAAAACGCAGAGCTAATGCAAAACCTTGGTTCAACAGCCAGTGTCAAACGGCTGTACAGAAAAAACACAGAGCATATAACCTTTGGAAACGACAACAAACCACTCAAAACCACACAGAATTTATAGAAGCCAGAAATAGTTGCAAAATTACTATTGACGCCGCCAAAGAAACATACAATCAAAGAATAAAAAACAGGTTGCTGAATTGTCCAAGTAGTTCTAGGTCCTTTTGGTCTCTTGCAAAAGCCGTTGAATCAAACTTCACCAAGTCATCCATACCACTACTTACAGATAAAAATACTCACTTAGCCACAACATCAGAGGAAAAAGCCAATATGCTGGCCAAAATCTTTTCTTCCAACTCAAACCTAACAGTGCCGAATGGAAAAACTCCACCGTTCATTGAAAGGGTTTCCCACAGTATGCGAGAGGTACCCTTTTGTCACAGAGAAATACGAAAATCCCTTAAAAAGTTGGATACAAACAAAGCAATGGGTCCAGATGGCATTACCGCGATAGTACTCAAAAATTGTGCTAGCGAACTCACCCCAACTTTCGCAAAATTATTCAATTTATCTTATAGGCAAGGAGTATATCCATCATCATGGAAGTCTGCCGCAGTACAACCCATTCCAAAGAAAGGAAAAAAGACAGATCCGTTAAACTATAGACCAATTGCTCTACTTCCGGTGATATCAAAAGTGATGGAAAGAGTTGTGAACAATCACCTAACCAAGTACTTGGAAAAGTACAAAATTATCAACGACAAGCAATACGAATTTCGAAAATATAGGTCAACTGGCGATTTACTTTCATACGTCACTCACTTATGGCAAAAAGCGATTGAGTTGCGAGGTGAAAAAAGAACAATTGCCTTAGATATATCTAAAGCATTCGATAAAGTCTGGCATGAAAATCTGCTCAACAAGCTCAAAGCAACGGGATTGTCGCCGAGACTTTGCACTTGGTTTGAAAGTTACCTTAAGGATAGATCCATTTATGTTGCACTGGATGGCCGGAACTCCAACTCTTACCAAATAAATGCTGGTGTGCCACAGGGAGCAATCCTTTCGCCAACACTTTTTCTGATTTACATAAATGACCTCATAAATCCACTTTATTGCTTTGCAGATGATGGCAATGTAGTCTCCTCAGTCATACCCCCACATGTCTCTCCGCACGTGAATTCCATTACCTTAGACTAACTGAAATATCACAGATAAATAACGACTTGGAGATAATCGAGGACTGGGGAACAAAAACCTTGTACAGTTCAACGCGCAGAAAACCCAAGCAGCCCTGTTTTCAAAAAAGACCAGCACCGGTGAGCAAAACATCATGCTATCTGGAAGTGCTGTCGCAGTCAGTTGAACATCTTAGGAGTCACTGCAGAGACCAACATGTCTTG
Source organism: Aspidapion aeneum (assembly GCA_963576565.1). Lineage (NCBI taxonomy): Eukaryota > Metazoa > Arthropoda > Insecta > Coleoptera > Brentidae > Aspidapion > Aspidapion aeneum. Next base: position 56,199,107 of record OY755042.1, read on the forward strand.
GCACAGTCACGTGGCAGATATAGCTAAAAGGGCGTCCCAAAAGCTTGGGGTGATATTTCGTACAAGACATCTGTATACACCAAGCCAACTGCTGACACTCCACAAAGCCCAGATTCGACCAACTATGGAGTACTGCTCACATATATGGAGTGCGGCACCCGAACATACCTTAATGCTTTTGAACACCGTGCAAAAACGAGCTATCAAGCTGATCAATGACCCCGCACTTACCCGTAGCTTGGATAGTCTCGAACATCGAAGAACTGTGGGCGATCTATCTCTCTTCTACAGGTATTATCACGGAAAATGCTCTGAAGAGTTGGCACGTATGATCCCCCCGGGAGTAGCACCTACTAGGCGAACACGTCAAACAGACGGTAACCATCAATTTATTGTCAAAATAGAGGCACCAAGAACCTCATTATATCAGAATTCATATCTCTGGAGAACAGCATCGCTGTGGAATAAACTCCCTGCGACAGTTTTCCTGCAGGTTACAACCTAAACCGTTTCAAAACCAAAACACACCAACATTTCCGCGCACCTGCCGCTTCTCGAGCGTGATAGGGATCTCCTTGCGAGTGCGCATACCCGTAAAAAAAAAATAATTTATTCATTCAGTTTAACCTAATTTCTTTTGAATAATTCTAATTTTTTTTGCGACAGTAAAAGTAAAATAAAAAGTTTAACAAAATGATCTGTCAATTTGACATTTGCACTTAAGTGAAGCTCTATAAGTCAAGCCAGAGTAGATTTTTAACGAGTTTTGTGAATAACTTTTTTTAATATATATGATAACAAATACTTAAAATAATGCAAACTTTTTTGTGTTATGCTAGGATCAAAAATTACTTATAAAAATTTAATAATAATTGCAGTAAGCATGCGAAAAGATAACACCAGGCTTAAAAATCACCATCCAGTACCAGATAAAAGATGCTACTAATATATTTGTGATGGCTGGAATAGCCTATCATGTACCTACCAAATAAAACCAGTTACAGCGTCAGCCCCCGTATCTTAAGATAATATTTAACTTAGATGCCTTTGTCTATAACAACCCCGAAAACAATTCTGACGTCATTAAATACGGAATTATTTATTGTTATTGGTTATTTATTCAATACCAATGGCAATAACACAGAAGATATAAAGGAAAAATACTTGTTTTGATTTAAAAAAATTATTATTAAGTTTGTTAAAATTCTTATTGTATTTGTTTCTAATATCAATAAAATATAGCTCTTTGATTGAGGAAATAATGATTTTTATTCAAGGAAAGAAACTTCTTGCTTGAAGTTTTTTTTAGTTTCGGTAATTCTTTGTTTAATTTTAAGAATGATTTTTTTCAGGTAAATCAATATACCAAATAATAAAACTAACAATTAATTTAAAAATAAGTTTTTTGTTTTAAAGTACTGAATCAAATTTAGATATCGAGAAAAATAAAATAATATTGGAAAGCAGACGTTGGCGTACCCTTGAGAGGAGATAATATTATCGAGGAAATACGTTTTCTAGATTAGATTTTTTTTCCTGTAGAGCTCACCTTTAGGTCGTTTCACTAACCTGCCAATGTCAAATTGGCATTCATCTTAGTAAATTGCATGCCACTGAATGAATTAATGATTAATTAATTAAAAGTACTGCGAGCAACAGAAATCAAAAGCGCGAAAGGTGACAAACCTGAGGCACTGGTTTTGATTTCTTCATGGCATCAAAGCAAAATATGCCCTTATATTCACCTTGATCGAGAAAATTAGCTTGAAAAACCTGGTTTCGTAATGGTGTCATCGTTAGAGGTAGAGGGATTAACAGAATATTGATAGTCTTATAAATTTGATTTCTTGGATAAAATAAGAACAGTATTACATTATCAGTATTACATTTGCAGTCAAAGTGAAAAATCTTAAAAAGTTTAATGTTAACTTGTAGTGAGTTAGTAAAAAGTAAAAGATGAGTTAACCACTCTATAAAAAAGGAGTCTTAAAAAGTTGCCTAGAATAAAATATATACTATAGTGACTCGTAAGTTAAAACTATTTGAATATTGTACTTAAAGGAAAATATAACGTTTTATTTTAATTGTCGTAGACAATTAAATTAGACTTTAATACGAAAATAAGGATTAATGTATAACGCATTAGTAATTATAGTAAAGAGGGAGATTGATTTTGAACTTTTGATAGTGCATTTAGTATTTAACGAGATTAAGACTATTGGAACAAATTTACTGATATGTTTACGGAATTGTTATGTGTGCGGCTTTTATCGTAGCTATGTGCAACTAGAACGCTTACCTCCAAATAAATTTAATTTAAACGTTAAAAGGGAGTTGTATAAATATACCGCTTGACCAAAGCACCCTTAACCGCGGTGTTACTGTTACAGTGATGTGATTATTTGTAGAAAATCGCCAAAATTTCCACCAATCAAAAGGCCAAACTTTCGCGCCTTTTGATAAATCCTTTGGGAAGGGTTAAAACGCAAGTCGACTTACTTGTTTCTTCAGTGGCAGTAAGAAACACACAAAGTCGAGTATTTAGACTTACATGGTTTTTCTTTTGTATCTTTTTAAAACCCGTATAAAGTAAATTGATTTGCTAATTTAAGAGAAAACGTAATTCGGAAGTAATTTAAGTTACTTTTTTCTTAAATTGAAACCGTTGATTTTTAGAACATCTGAAGTGTTCTTGCTCTATTTTAGTCTGGTATTTTTTATCAGTACAAATACAGGCCGGTCATGGATTTTCGGGTTGTAATAGTGACTTACTAACGTTTTGGTTTGGAAAAATATATTTTTCTTCGAAAACATTGACCAGAAGATAACCAAGTAAGTCTTATAACTTCCTTGTTTTTCAAGATAGCCACATTCTAGAAAAACTGGCTGGCGTCGTTTTTTACGGCGATTTCAATGATATAAAAATCTCATTTTCGAGTAAGTCGATTTACTAGGTTTCTGCTTTGCACGGCAGAGGTATTATACGAATAAGTATTTTAAAGGTTTGGCTTAATTGTAACGATAAAAAATTTAAACTAATGATGAAATTTAAACTAATGATGAAAATTATAGAGTGTCCCGAATACTGGAGGATCAAAAAAAATTGTGTCTTAACAACTCGACCCAAAATTTGAAGGTTTGGAAATAGATCAGCTCGATAATGCTGAGAAAGCTTCCTCCAAAAAATAAGCCTGCCATTCCACCGATGTATACTAAAAAAACACCTTATTTCATTATATGAAGAAGAATACAAAATTTAATAAAAACTGTTTAAACAAATTGAGTGAAAAAAGTAAGTACTCTCCACAGACGAGTTTAAAATGATAACCTACTTAAAACAAAATTTCGGAGTTCCATTGCCTTTGTTTATTTTAAACAATCTAGTCTATATAGGCTACTACTTATACTATAAGTGTGCAGTCAGGTGACGACTCGCTCCCTTTTTAATCCTAACACGCCTGTTTTTCTTAAGTATTGATTTCCATACATTTGGTATGTCCGTGCTTGGTTGACTGAAAGCTTCTTTTTTCTGCATTATAAACGCAGCTTCAATAAACCTTCGGTTCGCCAGTGCGATTCCTTATACAAAACTTTAGCTTCTAACCACTGAATCGTGTGATCATTTGACCATGCATGATCCGCTAAACCGAATTTTTCAATATCCCCTAATTGGGTACTTTTTAGATGTTCATTTACTCTTACCTAAAGAGGGCGTTTCAATTCACCTACATATGTACTGTTTTTATATTATAGTGTTTGTCTATTCGTCTTATGTTTTCTGAAATCCATTGAACATTTGGCATTGGACGCCAAAGTCACGAATGTGCATAATTGATGTTTTGAGAAAAACGCGTTTTAAACATTGAAGATACATTGCGAGAAATAGAGATTTCATTTTTTCAATTTTTTAAGGAGGGGGGGAGAAAGAGCAAACACGTTCGCGCTCTTGGCATTTAATACTATGAATAAAATTGTACATATTGCTGCACATAGGCGAAAATTGCCAACTTTGCACATTCGTGACTTTGGCATTGGACCGACGATATGGAATGTTAATAGCACCCAACGGATTATTATTTTGAGAATTTGCTACATTTGGTTTCTATTCTAATTTCTATGGTTAATTCTTTGTTATTAACACAAATATTTACGGCTGTTAAATACAAACTTCTTATAACTCCTTGTTTCGTTGCAACAGATTGATTAGGTAAAAAAAAATTTAGGTACTGTCCCGTGTGTGTAAGTTTCCTATATACATTGGTTTGAATGTTTCTGTCTAATCGTTTGACAAGAACATCTAAAAAGTACCCAATTAAGGGATATTGAAAAATCCGGTTTAGCGGATCATACATGGTGATCACAGGATTCAGTGGTCAGAAGTTAAAGTTTTAACCAAGCACGGACATACCAAACATATGGAAACCACTACTTCAGGAAAACAGGCGTGTTAGGATTAAAAAGGGGGCGGTTCGTCACACCTGACTGCACACCAAGTAGTAGCCGATAGACTAGATTGTTTCGTTTACACTTGAAAACGGTTAGAGATCCGAAATTTTGTTTCTGCTCAATCATTGTGTACGAGTTTCAATCAAATAACCTACTAACTTGCCTACTAAATCCGAAAATCCAAATAGCACATCCCGCTTTAAACGAATTTCCGGATAACTTTTTAAGCCCCATTGCAGATTTGAGCCTAAAAACCATTCCCGTAGATCTGCGTCCTCCACCACGTAATTCACATCCTCGCAATTCGATTGGCATGAGCATTGACCAGATAGCATTATTAATTTATCTAAAAATAGTATTTCTGTTTCGTATTTTATCTTATTTTAGGGCTCTATTTTTGTATTAAGGCCCCTATCATAAAACAAAGCCAAATGCTGATGTGGATTCTGATAATAAGCCAGTGTCCAGTATCAGAATAAAATTCAAAAGATTGAAAAGACCCACAAAGTAGCATAGATTTGTATTATCATCAGTCTGGTTAATATAATGCAGCAAGTGTCATCCTAGGTTTAGTCCAAATAATTTGTTTTTTTAAAAATCTTAAAAACGTTTGGTAAAATTCAGTTATTTACAAAAATTGATTTTAAATAATGTATTCCATTATATAAAAAAAAGTTAGTTTTACTTATTGAGCAGGATATGACATATTGTCGTGTTACTAAATTTGTTTAAAAAAATCGGATTGGATTTGACCAAAGTTAAAGCGGCAAATACAAAATGGCCGCCGTCCGGTCTTTTTTAACCATTGATATTTCGTTCTCTGGTTTAGAAATGTGAAGTTCCTGTCAACTGCTGTTTTTTGTTTATTTGTTTTTGAACCTAGGTCAGTTGCTACTAGATCGAATTTTAAAAGGCGGTGTTTTACAACCGTGCATGTTTACAACACTGAAATTATTTTGTGCCTTGAGCAAATAATAGAAGATCCTACAAATGACAAGAACACAGTTAGAAAAGCATTTGGTCTAAAAAATATGCTAAAAGATCCGGACTTTCTTTATTGGCTAAATTGTTTTAACAAGATTATGCCCAATTGTTACATGTTCTTTAATCAATTACAGAGCCGCGATATTGACAGCGTCAAAATGCAAAAATGCTTGTCTTCATTTAAACAGTCGAAACAAAATGTGAGGGATTCAACTGATAATGATTACTTTGCTGAAGAAGCTGAAACCAGGGCAATGATGAATCAGTGTCGCAACGAAAAAGGGCGCGTTATCAAGATAGTCATAAAAATGTTGCTAAGGAAGTATGTGATGCTATCATTACATCAATAGAAGATCGATTCCGGTTCTTAGATCATCTTTCCATACCTACAATTTTTCAGCCACAGTTATTTTCTAAATTTTAATTATTATTACCCGATACGGAGTTTAAACAAGCAGTAAAAATTTTTAACTTGGACAAATATTTGTTGAAACATGAATTAACAGTTATTTACAGCAGACAGGATTTTTAAAGTGCGTCGGGTGCATTACCCTTATTACGGTGCTTTTATGAAAACAATTTGTGCGATGCGTTTCAAATCATATGTATAATGCCTATGACAACAGTTGAATGTGAACGCTCCTTTTCAACATTAAAGCGTATTAAAACATTTACGCGAAATACAATGTGTGAAAGTAGATTGAACGCCTTAGCTATGTGTTCAATTGAAAGAAAATTGTTGACTACGGACAATTTTAATGAACTTGTCGTTGAGCACTTTGCGCATGTAAAAGAAAGGCGAATGGACTTTATCTATAAACAAATAAACTAAATACTACACCAAGTAGCTGCATGTTTGGAAAATACTAAAATAAAATTATTTCGGTAAGTTCTTTTATCTATTTTTCATGCAATTTAAATTTCTGCCCCCCCCCCCCCCAATTTATAATGTCATCAGCCGCCACTGGATTTTAGTTTAGTTTAATTTGTTTTTGCCATTCAATTATTTTCAAAATACATTTAAAGGTTTAAATATAACATACTCTGTGTAAAAAACAAATACTAATTAGAAATCATACAAGTTCTTAAAATACAGTTAAACAAACAAATGAAATATATCTTTGGTTATATAAAAATTATAGATAAATTAGAACAGAAAATCAAATGAGTAATATTGCTTCTCCATCAGAAATTTGTTGACCTCTCTTTTGAATGGCACAATACCTGCCTTATCCCTTATTGATATAGAAAAAACTTGGTATGCTTTTATGGCCCGATAGTACGCCTACCATAGTATAAAAGTTATACTATGGTAGGCGATTGTAAGGTCACCTCGCCTTCTTGTACTCATTGCTGTTTCTAAAGCACAATCCTGGTTAGTTGTGAATAATTCAGGATGTTTTCTGACAAACACAACCAAGCATTAAAAATAAAGAGAGGGAGCTGTTAAAATGTTGAGTCTTTTAAAATGCGGCTTGCAAGAGGTTCATGGATGCAATTTCAACATACACCGAATGACTCGTTTTTGAGCTCTAAAGACATTCCATAACATATAGCAGACTGAACAGAAGCAAAATAAAGGTATTTTATCACTCGATACCCAGGCTCTGTCTTAGCGGACGTATAGATGCACAATGACTGATAATACTAGCGGCGGTTGACTAAATCTGAGCTTTCCAGTCCAAACTTGTATTAATAATTACACCAAGGAACTTTGTTTTTTCAGTTTCTTAAATGGATGTACCACTTAATGAAACATTTAAAGAGGCTTTAGCACTCAATTTTTTTTTAAATGTAATGGTATTGGTTTTTTCAACATTAATTTTATGTTATTAGATTCACACCAATTCTTCGTTCTTCTTGCCGACGCCGAGCAGCTCGCCGACAGCTGAGTCAAGGATTCGACAGACACAACTGCACCTGTGACAGGAGATCAGCGTTAACCAGTACCGACAGGCCGTCGACGTAAGTACAGTAGGAAGAGAATGGGACCCAAAATTTATCCTTATGGGACTCCCTGGTTTATATGGGTAATTTTAGTAGCAGAATTCTGCAGCCTGCCCCACACTTACGCTACGGTCTGTTTCCTGTCGCTTAGATATGAGATGATAAGTTTGGCACAAGTCTTAGAAAGATCGAAAAGTATGCTGATACAGGTTGCTTTCTATCCAGTTCTTTAACTATAAATGTTATTACTCTAAAAATAGCTAACCAAATTGTGTTTATTGGACACCACAAACACCAAAGTTCCGTTATCTATGACCCTCTTAAAGACCTTCGACTTAGCAGGAAGGATCGAAATTGGGCGGTAGTTTTTTATTTTAGTTTTTTTATCCTTTTTGTAAACAGGAACTATTTTTACAATCTTAAGCTGGTCGGGAAAAACCCCAGAGGAAAGACAGCTGTTCACTATGCTACACACTGGAGCAGCTACATATGTATTTTGCTATATGCTTTAAAAAGAATATGGGTATCCACAACTGCTGAATACTTATGGGGGACTCTCCTACTAATGTCAGAAGTTTCCTCAACACTACATAGAGTAGAGCCCATCCATGTTGATCTTGATTAATATTTTCTTCTAATGTTTTTAAGTTAAGATTTGATGAGAAATCATGTGTATGTCACTACAATGCTTGCTTTTATTAGTTTTTTGATTTATTGTACTCCAGACAGTTTTTACTTTACTAGAAGAATTGGCAATTTTATTTTCATTTATACTTCTTTTATGTTGAGACAAAAAGTGCTTATACTGCACTATTTGTTCTTTTAGCAAGTAGATAGAGATGTTTTATTTAGAACTTCCTAATTTTCCTAGTTATCCAATGTTTCTTTTTAAGTTTTACTCTAAACTGTGCTAGAGGAAAACGGGTCTACTACGTTTTACCTCGATGCTTGAAAATGGGTGTTTCTTTTTTTAATGATAAGTTTAGGTCGTTTTATACTGTTTCAAGAAAAAAAATGCGAATTTTTTAGAAATTTCAAAATTAAAAAATTTGTAAAAACGCATACAAATTGCTATAGAAAAAAATTATTTGACGTTTGGTTTTTCGAGATAGAGAGGGGCGGCTCACAATCGACTAAGCTTTAAATAAATGGTCATTTAGCCAAAAATAACCAACTGTCTGACAAAAGGCGATAAAAAGTTATTGTTTTTTAGAAATGTATTTACGCATAGAAAAATGGTTACACCATATTTTTGAAATCTAACGTTCGACCTGACATCTTGCACCAACATTTTAATTTGTCGCGCTTTTTTGACTCCGTAAAATCGTCCAAAATCCTCTATTGAGCATTTATAATGAAAAAAATGATGCAGAAAGTTATAATAATGTGTAATTTATGATAATGATGATTTACAGAAATTCAGCAGTTCAGTTTGGTTCAGGTCGATCTTAGATTAGGTTTATTGTGTCTTAAAGTAATTCAGCAGCCGACTCCTGCTGAATTACTTTAAGACACAACAAACCTAACCTAAAACCAAACCGAACCGAACTTAACTGAACCAAACCGAACCGAACTAAACCAAACCGAACCGAACTAAACCAAACCGAACCGAATAGTTCTAAATAAATAATTTCCTGTAATCTGCGCCTTTAACCCTCAGATGCACCGTAATAAGGCTTTGCTAATCCATTCTCCATCTTTGTTGTTTTGTATGTGAGCAACAAGGACTTAATCGCGATTAAACCTATGATCGCACTTAAGTGCTTACGGTGCATCTGAGGGTAAGTCAGCAAGTAAGCAAATCGAATTGGGAAATATGATATGGCCTGGAAACAGTCGGCCCAGGAAAGAAAAATATCTCCATGTGTCAAAATATCTGTGGGAAGGTCAACTGTAAAAATTTTCAAAAAACCGAACCGAAGTGAAAAAAGCACGAAAGAGCACGAAAAACTAGGTATGTAATTAATTTATAAATTATAAATAATTAATCCTAGCTAATTTACAAATTTATGTCGACAATTTGACGATGCAATGATAGAAGTTGATTTTTTTCAACCAAAACAATTCAAAGAAAATCTCTATGTAACGTTTTTTTAAAAAATTATTTTAAAAAAAACCAAACTTTTCTTTTCAATTTCCCGTATTTAAATCGACTAAAAATAGTTCAAAGAATCATTTTCATACAAAAAAATCGTTATATAGTGCGTTTTGACAGGCGAGGTAAAACGTAGTAGAACCAGGAAAACAAATATCAAAATAATATTTAAAAATACTTTCAAATTTAGCATATTTTTGATTTACATCATTGCCAAGATATATAGCCTCTCCCAGTTCTTAGTGTGAAGAGAGTCTATAAAGCTATTTATTTATCTTAAAAGAACCTTTTTTTACCAAATTTAGTTTCTTGCTTGTGGTTGATTCTTACATCTAAATATTGTGCATCAGGATCAGATAGTTTTGTAGAATCAATGACGCCAGTGACCATCATTAAAGTTGCTTAGTATGTTATCTCATTGATTTTTTAAGTCAGGCCTTGTTACACGATTTATGTGAGGTGTAAGCTGGAAAAGAGCTAAATCATTGACAAAGCATTATCTGTGTTTAGTAAAATTAAAATCAACACAGACAACCAAAGTATTGCCGGTAGTGTACGTTTCTTCTATGAGATCAGCAACTATTTGAAAATACCCATTTTCATTTCCGTTTGGTGACCTGTACAGACTAATAATTGTTAGTATCTTATCATTAAAATTTATATTTGTCACTGAAAACTCACAGTCTTTATCTTTAGGTAATGTTTTTGTATTTTTGTCAACAGAGTCAATATCATTTCTCACAAATATAGCAGTACCACCCCTCTGAAAATTTGTACGAATAAAGTAGCTTATAAGACTAAAGTTGTTGACATGAACCTGCAAGTCATTTGGGTTCAGAAACCAATGTTCGGTAATGCACTGAACATCAGGGTTCAGCGAATGTAGACTTTTCCTTTACACGCTTTGCTGCAGTAGCATAATTTGTTCATTCTTATTCCTTTCTTGGTGGAATCCCGTACAAAACAATTATTATTATGCACCACACATTTTAGTTCTTGGTGAAGATGGCATCTATAGGTGGGTTGTGTTTCCGTTTCATTTTCCATTTGGTCCTGTATGTCGGCCGTTATTTAGATGCAATTTGTGAATCCACCCAGAAAGACGGTATGCAATCTCTCGGTCAGCAAATCACGTCCACGATGATGAGAATCCGTGGGTAGCAGCGCACGGCTGATTTTGACAGCCCGCCGAAGGGTAAGGTATGCTGTCAGTTTTTTGTTTTTAAATTATACTTTTTAAATTATACTTTATTTGAGGCATGCGCCGTTACCTCGTTTAAACTTTATCTTTTACTAAATCATACTTGTGGCCGAACAACGCAGACTCAGAGAATCATTACTTTAATAACACAATGACACGACTTTTACATTATACATCATAAATCCAAAACAAATAAATGTAAAAAATGTTTAATGGGTGCTATTTATACTTGGGGGGTTAGTAACTAATCTAAAGGGTAAAAAATTACAAAAAAATTTGTATAAAGAGAAAAAAACGGAAAAAGAAAACATGGCTGCACTTTGTATTATATTGTACCACTAGTGGTACACACTGAAATATCGGGTAGTATAGTCCAGCGGTGACAATAAACTTTAAAAAAAAAGTAGTCTATGATTCAAATAGGTAGGTAATTGGTTCTCTGAAGTATCCGTCACTGTCAATCAAAAAACATTGATTGGCAAAAATATCTACGCCATACGTTTTTTTCTCAACTGGTGACGTCATTACAAATGCGTATATGTTAGACTATACATAGTAAAACATAGGATATTGTACATAATAAAAACCTGAAATTTATAATGAAACTTATAATTCATAAAAGTGTATTAAAATAAATAACAAATGCATCTTTTGTGATTTAACGCACAAGCATACTGTGCACACAATGATACATTTGCCATTGTGTACCACCGGTAAGTGTTTCATTGTGTACTACCATGGGAATAAAATTTTTAATTACTCGGACTACCACCCCTAGTTGTTTTTCACCACAATATTTACAGGATAAAAGGAACACACCCAGATCAGTATTAATCGAATTAACTACAAATTAAAAAAAATAATTTGTCGATGCTATACCTTTTTGAAGCAGATCAAATTTTTTATTTTGCACGTGCAAAACAACAACATTTTGCACACAATCTTGACTGGACCGAGTCTAGACCCCAACTATCGATGGTGAATGCAGTAGGTCCAAATGCGTCCTTAGTAGCGCTGCGAAAATTTTGGCGGCAACTAAACTGCTCAAAAATTGAAGTCAGCCCATTTTTTTGGAAATTTTTAGATTAAATTTATTTCCAAACGAAACGGTCAATTCCCTTAATATTCTCTCTATTCTATGTGATAGCCTCGATCATCCTCTTTTAATGTTTAATTTCCTTGTTGTCCTTTGCTTGACAGGTAGCTTCACAGGGTGGCTACTACGCAAGTGTAAAAAAAGTGCGAAAGTTTGCACGGCTCCCTTTTGCCGTAGGATTAAAAAAAAAATTAACGACAGTCAGCTAAAGCCAAAAGAAGTTATTTCTCAATTTTTAAGAAAATTTTTAGTTTCCGAGATATGATGTTTTTCCATAAAATTGTACTTTTTCTGATTTTTAGTTAGATGTTTCTACCCGGTTTGACCTATAGCCACCAAATTAGCTATCAGGACACCCAAATATTGGCCTGTTCGAACCTTGCACGCCATTGTACCCTAGTTGACCACTGACCACAATCAGGGGCGTGCAAAAATAATTATTCATAAATTCTCCTTTTTATGACTACACCCAAGTTTCACCTTCTGTAGGTGATTTGATATCAACTCTAGGTAAGTGCAAAACACGTTTTATTTGAGCACTTATGCCGAGATGATTTTTTCAATTTTGTTAAAATATGATTTTTTGTAAAAATGTCAGTTATTTCGCAAATTTGTTTAAATTTTCTTACTCCACTACAGATGATTTTGATGCTACCTCAGTACAAATCAGAGAGCAGAACTTATGCCACGTGTGCCATCTGATTTAGGTTGTAATATCTCACAAACGAAAGTTTTAAGAGTTGAAAAAAGTGAAACGTACTGCGTCGGAGCCAGAAATGTTATGTTTTGGTTGTGCTTGTCGTCTTGAGCCTTTTAAGGTATCCTACGCAATAATAGGTTAAGAAATAAAAAAGCCTTCGAACCTTGTAAGCCATTGCTTATAAGGTTCGAAAAGGCCAATATTTGGGTTGCCTCATAGCAAATTTGGTGGCTATAGGTCACACCGGGTAGAAACGTCAAACTAAAAATCAGAAAAAGTACAATTTTATGGAAAAAAAAATCATACCTCGGAAACTAAAGGGAAAAAAAACTGAGAAATAACTTTTTTTGGCTCATTTTGTGTCATTTGAAAAAATCTTACGGAAAATGGGAGCCGTACAAACTTTCGCACTTTGGTTACACTTGCGTTGTAGCCACCCTGTGAAGCTATCTGTCAAGCGCAGGACAACAAGGAAACTAAATATTAAAAGAGGATGATCAACGCTATATTATATAAGAATTATCCGTTTCGTTTAGGAATAAATTTATTTTAAAAAGTTCAAAAAAATGGGGTGCTCAATTGAGCAGTTTAAATATTTGTGATGTTTCATTGTGTACCCTGTACAATGTTCAATGTGTACTACTCTCGCCCATAATAGCGAGTTTGGTTAGGCTGTCACGCATAGTGTACAATTTTTATTTTGGTTGGTTGTAAAATTCATTCTCTAGTTATTCTATAATCTCCGGGTGCCCGATATGTATTAGTGTGCCGGTTCAACAGAGCGATTTTTAAAACAACGTCTTATTGGAATAAAACCTGACCTTATTTTAAAACCGACCTTATGGTGACAGATTTACATATAAAAAGCAGCTGCTCTCCTTCAAAATTCGGCCTTTGTGTATTTAAAAACCGGCTTTATTAAATGAAACTTAGCGACTTTATTATTAAATTTGACTTTGGTATGTCAATTTTGAGAGGTCAGGGGGTCGATTTTTGTCGATTAGCTTCCGATTGTTTTTAGCCGGCTAAAATTTTTAACCATCTAAAATTGGGCTGCATTGAGTTCAACTAGAACTGGCAAAATATCATGGAAGGTTTCTGCTCAATATTTTAAACCAAAAAGGCAAAACAACCTTAGATATTAGTAAACACAACATTCAAGAGCTGATTTTCTTTCATTATAAGAAGGAAACAAAAACCGTTTTCCGACACGAATTGAACGCCGAATTTATTTCTCAGTGTTCATACAAATCAGTGATCGCGGTCCGCAGTGTTGTCAGTGCAGCTTGGTAGAATTCTTTCACTTATTTCAGAAAATCGAGTTCGCCGTGATTTTTATGACGCTTACTTTGACAGAAGAAGTATGAAGGAATTTCACAATAAACAAACAGAATTTTTTTTAAATTATATTACTAGTTATAAAAAAATGATAAGTTGATTTCTCACACGTGCGGATATGGTGTTCTGTGGGGCGGATCACTATCCCAGAGAGGGGCTCCATTTCTTTTAAATACGCCCCTCACAAAAGACAAGAAGATTTGGATAGCAAACTTGGATAACCTGTGGTTCTACACGGTCTCGAAGCCTCACCTATAAAATCTCCTAATGATATAAGAAGAGTAACATAGTATACAAAGTTTTCCATCAAAGAGAGGGGCTCCATTTCTTTTAAATATGTCCCTCACAAAAGACGAGAAGATGTGGATAGTTCTGCATAGTCTCGAAGCCCCACTTATAAAATCTCCTGATGATATATGAAAAGAAACATACCTACCTATAGTTAGTATACAAAGTTATAATCATCATAAAAATTCAAAATAATGGATATGTATAGCAGGCTTAGGGAACATCCTTAAATTATGTAACACAAAAATTCAGGATTTTTAATCCCCCCTGGTAACGTATTTTCAAAAAAAAACACATTAAAAAAACAAACATTGTGTAAAACGCAAAGCCAACCCCCCCCCTTGAGTGTTACATAATTTAAGGATATAGGCCCTTATAAGGAATATAACTGGGTCAATTTTTTTGAGGGGCTTAAATAAAATTTGGTAATAAAACATTTAAATAATATTGGTGCTCTTCGGGTGGTTACATTGTTAGTTTACCAATGTTTAATAGGTGCTTATTTTGATATTTTAATTTAACAGGGTTATCCTAGTTACACTCTCTGCTTATAGGTACTTATAGCTTTTTAAACTATACACTATAGCAACCCCCACAACTAAAATCACTATTTATTGCTACAAGCCTGTGACATAGGTACCTATCCATTTTTTGTATTTTTTTAAATTTAACTTTGAATACCGATACTATCCATCAAGAATCATTGTTTGGACAGTGCTAGAATAAATTATTATTTACTTGTATAATAATTTATAAGTGGACACACCTATTCAATTTTTTTTGTTAATAAATTATTTAGAAACCTTATGCAGTTGGTACTTTTTTTTAACTTTTATTGGGTCACTGAATAATGACTACCTATCCAGTCCTTTCTATTAAATCAAAAACTTTTTTAGTTATTATAGAAAAAAAAAACTTTATGTAAAGATTTTACATTTTTTGTAACATTTGAGTTAAAATAAGTTCCAATGAATTATTTGAATTAATTTTTTTCTAAAACATTTTTGTAACACTCCGATGGCTCAGATTGGGTTTTGGTAGATACAGTGGACTATAATTAACATTGGCGCAAAAAATTCATTTAACTAGAGAAAGTTAATAATTTAAAAATTGTAGGGTAAATTTGAAAGAGAAACAAAATGGTGATATAGCCTCATGGAGAGGGACTTACCGCTGTTTTGAAGTTCCAAAGTGCAAGGTGTACACCTTTCCATAAGAGCTATGTGGCTTGAAGTTCCAACAGGATGATGGCACGATAATTTTAATTATTTGCGGAATTTTAAAGTGAATTTTCACTATTTTTTAAATTTAAATTTTAAGGTTGTCGTTTTCTAGACATGGCGACGCGCAGCACACTTTGTCTGTCTCTCAATCCTGCGCTCGCAGTTTTTTCGCACATGCGCACAGCAATTCACCCTCTATAGGAAAACCATAACACATTTTAAATTTTATGGATACGTGAAAAACACGATAGAGGTGCTTGTGCTTGTAGTGCCAAAGTATATAAAAATAAAGAAATAAGAAATAAAATGATAATTCTTAAATTTAGTTGACCCATTTACTTAGGATTAATATAAATTTAAGACTAATAATTTTATGTTCAAGACAAAATTTAGTCCATGGAAAATAGGAAAAAATAAAAGTAAAATTCAAAAATAAAAGAAAAATAAAGAGGTTTTTTATGGAAACCGAACAATTGTCCTTGGACGAAAATTTGTTTAAAAACGTTTTCTTTATATGGAAATTTGTTCGACCAAACTTCTAATAGAAGAAAATGTTTTTAAACAATTTTCTGTATGAAGAAAATTTTATTGAATGATCATCCTTTTGAAGAAAATATTTTTTTTAAATAAAAAGTTAATTATTGATTTAGAATCTTAATAAGGTACTTTATTTTTTTAAATGTGTTTTTGGTGAGTATAAAAATACTCACCTAGGTACTATAGTTATAGTGTACGTGTGAGCTAATATAACTAAAAACTGAAATATATTTTATTCAACTCCAGACTCAATTACCTTTCGTTTGATACCACACAACCCATGTTTTGACTTAAACTCTAATTTTTGAAATCTACCCCACCCTTTTTTTTAAACTAAAATGTATTTTGTTTAACTCCAGACTCAATAACCTTTCGTTTGAGATCACACACGACATATTTTCACTTAAACTCTAATTTTTGAAATTTACTCCCACCTTTTTTTTTAAACTTAAATTTATTTTGTTTAACTACAGACTTATTACTACCTTTTTATTTATCTTGTGATCAGTGGATTTTGTTCATTTTTAAATGAGACCATCCCTACCCAAGACCCACCCTAGGTACCAAATTTCATTAAAATCGGGCAAGCGGTTTTTGAGTTATGCGCGTTGGTACTTTTCATTACAACATTTTTCCAAAAACATTATTGATTTAGAAACTTCATAAGGTCCTTTATTTTTTTAAATTAAAATAATGACTATCCAGTGCTTTATTTAAAATCAACAACTTAGATGGCACTGAAGAACTGTTTTGGAGACGGAATCTTTTCCAAAAATATTTAAATGGAACAGTAGTACCAACTGAGTGGAAAACGTCATATATATCCACAATACACAAAAAAGGACGGAAAGATATATGTGACAATTATAGAGGTATATCTGTGACTAGTAGGCTAAGCAGAATATATGGTAAAATAATAAGAAATAAAGTGGAAAGCGAATATAAAGACATGGGCGTGTAGATCGACATCTGATCATCTCTTTTTTATAACCCAAGTTATTGAAAAGAAAATGGCATACGGACAAGAGCTGCATCTGCTTTATGTCGATTTGCAGAACGCATATGATAGTATACCACTAAATCTACTTTGGAAAACGTTGGAAAACACAAACATAAGCGTACAACTAAGAAGGCCATCAAAGAGTTATACCGCAATAGTAAGACAGAAGTTAAAATAAAAGCAAAACTAACCAAAGGCTTTCAAGTAAATAAAGGTCTTAAACAAGGTCGCTGTATCTCGCCTGCTCTCTTCAAGATATACTTGGAACAAGTCCTTAAAGTATAAAGGAGAAAATGCCAAAACATGGGAATTCCGTTGGACGAAACCACCTTGTATACTTTATGTTTCGCCGATGATCAGATAGTAGTGGCTCAGGAATATGACGACCTCGAATATATGACACGAAAACTAATAGAAGAGTACAATAAGTGGGGACTAGAGGTTAATCTCAATAAGACAGAGTATATGTGTATCGGTAGAATGAAACAGGATCTAATCTTAAATACCGGGCAGCGAATTCAGTCCTGTGATGAGTATAAATACTTAGGTCTAAAAATTACAGCTGACGGAACACTAGACAAAGCTATAAAATATCGAAACGTACAAGGAAGAAAAGAATAACTTTATTAAATGGAATAATTTGGGACCAAAGTATATCAAAACATAACAAAAAGCTTATATATATATAGAAGTATGGCCAATCAAGGATAGAACAGAAAAAATGCTTTCCGCTACGGAGATGGACTATTGGAGAAGAGGAGCAGGGAAATCAAAAAGAGAAAGAGTTATAAATCAAAGAATAAGAGAAATTATGACAGTGGGTAAACGTACTTTAGTGGATGATATAAGAACAAAACAACTGGTGTGGTACAGACATGTACAAGACTACCTAAACAAATACTACAATGGAAACTAACTGGCCGAAGAAAACGAGGACGGCCAAGGAGAAGCTGGAGAGAAGGAATAGACAGTGAAATAAGAATAAGAGGCCTAGATGATGAATTATGGGCAAAAAGAAACGAGTGAAGATTGGGTATCGGAAGACGTAGAACGTTGTAAAACCGATACATATATATATAGTTTTTAAAATTAAGATTTTACATTTTTTTAGAACAAGATTTAGCATTTTTTGACATTTAAGTAAAAATATGTACGTAGTAGTTATTTTTGTTAACCCTCATAGAAAAAAGCGCGTTGCAGAAATATCTTTAAAATTCATTTTATTGTTTAAATGAAAAATTGTATGAAATCATTTAGTCCTAAACATTTTCTTTGAACAGAAATTTGTTCAAAAACATTTTCAAGAAAATTTTATTGAATAATTATCCTTCTGGAGAACTGAACAAAAAATGTTCTGTAAAACATGTACTCAAAATATGTAGCAGGCACATAGATAGCTTTTCTTTCTGGGGGGATACTCTTATATAGAAAGTGCTGTGCCGTTATTCCATAACGGTGCATGATGTTTTGGACAGGGTAGGCAGAAATGCTCGGCGGAGGCAAATCCACTGAATACAGAACATTTTAGTGGTGATGTGCCCAATTTTTGTCCAAGACACTAAAATTTCATGATAAAAACTTGTTCAAGGAGGGGATGTCCACCAGTGCCCCCTCCTTATCTATGTGCCTGGTACCTATTTCTCACAAACTATTATCAAACTGAACCTCACTTCATATTGTTCAACTGTTTTTGTTTGTGGAAATGTAATCATTTTACGCACTTTTCTTATGAATAATATTATTTTTGATAATAATTAACAAATATTATTTGATAATACATTGTATTCTATTTCACATTCACATAGTTACATTACTATAATAGAATAAATTATCTAAGAGATTTGGGTGGCATCTACTGGTCTTGTGCTGGTCTCGAAGGATGCTTATTTCTCTGCAACAAGTTTTTTATTTGGACCAACATAGCAGATGATAGGGATTGCTGCAAACTTGAGAAGTTTGTGTTTGTTGCCTTGTAGACACATAAGTAACCTGTAACAAAAAAAATCCTATATTAAAAACCAATAATTTTCTCAAGAAGATGCAAATTTTCCAGCTCTAATTATTTTTAAAAAGCCTTCCTTTAGAAATATTTCCAAGTGAAAAAAAAAACATTTTTTTGGCAAAGGGTGCCCAAAGGGGCTTGTTAGCGAAATACTAGACAACACTAGACTAATACTTACGTTTGAACATACCGCCCAACAGCTGCACAACCAAAACTATCGAATGTTGAACATAAATAATAAATTAGTTGAATATAAACATTAAATTATAAAATAAAATAAAATGTCCACAAAAAATGCATTCCTAACCCACTTTATGCCGAACACCAAGCTTATTTTTTGTTGTGAAATGCAGAGTTGACTACTCGCGGCTACAGACTAAAATGCACTCTGGCTCCTTCGATTTAGCGGGTTAATTTGAACGTATATTTTTAAAATTCGTAGTAGTTCGGGGCCTAAGAGGGAAATTTTGGGGTTTGTCTGAATTTTTCCGTACCATAATAAAATTTGGCACAGAGGTAGTAGACACCTAAAGATGCCATTTTAGAAGAGGTGCTCCGATGGAACCCAGTGCAGGGCCCAGATACAGGTGCGTACTTAAGGTGGGCAAGAAAAAAATTATAAAATAAATATGAAACTCATTTCGCGTACAGTTTTTTGTTTGTTTCACCTTATAGCTTGTAAATCCAAAAAAATTACAAAAAGTAAAGTTTTGAAAACGGCTTTTTTCAGGGGAGGGGGCAAAAGGAACGAGGACAGACATTGTTAAAATCTTATTTCATCTAAAGTGGTCGTGTGGGGTATCGATTTCTAGGTAATTTCGTATTCTAAACGAAAATAGATATAAATTAAGTCAAAACGTCAAACTGTTCACATCTCATATCAAAAACTGACACCTGAAATGTCCTGTTCTGAGATCTACGTGAGGGAATATTAAAAACACCTAATCAAACCTAACTTAATAAAATTTGATAAATTAAGTAAAAATGAAGTTTCTGGAATTTTTGAATTATAATGTACAGGGTGTTAAGAGTTAAGTCGCCACTATTACTTACTTCGTTAATATTAGAGCTACAGAGTCGGTTAAATAGACAAAGTTGTGGTATTTTTTTTCTCTGATTACGATGGTGATGAACTAAAAGAAAATCAAATGACGAGTAGGTGAGTTATGTTAAAAAAACCACATTTTTTAAATGGGACACTCGGTATTCAGTTCAGCCAATAAAATAATACTACAGTGTTGTACTATATTCGTACCAAGTATCATTACGGTACCCAAAAATGCAGACAAAAGTGGCTTAGGCTCCGAACTATAGGAATCCAGGCTAAATCTTTTTGAGGTTTAGGATTTATGGAAAATTTGGTACTATATAATTAAATCACATTTATAATGAAGATTCGATATAAAACAAAATGTGAAATGTTTAAGCTATTAGCTGAACTCAAAAAAAGATTTTGGGAAACACAAAAATAACAAGTGGGCAGATGCAAAAATAAATTATTCTTCTAGGTATTTACTCTATTAGGTTTTTATTATTTTTAGGAATCAAGAATGTAACAATTGATTTGCTATTAAAATTGTCTCTTCTGGCATAGGTTTTGCAAACAATTTTTTTCTTGACTTTTTGGGCTGATTTTTGGTGGAAAATAAACGTCTTTGAGGAAGTTCTGTTCTATAAAAATTGAGTCTAAATTCCTTATTAATTTTAATTACTTCATTTTCATTTATTTTTTTAAAAATTTTATTTGTAACTTAAATTAGATGCAGTTAAGATCTCAAAGATACTTGTAATTTTTAAGTGTTACAAATAGTTTATTTATTCGTATTGCATCGTACCTGCATGATAGTACTAACGAGGTCAAAGTCGAAGTTTGTTTTGTTTATAATAAACCTCGCGCGCGAAAAATTTGTGTTAAAAATCTATAAACAATGTTTATTATAAATAATATATCATGTTTAAAAGCAAAAAAAGTCTACCATCACCTGTGAAACTTGTTTTAAAAATTAGCGAAAAGCCCAAACAAAATCAAGAAAAAATGGATAATGCCGAATTATTTCAGGATAGCCATGCTAGAACACAAAATGAAGTTTTTTTATATAGCGAATGGAAAAAATCCCAAAACGAAAAAAATTCACTTAGTGTACAAGTGGATTATCTTCGAAGTCAACTGGAAAGTATGCAAAGAAAATTTGCAGATTTGGAGACATATATATATATATATATATATATATATATATATATATATATTTATCGGTTTCACAACGTTCTACGTCTTCCGATACCCAATCTCCACTCGTTTCTGTTTGCCCATAATTCATCATCTAGGCCTCTTATTCTTATTTCACTATCTATTCCTTCTCTCCAGCTTCTCCTTGGTCTTCCTCGTTTTCTTCGGCCAGTTGGTTTCCATTGTAATATTTGTTTAGGTAGTCTTCCATCATCCATTCTTTGTACATGTCCGTACCACACCAGTTGTTTTGTTCTTATATCATCCACTAGAGTACGTTCACCCACTGTCATAATTTCTCTTATTCTTTGATTGGTAACTCTTTCTCTTTTTGATTTCCCTGCTGCTCTTCTCCAATAGTCCATCTCCGTAGCGGAAAGCATTTTTTCTGTTCTATCTTTGATTGGCCATACTTCTGAGCCGTATGTAATAATACTTTTTACAATGGTGTTATATATAAGCTTTTTGTTATGTTTTGATATACTTTGGTCCCAAATTATTCCATTTAATAAAGTTATTGCTTTTCTTCCTTGTACGTTTCTCTCTTTTATAGCTTTGTCTAGTGTTCCGTCAGCTGTAATTTTTAGACCCAAGTATTTATACTCATCACAGGACTGAATTCGCTGCCCAGTATTTAAGATTAGATCCTGTTTCGTTCCACCAATACACATATACTCTGCCTTATTGATATTAACCTCTAGTCCCCACTTATTGTACTCGTCTATTAGTTTTCGTGTCATATATTCGAGGTCGTCATAATCCTGAGCCACCACTATCTGATCATCGGCGAAACATAAAGTATACAAGGTGGTTTCATTCAACGGGATTCCCATGTTTTGGCATTTTCTCTTCCAGACTTTAAGGACCTGTTCCAAATATATCTTGAAGAGCGTAGGCGAGATACAGCAACCTTGTTTAAGACCTTTATTTACTTGGAAGCCTTTGGTTAGTTTTGCTTTTATTTTAACTTTTGCCTTACTATTGCGGTATAACTCTTTGATGGCCTTAATTAGTTGTACGCTTATGTTTGTCTTTTCCAACGCTTTCCAAAGTAGATTTAGTGGTATACTATCATATGCCTTCTGCAAATCTACGTAAAGCAGATGGAGCTCTTGTCCTATGCCATTTTCTTTTCAATAACTTGGGTTATACAAAAGAGATGATCTGAAGTCGATCTACCCGCCCTGAAACCAGCTTGTTCCTCTGCCTCCATATCTTTATATTCGCTCTCCACTTTATTTCTTATTATTTTGCCATATATTCTGCTTAGCGTACTAGTTACAGATATACCTCTATAATTGTCACATATATCTTTCCTTCCTTTTTTGTGTATTGTGGATATATATGACGTTTTCCACTCAGTTGGTACTACAGCTCCATTTAAATATCTTTGGAAAAGATTCCGTAATCTACAAAACAATTCTTCAGTGCCATATTTAATAAGTTCAGCTGGGATATTTCCGGGTCCGGCAGATTTACCGCTTTTTAAGGTTTTGCACACGTTTTTGACCTCAGATATTGTGAGGGGTACTGGAGATCCCATCGTTCTAATGATATTGTCTCTTTCGTCTTCCTTGAATTCTGCTCTATCTTCAGTTAAAAGTTTCTTAAAATGCTCATCCCATTCTTTGTCTGGTATTGGTGAAATAATATCTCTGCATGTTTCTTTTTTGATCGATCTTATAGTTTTCCAGCTTTCGGTACTTCTCCTACCTCCTAAGTAAGAATCTATTTTCTGGCACTTTTGCATCCATGATTGATTCTTCTTATCACTGATCATTCTTCTCACCTTTGATTGCGCGATTTTGTATTCTTCTCTGCTTCTATCTGTCTTTTGGGATAAGTACGTGTGATATAATTTCCTTTTTTCCTCTATTTCACTTTCAATCTCAGCATCCCACCAGTATGGTTTTGTTCTTTTAGGAGTTTCTTGCACTAATCCTAGTGCTTCTTTTGCAGCTTGATGGATGCTTAATGTGATACATTCGTATTCCTCATCTGGGGTTTCACCTGAACTTGAATTAAGTTTTTCGTTCAGTCTCTTTTTGTATAAGTTTTTTACGCTGTCATGTTCTAGGCTTAGTAGATTATATTGACAGTGATCAATTTCCTCATTCACTGTATCATCAAGATTTTGTTGATGGAGGCTTCGGCCTTGATAAGAAAAGAGAATTTTGGTATCCAGAAAATAGTGATCACTTCCGCATGTTGATCCACGCTTTGTTCTGACATCTTGAATTTTTAGTTTTGTCTTTTGTTTAGTGATAAGATAATCAATGACGGATTTCAGGTTTTGTGAGGGTTTGGTCCAGGTATATTTGTGTATTTTCTTATGTTGGAAAAAACCGTTTTGGATTTTTAGGTCTAATTGCTCACATACTGTGATAAGCCGGTTTCCATTGTCATTAACAACATCTTCTCCATATTGGCCAACTGTCAGATCATTTACTCTGTTACCGGTCCTACTATTTAAATCTCCCAATATTACAATTTCTCTAGATGTACTTACTGCTGATATTTCATTGTGGATTTCTTCAAAAAAATTGTCTTTCACGGCTACATTTGCATCGTCATTATACGCATAGATTCCAAAAATCGTAAGTCTCATTCCTTTTATTGTTATATTCATTCTTATTAGCCGTTCATTTACTGCTTCCCAGTTGGTGATATATTTTCTAAATCTTTTGTTGACCAAAATAGATACTCCTTGTTGCGCATGTTTTTCTTTTGCCACTGCGCTATAGAAATGGTCATACTGTCCTAGGTTTTCAGATCCTTTTCCTTTCTTCTTCGTTTCTGTTAGTACAACAAGGTCAACCTTCATTCTGCTGCACTCATGGACTATATCATTCACTTTTCGACTCATTCCTTGTACGTTCCATGTACCAAAAATCATATTCCTGTTTCTTTGCTTGGTTCGTCTTAGGTTTTTCATTTCTTTCCGAGGCGTTTGATTGGGTTTTTTAACAGTGTACGTTTTTTCCGGGTATCAGAGAGTTAGTCTAATGCCCCAACCCCCAACCTGGAGGACCAGGTGATTTTTGATCGAGGTTTTCTTCCCCTAGCCTTTGACGATTCCAACGCCGGTACTACAAGGCAGCATCTTCTTCTTTTATACTATCCCTAAAAGAAAGGGTTGCCACCTGCGCAATGATCACCGTACCGAGGTCCATCCTCTCCGCCTTTCATACCGATGTGGTCTTCTCCCGTAACCCTGGGAATGGGACCCTAAACAGGTGCTAACTCTCCGGGTCAGAGAGTACCTGGAATCTACGGAGGGCAGGGGTCGATTCATTTCCCCTGATAGACATCTGACGAGGTCTACCCCGTACCCAAAAGTCACTAAAAAAGAAGAGTCTGACATGGACTACATTACTGATGAGGACAATCTGGCAAGAGAAACTGAGTGGATCAGACAAAAAGGAAAAGGTTGGAAAAAACGTCGAATGGATACTTCACTCTCACCACCACAACAAAGCTCGGGCACTGGAGAGCCCTCCAATAAAACACAAAATGAAGAACCCCCTACTAAGGTTAAAAAAGCTCCATTACCTCCACCGATTATGGTAAATGGCGTAAATAATTTTAATGATATTTATGAAAAGTTAAATATCATACAAGGAGTTAAAATAAAAGTTTTAAATAACGAAAATAATAAAATAAATGTACAAGACGCAGACAGCTATCGGCTGGTTACTAAAATGCTTAATGAAATAAAGCATCAATGGCACTCATACGAAAACAAACAAATAAGGCCAATTAGAGTAATAGCGAATAGGCTACACTTCTCATGTGACCCACAAAAAATTGTAGCTGATCTACAAAAAAAAGGTTTTAAGGCACTGGAGGCCAGCAACAAAGTCCCTCAATGCAAAAGATGTCAATCTTATGGACACACGCAAAAATATTGCGCTAAAGAACCACGTCGCGTAAAATGCACGGGGAAACATCTTACTGTAGAATGCCCCAAACCAAAAGAATCTGAGCCAAAATGCATCCACTGTGGAGGCAAGCATCCTGCTAACTACAGAGGATGCCTTGTGGCTAAGGAAATAGCCATACGTGAGTACAAATAGACAAAACCAACAGACAAGAAACACAGTCACACAAAACTCTGTGACAAAGACATACAGCCAAGTAGCAGCAACAGCTACTATACCTGATATTAATATCAGTAGTCAAAATACTATGGAACAAACACTACAATTAATTTTGGAGAAATTGAACAACCTTGATGAGCGATTAACTAAACTAGAAAGTAGCAATAACGGAGCTACCAATATGCCTCAAAATGGTCAGTAATCTTAGAATCCTAGCTTGGAATGCCAATGGTCTCTTGCAACATCAGCAAGACTTGCAAGTTATTCTAGACATAGAAAAAATTGACGTCTGTCTTGTGTCAGAAACGCATTTCACTAACCAGTCTCACATTAAATTTAAAGGTTATAAAGTGTATCATACAACTCACCCTAGCAATACTGCACATGGGGAAGTGCTGTAATAATTAAAGAAAATATATCACACTATGAGGAGATGGGATATAAAACCATAGAGATTCAAGCTACATTAGTAAGTGTAAAAACCAAAACATATACATTAGTCATAAGTGCTGTCTATATACCACCAAGGCACTTACTAAAGAAAAATCAATATCTTAATTTTCTCAGAAAATTAGGAAATCGTTTTATAATTGGAGGTGACTTTAATGCAAAAAATACCTACTGGGGATCTAGACTGACGAATTCTAAAGGAAAAGAACTTTTGCAAGCTATTAGTGAATATCAATGTGAGCCGATATCAACTGGTAAGCCCACATACTATCCAACAGATCCAGGAAAAATTCCAGATCTAATTGATTTTTTTATAGTAAAAAATATATCTTTAAGTTTTGTAGATATAGAAGAAAGTTTTGATTTACACTCAGATCATTCACCTATTATTCTAACTCTTAGTAAAAACATAATAAAGAAAAAAGCAAATATCTCACTAGTTAATAAACTGACTGACTGGATTAGTTTTAAACAAAGTCTGTCAGAAAAAATAAACCTATCAGTACCATTGCAAACGCCAGAACAAATCGATAAAGAAGTTGATTATTTTGTTACAAATATTCAACAAGCAGCTTGGGAAAACAGTCCAAAACCAAAGAGAATTTTTAAGGAAAAAACTATCCAAAGGAAATTAGAGACCTTATATTGGAAAAAAGGAAACTAAGAAGAAAGTGGCAACAAAACCGTGATCCTCGGGACAAAACAAATCTCAACAACATGACGCAGCGCATTAGGCGAGAAATTCTAGTAATAAAAAATGAATCTATTAACCATTTTCTTAATGAACTTACAGATGATAAAAATACCGACTATTCCCTTTGGAAAGCAACCAAAGATTTTAAAAGACCAATTATCCAAATTCCACCCATACGAAAATCTAACAACCAGTGGGCAAGGAGTAACGAAGAAAAAGCAGATATTTTTGCAAGTCATTTAGAAAAAACATTTCAGCCCCACGAAGCACCAGATGAACACTTTCATTTAAATGAACCCCATCAAATCGAGGACCATATTAAGCTTACATCATTAGAAGAAATATTAACAGAAATCAAAAATATTAATTCTAAAAAAGCCCCAGGGTATGATCTTATTAACGGGGTAGTCATAAAACAACTCCCCAGAAAATCTATCGTAAAACTATGCAACCTAATTAATGCGTCTTTTAGGCTTAGGTATGTACCTTAACTGGGGAAAGTTGCAGAAGTTATCATGATTCCAAAACCGGGAAAACCACTCCATGACGTGTCATCGTACAGGCCAATATCTTTGCTGCCAATTATATCCAAGCTCTATGAAAAATTATTGTTTAAAAGAATAAAACCCATCATAGAAAGACAAGAAATTATTCCATCTCATCAATTTGGTTTTCGAGCCAAGCATTCCGCGATAGATCAAGTACACAGAATTACTAATATAATAGAAAAAGCACTAGAAGAGGGAAAAGTTTGTTCTGCAGTTTTTCTAGATGTAGCACAAGCATTTGACAAAGTGTGGCATGAAGGCCTTAATTTTAAACTAAAACGGTTTCTGCCAAAACAATATTCGGATAT
Source organism: Aspidapion aeneum (assembly GCA_963576565.1). Classification (NCBI taxonomy): domain Eukaryota; kingdom Metazoa; phylum Arthropoda; class Insecta; order Coleoptera; family Brentidae; genus Aspidapion; species Aspidapion aeneum. The sequence goes on from OY755042.1 coordinate 56,226,291, forward strand.
TTTAGAATCATACATATCTGATAGACATTTTAGAGTAAAACAGGAAGACTCATACTCAAATTTAAGAGAAATTCAAGCAGGCGTGCCCCAGGGTAGCGTACTAGGCCCTTATCTATACTTACTATTCACTTGTAATATCCCAAAGCCAGAAAATTATCACTTAGCAACATTTGCCGATGATACTGGTTTATTGACGGTAGAAAAATCTATTGAAAAATGCATAGAAAAACTTCAGGATGCAGTCACCCAAGTTCACAGTTGGACCACAAAGTGGCGAATAAAATTAAATGAAACCAAATCAATTCATGTTGATTTTACAAACAAAAATATAAATCACATACAAATAACAATTAACAACATTCCAGTACCATATTCGAATCAGGCAAAATATCTAGGTATGACACTTGATGCCAAATTGCGCGGGAAAGCACATGTTAAGAAAAAAAAGAAGAACTTGAGATAAGGTATAGAAAAATGAACTGGCTAATTGGAAGGAAGTCCAATTTAACAATTCATAATAAGTTACTGCTTTATAGACAAATACTGAAACCAGTATGGACATATGGTATTCAACTATGGGGTTGTGCTAAAGAGAGTAACATTCTAGTTGTACAAAGATTTCAAAATAAAGTATTAAGAAACATTGTGAATGCACCTTGGTACGTTCGAAATAGTGACCTTCATCGAGATCTAAAAATCGAAACTGTAGCAGAGACTATAAAAAAGTACGCAAAAAGCCATGAAGATAGACTCCATCGGCATGTGAATGTGGAAGCAATTCAGCTTCTAGACAATACTATGCTAGTTCGAAGACTAAAAAGAGTGAAGCCGTTTGAGCTAGTAAACTAAGTGAATTACACATAAAACAAAATAATGCTATAAACACAACACAATTGTGAGTTACAGACTAAACAAAGCGGGGAGAACTGTTGAGTGAACCCTAAGTTTAAATCTGACTTTTCTAGTAAATTAAGTTAAAACAAAATTGCTAATTAGTCTTACTGACTAGATTGTAATACAATAAACAGTGTGTTTGACAAATCAAAAAAAAAAGTTTATTTATTTATTTTAATCTAGAACTTAAAATTGTTAAATTTGAAGATTAAATAGGTCTTTATAACTTTTAAGCCTTACAAATATAAAAAAAAACAAATTAGCACACACAAGATTTATTTCTTTGTGCTATGAAAATATCAAATGTATTTTAAACTTAATCAGTAACTAGTTTTGTTAAAAGTTGTAAACTGATTTTATTCAATAAATGCTTGAAATACTACTTGAAAAGTACATTTTTATTATGATATATAAATGATGATGATTATAAAATACGGACTAATTTTTAAAACTGGAAGGGACTTCAAACTATAAACACTCCCAGGCTATTTGAACAAAAACAAAACAATTAAAACATAACCTCGAAATCCAAGGAGCCAGAGTGCATTTTAGTCTGTAGCCGCGAGTCAGACTGACTGCCCTTCGATGACGTAGCAACAAGCACAGTGGGCCAAATCATATATCCAATGCAATTTTTCTTGGTAAAACTAGATATTACCAAAAGCAAAATTTTGTGAAAGAATGGAATGAATGTATGGTTATACACCAAGGAAGTAGCTTGGAGGAGGGAGGGTAAGCCCTCTAAGATCAAAATTAGCCCCCTTCAAACGAAATGAACATAATCTATCAGGGGCGCTGACTAAGTCCACAAATAACATGCGGACTAGGCCTTCCTGCTCTGTTTTTTCTAGAATTTTAGTAACATAATTAAGTGACTCATTATAAAAAAATAAGCTCCCCTAAAAAAAGAAAACATTATTTTACTTTAATTGCTGTTTTTGTAGTTTAATAATAATATACAAATAGATTCCTACAAAAGGATAACTGCCTGTAATTCTATGGGAAGGGGTAAAGTAAGAGATTCCCCTCCCCCCATAACCAACCTACCACAATCTGCCCCCGTCCGATATCATAAGGACTGAAGATTTTAATTTAATGATATGACATAACTTTTTAAAACTCACTTTTGCCTTTGGGTAGGGAAATGTGTCCACAGTAATTGTTAGTCAAAAAGTTTGTATAAACATAGACACACAAACGCTTAGTTTTCGAGATACAGGGTGTTAAAATTTCATATTATATATTTTTTTTAGTTTTTTGTTTATAGCTCGTGCAGTTTTTGAGATATGCCGTTCAAATTTAACACGTATTTTTAGCTGTTGTCAGTACACCATAAGACATGCCAAACGATGGTAAAAATCTACAAGGTTATACTTTTTCAGGGGTCGTATCAGCTTTTTCCTGGGATATTTTTTGTTGTAAGCCACTGGTAGATTCTAAATCAAGAATTAAAATCCTTGTTTCGTTTACAAACTTGTTTGTCTCTTGCAATTTTTTCGCATCTCTAACCGTTTAAAAAAACCCTTTTGCACCAAAGACTGCTATTATCAAAACAAAAAATGCTTCGGTATGGCATGGCGACTATATCAAAATAAATAAAAAATATTATCTCGAAAACTAAGTGTTTGTAGACTCATTTTGTCTTAAAATCACTCAAGAAATTTAACATTAAAATTATGTTATTGAATTTTGAAACATCCTGTATATATGGGCCTGAGTGGAAGAACGTGCTAAACAAACTAGCAGGCAGCGCGAACTCTGACCTTTGCCACTCATCCTAGTTTTAGATATACGAAGCATATGTATTTATATATTTTTTTTTGTGACAATACAAACATTAATTAATAATTATTATTAAACTTAAAATATGATTTCTGTCGCTTTGTGGTTCCCAAATGTACACAGCACACTCACAAATTGTTATCATACTTAACCGACTTTCTCTCAGAAATATAACATCATATTCCTTATCCTTTTTCATAATACTTCAGTTATGTGATACCTAATTGTTTTTCGTTTTTTAGTAATAGCGTAAATACAATATATAATCCAATTATAGAACCAATATGCTATCTGAAGAAGGTGGAACATATAAGCAACAATGCCAAATTAGTTTCAGCTGCAAGTTTCAAACATAACCTACTGCCTTATATTTTGCCGTCAAAAAAGTCCAAAAACTAATAACAGTTAGTTTTTGTATTATTAGTTTTAAAAGGAAAACTGGGATATGTAATATTAAATTGAACATGGCACAAAATATTACCTAATTTTTAATAAAAAAAATTGACAGATCTAAAAGAACATCCATTACACTTAGTTTACAAAAAACTGTACGTGTAACCCTACTATATACTATACGAAAAACATCGATTTGGATGCGGTAATCTTCAGGTAATACGCTTTGTCTGATTGTGAAACATTTTCCACCACTATTTTTCCGAAAACTTTTTGGTCTGTGCAATTTTTCCTGTAATTATTTATTTTGTCTAATAATTATTTTTGAAGCGAAATTTTTTTTCTAATAGTGCTTAGTTTTTCTAAAATTTTTGTACGCGGCGACATTTTTTTCATTGAATATTTTCTGTCATGTCACAATAAGGTTAATGGGTGGGAGGGTAGAAGAAAAAGAATTCTTATTTTTTGTATTTTTTTACAATATGTACTACCTAAACTCTATCACACTCGTCCCCCTAGTACGAGTTTCCTCATATCTTCAATTACTTAAATCTTTTTCCGATCTAAAATTTAAACCTATTAAATGAACAGACAAGTCGCTTCCCTCGGTGGCGCAATAGTCTAAGGTACTAATTGTAGGCTAGGCTACAAACTTTTTTGAATTGGTTCGGTTAGGTTTATGACTTTTGACCTAATTACTCGATTAAACAAGTGTTTACTACGAGTATTTTAGACATTATTTCATATATATTAAAGATGACCAAGAGTTTTAAAAAGTAAACAAGTATTAGTAAACATAAATATTATTTTTCAAATTAGATCGAATTTTTATTATTTTTCGGTACAAATTGTACATAAGAATGGGGGTTAAGAAATAACTGTACTAAAACATTAATTAAAAGGTGGTTTGTTTAGTTATTATTAAAAAAAAACTTTAATTAAGTACATGTTTGCATTTTCATAATTATAACAATATAACCATTAATATGGAGTTATTTTTATTTTATATTTAGATATATTGGGAGTTTGACTTTTGAGCAGTCATTAAATTTAAAATTAAACCGGTTAAAAAAAAACAATTATACCCACATCCCGGCCTAAGCTATCAGGAGAAAAATATACATAATCTAAAAATGCGGAATTATTTTTTAAAATGTATCGTTATATAAATCCAAGTATGCCATTCTCTTTAAATTAGTAGTTTTGTAACCGTGTAACCAAATTAAATATAAATATTCCGTCAGTTTAAACAAATAAGTTGTATAGTTTTAGCGTATAGTAGCCATCTTGAATTTTAAAAAAGCTCTTTATTCTTTATTTGCATTTAAAGCCTTAAGGAACGTATCGGTTTCTTATTCCAATTGATTAATAACTAACCTAACACAATAACAATAGCCGGCTTCGCTGGTTAGGCCTGACTTGCACGTGTCATAGCGTAAAAAAATCGCCTTAACAAGGGAGAATTGCTTATAAAACATGTATTGGTTAAGTAGTAGCTGAAATAAGCGATAAAAAACCCTGTACCTTTTCTATTGATGTACTGATGTAAGCGCAGTTTTTTAACTGAAAGAAAATATATAAATACCTCTCAGCTTTTAATTGTCTGCTATCTTTATTTTATATTTGCGATTATTTTTGTTTAGTTGGATTTAAAAACTTATTTACTTTACATATATTTAAAAAATTTTTAAATCGGTTCCTATACAGGGTGTTAAAAAAGTATGTAGCCAAACTTCAGGGGGCGATTCCTGGAGTCATTTTAGGAAGAAAAGTTTAAATAAGCATAGGTCCGAAAATGCATATCCAACAAGATACAGGGTAAAAACTGTTTGGTTTCCACTTTCTCCAACGTCGATCATGAGGATACGAGTGATCCCCGTCTGGAACACGTCCTGATAGTCAGGAAAAAATGTTCCATGCCAATCCATTATATTTATTTTCCCTCGGAGTAGTTGTTTCTGGTGGTTTCACACAAGATACAGGGTGTTAAACTTTGAAAAAAAAAATTGTTTTATGTAAATATCTTCAACATCGTTCGCTACCAGGGATGACCTTAGCAAATACTTTGTTAAAAAACTTTTTTGACATTTTTGTATTTTTTTTTGTATTGTCCAATTCAAAGTACATCTTTTAGGTCTCTTGTATTTTTTTCACTACTTGCTCTGTTTTCTAGATAAAAAATAAAAAGCATTTTATTACAAAACAAATTTCACGGTGGTATAACACTCTTTTAAAAGTGATTTCTCTAAAATTTTTATTTAGAATTTGAGGAAGCATTTACAATTCATAATCAAACAGGTTATACTACAGAAGTTGTTGAAAGTGTCCCCCATTAACTTCAATACAAGAATGAAGTCTTTTTACCATTGATTGTCGAACACGCTGAAATATTCCCGGTGTTTGCCTTATTTGATCACAAGAATTAACTATCCTTTGTCTTAATTCTTCCTCATTGTTGAGTGGAGTTTGTTAAACCAAAGATTTTAAATGTCCCCAGAGGAAAAAATCTAAGGGATTTAGGTCTGGTGATCTTGGTGGCCATGACTGTGGACCCGCTCGACCAATCCAATGCCCTTCGTAATGTTCATTCAAAAACTGACGTGCGACAATGCTAAAATGAGGCGGGGCACCATCATGCATGAACCACATTCCTGCTCTTACTGCCAAAGGGACATTTTCTAAAAGCTCTGGTAGCTCAAATTCCAAAAAAAAAAACGGTAGTGGTCACCATTTAATCGCATTGGCAAAAAATGGGGCCCGATAAGGTTGTCATTTACAATACCAACCCACACATTTACAAGAGAACTGTTGTTGAAAATTATCTTCAATTACTGCATGAGGGTTTTCGTCACACCAGACATGATTGTTATGAAAGTTCATAATCGCATTTCTTGAAAAACAGGCTTCATCCGTAAATAATATTTGACTTAAAAACCTGGGAGATGCCTCTTGTTGTTGGAGAAACCAAGTGCAATAGTTTAAACGCTGGGGGAAATCAGTAGGTAGCAGAGCTTGAACACGCTGTAGATGGTAAGGGTACAGCTGGTAATCTCGTAAAATTTGCCATACAGTTACGTGATTTATGTCTAATTGACGTGCAATTTTTCTCGTACTTGTACCAGGATTTTGATCAATTTCATGCAATACCGCTTCTTCTTGCTCCACCGTTCTAAGTACTGCAGGCCTCCCTACAGCATCCCTCCTCTCAAACGTACCTGACTCGCATAACGGTTCATGTATTCTTACAAATTGTCTGTGTGGTAGAATTCGGTTGGGATGTCTCTCTGCATAAATACGTCTTGCCTCTCTTGCATTACCTTGGGCCATCCCATAAACAAAATGCATTTCTGCCATTTCTGCGTTTGTAAATTGCACCATTCTCTAGCATACGTAACTTTTAGAGCTAATTAATCAATTAATTAACACATTTAATTAGCACGTAAAAAAATGAAACGTACTTATACGACATTGTTTATCGTTGTAATGGGACTTTGTCAAATTTTCGATATTGTTGATTGTTACCATGGGACTTATCAAATTTTGACAGTTTTGTTTTTCTTTCATTCCACGACATTCCATTTTTTCTAAAAAGTCGTATATTTAGTTGTGCTGTCTGAAAATTTATAAGAATGGCAAAAAAATTACTGCCGTACAATTAATTTTTATTATTATTGGTTAAGGTGTGCACCTACACGCCGCTGGACTTAATAAATTTATTTTAATTTGGACTTTTGCACCTTAACAAAATACTAGTTCCCAATTTCCCCTAAATTTTGTAAACAAAAATTACCCAGAAAAGACTTAGTATTTTTTTTAACCGTAAAATGTTTTTTCCAAATAAAATGCTTTTACAATACGCCAAAAATACAAAAATGTCAAAAAAGTCATTGGCGTACACTTTTTTTTAACAAAGTATTTGCTAAGGTCATCGCTGGTACGCCACTGGACTTGCTAATTGCAACTTTAGAACCAAAGTAGGCCCTTTTTACTAGAAATATCTCTGCCAATTTTCAATGAAAACAAGCAAAAGATGTTGAAGATATTTACAAAAAAAAAAAAAATTCAAAGTTTAACACCCTGTATCTTGCTGGATATGCATTTTCGGACCTATGCTTATTTGAACTTTTCTTCCTAAAATGACTCCAGCAATCGCCCCTGAAGTTTGGCTACATATTTTATTAACATCCTGTATATAAAATGTTTTTATAGGACACCCGGTACATCGGTAGCTAAAATTTTGAGGATTTCCTACCCCTTAATCTTGTAATACAAAACTGCTAAATAATAACAATTGGTCCCACTGTGCGACGACACTCCACGCGATTCATCGCCACTGCCAAGGGTTGCTGTGAAGTCTAGACCCGCGGCGTTGCCGGGCTTCAGGCCAAATCTTGTGGCTAAAATTTTTTAGTCGGCCAAAACGGACGGAAGGTTAATTGACAAAAATCGGTCCCCTCTGTTAGTTTTCTGTGTAAATGTGTCACAATAAAGTCGACTCTAAAATAAAGTCAGGTTTTATTCCAATAAATCCCTAATATTTAAAACAGCGACATTCAAAGGCGTCACATGTAAAAAAAACAGCGACATACATGGATGACATATTATAACAACGACAATTAATAATAATAAGTTTGTATATTTACACAAAAAAAAATACATGTTTAGCAAATGAGGACGCTTACTACAGTGGCGGCTCGTGACTTGTAAAACTGATGAGGCACCAAAGCCAAAAAAAAAACTTCATGAAATGGGAATAAATGATCAAATGCAATGTGTATTTTTTCCAATTTTCCCTTTCCATGATTGTCGAAAAATTTTATTTTCTACAAAGATAATAAATATACTTAGGTACTCACTTTAAATCTAAAAACAAAAATTACAGTTTGTAAACAAGCGGTATGCTTCTTTCTTTTAACAATACAAACTTTTATCAATTACGGTCGAACCTCTATAACTCGAACTCAAAGGGATAACCAAAACAGTTCGAGTTGTGGAGAGTTCAAGTTATAGAAATTCGAGTTAAAGAGGTTAAAATACATATAAAAAGTGCAGGGACCACTTGAAATGTTCGAGTTATAGAAGGTTCGAGTTTTGTCATTTTCATACAAAGTCTGTAAAAGTTCTTTTTCTATGGAAAAAATTGCCAGCGCGGAAAGTTTATCGTGTCATTTTTGATCGTAACTGGACTAGTTAAAACAAGATTACAAAGTTTTTTAGTTTCACTAAAAATTTCACATAGATTTAACTTTTAGGCACTTAAAATGTTAGTCTTTATAAAAAACTGATAATTCATTTTTTAATGTGTCTATATCAAACTTTTTTATATGCATTTTCTAAACTATCAATACATTTTTTGGGAACATTTTTCGAATATTCATCGAAGTCTGAGTACTGCAACAAATTCTAATTTTTTGAAATCTTTAATCCTTGTTTGTAACTGAAAAGTTATATTATCCAAAACTTCATAATATAATAAATTATATTCCTTAAAAATAGTTTCCTCAGAATTTTTAAGGACAATTGGAGCTCCTGTTACATTTTTAGTTTTCTCGAATATATCTTCAAAAACTTCATATTTATCTTGTAATCTTGAACAGCATATTTTAATTTGAGTGATGCACATATTTACATCTACGTTAACTTGTTGCAAAAATTGATACAGGATATTTTAATAGTGGTAAATATCTTAAAAATTAAAATCAAAAAAAGGAATTTAAAACTTTCAGTTTTTAAGAAAACCTTGTGCCATAAGTGTAGACTTTGAATTTGAAGCTTCGAGAAAACTCCTTGCGTCGTTTCCGTCTTTTCAAAATTACTGCGGCGTTGAAATGATACATTTTTTTAATAAAAATACAGCATAAGCAAAGTTTTATTAAAAGCTCAAAACAATGACTAATTAGGTAATCGGTTGGCGAATGACTCAAAACAGGTGACGGGTATTACATAATTTGCATGGATGCGACAAAATCTTACCAGCGATTTATTTAACTGATAGATTCGCATTATAGAGTTTTTAGTCTTTGAACGACCTTAATAATTTTCCGCCACGTAATGTGGACCAAACGCGATATGACCACCCGCAGCGTAAGTGAAGCGGAGCTGCCAGCCGCCTCATGGAAACCCAAAATTTAGCGAATTCTAAAGCCAAGTTTATGCAGGGAAGAATATTTTTTTGAAATATTTTATTATTTTATATTATAAACAACAAGTGAAATTAAAGAAAGAAAAATAAGAAAAAAGTTTTCTGCTTCAGCCGGGGATCAAACCAGGGATCTCTTGCTATCTAGGCAAACATTCTACCACTGAACCACGGAAGCCACACATACATTTTCGGAAAACTTATATCTATGCGGGCCGCGGTGTCTCAATACAAGAACGAGAGACACTCAGGTATTAACACGACCAAGTCATCCAACCCAACTGATCTCTAAATTCTTCTTTCCCACTGTCAAAGATATGATAACTCAAATAAGACGTAAAGAATCAACGTCTGAAAGCCTGAGATCACCTTTTCGTGTGTTAAACTTTTTTCTTATTTTTCTTTCTTTAATTTCACTTGTTGTTGATAGTTTTAGGTCCTTGCATTATTTACAATTTGGTATTTAATAATTTCATATTATATTGTTAAAAGCATTCCAGTAAAACAAAAAACTAAGGGTTTTGTGCTTTAAATTATGTAAGGCCAGCGTGGCATGCTGATGCACACAAATTCATCACTTTTTTCATCGCCTCACCTAACCATGCAGTCAAGCGCACGAGTTACAGAAGAGTTCGGTTCAGTCCGCTAGGGCCAATATGTTATGGCGCGAGTTGCGAATGACGATTCAGTTTATTTATTCATTTCATGTTGTAGGTTCATTTTTATCTGGGGCTTTAATGAAAAAACACAAAGTTTAAGTAGCAGAGGGCGAAAAAGCTTGATAAATAATTAAGCAAAGATTATGCCCGAAAGGTACACTGAAGTACTTGTCTAGGGGTTTTTAATTACTTCTCTACTTAATAACCCAAAAACAACACGTTCAGTAACAATATAAATTTAACCCACTACTTACTCAATAAATAAAAGTAATAACAAAACTTTTATTTAATACACTCTTTTAAAAGCAAAAATAATAATAATGATAAATAATAAAATAAAATAGGTAGGGGAAGTGTACCTAAAATGGGACAGTAAGGAAAAATGGGCACTTCCGACCAAACTAAATGTCGCAACGTTGCACTGTATCGCTAGATTTGTTCATTGGGATCGACATAGGCCGCCGTTTTTTTTTAAATTAGCCATTGCAGCTCGTGCAGTATTTTTATTTTTATTTTTGTGTGTTCCTCCTGCAACTTTTTATTTAAATGCTGTAAGAATTGACTACTGAATAAGGTACTCTTCTACGATCAAACATGCTGTTTTTGGCTAAATGAAAAATAATTAAAAAATAGGATTAGTTTAAATATTTTATATGAGATTAAGGTAAAATGGGAAATTGCTAAAGTAGCTAAAACGGGATATCCCGTTTTACCTCAAATAAATGACAGATGAAAACTAATTAATTTTGTGTTTTTTTTAGATGCTGCCTATTTACGAACGATTTTTTGTTTTCGTTAAGTCTCTGTGTCTTTTTTTATAATAAGCATTATTGGAAATATTTTACTGGTTATTATTTAACCAAGAAATAATTTGTTTTAGATATACCTATCTTTGTGCCATATTAAGAATAAAGAGCATATTATTGTTAACATTCCTAGATGATTTGTTTAAACAAATTATATCTCACTTTAGTTTTATCTGTTGGTCGTATTTTAATTTTTTTTTATTAAACCAGTTGCTTTGTATTTTTAATGTTAATTTTATATCCCATTTTACCTTGAAATGGGAAACTGCAGTGGTCTAGATTTTTTTAAAATAACAAATTATTTTGAAGTGTTTAAAGTACTACAAATGAACTATATATACGAACAAAAAACAAATTTTTCATCAACCGCATAATGTTTTAAACAAATAACGTCAAACTTTTTTGTATAAATTTTTAAAGTATCTCATTTTAAGTACACTTCTCCTACCTATAAAAAATAATAGACCTAATTAAATAAAAACAAAAAATAAATGAATAATAATTTCATCAATCAATTTGATCAATATATTATGATCAATTATAATTTATTGAGTAATATGGATTATTTCATCATATACGGCATCGATAAAATCCATCTTTTCACTTTATATTTAAAAGGTTTTTTGATTAAATATTTTTAAGTTCCAGAGATGATGAATTATATTATTTTGGCCCAAGAAACAAAAAGCATTTTTGTCTAATTCGTTTGGTTGGTCTGGAATAATTGACTGCTCTATTTCTAGTATTTACATTATGGTCTATTATTTGTAAGTATACTGGGTTTAAATGTATAAAAAGCTTTTGAACAAATAATTTAAGTTTTTAAAATCTAAAATGGTTAAGTTAGTAGCTGTACTCCTGTCGTCGAACCGGGTTGGGTCGGTATACCAAACCTAACTTGGTTAGATTAGTATACCTCAGTGGCAACTCGCCATAGGTTTGCAGGTTTGCACAACCCCCCAAAAATATAGGTAAAATAATAAAAGAACTGTTAATTATACATTTTTAAATTCCCAACAGAATTATGTACATTTATACGCTACCGCACCCTCTTATATCGCGTGCGCCGGCGCACAATGGGTTATACGGCGGAGCTAGCACGACATTAGCCCTGTATATGTTTTTTTAAATTATGATAACCAAACCCACCCAATGTATTGCAGATAGTCCAGTTAATAAAAAAAATGGAATTGAAAAAAAAAGTCTTAATGTATTTCTTTGTAACAGAGCCCTAAAGTTAAAAAATATTTTGGGAAATTTTTTTTTGTATTTTTACAGTATTTTCAAATAAAAAAAATTACAAACAGCACCTTTTGGGTATATTGGTATAAAGTGGGCATAACCAGTAACTGCACTTTTAAAAACTACTAGTAATTTTCTAATTCCAAAACCGTTTTTATGGTTTAAAATTTTTGAAATATATTTATTAAGTTTATTTTCGTCTCTATTTTTCTTTGTAAAGCCTGCAGAAACAAGCTTGGTAAGGCTTGGTAAAATCTCCACCAGAATATTAGAGAGGGGGGTCTATTTTACTAAAAAAACAAAATGCTTGCTGCTCCTAGCCGCCCCGTGTTTTTGGGGGTAGCCCTAAACACTGCCATGTACGTGTTCTTTATACAGTCAGTGTATCAGCCAAATGGAATAAATTCGTCAGCGGATTGAATTTAGATTATTCCGAAAAATCCAAAAGTACGTCGACTGAGATTTTTAACGAGCAATATTTTTGTTCGAAATTTTTTTTGTATAGAAGCCTTGCAAAGGGGTCTACTCGCATACAACTTGTTTTTTCAAATAAGATAACCCCACTTGTGGCACCTTGTTCGAAAGCTTATCAAAAAAGAAAAACGATGAACTACTGTTTTGTGACACGTGTCAAATATTTTAAAAAAACTAACCTTACTTTTTTGCCATTTTTAGACAATAAAAATATATAAAATTTATAATTTAATTAAAAAACTTAAGTAAAAAGTTAGTAACATCCAACCTCTTTTGCAACTGGTAGACCCAACTTGTGGCAACTTATTGGAATGCTTATTAAAAAAGAAAAAATATGGTGCGTGATCCTAAACCCCGAAAACCCCTCCTCCATCCTTAAAGGTGGACAGTTTCCAACTTTAGAGCTTTATTATATTGTATTGTCGCTGTAACTATAAGTCCACACCAAAGATGTTGATCGGATATGTACAAGTTGGTCAAAATTGACTTACAAGAGGGACAAGGGCGGCACCAGTTCCACAATTTTAAAAATATATTTAAAAATTCGTGATCCCTATCCCCAAAAGTCCCTACATATCAATTTTGAACGAAAACGGACATACTAAGATGGTCCCCTTCCACTCTCTTCAAAGGGGTGGGGGGTTGCCAACTTTAAAGCATTATAATATTGTATTGGCACTGTAACTTATAATAACTATAAGTCCACAACAAATTTGATGTTGATCGGATATGTACAAGTTTGTCAAAATTGCTGAAGGGGGAGGGGGGCGTTACTTTTACAATTTTAAAAATCTAATTAAAAATTCTTCAATTTTGAACGATATCGGACATACTTAGATAGTAGCCCCCCTCCAGCATTCCCAAAGAGGGGGGTGCTGTGAACTTCATAATATCATTATATTGTATTGTCATCGGAACTTTAGGTGTGTACCAAATTTGAAGTTGATCCGATGTCTTGAAGTGGGTTAAAACTGAGTTAAAATTGAGTGTCGCGCTAGTCCTCTCATATAATGGTCGGGCAGCAAAACGCTATCTTCGTCAATTTTTGGGGGATTTTGATAAACATTGGCACATTTATACATCGATCCAAGAAAAGTAAAAAACTAAAAAATTTTTGGTCTGTTTGTCTCTCTAAGCTGCGTATCAGTGCCCTGAATTTTCTGGTTTGCACCTTTCCACGTTTTTCAAAATATCTCAAAATCAAAAACGAACTAAATTTTTATTATCACGGTTTTCGTTAGGTAACACCTGTCTCTATGGGCCTATGTACCTCAAATTTAAGAAATATTTATCGATTAAAAAAAAAATATGTCAAAGTCAAAACCTTGACGAATTTGTAGTGATTTTTTTAAAACTTGAATTTTTGGACCCTGTCAAGAAATTTCTGAAGCGGATTTTATCTGACATACTTTTTTTTCTTCCTTTTGAGTCTCGCTATACTAAGCTTTTTAAAATATTAAAAAATATTGCAGGGAAAATCTGCAGCAGAACCACAAATACCCAGCTGTCGCGTTTTTCGCAAAATTCAAAGACTTTGGACTGCTGATACAAATCAATTTTTTTAAACTTTATTTGAAAAAACATAAAAGAGTATTTACTGGTTCTAATAAAAAACTAAATAAAAAAGTTACACCTCTAAAAAAAAACTATAAATATAATCCAAAATATTCAAAAATTTACCGCAAACATGGAAAAGTCACTGGCTCAAAATATCGGTTTTTTAATTTTGGGTCCCCCGAAACCTTTGTTCTACTATAGACAGGCTTTTAAGTGGTGTGATTTTTTTTTCAAAATATACGTGGTAAGTGGTAGCAAAAAAGCGTTTAAAGCTGGATATTTTTCCGTTTTTTTAAAAACTATCCAAATCGTATACTGGTCGGTCAGTTAGCCGCCATTTTCGTCCATTTTTGGGGGATTTTCATAAAAATTGACAAGTTTGTACATTGACCTTAGAGAAGTAAAAAATAAAAAAATTTGGTTGGTACTCCACTCTAAGCTAACGTTTCAGTGCCCTTAACTATCATTTTTGCATCTTCTCACTTTTATCAAAATAACTCAAAATCAAAAAGAGACAAAACATTTTTTGTTACGGTTTTAATTAGGTAAGACCTGTCTCTATCGGCCCGTCCAACAAAACTTTTAGAAACATTGTTTTTTTATAAGAAAAATAATTTCAAATTAAAAAATTTGACAAAGTAGTGATTTTTTAAAACTATTTTTTCTATAAGCGTGCGGAAAAGTCCACTTTTCCGCACGCATTTTAGTGTGGAAAGTGCCACTTTCCCGCACTAGTGCGGAAAAGTAAATTTGTTACGATTTTGAGGTGTTCTATAACATTTAGACCGTTCAAAATACATTTGTATCTTTCCTAGCACACGAAATATCCTAAAAATATTCAAATTGACTAAAATTCTGCTACATTTTCAATATTTTCGATAAAATAAAGTTTTTTAACCTCCCCGGTATAAATATCGTCATTGTCAATGTCAAACAACAATGAACACTAGTGGTTTTAGATTTGGCATCTTAAATCACCATAGCAACAAAGTACAAACAAACTGTCAAAACAAAGCCAATTTTGCAGATACAAGCGTCTTTTGAATTTTTCAAACAAAAAAATCAGATTTTCAATGGATTCTTCGGACGAAGATCTATCCCAGTCAGTTCTAGAAGCCGCTAGAATGTGAATAATAATAATTGATTTGATTAAAACGTTTTGAATATAAATAATTTTCTGATTAATTTTTAGTTTTTTCCTCACGCTTATAGAAAAAATAGTGTACCTAACTCGTGCGTAAAGTGTCTTTTCCGCACTTGATTGCTGGCCAAACTCCGCTATCGCGTCGTTTGGCCATCTGCAATCGCGTGCGGAAAAGAGGCACTTTCCGCACTAGTTAGGTAAACTATTATTTTTTAACTTTGTCAGAAAATTTTTAATGAGGATTTTATCTGACGTACTTTTTCCCCCTCTAAGTCTGCCTATAATTTTCTTTCTAAGATATTAAAAAATATTGCAGGAAAAATCTGTAGCAGAATCACAAATAACAAGCAGTTGCGTTATTCGCAAAATTCAAAGATTTTAGACTACTTATACATAACCATTTTTTATACTTTATTTGACCATAATTTAAAAGCGCATTTAACGTTTTTAATAAAAAAACTAAATATCAAATTCACCTGCATAAAAAAATATCCAAAATGTTCAAAAATTTACCGTGAACATGAAATAATCGCTGGGTCAAAATAACGGTTGTCTAAGCGAAAATTACGCGTTTGGAGTTAAACCGCTGGGGATTTTTTGGATTGTGTTTATTTTTGGGTTCCCAAAACTATTTATTTTACTACAGACAAGTTTTAAAACGATATAATTTTTTTAATTATATACTTCATAAGTGAGAGCAAAAAAGCGTCTAAATTTGGATATTTTTTAGTTTTTATCACTAAAAAAAGTACTCTGCCAATATATGAGCACCTAAGCTTTAGGTACTATAGTTATAGTGTACGTGTGAGCTAATATAACCAAAAACTATATTATATATATTTTATTCAACTCGACTCAATTACCTTTGATACCACACAAGCCATGTCTTGACTTAAACTCTAATTTTTGAAATCTACCCCCACCCTTTTTCTTAAAAAAAACAAAAATGTATTTTGTTTAACTCCAGACTTAATTACCTTTCGTTTGATATCACACACGCCATATTTTCTTAATCTACCCCCACCCTTTAATTTAGCTTGCGTGCGGTAGATTTGGTTCATTTTTAAATGGGATCATCTCGACCCAAGACCCAGCCTAGGTACCAAATTTCATTCAAACCGGGCAAGTGGTTTTTGAATTATGCGGGTTAGTCGTTACAGACATACAGACAGACAGACGGCGTGACAAAAAAGTTTCAAAATCATCTGAAACGCACAGATATATAAAAATTTTTGAAATCGGATGAACTTTTTTTTCTCGAAAACATTAGGATCACCATCGCTCACACTACTATTATAGTATTGTTACAAATTTAAGTTATTTAAATTTTATAGTTAGAATTTATTTAGGTTTAGTGTAGTATTAGGTTGATTTATCTTAAGGTTGTATTCTGAGTCTAGGTTTTAGTTGCGTTATCTGTGACTTGTGGTCGCATTAATACGAGAACTTTCCGGACGTCGAAGACTGCTGAAAAGTTCGAGAGATATGGACGACCCTATATATAGGGCCGCGGTCGCGCATCGTGAGTCAGTCACAGATAACGTACTGTAGTGGTCGTGAGATATTAACACGAAGTTAATAGACCGATTATAGTAGTGAATTATCAGCGAGTTATTAGTAAGTGTAAGTGCGTGTTTTTGTACATGATTATCAAAATAAATTGACATATCGTTTTTTGACATTTACGAGTTTTATTTGAAGCAGTGAACCCGTAACAATTGGTGTCAAAAGTGAGATTAAAATAAATAAATAGTGCAAAGACTATCCTTACATAGTACCACCGGCTAGGACAATTGAAAAGAAGAACAGTAAGTGATTTTGCCAGAATATTCAGAACTGAATAGTGCAAAGACTACTTACATAGTATCACCGGGTAGGACAACTGGACAGAAGAACAGTTAGTGATTTTTCTAGAATATTCGAAGAAGTTCGATATTGTTTTATTCAAAAACCAAAAGAGATATTTGAGAACCGATTTCGACATTAACCTTACAGTCCAAAAATTGATAATTAGATAGATTTTCTAGAATATTCTATCACTTTCTACGACGTTCTATTCAAAAACCAGAAGAAATATCCAAAAAGCGACTTCGACATTAGTTTAGTTATTTCAAAAGTAAGAATTAGGAAGAATTTCTAGAATATTCCATAACATTCTACGACGTTCTATTTGAGAACCAGAAGAGATATATAAAAAGCGACTTCGATATTAGTTTAAATAGTTAAAAAAATAAAAATCAGAAAAAATTTCCAGAATATTCCATAACATTCTACGGCGTTCTATTCGAGAACCAAAAGAGATAATCAAAAAGTGACCTCTACATTTGCCTAGTAGCAGAAAGAGTGACATTTACTGGTATATTCCAGAACATTCCATTAGGTCTTATTTAAGAGTCAGAGGAGATATTGAAAAAAAAACCGACTACGACATTAGCTTTATAGACCAAAAATAAACATTTTAAGTGATTTATCAGGAAGTTGATGCTTACTAGACAAGGATCAGCAAAGATGGAAGATCTAACTAAAATGATGCAGGCTCTAGCAGCTCAAATGGCTCAAAATCAGAACGATATGAAACAGACCATTGAACAAAACCAGAACGATATGAAACAGACATTTGAGCAAAGATTAGATGGCATTCAAGAAAACTTCGATCAAATAAAGAGCAACTCCGAACAGGTCAGAGAAGAGTTCAAGAGTGCAACCGAAGATCTTAAGGAAGAAATAACTCGAAGAATGCATAGTGTAGAACAAAAGGTACAAAATAAATTGCAGAATGTAGAAGAAAAGGTACAAAATGTTGAGGAAAAGGTACAAAATGTTGAAGAAAAAGTGGAGACCAAACTACAGAATGTTAGGGAAGAAGTTTTTCAAACCATAGAAGAAAAATTCCAGGACATGTCAAAACAGTTTATACAGCTTCAGAAAGAACACAACAAAATAAAAGCTCAAGGATGTGTTGTAAATTCCAACCAAAACATTAAGCCTCCAAATTTTGATGGTACGTCTTCCTGGTCTACTTACAAACAACAGTTTGAAGCTGCCGCTGCTGCAAATGGTTGGGATGATGAAGAAAAAGCTAGAGCTTTGTTAGTAGCTCTACGAGAACCTGCTCTGGGACTTTTACGGTCCATTCCAGTCGAATAAAAACAGAATTATAATGCTTTAGTGGCAGCATTAGAAAGAAGGTATGGAGGCGAACACTTGCGAAATTTACATTGGTCAGAATTAAATATTCGTTAACAAAGACCAGGAGAATCATTGCAAGAGTATGAAGCAGATATCAGGAGGGTGATGTATTTAGCTTACCGATATGCCAGAAAATTACAGAGATCCCTTCACGGTAGATCGCTTTATTAACGGATTACGAGACACGGACTTAGCAAAGTTACTTCGTCGAGAACGCTTCCATAACAGCAGTGAAGTGTTGATTCGAGCGCTTGAAATTGAATCATCAAATAATATGTCTAGGCCAAAAGTAAGACCTGTTTCAATTCATGAGGTCAACTCAAAAACGCTAAACCAAATGTTTCAATCACTGATAGAGAAGATTGACTCTTTGAAAGAAAGCAGACGATCCCCTCCAAATGTAAAGTGTTTTAGATGCGGACGAACAGGACATATTCAACGCGATTGTCGCGTCCAGATAAGGTCTCGCTCGCCATCTAGCGGGAGTACCGAAGAAGAGATCAGGAAAACTAAAACTAGTCAACGCAGAGGGGTGGGTGTTGGCTAATGGGAATGGAGCCCCCAAAATTTACTCTATTAAGAGCCTAAAACATACTGCTGACAGTCTTAACATCGACGGACTCATTAATGGGAGAAAAGTTAATATAACAGTAGACACTGGTGCTGCCATATCATTGCTGAAGTTCAAAATTGCAACGAGAAATAAAATTCGACCAATAGAAAAGAAAATAACACTTAAGACTGTGACTGGAGAATCCGCCGACGTGTTGGGGCAGACAGATATAGACCTACAACTGGGAAGATTGAAGATTCGCCACACTGTATTAGTTGGCGAAATAGAAGATGAATTTATTTTGGGAATGGACTTGATAAGTAAACATGGATTTGCATTTGATAATAAACTTAATACCCTAAGATTTGGGAATGAAGAGTTCATTTTGTCAAATAGTCACTTCAATAAAGAACCAATAAAGGTGGTGGCAGTATGGACAACAAGACTGGTCGGTAACAGTCAGACCATAATTTTTGGGAGGCTAGAAAGTAAAACATCAAGCTGCGTCGGACTCATAAGCCAACAGAACAGACCCAACACCTACCTCGTTGCAAAGGCAGTAGTTAAAACCGATAAAGACATCCCGATTAGAGTCGCCAATCTTTTCCCAAATAGTGTAAAAATTAATAAGGGGGAGGTGGTAGCCTTATTTGAGCCAGTCCAGAAAGTAACAAGATGTGAAGAGCCAACTTCGGAGGATAAAAGCAAGTTACCAACGGCAGCAATTTCAGTCCACTTGGCAACATCTCACTCCAGAAGAATTTAGTAAAGCGAGAGAGTTTATAGAAGAGCAAAGCAATATCTTTAAAACTAAGAGTAGTTCGGGATGCACAAACCTTATTCAACATTCCATCAACACTGGCGATGCCCAACCGATAAGACAGCCCCCAAGAAGACTACCAATGGCCAAACAAGAAGAAGTTCACAATCTTATTAATAAAATGCTCAGTGACGGTGTTATTGAAGAGTCATCAAGTCCTTGGTCATCTCCTGTGGTGTTGGTCACTAAAAAGGATGGAAGTACTAGATTTTGTGTCGACTACAGGAAACTTAACGATGTGACCAAGAAAGATAGTTACCCACTGCCAAGAATAGATGACACATTAACAACGTTGGCAGGATCGTATTGGTTTTCTACTCTTGATCTGAAAAGTGGGTATTGGCAAGTAGGAATCTTTGAAAGAGATAAAGAGAAGACAGCATTCTCTGCTGGCAGTGGACTTTATCAGTTTAATGTGATGCCATTTGGCCTATGCAATGCCCCAGCTACATGTGAAAGACTAATGGAAGTCGTTCTACGAAGCCTTACTTGGAAAACCTGCCTAGTCTATTTGGATGATGTCATAGTAATGGGGAAATCATTTCAAGATCATCTAGACAATTTACGGGAAGTATTCTCAAGAATCAGGAACGCAAATCTTAAATTAAACTCAAAGAAATGTTTTCTGTTCCAAGAAAAAGTTGAGTTCCTGGGTCACGTCGTTTCCCGAGAAGGCATCCATACCGACGAAAAAAAGTTACAAGCAATAAAAGAATGGTCTCAACCTCGTGACAAACATGAATTAAGAAGCTTTCTGGGTCTATGTACATACTACAGACGATTTGTAGAAGGGTTCGCCAAAATAGCGTCTCCATTACATAGACTTACAGAAGATAAAGCTTCTTACAGATGGAATACCGAATGTGACCAAGCATTTAGAAGACTAAAAGCAGCATTATGTTCTAGTCCGATTCTCGCATACCCTATTCCCAAAGGTAGATTCATATTGATGCGAGCAACGATGGCATAGGAGCAGTACTCTCCCAAGTACAAGATGGAGAAGAACGGGTCATCGAATTTTTCAGCAAGAAGCTATCCAAACGAGAGAGAAATTATTGTGTTACCATAAAGGAGCTCCTAGCCATCATTAAATCCGTAGATCACTTTCACAAATATCTCTACGGACAAGAGTTTCTGATTAGAAGAGATCATGCTGCGTTACAGTGGCTCATGAAAATGAAACAACCTGAGGGGCAAGTTGCGAGATGGATAGAAAAGCTACAACAATACCATTATTAAATTAAGCACCGAGCGGGAAGGGTGCATAATAATGCGGATGCATTGTCTAGAAGACCTTGCCCTGAGGATTGTAAACATTGCAGGAGAATTGACCAGAAAGAAGGAATTACCTACGTACGTCAGATAAAATTGGAACCGGATGAAGAATGGATGGCGGCTTCAGTTAGAACCACACAACTTGACGACAATGATATAGGACCTATTTTGCGATTAAAAGAAGAGAACAAGCCACGACCATCATGGCAAGATATCACAAATCAAGGGATGATATTCAAATCACTGTGGGCACAATGGGATTCACTGATAGTAGAAGAAAACATTCTTAAACGTGCCTTGGAAAGTGCCGATGGCCTTACTGTGATTAATCAAGTAGTAGTTCCTAGGAGCATGGTAGACAATGTAATTGCCGAATGCCATGGTGGAAAATCAGGTGCGCACCTAGGCATAAATAAAACTATGG
This sequence comes from Aspidapion aeneum, assembly GCA_963576565.1. Lineage (NCBI taxonomy): Eukaryota > Metazoa > Arthropoda > Insecta > Coleoptera > Brentidae > Aspidapion > Aspidapion aeneum. The sequence continues at coordinate 56,247,642 of OY755042.1, forward strand.
ACAAAATTCGAAACCGATTTTATTGGGTCAATTACTTTCGAGATGTACAAAACTGGTGCCGCCGATGTTCGACTTGCGCAGCCAGCCAAGGTCCCAAAACAAGGTCCAAAGGTCAAATGAAACAATATAACGTAAGCCTGCCATTTGAACGCATTGCTATTGATGTGGCCGGACCATTTCCAGAAACTAAAAAGGGCAACAAATACATCCTTGTTGTCATGGATTACTTTCGTAAATGGCCAGAAGTTTTTGCTTTGCCTAACCAAGAGGCCATTACAGTTGCAGAAGTTCTGGTAAATGATGTTTTCAGCAGATTTGGCATTCCTTTGGGACTACATTCAGATCAAGGGAGGAACTTTGAATCAAAGCTTTTCCAGAATCTCTGTGACCTTTTAGGAATACATAAAACACGAACTACTGCTTTACATCCGCAGTCAGATGGTATGGTTGAAAGATTTAATAAAACAATAGAAGAACATCTTTGCAAAATTGTTAATGAGCACCAAACAGATTGGGAACAATATATTCCATTGTTTTTGATGGCCTACAGAACCGCCATAGACAATACGACAGGATCTACTCCATCTAGTATCCTGTTTGGTAGAGAACTGCGTTTACCATGTGATATCATGTTTGGTTCACCTGAAGAAGAACACTTAGAGGTTAATGATTATGTCGAACGTTTAAGGCAAAAGCTGCACGATATCCATGGGGTGGTTAGAGAGCGAATAGAAATAGCCAGTGACCGCATGAAAGCGAGATATGACCTGAGAGCAAACTCTTCAGGGTTCAAAGAGAAGGATCAAGTCTGGCTATACAATCCTCAACGCAAGAAAGGAAGATCACCTAAGTTGACACCACCATGGAAGGACCTTATAAAGTTGTTAAGAGAATTAATGATGTAGTCTACCGAATACAGAGAAGCCCGAAGTCCAAGATGAAAGTTGTTCATCTAGACAGACTAAAACCTTACCTGGGAAATGTTGATCGAGACGATCAAACCTGAAGAGGAGGATAGTGTTACAAATTTAAGTTATTTAAATTTTATAGTTAGAATTTATTTAGGTTTAGTGTAGTATTAGGTTGATTTATCTTAAGGTTGTATTCTTAGTCTAGGTTTTAGTTGCGTTATCTGTGACTTGTGGTCGCATTAATACGAGAACTTTCCGGACGTCGAAGACTGCTGAAAAGTTCGAGAGAGATGGACGACCCTATATATAGGACCGCGGTCGCGCATCGAGAGTCAGTCACAGATAACCTACTGTAGTGGTCGTGAGATATTAACACGAAGTTAATAGACCGATTATAGTAGTGAATTATCAGCGAGTTATTAGTAAGTGTAGGTGCGTGTTTTTGTACATAATTATCAAAATAAATTGACATATCGTTTTTTGACATTTACGAGTTTTATTTGAAGCAGTGAACCCGTAACAGTATTATTATTATTATTATTATAGGTCAAATTCAAAAATTTTGGACTGCTTAAATACAAAACCATTTTTTGAAGGAGTTAAAAAATTCAAGTTTGAAAAAAATTACTACTTTGGAAAACAAACTGTTTTTTTCTTGAAATAAAAAAAAATTTCTAATAGTTGTGTTAGGCGGACCGAGAGAGACATGTCTCACATAATTAAAACCGTAATAAAAAATATTTTGACTCTTTTCGATTTTGAGTTATTTTGATAAAAGGTGCAAACTGTAAAGTTAAGAGCACTGAAACGCAGCTTAGATTGGACTACCAACCAACTTTTTTTTACTTCTCCTAAGTCAATGTTGAAACTTGCCAATTTTTATGAAAGTCTCGCAAAAATTGACAAAAATGGCGAACTGATCGACCAGTATACAATTTGGATATTTTTTAAAAAAACTGAAAAATGTCCAAATATAAACGCTTTTTTGCTACCACTTACCATATATATTTTGAAAACATTTTTACACCATTTGAAAACTTGTCTATATTAAAACAAAATATTTCAGGGGACCCAAAATTAAACGCAAAACAAGAAATTCCGAGCCGTTTATCTTCAAACATGTCATTTTTATTTAAAAACTCATTATTTTGAACCAGTGCTTTTGCCACGTTTGCGGTAAATTTTTTAATATTTTGAATCATATTTATCTTTTTTTTTAGAAAGTAAATTTTGCACATCCAGATAATTAAACCAGAACAATGGACAGAACACTACAAGGGACTGCTGCAGGAGACGAGACCCGAATATCTGGCAGCCTCTCCGAGAAGAGACATACAAGTACATGGAGAGGAAGTAATCATCGAAAAAGAAATGATAAAGAATAATATTAAAAAGCTTAAATCCGGAAAAGCTGGCGGACCTGGGGGAATATATGCTGAAATGCTCAAATATGGATCAGAGAAACTAGTCGAAAATCTCACATATATTATTAACCAATGCATAAACGGACATCCAGTACCTAATGATTGGAAACTTGCATTCAATCCTCAATACATAAAAAAGGAAACAAGCTGGATTGCAACAATTACAGAGGAATTTCAGTAACCAGTACTCTAAGTAGAATGTACGGTAGGATTCTTAGAGATCTTATAGAGAATGATGTTCATGAACAAGAAGAAGAAGAGCAAAGTGGGTTTCGCTCAGGCAGATCTTGTAGTGATAATGTTTTTTGTCTTAAACAAGTAATTGAGAAAAGAAGCGCCAGAAATATAGAGACTCATGTTACCTTTGTAGACCTACAAAAAGCATATGATACCGTTCCAGTAGAAAAATTATGGACAGTGTTAGAGCAAACTAATATCAATCATACATACATAAAAGCTGGCGGACCTGGGGGATACAAAGGGTCAAAATCTAAAATTAAAATTGGAAATCGACTTTCAAAAGAATTCCTGGTAACAAAAGGCTTAAGACAGGGATGTTGTATCTCTCCAACTCTTTTTAAAATATATATCGCAGTAGCTCTAAAAAACTGGAAACGTAAAGTGCACGGCATGGGAATACAACTTCACGACCGATTTACCATATACACACTACAGTTTGCTGACGACCAAGTAATTGTGGCTAATGATAAAGAAGACATGGAGTATATGATGAGAAAGTTAAAGAATACCAAAAGTGGGGATTAACAGTGAAAGTGGACAAGACACAGTACTTATGTATTGGAAACGAATCCAGTGAGTTAGTACTAGAAAATGGACAAACAATATCTCCATGCAATGAGTATGTATACTTGGGTGTCACATTTGATAAGACAGGTACAGACTGTAAAGAATTGGAAAAAAGAATAGTAAAAGCAAAAAAAGTTATTGGATGTCTTAACAGTATTTTATGGAGCAGAGAGATAAAAAAGAATGTAAAATTTAACATATATGAAACAATGGTCAAAAGCACGCTGTTGTATGGAATAGAGACTTGTCACGTAACAGAAAAGTACAAAACAAAAATGGAAAGTGTCGAAATGGATGCAATAAGAAGATCAATGAGAATATCTAGAATAGATCACATAAGAAATGAGATCATAAAAGAAAGAATGGGAATCGAGGGAAGCATAACGGATGACATCACTAGAAGGCAACTGATATGGTACGGCCATGTACAACGGATGAACGACGAAAGATTACCAAAGCAGGTCCTAGAATGGCAACCAATAGGGCGCAGAAAAAGAGGGCTTCCTAAACTAGAATGGCAGCAGTCAATCCAAAGATCAATGAGTCAAAAAAATCTGACTGAGGATGATTGTCAGGATCGAAGGAGGTGGAGAATAGGCGTCGGACAACGTAGAAAAACGTTCTAAACCGACATAGTAGTAGTAAATTTTGCATTTAGTTCTCTATTAGAACCACTAAATAGTCTTTTGAGTTTTGTTCAAATAATGTTTTAAAAAAATGATTTGTATAAAAAGTCCAAGTCTCTAAATCTTACGAAAAACGCGACAGCTTGGTATATGTGACTGTACTACAGATTTTTCCTGCAATATTTTTTAATATTTTAAAAAGTTTAGTATAGCGAGACTCAAAAGGAAGAAAAAGATATATGTCAGATAAAATCCGTCTTAGAAATTTCTTGACATGGTTGAAAAATTCAAGTTTTAAAAAAATCACTACTTTGGTAAATTTGTCAAAGTTTTGAATTTGACATTATTTTTCCTGAAACTAATTGACTTTTTTTGATTTTGAAATATTTTGATATTTTAGAAAGGTGCAAGACAGAAAGTTAAGGGCACTGATACGCAACTTATAGTGGAGTGCCACCCACTTTTTTTATAGTATTTGCTGTCAAAATCCCCCAAAAATTTACGAAAATGGCGGTTTAATGCCCGACCATTATACGATTTGAATATCTATTAATAAAAACTGAAAAATATTAACTTTAAACGCTTTTTTGCTACCACTTACCAAGTATATATATTTTTTTTAAATTATACCGCTTAAAAGCCTGTCTATAGTAGAAAAAAGGTTTTCGGGGGACCCAAAATTAAACGTAGAATAAAAAATCCCCGCCCGTTTAACTCCAAAAGTGTAATTTTTGCGTAAAAAAACGTTATTTTGAACGAATGATTTTTTCATGTTTGTGGTAAATTTTTTAATATTTTGGATTATATTTTTAATTCTTTAAAAAAAAATTAAATCTAGAATTTAGTTCTCTATAAGAACCGGTAAAAAGTCTTTTAAGTTTTAGTCAAATAAGATTTTAAAAAATTGTTTTGTATAAGCAGTCTAAAATCTTTGAATTTTGCGAAAAACGCAACAGCTGGGTATTTGTCATTCTGCTACAGATTTTCCCCGCAATATTTTTTTAAATTCTAAGAGGTGTGATATAGCCAGACTCAAAAGGAAGAAAAAAAAGTATGTGAGATAAAATCCGCCTCAAAAAGTTTTTGACAGGATTAACAAAATCAAGTTTAAAAAAAATCACAATTTTTGTAAATTTTCAAAGTTTTGACTTTAACATTATTTTTCTTAATATTAAAAAAACATTTTTAAAAGTTGCGTTACACGGGCTTATAGAGACGGGTCTTGCCTAACTAATACTATCAAAAAAAATATTTTAGCTGCTTTGGATTTTGAGATATTGGAAAAAAATGGGGTGGTGCCGATTTGAAATTTAAGGACACTGATACGCAGTTACGAGTAGAGTACCGACCGAAAAAAATTTTTTTTTAACTAACCTTGAGTCGATCTACGAACGTACAAAGTTTTATCAAAATCACCAAAAATTGTGTTTTGCTGCCCGACCATAACCCATTGTGCGGCGGCCCACAGCGACGACTTTATCTCGCGGTTGCAGCTCTAATGCAACCCAATTCGCCTATAACAAAGCGCGCGCGATTTTGTTTATATGCGTGGATTTCAAACACAAAAACAAGCTTCGGTTCGGTCTGCCGATGATTTCAAAGCCGTCCCGTAAAGCTCAGTGAGGTTGCAGGTCGACTGCAAACCGATTGTTCATTTTGCATGCTAATTTCTTATTTTAATTTGTCGTGTAGTCCGTGATCCCAGAGTTTTGATAGTTTGTTGGTTTTTGCGTTTAAAAAAAAATAAATTCTGTTGAAAGTTTAATTTTAAAGCCATTCTGTGGTCGATCATCCGTATATTTGTGTGTTAAAAAATTACGATTCTCCTTTGCAACCTCTAGATTTTTATTCTACGAGCCGCCACTGGTATACTTAACCTGATTAGCTGAACATACCTAATATAACCTGGTTCAAGGACAGGAGAGATATACTTTACCCTAAGATTTAAAAAAATTGAATTGTCGAAGTTTTATATGTCGCTGTTCGAATATATCGCTCGTTTGAATGACGCTGTTTAATATGTCGCTGTTTTGAAGTATCACTACTTTGACATGTCGCTCCTTTAATATGTCAGTATCAAGCTATTTTAAATGTTGCTGTTTTAATATGTCGCTGTTTTAAATAAAGTTGCGTACCCAGAAATATGTCTTGGGGGGAGGCAGAGGCCTCATGATGTCGTATTTTATGCTATTTTTTCTTTTTATTCATAATATATGTGGAAAATACCCAAACAAAATTTAGGTTTAGAGGGGTCTGGGGGGTCCGCCCATGGCTCAAATGAGGCCGCTGTTTTAAATGTCGCTCTTTTGCACCGGAGCCTATTATTTTACCTTTATGTGTTGCCAGACAGTGTAGACCGCTTACATCACAAATTTTATCATGCACTAAAATAAAAAAAAATGTTTAAGAGTTTAGTTTAAAAACTACATCACATTTAATTAAGGTAACTAATAATAATGAGTACTTAGAAACTCATTATTAGCAAACGCAAATTTTATTACCCGTGAATTAAAAAATTAAAAATGTTACGTGGCTAATCGGGTCAAGAAAGGTTAGTTAGTTATTGTTAGTTACCTTACCTTTTATTATACCGTTTCTTTTACATTATACAAAGTAGCCAACAAGCCAAACATTTAAAAGGTTTTCTTTTTAGTGAACACGCTAAAATTATAGTTACTTATATCCTTTTTCTCTCCAGGTTTACACACCAATTATGTTCTATGTATTTGATAAGCTTGTCATTTCTTGTTTGGAATTAAGGTGTTTGTCGGTGTTTTTTATCCTCCTGTTTGTTTGGAAATTTGAAAAAATAAGTAAATAATGTTTTGAATGTGTAAAATCGTTTAAAATTTTCAACAAGGTGCCATTAGTATGGGTTAAAACATATAAGTAGGAGTAGGATATAGTTGGCTTAACCACATTTTTCCTGGCTATAGGAGCGTTTAGTGCGCCGAACGTGTTTGCGCAAGCGTGAAACTTGTCGAAAATTGACATATTTGACATATAGGTGACTATTTTACATATAGTGGTTTAGTGTACGTGCGTCCGCTTTTTGATCACAGGGCGGTTGTTCGGTCTCCATAGATAGTTTTTGGTCGTGCCAAATTTAGCCGAAATAGCATTTTTGGGAGCGGTTTTAGGCGACGCCGACGTTGCGGTCATTTTTCGTTTGGTGTGCAAGACTATTTATTTTATTTATTTATTTTACTATAATATTTTTTTTGTCTAAAGGAAAATTTTATTTGCAGTTTTAATACTTTGTGATTTTTCTTGTGGTAAACAAGTAGTTTAGAATGGAAATGTTTCGTATTACCTCTTCGTTTTAAGTATCGTGGGGTAACAGAAAACATCGCGATGGGGCAATAAGATACATATTATATTGTAACGTGTCATTTTTACGTTTAAGGCAACGTTACATATTTGCTTATTTAGGTAAATAATCAAGGCTCTTCGACTCGTCTTTCTGTACACAAATTAAGGGTATTTTATAGAGCTAGGTTTGGAGGTTATATAGTGTCCAGAAAGTTACCTGAAAGTTAAAGGAGGCATTCCATCGAATTACTGTGGACACTGCACATCGTATTATTTGGGCATTCTAATCGGAATTTGAGATCACAGGTTTCGGGAAAAATCACATTAAAACTTTTGATTGTTTTGTTTATCTGTGGAATTTCGTGGTTTTCCTTGACGTTCATGAAAATAAACAGCTGTTCTGCTGGGGAATGGCGGCGTTGCCGCATCACAAATGATTTTAGTAACAGGAAGAAAACATTTAGATGAACATTCCATTCGCTTATGTTTATTTTGGAGGATATTGGCCCACTTTGATATCTTTATTAATTTGATAAGGAGAAGATAAAATAAATACGAGTTATGCACTTTTGTAAATGGGAGATAAACGAGGAATAAAAACCAGGACTAAAAGAATAAACAAAATCGTATTTTTATATTATATAAATTTATATATAATTATAGTTAGATAAAGTTAATAGCTAAGGCTAGCTAGTGGGGAGCAAACTTAACATCTGAACACTCTTAGGCCGGGTTTGAGCAGTAGTTCAATGTGTATTTTAGGTTCAAGTTCAGAAACAACTTTATTAATGTAGAAATGTTTTACAAAAATGGCGTCAAACCATATGAATCTTAGAGAAAACATATATAAAGAGCAAAGGAAACTTTTGACTTAAACTGTAACTAAAATACAACTAAATTCTACACTTAGTATAGCTTTACCGAGGGGTCATCGGCACCCTAAAATTTTGTACAGCGTCCAACAGGACTTGGGTCCTGACGTGTACTGTTGGGTCCTGTTGAGTACTGTTGGGTACTGTCGTGTACTGTCGAGTACTGTTGGGTACTGTCGTGTATTGTCGAGTACTGTTGGGTCCTGTCGGTGTACTGTTGAGTACTGTCGAGTACTGTTGGGTACTGTCGTGTATTGTCGAGTACTGTTGGGTCCTGTCGGTGTACTGTTGAGTACTGTCGTGTACTGTCGAGTACTGTTGGGTCCTGGCGGTGTACTGTTGGGTCCTGGCGGTGTACTGTTGGGTCCTGTTGAGTACTGTCGTCGTGCCTCGCCCTCAAAAAACATGCGAGCAAAAAACAAAAAAAAAAAAGGTCATCATCTTTGGGGAACCGCACCGCGCTCACAAATCTTGCGACCAAAAAAAAGGTCATCCTGGGGAAGGCCGATAGGGCCTTCGCCCGTTTCATATATGAATGAATTAACCGAACCGCGCCGTAGAAATTTGAACCGCGCCGTCTCCAAAAAAAAAAAAACAAAAGGTCATCCTGTCGTTTTGCATCTACACCACTGTTTCGAGTAAGAGGGTTGTGTCGAGTACTGTTGGATTCTATCGTGTACTGTTAAGTCCTGTTACGTACTGTCGTGTACTGTTGGGTCCTATCGTGGTCGTGTCCTGTCGAGTACTGTTGGGTCCTGTCGTGGTACTGTCGAGTACTGTTGAGTACTGTCGTGTACTGTCGAGTACTGTTGGATCCTGTCGTAGTACTGTTGGGTCCTGTCGTGTACTGTCGAGTACTGTTGGGTCCTGTCGTGTACTGTCGTGTACTGTCGAGTACTGTTGGGTACTGTCGTGTACTGTCGAGTACTGTTGGGTCCTGTCGTGGTACTGTCGAGTACTGTTGAGTACTGTCGTGTACTGTCGAGTACTGTTGGATCCTGTCGTGGTACTGTCGGGTACTGTTGTGAAATTTGTACAGTACTGTTGAAAGCTGATGACCCCTCGAGCTTTACTCATATGGGAATTGGTTGAGTGTTCAAATATTCCTGGGTTTGATGCATGCTCTGATCTCCAGTAATTGATTTTACAGTTGATGGTTTCAATGCTGAGCTTCTTACAGTCCTGCTGGTTATTTTCCTCCTACTTGCTATGTCGGCAGGGGTCCGGTAGGCAAATGTTCGGTCTATGTATGGAGGGTGTCTCGATGTCCTTGTTATAAAAATTTCAACCGTGGAAATAGATCCGACAACACCTCAATGTGCGTTTTACGTATTTTCAATATCCCCTTGGTCGGTGCTGCCCCCTGTAGACCGGTACGGACGTACTAATGTATTTCCTCATTGGTTAGTTTGAAAACCGCGGGTTTTTTTCCACCAGTCTCGCAAACCGGAGTTAGTGATTTTTCGGTGAGAGCGTTTTTTTTTTTAAAAATAGGTTTGCATCCTTATTTGAATTTAACCGGGAAAATTAGGTTGGTACTGTCCCCACCAGATTTACGAAACGATTTCCGGCAACTTCAATTTTTTGTGTTCTCGACAAAGTGCCTTGTCTCTTTCCTAAAGAATTTTGGCTGGGCTGGTGGCCGTCTATTGGTGTCGCCATTGTTTTTGTGGTTATTGGCACTTAATGGCACTGCAGTAGTTGCAAGTTATACCAAAGACGGTATAACTGTGAGCCGTCGTGTTTAGGCGAATCTAAGTGACGCTCACACCCTCGGAGAGGGATTTAAGGCGGCCTACGCCATTTCTACGGGAAATCAGAGCGGTAAGTTCAATTTTTTTTTATTATTTTTTTTTTGAATTCATGAAGACAATATTTGTCTCCTACATTGTAATTATTTTTCGTGTGAAATGTAGTTTTTCGACAAAAGACGTGGGGAATTTTTGGAGTTTTTTTTATTTTTTTTTAAAACCACGTTTTGGATAAAAACTATATATTGTTTTTCTCCTTTGTCTACAGCCCTGTCCACTCCATCGACGGGACAGTTGTGCTGGACGCTGGTGTGAAGCCGGGTGTAGCACTGTAACCCTGGGAAAGGTACGTTAGGATTATTTTAGTTCATCTGTTTAAATCTACTTTATTTTATTGAGTCGACATGGGGTTCTCGATTTAAGTTACTCGGTGTAGGGGAACTTCGTGCAAAATAGACGAATTCCAGGAAACTGAAACATTTCATTTTCCACAGGGTTTTATGCTCGGGCAAGGATCCAGTAACAGATCTAAGACCCTGTGTTGCCCAGCATGATGTGCTAAGCGAGCACTAGGGGAGGCGCGGGCAGAACTGGGACCGATGTAGCAGTGAGGAGATGTCTGGACAACACCAGGTTTACAAAATAAAACACACATTTACTCATACAATAATCAAGGACCAAGGTAGGAGCGAGCTTTAGATTTAATTTCTTTTTTTTAAATAATAATTTTCTTTGTATAATTTCAATATTGCTTGTAAATCAAAAGGTATGACGTCATAGCCCCAATTTTGCGGTATATTTAAGATACTTTTCCTGTGACATTTAAAGTGCCTTGCTATTATGGCCCTGTTTTATTTCCAACCATTTATTTTTTTTTCCTATTTCATGTTTCTGGTATTTTTATCAGGATTTAAAATAAACAAGATGAACTAAATCTTTGTGTTATTTGTACAATCCAGTGAACCAACTTTGCAGAGACAAAAGAGAGATGAGGTTATATTTTTTAGCGGTTTCCTTACATTGTTTTACCTCATGGGGTAGATCTCGGACTGGGTTGCTGTCTGTCTCATTCTGCCCAACATAGAATGATGACAGCAGATATTTGGTCCAGATCTCCCCTGTGACGGAATAATTTTGGAAGTATATTTTTTTTTACAATCATTTATATAACTGAGTCCCACACTACTGACTCAGATGTAGGTACACTATGACCTGTTAAAGGAGTCCATCTACCTGTAACGTGCCTCTAGTTTTGTCATCTTAATTCAATCTTTTAGAATTTTATTTTTTTTATTAGTCAATTTTTTTTTGATTTTTTATTTACACAAATACTCTGGAAGCCTCGGAAGTAAGTAGAGTTTCATTGTTTGGCTACAACGTTTGGGTTGAACTGTATTTTAATTAAGATCTTCTTTGTAAAACATTGATATTAAAACACTGTGGCGCTTAAAATTTTCTTATTTCTGAACCCCCCCCCTTCTCCACTGTATAAAAGTTACCGGGCATATCAATGTTTTACCTAGCTGGAAAATACAGTTCTGCTTCCAGATATTTGTTAATTATTCAGTAATTTTTTTTGTGTCACAAATTGGCACAGTGGTACCGTTCTATTTATAGTGTCACAAAATGTCACCCAACGCATTTTAATTGGCCACAATATAATCTTTTTTGTTGCACTTTGATTTGAGTAGTAATGTTACCTTTAAATTTGACTAAAGTGCCTTATGTAAAGCTGTAGAAATGGCAAGTTGCAGAAATATTAAATGGCATCTAACGCAAATAGTGCACAGTACACCGGTCTAGTTTTTAATTGATGACTAACAGGCTGAATTCTCGGCCGAGACGCCTAACTTTTTCCTCTGCGAAAATTTCTGAAAGTGATTCGAACAGAATGCGCAGACTAACTAAACCAAGAATATGATTTTGGAGACAATGTTGCCATTTACTTTTAAACACATATTTTTTATTTTTTAATATGTAGCCTAAACTACTACCTACTAAATTACAGCTATTTGGTTTTCTTTTTTTAGTTTAATAATTTGTCCCAGGTATATATTTCTGTAATTGTTCTATTTTCTCTTGGTTTATTCTGACCGTGATATCTTTATCTGACTTGTTCCTGACTATCAGGACGTGTTCCAGACGAGGATCACTCGTATCCCTGTGATCGACGTTGGAGATAGTGAAAACCAAACAGTTTTAACAAGTTCCCAACGAAAGCATCAAGCCAGCAGTATAATTCAATGTCGGTAGGAGTATTTTCCCTCGGAGTAGTTGTTTCTGTTGGTTTCACAAAAATATATACAAAGTCTTACATTTGACAACAAACTTAATTATTAAAACTGAAAATAAAGTGTTTCCTTCAGACAAAAAAAAATTATTTGAAATGGTTTGCTTGTGAAAAATATGTTAAAAAAAAGTGCTAAAACTTTATTAATAATGTAGTTGAAAAATTTCAAAGATTTTTTTCAGATATCTCAAATGACAAAAGACAAACTGCAAGAGTAGCTAAAAAATATTTCCTATTACCTATTATCCCATTTTACCCTATGTGAAATAAATGTGTTCCGCCAGAGACTGCTGAATCTTCTTCCATCTGTCGCTGGCTCCGCTCAACGCACGGTCCCTAGGGACCGTGCGCTCAACACTGCAGTGACATGTGCAGCCAACGCCAACAACTGGCGCGGAAATTAATAGAAACTCGTTAAAACACAATCGCGCACGTTCTAAGTACGTCAAAATTCCTATGTTAACCGTCCGTGACTTTGCGGCGTTTCACGGAAGCCGCTAACGACATGTGACGTTTAAATGTCAACAGTGTCAAATTGCGTTAAGCTGATCACACACAAAAATGCATAGCGCATAGCATGGCGCATAGAAGTTCAACCTAAAGGCCTTCACACACACAATTTACGTAATCCGTAGCATGGCGCATAGCGGGCTTTCAACCAATCAGCGATCGAATAGCAGCGGCCATATGGGATTTACGTAAGAAAAGTCCATAAGGTTGAACTTCTTACGCGTTATGTTTTTTTGTGTGTGATCGGCTTTATGGACTTTTCTTACGCAAATCCAATATGGCCGCTGCTATTCGATCGCTGATTGGTTGAAAGCCCCATGCGTTGCGTTATGCACCATGCTACGGAGGTGTGTGTGATGGCCTTTAGTCGTCGGTCGTTTCTGGCACGACTAAAAACTCATGCCTGCCACTACAAGCTCAAGCCTACTTTTTGTTTGTGAATACAGATCCACCTGAGGTAGGGAAAACGCCGGCTTGGTTATTAGCGAAGTAGGCAAAGCTGAGGATCAATACAAGGCCTTGAACCGAAAGTAACGCTACGAAGACAGTTTCATGTAAAAAGCGTAGATGGCGCTAGCACGATACAGAGTGTAGGGTCCCTGCATCCTGGAAGCCTGGCGTCTCCCAGGGGTAGCGACACGAGTGTCAAAACCGTACTCAAAATTCCATAGACGTTCGTGAAAAATACTCATTTTTATACAGTCTGAGAAAAAAAAATGTTTTAATAAAACTTAAAAAGAACTCGTTTTTATACAGCTTAAGAAATAAAAAATATGTTCCTTTAGTTTTTGGGTTATGAATATTTATTGTAGGTATATTTATTGTTAAAAATCATTTTCTTTTAAATATTATTTGTGTTTTTTGTATAAAAATAATACGTAATAAATAAACAAACAGGACAGAAATACATTTGTATGTTAAATGTTTATTAATAGTATTATAATATATCAAGGGATAAAATGAAGCTTTTATCACGAAGTTTATACGCTATTTTTGGCACTGTTTAGTTTATTTTTCAAGTTTTTTTAATAGAAATTTGTTCAAAAACATTTCTTTGAAAACAAATTTTTCCAAATTAGACCTGGCTTGCCAAACTTAACACAACTCATATAGTTCGACTAATGGGGTCTTTTTCTAACAATTTTTGGAAACAAAAACATCCCTGACTTCTTTCCCGGGATCCTAGAGGGTGTGAAACCAAACCGAACCAACCGAAACCTATTTTCGAAAAATGATTTCCCTAAATTAGCTTTTCGGTCCTCATTTTGGAAGGTTGAAATCGGTGTTACTCTAACCTTTCTCAATTGAGCACATCAGGGGGTATCTGGACCGGTTGGGATACGTTTGCGATTAATTGACAAAGTTTAGGAAAATACCAATTTCGACCTTCCCAAAGGAGGAAAGTAGACAAATTTTCAGACAGTTTACGATCCCGGGAAAGAAGTCAGGGTTTTTTTGAAAAATATGATAGAACGACCTTGCCTTAGTCAAACCCTATATGAATTAGGTTAGGTTTGGAAATCCAGGTCTAGAGCGTCTTTTTTCGAAAAGCTTGCTTTAGAAGAAAGTGTTTTCTATTCGAAGAAAATGTTTTTGAACAACTATTGCTTACGAACAAATTTCCGTTTAAAGAAATAGTGTTCGAACTAATTTCCGTTTGAAAAAAATGTTTTCGAACAAATTTTCGTTTGAAAGAAATGTTTTCGAACAAATTTCCGTAGGAAGAAAATTTTTTCAAACAATTTTCCGTTTGAAGAAATGGTTTTCGAACAAATTTCCGTTCAAAAAAAATGTTTTCAAACAAATTACCATTAGAAATTGTTTTCATAAAAATTACCATTAGAAACTGTTTTTATAAAAATTTCCGTTCGAAGAAAATGTTTTCGAACAAAGTTCTGCGACCCGTCGTGTTGCTACCTAAAAAAATACCTACCTTATTGGATGTTGATTTTTTAAAAACTTTTCTATGAGTGTGTGTGCACCTGTGTGTCTGTTACTTTGTTTTGCAATCATTACAGTGTAGCTTCTTATGCTCTTTGTTCGGACCTTTTGTTTTTCAATCTTTTGTATTTTCGACCTTTTGTACTTTCGAACTTTTGTATTTTCGACTTTTTGTACTTTCGACCTTTTCTTCGCCGCCCGCTTTTTTTTTTCACTAATAAAAATAATAGTAGGTATATTATAAACCTAGCGCGTACAGTGTTTACTTTTAATCCCACGGCGGGAATTTTCATGCCCGACCGGAAGGAGGGCTATAATTTGCTAAGTGACTAAAAGGGACTTTTTTTTTACGGTTAAGCGCACTCGCAAGGGGATCCCTATCACGCTCGAGAAGCGGCCAGTGCACGGAAATGTTGGTGTGTGTTGGTTTTGAAACGGTTCAGGTTGTAACCTGCAGGGAAAACTGTCGCAGGGAGTTTATTCCACAGCGATGCTGTTCTCCAGAGATATGAATTCTGATATAACGAGGTTCTTGGTGCCTCTATTTTGACAGTAAATTGATGGTTACCGTCTGTTTGACGTGTTCGCCTAGTAGGTGCTACTCCCGAGGGGATCATACGTGCCAACTCTTCAGAGCATTTTCCGTGATAATACCTGTAGAAGAGAGATAGATCGCCCACAGTTCTTCGATGTTCGAGACTATCCAAGCTACGGGTAAGTGCGGGGTCATTGATCAGCTTGATAGCTCGTTTTTGCACGGTGTTCAAAAGCATTAAGGTATGTTTGGGTGCCGCACTCCATATATGTGAGCAGTACTCCATAGTTGGTCGAATCATCTGGGCTTTGTAGAGTGTCAGCAGTTGGCTTGGTGTATACTTTGATGCCAAGGTTTATTTTTATATACTAAAAATAATAATAATCATAAACTAAATAAATAGGTATTAAACCACTTACCGTACTGTAGTATTAGCATGTCAACCCCCCGTATATAATAAAACAGTGGGCAGTGATGGTTGTCATGGCATTACATTAAACAAAAGTCAGTCAGATGCTAACAGACAATGTGGAAAAAATAATATTTATTTCATAACAAACTAAATAAGTTTAGTCGAGAAAAAGTTCGAATTACATTTCTCGAAGATGGAAAAAACAACGGACCAAAGAATAAAGCATAATCTTACTTTGAGATGGGCATGGAAAAGGCCACCGAAGAAAGCAGCTTTCAGTACCGAAAAACCGCAATAAACAGAATTTCGAAAATTTCACCGAAAAGGTATTCCTGGTTTACATCCTGAAGAAGAAGAAAGTTAAATGCTTTGTTTATATGGAAGCAATATTCTATATGGAAGCAATATTCTATGCCGAAGGACACAATAACAATCGAAACGAACCAAGTCATCAGCAAAGTACAGTAAGCTACGTCAAGCTGGAAGCAACAAAATAAACGTTATCGTGTACATATCTTGATGCCTTTTTGTTTTTTGTATTATGATAAAATAAAATAATCCAAAAACGTATATTTTGCCTTTATGATTTTAAAGAAATTACTTTTAATCACTGGGGACAAGAAATACTACCTTAGCCCATGGAAAAAGGGGTTAAACGTACACATTTATTCCCTAGAGAGCATAAAGAAGTTTATTAAATGATACAAAACCCAACATAATAGTTTTCTATATTTTAGAATATATATAAAACATGCAAACTATTTTTTGGTTTTTTGCACTGTGTGGGTGCTAACACAGGGTCCTAATAAATACTGAAATCATAAAAAAATTAGTTTTTTTAGGTTTGTTTATTTGGACAGTCAAATGTATATACACGGGGTGTGACGGACAGTTCTTTACGTAACATTTGTAAACCATTTAATTTTTTTGAACATAAAAAAAGCTACGCTCCTGACAGTGTCAGATTTGCGTTTTTCGTAAATGAGGTTATGTTTGGTGTCGCTACCCCTGGAGACGCCAGGCTTCCAGGATGCAGTGACCCTAACAGAGTGGGGTTCGTCAAAGAAAATTGTCTACGTGAGGGTACTTAGCGGGCCAGCCCGCTGGGTCTTTATGTAGTATGAATGTCAGAGTGAATGAATTGTGTTTGCCCGCTGGCACCAAGTGACTTCAAGTCAGATTCGCTTGGTGTCCACCGAACTGAGCTGGAAAATTGTTTGCAAAGTCAATAAAGTAAAAATGAAACGAGCGTGTAGTGACATTTTGCGCAGACATTTCGAATCAACTGTCATTTTTCAATGTGAAAATGTCAATATAGTGCCCGGCACAATTATTGCCTGGCAGTATTGCAATAGGTCCCTAATCTCTTACTAATTTTTCTGTAAAAATGTGGAACACATCCACAAAGTCTTTTAGCCAAGTTTGCTCTACACTCCATGCGACACAAAGTGTAGGAATACACCGGCGACCGTTGTAAGTTGCTTTCGTCATGAAATCTGCATTTTCTCTGATTAACTGTCAAATATTTGGTGTCGTCACTTGCTACTATGCTCAGTGATGTCAGAGATATTTGCAAAAAGTGCCAATCCGGGGAGTATAGAAACTTGCTGCTGATATCGGCCGTTTCAAATGGACCGTGTATGTACACCTAAAAAAAAGAAATTATTTTTTTTACAAGTAGGAAGCTTGAAAGAAACAAGTGCAACAAAGAGGCTATTAGTTCCTAGTTTTTCCAGATATTTATTTGCTCAAGAAACTCTCAATTAGGGTTGCCAGATAAGAACTTGAAAAAGGAGGACTTTCTTTTAAAAAGAGGATATTTACAATTAAACAAGATTTTTTTTATGAAGTTTACTTTATTTTAATTATATTTAGCTGAGCTACCAATAATTGCAAGAAGATCTTACTTTTTCAACGGATGATTATAAAAATCTTCACTTGACATTTAACTAAAGTTGTATTGAACAAGAAACAAAGATTCAACTGACTCCATACTTTAACTGCCCTAGATCGATTGGTAATAGATCCTACAATTTTAGGTCCCCGGGTGTTTCCCTCCAATTTGAGTGGGAGGGCCTGTATGACGTCATAAATCCAAGATGGCGGCTTTTTTCATATTTTTTTCACAAACTTTGGCTTATACCTTTCGCTAAATTAGTTTTTCAGAAAAAATATTTACACGTTTTTTTGTTTGCAGGAGAACACTAATTAATATTGAAATTAGTTTAAATCTCAAAAACTAACAACGATATTGATTTTTTTTAAAATAGTAACTTCTTTTTACCCAAAAAAAAATTAAGAACGAGGTTTTAGACTACCTTAAATCGATTGGCTATGGATCACTTAATTTTAAGTCGCCGGGTTAATTTTTGCCATGTTTTCTCACAAACTTTTGCTTTTAACTTTATTCGCAATAGAACAATAATTTAATTCTCGTTTTAATAAGCTTTATATCTAAACAACTAAAAAAGATATTGTTATTTTTTTAAGTTTTTGGTTTGCAAAAAATTATATGTTGTTGTAGGGGTAATAATAATAATAAAGTAATAAGTGCATTATGTTTCCCTAAAGTTAAGGTGCATTTTTATTAGAATAAAAAGGATTCCAGTGATTTTAAGTACACTTATAGCGCATCCCGCCGACTTTTGTTTTCGTTACTTAGCCTAAGGTGTTCCTTAGTACGTCATATTATGATTATATTAAGCAACGCTTTAAGCTATGGAACCGAAAAAAAAGTCGGTGAGATGGACCCCTAGTGTCCTAAGGTGTACTTAAAATCACTTTTATCCTTTTTATTCTGATAAAGATGCACCTTAACTTTATGGAAACGTAGCTATTCCATAATTTAAAAAAAAATGCTCTTGTACCCTTTTTATTCTTACCCCTTCAATTGTTGTTCTTTTTTAAACAAAACATGTATTTATAGTTTCTCTGTTATTTAGCAAAAGTTATAAGCCAAAGTTTGTAAAAACATGGAAAAGGCCGTTATTTTGTATTTATGACGTCATAACTTAAATTTGAGGCAATGTCCCGGCGGCTTTAAAATAAGTGATGCATCACACATCAAACTTTCTTCATCAATGTTAAATTTTTATAAATTTTCTTTAAAATTAATTTTGCAAATGTTATAAACGATAGTTTGTGAAAAAACATGAAAAAGCCGTCGTCTTGGATTTATGACGTCACACCGGCCCTCCTACTCAAATTGGAGGCAAACACCCGGTGACTTATGCTTAAAATTGTGTGATGTATTAATCAAATCAAATCAAATCAACCAACCAACGAGGGGTGGCTCTGTATTTCCTTTTGGTGTACAGGTTAGGGGAAGTACCAGGAAATACCAGGAAATACTTGGGGAAGTACTGGGAAATACTAGGAAGTACAAGGAAATATTAGGAAATACTAGGAAATACCGGGAAATACTTGGGAAATCATCAATGCTTTGTTTCTTCACTTTGTGTGCGAATATTAGTGACAGTGCAATGTTAGAAACAAAAAATATGGTAAGTTAGATAACAATTACTTGATATTGCTAATTTTAGAAACTATTTAACCCATTTTAATAAAACTTGGCATATATGTTCCTTGAGCTATTCTGTCTAGTTAAAAGGCAATTAGTTTTACGCTACGACTAGTGCAGGCGCTGGAGGTAGTTGAGTATGCAAAATATGAGGACCGCAGTTTGACAATGGATTCAAAGAATAGGTCACATATTAACGATCTGGATGTTGCCAACCCAGTTTTTGGTCCAATTTTTATTATCCCCCCTCCTCTTATAGTAGTGTTCAATTTTTTTATAATTTAACAAAGTTAAAGCCCTAAAGCTACGATGAAATAAATGCATCAAAACTGTGTAAATTTAACCTTAAAACAAAATTATTAAATTTTTTTAAATTTTTTTAAATTTTAGCTGCAAAAAGCCCCGAAAATCCCCAGACCCTCCAAAAGTTAACATTTTTAGGTTTTTTTTAAATTTTCTCAAAAACTAAGTTTTTTAGGAAAAAAATATGTAATTATCTTTAATGTAGAAAATAAATTAATTTTTAACAACATATAAAACAGTGGGGTATGACTGATGACAGCCCCTCCAGCGCGCAGCAGCTTCCGTTTATTGAGGTAATGTAAAAAATTAACATTTTCTTAAAAACCAAGCTCAATATCACAAAATGTTGTTAATATGTTATTGTAGAGAATAAAATTTCCTTTTAAACGATGTATAACAATGCAAGATTAGTTTTTTCTGTAACAAGGGAGGGACGTCCGTAAATTAAATTAATTTTGAAATAACACTAAACTTACCAATTTTTTTACAAGTTTTAACCAATTTTCTCAGAAACTAAGCTTTTTGGGAAAAAAATTATTTCACACTTTATTATAGACAATAAAATTGCCCTTTTAACAGTGTATAGGTCAGTGAGGTCAGGCTAATTACAAACTCTCCAGCGGCGTGCATTTATTGAGAAAATGTAAATTTTTAAAAAAAGTCTTTCTCATAGATTTTACCCGATTATCTTAAAAACCAAGTCCTCTATCAAAAGTGGTATTTTATAGTCCAATTTAGACTATTAATTTTTTTTTAAACGCTGTATAATAATGTAACTTTGGTAAATTAAGTCAATTTTTTCAGGTTTTATCCAACGTTCTCAGAAACTAAGCTTAACTGGCAAAAATGTATTCCACACTTTATTGTAGAAAATAAAGTTCGTATTTTAACCATGTATCAGTTCGTGGTGTTTGATTAATGATAAACTCTCGAGCGACGTCCGTAAATGGGGGTCGTTTAAAAAAAATAATAAATAAAAACTTTTTTGTCACAAGTTTTACCCGATTTTCCAAAAAACCAAGCTCTTTTATTTTATTTATATTATTTTTTTTTTTTGCTTGAATGTATTAATTAAAGTTTCCTTTTAACCGATGTATAAGAAGGTTAGAAAATTTTTATTTTTAAAACTTTAATACATCCTTAAATTAAATCAATTTTTAAAAATTAACAAACCAAATAATTTTGGTTCGATATATTTATAGTTCGGTTTATTTAAGTGGCACCGCGTCATAGCTATGGTAAACCAAATTCTGCGGCAAAATCTAAGTAAAGAAGCCTTAAAAAATTAGTGTTTCACTTTGTACATGCAGTGTGCCGCTCGGGGCTTAATGTTCGAAGGATAAAACACTACGACCTTTTAAAGGAGAGATCAAAGAGGTATTTACCTGATAAATAAAGATCCGAAACATAAAAGAGGATCCAAAATTATATTAAAATGTGCCCAAATATTGATTTAGTTGCAAAGACGGTAATTTGTTTTGTGAAAAGCTCCGTCATAATTGTTTGACATACAGTCAAAATAACAACGAATAGAAAACGTCAAAGCCCTGTTAAATCAATAATATGTTCGTAACAACCAGATAATAGTATATATGTTCCTTTCTAATGAAATCGTTTAGAAGAAGACATCAATAAAAAGCAAGTAAAATAGTAAGCTAATGACTAATTAGTGCAGTGCCTCATTTTGGGAATCAATATCAATAAAAAAATTAAAGGAAGTGCGTGCCACTGTATGTACCCCTCTACTCCCTTCCCGCCCATCAAGGTTTTGATGACGCGGTGTCACTTTAATACAACATCAACTATAGTATCTTCAAAATTTGAATCAGTGGCGGTAGTAGGCCAAACCCAAGGACTGTACACAGAGAACAGGACGGTCCACTTCCATAAGCCCCATATATTCCAAATTTCGCTACGTCACAAAATCCTCAAGGTGTTGAGCCATCCTTCTATGAACCTACTCATCCTTCTTAAAAGACCCTTGATCTGTTTGATAGGGTGGTCTTTCCTTTTCTATTTACATTAAATGAAAAAGGACAACCGAACTTATTGATTTTTTTCGCGAACTCAAAGTGAGGTTAGTTTTTCCGTGCATTTCGCATTTTTATTTATTTTAAGGGAAAAAATTTGTGGAATATTGGTTTTGTATTGTTATTTTCGTTATTTTAAACAATTTTCGGAATCGCAAAATCCCAGGAGTATCCTGTGCGGTTTCTGGATGTAAATCCAACTATTCGAACTTAGAAGTACTACGTTTATGAGTTTTTTTAAATTTCCACCTTCCAATGACTGTTCCCAAGACTATTTTGCAAGAGTGGGTAAGGCGTTGTGGAAAAGACAATATGGATCCTACGAAAGCATTTCTACAGAACAGATTTCGAAATTCCTTTTCAAGATAAATTGCTAGGTAAATATAATTTTTTACATTTTTTTAAATCTATTTAGGGCCAAATTCTTTAATTATGTAAGGCTAAAATTTAGGATTTTTTGCCGCCCTTCTCCTGTCGTAACGCATTTTCAAGAAAAATATAAAAAAATCGACGGGTGAACAGCTCTCACAATCGGTGTACACATTTCTCACAATCTGTTCACAATCTTTACACAATCCCTCCCAATCACCCACAATCTGTTACAATCTCTCACAATCCTTCACAATCTCTCACAATCTTACCACAATCCTTCACAATCTTTACACAATCCCTCACAATCTTAGCAAAAGATTGTGGATTTTCGCAATCGGCGTACACATGTTGGGGTTCCCCGAGGGGTCATCGGCACCCTAAAATTTTGTACAGCGTCCAACAGGACTTGGGTCCTGACGTGTACTGTTGGGTCCTGTTGAGTACTGTTGGGTACTGTCGTGTACTGTTGGGTACTGTCGTGTATTGTCGAGTACTGTTGGATCCTGTCGTGGTACTGTCGGGTACTGTTGTGAAATTTGTACAGTACTGTTGAAAGCTGATGACCCCTCGGGGTTCCCTCATAATCTTAGCAAAAGATTGTGGATGTTCGCAATCGGCGTACACATTTTGGGGTCAGCTGGTCACCCCTCGGTTATTAAGCAGCAGGGCCCGCAACGATAAATGAAGAGGGCGGTAAAGGAAACTAGAGAATTGATGGGACGGTGCCCACCCCGCCCCTTCAGGCGCGCTACGCCGCTGCACAGTCCTCCATCGTCCTTCACAATCTTTCACAATCCCTCCCAATCACCCACAATCTGTCACAATCTCTCACAATCCTTCACAATCTCTCACAATCCTTCACAATCTTACCACAATCCTTCACAATCTTGCCACAATCCCTCACAATCTTTCACAATCTTGCCACAATCCCTCACAATCTTAGCAAAAGATTGTGGATTTTCACAATCGGTGTACACATTTTGGGTTAGCTGTTCACCCCTCGAAAAAAATCATTCAGTGTATAGTCCTTGCCATAGGCAGTTACACTTTTGTGACTTTGACATAAACATACCTATTTCCCAGCCTATTTCCAAGCATATTTCCTAACGACAAATATATTAAAAATTAAATATGTTGTGTAGGTATACCTTATGTTGTGTTAAGCCTAAATCATTTATTGTTGTAATCTGAGTTTTTTAAGTGCTGGGTGGAAAAAAAAAATGCCACTTTAGTCAAACTCAGTATGTAGGTATGTGGGCACAATAGATCCATATGTGGTCGCAGTGCATGGAGGTCCAGTAGGGCCTGCCACCAATTTTCGAATACATACATACATACATACCTTATATTGACAAAAAAATTGTTCTCATAAAAACAACTCAACAACATACCATTTTTCAGATTTTTTGATAAAGAAATAGGTTGAAAATGTCACAAAAGTGTAACCACCTATGGCCAAGACTATGACACAAAGGTAACCCTCCCCCCCCCCCCAGAGATTACTTAATGTAACACTAAGCTGCATGTGAATTTATTTAGGCCTATGTGTGTATGTTTGATGGCCTGTGTGTTCATCTATGAACAAGGCATGATCAGCTGAACCAAATTTGTTCACCATCCTACAGGACTTTAATTAATTCTTGATCCTGTAGTGTATTGTAGTGTCCTATGGAGTCCTGTAGACCTACTGTGGGCAGCTGATCACCCCTTGTCTATGAAGAAACCTCTACAACCACAAAAATTAGATATTAAACATATTTTTTATTTTTTTTTCTGTAAATGTGCAATTTAATTGTTTTTCTGTTTGATTATCTTAATTAGCTCAAACAATGCTACTAGTGTACTAATTTGACTCCAATAATAGTGAAGTTATCAATAGTGCCAACTTAATTTGGGACACCTACTGTAATTTTGACAAAAATGTCATAACAAAATAATACTTGGACAATTTCTAAAACTGCATGTTTTTTTGTGAATTCCATATGTACTAGAGTACAAAATGTACCCTGTAGAAACTACCTTTTTTTAAAAAAGTTCCTTATATATGTTTTTTTATTACAGGCTTATGTACTTCCAAAACAATACTAAAGAATACATCTGTGCCAAGTCAAAACCTATCAGTGAAACCAATAGAAGTTGATCCTGAAGAGCCAACTGCAGGTACAAGCATCGAAATCGAGGAACATTTGCTGGTTGATGTTGGTAGAAAAAGAAAACTACTTAGTTAAAGTCTGATTTTTTTTTGTTTTGCGCAAATTGATAGAGTTATTGTTTGAATTTTTTGTATTGGAGTCTGCTACTGTACAAAAATGAGTATTCAGTTGGTTTGCAACTGCTGGTGTTTGTGTGTGTCTTTAATAGTTTCAGAATCTATTCTAAGTTTAATTTAGTTGTTTTCTTTGCGTCCCCAATAATTTATTTATAATGTTCTAAGTTTTTGTTTTGTCAATTTTACCAATTTCAGTTTTTTGCACAATGGAGATTTTGCTTTAGCACAGTTTTTTTTAAGATATATTTATATTTTTTATATATATTATTAAAATGTAATATATTATTATATTTTTTTCAATTTTTTAGAAGCTAGTGTCACTTAATAAAAACAAAATGATGCTGAGAAGTAAAAAGGTCTTGCAGTTGGGTAAAAAATACTAGGACATTTCTTAGAAAGGTAAAATACCTACATGTCCTAGATTTTTTGCCCCCATGGTTCATTCTTCTTACATTTCATTTATCAAATTCAGGATTTGTTATCCTGATGTTTATGGTAACCAATGCCTTATTGCTTCTAATCAATAACCCCCCTTAATTTGGTTGAAATTAAAATAGAAAAATAACTTTTATTTAATCATTTTATTTTTTATCTTTAAATATGTAAACATGTATCCTGAGATGATATCTTTGGGGGCACTAACATATACCTCATACAATCAAACCTATAGGCAACATTTAGATGAAGCAATAAGTTAAAATACTGATAACTACAAATAGCTTCAACAGGACAAAAAGTGAGATTTTAATTACTAAAATAATAAGGGACAAAAAGCTAGTACTGCTGCTAGTTAGGTGAAGTTGAGCAATATACACACCTCAGTGGGTACACATGTTATTTCCTTTAAAACATAGCAATGTTGTAGAACACTCTACATCAGTTGAAAGAAAAAACTGTATAATGTAATGACAAAACATTTAATTTATCATGTCATGTGGAATGAGGTTTCATACTGTACAAATGACATGATAACTGAACATTTTTACCAACAATATCTTGTTTTTACCAAGGTCAGTTTATGGTCCTTGGTTTTTTCTATTCAACTGATGTGCCATGTTCTACCACAAGCCGCTACTGACAAAAAGTAAATATTTCTTAAGTGCAAAAAATACCTCTGGGCCTGATCAATAGCAAAAACTTTGTACAGAGACTTAATAAACCATATTTTTGTTGACCCTGTTAGTCCTTAAAGGTCGTGCCAGGTCCTGATTCTTATCAGTCCTGAGTGGTCATTAAAAGTGTCGAGATATTGTATAGGTCCTTACATATTGATGAGCCCCTCACTCTAGGTGGTACTACTAGGTGATAAGTGGAATGAAATGTATGCATTGTTCTACAGGAATTAGCAATACATTTTTGGTCCTCTAGTGGATTGCAGGGTATGCATACATCTTAAGCTAGAATGCCACTATCTACCTATAAAATTTTCCTAGTTTTGATTAAAAAAACCTGAAAAATAATATACAAATGCTACTCTCTGATTATTTATAATAAGATAAGATTTGATAATAAAAATTGATGTAGAATAATGTTGTGATTAAGACAGCATCAAAATTGTCCAAATGTTGGATAAAAGCATTATAGCTTAAGCCGGGCAATATAGTGTCCTGCAGAGTCCTTTAAATGAATTTTGTACACCGCTCATTCTAGGCATAGGTATTCTAATGGGGAGTAAAATACTATTCACATAATATTCTAGATGATATTCCAAATATTAACATGTTTTTTAAGCGAATGCTGATGAATGACAATGAAAAAATTTATTTGATTTTATTGATGATTGAGGGGTTCTGTAAACTATTTTCTGAAGAAGATACACCTTAGATATTTTTACATAAAATTGTATATTATTATTATCCTTCTACATTACAGCGAGACATGGTTTTAAAAAAAACGTTTTAAAATTAGTTTTTGTTTATATTTTATGAAAAAGTGAGGTTATGTCGTGGAGTATTTTGTGACGTATTAAAAACCGTCTGACAGATTTCGCGAAGTGGACCATCCTATTATCTGTGTACAGTCCTTGGGCCAAACCCCCTATCCTCAGCCATCTATCAAAACTGACGCAGGGTGTGAAGGATCGGTGAGTAGACGCGATCACTTTTTCTGCTAGGTCCGTACTTAGAATCTTCTTAGGGGAGGATTTCATCTTTTTTTGGGGAAGGGGGAATGGGGGTTCGGGGGATTTGGAGACTATCAATGCAGATTGCGGCTATAGTGTGGTGATTTATTTGATGATTTTTAAAAATGTATTTTTTTATCCCTATTTATGGACGTCGCTGAAGAGTTTCTCATTTATCAAATATCACTAAATTCCACACTAATAAACAGGGAATTTTATTTTCTACAATAAAGTATAAGAGACATTTTTCTGAATTGAGCTTAGTTTCTGAGAAAATTTGAAAAAATCTGTAATAAAATTAATTTGTGTGATTTGTAAAACCAATCTTGTTGGGGGTAGATTCTCAGGGGAGAAAATTGGAATGTATTTTCATAGGTAAAGAGGTAAACTTACGGTTTTGTTTCTTAGCAGGTTGACGGCCGTCCTCGACGTTCCATTAATCCAACAAGCGTATTAAGGAGAGGTTTGAAGAAGGATAATTTACACTCGCGTAAATTATATTAAAATCAAAAATAATAAAGTAAAAAAAGATTCTATTTTGTATACCGTTCGCGCCGTATGTATGTGTTTATGTATGTATGCTACGATCGACGTTTTATTTTGCACTGACTAGGTTTTTATTTGAGATACTTTCTTTGGAGAAAAGACACAAAAAATGATGCATTGATTTGCAGTAAAAGGTAATATACAGGGCGACGCGAATATAACTATAAAATAAGAAAAACTAAAGAAAATAGATTTCTAATAACAAACCCACAAATTTTATACAAAAAGGGAGCAGGGACTGAACATTCCGCAGGCCAAAAGGGGTCTACCCCTTTTAAAAACTACTATTATCAACATTATCTTTGATTGGAAGCGGACACAGTTTTACTACTGGCCGCTTTAGCAAACCATTACTAGTACGAACAGTCGCGACTCGCACTATGCCATCCGAACCAGGGTGTATTTCAGCGATGCGTCCTAGACGCCACTGCATACAAGGCAGATTGTCCTCTTTGATTAGAACCAAATTATCAACATCTAAACTACCTTTATTTTCAGTCCATTTATTTCATCGATTGATGTGAAGATATTCTTTAGACCACCTTGACCAGATATCTTGATGGATTTTTTGTAATAGTTGCCAACGGTCTAATCGATTGATTGACACTTCAGAAAAATCGGGTTCGGGGATAGGACGTAGTGACTCTAAGGTTATGAAATGACCTGGGGTAATTGCAGAGAAATCATTTGGATCATTACTCAAAGGAGTCAAGGGACGACTGTTCAAAAAAGCTTCGATCTGTACTAGTACAGTGTACATTTCTTCAAATGTAAGGATTTGACTTCCGATAACTGTAAACAAATGGGTTTTTACTGATTTCACGGACGATTCCCACAGGCCACCAAAATGAGGCGCAGAGGGGGGGGTTAAACTGCCATGAAATAGTCTCAGATTTTGCAGCATTTTGCATAAAGCTAGATAATTGTCTATAGGCACCTAAAAAATGTCTGAATGTAGTGATATAATTCGAATAAACAGTCTGAATGTAGTGATATAATTCGACCTCTGCGTCCTACAAAACGACGCAAAGCAGCTAGAAAAGCATCTGTAGATAAGCTAGAAACTAACTCTAGATGAAGAGCTTTTGTGGTAAAGCACACAATAAGCTTTAGTGGTTCGACAACCTCTATATCTAGACATTAAAATATTAAAGGGTCCTGCAAAATCAACACCAGTGTGTAGAAATGGTTTTATTTGACTAATAACCCGTTGGGATGGTAAATCGCCTTGTAGAGCTTGAATCGGAGTGGGATTGGATTTCCAACATGTGATGCATTTGGAAACAATACGCCTTATAACTTTCTTTGCAGAAATTATCCAGAACTGCTGAGATATTATGCATTGGATAGATTGAACTCCTGCGTGAAAGTACTTTAAATGAACGTATTCTACTAGCATATCGGTAAAGCGATTATTGTTAGGCAACAAAATTGGGAATTTTTGTTGATAAGACAACGAAGAATGTCGAAGTCTTCCTCCAGGGCGGAGAATTTTATTATTATCTAAAAAGGGAGAGAGCTTTCGAAAGGCTTTCGGAGGTAAAGATCCCTTTTCAAGGCAGCTAATTTCGGAAGCAAAAGCTTTGATTTGGATATGTTTTACTATAGCTACGACAGCTTCATGTAATTCTAAGCAAGTCAGAGGTTTAGACACCTTGACTTTAGTTTTTAGATTTGTGATAAATCTCTGCACGTAAGCAAAAACTCTACGAAGTTTGTCAAAACTCGAAAATCTATCTATAAGTGCATCAATAGGGTGAGAAGTTAAGACTGTTGAGACTAAAAAACAGCTTTTTTTCTGTTCAGGAAGGTCCTTAGATGACAACTGAATAACTATTTCTGTCCACGTATCAGAAGACTGAGACAAAAAATGGGGACCAAACCACCACATTGTACTATTGGCTAATTCAGATGGTAGAAGACCGCGGCTACCTAAGTCAGCTGGGTTGTTTTCCGACAAAACATGATGCCACTGTGACGAAGGGATTTTCTCTTGTATAAAAGAAACTCTATTACTAACAAAAGTATTTAACCTATGAGGTGACGATTTTATCCAATTTAGTGTTATGGTTGAATCAGACCCAGCAAAAATCTGATTAATAGATCATTTTTGAGAGTAAATCTCATAGACATAATGTAATAAACGTGATAGCAATACTGCTCCACATAATTCTAACCAATGAATACACGACTCTATAAGAAATGCAGCTTAATTAAGGACACTCGAGCCCCTAGCATAAAGCAGCGGGTAGATGGATCTGTTGTTACTTCGGCTAGTACGTAGAGCAGCGGGTAGATGGATCTGCTGTTACTTCGGCTAGTACGTAGAGCAGGGGAGAGAGGGTGCTATTTTTAAAGATTTTTGGCGGCCTCTCTCTGCGAAATCTGAGAACTAAAATTGGGGGCGACTGCTCGATCGGGAAGTAGACGCCATCTCTCTGCGAAAGAACTAACTCGTGCTGTGGCCTGTATGGGTAGTGTTTTTTACATAAATGGGGTCTTTTCAAAAAAATATTTTTTTATGTCTTTATCGAATCATTTGTAACCCTTGGTAAGCAATAATAATTTATAATTATATCGTCATTGTTTTCTTTAAAGCTCTTACCTATGTGTTCAAATGGAAATTTTACAGGTAGGAAAATAGGAAAAAGTTTTCAATAGTATTTATTTGCACTAATTAATGTTTAGGTTAATATTATGGTTGTTATAGTAGGGGAGGCCGTGAATATTTATTGGAACTTATTTTCTTAGTTGGTGTATCTAAATACGTATGTCCTGTTAATTATAATAATCAACAATTTTCATCATTCTTATGATGATTTTCCGATGGGTTCACAAGGTCAGCGGTTAGTTCTAAATCTTTTACACTAAGCAGAAGGGATCATGAACATTATAAGAAAAGTACTCTGGCTCATCTCACTTGGTGGAAAATATCCCTGACTGAAAATTTGCGGATCCAAAAAGTAGGTTATATTACACACTAGAGTTGGCGGGAGAACAAACAAGCTCCCCTTACGACATCGACCGTGTATTTTCTTTTAAATCTGTGTAGTATAGTCCTTGCCGTGGGCAGTTCACTATTGTGACATTTCCAACCTCTTTATTTATAATATGCATACTGACAGCAACAAAAAAAAAGCTGAAAAATGGCATGTCTTTGAGTTGTTTTTGTCCGTGCATATTTTTTGTCATCTCACAGTCAGCATCTTTTTATCCAGAGACAATGACAGTTTTACCTTTAATTTTATACCAACATGGCATGTTTGCTTTTTAATATATTTCTGGTTAGAAAATATGTTTATTTCATGTCAAAGTTAAAAAAGTATAACTGCGAATGGCAAGGACTATAGAGAATGCAATGAAATTCATTCGACTTGACATGACAGAAGGAGCAAGAACTGCTTTGCTTCTATTTGCTTCTCTTTCTGAGCAGGCTTCCCCATGGCCTTTTTCCTATGTGGTATATTTTTTTAAACTTGTAATTTAAAGTAATTACCTTTTGGTGTTGTATAGTCAATGCTTTCGAACCGATGTTTTTTTAACTTTGAACCATTGAACCAGTTAAATTACTGTTTTTTAATCTACACACAATGACTACATATTATGTATCTGCTACATGCCATTCAGGGCATTCATCTATCTTGTTTAAACTAATAAGTTTTAAAAAAATTGTGTTTCAAACATTTAAATATGTATTTTTCAAAATAAAGTTTTGTGAACAAATACGACCTAATTATTATTAGGGAGTTTTTGGGACTTTTAAAATAGCGACTATTCCAGTCGATATTATCGTTAATTTTATTAATCTTAAAGATAACATTTGGATAGTTCGTTAAAAAATAAAGATCCTGCCATCTGTCCAGGGTTGAATGGGCTCAAGCAAACCGGCCCTGGCAATTTTTTTTATTCGGCCCTCGCTTTGCCACAAACATTTTACGGCAAAAAAACGAAGCCATATTGTGATATTTTTGTTTTTTATATTATAGAGGTTTTGTTATTAAACAACATGCTAGTTTTAAAGGATGTAATTTGCATTTTAAGAAAAAAACATCATATAAACATATGTATGCATGTCCTAAACATCCTAACTTGTGAGATACAAGGTGTTAAAAGACTTTCAGAAAATCTCCTTTTTTATTAATGTCTATGATACTGCTCTAGATATTTTTGTAAAGTTTTATATTCTGTATGCCTATATTAAACACTAAGTACCTATTAACATAATTAATATCTAATTTTTATACAAAATGAAAACTCAAAAAAAAGAAACGTACAAAATTTCAACATACAACAGCACTGCCCCCGTTAGTTACAAGGCTGCAATAATTTTTTTTTCGAATTTAGGTGTTTGGTCTCGACGGATTTTCCATCATGTCCTATGTAATAAAATTTTAAAAAAATCTTAAAAAAACAAATAGCAGTAACTGTAGTACTGCCTTATGAACAATTAAAACTTTGAAGTCGTTTTTTTCCGAACACACTTTCGTCACTTGCGCCCTTTTTACTACCGGGGGCAGAGCAGTTACGCTAATTTTCCATATGGTAACGACTTTTTTTATAATGAACTTGATGCTGCAATTTGGCTATGATCTCCTTAATTTGAATTGGATCCAATACCGATTTTTCAATCGGTTAATCGATTTCTTAGATTTTGTATGTATTTTAGCACCAAAAATGACTTTTCGCAACTAAGATATGAGATATTGGCAAGGCCATACCGAAGGGGGAGATCAGGGGGATCAATCCCCACCAAAATAGTCAACAAAGTGTGCTAAAAGAGATTGCACAACAACAACACAAATAAGAAAAAAATTGGACAATATTTTTATTTCATTTTTTTAATCTCCCGATTTTTTCTTCTGTATATTGGTATTGTAAAAAGATATTAATAAAAGTAACTGTAACAATCAAACGAGTAACGCAGGCCTGGACTATAAGGAGGGAAACAAATGTAAAAAAAAATCAAAAATTTGTTTTTGACTAGTATATATCTATCCAATAATTGACAAGTGATAAATTGTACTTTTTATTCGTTATTACATTTTATTAATTAATATTTTTTTCTTACATTTTAATTGATCAAATTTTGCTTGTTTTATTTGTTTATTAGTCGTTAGGATCATTATGCTGTTTTTGCTAATTTTTACCGCTGTTTGCTCAAATATGTTTGAAAATTTTATGCAAATAAAGAAATACTCTACTCTACTCTACTGAAGTTACTACATACAGATTTTTTAAATTTAAATGCTTTGGTGAGGTTAGGCCTTCTGTAGAAAATAACATATACCGAAGGACCACTCGAGATAGCTCGAGAAAAACGTGGGGGAGTTAAGAGGGACTGTATCTTTTCACAGGGCTCCAACAGGGAAAAAAGAGCCTAAAAACTTAAATACTAAAAATAGCGCAGCAATGTACAGTACCTGTGTGTTATCAGACGTGGTAGGAGAAACGCCGCGAGGCTCGACGGTGAAGTCTGGGAAAGTGGGTACCGCGTACGCTGTTGGTTTAAACGGCCCGCGGTAATATAATACAGCGGAGTTAATTAGGGGAACGGGGGACAGTGCCGACCACTAACATTTATTGTTTGTGTGTCGGACTTTAGATCGTACCGTATCAAGAATTTTCGTTCCGTTAACAAAGTCGATTTTCCATTGGAATATTACAAAATTAAATCGGAAAACGTGATCTATACTATAAGTCTTGG
This sequence comes from Aspidapion aeneum, assembly GCA_963576565.1. Classification (NCBI taxonomy): domain Eukaryota; kingdom Metazoa; phylum Arthropoda; class Insecta; order Coleoptera; family Brentidae; genus Aspidapion; species Aspidapion aeneum. The sequence continues at coordinate 56,279,899 of OY755042.1, forward strand.
CCGAGAAATGATGTGAACCGGTTTTTTCGGTGCGAAACAAACAATAAAGTGCAAATTAAAGTAAATTAAACATCACAACAAGGAGGTTAGATTTTTTTTTATCAGTGCGTGCCTTTTAATAAATACTTGGTAAAGGTGAACATACTACAAGTTAAATTATGGGTGAGAATAATGACTTATTTGAGAAGCTCTCAAGATACATTAAAGAACAAAACGATTCACAAACTGATGCTCTTAAAAAAGAGATAAAGTCCGAAACACAAAAAATTAGAGAAGAAGTGAATACTCTTAAAGACACTGTAGAGAGGGAATGCGAAAAACGCAGAGATTTGGAAGACAAACAAAAGTCACAGGAAAAAACGAACGAGACCGTCCTAAGGGCCTTAAAGAAAAACAACATTATTATTTGGGGTGCTACCTATGAAAAAACCGACAATATTACAGAAATCGCACTCAATACATTGAATTCCCTGCTCGGCCTTCAACTTAAACTGACGGATTGCAATAACATTTATTCTATTGGCAAAAACAACGAGGAAAATCGCCCGATCCTGGTGCATTTTGTGAGTTTTCTTACCAAATTAGAGGTACTCAGGAACTGCAAAAAACTAAAAACTACATCCATTAGCATTTCTGAGGATCTAACAGAGGAGCAAAGAAAACTAAGAAAAATCTTAGTCAAATATAAAAAACAAGCACTTGAAGAGAGAAAGAAAGCAACTATCAAAGGCGACTTTCTCTTTGTGGAGGGCGAGAAATTTAGCGTTGAGCAGCTCCAAGAAGAAGAAAACGAGGAGGAACCTAAACAGGAAAAACACTACAGCGCACCTGCTACTTCGACCTCTGAACGCCTTCAAGAGTACCAGGAATCGTCTGAAAATACAGGAGAAGTTTTTGTGTACGAGCCCATGGTACAACCCACTAAAGACAAAAAAGTTGCTCAAAAATCAAGTCCCATAAAAACAAGGGGTAAATCGACTAGGGAAAAATCACAGGAAAACACAAAAGTACTCCCAGCTATTGCAAAAATTAGGAGTACAAAGTCAGTTACGCCACCACAAGGAAAAACATTAAAAGAAACTCCTAAATCTGATAAGTAGACATTTTTTGCAGTTTTCTCACTTTATTTATTTTTTTGTTATGTTTTTAAAATATTAAGTAACGTCTGAATTTTAACCTCTATGTAAATTCGTTTATTTTAACTATTTTATTTTTGTTATTTTTGTGAAGATTCAAATTTTTATTCAATACTTATCTTAACTGTTTTTTTTTTGTTGATTACATTGTTTTTTTATAGTCAGCAATTAATTTTAAAATTCTTGGTTTTTTTTTCTTTTTTTCTTCATTGTATAAAAAGTTAATTTAGCAATTTATTTAGAATGGATTATATAGACCAATTAAATTTAAATCAGATCGAAACTATAGAAGTCGAAAATTTTGAAAAAATTAAGTTATTAAACTACAATACGAATCAAAAAAACGATTTTTTAATGCTCCACACAAATATTAGAAGTATTCACAAAAATTTTGAACAACTAGAAGTCATCTTAGAATCATATTTCACACATTTCGACATATTAATCTTAACTGAAACACATAAGATACCAAATATTGGCATGTATAAACTAGAAAACTATACAACAATTTATAACGAGGGTACAATAAACAAAAATGATGGTGTGGTTCTATATGTCAATAATAAATATTCTTTTGAATATAAAATATTCATAATATCTCAGGTTAAATGCATAAGAATAAGCTTACTTACCAGTGAAAACAAAACAATATCAATAACAGCCATCTACAAGCCTCCCCCAATATTACCTATTAACTTTACCGAAGAACTATACATGTACCTTAGACAAAACGCGGCGAGTGACACAGAAATTTTGTCTGGCGATATAAACATTGATATATTAGACAACACAAGAACTCCAGACGAATCAAATAACTACTTAAACACCCTATCAGAACTGGGTTTCACTTCTTTAATCAATACTGCTACAAGAGAGGAGGGTGACGATAAACCAAGTTGCCTGGATCACATATTCTTTAAAAGTAGGCACCTAAGCTTAAGCTCACTCTCTGCTGTCGTACCAAAATCAAAAATTACTGACCACTATTTCACTATACTCAAAATAAAAAGCATTAATAAAAAACTGCCTACAACAACCAAAAATTCAAATATTGTAAAATCTTTTATAAACTATGAAACACTTGCTTCTCTAACGGCTTCCTACAAATTTTCAGAAATTTACCAAAGTCAAGACCCAGAAATTATTTCAGAAACCCTAATTTTATTTATAAAAAACGTCACAAAAAAATCCACAGTAAACATTGAACAAAAAAATTTAAAAAAAAAGAAACCATGGATAACAACGGGTATTTTAAACTCAATGAAAAAAAGGGATGCATTATTTTTAAAATATAAAAACACAAAGACACAAACAGATTTTAAAAATTATAAACAATACCGAAATAAAATTACAGAACTAATCACAAAAACAAAAGCTCAATATTACTCGAAAAAAATTGAAAACTGCAAAAACGACAGCAAAAAGGTTTGGAAAACTCTAAGGGAATGCACCAACACCAGTGAAAGTAAAACTCAAAAAATTCTTGAAATACAGGATCAACTAGGGCAAAAAACAAACAGTCCAGTGGAAATAGCAAATATTTTTAATCAGCATTATTCCGAAATAGGACAAAAAATGGCAAATGAAATAAAAAGACAATTTATACCAAAAAATCAACCTAAGAATAACAAACCCAACAAAAACTCAATATTTCTAAACATGGTGACAGAAAATGAAATACTAGAACATATAGAATCTTTAAAAATTAACTCAGCACCGGGACTAGACGGAATCACAGCAAAAACAATTAAAGTTCTATCAAAAGCAATCTCCAAACCGCTATGTCACTTAATAAACACTATATTTAGTACTGGAATATGTCCATCGCATTTTAAATCCGCAATTATAAAACCTATCTACAAAAAAGGAGACAAGCACAAGGTCGAAAATTACAGACCGATTAGCCTTACATCAAATGTGTCAAAAATTTTCGAAAAAGCCTTTAAAGTAAGGCTAATCGGATTCTTTCATAAAAATAAACTCCTTTCAGACAAACAATATGGATTTTTACAAAACAAATCAACTGATGATGCGATCGCACACTTGGTAAATAAAATCACAACCTCGTTTGACAAAAATAAGAAATGTGCGGCCATTTTTGTAGATCTGGCAAAGGCTTTCGATACGGTGTGTCACGAGAGGCTTTTGTCGGGTCTGCAAAATATGGGAATCCGTGGGAAAGCACAGGATCTAGCCAGCTCATATTTAACAGGAAGAGAACAAACTGTGGAAATAAATAATGTTAAAAGTGATAAAAAAACAGTTAAGTTCGGAATCCCACAAGGAACTGTGCTAGGTCCAATATTGTTTATAGCTTACATCAACGATTTACTTAATTTAGACCTCATTGGAATTCTACTGTCATTTGCAGATGACACTGTTCTATATGTAGAAGGCGATAGCTGGGAGCAAGTTAAACGATCTCTTGTAGATGATATGCAGAAAATAACAGAATGGTTTGATGTCAATCTCTTGACAATTAATTTTTCAAAAACAATATTTATACCATTTTCCAACTCAAATTCTAGTTCCTTCACCGACAATCTAGAAATACCGCTACCCCATCGTAATAAAGTATGGACGCTTATTCCCTCTAACCACACAAAATATCTAGGTATAAACATTGACAAGTCACTAAAATGGGATATTCATATTAACACAATAACAAAAAAACTAAGGTCACTTTTCCACATCTTTAAAAAAATCAACAATATTTTAACACCAGAGAAAATTAAAAGTGTGTATTTTGCACTAGTTCAATCGGTACTCTCTTATGGAATAGTGGCCTGGGGTGGAGCATATGAAAACACACTAAAACCATTAGAGATAGCACAAAAGGCTATTATCAAAATTATGTATCGGCTAAACAGAACCTTTCCGTCAGAATTACTCTTTGTTAATTACAAAATACTTAAACTAGAATATTTATACTGCAAATCATCAATACTGAAATTAAATAAACAACAAAAACTATCATTATCAAACCTACCCCAACACTCGCACTACACGCGTCACCAAACTCACGGAAATATTATCTTACCCAGAGTAAGAACTACCAAACACCAAAGAGGATACTTTAATATAGGCATAAAAAATTTTAATTCCTTACCAACTGAAATTAAACACAAAAAATCTTACGCAAACTTTAAACACCTTCTAACAAACTACTTTTTATGTAATAATATCAAAATTTTCGACTTCCTAGTTTAAATTCTTTAAAAAAAGAACTTTTATATGATAACATCAAAATTTTCGACTTCCTATAACATTTAAAAAAAAAATACTTAATAAATTATGTCCTAAAAAAATATAATAATATAAAAAAACAAACAAAAATTACATAATTTATAAGGTTTAACCTGTATCATATAGACACTACTTACTTATAAAACTTAACATAAAAGCTAATTTGTTAAGTTTAAATGTTTTTTTACTTTAAACTTTTAAAATAAGATTTAGTACAAATATACTTTTCTCCTCTCCCAGCACACAGACAAGTTTTTAACTTAAGTGGGCTGCAGAGGCTAAAGGAATAATACTTTATCAAAAAACTAATTATATAGCCTTCTAATATTTATTTTTATAAAATTTCTTTGTTAGGTTTATGCTATGTAACAATATTGAAAGAAATAAATATTTATTTATTATTTATTAATGAAAAATTATCAAGAAACGACTTACCATTAGATGTCTTTTGTAGCTACTTGGCTGGCCAGCCCGATTATACGCGAAGTACCAGACTCTCCATTGTTCTATAGTTCAAAATGTTCCAAACACTAATATCTAATAAACTAAAGCGTAAAATTAATAGTTTCCACAATTTTAATATAAAATAATAGCGGTGCGGTGACTTTCCTTGCACGTGGCGCGTGGTTGAGTTGTTCGCCCAGACAATCGGCGTTTTCGTCTGCTAGGCCGAATTTAGCCGCTTATCTCAAATCCTTCATTGCTGGAAGAAGCGCGCGAAGTTTAAATTTAAAATATGGAAAGATATAGCGTAAAGTAAATAAAAATAATATTCTAAAAACGCTTGTAAGCGTAGAAAATGTAACCCAAAAATATTTAAAAACTAAGAGAGATAGCTTCTCTAATTTTAAGGGAAAATTAGAGAATATAATTATTTACAAAAATAAAAACAAGTTGGGAAACTTGTTCATTCGGCCCACCAAAATGAGCATCATTTTTCGGTAGGTGAATCTGAATCAATTGGAAGGGGGCAAAGCTTGACTAAAGGTCGTTTAAAGATACCGGACGCGGTACGAACATTTGCCACCCTAGCGTGCCCATCAGGCCCTTTAAAAATTTCAATAATGCGACCTACCCGCCATTGAAGGGGCGGTGATAACTCGTCTTTGATAAGAACGAGGGTACCTATTTTTGGCTCGGCGCATGGTTCCAACCATTTATTTCGTACTTGAAGGGTATGTAAAAATTCTTGGCTCCAACGACGCCAAAAATCGGCTTGTATTCGTTGGACCAAGTTCCATCGCGATAACCGATTCTCAGGTTTACTTGAAAAATCTTCATCAGGAACAGAAACTAAAGGTCCATGTGTTAAAAAATGTCCCGGTGTTAAAACCTGTAGATCGTTACAGTCGGTAGATTGCGGGGTCAAGGGGCGAGAATTTAAAATCGCCTCAATTTGACAAAGAACCGTGTACAACTCCTCATAACTTAGAATTTGCGAGCCAATGGTACGAATTAAGTGAGTTTTTACTGATTTTATCCCTGACTCCCAAAGACCGCCGAAGTGGGTAGCTGATGGAGGGATAAAATTCCAGGCGATAGCTTGTTGCGTGCAAGCATTTCTTGCAAGATCAAGCAATTCTTTGCTTGATTTAACGAAATTTGTGCCATTATCTGAAAAAAGAGTTTTTATGTAACCTCTTCGGGCAACAAAGCGACGTAGCGCAGCTAAAAAAGCGTCCGAAGTTAGATCTGACACTAACTCGAGATGTAAAGCTTTAGTATTTAGACAAATAAAAAGGCAGATATATGCTTTTTGTGTTTTTACACCTCTGTGTTTACTGAGAGTGATAGGTATAGCACCACTAAAATCTACTCCACTAAAAGTAAAAGGCTTTTGTGGAATCAAGCGGTAGGACGGAATTTGTCCCATGATTTGCTCATAAGAATGTTGAATGAATGACGCGAAAGCAACGAACACATTTGGATAAAACCGTTTTAATTAAGCGTTTGGCAGATAAAATCCAAAAAATTTGACTAATGAGATATTGGACTGTTTGCACTCCAACATGCAAATATTTTTTGTGCATATATTCAATAAAAATATAAGAAAGTCTACTTTCCTTGGGTAAAAGAAGAGGATGTTTTTGTCCGTAAGAAATAGTCATGGCTTGTTGAATGCGTCCTCCAACTCTTATAAGACCATCTGGGTCTAAAAAGGGATTCAATTTTTGTATGGGTTTTATGCATTTTTTCTGGTTTTGAAGGTTAAGAATTACTTCAGAAAAGTATTTTTGTTGTTCGTGCTTAGCCAAACATTTTAAAGCGTTAAAGAGATCGATATAATCTATATTTGTCTTTTTTCTGACGTCTGCGGATAGTCTACAATTATTTATGAATCGTAAACTGCGGGCTAAAAGTAGTTGAATAGCGTAAAAATCGGATTTATTATTTAAAAGCGAATCTAAAAAATTTTCCGTTATTCGGTCACAAGAAATCAGAGCAACATTTTTTCGTTCCTCAGTCTCTAAACTGTCATTTATTTTGACTTGCGGGGTTTTTGTTGGCCATTTATCGAAAGATTCTTGTAAAAAACTAGGGGCGGCCCACCATAGGGGATGATTTAAAAGCTCACTCGGCGAGCAGCCGCGGCTGGCTACATCGGCACTATTGAGAAAGGTGGGGGTATATAACCAACATTCTGGATTAATATTATCTTGGATAAGACTAACACGATTTGCGACAAAAGTTTTCCATTTACTTGGATGGGATTTTATCCAGTGTAAAACAACCATTGCGTCCGAAAAAGCGTAAATATTATTTATTGTGAACCTTTTTATGAATATATCATATGTGTATTTTAAAACCTCAGATAAAAGAGTAGCGGCTAGAAGTTCTATTCTCGGAATACTAACAAATTTTTTAAGTGGAGCGATGCGACTTTTCGCAAGAACAAAATATATGTGATATTTAGCGTTTCGTAAGACACGTAAGTATATTACGCACGCGTACCCTCGTTCACTCGCATCACAAAAACCACAGAGATCGATGGATTCGGCGTTGGTGATGTCAATGTGGCGGGGTAAACTAAATTTTTCTAAAACTTGAAATTCAGATTGATAGAGTGTCCACTGACGAACTATTTCTAAAGTAGGCGTGGCGTCCCAGGAAATACCAAGTAACCAAATTTGTTGAATCAAATATTTTAAAGTGAATGTTACTGGGGTAAGATACCCATGGGGGTCATAGCAGCGTGCTAAAAAAGAGAGAAGCGTCCTTTTCGTACAGCTTTGCTGATTAGGTAATATGTTAAATCGAAACTCGTCGTAGGAAGGATGCCAGCACAGGCCTAAGACCTTAGTGACGTCATCCGAATCGAGAGATAAAACTGCGGGGTTGACTAAGCAGGGATCTAAATGAGAGATCACTTCTGAGCGATTGCTAGACCATTTGTGTAATTTCAAGCCAGCGTTTCCTAATAACTCCGTAAGCTCTTGCTGCAAATTTAACGCCTCTTGAACCGTTTTACATGAAGTAGTGACGTCATCAATATAGGTATCGTTAAGTATAACTTTAGCAGCGTGAGGGTAGTTATCATATTCGGACTCAGCTAAGTGCTGAAGGGTGCGTAAAGCGAGATAGGGTGAACAGTTCACTCCGTAAGTGACAGTTCGTAGTTTAAAAACGGAAACTTTGTCATTAGGGTTAAACCGCCAAAATATTTTTTGGTATTTTTGATGATCAGGGTTGATATTTATACCACGATACATTTTTTGAATATCGCAGGTGAGCGTCACAGGGTTAAGGCGAAAATGTAATAATATTTGAATAACATCTTTTTGTAGTTTTGGACCCGATAATAATACTTGATTAAGCGAAATATGCGTAAAAGGGTCAGTAATACTCGCATTAAAAACTACCCTTGTCTTAGTAGTGATAGCTTCATTTTTAACAACAGCGAAATGTGGAATAAAATAGCTGTCTGAATCGTCTTCTTTTTCTGAGTCATAGTCCATATGACCCAATTCCAAATATTCATTCATAAATTTAGAATATTCACAATACAAGTTTTTATCGCGAAGCAGTTTTTTTTCTAAAGATAAGAAACGATTTAGCGCGACTTGTTTTATTGCGGGAAACTGCGGTGGATTTGCAGATGTGCGAAAGGGAAGGGAGACAGTATACCGGCCGTCTTGATTACGCGACACGCTCTGTTTAAAATAATTTTCACAAATTTCATCCTCTGGTTTCAAATGAGTTTTTTGGGGGACGCAGTCGGTTTCCCAAAATTTTGAAATTAATTGCGAAAGCGAGTCATTTTCATTTGGACAAAAAAGAGCATTAATTGGCGGGGTAGAAATTAAGGGTTGATTTATTTGTCCCATCAAAATATAGCCGAAAATAGTTCCCATAGCAAAGGGATGATTTGGATCATCGCTAGCGATTTTTTCACCCTGTATAATTAGTGGAAATAGATCCATACCAATTAGTAAATTTACAGGCGAAGGGTCGTAAAAAGTGGGATCTGCTAAGGGTAAATTTTTTATAAAATGCCAATTTTCTGTATTTATTTTCACTGACGGTAAATCAGTACAAACCTTTTGCAAAATAATCGCTTGCGTAGACACAAAAATATCTGGTTTTTGAAAATTACAAATTTTAATAAAAATCGATCCTAGATCAGAAGTAAGAGAGTTGCCTCCAACCCCCTGTATATTTGAACATAAGGGTTGTCTTGGAAGGCCCAATTGTTGCGCTAATTTTTGAGAACAAAAAGTGTTTTGCGAACCGCTGTCTAACACGGCTCGAACTGTTTGAAAGTTACCGCGGACTTCTTGAATTTTTACGAGGATAGTTGACAATAAAACTTGCGATTGCGCAGAAATAAAACCACAATGCGTGGGGTTAGAACCTGAAGGAGTTGCGATTGGTACTTGTGAATTAGAAGACGTCGAAGTAAAATTTTGATTATTTTGAGAAGAGGCACTTTGAGGGAACTTATTTTGAGTAGAGTAATTTTGAAGCGGACAACCAGTAGCCGGGGATCTAAAACTTTGCTGGCTGGCGAAGTAACCACGTGGTGCACTACTTGGAGATGCGTTGGGAGAAATATTAGAGGGATTTTGTGAGAAATTCACGTTAGCATCAAAATGTGATCTATTTTGATTTTGAGAATTAGCGCAATTATAATTTCGCTCAAAATGAATTAATGAGTGATGTCTTTGATTACCAGGGCAATAGCGACATGAGCGTAGACTTTGACAAGAATTTGTGAAATGTATTGAGCTTAAACAATTTAAACATAGTTTTTTATTTTAGCGTAAGAATAGCGTTCGTAGGGAGATTTACCTTGAAATGCGTGACATAAATATATTGAATGTGTGTTAGAATCAAAAAAACCGCATCTAAATTTAGAATGAGTATTTTCCGTACCAAGTAGCGTTTTTGTATAATAAGGCGAGGCGTTATTTTTATAAAACTGTTTATTATTTTTAAATCTATTTTTAGATTGTAGCGAATAAAGCGAATTACATTGACTTTCAAGGAAACTATAAATTTCTTGATATTTGGGCATTTCATTAGACCTAGAATTAGCTAGTTCAAAGCGCGAAAGTAGTACCTCAGGCAATTTATCTAGTAAAATGTTGGCGAACGGAAAACACCATTGATCAGTGTCGTAATTTAGAGTTTTTAAAGCCTCAATGTTTTCTGAAAAAACATCAAGCAGCGTGCGCAGCGTTTCTGGATTGTCGTCTTTGAGAGCGGGCAAATTATACACGGAGCGCCAATAAGTTTGAGCCGATAAGCGGGGGTTATGATAGCGTTTTAGAAGCGTATTGTAAGCGATTATATAATTAGCGTCGGTTATTTGTAAATGTTTAACTACGTTTAAAGGCGGTCCTTTTAGGTAGGACAGTAACAAATTAAATTTAGCGTTTGTAGGAATACTAGGATTATTGTGTACAGAACTATTGTACATATCTAGAAAGGTTGGAAACTTAGTGATGTCACCATGAGATTCGACAATGCGCAGTCTTGGCATTAAAGACGCCATAAAGCGGTCTGGATCAGAAGAATTTGAAATTTGCGTTAAGTTTTGAGGTTGAGGAGCTTCAATTTTCACCTCAAATAGTTGTTTTGAATTCTTTTAATATCATAGAAGCTGTCGTCAAACTCAGTAAGGCGTTCATTTTCTTCTTCCAGTCTCTCCGGACTTGCCGAATAAGCCTCTATTATTTGATTTTGATAAATAAAAAATGTTTCTTTCATTTCATCAAGGTCGATAAGTCGAACCTGTAAACACGGTTTTTTTGTATCATCCGTTAGGCATGCATTAGCTAAGTTATGAAGAGTATTAATGCGATTATGTTGCACATTACGGAGTGCTTCTAACTTCTTAAGTTGCGTACTCATTGTAATGTTTTTAAAAAACTCCGTTAAAACAGGTGAACGATTAGTTTCCGAAATTTTTAATATTTAAAAATTAAAAGCGTTTAAAAAGAAAAGAAAATAGGCGATAAAAAATGTAAACAAGTCTCATTTACCTCTCTAATATCCTTTACAGCGATGTGGTGGAAACTTTTCCTACGTGCAGGTGACGCCAAGCCAAAAAGAGGTAGGAAATGCGCGAAAACAATGCGCGTTCGGTACTTTTTTACTTGTTATTTTTACTGCTAGCACAGCAAAAAGATCAAGGTCATGCGTATTTATTAAAAATTTTATTTTTAACAAAATGCGATTTAGACTTTAATTTTTCCCGGGATCCTGTTATCAGGCTCGAACCTGGACCAAATGGTGAGGTTAGGCCTTCTGTAGAAAATAACATATACCGAAGGACCACTCGAGATAGCTCGAGAAAAACGTGGGGGAGTTAAGAGGGACTGTATCTTTCCACAGGGCTCCAACAGGGAAAAAAGAGCCTAAAAACTTAAATACTAAAAATAGCGCAGCAATGAAAAATTATCAAGAAACGACTTACCATTAGATGTCTTTTGTAGCTACTTGGCTGGCCAGCCCGATTATACGCGAAGTACCAGACTCTCCATTGTTCTATAGTTCAAAATGTTCCAAACACTAATATCTAATAAACTAAAGCGTAAAATTAATAGTTTCCACAATTTTAATATAAAATAATAGCGGTGCGGTGACTTTCCTTGCACGTGGCGCGTGGTTGAGTTGTTCGCCCAGACAATCGGCGTTTTCGTCTGCTAGGCCGAATTTAGCCGCTTATCTCAAATCCTTCATTGCTGGAAGAAGCGCGCGAAGTTTAAATTTAAAATATGGAAAGATATAGCGTAAAGTAAATAAAAATAATATTCTAAAAACGCTTGTAAGCGTAGAAAATGTAACCCAAAAATATTTAAAAACTAAGAGAGATAGCTTCTCTAATTTTAAGGGAAAATTAGAGAATATAATTATTTACAAAAATAAAAACAAGTTGGGAAACTTGTTCATGCTTAATGTTTTAATTAGTTCGTTTAGTCAAATATACAAAAACAAATATTAATAATTTGGAATAGGTACATCGGACCTGCGGCCCAACTGGCCCTAAATTGTACCGGCCCACCGGGCATTTGCCTGGTTGCCTGCCTGTCCCATCCAACCCTGCATCTGTCACTTCAATGTGATTCAAAATTAACAAAATATTTTTATTTACTTACTTTTTGCAACGTAAAGTTATAAAATACCTGCAAAAACACGGCGAACATATAAACAAATAGCCAGACTTTCTAATCTATCAATTTTAAGTTTAAGTTAAAGCACAGATTATGAACAGATGGCAAAATTGACGCCGCGCAAACAAACCATTTTTGTGAACTCTGATGATGATTTTTAAAAAATGGTTATTTTAACTAAATAGCACTGGACCCTTTTTTGCCAATTCCGGATTTTATACCAATATTTTTCAAATTGTTTTTCAAACAGATTTAAATTTTTTTAAAAATTGTAACGCATTTTAAAGAAAAAAAATCAAAAGCATTGAGAACAAGAGTGTAACGCAAGGCTACACTCCTTGAGGGTTACGTAATTTAAGAATAGTGCCTTAAAACTATATACCTTTTTAACGAATTATTTTGCAAACTAGGGCGGTATCTATTATCTCTAGATAAACATTGCTTGATATTTATCGCAAAAAGCAATAATATTTTGTAGTAATTTTTATTTGTTCAGAATGACTAACAAGCTTTTTAGTTTCATAAGAACACCTGTAATTTATCACGATGATAAATAGCATGACTATTTTTAACTATTAAGTAAAAACAATAAATATATTAATTAAAGGTAAATAAATATATTGTTTTAAGTAAAACGATTTTATTAAAAAAGTGCGATAGCGCGATTATTAAAGAAGCCCACCAAATATAGAGGTATACTCGCAACCATTTTATATCGGCCTTAAAAATATGTATTTAAAAAAGTGTTTTTATATTTTTTACTTTTTAGTCTTAATCAAAAAGAAACAAAATGCAGGATGTTTCATTATTATGTATTTATAATAAATCATAAATGTAAAACCCGCATGTTCGATTTCAAAGTTCAAAATTTATACCCTATAGACTCTTTACCAATTCCTTACTTCCTATTTTTTCCTAAAATTGATTTGTTACCAGATTAAAGATTTCATTCAAAAGTTTTCTTTTAATTAAAAAGTTTGTTGTTTTAATCAAAAACCCTATTGAATGATAACTCATTTAAAAGGTCTTTAAAAAAACAAACATTTTGGCGTAACTGCCCCTTGCCTGTGTGAAACGTGTGACGACTGCCAAACTTATTCTTTTACCATTTTTGACAAATTTCGCAAGTTTTGTGTAACCATAACATATTCGAAAGGTCTTTCAAACACTAACATGTTGACGTAGTTGTCACTTATTTACGTCAAACATATTTTCTAAACTTTTTGACAAATTTGTATTTTAAGATGCCACGATCAAATGAAAATAAAGTTGAAATTATTTTTTTATAAGACATAGGTCTGTCTTTAAATGTATTGTTGAAAAGGCGTTTAGTTTCCTTATATCATGTTCGCCCATAAAAAAATTATCTCAATTTTATCCTCATTTGATCGTGGCATTTTAAACACTTCAAAGTGAATTGAATTGAAGTGAAAAAAATTTAGAAAAAATGTTTGAGGTAAGCAAGTGACAGCTACGTCAACTTGTCAGTTTTTGAAATATCTTTCGAAGCTATAGTTAGACCAAGCTTGTGAAATTTGTCAAAAATACTAAAACAATATGTTTGACAGTCGATAGATTTTGACATGTGTCATATAGGCAAGGAGCAGTTACGCCAAAATGTTGGCTATTCAAAGACCTTTCTAACAAGATATCACACAATTGGATTTTTGTTTAAAGCAAGAAGCTTGAGAATTTTAACAAAGACTGAAAAAATTATGGTTGAGAGGGTATAGCTTTTGACAGATTTGACGTAGACAATTGACAATTATGTCAAAATGTTTTTCAAAGACCTTTATAACGAGGTATCACTCGATAGGAGTTTCAATTTGAGAATGCCGGCCCCTAATGTAGGGGCGTCACATCTGCCCTTTAAAAAATAGATATCTTAATGTTATTAATCACTGCCAAATATGTTTTAGTTATCTTCAATAGTTCAGAAGATATTTGGGTGGACTCGGACTTTTGGGACACCCTGTATATATGTATATATATATATATATATATATATATATATATATATATATATATATATATATATATATAATTTATTATTCATAATAAGAAAATCCGTTCACAGGAAGTCAAAAATGAATCGCAATATTTGATAGACAGTCAGACATGCTTTGTGAAGTTAAATAAACTCGTTTAATAAAAACAAACTAAGATATCCGTATCATCATTACCACGCCCCCAAACTTGTTTTTTGTTTGTTTTAGACTGGTTTGAAAAAAATTGGAAATGTTTTTTGACAATATTTAACAAAATAAGTCAATTACTTTGCACTTGCAAATTGTGCAAAAACCCTTCGAAACAGGAAACGGCTTAACGTTCAATGAAGCATTTGCAGAACAGGTTTTTGTGAGGGTGTGTATATTATCGTCTGTCTTATAGGACTACGTTTAATTCTTAATGACCGAGGCAGATTAATACCGATTTATATGTGAGGAACAAAGAGAAACAGTGCCAGAGGCGCAGAGGGTGACTTTTCAACCTTCAAATGGTCCTACTTGAAACCACCTGATAGTTTATACTAGTTTCGGAGCTGACCGATTTTTAAATGGAATAATATAAGCATATTTCCTTCTTTTAGATATTTTATTGACAGGCCCGGGTAGGGCACATCGAATAGTAGGCCAGCTGAAAAGTGGTATTAAATATTGTAAAATCTTAAATATATTTTATGAATGAGTACTGGATTTAGTTTCTGCAATAATAGTTGTACCGAAAGCCCTACTTATCTTTATCTTTATAAATTATACTTATAATTATACAAAGAAATTTAAACTAGTCTAAGGTAATGCACAATTCATAATGATTGTCTACTAGTACACAAATGACTGTAGGGTCGATTCGACGTAGCTAATTCGCCTCGGACCTATTCGCCAACGGTCGACTCGTTGTGGGTACAATTTGCCGCGGTCAGAGATGCCGCGGTCGATTCGCCGCTATTAGATTTGCCGCGGTTGATTCGCCGCAAGAATTTTTGTTTAAGTTTTATTTTAATCTAACTTAACTTATTTTTTCTTAAATCATAGCTCCCTGCCATCTTGTTGGGAGATCAAAATCTGTGTTAAACCTAACCATGGTCAATTGGTCGCAAACATCCTAGCCGGTGTCTGGGCCACCAAAATTTTGCAAAAAAATGTCCCCTAAAAAAATGGTTTTTCGAAAAAACTGTTTCTCAATAAGTAGTTTTTTCAAAAACTAATTTATAAAAAAACAAAAATATACAAAAAATTATTTTTGTTAAAATACTACTTAAAATAATACTTTTTCAAAAAGCAGTTTTTCAAAAAATCACTTTATAAAAAAACAAAAATATAATTTTTTAGAAAAAATTTATGTTTGGGGCTAGTCGGACTATGGCGAATTATCCCATCCACTACAAGTAACTGAATGACATGCATTTTCTTATAATCACCATCAGTCGTAAGTAAAATATTTTGAGCTTACATCATATGTAAAATAGATATGTGTCAAATTTGGAACTTTGCTGTGTTTAAAAACGAATATAATGATTTTTGACAAAAAAATGGCTCATCCAAAATGGTTCATTGTCCTATTTACGTGACATAAAGAGCATCACCATTTTTGGCTCAGCCAAACTAGATAGCGCCATAAGTGCCTGATAAATATTTGTCGCGACACACCAGATTCGGCACTAAGGGTGCCGCAAAAAACGCATCACGTGATGGCTCATGGATTTGCACCGGTTTTAAATGCAGCGTCACCTGATGCATTTTTTGAATCAGGGTGGGCATGCATTGGTGGAAACAGGGTATTAGAAACAAAAATTGGCTTAAAAAGTACAAAATGAGCACATGTTTCGTATACCCCAAGGCCTGGGACTTTATTTGTTATTTAAGATATGGTTCCGAACCATTAACGGCTTATCCTTAAATTACGTAACGCTTGATGGGGGGGGGGGGGTTTGGCTTTGCATTAAGACTTTTATTTATAATTAACACAACTAATAATAGCATCAGTGGCGTATATAGAAAAAATTTTCGGAGTAGGCCCGAGACTGTATGTGGGGGGGGGCAGACACCATGAGGTCGTATTTTATGCTATTTTATGTTTGTTTTCATAAAATATGGGGAAAACCCAAAAACCAACCGCGGAAAATGCAGTGTTTTAATTTTATGTTATATGTGTAGAATAAAAAAAATTGTGTGTGCTTAAGACCACACGGCAGAGGTGTAAACTTCAACAAGGCGAAATTAATAATACTGGCCCATAACATATTCTGCAAAGCGGACCGAACCGAACTCTTCTGTGTACTGGCCTTCATCTGCATCATTCATCATATCGCTCGCTAAATGTTTGTTACAGTTAGTCGACTCAAGCTGATTTCACCCGAATTCACTACCCATAAAAACTGCTAAACGCGCCTAAAGAACTTTACACTTCAAAAACGTCATGTGTTTTTGGATATTTTATCATTTTTACCTTCCTAGCCCGCGCAGCAATGTCTAGAGAAGGTATTGTTTTCGAGAATTTTTTTTTGAGATAACGCCGAGAATGTGTTCTTTGGGTGTATTTTGACCTATCCTAGCAATATCGTCATGATGTCTATGTGTGTGTGTGTGTGTATGTGTGTGTGTATGTTTGGGTGTATTTTTTTCTGTCCGTAACACGATAGCTCCTAAACCGCTAAACCGATTTTTATAAAATTTTCAGATAAATTAGTATTCGACACTCTAACGAGCTGATTAGATTTTGCTAATTTAAAAAATGGTCGGAGCTTTAGTTTTCGAGATATTTTCAAAAAACTGTTTTTAAGGGTGATTATGATAGCTTCAATTGAAGTGTGCTAATAGGCTAGCTAGGAAGGTATCAGATCCGTCATGGATCCATTTATTTATAATATCCATCCTGATAAACGAATTAGAATACCTTTTTTATTTTGACAAGATTTAGTGGTAAAAAAAAATATTCTTCTTTCACATACCCGGTTGGCCAATTGTGAATGGGCATTGCGAGGCATTTTCGACAAGTATCGCGATTTATTTTGCGAGGAATGCGAAAGTTGTTAATTGGCGGGGTCGTCATTGTTCGCATCATGCACAGCAACAATGAATCGTGTATTCATTGACTGCAATCGACTTTCTGGGTGACGTCAAAGCGGATCACCGAATTCTGTTGACGTCCGCGGGACCTGAATATTCGGGAAGCAAGAGGCAAAATAGTTTACATGCATGAGCATGAATAAATGGACAATGTGTCCCATTTTTAATAAGAGTAAATGCGAAACATACTTATAAAGATAGCGATCTGTGGATTTCCCTTACCCTGTTCTTTTTTGAGCTCTTTTTTAAGAGTCTACTAGATTTTTGCCATTTTTGTAAATATCTCCGAAACGAAAGCTCCTACGAACTTTTTAGTGGGAACACAATTTTTTTGAAAATACGCGCGCTACTATATTCGAAAACCGCATATTGATGCGTCGCTCCGTTAAAAAGTTAGCATTTTTTAAACTTTTTTGACTGTCAAAAAACTGTATTAGTATTAATGAATTTTGACTAAAATCTAATCAGGTCGTTGCAGTATCGAGTACTATTTTACTTGAAAATTTTATGCAAAGCGGTTTAGGAGCTATCGCGACCCAAACATGTTCATATTGGAACTGTTTAAACCATGTGGTTAAAAACAGAGAACTTTCATTTTTTAAATTCCCTATAAAAGACAAAAGTAGGTGTGATCAGTTGAAGCAAAACTGTGGAAATTCAGGCATTGTAATTAAAGAAAATAATGGATTGAAACAATTAGTGATTTGCGATGAACATTATTCAAAAAAAGTTATTTTAGTGAGTGACCGACGAAAGCAGTTAAGTCAGACAGCAATACCGCTTTGTTGGAATGGTAAGAATAATGCAAAATTATTTTGTTTTATTTCTTTTGAACAATAATATCAGTATTCAATTTTTAATAGTATATGGCATCAGTCTTAAATAACTTAA
Organism: Aspidapion aeneum; assembly: GCA_963576565.1. Lineage (NCBI taxonomy): Eukaryota > Metazoa > Arthropoda > Insecta > Coleoptera > Brentidae > Aspidapion > Aspidapion aeneum. Next base: position 56,297,857 of record OY755042.1, read on the forward strand.
CGCTAAAGAGGGGGTTTGCCTACCGTTCTACGAGTGAAATAAGGTTCACCTATTTTTCCATTCTTTTTGATTTACCTTGTATCTTGTAGACAGTTTGTTCTACTTTGTGTCAGGCAAGCCACGCTGAGGATGGAAATGCCTTTTTCCGAAACACCGATGTCCGTGGTTGACTATACCCCTATGAAGTTGCCGTTTATACTTGCTTAACTCATTGTTTTCGGTTCCGGAACCGATACCGTGGAGACGGTGATAGCATGGTCTGGTTGAACTGTGACGATAAGTCTTTCTACCTTATAGATCGGTGGACGTTTTCGTCCCGCCATGGATTAAGTTTCCTTGGTTCGCTGTCGTTCACTCGTAGAATGAAAAATAGGGTTCTCCTATTTTTCCATTCTTTTTGATTTACCTTGTATCTTGTAGACAGTTTGTTCTACTTTGTGTCAGGCAAGCCACGCTGAGGATGGAAATGCCTTTTTCCAAAACACCGGTGTCCATGGTTGACTATACCCCTATGAAGTTGCAGTTTATACTTCCTTAACTCATTGTTTTCGGTTCCGGAACCGATACCGTGGAGACGGTGATAGCATGGTCTGGTTGAACTGTGACGATAAGTCTTTCTACCTTATAGACCGGTGGACGTTTTCGTCCCGCCATGGACTTAGTTTCCTTGGTTCGCTGTCGTTCACTCGTAGAATAAAAAATAGGGTTCACCTATTTTTCCATTCTTTTTGATTTACCTTGTATCTTGTAGACAGTTTGTTCTACTTTGTGTTAGGCAAGCCACGCTGAGGATGGAAATGCCTTTTTCCGAAACACCGGTGTCCGTGGTTGACTATGCCCCTATGAAGTTGCCTTTTATACTTGCTTAACTATTGAGAATTGATTGCTTTTTAAAGATCATGATCAAAGTTTATCGCCATCTTAAAATTTAAGATGGTGGACCGATTCATACTTGATTTTTCAAAATGGAGTGTTTATTCTTAGTTTCCGAAAATGCTTTTTTTTAAATTTATAGAAAAGCGCTAGATTTCCTCCACACAACGAGGTACAAATTAGCCAAATCAGTGTGGCGGTTCTCAAAAAATATTTTTTTTTTCAACCATTGTTTATTGTTTGACAGATTAAACGTTGCATTGCCAATCCTGTGCATTAATTTCCTTATAAATTCATTATTACTAAACCAATTTTAGTGAAATAAAAAAAATCAAGGTGAGAATTGATTGTTCTTTAACGATAACGAATTTAAAAAGAAATAATTGTAGACAGGATTCACAATCGTTAAAACAAAATTAGATTTTGAGAGAACCACTTCACCGATTTTATTAATTTGTTACTCGTTATGCGGGAGAAAAGTAGTGCTTTTCTATAAACTTAAAAAAACTAAAACATTTTCGGAAAATATAAATAAACGTCTTGTCTCGTTGAAGGATCAGGTATGATTATGTCCGATATCTTACCTTTTAAGATGACTGCAAATTTCGATTATAATATTTAAAGAACAATCAATTCTCACCATGATTTTTTTATTTCACTAAGATCGGTTCAGTAATAATGAGTTCATAAGAAAATGAATGCAGGCAGGATTACCAATGCAATCGTATAATCTGTTAAACAATGGCTGAAAGAAAAATAGATTTTTCGAGAACAATCATACCGATTTTACCAGTTTGTTTTACTTTATGCGGGCCAAAAGTTGTGCTTTTCCATAAATTAAAAAAAAAACTAAAACATTGTCAGAAAACAAGAAGAAACACGCCATCTTAAAGAATCAAGTATGATTCTGTCCGCCGTCTTAAATTTTAGGATGGCTGTACATTTTGATCATAATCTTTAAAAGCCAATCAATTCTGACCAGGATGTTATTTATTTCATCAAAATCGGTTCAGTATTAATGAATTTATAAGGAAATAAATGCAGACATGATTGCCAATTGTATAATATTTAAAACAATGGTTGAAACGAGCATCTTTGAAGGGTACAATTTAATTTCATCCGCCATCTTGCATTTTGAGATGGCGGACAAAAAATTTTATTTATTTAAATCTCTGATTAATTATCTGGCAAGTGCAGTTTGTCCCATTAAAATCGATGGTATAATTCAAATGTTATAATAAAAAAAGTACTGTCCGGTTTTTTTTGGCCCACCCCGTGGTTTAAAAAAACAAGAATGTTTGTTGCAAATATCGCTCCTATCGTCTGTTTCATAAGGGCGTAAAACGTTTTTAGCTCCTTTACAATTTAGGAAATAGCCTTAACCATCGAAGAAATATGTTATTTATTCCATGCCTTAACGCCTTTCTGTCATAATTTTTTTAGTAAATTTAGTAAATTTTTGTCTTCCAGCAAATATTAACATAACCATGTGAAATATGCGACATTTCTCAAATTTTCATAAAAATCCAAAAAATTGTTATTAAACTATGACCTTGTAAAAATTAATTTTTTCAGTTGTTTTTCTGATAATTTGCAACTGCCTCCGCTATGGGTTTATATCACGGATCACCCAAATATATTATAAAAAAGAAAACCTACTTTAAATTATACGTTTCGCTTGACCTTCGACCGAGAGATTTCGAGTTGACGACAGCCTATGTTAAGACCCGATGATATCCGATTCAATTTCTGATTTGGACGCGCGCTTATGGTCCTTTGTGGAAGACTCCAGCAACGCGGCGTACCTATTTCTTAGTAAATTAATTTCGAATAAGATATGTACACGACATTCACTTTATAACAAGGCTCGCGCCGGTGAAATAAATTCCCAAAAACTCAAGTTACGCCCGGCGGCTAAATCTAAAGCGCCTTCGCCAATCGATACCACTAGTTCTGTACCCACAGTAGTCTAGTAGTAGATTTCTTCTGTTATGGTCGATTTAATCAACCCAAAATTAAAATTATTTCGTTTCGTAATTAGAGCGACATCTGTGGAGACCGCTCAATATCGGGAGGGCTCGGGTGGCCTTAATATAGCTGCAGTTCTTATAGTTGTATTCATTGTTCTAACCGAGCTATAGAAATTGTCTTCAGGGGAGCTACTTTAGATTTAGCAGCTACAAATTTAATTATATAGGACCCATGACACTCAAAACGCAAATAAACTATTGCACAATACCTTTTTTCTGAGGCATCAGAAAAACCATGCATTTGACAACATTGAAAAGAATCGGGAAGAATATTACGAGGCAAAGTGCGCAAGGAAAGTAATGACATTTCACTTGTAAACTTTTCCCAAATACGTGTTATCTCAAAAGGAGGAGAATCATCCCAATTTAACTTTAAATCCCACAATTTTTGAATTAAATGTTTTAAATAAAAAATAACTGGAGTTAAAATACCCAGGGGATCAAAGATTTTAGCTAAATTGCTTAGTAACGTGCGTTTGGTGCAAGGCGATGAGACTGAGTTTATTGAAAATTGATAAAAATGAGAAGAAGGGTTCCATTCTAGACCTAGAACCTTCATAGATTCGTTAGAATCAACATCAAAAGAAAAATTTTCATTGCAAAGGTGAGAGGCTGGAAAATCAGCTAGTAGCCTAGGATCATTGCTACACCACTTACGTAATTCAAAACCTCCTTTTGCAAGAAGAGAGATTAAGTCATTTTGGAGGCGTTTTGCACCTTCAATTGTAGGATGGATGCCTGAGACATCGTCTATATAGTAGTTGCGATAAAATAAGCTCTGCAGCTTCGGGATAGTTAGATTTTTCTAGCTCAGCTAAAGTTAATAAACTTTTAATTGCAAAATAAGGACTACAAGTTAGACCATAAGTTACGGTACATAATGCTAAATCGTTAATCGGACCATCAGGTGTAAAGCGCCAAAGAATGCGTTGATAGTCGATTTGATTAGGATTTACCAGGATTTGGCGGAACATTTTACAGATGTCAGCTGTAAAGTCTAAATCATAATAACAAAGTCTAAATAATAATAATAATTGACAAATATCTGCTTGCAACTTAGGACCGGGAAGTAAGCAATCATTAAGAGAGCAACGATCGCCTGGTCCTTTAGCTGATGCGTTATAGACCACCCTGAGTTTTGTAGTGACACTAGATGGTTTTAACACACAGTGGTGGGGAATATAATAAGATTTTTCTGGTATATCTAATGAAGAAACAATTTTCATATGTCCTAAAGAAAGATATTCATCCATAAACGCAGAATACTGTTTATGTAAGTCTGGATTTTTCGATAATCTTCTTTCAAGAGCTAGAAAGTTTTTTAGAGCTAGATCTCTACTATTAGGAAAGGTTGGTTCATCTAAACGAAAAGGTAAAGAAACTACGAATCTACCACTTTCGTCTCTATAAGTTGTTTCTAAAAATAATTTTTCCGCTTGTTCATCGTCGGGGGACTTAACGGAAACCTTAGGAACTTCTTTCCAAAAATTTTCTATTGTTTGTTCGAGTGAATTCATAGTCAAAAAAGTTTGAGAAAAAGATTGACTGATTTGATTACCAAATGATGAGGTTTTACCCATAAGTAGAAAACCAAAAACACTATTAATAGCAATCGGTTCATTGGAACCTCCAATTAGTCTACCATCTCTAAAAATTTGAGCAAAGATATCAGCTCTGACCAGAGCATCTATTGACCTTGACGTATAAAAATCTGGATCAGCTAACTGACAATTTTAAATATGTAACCATTGATTGCTGGACAAATTAGATGAGGGCAAATTTCCACATATTTTTGGAATTATTATTGCATTAAAGTCTATTAAAGGATTAATTTTGCCAGTAGGACGGATTTTAGATGAAATTTCTTCAGAACTACTGAGCATAGGCATTTGACCAATACCTTGGACCTCTAAAGACAATTTAAAACTATTTAAACCAAGACGTTTGACACATTGTTTAGTAATAAAATTAGACTGAGATCCACAATCTACTAAAACTCTAATAATTTGATAATGACCGGTACTATCTAAAATTTCACAAGAGCAGTTGACAAAAGAAACGCTTGTAGGTTGGGTTCTTCCACTAAAACATTGATAATTTGGAGTAGATAAGCCCGTAAAATTAGAATTGCTTGATTGCAATGGACCTGATTGACTACTTTGTAGAGGTAATTGAGGGTGATTTCCTAAATTACTTTGATTGATACCTTGATTGGTACTACTAGAAGGGGTGACTCCCTGACTATTTTGATATAAATTTGATTTAGACATTTGAGCACTACTACTAGAACCAGTATGACACTGATTAAAACTATGACAGCTACTACTAGGATCAGTATGACACTGATTAAAACTATTATTAGGAACTAATTTAAAATTAGGATTACTAAATTGACTAAAAGTATTGACAGGTTGACTACTATTTTCAAAAGATTGATTATTATTTGATCCTTGATAATTTCTAAAACTATTATTATTAGACCTTTGATTGTATTGAGAATTTTGATTATTAGAATTACCAGAATTGGTACTACTATAATTTTGACTAAAAGGAGAGGAATTTCTACTATTATTTTCAAAGTGAATATACGTGTGGTGACGCATTCCGCATTTCATACACGAATGTACTGAAGGGCAGTCCTTTATTGAATGCGAGTAAGAAAGACAATTTAAACATAAATTATTATTTTTTGCTAACTGATACCGTTCATTGGGCTGTTTAGAGATAAAAAGTTTGCATTTAAAAATTGGATGAGCAATCCCTTTTTTGCAAACTGAGCAACTATTTTTAATTTCTGCGTTATTATTGGATTGACTATTCACGAAAAAACTATGAGTTTGCTTTGAAAAATTAGATTTTTGACCATTATTAAAATTAAAAGGCTTTTTAAAAATGTTCTTATCTTCTTTTCTGATAAGCTCTACATTATCTAAGGCTTGATTGACAATGTCTCTCTAAATATTGAACAAGATCTTTATAATCGGCCATTTTTGTTGCATCGGAACGTTGCAATTCAAATTTTGTAGCCAGCGAAACATCCAGCCTTTTTAACATCATTTGAACCAACGGAAAAGAATAAGCATCCACCGGTAAAAATAAATTGCGTAATGCTTCTAAATTTTAATTGAACGTGTCTAAAAGATTACGTAATTCTTGAGCACTGTCTGTACTAACTTTTTTTGTATTTTCAATTGCAGCCCAATGATTCGCCGCTATAATTCTACGTTTAAAATACCTTTTGACTAAGGTATCATAAGCAATATGATAGTTTGCTTCAGTCAGTGGTAAATGCTGTACCAGCTGTTTAGGTTGATCCACTAAAGATTTTAACAAATATTCGAATTTGGTGACATCAGAAAAAAAATTATTTTTATGTACCAAAGCATCAAATCTATCTTTAAAACTGGGAAATTGGGTTATATCTCCACTAAAGATCGGCACGTCTAAAGGTTTTAAATTACTAGCAACTTGAGTTTGTTGTTGAGGTGTTTGAGAAGTACTACTAGCTGGAGTAGTCTCAGAAGAGAATAAATTAAAATAGATGGTTTTGACAGTCCAAAAATTATTCTCAAAATCTCTTCTAATTTGATCATTAGTTTCGAACTCTTCATCCATATCTAAAGAACCTATTATGACATTATGATGTTTTAAAAATTCCTGTCGCATAACCTCCATTTGAGTGTATCTAACTTTTAAAGAAACATAATGTGTGTTATCAGTTTCGGCATTTTTAGCTATGGCATAGAGGTCTGCCATACGACTAACTTCGACTTGACGTAAATTTGCAGCTTTTTTTAAAGATGCAGCCATGTTGAAAAAATAAAATTAAAATAAAAGATATTTAAATGAAACATATTATTTTGTTTTTATTTTTAATATTTTTAACGCTTTAGTGTTACTAACTACACTTTATATCTAAATTTCCAAGTAATTTTGATTTTTACAAAATTAAAGGATGTTGACAACTACCAATGTTTCGACAATCTGCTTGCACGCAATGGCAAGGAGTTATTAGAGTTTCAATGGATGACCCAAAGAAAAAAACTACAAAAAAAAAACTAAAAATCTACTACTTTTGACCAATTGATATGATTAGAGGTGATCTCTTAATCAAAAGCAACTAACTACGATTAATAATTTAAGTTAGAAATGATCTTTCATTGTGATATAATGAAAAAAGTTGAAAAAAATTCGAACTTCTAATAAATTGACTTTTGAGTCGCACTGTAGATTTAATTGGCAACCCAAATATCGAGCCAATATCCAATATATTGACTAAATATTTATTTAGGCAAATGTAAATCTGCTTCTCCTGCTGGAGAACCAAATTCTAAGCTACGCGTATGTTTATTTAAAGTGAAACAAAGCATCCGCGTGCGTGTTAAAGTGCAACCGCAATAGCAGCCAACTACGATGAGAACTTGCCGCTGCGTTAAGCGAGAGTCGGCAGGTCGGCAAGCAGCGCAGCCTTGGCTGTGGAGCAAAAATTCTAATCTATTAAAATCCTGTATGAGTGTAAATGAGACAGCATAGCATAGTTAGCGCGAAGCGAGACAAGTTCACTGTAGTAGGTATGTACAGACAGGGACTAATTAAATGGCCGCTACCAAGTTGGGATTAGAATTTCGGACTTTTTATTTAGTCCTTTTAATTTAAAAGCATGAATGAATCCATTTGGCCACTATACCAAACAATACAGCCTAAAAATATTAGTGATTTTGCATTTATCAATGAAAGTTGAAGGCTCTGCGATCAAGAATAGGCTACTCGGTGATACCTATTATGTTCTTCTTTATTTGTTTTACACAGTTAAATATTCATTGGTCAGTCTGAGACAATTTACGTAATTTCGAACGTTACACTTTGCGCTTAAGAATCACCCTTCTTTGTGAGTTTGGGGTTTTTTCTTTATTTGTTTCACGCAGGTAAATGTTTAGTGAGAATATGGGGGGTGCATTTTTACGTAATTTCGAATGATGCACGCTAATTTTTTCATTTGTTTGATCATGGCTGGATCTGGCTGGGTATACAGAGCGGGGCAACCGGCCTGCAGGATGCATCTAAACGTGTTTGGTCTGCAGGCTGCCTGCACTTAAATTGAGACTATATTGAAAGGAACGTAAAATTAAATTTTTATTTGCTATTATTAAGAACTTAATCTTGCCAAGTTTGGTAAATTGCAAAGAAACCAAGTAATAGTTTATCGGACAAGTGCATCTTTTCAACTAAAAAAGCAAAAATTTTGCCTGCTGTCTTATTACCAAAATTGTATCAGTATTCAGTAATGATATCTTCTGATAATTATACACGATTTACCCTCAGATGCACTTAAGCGCAATTTTGGGTTTAATCGCGATTAAGTCCTTGTTCTTCACATACAACACAACAAAGAGGGAGAATGGATTAGCTAAGCCTTGTTACGGTGTATCTGAAGGTTAAAAGTAAATTTGTGCGAGAAGATCGTGTTTAATATTTGTCTTGTTTCAAATACGTGTAACTGAGCAATAGCGCACCCAGGAATACGTTTTGGGGGAGGCTCAAAACCCGATAATGCCGTATCTTATGCTATTTTCATTAAACATGTAAAAAATATCAAAAAAATCCGAAGGTTTTGGAGGGGGCCCGGACCCCGAGTGTCCCACCTTGGGTGCGCCATGACTGAGAGAGATGGTTTGGATAAAGCATATAAAAGTTTGAGTTTTTTATGTTGGTGTCAAAGGTGTTAGTGGTAGCTGTTTCCTTTTAAATACATATTAAACACTTAAAAAGACAGGAAAAATATAGTATTTTTTATATTGTTCTAGTGCGTTTTGGGGTGACGAACAAAACGTTTAAACACAAAATGACCAAAGTACAAAATGACGAAGTTATTAAAAAAACCTGTTCGGGTTAGGTTATTATAATTAAAAAAAACTAACCTGACCAGATCAGGTAAATTTTTTTGTATAATAATAATAGGTTTTAAACCTGACCTGGTTACGTTAGTAAACAAAAAGTACTAACATGTTCTGGTTAGGTTATTACACAAAATCTAACCTGACCAGATCGTGTTAGGTTGAGTTTTATCTTTTATTTTGCATTTCGACATTTTGTCTTTTCGGTATTTTGTAATTTTGATTTTTTGTGTTTTCGACACTTTGAACTGTTGATATTTTGTGTTTCGATGCTCTGTTCGCAACGCTTAAAATTTTTAAACTGTAAAACAAAAAAATAATTTTTCCTCGAATTTACTTTTGCCCGACTCCAGTTTTATCTGTAAAAAAGTCATAATTTAGTTTTATTTTAGGGCTCCACCAACTTTAAGGGCCTAGATAGGCCACTGCTTGGGAACAAATGGGTTAAAGAGGTTAGTCAGTAGCGCACCGACAAATATGCCTGAGGGGTGGCGAGACCCCATGATGTCGGATTTTATGGAATTTAAGTTTTTTGCTCATGTAATATGTGGCACAAAAATTTTAACGTTGGGGAAGGGGGCGGGCCGCCCCCCCCCCCCTGGTTTGTCCATGGCTCACTATTTTTTGTTAAAATGGCCACTAAAGAAACATAATTACCTTGGAACTATATCACCGATTTTAAAATATTTATTAATTAAATTAATTGCCGCTTATCCTACTAAAATCGGTAGTATAGTTCGAATATTATAACAAAAATTGGCCCACCTGGTATATACTTTCATGATTTAACTAATAGTACTTAACAAATTTGCAAAAAGTAATAATTAAATATTATTTTTGGGCAACCCCAATTTTCGGGGTCTAGATCCGTCACTGATTATATCTGAGGGCACGGTAGTCTTTCGCCAAGGTCACGCTGCCTCTTGAAAGCACAGAAGAGCTCGGATCGGTCCGCTTTCAATATGTTCTGCTTGAAACATTTCCGCAACATAGCCGCCAGTCAGAAAGACGATTTTGAAATTTTATGAATTAAGAAATATACTGCCATTTAATTTACTGAAGTCAGTTTTTTCGGCTTTGGTGGAATCCCTTATTAGTTATGGGATATTTTGTTGGGGTGCTGCGTTGCAAATTACGTTGGATCCTTTGCTTATTGCACAGAAATATATAGGTATTAAAAGTGATGTATTGCAAACCAAGAATGTATCCGTCTGAACAACTATTTCAAGGTACTAAGAAGCTTAAAATTAGAGAGCTTTTTGTATATAGAGCTGCATTATTCTCCCTTAAAAATAAATTTTTCCCCCAATCTGTGACACACACGAGGGGTCATCGGCACCCTAAAATTTTGTACAGCGTCCAACAGGACTTGGGTCCTGACGTGTACTGTTGGGTCCTGTTGAGTACTGTTGGGTACTGTCGTGTACTGTCGAGTACTGTTGGGTACTGTCGTGTATTGTCGAGTACTGTTGGGTCCTGTCGGTGTACTGTTGAGTACTGTCGTGTACTGTCGAGTACTGTTGGGTCCTGGCGGTGTACTGTTGGGTCCTGTTGAGTACTGTCGTCGTGCCTCGCCCTCAAAAAACATGCGAGCAAAAAAAAAAAAAGGTCATCATCTTTGGGGAACCGCGCCGCGCTCACAAATCTTGCGACCAAAAAAAAGGTCATCCTGGGGAAGGCCGATAGGGCCTTCGCCCGTTTCATATATGAATGAATTAACCGAACCGCGCCGTAGAAATTTGAACCGCGCCGTCTTAAAAAAAAAAAAAGGTCATCCTGTCATTTTGCATCTACGCCACTGTTTCGGGTAAGAGGGTTGTGTCGAGTACTGTTGGATTCTATCGTGTACTGTTAAGTCCTGTTACGTACTGTCGTGTACTGTTGGGTCCTATCGTGGTCGCGTACTGTCGAGTACTGTTGGGTCCTGTCGTGTACTGTCGAGTACTGTTGGATCCTGTCGTAGTACTGTCGGGTACTGTTGGGTCCTGTCGTGTACTGTCGAGTACTGTTGGGTCCTGTCGTGTACTGTCGTGTACTGTCGAGTACTGTTGGGTACTGTCGTGTACTGTCGAGTACTGTTGGGTCCTGTCGTGGTACTGTCGAGTACTGTTCAGTACTGTCGTGTACTGTCGAGTACTGTTGGATCCTGTCGTGGTACTGTCGGGTACTGTTGTGAAATTTGTACAGTACTGTTGAAAGCTGATGACCCCTCGGACACACACTATAGTCACTAGGGCGGTTACCAGTTCAGAACGTTATGTTCCTCTTCAAAACTTCAGCGCAACAAAAGTGCCTCGCTAAGTTCGCGCGCCGTAACCATCTTGAAACATTTCAGCCGATATTTGACCTACCTAAAACTCTACTTCGGAATGAGCTACGAATCTCAAACTTTGCACAGTCGTAGATCTCCATGGAGTTAACAACCCCTCCAAGTTTCATGGAATTCCATACAGTAGTAAAGTTGTTACGAAATTTCAAAAACCGTCGAAATTGCCACTCACTCACTCACTCATGTTAGATCATCAATATTCTACTGTACTTCCAGACATGCTACAAAGCTGAAATTTGGCAGACTGGTAGAAATTGTGACCAAACCCCTGGAAAAAATCAAAAAACCCCAAAATTTTAATTTACTCCCCTCCCCTATACATTTAAAGTTATGTAAAAGTAGCATTGCCCACTTCTAGAAATGCTAGAGAGTTGAGCTTTGGCAGACTGATAGGAACTATGATAAAACTATAGGAAAAAATCAAAAAACCCCAAAATTTTAATTTACTCCTCTTCCCTATACATTTAAAGTTATGTAAAAGTAGCATTGCCCACTTCCAGAAATGCTAGAGAGTTGAGCTTTGGCGGACTGATAGAAAATATGATAAAACTATAGAAAAAAATTAAAACACCCCAAAATTCTAATTTACTCCCCATTTCCAGACATGCTAGAGAGCTGAGCTTTGGAAGACCGATAGGAACTATGATAAAGTTATAGAAAAAATTAAAACACCCCAAAATTCTAATTTACTTCCTTCCCCTATAAATGTAAACTTACGTAAAACTAACACTGCCCCCTTTCAGAAACGCTAGAGAGCTGAACTATTTAAGACTGGAAGACAATATGATAAAACTATATGAAAAAATTTAAAAACACCAACATTTTAATTTACTTCCCTCTCCTATAAATGTAAATTTATATAAAACTAACATTGCCCACTTCCAAAAACGCTAGAGAGCTGAGCATTGGAATGCTGATAGAAATTATGATAAAACCATGGGAAAAAATTTAAAAAGTCCAATATTTTCATTAACTCTCCTCCCCTATAAATGTAAAGTTATGTCAAAAAACATTACCCACTTCCAGAAACGCTAGAGAGCATTGGAAGACTGATAGGAACTATGATAAAACTATAGGACAAAATTTAAAAACACGACAGTTTTAATTTATTTCCCTTTCCTATACATGTAAAGTAATGTAAAAGTAACATTATGCACTTTCAGAAACGCTAGAGAGCTGAGCTTTGGAAGGCTGATAGGAACTACGATAAAACCATGGAAAAAAAATTAAAAAACCTCAAAAATTTAAGTAAGGCATTGCAAAAGTTTTAAACAATATTCCGCATATTTTACTACTTTAAAAATTAAGTATTATCCAATTCCTTTAAAAAAGAAGTGAAATCATAACAAAAACATTTCATGTAAAAAAAAGCCAAGTACGCGAAAATGGCATAAAAAGAATTGAGATAAAAGTAAAGCCAAGTTCTCCAATACAAATTTCAAAATGAAAGGTTCTTACTAGTTTGGAAATATTTTTCTAAACTTGGCTATTACGGCTGTAAATAACTTTTAGGCACAGAACATAAAGAAGTTTGGCTGTAATAGCAAAGTTAAAAAAAACATTTCCAAACTAGTAAGAGCCTTTCATTTTGAAATTTGTATTGGAGAACTTGGCTTTACTTGTATCTCAATTCTTTTTATGGAATGCCATTTTCGCGTACTTTGCTTTTTTTTACATGAAATGTTTTTGTTATGATAAATTATATTGGACACCAAAACTCTATAAACAAAAACAGTCACATTCGCAAAAATTTGAGATCAAGTCATTCATAAGAGAAAACTTTGTAGTACTTTGTGAAAAAATATCATGGTTATAAATACATAATACTTTATAATGATATATTGAAGTTACTTTATCGTAGCTAAATAAGTGTATAATTTTAAATTTATTTTTGTTTTAAGTTTTACTGGCATTCTAAGGAGGCACACACATATCAAACTGATACATGCGGCCTCCATTTCTTCTTCTTTTTTTTATTTAGTATTTCTTTTTATTACTAGAAATTTTTTAGGTATTCTATTGCTATTATATTTTTTTTGTACTATTTTTCTTTTTGAACTAAATAAATAATTAAATAATAAATAATTTCAGCCGATATTTGACCTATCTACTACTACTAATGAGCTACGAATCTCAAACTTTGCACAGTCGTAGACCTTCATGGAATTAACAACCCCTCCAAGTTTTATGGACTTCATAAAGTAGTCAAGTAGTTACGAAATTTCAAAAAACGTCGAAATTGCCACTCACTCACTCACTCACTCATGTATAGATAATCAAAATTCTACTGTACTTCCAGACATGCTACAATGCTAAAATTTGGCAGACTGAGAAATTATGACCAAAGAATCAAAAACTCTAAAATTCTAATTTACTCCCCTCCCCTATACATGTAAAGTTATGTAAAAGTAACATTGCCCACTTCCAGAAATGCCAGAAAGTTGAGCTTTGTCAGACTGATAGGAACTATCATAAAGCTATAGCAAAAAATTAAAACATCCCAAAATTCTCATTTACTTCCCTCCCCTATAAATGTAAAGTTAAGTAAAAGTAACATTGCCCACTTCCAGACACGCTAGAGAGCTGAGCTTTGGAAGGCTGATAGTAACTATGATAAAGCTATAGAAAGAAATTAAAACACCTCAAAATTCTAATTTACTTCCCTCCCCTATAAATGTAAAGAAACGCTAGAGAGCTGAGCTTTTTATGACTTAAGGACTCTATGTTAAAACACAAGAAAAAAATTTAAAAACACCAACATTTTAATATACTTCCCTCTCCTATAAATGTAAATTTATATAAAGGTAATATTGCCCACTTCCAGAAACGCTACAGAGTTGGGCTTTGGAAAGCTGATAGAAATTATGATGAAACCATGGTAAAAAATTTAAAAACCCCAAAATTTTCATTTACTCTCCTCCCCTATAAATGTAAAGTTATCATTATGTTCTTTTACAATATATTTAAAGGAAAAGAGGTGTTGAAGTCAACCGATTAAGGAAAAATGTTTTACCGGCAAATCCAATCACCACTAAAAATATGCAAAAACCGTAGCAAAGTAACACCTTCCCATGGTATGAATACTCACCCTTAAGATCGAAAATCCAAATAAAAAATCTATTTTTACATAACAAAAAGGAAGCTACACGGGCAGTTAATTTTGAAATATTTAATATGGAGTGATTTGAATAATTATAATTGGCGTTGCGAGTCCGACACCCTGAAGTTTAATATTGATAGTAACCAATTTTTTTGTCAAATAAACTGCTCAAAAATTGAATTGAACCACTCCATTTTTTTTGACATATTTAAAGTAAATTTATTCCTAAACGAAACGGTCAATTTCCCCCCAATTTATCCTGTTTTAATGTTTGGTTTCCAGAAGTGCGAAAGTTTGTACGGCTCCCATTTCCCGTACAATTTTTTTCAAAAAAAGTTTAATAACACAAAATGACAGTCAGCTAAATCCTAAAAAAAGTTATTTCTTAGTTTTTTTAATTTCTCTTTAGTTTCCAAGATATGATTTTTTTCCATAAAATTGTACTTTTTCTGATTTTTAGTTTGACGTTTCTACCCGTTTTGACCCATAACCACCAAATTTGCTATGAGGCAACCCAAATATTGGCCTTTTCGAACCTTGTACGCCATTGTACCCTTGATGACCACTGAGTACAATCATAGGCGTACAAAAATAATTTTTCATAATTTACAAGCTTTTATTTAACTTCACCTGTATGTATGTATGTAATCAAATCTTGCAACTCATTTTTGAAAAACTTCCAAACATCCGATTGACTTCAAATTTTGCATAGCGTCTTAGTTCCAATGACAATACAATAATATGGTTTCATCGAGTACCTACCGCCCCCCTAACGTGGGGGGTGGAGAGGGGGTAAAACTCAAGTTTGTCCGATTTCAACCAAAATTGGTATCTGGGGGTTTTTGAGGATGAGAATTACGAATTATTAATCAGATTACAAAAATTCAATATGGCGGATTCAAAATGGACGATTTAATGTCAAGTTTTTCTGATTACTTTCAACTGACTTCGTATCCGATTGACTTCAAATTTCGCATACCGTTATAGTTGCGATAACAATCCAATAATGTGGTATCACTGACTGCCTACCTCACCCCTAACCTGGAGGGCGGAGAGGGGGTAAAATTTTAGTTTGTTGGATTTCCACCAAAATTGGTATCTGGGGGTTTTTGAGGATGAGGATTACGAATTTTTTATCAGATTACAAAAATTCAATATGGCGGATTCAAAATGGACGATTTAATGTCAACTGACTTCCACGTATCCGATTGACTTCAAATTTGGCATACCTGGTATAGCTCCGATGTCAATCCAATAATATGGTATCACTGACTGCCTAACTCCCTCCCAACGTAGAGGGCGGTGAGGGGGTAAAATTTTAGTTTGTTGGATTTCCACCAAAATTGGAATCTGGGGGTTTTTGAGGATGAGAATTACGAATTTTTGATCAGATTACAAAAATTCAATATGGCGGATTCAAAATGGACGATTTAATAACGAGTTTTTCTGATTACTTTCAACTGACTTCCACGTGGGTATCTGATTGATTTTAAAATTCACATGCTCTCCCACTAAAAAGGGGGGGGGGCGTAGAAGAGGTAAGGCTTTAATTTGTTCGATCTCGACCAAAATTAATTAATCCTTGCGTATAATGATCAAAATAATAACGAACAATTTTAGGGAACGATTACACAGTCTTTTTCTATTGGACGGCCTTCTCATCGAAGACTTAGGTATTTCAAAATTGAAAGGAAAGACTCCCTGCAATATCGATGCGCTAGCTTAAATGCATAGACTTAGACAAATCTAAAAATTAAAAAATAAATTTAGAAAAAAAACTTTTTGTAAACAAGCTTTTATAAAATGGACTAAAAAGCATAAAATAATTTTTTGAGTGTTCTGATATAATAATAAAAGCGATGGGCGTATTTAATATGAAGTAAATGCATTTCCATGCGCATTTGGTTGATCGTCCACAACCGATGATGGGCCGACTCTTCTTTTTCAACGTGACAAAATAAATCGACATACTGCCGGTCGCGGGTTATCTGCCAAATATGAAGCAGGCGTAATAATGTCCATCCATATCAGAAAAATGTAAGGGTAGCTTGAGTAGGGTTGGGTTGGGTTGGGTTAAATTGTCTACCCTTACATTTTTCTGCTATAATATAATGAATTTGGATTTTCACTAAACTTCGAGTTAACAAGGCTAAAACAAAAACGGGTAAATTTCCTTTAATACGCCCATCGCTTTTATTATTATGATATCAGAACACTCAAAAAATTATTTTATGCTTTTTAGTCCATTTTATAAAAGCTTGTTTTCAAAAAGTTTTTTTTTCTAAATTTATTTATGATCAAACCTGAGTTTCACCTTCTGTAGGTGAACTGATATCAAGTCTAGGTAAATGCAAAGCACGTTTTATTGAAGTTTGAACATTTATGCCGAGACGGTTTTTTTAATTTTTGTTAAAATATCACCATATCATTGGCGTCAGGATGATTTTTTGTAAAAATGTCAGTTATTTCGCAAAGTCCATGGACTTAAGCGAATTTTCTTACACCACTACAGATGATTTTTTTGATATTGCCACAGTAAAAATCGTAAAACAGAGCTTATGCCACGCGTGCCATCTGATTTAGGCTGTAATATCTCACAAACGAAAGTTCTAAGAGTGGGAAAAAGTGAAATGTGAACTGCGTCGGAGCCAGAAATGTTATGATTTTGGTTACGCTATTTTTAATATATAATTTTTGTAACATTGTACTCGGATGAAGTCAGGCTTATGTTTCTAGTCTAACCTAAAAAAGATATATATTTTAATGATCTGCATTTTCCTAAATAGGTAAATTACCTTGTATCTTGTAGTCAGTTTGATTACTGTAGTCAGGCAAGCCACGCTGACGATGGAAATTCCTTTTTCCGAAACACCGGTGTCCGTGGTTGACTTTACCCCTTTAAAATTGCCTTTTATACTTTTTTGCAAACATATTGCCTTATTACTAAAAATATTTGGTTTTATTTTTTTTTAATATGAATTCCTCTGAAATTATTTGTTATTAACTATACTATTAAGTGAAACATTTCTTTTTGCGAAACACCCGTGTCCGTGGTTGACTTTACCCCTTTGAAATTGCCTTTTATACTTTGTTGCAAACATTGCCTAATTAATAAAAATATTTAATTTTATTTTTAAAAAACTATGAATTCCTCTGATACTATTTGTTATTAACTATACTATACTAAGTGTTGTAAAAATGGGAACGTTGACAGTTAAGTGACTAAAATATATTTCTTAATTTTTGTGTTATCGTGCCCCAGACAATCGACGCGACGCGTCGCTCTCAAAAATTTTGGTGATATTAGGTTACATTATTTTGATGAAAAATAAAAAAAAGTTTTTTGACGATCCCAATAGCCTTCCTACCTATGGATGGCTAAAAAATAAGTCAACGCAGCATAATTTTTTAGTCAAATTTATATTTGTCAGGCGGCAAAACTATCCTTGACTAACTATTTTTCAACAATTGCTCTAAGGATTAATTTCGCAGTCAAGTCAATTAATATTGTTTAAAACACAACTGTTTATTTATTAATAAAGTTATTTGGTGTTATTAAGAAGTACGGGCTTTTTTAGAAATTGAACAAAAATAGTCTATAAAATACGCTTAAAATTTTAGTTTTTTTAGAAAATAGAATGCTTAACCAAACTGTAGTTTAAGCATGTTTTCAGCTGTTATAAGCAAAAATCTTCAGAGTCAATTCTGCCATAAATATTTTATTATTTATTAGTCCTAAAAATGTCGGGGGGATTGATACCCTTGATCCCCCCTAGGTAAGGCACTGCGGTGGACTGAGGCAAAATCAAGATCTACAAGTTCAGTTAGTTTGCAAATATTTTTTGTATGTGTATTTTTCCATAAACCTAATTCTTCTCATTTCAGGACAAATAAAAATAATATTTAATAAATGCTGCAAACTGACTTATTCGTTATTAAATTTTCACTAACTCTGCTGCATGTTTTCAAACCGCCTACCCTCGTTTCAGACATAAAACTTATACAGTGAAACCTCCTATAGGCGGACACTCACGGTTTCCTGAATTTTGTCCGTCTATTGGAGGTGTCCGCTTATGAGAGAGAACTGCGAAATTTTTATATATATTTATTAACAATTTCCACTGCTTGAGTTTTTCCGATATTAAATTTTTCAGCGATCTTTCGAGCTGATAGATGTTTCTTCTCCGAAACGTTAACAACTTCCATGTTTTCACGTAAACTAAGAAATTTTTTACTAGGCGCCATTTTAAATAAAAATAAAATATGTATATATATTCCAAGGCTGCAGAATGCGTTGTTGCCTATGTCGTGCAGCGGTCTGTCCCGCTGTTAGAGGTTCGCGTCCGGATAAGGGAGGTTTCAAAATTTTTTAACCAAAAAACATGTCCGCGTCCGGTTATTAGAGTGTCCGGTTATAGGAGTGAATTTTACATGCAAAGAAATAGGGAATAGCTTGGTTCCAAAAAATTTGTCCGCCTAAAGGAAGTGTCCGCTTAATAGAGGTGTCCGCAAGGAGAGGTTTCACTGTACTTTTTAGTTCTGATAAAAAAATACCCTATGCATTAACCCGAAAACACACACAGAAAAGTCACTTTTAATTTTTTTTTAAATTCCAACTTTTAATTCTAATATGGCGGCCCTAGTAGCTCCTTTGTGGCACGGTATCAAACAGACAAATTTTAGCGCATTTTATCTGTGTATTGTTGCACTGAACTTGAGAGCTCAAACTTATGAAAAACGTACAAAAATGGTTTTTGCTGCCTCCTTGACCCCTGAAACCAAACCGCCTTCCTCCCTCCCCCGGACATCACCGATCCCTCAATAACTTGCTATCTTCATTCCAACTGCGACGGCAAACGAGAACAAGCCCCTCAAAAAAAATTTATTATGCGTCCAGAAGTCAGGATAGATACCAAGGGCCTACCCAGGACTGGCAAGGGAGCTCTTTTTTACAAGATAGAAATTGAAAAATTTGTGTTACTTTTTAAACTCATTGTCCAAAGTTCAATATTTTATTTACCATTTTAAATTTAGCTAGTATGCAATATACCTAAACATGTTGAATTTTTTTCCTCCATGTATGTGAAAAAACTTTATTAAAATCAGTGGCGTACGCAGAAACCCTGAATATTAACGACTAAAACATTAAAAACGGACTTCTCTAAAACTTTTCCCTTGCGGCGCCAACAATTTTTAATATTTTTTTAAATAACCTATTTTTATTTTTGCTTGTAGCGCCATTTTTATAAAGGGTGGGGCTGAACGGAATGGCGTTTTTAAAATGAAAATAATTGTTGTTTCTTAACTACTAAAAAAAATAATTATGAAGAATTGTTGTTTAGATGTTAACATTAAACAATTAGAAAATAAAACTATGTTTTGAAAAAAATTTTAGACTGTCCACGGAGGGAAGTACCCAGAAAACAATTTCGGAGGGGATTAAAAAATTTGAATAAAAATTACCGTATTGTGTAATTTTTTTGTCCTAGTTGTGTTGCTGCGAAATCTTTTTAAACCCACTTTATACATTCTTATTTGGGGGAAGATTGATCTCCCCCTAGGTATGTGGTTACGTGATCACGCGTCTCGGTAAAGTGTCGTGGCTTACTCGTTTCCATGATACCACAGCTAATAATTATTATTTTTTAAGGGAAATACCTTAAACCACCCTGAGGCTCTATCCACATCACACGCTCCACGCTCTCACCAATAGCAAACTCTGAGCAGTTGCGTGTTGTGCGAAATGCCTTATCTCGACCAATGGCATAGTCGCCCGCTCTTCAGAGTTAGTGAATTTTACGCGTTTGAAGTAAAATCTGTACACCTGCCCGTACCGATTGAACGTGTCTCGGTCGGCCCGTAGAAGAACCTTGCGCAGTAGAGGTCTTTCCGCATACCACGTGACCAGAGCATGTGATGGGAACTATTACATCGTTCAAGTACGAGAATAGATAGGCTGGAGGAGTAGAAAGAAGCTATCACGGTATCTATTCTAAGTCTTGAACGGTGTGACTATCCACAACACACCCTTTGACCAATAGCAAGCTTTAAATTAGCTCCGAGCCGTCACGTGTTATGCGAAAAGACCTCCATTGCGCAAGCCCCTCCTACGATATAACCGAGAAACGTTCAGTCGGTATAGGGCAGGAGAACAGATTTCACTTCAAACGCGTAAAATTCATTAACTCTAAAGAGCGGGTGACTATGCTATTGTTCGAGACAATTCAATTCGCATAAAAAGCGACCGCTCAGAGTTTGCTATTGGTCAAAGCGTGTGATGTGGATGGTCACATCATTTAAGACCCAGAATAACTACCCAGACACAAGTGGATCATTGGCATGGGCGTAGTTAGGTGTTCTCATCTGGGAGGCTATAGTCATACTTTCTCTTCTGAATTGTGGGGGCTAATTTTAATAAGCTTTGGACGGGAAGGCTTAACCTCCACCCAAGCCACCCTAACTACGCCCATGGGCAATTGAAATTGATTTGTGTGATGCGGAACTTTGAGGAACGACTCCAACATTGCAGAAAACGGACGTCATCTACCTGATATTACTCTCAAAACGCAAATTCACTTTTCAACTGTTAAAATCTCAACTTAAATTCTTGTAATTAGCAGAGTTATTCATATTTTAAAAGCGCACCTTCATTCTGTTACACCCTGTGTTATATTACATATTATTTATAAAATACGAAATATTTCTTTGGACAATTGAAAATTCTGTAGGTATTGCCAGACGCGACCATCATCATTCTACGGCTAAAAAGGCCTATCTGCAAAAAAGTACTTTTAAAATTAATATGCGATTTATTCCAAAAATGTAAATGTCTAGAATTAATAACCTTTTGATTAGAATTTGATAGAATTGCGCTAGAGTTCTTCTAAGGGCATTATTATTTATTTAAATTAATACTTTTTTAAATATACCATTAGTTTTTTTAAATAAACTCGTTTTCTTAAAATTTGCACGTAGGCCCTTATTTAATTTAATTTAAGCATTAACTCAGGGCTATTCACTGTATTTCGTTTGGCTTGCAGTCTAATATTGCTGGCTTGGGTAATATCAAAATTCTATTAAATTAATTAGTCCCCAAGTGTACCTATTAAATTGCCACAAAAAACTGTTTTTTCGAATAGCGCTTTTTGTACAAATATTTGTGTGTTTTTTATAGATTCTAAAAATTTTAGATTATTATTTTATCCTAAAATTCAAAACTATCTAACGACTACGTTCGATAAAAAAAAAGGTTAAGGGTTCAAAGGATCGGGGTGAAGGACCAATTTATGTTGGGGGTAGATTTTCAGGGGAGAAAATTGGAATGTATTTTCATAGGTAAAGAGGAAAACTTACGGTTTTGTTTCTTCTTAGCAGCTTGATGGCCGTACTCGACGTTCCATTAATCCAACAAGCGTATTAAGGAGAGGTTTGAAGAAGGATAATTTACACTCGCGTAAATTATATTAAAATTAAAAATAATAAAGTAAAAAAAGATTCTATTTTGTATACCGTTCGCGCCGTATGTATGTATTTGTGTATGTATGCTACGATCGACGTTTTATTTTGCACTGATTAGGTCTTTATTTGAGATACTTTCTTTAGAGAAAAGACACAAAAAATGATGCATTGATTTGCAGTAAAAGGTAATATACAGGGCGACGCGAATATAACTATAAAATAAGAAAAACTAAAGAAAATAGATTTCTAATAACAAACCCACAAATTTTATACAAAAAGGGCGCAGGGACTGAACAAATCTTACATTACATTTAGAAGGAAATTTTATTGTCTACAATTCAGTATAAGACATAATTTTTAATAGAGAACTTGGGTTTTAAGATAATCGGGTAAAACCTGTGACAAACATTAATTTTTTTTCATTTTCTCAATAACCAGACGCCGCTGGAGAGTTTGTAATTAGTGTGACCTTACTGACTCACACAATGATAGAAAGGGCATTTTATTTTCTATAGTAAAGTGTAAAATACATTTTTTCCTAAAGAGCTTAGTTTCTGAGAAAATTTAATAAAACTTGTAAAAAAAATGGTTTAGTGATTTTTCTAAAATAACTTAATTTACGGACGCCCCTAAATTGTTATAGATAAAAATTATCAAACGAGAAATTTAGTACCCGTGAATTTAAAATTCAAACAAGTTTCGTGGCTAATCGGGTAAAAGTTTTTGTTTCTCTCATATGTTTCCGTGGGTAGCTTGAAAGCTTAACCACACTGCTTGGTCAATGTGACACCCTTGCGAAGTTAATTAGACGGTTTTGTCTCTAGTTCTATGTAAATAGTGAGAAAACTCTCGCAAGAAGCGCCATCTACCGAGATACGAGAGAAACTAGAACAAGAGCAGGCGAAAATAAACTGCTATACATATCGGTTACAAATAAAAAGAAACAAACCATCCATGACCTACGACAGCTCTTCTGCCTTTCAGGCCAGATCAACGCTAATTGCGTTTGTACCCTTTATTACTACACGAATATGTCATGCAGTATTTATGAAATTTGCCTTATTTGACGGTTTTTTAAAATTTATTTGTTGCTTGTCACGTTTTAAAATTTTCCAGAAAATTTCTAGACTTTCTAAATATTTTCAGACTTACCTACTATACAGTGACGTAGTTATCGTTGGGCAAACCGTGGTAGTGCCCGGGGCTTAGGCGTAAAAGGGGCCCCAGCGGCTCTAGTAATAAATAACATCTTTTTTAAGCGGCAATAAATAAAATTAACTTAAATGTTACAGAAAACTTGTTGTTAAACTAAATTTTTAACTTAAAATCAACATATTTTTGTTTAATTTTGTTCTCAAAGTTTACTTAACTTTTATTAAAATTTTCGCGTGCGGTGCATTTTATTTTCGTTTGGTTCTTAATTTCAGAGTTCAGCAGTGGCGGCTCGCCCTATGACGCAGGTGAACACCTCTTTTTTCCAGACTAAATAAAATAATCTACGAATCTACCGTAAGACAAGAAAATAAAAATAGAAACCGCGAAGCGTCAGCAAAACAGAACGAGCGGTTAGTTACCTTATTACCTATTAATTGATAAAAAGCCGTGTGCGTTCCCCGCCGCGGATTCTGTACTGTTGAATACTATAGCGACATCGTCCTCTCAGTGGCGTGTCGTATAGGGGGCTAGGCGGGGCAAACGCCCTCTCCCCGCCCCTCTGCGCTTGGTGCCACTGGCGAAAAAATAGAAAAACTAAATTTAATGCAAAAACAAATGGTACGTGTGAAAAGGTTTGTAATTTATTTGACTCCCATACCTATATTTGCGCCCCTTAAGGTCTTGGCCCCCCCCTCCCTTTTATCCACGACACGCTACTGCGTCCTCTTTTTCCATATTTTGCAATTGTCAGGCAACAAAACATATCGCTATGGAATTCTACAGTGCAGAGAATGCGGGCCCAGCATACAGACAAGGATTGTTGAAGCGATTTTGTTTCTCGTTCGCCTGTGTCTACTCGACATGCCGCGGGGTGAAGGCTTTCGTTGGTTGCCATGACAATGTCGCATGCTTTCGCAGGGCGGCGATTCAGAGTGTTGAGCCTGCGTACATCATTTAAATATTGTCCGGTCACAGTAAACGGCTCGGTTAGGTCGCCTGGGTTTCTTGTTAATCTGGGTGTTCTAATTCGGTTTTTGTTTGAATTATTTTGCATAATGTTCTCTGTGTACGATGCAATGTGTGTTCTACTGGGAAAACCGTTTTTGAAGTGGAACGACGATGACAAGAAAGACTTTTTGAACTCTGAAAAGACGACCCCTATATGAACGTAAATAAACCAGTTAAGATTAAAGACAAAGTGTACATTGGACATTTTAAAGATGGATAGACTAATCGCCTCACATACAAGGAGTAAAATTTAAATTACATTGCAGTTGCATCATCGTAAACCTACTACCGACATGATTTCGCTGATTTTACTGAATTTAGGTAAGTTCTTTATAGAATAGGTATTTCATACATATATTATTAGCATATTTTTATTTTTTATATGTGTATAAAAAATGGCGGTAGGGAAATCCTGCGTCACCTATTGCGAAATTCACGAGCCGCCACTTATTAAAAACAAAAAAAAATGTTTTTGTTTTTACTGCCTACTTTGTCCTTCCCCTGCGAACATCCTGGATCCGCCACTGGAAATGTGTATTTTATATTCATAAGGTTTATAAAAAAGCTAGCTTTAAAACACGTAGTGAAATGATGATGAAATGAATGAGTTTGCAAATTGAAAAGCAAGAAAAAGGTTTTATTTTGTAGGCTCTGTAATGAATGCACGAGCGACAAAATCGCGAGTAACAAAACCGCGGTGAAAATAGCGCGAGTGACAAACGCGCGATGTAACAAAAGCGCCATATAACAAAACCGCGAGTAACAAATGCGCGATTAACAAAACCGTGAATAACAAAAGCTCGAGTAACGAAAGCGCGAGTAACAAAAGCGCGAATTTGTATAACGGGCGATACGTTTATTTCCATAGTTCATAGGGCACGACTTCTATATCAAGGATCCTAGAGGGTGTAAATCGAAACCGAAAAAAATCGAACCGAATCGACCCGAACCGAATCGAACCGAGCTAAACGGAACCGAACCGAATTCGGTAAATTTACACGATCTCGAAAGGGAATTTGACGGTTCTTGGAGGAAAAGTATGCTATAAACGTTTTTCTCAAATGTATAACTAATGTAGGATAGAAATAAAATTTCGGACTTCCATTGTCTTTATTTATTTTAAAACACGACGTTTCGGTTAGTAAGTATCTCTAACCGTTATCAAGTGTAAACTAAACAATCTAGTCTCTAGGCTACTACTTATACTACTTGGTGTGCAGTCAGGTGTGACGGGTAGGATAATCATACATACCTTTTCAATTTTCTTCTTGCAGCTTCACACTTTCACTTCTAATATTTATTATTTAAATATCAACTTTTTACTACTATTAAACTTTTGTATTCAAATATTTACACTTCTTAAACTTTTAGGTTTTATAAACCTTTCGTATGTTTGTTGTAAATATATTTATTTATCAACATATTAAACGTTGATTGAACAGGTGAAACTGTTCAATCAACTGTTTAATTTACTTAATATTACTGTTTAGGTTTGGGATATGTTATTGATTAAAAATGCCGATTTTAGGGCAACTAATGGTTTGTATTTTCATGTTAAAAAATCCATAAAACAGTTAAACGCATTATTTTAAAACACTGGAAACAGTAATAAGTATTGGCTTTAAATTTAATAAACTCCAAAAGAAAAGACTAAAATAATTATGAATAATAAAGATAATAGCTTATACAAAGTTAAAATAATTGACAAATTTCCCCTGTTGAAATAAAACCCCCTTAAGAAGTGGGAACGGAAGCGTAACGATACAAGCAAAGGCGAACTAAAGAGTAAAGTAAAATCCGACTTTCGAAAGTTTCAGTACCCCGCTCTCTAGACATTCTCAGTTTGCCGCTAGCTGATTGGTCTAAATCTAAGCTTTCTTTAACGGATTTCTTCCACCACTCTTCTCTACAGACACTCTTGGTTGCCGTGGTCTGAATCTCAAGCTCTCTCGCATTGGCGAAAAAGACAAAGAGACAAAATACCACCGCAATTCAAAGATGCGTGGATTTAGAAATTCGGTAAAGTTTAAATCTTACAGTGTGTCTCTTAAAAGTTGAAAATAGTTTACCAAATTTGTTTCCAGTTACAAAATATGAATTATTTTGATGTTAGTGGCTCAAAGGACATATTAGCCGAATACAACTTTTATTAAAATACGACGAACCTGAAAATATGCCTAAAAACAAGTCGCCGAGTTGCCATAAATTTAACTTAATCTTAACCTAGTCTTGCATATAATTAATGCTTGTTGATGTCAAAACAATATTTAATTAAAAATCTTTAAAAACTTATAAATGGCAAAAATACCATTTATGCTCAAATCCCGTTTTGTTACATTACTCCCCCCTGATTAAGTATAAACAATTTTTTTTAAACGCAAGTCGAAATAAAATGGTTTATAACAACAAGCATTAAGTAGTGCAGACAACACAAATCTAAACTAAAACTAGAACGCTCTTCGTTTCCATTTTTCTTCTCTGGATATCTAATGGTCAACAAACATTCTGGCTGGAAAAAACTTGAAGTTCCATTCTGGAACAAAACAGCAACACTGGATCAGGTACAACATCTTAGATCAGCTAGTCAGCAACAAACATGGTGAACGATCAGTAGATTCCAAACAGTACTGAAAGAATCAGAATATCAGTGCAGCTTAATAACAACGATAACTTAAACTAAATGAGGGCAAAAGAAAATTGACAATTAAAAAGAAAGATTTATAGAAATATATAATTTTAACATACATTGTTTGAAAACTACTACATTAAGGTATATATTATATACACGCTTATGCAGAAATTTGTGGAAACAAAAAAAAAGTGATTTAAGTTAACGTAAATAAATTAAGGGAGTCTGCAAACCAAACCGTTTCCTCCATAGTGTTAAACAAACACTAGGTACGCAGCAAGAGCTGAGTTTCCACATTGGCCATCTTTGAAACTAAGGGTGAACAGCAGACTCTGTATTGAATTTGGAAAGAAGCATCCAATTGCAGGTTTGCACAGCGACGGTAAGAAGACGTCGATTGTAGTGATGATGGCTGCTTGGCAGATCTATTGACTTTAATGGTGGAATGGCTGCTTGGTTGATTAAACTGTTTGTGGAAGAAATTTGTTGGATGGTTGACAGCACTTTGCAATAGCTAACCTAAAAATAAAATAATTTTAATGCAAGAAAAACAATGTTTTCAATAACAATAAACCAACCTTATGTAAAACAAAATCAATTGTTTAAAAAAAAATATTATTAAAAAATAAAAATAAAAAATTGAAAAATTTTTGATTTTATGATTATATCTCATAAATAAGTTTTAGGTGAACTAAAACTAGTTAGACGGCAAATAACCTACAAAAGGTTGTCTAACCCAAAAACACGTGTTTGCATAAAAAAAATTAATTTTAAAACAAAGATAAAAGCAAGAAATTACAAACACTAACTGAAATATTAAAATTGATTATTTTAAAACTTTAAAATATATTTATACCGTATAATAAAAAATAGGTTTATTTGACAATAATTTATAAAAAATTCAAATACCTTAAGACAAAATTAATTTACATTTACGAGAAAAAAAAACGTTTAGTTGACAATATTTGAAAAAAAGTTGGTTTATTGTTTTCAGTATAATAAAAAAAAACAACCCTACCAGGTTAACACAATAAACTTTAAAACAAACATGGAATACTCTATCGAAGCAAAAACAAATCATATAAAAATAACTCATGTGATCGAAAGAACAACTGAAAAAAATACAAGTTAGCAAAGACAAACACAAAATGATAAAAAAACTGAAATACAAGTTTTTATCATAGTTAAGATTTTAATGATACAAAAATTTTAAATTTTATAAAGAAAATCAAATAGATAATACAATAATCTCAAAGGAAACAAATCCACATAGATTTTTTTAAATAGAACAAATCCAAATATAATATTTTTTATTAGAACAAATCAAATACAATGATTCAATATAGAACCAATCAATAAAAAAAATTCATGAACAAATGAAAATAGAACAAATCCAGCCAGATGAATATACACATTTTCAAAATCACTTAGAATAAAGCTCCTCCTAGAATTTTTCACAGTTTTTCCGAATTTTCTTTAAAATTTCTTTCCTGAAACATTATCTTTTCCAATGTAAACTTTCTTTTCCATAGATCTTGCTAAATAATTTTTCTTTAAACACGAAAAATATTTTTCCTTTCAAATTGATTTTCGGTGTGATTTTAGTATGTTTGAAAATGATAAGTTGGGTTTCCATTCTCTAATTTGCATTTTATTTTATTTTCCAATTAATTGTAAGCTGGTTTTACACAATTTTGAAAAACTAAGAACAGCAGCAAAACAAAGTAGGTTAATATTGATGTCATTGTTTGAAAATTAGACATCTTTGCTTCAAAATACTTGACTTAATGTAAGCAAATGTTTTTAAACTTGACCAATTTGGATTTTTATCGAATTTCATGCGCACATAGGTGGCGATAGATGATTTTAAAGTGCATGAATCAAAACAAACAAAATAAAATAATCTTAGTTGATAATAAAATTTTAAATAAAATTATGTCTTATTATATTCCAATTGAAGCGAATGACATAAAAAAATTAAACAAAAATGACAGTTGATGGTTGCTTCAATCGACTCTTTTTGGTGTTATGAAAAAAAACTCTCTTGGGTGATAAACTCATTTCTTATTTTTCCAAAACTACTAAATAAGAACAATTTAGAGTCCAAGCAGGCAAGGCCTTACTTCGAAAATATAAAAAAATACTTTAAAATCATTTAGGTATAACATACTTTTTTTTTCAATTCAATAAGTTGACAAAAAAAAAACAAAAGGTATCTTAAACGATAAGGTTCTTTAGATAACGCAAGACTTAAAATGAGCAAATATTTTAAAAAATAATAATAAAAATAATAATAAATGAAATAATGCTTGCTAATATATGAAAAATAAACACTGATCTTAGAAAGACTAAGTTTTCCTTAAACGATCAACTAGTGATTTAATGATTTGATTATTTATGCAAAAAGTATACATAAATTTCGTTTTGTTTATCATTAATAGAGGAAATTATGTATAGGCTTTAGTTAATAACAAAATTACTTAAAGATGATAATAGAAATAAAAATAGTACAAAAATAATAATTTAGGTGTTCTTGATTAGTGCTATGCCTGTGCACTAGCATATCATTTTAATAATGATGTTATAGAGAATATTTTTATTTTATCGATTAACTAGGACAGCAAAGCAAACAGAAAGGAACAAACTAACAAAAAAAAACAAAACATTTTTAGAAAAAGACAACACATTTTTGTGATTTGTCATAGTTATATAGTCATAGAAAAGTTATACAAAAACAACTGTGCTCATAGAGTAAAAGAAAAGTGGAGATTTTTTTAAGTTGTTTAAAATAGTGTAGATTTTAAAAAAATATCAAAATAAAAAAAAATTATCAAAATTTATCCTTAAAATGGAATTTGCTTGGCTTAAATGGTACAGACTGTACTTAAAGTTCATATAGTCGAATATTTTCCATATAGGAGAAAAAAATAAAAAGTTAAATATTGTTTTATTGATAAACAATACAAAAATTCAAAAATAGTTTTACACAATCAAATGTTGTTAATTTGGATAATATTTATTTGATCAAGTTATAATATAATGAGAAGAGAAAAAAAAATAGAAAAATGTATCTAAGCAATGTTAAGATTGCTATGATAATATCCAATTGGATTCAAGAATGACTTCAAAATGGAAAAAAAAAATATATGTACACAAATCGAAAAATTTTAACCGTTGATGGCGTAGTTTTTATTCGGTTTATTTATACTATATATAATCGATTTTACGTTAATACTTTAACCATTACGTTACGTTGATTTACTATAACACACATATCCATCACAAAAGAACAAAACCAAAAGGCATGTGTGGATTTTAACATAAAATAAAATAATATTTTGTTTTTTTAAAATATTACAAAAATAAAAAAAAAACAATTAAAAGTTTACAAAAAATGACTTTACCAAAATAATAAAAAGTTAAGTATTGGACTTTTTCCGTGACACACAAAAAAACAAGATTAAAATTACACTTGACCAAAATAATAAAAAGTTAGGTATTGGACTTTTTCCGTGCAACACAAAAAATAAGATTAAAATTACATATCTGATAGATGATTAATGCAGATATTATCTGAAAAGACACATTTTACTTCTACCAAAGCAAAGTACAAAAGAGATTAAAGAATTGGTTTTCACGTATAATAATAGATTACAAAAGCTCTGTATACCTCAAGATAGAACTGTGGCATAACGCGATAGAGACTCTGTCTCTTGGTCCAGCGATTGTTATGCCAACTACCAATCTCCACAGCTAATTAGTTATATTTTTATAAAATTTGTGCTTATGCACTTAGGTTTATGACAATTAGTTTTACGGGTAACATTTTACAGAATATAAAAAACAGTTGTTTGCTGTACACTAGAAATTTTTTTTATACAAAGATTTTATTTACTTGATTTTAAATATACTCTTCCATTAAGATGTTTTTGATTTAAAACTTTCTAATTCAAATGAGACTTTTTCGTTAGTCTATAGGTGTTATCAATGCTGAAGCCAAAGACAGTGGTTTTATTTATAAAATTTCAAGACAAAAGAAAATATATAAATTTCATAATGTAAATATTACCGTAAATAAAGTAAAAAGAGTAAAAATTTGATCATAAAATTTTATAATGAAAGAAAATACTTCTTTATTCTGCTGTTTTTCCAATCTCTGATTATTTCTTGATGTTCATATCTTTTTTTTAAATATCACTGATAAAAATATAACGGTTTTCATTTGATATGGCATGACTCAAGAGTCGTCTACTCTTTATGGTTGTATCTTCTAGGTTTTTCCTATTCCTATACCATTAAACACTAAATTTCTAAAAATCCTAACTTTTAGTTACTATCTCAAATATTATCTAATTAACCCATTTTTTAACCAAGTCAGAAAAATTGTCCAAATGTCTACCATAAAACCTGTTTTAAAATAATATCCCATCATCACTTCAACACAGGTTCCTGTAAAAACATATAGTGACTCTTGTATACCAAATCTAAATCATGTTTCGTCATAATAAAAAAAAATAGGTAGCTACCATTTTAAATTGAAAATTGTATGGTAAAGTATAAAATTTATTCAACGACAACGCTTTTGTCTCCCTAATTAGAAAACAAGAAAAGACACTGTGAGCTCAGCATTTCCGGTTACTGGCCAGATTCCTGAAATTAGAAGATCACAGGTGTGTATAGAAGAAAGATACTACTCCAAATCTTCTTGTTAAATAAATTTTCCGGACTATTGTTTACCCAGTATAACTCAAAAATGAGTTCCCGACATGACGAAATAGAAAATTATCTAGATCTCTTACTGGAATCTACTAGGTGTGACGTCACTGTCTTCATTAACCTACCCTGATATAACTTTTATTCGTTTCATAGGTAAAGTTTTACCTCTACCTTGAATAGTTTTTCCCAAATTTAAATTCCCATTTTTACAAAATTATATGACTTATTTTTCCGCTGTTTTAGACCAGTTCACCTGTAGACCATGTAAGCTATAACATGACGATTATTAATTCAGTAATTTTCTTGATAAAGATTGGTTAAAACATCTAACTGACTATACCGTAACCCTATCTTTCAAAATTGAGATACGGCAACAAACAAAACAAATATAGACCAATGGAAAATTTTAATTTCAGGTATACCATTGAAACACCTTCTCGAGTGGAGAAGAAAAATTCCCGAATATACTGTCCAGTTTTCTTCTCATTTTTACCGGACAGTTTAAAATCCAGCTAAAACACTCATTCCATAAAAAAACATTTTATAAAATAATCTAAACTATAATGATACAAACAGCGAAAAAAATTAATTCGCCCTCGTCTTACAAAAAAACAACAAAAGAAAAAGAAAACGCGACGATTCCACTTGGCGAATTATTATTGGTCTATTGTTTTATAAAATTCCTTATACATCAAAAGATGCATATCAAACACAGATCCATTTTGCCATACCATATAGCCATATCAAAGTTACGTTGAAAGAAAATTCTAGGATGCTTTAATTCAAAAATACTTCCCTCTCACATATTTACTCAACAGATAGTAATAGATTTTTGTCATTTATAAAAATCTCAAAAATTACTAAACAATTTTAGAACAAATAGTTCTTAAAAACTCTCAACTTGATGTTTTGGTCATTTACAACCCAATACAAAACAATACAATTCCTGAAAATAAAAATAAAAATATTAATTAAGTAAAATTTTTGAGGGAAAAGTCCAGAGAATCGTAGACTTCTACAGTTGTCGGATGTCATGGTCTTCACCTATAAAAGAAAACGAAGTTATAACACTAATTTTATACATGGTTTAAACAAATATAATAAAACTTTTTCTTTAAAACATCATTTAATGAATTTATTATGCTTTTGACATAGTGTTTAGACACTATTATTTTTCTTTTCATTAAAATCGGTCTCGTAGTTATTAAAAATTAAAACAAGTTTGTACAAATTTTAAATGAGTGCTCATAAATTACGAGGATTAGATGATAATTAAAAACTTTTTAGGCGAATAAAACAATAAAACCTCTACAAATGCAAAATTTTAAAAAGTTAAAATGCTAAGGCATTACTTAATTAATTTATGTTATATATGTCTATGTAATGATAGACAGGCTTGCTTTTGCAATGCAAGAGAAAAAAATATCTTTAGTGTCAAAATTGCAAATATTGAAACAAAAAAAAAACTTAAAAACTCAAAAACTCAAAACAAAGATTGTCCTTTTTGACATCGACGATCTAATCTAAAAACTCAAGAGAGAGATTGTCCCTTTTGACTTTCAGATTGATCCAGGATCTATATTAATAATTTTTATAGGTTTTTCAATACATGTGTGGCTTGAGCTATTACAAAAAAAAAATTAACTTTTTGGCAAAGAATGGGTAGGGGATGAAATGTCAACTACCTCTAATTCAGAAAAATTAATCGTTTATTTAAACAACTACACTTCCCATTCCATTCCAATAGAAAGTGTCGAAATGGATGCAATAAAAAGATCAATGAGAATATCCAGAACTGATCATATAAGAAATGAGATCATAAAAGAAAGAATGGGAATCGAGGGAAGCATAACTGATGACATCACTAAAAGGCAACTGATATGGTATGCCCATGTACAATGGATGAACGATGAAAGATTACCAAAACAGGTCCTAGAATGGCAACCAATAGGGCGCAGAAAAAGAGGGCGTCCTAAACTGGAATGGCAACAGTCAATCCAAAGATCAATGAGTAAAAAAAAACCTGACGGAAGATGACTGTCATGATCGAAGGAGGTGGAGAATAGGCGTTGGACAACGTAGAAAAACGTTCTAAACCGACATAGTAGTAGTAAACAACTACTGTATAGAGTAAGTCCAACTACAGCAAAATAGTACTAACACATTAAAAAACAGTCTTTTGAAAAAAGAAAGTAAGCTCTAATGATAATTGCATAAGAATTATTTTTTTATTAAACAGGATAAGAAGATTACAAAAGTTAGCAAAGAAACGAATGTACTAAATCTTTGGTTACCAAGATATTTAGGCACGCAAGTTATTATATTGCTACGACAACTACATTATAGAATCTCTGTGTGTAAATAACTTAAAACTTTTGAGATTCAGTACTATTTACATATGCTAAGAATATCCTGGATGTATGTATCTATCCAACATTTTCTTGGAACGCAAAGAAAAAACAAAAGAATACTGTAAATGAAAGAAAATTTAAATTTTCTATATACTAACACAATTCGCACTCAAAACTGTGAAGTAATTCGATTAACTGTGCAGAGAAAACTTAACTGAAAAATTATAGAACTTTATGCATATAATAGCATAGCTAAGAAGGCATTGTGTTATTAGCGCTTTTCAAAAAAAAACATTCAGTACAAAGTACGGAGTAGGCCTGGCAAATAGACCTTTCTTTTGGGCTACTTTTTGTTAGCAGTTGATAAAGATTACTATGATCAAAAAAAAAATGACATTAACAGATAAAACAAATCAAAATTATCGAACGAACTCAAAACTTGAGAAATATTTTCACATATCTTTTAAATCTTAACATGAACAAAAAAAATACTAACCAATAGGTTTAAGTTTTAGTAGTTGTCTTAAACAAAAATGAAGGTTTAAAAGCTCAAATAACACGTTTAAGGTTGACAAAAATGAAACAAAAGGTCTTAATTACTTCGTGGTATAATTTATAAAAATGAAATATAGTTTTAAAAAAATGATAGATAGAAATTTATGTAAGCTGTTTTCAGTACCTCACTGTACACGCGGGTCTATTGTGTAACACTGTAAATTACTAATTTTTTAACGTTTTACACGACGTGGTAGAAACTCATTGTTTTGCCAATATACTTATATATTAACTTAGTAGCAAAATTTTAAGAAGAAGAATGATCTAGATCTTACGAAAATGTACTGGTCAACTGTAAAAAGTTTTTATGAAAAACTTTATATCATATAGATATCAAAATACCAAATTTTTTTTTAGTTTGTAAATATAAATCCTATATATTTTTTAATTTAACGCACAAAAATCGTCACATGTGATGTGATTACGAGAATATTAGGAATAATGTACATAAGCCATTATTTTCTAGATTTAGCTGGTCAACTAAAAAATAACCGACCGACCTTAATGAAATTTAAATCAAGGAACTGCATTTCTCACTATAGATCTTGTTTGAAAAATATAAATATAAACCTTAGTATTCCTAAATGAAAAGTCAAAAATTGGACCCCCGTGAGCTTTCAAGCTACCCACGGAAAAATATAAGAGAAACAAAACTTTTTTTTCACGAAAGCTTGTTTGATCTATAAATATAATATCATAGTTTAATTGATAGATACTGTAAAACGTTGTGTTTACTATGCGTCAGGCACAGATCTACGGGAGGGGAAAAAGGTGAAATTTCCCCCCAAATCTTAAACTATGTTTAATTTTGACAAACAGAATACACTGGTCTCGTCACTATGCAAAATAGTTTTATGCAATATTTATTATGATATTTCCTTCTCCAAATAAAGTTCCCAGATACGCCACTAGTAGAAAACATTTTTTTTCCTAACACGTGTTTGTTATAAAAATTCTAAACCATTCCTTTGTGGACCTGAATGAATAGAAGAGCCCTTTTTTAGAATGTAGGTATAAAATATTGTGACCATGTCTTTCCAAATTACCAGTATATCTTTGTTTCATATAGACTCAAGTGGTCTGGAATACTTTTATAGCCTGTAAATTGATTTATGGGCCAAGACGTTTTACCTTGGAAATAAAAGGTCAAAATGTTAAAAAATATTTAACGGTTTTTCTTCGTCGTGTGGGAAAGTATTCATTATGTATTTTTAAAAAAAATTAAATACAGTTCAATAAAAAAAATATGAAAAAAGTTTTACCATACTTAAATTGATTCAAGCAAATATACAGGGTATCCTTTTTGCAACGGTATTTGCAATAATTTTCAAAAGTTGATTTGGTTTTTCAAAATAGTTTATTTGCTTGAAACAAGACTTTATCACTAATTAAGTCGTTTTAACTAATTTATGTCTCGTTTCCTTACTAGTAATCCTATCTAATGATTATTAACCAAAGGGTTTTATATTTGTTGTTTGATTTTAATTAATTTTATAATTAGGTTAGCTTATTGGTTATGTATAACCTAAATTTCCATATTTGCATATTGCGTTTTCTCTTTAACCAGTCTTTAATTATTAAATGGGAATTATGATATATTTATTTTAATAATTATTATTTATGCTAAATAATATTATTTTTAAGATTAGGTATAAAATTATTACTAACTCAAAATACGCGAGTTTTTATTTTAGGAAAAATATCAAATACCTTTATCCAATTTCAAAGGTCAAGTCAAATTTAGAAAAATAGATTGATTTATCATTATCTTTGGTTAAATTTTAGAAACAATTATTAGTACTTCTCTTATATAATATGGAAAAGGTGCTATTAAGCAATCGTTTTAGCTTATCTGGTGTTTTGGTGTAAACCTACATATTACATCAAACATGGTACTTTGATCTTATCGAATTTATTTATTTAAATTGTTTATATTTTTAGTTATTTAAAATATGCTACTTATGTATATCTTTTTAATAAAAATCAATAATGTACCTATATAGTCATAAAGACATGGACATGACCTGTAAACTTGGTCTTTTTAATAAAAATTACCAGAAAATATCTTCTAGCTTCAAACTAATCAAAACGAATTCACTGTTGTAACAAATTATCGCTTTAAAACAAGTAAAAAGGGTTAAGAAAAGCCTTTACTGTGTTAGGACATTGATTTGTTACTTTCTTTAGCCATATGCAATAAAAATGCTATGAGATTATGTTTTTTCCAAAAATTACTGTATGGCTTTACAAAATATTATTTCACTTAAGACATGGTCGATAGCACCAATACATTTGTTAAATCGATCGTCCTTCTGTCAAACAAATGTATTGTAAACTGGAGACCTTGAGAAAATAAAAGAAATAGAGGAGAACCACAAATGAGATGAGCGGACGATTTGAAGAAACATGCGGGAACTAGATGGATGAACACGGCGTCATACAGGAAAGAGTGGAAGATATTGAAGGAGGCCTATATCCAAAGATGGATCGAAGAAGGCTAAATAAATAGATAGATAGCACCATTCTTTTTAAAAGGTAATGAATGTACTGTTAAAATTACCAATGTAAAACTTGTTTAATTACCGTGCGAATAAATACCTAACTCAAAAATTACTGTCAAAAAATTATGTTTTCTGTCTACTGTGTTCTGTGGTAACTTGTGAATATCACACACATTATGCACAGAAAAATGAGATCTTCACTCTTGTTATTAGACAATAAAACTAGTGGTAGTTTATAACAAATAATGTTTAATTACAACTTGTGCAATGTCAATCATTGCTCCCCCTGGAGGCGTTTAGTGTATTTAAATACAGATGATAAAAGAAAATACAAGGATTTTATAAATAAAAATTTTGACTCGATCCAAAATATGTACTGAGATAAACGCTTATGGGCAGTTCTCAATAGGTAATATAGTCCTTTCTTAACTTTAGTTAACGTGTTTTGACTTTTAAGTTAATTGGTGGATAATTTATTTATCTTTTCAGTAAAGTTATTATTCAATACAATGACATACGAAGAACAAAAATAGGATGAAACTCTCTCTAAATAGGCTAAGTTTTGTTACCATCTGTAACTAGTAAACCGATATGGATGCCATTTTTAATTTTTCTACCAAAAAGGTTTAGTTTTCTGTTAGGTTAACGTTTTAATTTTTAAAAATATGAAAAATAACATAAATTTTTCGCTAAAGGTGGTTATTTTATGGCTTTGTTTTAAAAAAGGTCGAATTTTCTTAATATCCTTTCTTAGGATATAACTTTAGATTTTTTTCGAAAAAAAAATAGGTCTTCAAAGTTAGACATGTACCAAATTTTAATGTTGACAAAGATCAGTATTTTTTTTTCATAATATGAGCTTTTTATCAAACTCCTTAATCATTTTTCTCTTTCTACATCATGGTTTTAACTCAGAATGATCTATTTGGTAATAAGTCGTTTTAGGTTTTAATTTCAAAGGTGTTAATATTTTATAAGATATTTAAGTGTGATAAGTTAATTTATTAACATAAATAGTTAATTACCTAATTACTTCGCATGTAGCGGATTAATTCCTTTAAGGGCAAAGATAATGATTCCTCTTCAAGCCAAAAACAATTTTTATTGTGATTTTTCCCAAAATATTTTTATTATGCTACATCTACATAATACCCTAACAAGAGACGATAAATTAGTTTAGGACTTTAACGGCCAAAACACAAAAGTTTTGGTCCGGACAATTTAGTAGGCTCTACCTGAATTAAAGAAAATTGAATAAAGGGTTCTACAATAGGTTTTTCCATTTCATAATATTTAATTAGGTATACCATTTTACAAAAATGGCTTGACAATAACTTACGATAATAAACGACAATATACTTTTTAATTTGATTAAAAATATTATGCAACGAAATTCACTTGATTACCTACATGTTAGTGAAAGAAAATAAATAAAATAGAGTCTCTCTCAAAAAACCAAAAAAAATATACAGGAGGTTGTTTTTACATTTACCTCACTTTACTTAAAAGCTGTGAATTTGCAGATAGTGCTGATAATATCCAACTTAAGAAAAAAAAATCAAATTTTCTTTTATGAAAAGAATAATACGTACTTTAATAAGAAAATTGTAAAGCAAAAATAGTTCGACAGGTACGTCGTTTTAAAAATTGCTATGTTTTGTAACACAAAACGTAAATTTTTTTTAATTTGATAATAATTGTATAGAATCGATATTTGCTGTCGGTTCATGGTTTTAACAAATTAGTGCTTTTAAAATTTTAAAAGATTTACTTGTAGACCTTATAATAAAGAAATTTCTCATAATCGACAAAGTTGTTACTGAGATACAAAGAAATCACGTTTATTTTCCAAAAAGAAACTTGTGTGTAATTTGAAAAAAAAATACATTTTCAAAATCTGGAACTTCGTGGTTGCTTAATGTTAGTTTGAACTTGTGGTAAATCTCAATCATATATGTATGATATAGAAAGTACAAAAATGACAAAAAAACGATCTATCACATATTCTATACAAGATATTGCTAGTAGCTAGGTCTGTTTTTTGAGTTTATCCTGACCAGACACTTTACAACAGTCCTGTAGCACAAATTTATGAGAGATGAAATTGCCATAATGATTGCAAATGGACTATAGCAGAGCTATGCTACCCACGCTTGCATGGAAAAAGTAGTTAGAAATTATAATTTTTAAAGTTATGATGCAATATCAATGGAAAATTACTTGAGATGAATTAATTACACCATTGTGGATACTTAGATGGTCAAATAATTTGGCTTAGGTACTTTTTGCCAAATGAAATTTTAGCTATTAAACAAACAATAAAACCAAAATAAAGTAGAAATATCGATATCTACGAAGAAAAATACTTATAAAAACAATGTTATAATGACTAACATAAATTTTTGTATTATTTAAACAAAAAATGTTATTAAATATTAATAAAAAAGGTTTAATGGTTCAAAAAAACAAAAAAACTGTTATTAATGCAATAAAATCAATAAAAAATATCCTCCCTTAGTTATATTTGACGGGTGTCTTCAAAAAAAAATCAGTGGTTTATCAGAGGAAGGGTTGGCAATTATTGTTTTAGCCAACAAATCAAAAATAAAGAGTTGCAATGGACTCTTTTTTTGTGTTTTTAATAAAAGATTCTTAAAAAATTCAGCTAGAAAAACAAAAGCTTAAGTAGCTTTTCGAATTTCGACAAAATAGGCTTTTAATGGCAAGAGAATGATAAGTTTAATGAGACTTTATTTTAACAACACTGTGCTACAATTAAATAATGGACTCTTTTATCCATTTTATTTAAATAATGTTTTGATGGAACAATTTTAAAGTTTACCAACGAGTTTTCTCAAATCTAGAGTTCAGTAAAGCAAAAGGTTGAACCAATCGCATGCTGGAGAGTCCGTCCTCCAGATAGAATTGGAGAGCATTTTATTTGCTGGCATATTCGGATAGTATTTAAACTTAACTTTTCAATAAAAAATATTCTACCAATTTATCTTCTCAAAATTTAAAGTGATCATATATCAATAGAAAAATTGTCATGACATTGACATTTTCCTTGTATTTACTGTTTCAAGGACAAAAAAATATTCAAAAATATTGAAAATACACATAATTGTAACACAGATTATAACGTTAGTAAATTAAACAACGAAAAACGAATTTAAACGAACAATTTTACAAAAATTTCCTTTAGTTTTTCCAACAAAATACTACCAATGGGTTAACTAAAGTACTACTGAGTTTTTCTCAAAGTTTCAACATAAAATTTTCACAAATTTTTCAAAATTTTTCCCAAATTTTTCCGAAATTTTCCAAAATTTTTGCACAAATTCTCCGGCCAAGGCTTAAATGTTGTAAGCTACCAACTTAGGCTACGACTTATATAAATTATAAAAAGATTAAATGTTACTATATGTTATTAAATTTACACGATCTCGAAAGGGAATTTGACGGTTCTTGGAGGAAAAGTATGCTATAAACGTTTTTCTCAAATGTATAACTAATGTAGGATAATCATACATACCTTTTCAATTTTCTTCTTGCAGCTTCACACTTTCACTTCTAATATTTATTATTTAAATATCAACTTTTTACTACTATTAAACTTTTGTATTCAAATATTTACACTTCTTAAACTTTTAGGTTTTATAAACCTTTCGTATGTTTGTTGTAAATATATTTATTTATCAACATATTAAACGTTAATTGAACAGGTGAAACTGTTCAATCAACTGTTTAATTTACTTAATATTACTGTTTAGGTTTGGGATATGTTATTGATTAAAAATGCCGATTTTAGGGCAACTAATGGTTTGTATTTTGATGTTAAAAAACCATAAAACAGTTAAACACATTATTTTAAAACACTGGAAACAGTAATAAGTATTGGCTTTAAATTTAATAAACTCCAAAAGAAAAGACTAAAATAATTATGAATAATAAAGATAATAGCTTATACAAAGTTAAAATAATTGACAAATTTCCCCTGTTGAAATAAAACCCCCCTTAAGAAGTGTGAACGGAAGCGTAACGATACAAGCAAAGGCGAACTAAAGAGTAAAGTAAAATCCAACTTTCGAAAGTTTCAGTACCCCGCTCTCTAGACATTCTCAGTTTGCCGCTAGCTGATTGGTCTAAATCTAAGCTTTCTTTAACGGATTTCTTCCACCACTCTTCTCTACAGACACTCTTGGTTGCCGTGGTCTGAATCTCAAGCTCTCTCGCATTGGCAAGAAAGACAAAGAGACAAAATACCACCGCAATTCAAAGATGCGTGGATTTAGAAATTCGGTAAAGTTTAAATCTTACAGTGTGTTTCTTAAAAGTTGAAAATAGTTTACCAAATTTGTTTCCAGTTACAAAATATGAATTATTTTGATGTTAGTGGCTCAATACAACTTTTATTAAAATACGGCGAACCTGAAAATATGCCTACAAACAAGTCGCCGAGTTGCCATAAATTTTACTTAATCTTAACCTAGTCTTGCATATAATTAATGCTTGTTGATGTCAAAACAATATTTAATTAAAAATCTTTAAAAACTTATAAATGGCAAAAATACCATTTATGCTCAAATCCCGTTTTATTACAAAAGCAAGTACCCACCCATTAACATTTTGACATAAAATATAAAAAAGTATTTGACTTTTGGTGAGTTTTGTTTTTAAAGTTTTTTCCTTGAAACTAATGTACCACGCGCTATCACGTGTTAAAATATTTGGATACTTTACGAGTGTGGGACATAACGCTTTTCTTGCCATGACAAGTATTGCAATAGCCTAACTGCAATATCCCGTATCTGAAAAAATGCAACTTTACAGGAGAAGCGAATAACAGTTTAGGTAACACATATAGGCTTATTGGGTATAAAAAAATATATTTGCTATATTTGTGATTTCCCACGCATATATGTCTTATATAATTATACACCATGAAAGTAGCCAGCTCACTTTGCCTAAATCACAAATATTCTAAAAATTATCAAAATGTTAGATACGGGGTATTGCAGTTAGGCCATCGATTGCCCAAAAATGTGTAAACCTATTGCCTATACCGGTTGACTCCTCGGTTTTATTCTTAAAATCTTTTGAAAGTCTTACATTAAAACCTGTTGTGATATTTATGATATTTGTAAACACTTCTCCATCTAACGGATTTATTTCCAAGGTTTCAAGTTGTGGTAGTAACTTCCAGGTTTTAGATTTCCAGTATCTAAAAGTGAAGTTGGGAATAATAATGGGTTTTTAGTTCAATAAGTGCACACGCATGCTTTCTATAGTGAGAGGGAAAAGGTTGTTTTGATATATCATTCTTAGTAAAAAAAAAGCTTACATTTTGGGATATAAGAAAATGATGGTTGTGACGAAATCAGCGTCGAAGATAGACGTGACATCTGTTTCTGTTTTTAATGCCAAGTGACATTCTTGAAATTGTCATTACATACAAAACAATTTCTTTAATAATTGTATGTCACATTAGTGTCACAATACAAATTGAATCAGGGCTATCAAAACGGACGGGCCACGATCCTCCACTTTGTTGACGTCACATTCGGGGCTGATTTTTTTTTGATGGTCACGTTACGACACAGCTGATTGTCTTTAAAATATTGAAGTTGGAGTGACGGTTCATGAAAATTTGATTTCTTTTTAAATAAAGCCGTTTTTGAGATTGTTTTACTTTATTCTGTAAGAATATTTTTTTTTTTTAATTTTCATAGCCGCTTCATTATCTCACACAAAAATTAAGTTTAAAGCAGAAGCGAATGTGACAATCACAGATGACAAAGTCAAATTCATGTCAAATATAACACTTGGCATGTGGTATACATGGCGGGTAATTTGAATTCAAAATAAGAAATGCTAAATCTTGAAGATTTTAACCTTTTAATCATGTTGCTTTCTTACAAACCTTTGGTGGAATATCGGGATGGTGTCTGAGAATATTTCACTGAAATTTTGCGGAAATCTGTAGTGCCATTTTGAAAATATCATAAAAAAACGTCGGACCTCCCATAATACCCAATGTAAAATTCAGGCCCGGGAGAACAGCTGATTTTTTCAGGGTCGTGGCCTCTATTTTGGTGTTGGCCTTGCTTGAATTAAACAAAAACTGATAAAATAATGTATTATGCAATTCACCTTAAAAATCTTGTCGTTTAAATGAAGATTTCAAATCAGGATCTTGTCATTAAAAATAAAAAGATTACGTCATATTTATTTTACATCAAAACAATCATTTATACTTATTGTCGAATGTCCAACCTTTTTACTCTTACTATGCAAGTAAGAAAAGAATCATTAAGAGTAACATTTAAATAATTGAAAATGTATCTGTATCAACTTACTTATAAGAGTTATAAACCGCCATCTGGGAATTGAAACTGTAACAAATTCCCATCTCGGTAACACTCTCGTCCAAATCCAAGTCTCTGTCCGTCGTCAATCCAGAAATACTAATCATGGGTCGAAATGTAAATTTCAATTTGTAAAGCAGATCCATGTAGTTTTCGGGGTGAATCTCGCTATTGTGAATCTGACAAAAGTATGCTAGTTTACTGGTCCGTATGATGTCCGGGGATAGGAATAGCACCAAGGTAACCCCTAGGCCTGGCGTAAGAGGCGACTAAAGGGGCCTCGACCCATGGGTAAATGGGTAGTCTGGTAACGGACGAGCATTGACCAGTATGTTAGCATAAAAAATAAAATAAAATCTGGTAACCTTTGGGATCACACCAGATAACATCTATGGTAAAGTTGATGGGTTAATCTGGTGATTCTCTGAATGGATTCGGTGGCCTGGCCATTCAGGAAATCACCACATGGGACAGGATACATGTAGTGCCTATTTGGAGCTAGCAGCTAATGCGGGCACATTGTGGCTCTCTGAACCCTGTTGATTATATCAAAACGTCTGACCCATCAGTGGTCTAAGGCTACAACCATGGCCTAAAATATTATCTGAGTCGAACACTAGGTGCCAGGTTAGATCCTTTAAGGGTGCTATCCGCCACTACCGTACATTAATTCATGCTACTTTAGTAATTTTAAAGATAAAACATTTCAACCAACCAACTTGCGACGCGCGAATTACCTATAAATTTAATTTTTGTCCAGAAACAAAAATATTTGACTACTACAAAGACCTTTGCATTCGACTTGCCAGTTGATGATCTTAACTTAAAGCCAGACTGTTTTTAATTCTTCCAAACAGAGTCTGCATTCGGTTAATAGTGACCCATATAAAGGCGCACCATTATTATATACTTATGAACTCCTATGGGTTTTCTAGCCCTTGATATTCTCCATTTATCCAAAGATTCTGGCCCGATGATTAGGTCGGTGCAGGCTGCTTCATGGCTTGCCGATCTGCAGTTTCATTACCCCCCATGATCAGGGTGACTTGATATCTATATCAGTGACGTTTTGTTTTCAATTCCAAGGGCGGTCAACAATGTGTCCGACAATTATTGACCCTATCATGCCTGTTAACTTTATGTTTAACGTAACTCCACAAAAAGAAATCATTGGGAGTAAGATCGAGCGATCTCGCTTGCCATAAGATAGTGTGTGCTTATCAATCGATTAGAAAATACATTATCATGATATTCCCTAATAAGACCAATGTTATGCATAGGGAAAGCATCTTCCTGAAACTATGTTTTACCAAATCTCACCCTAACAAGTGTCTAGCTGCTTGTACAATTTCCTGCACCGCCAACCACGTGTTCTCCGACAGTAACCCCCCAAAGATTTAGTTTTTTGGGATATTGTGTTCGAACGTCAAATTGCAAATGCCATTTTTTCGTTTGACCAACAGTGCACCTGTGTTGAGTTATGTCGATTTAACAATGGAAAAGTGCTT
Organism: Aspidapion aeneum; assembly: GCA_963576565.1. Lineage (NCBI taxonomy): Eukaryota > Metazoa > Arthropoda > Insecta > Coleoptera > Brentidae > Aspidapion > Aspidapion aeneum. The sequence goes on from OY755042.1 coordinate 56,342,332, forward strand.
TTAACGGCAAATAAAACAGATCCTAAAAAATTTTCATAACTGTTTCACAAAATTCCGGACGACGATATTGGTCATCAGGAAATGAGATTTTGACGCTTTCTAAGAATGATAAAAAATATTTTAAGTATTCTGTTAACGTTGTTTAAAAACATATCAACTGCTGCGGCAATTTGATAGCTGGCCAAATTTTCCTGCACTGCAGCGCAAATCATGATATGCCGAGCTTGCTGCTGTTTATTTAAAACGGTAGATTTTATTTCGCGACTTGGTACCACGCAACCCTACTGTTCGAAATTGTAGGTACACAATTGTATGAATTTTTGTTAAACTTGGTTCTGGGCGATTTGCACAAGTTTCCGAAAAAAGCTCATGGATACGTCGCAATGATCCATTTGACTATCTGAACTTTTTTGGCAACTTGATAAACCTTTATTTTTAGTTTTAAGAAGGTATTATTTTAGTTTAAAAACTCACCGTTTCTCGAACAAGGCACAAATAAAAAGTAAATATATTTGAAATATAATTGATATTGATTATTGGCCTACTACGATAGCCAACGCGTAACGGTGCCGGTAGAGGGGGAGAGCGAGTGACAGGAAATTGGGCGACAAAATTCCTATGTTCCTAGTTCCGTTGTCCTCTAGTAAGTGAAAAAATATTATTTCAGAAGTATTGCATTTGATTTAAGAGTTTTGTCTCAATTTTTTACTATTTATTTACTTAGCTTATTTCCTTGTTGTTAGTCTATCTGTTAATATTTTCGGGAAAAGCTTATAAATTACATTAAGAGGTGTTACAATTAATATCATTATTTTTCAGACAACTTTTTATAACTTTTTTTCGTTGGCCTATGATATTTGTTATGGTAAATAGCTGATAACTGTCAAAAAGTTATCTCAAAAATTATGATATGGAGTATAGGTCGATAGTTTTTAGGTCTGCTCTATCGCCTTTCTTGTGTAGAATAATGGTTATGGATTCTTTCCAATTGTGGGATTATTTTCTTAAATATTTTTATTCAGAAGAATATAAAGGGTATCAATCACAGTTTTATTATACTCACCGTGGAGACGGTGACAGCATGGTCTGGTTGAACTGTGACGAAAAGTCTTTCCTTATAGACAGGTGGACGATTTCGTCCGGCCATGGACTAAGTTTCTTGGTTCGCTGTCGTTCACTCGTAGAATGAAAAATAGGTTTCATTTTTGCCTTGCATGCCTTGCCTTTCACCTTGTATCTTGTAGTCAGTTTGTTCTACTTTGTGTCAGGCAAGCCGTGCTGAGGAAGGAAATGCCTTTTTTGAAATACCGGTGTCCGTGGTTGACTATACCGCCATGAAGTTGCCTTTTATACTTGGTTAACTCATTGTTTTCGGCTCCGAACCGATACCGTGGAGACGGTGACAGCATGGTCTGGTTGAACTGTGACAAAAAGTCTTTCTTCCTTATAGATCGGTAGATTTTTTCGTCCCGCCATGGACTAAGTGTCTTTCGTTCGTTGTCGTTCACTCGTAGAATAAAAAATAGGATTCACCTATTTTTCCATTCTTTTTGATTTACCTTGTATCTTGTAGTCAGTTTGTTCTACTTTGTGTCAGGCAAGCCACGCTGAGGAAGGAAATGCCTTTTTCCAAAACACGGGTGTTTGTGGTTGACTATACCTCTATGAAGTTGCCTTTTATACTTGGTTAACTCATTGTTTTCGGTTCCGAACCGATACAGTGGAGACGGTGACAGCATGGTCTGGTTGAACTGTGACGAAAAGTCTTTCTTCCTTATAGACCGGTCGGCGTTTTCGTCCCGCCATGGACTAAGTTTCCTTGGATCGCTATCGTTCACTCGTAGAATGAAAAATAGGTTTCACTTATTTTTCCATTCTTTTTTGATTTACCTGGTAACATACGTTTTTGATTACAAGAATGGTGGATTCAAAATGGCGGATTTATTTATTTTTAAACCAATTTGTCTGAAAGTTGGTAGTGCTTGAGATCACTTAATACAGTTTTATCCTCACACTTAAAAAAAAATTAAATGGCGGATCCAAAATGGCGTATTTTCTTATTTATGCACCGATTTGTTTTAAATATAGAACTTGGTGGTGTTTCAAATCGCTGATTATGATTTTTGACTCAAACTTATAAAAAATTTAAAATGGCGGATCCAAAATGGTGGATTTCTTTATTTTTAAACCGATTTGTCTCAAACTCGAAAGTTTGCAGTGCTTGAAATCACTTAATACAGTTTTATCCTAAACTTCAAAAAATTTAAATGGCGGCCCCAAATGGCGGATTTTCTTATTTATCCACCGATATGTATCAAATATAGAACTTGGCTGTGTTTCAAGTCGCTAATTATGATTTTTGACTCAAACTCAAAATGGCGGATCCAAAATGGTGAAATGAAATTTGGTAAGTGTAGACTTCTGGTAACCTGGTAACATAAAATTTGCGTTTTCGATTACAAGAATGGCGGATTTCTTTATTTTTAAATCGATTTGTTTCAAACTTAAAAAAATTAAAATGGCGGATGCAAAATGACGGACTTTATTATTTACTAACCGATTTGTCTAAAACATGAAAGATTGTATTGCTTAAGGTCACTTAATACAATTTATGATTCAAACTTAAAAAAATTAATGGGGGATGCAGACTTTTCCATTTATGAATCAATATAATATAATTATAGTATAAATAAAATTTATTAAAAATTTTTTTAATTTGAGGATAAAACTGCTTTAAGTGATCTCAAGCACTGCAAACTTTCAAGTTTGAGACAAATCGGTTTAAAAATAAAGAAATCCGCCATTCTTGTAATCGAAAACGCAAATTTTATGTTACCAGGTTACCAGAAGTCTACACTTACCAAATTTCAACTGGATTTAACTCTACTTAACAAAACCAAATTTCAAAAAAATTACGTAAATTATTTTTTAAAGATGTTTTTGAATAAATAATAATATAATATTTATTCTGTTTTTTATCTGCACATTTTATCAACAAAAATATATTTTAGTCCGGCGCCCAGTTTGCCCGGCGCCCAGTTGGCGGCGCCCAGTTGGCGGCGCCCAGTTGTTCCATTCCGCTTGTATTATATTTTCGATTTACTTATTTCAGGTTGTAATTCTGAGTTTATGTTCTTTATTTTTGTTTGGAGTTTCTTCATTGTTTCTCGCGATGGTATAATTAATTCTGTATAGAATGGTACTGTGATATTTATAATATCCTCTTTAACGCTGGTTTTAATGCCGTTCATATCCTTTATTTTAATTATTTCATATCTACCTACAGCGGCGGCTCGTGTCAATACAACATGGTTGTGCCAGAATTAGTAAAAAAAATTCGGGGTGTTGCGCCCAAATTTTTACCCACAAGTCATTAAAAAAATACCTACTAATGTTTGGGATTTCTAATTCTATTTTTTGTATAAAGAAATTTACTCATGCCCACCCAAATTCCGCATGAAATCAAATTTATCAAAAAATTTTTGCTGAAATAATTGAACTGTATTGTAACGGGCGTAAATTAAAACATCCATGCTCCACGCACAAGAACAATGCGAGTAATACGACTAACTGATGGCCTGTGCCAGGCACAAAAGTTCTTTGATTTTTCCTATTTAAACAACGCTAAAATATCCAACATCACTGTCGCGCATATAGGCTGCAGATAAAAATTGAGGACCGGGAAAATGGCCCCTTAGTGGCCGGAAAATCGTGTTTCGGGGGTTTACGGACTCCACACTTTTTCTGTCATGACTAGTGCTGGAAACAAAACCCCTATTTTTATAGCACCTCTCAAATTTACGCTATTAGTCCATATGCGAATGCATAAGGAGTCCAATCAGTTTTTTCTTCAGGCCATTGTCTCATCACATAAAATACCACAGTCGCAAGTGTAACGGCCAGAATGCGATTTTGTGAGCCCTATAGGACCATTTTCCTGATCCCAAACGGGGAATTGCAGTTGGCCATAAACTTTTCGAGCACGGTATTCATTCCAGTATTCAAAAGTACACAAAAATACCACTGATACTAAGGGGCCATTTTCCCGGTCCTAAACCGGGAGTTGCAGTTGACCATAAACTTTTCAAGCAGCAAAAATAACACTAATGCCATTGCGGCGTCCGAAACCCGATTTCCCGGCCCCTAAGGAGCCATTTTCCCGAGCCAAAACGGGAAATTTCGGTTGGCCGTAAACTTTTCGACCACAATCTCGACTTTGGCTTTAGAATGCACCTTTACCGTCGCCTCCTCCCGGAATCCACCTCTCAGGCCATATAGAGGCCATTTTTGGCCCCTGGAGCCAATTCCAGACGTGGAGGGCCATTTCTGAGCTCGGGATCGGATTCAGCGTCGAAAAATACATGGAAACACATATGTCCGACCCTCGAGTATGAACTTTTTTTTTGTGGGGCTGTGCAATCGTATGCTGTCTATTTGTTTAATTTTGGCAGATTATTAAAGAATTTTACAGCCGCATAGTGGGGCCCTGTCTCTGTTAATCTATGGTTTGGATATATGTAGACTAGTTCTTTTTGCCTTGTATTTTGTACTGAGGTTTGTATTTAAAAAATTCGTCAGGATTTTTCTTTATAAATGGAATCTCTTTTTCCCTGAATTTATTTCTGCATGATGCAGAAGATTTCATCCCTTTATGATCCTAAATACTCGTTTTTGTATTACGAAGACGTCTTCCACATGGCTACGATGACCTCAAAGAAGAATACCATACTTGACATTTTAGTAAAATAGCCCATAGTATAATGATTTTAGTGATTTATGTTGGCAGAAATATTTTGACTCTTATTGCGTATGATGTATTACTTAGTGTCTTACATAAGGTTTCAATGTGAGCATGATAATTTAAATCCTTGTCAAGTATGACTCCTAGCACTTTTGCGTTGTTTTCGAAAGACAGTCTATCTCCCGAGAATGTAAAATATTCAGGGATATGGATATCTATATTTGAAACCACAACAGCTTTTGTTTTATCTGTATTTAGAATGAGCTGGTTCTTTCTTAACCTATCTTCTACGTTATTCAGAGTATTGAAGCATTGTTCATTAATACTTTGATTTTTGTTTATCGGAGCTACTACATTGCTGTCCTCCGCGTAACGTCACTCAAATCATTCAGATAAATGATAAACAAAAGTGGGCCCAGGATACTACCCTGCGAAATTCCGGTTTTAATATAAAGATAATCTGACTCTGTTCGGTTAACATGATTTTAAAAAATTTAAAGCAATCCTCCTTATACCATAAACTTCTAGTTTTTGTGTCAGTACCTCATGATTTATAGTATCAAACGCCTTCGATAAGTCCACATGCTGCACCTTTCTCTTCTAGAGTTTCTATAATTTTTTTATTTATGGATAGAAGCGCCCTTTCAGTGGATTTTTTTGGGAGAAACCCATGCTGAAAATCATTTAAAAGCTGATTGGAAGTAAAGTAGTCTAAAACTCGTGTATATATTAAAATTTCGAACGGTTTGGCAAATGACGATAGCAGACTAATTGGCCTATAATTTGAAAATTCCTCTGGATCATTTTTTTTGTAGATGGGAATTACATTTGCTTGTTTTAACTGCTTTGGAAATACTTCACTTGTCATACTCATGTTAAATATAAATATAACAAAGGCTCCGCTATAAGTTCTACGCTCTCTTTTAACACGTTAGATGGTACTTCGTCGTAGCCAGCTGACTGTTTTGCTTTTTAGTTTTTTTACCATTCATATTATTTCTTCTTTGTTTGATGGAAAAAAGAAGGACTTAGAAAAGCTTTTTATATACGTGTGTTCGTCGGCGGTTCGGTTCTGTTCCAAAGAAGCCGGCAACCAGTGTGATTACAAAACAATACAGAAGAGTGACGTGATAACACATTTGCTGCAGCGTCAAAGTGCAGACAAAATCGATTGGTTAAAATCAGGGTTTAACTTCAACACTGTTATTTTAAAACTATACGGAAGTCCTGAACTAAAATGCATTTGCTGCACAAAAAAGGAGATGCATTTGATTGGTTTAAAGCAACCACTGTGATTACAAAATAATATGGAATACTTTTTTAAAACTGGATCAGATGCAACCAATGTGATTACAAGAGCAACCAATGTGATTACTAGTGCACCAGCAATTGAAGCAGAAGACCCTTAAAAGGAAGAATAAAGGAAGGTTAAACTGAAAGAAAAAGATGCTTGAGAGAATCAACTATTTGACATCTTGATAAACCAATGGCACTTATTTTTATGTGAAGATATTGACAATATTGATGGTCATACAAAAAGGTTGAAGATTATTGAATGACAATTTCAAAAATTAGAGACATACCTGGAAGCCCTTTACTTATGTGACAATATTAGATAGCCATTAATTATTTTATACGTGCACTTTCTGAGAGGGGTTTTAGCATTACTTTTTTTCAGCTTTCTAAGAGATAAAGCCTTTTAAAAGATGATTGTAGTACTAAGAGTGTTGAAAGACAGACTTGGAAATGCGGAAAATGTAAACTTTCACATAACATGGAACTTAATTCAGATTGTGCAATTCTCCTGCGGAAAATGTAATGCATGTTTGCGGGAAAAGAAATAAGAGGAAGTAGGGGTGAAAAAGAGAAACTTAAAAAGGCGTAACTGTAATAGAGGGAGATATTGTTACCAAAGAATTTACATTTAGCTCAAATTTTTTAATCGAAGAAAATTAAAAAACTAGCTGAGTTATTAAAAAATTCCAAAGTCCATAAAAAACAAAATAATGCTCATAGACTTATTGATATGGGTACCGTGAATATAGCAAAATGATGTTAAAGCACTTAATCAGCCAAAGAAAACTTAAAAAAAAAATTACAAGAAATGTATTTTTTGTATGAGATGAGATAAGTTTAAAAAATAAAATATAGCACAGTTGTTAAAAAAAAGTTGAGGTTGCATAATTATTGCATTTTTCAATGTCATAAAATTGTCATAAAATCTTCACCGGTAACATAGTCAGTGTTGCTACACTATGTCTAATCTCGACATTTTCTTGGATACTATATGAGCCAGATCCTGCTCCTGATAGCATCTTCGATTTGTCCGTGTCCTCAGCCAACAATGCTAGAAAAATAATCCTGTCTCCCAGTCTCCTTTCTAGGAGAGATAATGTTTTATCTTTATACTATCCATTTATTTAGTTCCCAAATTAGTGTCATTGATTTTCGCTTTTCTTATATGCCATTCTAATGCCTTCTCCTATAGTGTGTCAAGACTGTTCTTAGGCGGCTAGTCTAGTTCTTAAGATTCTTTGGTTGATTTTTTTACCTTATCTGAAACTTTTTGTATCTTTCTAAATAATTTATCCGCATAGCCCAATATTGCTTTTTCTTAGCAGAAACCAACGGATTCTAAAGGTCCTTGAGTGACCCAACTTGTGACCCAACAATTGCATTGGGGTCAACTTTTATTTTAAGTGATTTGCTCATCTCATCTCATTATTTAAAAGTTGATTTTAGCTAGTTTATCTTGGTGTTAGACGATATTAGCTGGAGCAAATTGTCCGAATAGACATAACGAGGCGGAAGTATAAATTATTCGCCCCTATCTTAAAGCATATTATTAGATACCACTATTGACTTACCACTTTGTCAAATGAAGAATAGTTTGCATTCGCCAAAGAAGTTATAAATCGTCTTAGTTCTTCTTTATTTTTTGAATCCGAATTGTTGACGTATTCGTTCATGGCATCCTCGCTGAATTTTGTACTTGGACATAAAGTAATTGCTAAAACAAACCCCTTGTGGATTTTTTATGTTACGTCAATAATACAACTTACAACCATAAAATGTATGATAGTAAGGGTCAATTTTTTAAAAGTTAATAAAAAATACTTTTATTCGAAATTCAAAATTTTGTTAAAAGTAACCTGTTTAGAATACAAAAAGTGTTTAGAGGCGTAATAGGTAGTATTCGGTTGCTACTGGAATAGTACCCGCCTTCAAGACTCGATTAGACCTGTTAATAGGTGATAAAAAAGAAGTCAAAACCAGCAAAAAGTTTATATAATATATGTGTCAAAATTATTTTATTTTCGAGATACACACGATTAAAGGTGAAGATTTTTTAAACTTTTTTGGTTATAACTCCTTTAAAAACGCATTAAAATATATGAGATTTGGTGAAGTTATGTATCAGAACAAGAGCTATAATAATTGGAGAAAACACGATTTTGAAATAAATGATATGGTCAAATTTTTTCCAGGAATAACTGTATTTTTTGTATAAACTTTTACAATAGGCATATAAAAATCTTTTTTTTTTAAATTTGGCTCAGTGAGTAGCACTCGCCAAGCAAACCCCTTTCCAAATTTTACTTAAATATTGTTTGTGTGTCTTATTATAGCAATTAAGTCTATCGATTATGCGTTTCCACTATTTTTCAAATTTGAAAATGGAAAAATTATTTGGGCTTTAGCCCTGATGATAATTTTAGGAAAATCAAAACGAAAAAAAAAGTTTAAGAAATAGTTTTAAAGTTTTTGCCAATTTTTGTAGGTTATTTTGACAGCCTGTATCTCCTCAGCTTCTTGTTTTATCTTAGAATGTTCGAAGAATTTTATCGAAATAGGGAATATTCTTAGAGTAATAAAAATATTATTACTCTAAGGGAATATTACATTTACAAACCCCGTTTTCACCCACTAAATCCTATATCATGAAAACAGGGAGTGTTGACCCAATGTTATTTTTTTTCTTTTTATTTTGACCTTCTCTATCACCTATTAACAGGTCTGTCTCCATTATAATCGTTAAACTCTGATGTATATCGTGTAAATAGAAGTTCAGTGATCTATAATTAAAAAATTTTACCTTACCTGGCAAGTATGTTTTCCATGAAAACTTATCTCGCTCCACCGAAATAACTATAGGATTTTCAAGATATCGCGTTATGGTTTGCATACTAATAGTCCAGGCTAAACACATTGCAAAGCAGACTACAGCTAACCATAGAAGGTTCTCAGAAATGTGAACGTTTCTCTTGCCAATATACGCCATACCATGTATGGAGCTGCTAGAGAAAACTGTACGTAGATATTGTTTGAATCGAGAAAAGCATAATTTTAATTTGCTCATCGTATTGCTACTTAGCTTTTGTGTGCAAGCTACTGCGTTCTTGTAATAAATTCAGATTTTCCTAGATCAATATGGCGTTACCTTTTTTTTTTGTTCAAACCAGCCAGATTGGACTGGAGTAACCAGATAGAAACTTAGCTCTTAGAGATAGAGTAGCCAACTCCAGAGCGATTCCAAGTTAGTGTTTTAAAGGATGGTCTTCCATAATGTTGCTATACAAAAAAACTTTTTACAGAACACAAAGATCTGGACCGAAGAAGTATAGTCTATTCACAAGATTGAGAACTGTACATGTTTGTACCCCACAGCACCTACATAGGCTGGGAATCAAAGATCCACAACAGTGCACATGCAATTAGATCGGAGATCTTCACCACATCCTATATCAATGTCCTCTGAACTATGTAAACATTGACATCCTCCACAATGGTATACCAGAAAGAGTGTCAGAATTTCAGGGAGCAGATTGTACACGACAAATAGAATGTTGCTGGCCGGTGGTTTTTCTTATCGTACACGCTAGTAGAGATTGACATCCTCCAAAATGGTATACCAGACAAAGTGTCAGAATTTCAGGGAGCAAATTGTAGACAACATGCCAGTAGCTGCCTCCCACACTATAATATATAATCCACTGTTCTGATGTTTAAAGAGAATTTGGTGAGATTAGAAATGGAATTATTAGCGTGAATCTTTATGAGATAAGAGCAAATGTTCACTTACGCAGTGAGTGTTATGGGTTGCTATCGGATATGGTATATTAAAACACTAGTTTTCATTAGCCTACAATTGAGTGATAAATTTAAAAAACGATAATATTTAATTTCAAAAGTCAAAACACAATCTGTCGCAAGTTGTTGAATTTCCCGCACTCTATAGAGCCCAATAGTCCTTCGTCATTAATTTAAGGTTTCCTAAAATAAGATGGCAAAAAAATATATTTTATCAATCACCCCTTGAAACTAGCCAAAATCCAAAGAACTACTAGCCTTGTAATAACAGTGCCGCAATGGAAGCGATGCTTCCCCTTCCCACTTTGGATATGTTCTGCAAGAGATTAGCTGCAAAGAGTACAATAGGGCTAAGGGAAGCCATCGACTGAAGTGCAACAAATTTGACTACGCCGTACCGACTTCCATATTCAATAAGACCTCTGAAATATTTCCAAGAAGAGCGGTCGGCAAGTTCTGTTTTTAACAACGCCGTTATTTTGATCTTTACGCTATTTCCGCGGATAGTCTGCAATCAAGACGCTGAACTCATGCAGTACTTGAGCCTTGTTCGAAAGTATCAGGAGACTTTATATGAGTTGGGGAAACGACATCGGATTATGCTTTGTTAGGTTCCAGATCACTCGGACATAGACTATAGCCAAAACAGGTGTCGTAAGAAGCAGTAACCAAGTTCGACACTACCGTGATAAAGCTAGCAGAGAGATGGGTAGTGTTAGAAACATTCATCAACTCAAGGAAGTTACTAACAAAATGGGATGTACTAGATACAGGCGGGAAATGCTGAGAGAAGTGACTTCTGTTATTACAGGTCGCTGCCTCCTCGGAGAACATACCTTCTGTTTCGGCCGTAGGAACCTGAGAACCTATTTGTTTTGAAACTCGTAGAAAATGATTGAGTAGAAACACAATTTCGGACTTCCGTTGTCTTTATTTATTTTAACCATTTTCAAGTGAAAACTAAACAATCCAGTCTACAGGCTACTACTGGGTGTGCAGTCAGGTGTGACGGTCGCCCCCTTTTTAATCCTAAGACGCTATCTTGATAAGATAGTTACTGTAGTGCGGTCATAGCGGTAAAGGGGGCGTATTTTGTGTTATAGTATTTTTCACTTGCACAAATGGACTAATAAAAGGAGAGGACAAAAGCAATGATAAAAGAACCCGAAAAAAAGCCTTAACGCTTGATATTAGATTACTCAGAGAAAATATTAGTACTGAATTACCGTAAAATAACAAAAGGGAAATAATGCTAAATAAAGTATTACCCAAAGTCAGAACAATGGAGCATGAGATCCCGAGATTTCCCTTAATTCGTTGTATGTAATATTAATAATTTAATAATGAGTTGTGTCATTAGGGTTAGGTTTTTCTAACAGTATTGAGCACTTACCATAACTTTAATTCTAGTTTTATTTGTGTAACTTCCCTTTAGCCAAAGTTGAAAACAACGCAACAAACTTCTGTATAAGCAGAAAAGGCACAAGTTTATTAAAACTGCTTTTATTATACAGAACCATTGAGTTGTATAACGCCCTAAAAGGGCGTTAGAGACGGAAAGACAAGGCATTTTTTATTGACCCTCTCCAATTTGGTTCCTATGGTCGGGTATTTCTTTTACAATAAAAACAGAGATAGACATTATTGAACATGTGAAACGGACAAAGATAGGGTGATTTTGCATGCTAATAATACCCTAGATAATATAAGGGTACTTTTATCTTTTTCACACTGACGGCATAAGTGCGACAGAAAAGCAGCTGGCTACCTTTAATCCACCTGCCAATTTTGAGTGATTCTACCTGTTAGTCCGTGTTTACAGGGAAATCTGATAGACAATGTTGTCTAAGTACGGAAATGATTTTTTTTGAATTTTGTGCGGGAATATTACAAAAAGAAATCTTAAAACGTTTAAAAACAAGTTTAGAAGTAACTATTTGAGTTTAAACATGGTCCAAAATTGTTTTTTGTGCAAAAGAAGAAAAAAAATCCATAAAAAAACAACATTTCATGGGTAAGTCGTCTTGACGGATAGTTTTTCCTAAAACACGAGAAAGTTCAGTAGCGTCACGATAGATAGTTTTTTCTGCGACCGTGCGATTTTACCCTCACACATTTTGATTCAGAAAGTGTCACTTCCCCGCACTTTTTTTTGCATTGCATGAAAATTAACAAAAAGTATTTGATTTTCTTAAAAATGATTTCTTTTTAAATGCTTACATACCGATTTTTATCCAGTTGTTTTTGTTTTTTCGAACCAAACTTTTGACATGTCACGGTCGAGTTTCATACATCTTGATGAATTGTTACACACACTGATCTATGTTTTTATAAATTTCGATAAATTTAATGTTTTTTGCGGACTTTACAGTAATTTTAAGTTAAATTTTGGTCTTTCATCGCGAAAGTATATATTTATTATTATATGACCACCGCGACCGGTCTACAGGCCGGTATCATATGTTTATGTCCTTCTAATGTCATTTGACTATCATGCTGTCTTACTTAATAAGGTCACTTAGTTTAATTAATAATTTTGTCCTACATAATATAAAAGAGGAATAGAAACCAACAAAAATTTTGTGACACTTCGATTACCCATTTTCTTTGATTGCGATGGATTAGGGTGACTAGATTACGGTTTATTAGGGTGCCCAGAGTGCGCAAAAAAAGATTTTGAAAAATTTCCCTAAAAAAATTGAAGACCAAACACTCACTCGCCACTCAATGTTTATGGTCGCATACACTAATCCTAACTCGATTTCCGACGATTATGGACAATGGTTACCCCCTGGACATAAACCTAACAACTTTTACTATATTTATTAACAATAGGTAGGTTAGGTTTGGTTAGGTTGGGTTAGGTTGGGTTAGGTTGGGCTGGGTTGGGTTAGGTTGGGTTAGGTTGGTTTAGGTTGGGTTAGGTTGGGTTAGGTTGGGTTAGGTTGGGTTAGGTTGGGTTATGTTGGGTTAGGTTGGGTTAGGTTGGGTTAGGTTGGGTTAGGTTGGGTTAGGTTGGGTTAGGTTGGGTTAGGTTGGGTTAGGTTGGGTTAGGTTGGGTTAGGTTGGGTTAGGTTGGGTTAGGTTGGGTTAGGTTGGGTTAGGTTGGGTTAGGTTGGGTTCGGTTGGGTTAGGTTGGGTTAGGTTGGGTTAGGTTGGGTTAGGTTGGGTTAGGTTGGGTTAGGTTGGGTTAGGTTGGGTTAGGTTGGGTTAGGTTGGGTTAGGTTGGGTTGGGTTAGGTTGGGTTAGGTTGGGTTAGGTTGGGTTAGGTTGGGTTAGGTTGGGTTAGGTTGGGTTAGGTTGGGTTAGGTTGGGTTAGGTTGGGTTAGGTTGGGTTAGGTTGGGTTAGGTTGGGTTAGGTTGGGTTAGGTTGGGTTAGGTTGGGTTAGGTTGGGTTAGGTTGGGTTAGGTTGGGTTAGGTTGGGTTAGGTTGGGTTAGGTTGGGTTAGGTTGGGTTAGGTTGGGTTAGGTTGGGTTAGGTTGGGTTAGGTTGGGTTAGGTTGGGTTAGGTTGGGTTAGGTTGGGTTAGGTTGGGTTAGGTTGGGTTAGGTTGGGTTAGGTTGGGTTAGGTTGGGTTAGGTTGGGTTAGGTTGGGTTAGGTTGGGTTAGGTTGGGTTAGGTTGGGTTAGGTTGGGTTAGGTTGGGTTAGGTTGGGTTAGGTTGGGTTAGGTTGGGTTAGGTTGGGTTAGGTTGGGTTAGGTTGGGTTAGGTTGGGTTAGGTTGGGTTAGGTTGGGTTAGGTTGGGTTAGGTTGGGTTAGGTTGGGTTAGGTTGGGTTAGGTTGGGTTAGGTTGGGTTAGGTTGGGTTAGGTTGGGTTAGGTTGGGTTAGGTTGGGTTAGGTTGGGTTAGGTTGGGTTAGGTTGGGTTAGGTTGGGTTAGGTTGGGTTAGGTTGGGTTAGGTTGGGTTAGGTTGGGTTAGGTTGGGTTAGGTTGGGTTAGGTTGGGTTAGGTTGGGTTAGGTTGGGTTAGGTTGGGTTAGGTTGGGTTAGGTTGGGTTAGGTTAGGTTGGGTTAGGTTGGGTTAGGTTGGGTTAGGTTGGGTTAGGTTGGGTTAGGTTGGGTTAGGTTGGGTTAGGTTGGGTTAGGTTGGGTTAGGTTGGGTTAGGTTGGGTTAGGTTGGGTTAGGTTGGGTTAGGTTGGGTTAGGTTGGGTTAGGTTGGGTTAGGTTGGGTTAGGTTGGGTTAGGTTGGGTTAGGTTGGGTTAGGTTGGGTTAGGTTGGGTTAGGTTGGGTTAGGTTGGGTTAGGTTGGGTTAGGTTGGGTTAGGTTGGGTTAGGTTGGGTTAGGTTGGGTTAGGTTGGGTTAGGTTGGGTTAGGTTGGGTTAGGTTGGGTTAGGTTGGGTTAGGTTGGGTTAGGTTGGGTTAGGTTGGGTTAGGTTGGGTTCGGTTGGGTTAGGTTGGGTTAGGTTGGGTTAGGTTGGGTTAGGTTGGGTTAGGTTGGGTTAGGTTGGGTTAGGTTGGGTTAGGTTGGGTTAGGTTGGGTTAGGTTGGGTTAGGTTGGGTTAGGTTGGGTTAGGTTGGGTTAGGTTGGGTTAGGTTGGGTTAGGTTGGGTTAGGTTGGGTTAGGTTGGGTTAGGTTGGGTTAGGTTGGGTTAGGTTGGGTTAGGTTGGGTTAGGTTGGGTTAGGTTGGGTTAGGTTGGGTTAGGTTGGGTTATGTTGGGTTATGTTGGGTTAGGTTGGGTTAGGTTGGGTTAGGTTGGGTTAGGTTGGGTTAGGTTGGGTTAGGTTGGGTTAGGTTGGGTTAGGTTGGGTTAGGTTGGGTTAGGTTGGGTTAGGTTGGGTTAGGTTGGGTTAGGTTGGGTTAGGTTGGGTTAGGTTGGGTTAGGTTGGGTTAGGTTGGGTTAGGTTGGGTTAGGTTGGGTTAGGTTGGGTTAGGTTGGGTTAGGTTGGGTTAGGTTGGGTTAGGTTGGGTTAGGTTGGGTTAGGTTGGGTTATGTTGGGTTAGGTTGGGTTAGGTTGGGTTAGGTTGGGTTAGGTTGGGTTAGGCAGGCCAACTGGGCGCCGGGCCAACTTGACGCCGAGCCAACTGGGCGCCGGACTAAAATATTTTTTCTTGATAAAATGTGCAGAGGAAAAACAAACTGAAAAAAATTAAAATGGCGCATCCAAAATGGCGGACTTTCTTATTTATGCATCGATATGTATCGAATATGGAACTTGGCGGTGTTTCAAGTCGCAGAACACTACACCTACCAAATTTCAACACTCGACTTAATAGATGTTGAAAGTTTTGTATAAATAACATATTTATTTTGTTTTTATCTGCACATTTTATCGAAAAAAAAATAGTCCGGCGCTGAGTTGGCCCGGCGCCCATTAGGCCCGGCGTGGCGCCCTGTTGGCGGCGCCGAGTTGGCCCGGCGCCCGGTTGTCCCATTCCGAATTGAAATTTTTAGTTCCGAAATTTCATCTGACTCGAGCATAACTTGTAGTCCACCCAAGAAAAGAAGAGTTGAAGAAGACCCTTGTTCAAAGAAAGAAAATATTTTACCTGGAAGGTACAACATTTGTAAAGTTCTAAGATGAAAACAATAATTTTAATACATCCACTGCACTTAGCATGCTTAGAAATTCTTTTTACTCTTTTTTTTTACTGAAGAGAATTTTGTAAACACACACAAGTAAGTATTCATGAATTATTTATTACTCAAACAGAAAATTGTTGATAAAAAAATTCTAGTGGAATTCAAAATTTTTATTTTGCGCCGCCACTGCCCTTTTTTATCCAAGACAAGCAAATAGAATATTTTTGCGATGTTGCATGTTTCCGGACTCACCAAACCGAAATTCTATTTTCATCCCTATTTTGCTCATTAAATTCTTACTTGTATTTGGTCAACTGCGATAAAAGCTTGATATAATGGCAATTTTGGCCCATGCCGGGTCTACCCGTAGGGTATAGAAGTCAATGTACAGAACCAATGAACTTTAGTGCAAGTGCCATTTCAAAATATTTGGAAGCCAAATAGAATAAACTATCAAACAAGGCGCTTCCTACTGAGTGCACTTAAGGATTAGATTCCAAAAGTTTTTATTGATTTGTGAATTTAAGTTAAATTAGGACAATGCTGCCGTCCTTAAGCTAGAATTCCGCTATCTAGCTATAAAATTTTCGTAGTTTTGATTAAAAACCCGGAAAATAATAAACAAATGATGCTTCTTGATAACTGTAAGTTATTTTTTTCTTGAAAACCATAAAGATTTGATAAAAATTGATGTAGAATAATGTTGTGATTAAGACGGCACCAAAAAATCAAAATTCTCCCATTGTTCGATAAGGGCATTATAGCTTATGCGCAGCAGAATGCCAGTCAGACATAGACATTTAAGTTTTTTCTACACTTATTTTAGATTTAGCGGCAACTAAAAGCCTTGAAGTTGAATGTGGAAAAAAGAATGGTGATACCTAAAGAATAAAATATTATCAGCATATTGAATTTTAAATGTCGATACGCATATTTGGGCTGCCAACCGAAGAGAAACTTGCCAGCCCAAAAAACATAGCGAGTGCCATTTTGTCAGGTATCCTCAATAATTCACAGGTAATCGCCAGTTATACAGGTCATTTTTAGGAATTCCTAGATAATACCCTCACAAAAATTATCTGGGGTTTCAAAACTTTAACCAAATAAAGTTTAAGCTAAGTTTTTAACTATATGAAAACGGTTTATGGATAAAACCGCGCGCATTAAAAACGCGCGCGTCAAAACCGTTTTAAAACAAATCCGTGCGGCACCTCAACCGCACCAGGCCAAACCGCGCCGGACCAAAACCGCGTTCTGATTCTTCAAGCAAATTGGGCTTAACTAAATTGGCTCAAAATATTAAAAATATGATTGAAGATTTTTCTGTGTCTCACACACAGATTTCTCAGCTTTCTTTTTCTCAAAATTTTCGTAATTCTGAATCCCGATGTACCCCTTCCCAGATAAATAATTTTTCTATTAATACATCTCGCGTTGTCTCTCCATCCACACAAGTTCATCACTATTCTATTCAAAACGTGCTAATAAAGATTAAACATTTTTGCAAGGACAAGTCAGAACACTTTATTAAATACTGCAAAAAATATCGCAGCATTTATTATAGGTTAATAAAAATATGTAAACAAACATTCTATGAAAATAAACTCAAAAACTCTAAAAACCGACAAAAAGAATCCTGGTCCATAAATGAGTTTCGCAATAAACATAAACATCGTAAAATAGCAGCCAATACTGACCCTAACTCTCTAAACACTTTTTACTGTAGTATTGCAGACTAAACAACTAAACCTTTAAATTCTAATACTAATCCACTTGATTATTTCAGCGAGATAAAAATAAGTAATTCATTTCAACTATTTCCAACAAACATTCATGAGGTTAAACAAGCTCTTAAAGAAATATCAAATAAAAAATCTTCCGGTGAAGATGAGCTGTCTGTTGAGGTTCTTTCAAAACTTCCTGATGATGCGTTTCTAGCACGAACTGATGCCATAAATGATTCTTGGACCAAAGGAGCTTTTCCCAAATGTTTAAAGAAAGCTGTAGTAATTATCGACCTATATCTTTATTACCCACCCTAAAGTTATAGAGAAGATTGTAAAAAGTAGGGTCTGGGATTTCCTTAAAAAACATAAGATCATTACTTGCAATCAATACGGATTCCAAAAGTCCAGGGGAAAAATTAGTTAGTACATAAAATGTGCAACTTTTTTATTTTTAGAAAAGTAAAAATTGAGATAAAAAGTAACAAACCGGGATAAAAAGCATTAAAGTCGAAATAAAAAGTAAAAATCGGGATAAAAAGTAAAAATTAGGATAAAAAGTAAAGTTCGGGTTAAAAAGTAAAAATTGGGATATAAAGTAAAAATCGGGATAAAAAATAGCAATTGGGATAAATTGTAAAAATCGGGATAAAAGGTAAAAATTGGGATAAAAAGTAAAAATCGGGATAAAAAGTAAAAATCGGTATAAAAAAAACGGGATAAAAATTTTAAAAATCGGGATAAAAAGAAAAAATTGGGATAAAAAGTAAAAATCGGGATAAAATGTAACAATTGGGATAAGAAGTAAAAATCTGGATAAAAAGTTAAAAAAAAAACGGGATAAAATTTTAAAAGTCGGGATAAAAATTCAAAATTGGGATAAAAAGTAAAACTAGGGATAAAAAGTGAAAATTGAGATAAAAAGTAACAAACCGGTATAAAAAGTATAAAAGTCGGGAAAAAAGTAAAAATCGGGAAAAAATAAAAATTATAAAAAGTAAAAGGTCATAAAGATCCTAACTTAAAAAATATTGAAAAAACTTGATTAATAACCTTGTGATAAAAGTGTCTTTTTATCCATTGACGAACTGTACAAACTTTTATTCCCTGGTATTTATTATAGTTTTTAGGGGTAAAAAGTGCAATTTTTATACCGCATTCTTGAAATAAATGTGCCAATGTTTACTCCCGGGATAAAATTGCAAAAAATACAGTATAAACCTCGTAATTAAAGTTTATTTCTATTGCTCGAAAAATTTTAACCTTTCCCTCTGGTTGGGCTACAAACTTTTTTTCTCAGGAGAAAAAGTGTTACTTTTATCTTTTGTTATCCAATAACGTGTGTGCATATATGTGAGCATATTTTAATTATATGATTTTTTTTAAAATAAAAACTTGCCTTGAAAAAAGTTATAATTACATAAGTACCATTTTTTTGACCCTGTTTAAAACAGAATATTATAAGAGGCAGATTTTATTAATTTCATTAAAACGGCTTACATCGGAAAATGTTTTTATATTTTTTGAAGTGTTCTTCAGAGAAATTGACAAATAAGAGTTTTTGTTTTTTGTTAGGAAATTTAAAAATATGAGTATTTATATATTAAACAATAATAACAAATTTTTTAATTCCAAATCTATAAGCCGTAATTAGTTCGAGGTCCAAAATATTAATCTAAAACCGGCCTATTTTATTTTTTGCCTTTTTTAACATTTGAATACAAAATATATGTTATAAAATCTCAAAAATATGTTCAATCGACCTTATTAAATAAACCGAAATCAAAAACATATCCAATCATTCCAAAATCTACGAGTTATTAAAAAACTGCTATCCATAAAAAACTTGTCTATAACCCTTTTTTTTGTGTAAAATATCATTCTAATTGGGCAATAAAAGATTTTCTCTGAGATCTGTCAAGGAATTTTTGGGCCGGAAAAAGATTTTTATACAAAATTGGAATTTTTTTTTGTTTTTTAAAGAGATAATAAAAACATATAAATTAAACAATAACAGTAATTTTCCGGCTCAATAAGCCGTAATTAGATCGAGGTCCAAAATATTAATCTATTACCCGCCTATTTTCATTTTGCCTTTTTTAGCAATTGTCTTCAAAATATATATTATTAAATAGTAAAAATACATTTAATAGACTTTTAATAAATCAAAAAAAATCAAAAGTATTTTAAAAGGGTCTTAAATAAAGGAGTTATTAAAAAACTGGTTCCATTAAGAAGACTTTGCTTTGACCCTTTTTTTTTGTAATAAGTCTTTTTAATTAGGTGATAAGGTGTATTTTAATATTTCTGTCATAAATTTTGGGGGCCGGAAATAGTTTAACATATTTTTTAGGGTATATTGGATAAAAGTTCCAAAACAAAGTTTTTTTTCTTTCTTAAAAAAAAATAAATGTGATTTAAAACAATTGCGAGTTTTTGCAATTCCGGCTCAATATGCCGCAATTAGATCGGACTTCCACATATTGGTCTATTACCGGCCTATTTTATATTTGCGATTTTCAGCACTTTTTCTAAAAAAAAATTATAAATTGTTAAATTTATCGTAAACAGACATATGAATCAACCTAAATTTAAAAAAATATAAAAAAAACCTAAATTCTACAAGTTATTGCTCAAAATACCTTAAGGGATGAAGTCAAATTACTTACCAAAAAAAATATGAATAAATCAGCCGCAAAGTTGATGTACCTTTTTGAGCCGGCATTACCCCACGATTTTGCATGAGCCGGTAATAGGCAAAGTTACCTTAAGTAAAACAAATATATTAGCATTTAAGGGCGACATGCCTCAACTTGTTCTTGCTGATGAACCACTTGAGCAGAAAGAGGCTACTAAATTTCTTGGAGTAATTATTGACAATAAGCTAAAATTTGATCAACACATTATTAATCTAAGCAAGAAACTCTCTTCTGCTTGTTTTGCAGTGCGAACAGTAAGAGCTGAACTTGGTACAAAAGTAGCAAAGTCAATCTATCATGCTCTTTTTGAATCTCACTTGAGATATAGTATAGCTTTTTGGGGTTCAGCTAGCAAATATTTATCAAAACTTTCATTTGTTTTACAAAAAAACGCTATTCGCTTTGTCTCAAAGGTTCATCGAAGAGAAAGCTTACTTTAAATCTCAGAAAATTCTTACTCTTACCTCATTGTTCATTTTAGAAATCAGTGCTCTTATGTTCAAGAACCTTCATCAATTAAGGGGGTCTCAATCAAGTCAATCTGCTCGAAGAATCTTTGACTTACCACTATCTATTCCTAAAACTCAACTTATAAAAAATTCTTTATTCTATGAGGGCAGAAAAATCTTTAACAGGTTGCCAATCTCTATAAAATCATGTGTGTCATTAAGAGCTTAAAAAAAAATCTTAAAAAAGTCCTTGTGGAGAGAACATACTATGATTTGGAAGAATATTTTAATAACCCTCCTTTATAATGTGTTTTTGTTTTTGCCTTTATTTTTAATTTTATAATTTTTATTTTGTGATTTTGTCTAGACTTTTTTATTTTGTAAAAATTTCTATGTTTTTAATCTTTATATCATATTTTTTTTCTATTATAATTTTTTTTATTGATTTTTTTTAAATTATTTTAGCTCTATTTTTAATTATTTAATTACACCTATTATTTTAAATATTTATTTGAATTTGATTTTTTTTTTAACTGATTTTCTTGTTGGTTGAAATCTAATATTGTGTAATTTTTATATATTTATTTAAAAACTATTATCGATTTTTTTGTTTCTCGATTGTTTACATGTTTAATTTTAAATTGTTGCTTGTATTTATTTGTATGTTAAGCTGTTACTTTTATTTTGACGTTAAGAGGCTTAATTACTTGACTAGTTTTAGCATGCTTAAAGTATACAATAAA
This sequence comes from Aspidapion aeneum, assembly GCA_963576565.1. NCBI lineage: Eukaryota > Metazoa > Arthropoda > Insecta > Coleoptera > Brentidae > Aspidapion > Aspidapion aeneum. The sequence goes on from OY755042.1 coordinate 56,363,303, forward strand.
GTATTTTTTCATTCATTCATATTGTTTAATGTTGAGACGGCGTTCCTGCAGTACCCCTTCCCTAATATGCCTATCGATCAGTTTTTCCATAGTTTTCAATAGAACTGATGTTAAGCTTACTGGTCGGTTTGATTTGGGTAGGTTAGAAACTGCCTGCCCCACTTTCAGGAGGTATATTACCTTTACCGACCTCAAGTTTTCTGGTATGTACCTTCACGCTATGCTAGCTCTGAATAGCTTGGTCAGGGTGGCTATTAGATTTTGCAGTCCTTTTTGGAGTAAGACCGGAATCACTTCATCCTCTCCTGGTGATTTGAATGGGTGAAAGATGTTGACCGCCTATTTTATTTTGTCCGGAGTTGCGATTTGATACGCCAGCCTCCAGTCTTCTCTATCCGGTCTATTTCTGCCCGGCCTCTGCATGGGTTGGTTCTGCCGAGTCTGTTTTGTAATCATTGTGCTTCCCGGAAAGTGACAGTGATTCTTTCCTTGTTGTTGTGTATCTCCAAACTGGTCGCTTTATTGCCCCTATCGATGGTGTTTGACTTGTATCTGTAGAGAGTATCTTGTGGATTCGTGCTCCCGCAGAGATATCTGATAAATCCTCGCAGAATTTCCTCCACGATTCCGTTTTTTGCCGTTCGAATCTCTTTGTTGTAACCGATCAATTCAGCTCTATTATACAGGTCCCATGAGTTATTCTCTTTCGCCCTGTTATAGAGCTGTCTGACACTATTCCTTCTTTTGTCTAGGTTTTTGTTCCACCAAGGTGTGGTCCGAGAGTCTTTTTTGGTCTTCACAGGACAGTTGTCGTGGTATGCCGCCAGAATAGCAGTTTGGATTTGTCCTGTAGCCTCTTTTATCTCCCTAATGGTCTTGATAGATTTAGGAACCTCCTGTAAGCGTTCAGCCAAGGTTTGGTTGTAGCCCTTCCAGTCTGTATTTTTGAGGTTTCGGTAGCTGACGACCCATTCTTTCTTGTGATTTGATTTCAAATCAGATGTGTCTGAGCCTGATGGTTCAGGAGACACTTCCCAGTTGACGATATAGTCGCTAAAGTGCGCCGTGGATATCGTTAGGTCAAGGACCTCGCTTCTGAGGGTGCTGCATGTCGACTGTATTTTGTATAAAAAGCCAGTAAAACAAGGGAACATACCCCACGCTTTTTTGGTTCTCCCCCCTAACTTACAAAACCCTTAAAAATGGCAAGTTGGTTTCGTCCCAGCGCGTTGGGTAATAATTGAAAATTATGTAAATACAGGCAAATTTTATAACTTCATATTAACCTATGACGTCATTGGTGTTCTAAAAACCAAAATTTATTAACATAAATGTTAAGCGGGTTCGTATTTGGGCGGTTCTTGCAATATAAAATATCCCCCCTTCCCCCCTTAATGATGTATACCTTGTAGCTTATCACACGTTCCAAATTTGAGCAAAACATCTCAAAAACTGCACGAACTATAAAAAAAAAACAAATAAAAAAATTGAAACATTGCATTTGCAAAACCATTTTTTTAAAGTTTTTTCTTAAAATAACTTAACCCTTTCAGGAGGGGACCTGTCAGCTATTTATTTGCAACCTGGACGGCAGTTTTTGTAGGGCCAGTGGGACGGGTGTCAAGCAGTTATGATATTTTGTATTTTGTCACACCAGTAAGACAAGCAAACTCCGTCTTAAAATAATATATCTTTATCTTTAACGATATGAAACCCGCTTAGCAGGCGAATAAACAAGTGTCATAAATATGTGACACCAGTCCGTGTGCCTCTGTTCTGTGCTGTCACATAAGCTGTGACATCCGTCCTGAAAGGGTTAAAAAATCATCCTCTGAAGTTTGGCGGCGTACTTTATTAACACCCTGTATATGGGACGACGACGAAATAATACAAAGTTGACCGTTCCTTGGCGTCACTCGCGTGCCAACCCAGTCAAAATTCTGCAAACTATGATTTCCATGTGATTTTCCCAGGCGATCCCTAGAAAAATCTAAAACCACAGACGCTGCCAACTCAATGAAAAGGATGTCACTTTTAGAATCCCGCTTTACTACAGTGGCGGGTTTGAATCCCGTTGGTGCAGAGGTCGTGTTCTGCAGACATTTATAGGATTTCACATTTTTTCAAGTGTAAAATGGAACCTCCTACGTTGTTACAACTTACTCAATCAGTAGGCCATTCTAAGGGACAATAACAGCGGATATTAAAAAATCCGGTTTAGCGGAACATACATGGTCAAATGACCACAGGATTCAATGGTCAGAAGCTAAAGTTTTGCATAAGGAGTCACATTGGCGAAAACGAAAGTTTATTAAAGCTGCGTTCATAATGCAGAATAAGGAAGGGCGAAAAAATATCGAAACACAAAATATCGAAAACACAAAATATCGAAAATACAAAATATCGAAAACATACAAAATATCGAAACTACAAAATATCGAAACTACATTTTATCGAATTACAAAATATCGAAACTACAAAATATCGAAACCACAAAATATCGAAACTACAAAATATTGAAACTACAAAATATTGAATCACAAAATATCGAAAATACAAAATATCGAAAATACAAAATATCGAAAATACAAAATATCGAAAATACAAAATATCGAAAATACAAAATATCGAAAATACAAACAATCGAAAATACAAAATATCGAATCACAAAATATCGAACATACAAAATATCGAAATTAACAAACATCGAAAATTAAAAATAGAAAATTTCGAAACCTTAACATAACCCGACCCTGACGTAACCTAACCTAATCTAACTAAACCTAATCTGACCTAACCTCATAAAAATAGAAAGTTTTAAAAATCTAACCTGACAAAACCTAATCAAATCTAGCCGAACCGAACCGATCTGAACCAAACCAAAACAAACAATTTAAAAAAAAAAAAACTTGCCTGACTTCTTTCCCGGGATCCTAGGTGTGAATACGAACCGAACCGAACCAAACCAAACCGAACCGAACCGAACCGAACCGAACCGAACCGAACAGAACCGAACCGAACCGAACCGAACCGAACCAAACCAAACCGAACGTAACTGAACCGAATCAAACCTAACCTAACCAAATTAAACTACAACACTGCTAATTAGGTTTGGTTGGGTATGGTTAGGTTTGGATAGGTTCGGTTCGGTTTGGTTCGGTTCGATTCGGTTCAGTTCGGCCCGGTTCGGTTCGGTTCGAATTCACACCTTCTAGGATCCGAGGAAGGAAAGTTTTTTTTTATTTGTTGGTTTAGTTTGCTTTGGTTCGGTTTAATTCGGTTCGGTCCGGTTAGATTTTCTATTTTTGATTTTCGATATTTTGTTGTTTCAATATATTGTGTTTTCGATATTTTGTATTTTCGATATTTTGTTGTTTCGATATTTTGTTGTTTCGGTATTTTGTATTTTTGATATTTTGTTATTCGATATTTTGTATTTTCGATATTTTGTTGTTTCGATATTTTGTATTTTCGATATTTTGTAGTTTCGATATTTTGTTATTCGATATTTTGTAGTTTCGATATTTTGTAGTTTCGATATTTCGTGGTTTCGATATTATGTACTTTCGATATTTTAATTCGATATTTTGTTTTCCGATATTTTGTGTTTCGATATTTTTTCGCCCTTCCGCAGAATAAAGAAATTTCAGTCATTCAAGCACGGACATACCAAACATATGGAAACCACTTCTTAAGGAAAACAAGCGTCTTAGGATTGGAGAAAAGGGGGCGGGCCGTCACACCAAGTAGTATAAGTTGTAGCCTGTAGACTGGATTGTTTAGTTTACACTTGAAAACAGTTCAAGATACTTACTAACCGAAACGTCGTGTGTAAAATAAATAAAGATAATGAAAGTCCGAAATTTTATTTCTTTAGGGAATAAAACCTCCCTTTATTTTAGAGTCGGCTTTATTCTGACAGATTTACAAAGAAAACTGAGAGCCGACCTCTCAAAATTGACATACCAAAGTCAAATTTAAAAATCAAGTCGCTAACTTTCATTTAATAAATACAGGCACTAATAAATCCGGTTCTTAAATACACAAAGGCCGAATTTTTTATATGTAAATCTGGCAAAATACTGCCGATTTTAAAATTAGGTTAGGTTTTATACCAATAAGTTTCAAACAAAGAACACTTAGACTAATCGGTTTTAAAAGGTGGTCGAGGAAAGGGGTGTGTTTAATGCTGCCAGTTATTTTTTCTTTATTGTTTTATTTTGAATTTTTTGGAAAACCTAACCTTAAAGTTTGTTTTGATATTTTTGGGCTTTCTGCAAAAACCTTCAAAAAAAGAAAGTCCTGTTTGGGAAAAATTCCGATCAGGTGATAATTTCTCTCTTTGTTGAAAGTTATTTTCTTTTTGATCACCTGATCATTTTATTAAAATCATGCGCGTTTTTTGCTCACGCTGGGAGTTTGAAGCGCCCTGTGTGTGACAGGGGAATGAAGAAATCACTTCCGCCAAAAAACTAAAAGAAGTCACACGTGTTTTTGGGTTGAAGACCGAAATTCCAGTCGCAAGCCGCCAGTGAAATTTTGGGACTGCTGCAGAATTACAGAAGGTAAGCTTCTAGCGTGTTGCCGATTTTTTCCTTGGTTTTTTAGTTTAATAGACTCTGTTTTCCCAGGCGGGGCGAATTTAATTTTGGGGTTATTTTTTTTGGGATATCTCTAGTTTTTCTTCCCTTCAGGGCTCAGATCTCTAGGGTGTGTCCTAATAGTTTTTAAAAATAAGCAGTTTTATTGCTATAAATAGGAAGCACGCCCTCAAGCTTTAATCAATGAATATTTTTTTGTTTATCACAAATGGTTTTCAGATTTTTGTTAAGTATACATACGTATATTTAACGATTATGGCTAAATATAATCATTGTGATGGAAATTTCCAGAAATTACGAAAAGATATCAGTCTTTCACCCAGCTTGTTTTTTACTTTAGATATGAAATAGTCATTCTTTCGATACAAGGTGGCCAAAAAACAAATTTATTTTTATTGAAGTTGTTGCATTCTAGGATAGAAAATCAAAAGCATGTTTATAGAAAATCAATAGCAGCCCAACGCCTTAATCTGTAACGGTTTTCAAGTAAAATACATACTACTGCTTAAGTACACTCGGCCACTTTTTTAATGTCCTCTTATTTTTTCCACATTTGCAGAATACCAAGAAAAAAGCGTTAGTTGGCAACATCGCATGATTTCAAAGTCTTTGGCAGTTTTTAAAGCCCGCTGAAACTCCGGGCTTTCAGACGAGTTTTGGCAATTTGAAGATGTAGACAAATTATTTAAATAAAATTCATTGTTAACGGTAGAAACTAATATTTTTTTCAAAATCTTAAAAGTACCTGCGTGTTATCGCTACAACAGCTTGTAGGCGCAATGATTACACAACCCCTAGATATGCAATCCAACAAACTTAATAACAGCAGCGGACAGATGGCTCTGCCATGTCATCATTGGAACTACATGAATATACGGCAGAGCCATCTGTCCGCTGTTGTTATTAAGTTTGTTGGGTTGCATATCTAGTGGTTGTGTAATCATTGGTAAAAGAGAGAGCGAGGTTGGTTGGTGGACCAAATTAACCACATGATATACATAGTTTGCTGAAAGCTCCCTATTTTCAACACCCACTCTCATCACGTGATAACAGTCATGGGACCAATGACATTTGACCTCCAGAATATTCGAAATATGTTATAGTGGGTTTAATTTGGACTCCTATGATTCAATTTTTTTGGAGGTTACTAAGCCCACTAATATTGCGATCAAAGTTCACCTAAACAAGATCGGCCTGTATTAAGGAGACCTAAGCTGCAGACTATGCAATCAGGAACCGGAAATAGTGGAACAAGTAATATACCATTGCGAGGCATGCTTATTAATCGCAAAACGCACCTAATATTTGATGAAGTTGAACTAGACCCAATTGCGACTGGAGACTACTCCATAAAGACCTGTACAAACTTGTTCAGGGGACGAAATTGGTTATAGCCTAGGAAACAAGAGGGTACACAATAAGCCAGTAATGGCTGCAGTCATTGACTAAATAACTCATATAGCGATGCCACCGGCGAGCTTTAGCATATTGAGGGGCAGATGGCGCTGAAATAAATTCGTCTGGTACGCAATATTCAGAGACAACTACTATGATCTAATGGCATTTGTATGAAAGGCATGAACCTCGGAACTCACATATGCAACTAAATCGTACTAGCAGTCTCTGAATATTGCGTACTAGACAAATTTATTTCAGCGCCATCTGCCCCTTCCGATGATAAAGCTCGCCGGTTGCACCTCTATTATATGGTTCATATACTGCCGTCCTTAGTAAGACCCACCTATCTGCGTTTTCAGTTATTTCGAGAAAAGCGAGTTTAAAGTTTAAATGCTTGCCAAGGGTTCCATAGTAATATTTTTTTTTGTTGGTGAATGTTTATGGGTTCCTAATAGCAATATCTAAGTAATAGAACAAAAAAAAGTTACAAATTATTACCTATTTAAAGCCATTTTCGATTCTAACTCATTTTTGATTTTTTTGCAGATAGGTGGGTCTTACTTAGGACGGCAGTATACTCAAAGCTGCCGTGCAGTAACTAATGTCTAGGCAAGCCGGAGTCACAATCAAGAGGTTTTAGTCGGTAGGAATCCGACACTACTCGGTCTCTCCTAGCAGAGGAAAAATGACTCTGGTAGGAAAGTAGGCCGTGTTGCAAGATTTCTAAGACCCTTGAAAAAAAACCCCACGGCCCATGTTTCTCCGATATAAGAAGTTATTTTTACCTTCCTAGCCCGCGCAGTTAGGTAGGTATTGTCGATAAAAAAAAATAAGTAAGTAACGCCGAAAAATGGGTTATTTGGGTGTATTTGGTCCTTAGCAATCTCGCCGTGACGTCTGTCCGGTCCAGGATATCTCCGGAACCGCTGGACTAATTTTCATGAAAAATAGTGTTTGACCCTGTAACAAGCTAAAATAAGTTTGTTCAAAATCCATTAATGCTACTGACAGTTTTTTGACAGTTATAGAATTTTAAAAATGACATGGCATCAATGTGCGGCTCAAATTTAGTAGGACACATTTTTTTAAATAATTTGTGTTATAACCACAACTTTCGTAGGAACTTTCGTTTTTGAGATGTTTACAAAAAAACAGTTTTTTAGGCTGATATAGCGTGGAGTTCACTTGGAGTGTGCTAATGGGCTAGGAAGGTATCAGATTCGTTTTTCTTAAGTGAAATCCCTGAATTTTAAAAAATAAGAAAAAAAGTAAAATTTGTTTTTGTGTATAAGTACTTGGAATATAGTGTTATCCTCAAGTGGCAAACATTTTTGTTATTAAAAACCTTTAGATACAATCTTTTAAAATACTTCAACTTCTTTTAAAAAATTATTAAATTTTGCGTAAATTTGTTTAAATCAAGGACACCAACTAGAAAAAACTTTTTTTTAATCTAAGAAAGCGATATTTAATTATTGTTTTTATTAATGATGTAGTAGTGATTTCGTAATTTTATTTCTTTACAAATATTAATTTAAGAAAACATCGATAAATTAAAGATAAAATTTAACGACAATAACACAAAACGTTTTATTTTTAGTATTACCGTATTATCTCATGGTGGCTTAAGAATTGTTAAACATTTAAAAAGTTTTTGCAAAAATGCATCTAAAATACACAAAAATTAAAACAGTATTAACTAATTTCTCAGTGCAACGAAGTGTACTTAATAGAAGTTATGTGAGTTGGTAATTATTGTTTGTGTCAAATGAAATAAACCAAGTCTTAGGGATCTAGCATGTTTTGAAAAAACTTTTAGATTGTATCCGAACCGAACCGAACCCTAACATTGTTGAAAATTTTCTCAAAATCGGTTTAGTAGTTTTGGAGCTTTTACGACACAGACAGACAGACACCATTACAATATTGCTTTAAAATGATTAAAAATACCATCCGCCTAAAACTCATTTTAAGTGTCAATAAACATTTTTGTTGATTTTAATGCATTTTTTTATTATGCGGGTTTTAAAGATACAGTCGAACCTCTCTAAGTCGAACCTCTATAACTCGAACCTCTCTATAACTCGAACCTTTTAAGTGGTCCCTGCACATTTTTCAATGTTTATGTGTATTTTAACCTCTTTAACTCGAATTTCTATAACTCGAACCTCTCTATAACTCGAACCGTAATCTCGGTCCCGCCAAAGTACAGATCTCTCTAAGACGAACTTTTGAAATCGATTAAACCTGAAATTGACCCCGCAATCGCTAGAGAGCGTTTTATATATGAACTGGTATATCAAACGTTAGCCGCTATTGTGTGATCTTTTGGGATTCCCCTTTGGGATTTTCCTAAGCAGGTGATATAATACATGCATACTATTAGGATCTTGTAGCAAAAAGCTTTTCTAACCAGCAAGATGTCAGCGCCACGAAAACTTCGAGCCTTAACCATAGAAAAAAAGTTGGAGATTTTAAGAAAAGTTGAGAAGGGAATCAAAAAAAAAACATATTTGCCAGGAATATGAAATACCGAAAAGTACATTATCCACTATAATAAAAAATAAAAAGACAATTACGCAGTTTGGGGACGAGGTGGTGAACCATGGTCAAATAAAACGAAACAAACCTGTGAATAAAGTAAACACGGCATTAATTACGTGGTTTACATCTGCAAGAAACGAAAATTTGCCCATCTCAGGACCCATTTTGCAGCAAAAAGCCCTAGATTTTGCAAAAAAATTGGGAGACGATAGTTTTAAAGCAAGCACAGGATGGCTAGAAAAATTTAAAAGAAGGTAGGTACATATGATAATCAAACTTTGTGTTCTTGTTTGGTGCCTGAGAAACGAGTAGGCGTTTAAGATTTTTTTTAACACTATATTACTAGTCCTTTCTCTCTGCCCTTCCCGCTATAAGGCTGAATAAGAAGTAAACCTAAAAGTTGGAAATAAAAAACTACCCAACTGCGACTAGTTGCTACAAGTAGATTTAGCAGTTAGGTGTTTTTTATATTTATTTTTATTTTATTTACCTACTTAATTTTGTTTTTAAATGATGTTTTCTGTTGATTTACATGTGTTTTTCTTTAATTTTAGATATGGCATATTACAAAAAAAAGCATGTGGTGAAAGTGCCGCTGTGGATAAAGAAAAGTGCGATACATGGATCCAAAGTTCCCTTCCCGCCATTTTAGCCCCCTACGATAACAACGACATTTTCAATGCAGATGAAACTGGTCTGTTTTTCAGATGTTTACCAGACAAAACATTAACTTTTAAACACGAGAAATGTCATGGAGGAAAGTTATCTTTATTAGCGACAAATATGACTGGCACTGAAAAGTTGAAACCTATCCTAATAGGAAAAAGCATTAAACCACGGTGTTTTAAAGGAATTAGACATCAACCGCTGACTTATTACAGCAATAAAAAAGCTTGGATGACAAGGGAACTTTTTGAAGAGTGGCTCTTAAATATGGATCAAAACCGTAAGGTTTTATTTCTGATAGACAACTGCCCTTGCGCATCCTCGTATTGGCCATAAATTAAAGGCAATAAAGTTGGTTTTCTTTCCACCAAATATGACTTCTAAATTACAGCCTCTTGATCAAGGCATTATAAAAAGTTTTAAATTTCATTACAAACGTAGAATCTTGCAAAAAATATTAAACGGTTTTGAGGCCAGTGCCACCATTCCCAAAATTGATCTGCTCGATTGCGTTAATATTTCGGCCATAGCATGGAGGGTAGATGTGACTCAAGCGACCATTCAAAACTGTTTTAGTAAAGCTGGTTTTGGAGCCCAAAACTATTTTGACGCAGATGAAGTCCCTCTATCACAATTAAGAACACAAATCATTAGTGAACAGCAAGATACTTTAAATGTACAAGAGTTTATTGATCGATACTTGGACATTTTTCAAGTGAATGATAAGGTGACTTTTGATGAATTTTTCAATGTAGATGAAAATTTAGTAACAAGCGAAACTCTTACAGAAGATAAGATCTTGGAAAATGTTGGCAAAACAGAGGAAAACCTTGAGGAAAACTCTAACGATGAAGATGAGAGTGAAGAAACTCCTAGACAAAAACCTTCCAACGCTGAAGTTTTGAAAGCAATTGAAACCATACAGCTCGCTTTTTCAATGGATGAGGCCACAACAAATAATGACTTGTCTCTTATCTTTGAAGTACAAAAAAAAATTGAGTCCAAGTGCGCAAAAAAAACATATTATTGTCAAAATTTAATAACTAATTATTTTTCAAGTTTTTAAGTATGTGCACGTTTATTTTAAGTTAGTTTTGTACCTTTCAACTGTTTTAATGCAATAAAAAAAATATTTGAATATATGATTTTTTTTCTATTACTCGAACTCTCCATAACTCGAACTGTTTTCGCGGTCCCTTGAAGTTCGAGTTATAGAGGTTCGACTGTAATTTTTAATCGTTCTTTTTGGTCTAGTAGATCAGTGTAGATACCTTTTCGAAGAGAAAAATTTAGTAACAGCATGAAAACTATTGGAAATTTAAAAAAATTTATCGCCACCATTAAAAAATTAAAGTTTGAATCGATCCGGGTCATTGGGGTAAAAGTGAGTGAGCTTTTAGGGGTTGGTAATGTTTTTTTCGCACTTTTGACAAATCAAGCTCACTTTTCATCCTGATTTTTAGAGATAAACGTGTCACTTTTTATTGCCGGGATAAAAAGTGACAAACAAAATATCGGAATAAAAAGTGACATGACAGGGATAAAATGTAAAAATTGGGATGAAAAGTGACTGATCAGACAAAAACAGTAAAAATATAAAGAAATAACGTCAAAACCTAAAAACACAAAAAAAAATGAAAAAACAACTCGGTACAAACCTAGTGGTAAAATTTTTTTTATCCCTTGACGAATTGTACAAATTTTCGCCTCTGGATAAAAAGTGCTAGTTTTATCCCTATGGAAACAAGTTAAATGCAAATTTATAAATAATAAAATGTTTACAAATTTCGTATAATTACGTAATAGAACCAAACCGAACCAAAAACTTCGTAGGAGCTTTAGTTTTTGAGATATTAAAAAAACTGTTTTCAAGGCTGATTATCATAGCTTTACTTGAAGTGTGCTAATAGGCTAGCTAGGAAGGTATTCGATCTGTCATAGATCCATTTATTTTTTTACACAGTCTAAAAATATATGCCTCCAGGAAAAAAATTACCAAGTAAATGTTGGGCCTCTTTTGAGGCTTAAAATCAAAATAAAATTGAAACATAAATAATTTGATTTCAAAAATAAAATTGAGTACATAAAAAGGTAAGTTTTTACCAAACAAAACCGCACCCGTTTACACAGGTTTTAAGGAAATTTTTTGTCTCGGTGGAATTGTCTATAATTTTATTATGTTATAGCAGAATATGTCACTTAATCAAAATGTAAGCAAAGGTAAGGTTTTCTATGTAAAGTTTTTGAGATATAAACGGTCAAAGTTCGTAAAATGGTCGTTAAAAACTATTACATCTTGACCGAAAATGATTAAGTTAGCAGAAAAATGACTTAGTAGAGGCCTAAAGACAAAGTCACTTATAATGTTACTCTTGTCAATTTGTTTTGTAATACATACGTATATATGTATACAGTCAAAAAATCTGCACTATTACTGAATTTTAAAAATAGCATATTTTATTTTGGCACGAATTAATAGTTTTATACGATATTTGAAGAAAAACAATATTTTTGTTTTCTGATTGCCCCCACTTTTATAGATAATAATTTTTTTATTGCAGATTTTTTTTCTTTCTAAACAAAATTGACTTCAGCGGTTTTAAGCCATATGAAAATGAATCTATTAAGTATTTTCTATTAAAACACAGCATAAAAAGTACTTTAGACTTATAAAAAATGCTCTAGCTTTTAGTTTAATCAGAGGGTCTATTAAAAAAAAACTTTTTTTTTGCTTTTAAATGATTTTTAACTTATTTGTGGAAAACGGCTCAGTGAATTTTAATATAACTTTACCTGCTTCTTTTCATCACTTAGTGTTACACTAGGAAAATAAAAATTGTTTCTATGTCTAGTTTCGAAGTTATAAATTTTTTCTATTCTTACTACTTTTATATTTATCAGACCGCATAAAAAAAATATTTTTCACCTCCAATTTTTTCTGAATCAACCGAAACTATGAACAAATTAGAGCTAAAACAGTAAAAATCAAAATTTTTACGGGGTTCTTACGCAATAAGTTTGTTTATTGCATTAGTTTTATTATTACTAATGCAGCACTTATAGACATTATTTTTTTAACTTGAGAAAGTCAATCGTACGTAACTTTTTAGTTTAAATATATATTGAAAACATTAAATCCAACCTAAATCTAATTAAATAACTTTATTAATTTAATACGCATATCCCCTTTTATTTAATGGAGCTTTTTTGAACTAGGATTCTATGCGGAATCTTAGTCCAGGTTGAGGATTTTGCATGTCAATTTTATATAAATAAGTTAGCTCCGATTGAAAAACACATCTTAAATATACGGGAGAGCTTGATAAACTTGATAGACTTCAAGTGGAGGGGAGAGGCAGTTATAATAAACTTGTGTTTTTATATTTTTGGATATAATATATTTAATTTTTCTACTGTTTTACCTCTTATTTGTTTAAAATAGAAGAGCTGTCGTAGGTAACGGATTAGTTTGTTTCTTTTAATTTGTTTTCGATCTTTTCATTGATCGATGTGTATAGCAGGTTATTTCACCTGCTTTTGTTAAGTTTTCTCACTATTTACATAGGAATAAAGACAAAACCGTCTAATTAACTTCGCAAGAGTGTTACATTGACCAAGCAGTGTTCTGAGGAGTCCCATAAGGACGAAACAGTTAACTGTCAACATTTATTAGGTGTCCATTAGATCTTGGACCCCCGTGAGGTAAAGCTTTCAAGCTACCCACGGAAAAATATAAGTGAAACAAAAACTCCTTTTTACCCGATTAGCCACGAAACTTGTTTGATTTTATAAAAATTAATATTTTCAAAACTAGACAAAGAAAAAACCTAGTGTAACACTAAGTTACGAAAATAAGCAGGTAAAGTTTAATTAAAAATACCGAGCCGTTTTCCACAAATAACTTAAAAATAATTTAAGAGCAATAAAAAAATTTTTGACAGATTTAAAATATTTTTTATGCTGTGTTTTAATACAAAATATTTAATAAATTAATTTTTGTTATACGGAAATTAGCTTAAAACAGCTTAAATCAATTTTATGTAATAAGAAAAAAAAATCTGCAATACAAAAATTAATATCTATAGAAGTGGGAGCAATCAAAAAACAAAAATATTGTTTTCCTTCAAACATCGTATAAAACTATTAATTCGTGCCAAAATAAAATGTGCTAGTTTAAAAATTCGGTAATAGTGCAAATAAAAAAAATAGTTTTTCCCCTGTATATTATCTAATAAATAGACAAGAATGACATTATAAGTGACAATGTCATTTTTATGCTAAATGATTTTTTCCCGCTCAGGACGTAAGAGTTTTTGTGATTAGAACATACACACGACCATTTTACGAACTTTTACCGTTTATATCTCAAAAACAGTACATAGAAAAACTTAACTTTACTTACATTTTTTTTGCCACATATCCTACTACAACAGTAAAATTATACCGAATTCAACCGCGACAAAAAATTTTCCATATAACCTGTGTAAACGGGTGCGACGTTCTTTCGTAAAAAATCCAAAAGAATTTTGAAATGTAAAAATCAAAAACAAAAAAACAGTTTTTTTGAATTTTTTTCGAAAAATTGTTTATACACAAGTTGTAAACTTTTTTAGGACCTATAACGTTTGTATTTATTTTTTTCCCTGTTTTGGAAAATGCGCGCTAAAAAATCCTCTTCTTTAGTAATTGTCAAAAGTTTTATCAAAAAATATTAAATGCTTTACCCATAAAACCGTTATTTCAAAACCCTTACACGCTCATTATATGCTATACGCAGAGCTCCCTCTTAATTTCTCTCCCTTTGTTTATAAGTATGTTATTTTTTTCGACAGATAAAGATTTTAATGTATGACCGATATTTTTTTATTCAACAACTCGACAGTTGACCTTAGCGTCCCGTATTTGAAAATTCAAAAGTTGGCAGCCCTGACACGAACCCAATTATTAAACATTAAAAAGTGGAGTCAAAAATAAGGGACAGCCATACAAAAAGCATGTTCCAATAACTCATTTGTCCCAGCCGCGTTAAAATCTAGCACTATTTAATTAAAGTTGCCGTATTACTGCTAGCATTATTTTGAAATTTCAAATAAGTCTCTATTATTTCACAGGCAACGAAGAAAACCATCGCCATCCGCAGAGAAGACCAAAGCGTGTGGGAGAGAAGAGCGCCCTTCTCTCCTAGTCATGTGAGAAAGTTGGTTAAACATGGGATCAAAGTTATCGTTCAACCCTCAAACAGAAGAGCCTACCCCATGCAAGCATACCTCAATGCCGGTGCAATCGTGCAGGAGGATATCTCGCAAGCTAGTGTTATATTTGGAGTGAAACAGGTATGATGACATAGTGATTACAAACTAGCGTCTAGGGCACACGGGGGTTGCAGGCAATGGAAAGGCAGATTCACTTGCTAGAAAAGGATCTGAAAAACCATTCATAGGGCCAGAACCTGCGTTTGGAATTTCAAAAACCTCGGTACGTGGCTCGGTTCACGATGGATAAGTGAGGAATATCGAAACCACTGGCATTCATTACTAAGGCTAAACCACAGTAAGAAAATGGTGTCATCACCATTACCCTCACTCACCTGTGAACTACTAAAACTCAATAGAAAACAAATCGGGCAGGTAACGGGACTTATAACCGGTCACTGCACACTGAGAAAACATCTACAGAGATGAGCCCATATGCAAACTTTGTAACGACAACGACGAAACATCCTCTCACATAATATTTGAGTGCCCAGCACTGACCTTCTGCAGAACAAAAATTCTCCTGGAAGAAAACTCTTCCAGAGAGGCAGACTGTCAGAGAAACCTAGTAAAGGGGCTGCTGCTCTTAGTGAGGTCGTCAAGCCTCCTAATCTAGGGAAAACCACCAAGCAGGAGATACAATAAGCTAAATAGCTGCAGTGTCGGAGACTCCCAAAACCTATTCTTGCTGGCGGAACTAATCAATCAATCAATCAACTAGCGTCTATGCCTACGTAATAGTTTTTTAATTTTTGGCTATACTGGCCAAGTTTTCGGAAACGGTAATAATAATTACAACTGAAAGGCTGAGAAAAATATTGGTAATATCAATCGAGTGCCAGTAGTGACCAATACAAAACTGGCAAATTTTAATAATTTTGAATAGGTTTTTCGTGGGTTACGGTAAAAGGCAATGAAAAGCCTTAGTACTCTTTGGGATGTTTCGTCTATAATCTAGACTTTATCAACCCTAGAACAGAAAACATGAAATAGAAACGATGATAAAAAACCCCAATTTAAATATGCAACATTAAATTATAAAATCAAGTAAATATTAAACACAGTAAAAGATTACTTACGTGAGAATTTTTCTAGAGTTTTGCCATAAGACTACTCTCGCAGGACAAGACGTTCGTCTTTTTAGCAAAAATGTTATATTTTTTTAAACAACAACCAATTATATTATTTACTACCCTTTAAAAATATAAAAGCATCGTTTCTATTTCTTGTGTTCTATTCTAGGGTAAATAAAGTCTAGATTATAGACGAAACGTCCCAAAGAATACTAAGGGTTTTCATTGCTTTATCCCGTAACCCCCTAAAAACCTTTTCATTATGATCCAGGAATACGAACAGCAAACTAGTTTAATAATTTTGTTTACAAGATCGAGAAAATATTTCAATTTTGCAAAAAACCCAATTTTTTTGCTCGCCATTTTAAAAAATAATGTCAATATTTTTAATTTCGATACAGTACCTAATTGAGCTCAGAATACGCCACCACTTTTTCTCCATTTAGCCAAAATGTTATGTCTTATGATTTCCGAAATCTCCATGAATTGTTAATGTTAAACAATACTTGACTTTAAACTGGGGCAGTAATGATGTTACAGCATAGTTTTAGTCATGTTCAAATAAATAGTGACCTCTATTTATTTGAACATGACTAATTTACCAACCACATTAAGGTTAAATAAAGGGTAAATTTGACCTTTTTAACCAGTCCCGTGACTTCCGATTTCGCCGGAAATCGTCTCAGGTTTTTATTTGTAAATAAAAGACCCTCTTAATTTTTATATTTGCTTAAGTTGCTTAGCATATTCTGCGCCCAACAGGCAAATTTGAAAAAACTATCAGTCACATCGATCAAAAACTTTTTACAAATTGTTTACTTGTTTATACATTTTAAAGCCAACCATTAAAAAAATATATACAGAATACATCAAGAAGACACTCCCTGCTTTGAAGAATTGTAGAGAACAACAATTTTGCGGCTCAAAAACTGAAAATTTTTGTAAATATTTATGAAGTCACATTAGTGTCAATAAAAATAGAAGAAGAATCTCGAAATTTGAAATTTTTGTATGGTAAAATTCAAAAGAAAATGTGTTCTTGGAGACGGAAATTGCTTGTTCCGATCAGTTAGTTGTTTTTTATTCGGAGTTGAAGATTCTTTTCCCCAAATTAGAAGAGAAGCTGTTGACTATATTTCAAATCATTGGAATATTTTTCAAAATTTCTTACAAGATGAAAACAAGAGCACTTCAAAGAAAGATTATATCTCAGATATGGCAAAAAATGGTACTTACGCAACAGCTTTTGAATGTCTTGCTTTATCAGATATTTATAAATTAAATTTTCATTTTTATTTTTCACCTGCAAGATCTTTTGATGAAATCGTAACATTTACAGAACAACCTCAAGTTGTCAGCCGCAGTAACCACCCCGAAAGCATTTACCTAAATTTTTCAGGTAATCTTGATAGTGGACATTTTGACTTACTACTTCCCTTAACCTTAAACGACACCATACCTTTAATTTCTGACCAGCCCAATCAATGCCTTTTATGTAGCAAATCTTTTAAAACCAAAAATGGCCTTAATATACACAAGTCAAAAGTCCATAAGGATTTTGGAGTTCTAAATTTAAATTTCTCATTAAGTAACATAACAGATATTGACAATCATGAGTCCCAAATTAGCTCTTCACCTCTTGGAGAAATAATCAAATCCTCTAATTCTTCAAAATGTATAAATAAAATTGAATGTTCTATCTGCGGAAAGCTTTTTCAAGGTGAAAGAGGTTTGAAACAACATAAATCAATTAAACATATTTCAGAAGAAATGACTGACGATTATATTTTAAGTAGTGAAGAAATAAACGAATATTTAGCACAACTTAGATCTGCTTTCCCAGTAATTCGTCGCATTCCAAAAGGTGCTCGTTCCAGTATAGCAAACGAAATATCAAGCCTTTTAAGAAAATGTACATCCGAAAATTCTTCCCGATCATGGTTTAATTTGTTTCTGTTCCCTTATGCTGTTTTAAGGCTTCCTGAAAAATCAAGAAAAAATAAAAAGCATTCTTTAACCACTTTAATAAAACAAAATCTATCATTATGGATAAAACCAAAATTTGTATCAAACAAGTTACTTCAAGATTTTTATAAACCTTCGCAATCAAAATCAAAACCAAAAATTAAGAAATCTACCGACCATTTAAAAAATAAAATTAAAAGTAAACTTTCTGAAAACGATGTCAATGGAGCTATACGACTACTTTGTTCAGAAGATACATTAGCAAACAATAATTCAACTACATTGGAAAAACTGGAAGAAAAACATCCATCTGCTCCACTGAATGAAGTTTTTCCGGATCCACATTTCCAATTCCGAAATAAAAAATTTGATTAATTCCTTTAGACCAGGATCGTCTGGTGGTTTAGACGCCCTTCGTCGGGAACATTTGAAAGACTTAATTCAAGAGGAACTAGGTAACACATCGCATAATCTTATTGAAACAATTTGCTCTTTTATTGATTTTGTTTTAACTGATTCCCTTCATTCAATCCGTCCAATTTTTTTGGGGCATCACTATGTGTTAGCTCCCGCTAAATTTCGCGGTTGTTTATATATTTCTAAAACCACACAATTGTATGAAGGGCAAAGCGCATTTCGCGTATTTGGACATGCGCATCAACAACCAGTGAGATCCTTGTCAATCGCCTAGAGAAAATGGCGTGTTAATTTCGTTCTCCAACTATTTCAAATATCTACACCTGAAAGTGCTCGATTTTTGTGTACCGAAGCATAGAACTAGAAACTTCAACCCTTCAGCTACGTGGTGACATCATTAGATCCAATCAGGGGCTCCTTGCAACTGGAGAATTTGGCTGCAAAAGTGGTGAGTGCATTTGTCTCTGATTACCGTTGTGTGGCACAAATATTTTACCTATGGACCTTATTAATTATTTCGTAATTCATATCAATATATTTATGTTTGCGCGCGATATCATTAATTAATTTATACAGTCCATTGCATTTAACGTTTTTCTATCCGCGAGTTAACACTATGTACATTAAACAAAAAAGATGGCGGTATACGCCCTATCGCAGTTGGTATGTTTTTTCGCAGGCTTGCTGCAAAATATAATTGCTCTAAGGTTTACTCACAACTCGGCAACTATTTTCGTCCTCATCAATTGGGTTTTGCTACCAAATCCGGCTGTGAAGCCACCGTCCATGCAGTTCGAAAATTTATGTCTTTTCCTCATAATAGCCCAAAAATATTGTTAAAAGTTGATTTTTTCAATGCATTCAATATGATTAATAGAGGCGATATGCTACTTAAAGTAAAAGAGACTATTTCCCAATTTTATAATTTCATTTCTTCTTGTTACAGGGATAAATCATTTTTATCATTTAATAAGGAGCTGATTTTTTCTCAGCGAGGAGTGCAACAAGGAGACCCTATAGGTCCACTTTTATTTTGCTTATCAATTCAACCTATCATTCTTTCCTTAAAATCAGAAATAAACTTATGGTACCTAGATGACGGTAGCCTTGCTGGTGAGCCAGAAATCGTATTAAATGATTTTAGAAAAATTCTTAAAGAATGTTCTTCTGCTGGCCTACAAGTAAATTTGAAAAAATGTGAGTTACCTACTCTTTGTAAAGATTTTAGAATTAACAATTTTGTAATACAACATCCTGAGCTTTCATCAATATTACAAATAAATAAAGATGACCTAACACTTTAGGAAGCCCTTTTTCTAATCAATCTACTTTTGACTGTTTACAAAAGAAAATTAATATTTTTAATAAATTATCAAAAAAACTATCTTTAATTTTAAAATATAAAATTTTAAAACATTCTTTTGCAGTACCTCGAATAAGTTATTTACTTCGCTGTGCTCCTTGCTGGAAAGTCCAAAATCTTTTATCAGATTTTGATAAAAATTTTAAAATAACATTGGAAAATATTACCAACTGCCATATAGGTACCACTGCTTGGTTTCAATGTAACATTCCCATAAAAATGGAAGGCCTCGGCATTTGTGATGCTTCTAGTCTTTGTTTTTCTGCATTCCTTGGCTCAGTTAATGATGCTTCAAATCTTCTTAAAACTATATTATCACCTGAAATTTTAAGTTATCCTGACTGTGATTTCAAAGAAGCTTTTGATTTTCTGACTTCTTTTTCTAATATCAATAATATCCCTTTCAATAATGTCTATCACCAAAAAGATTTTGATAATATAATTTGTCGTTCTAAATTTGATACAATTTTTAATTCATCCAGTGATCCCAAACATCTCTGCAAGAACCGGAGAGCAACGCCTGGTTACAGGCTCTACCTTCGCCTGCTCTAGGGAACCTTTTGGATGATTCCACTTTTCGTATTTCCATCTCGTTACGTTTGGGCCAACCTTTGTGCGAGATACACGACTGCACTTGCGGCAAAACCGTAGACATTTATGGGCACCACGCCCTAAGCTACTACAAAAGTGCCGGTCGTTTATTTCGCCACGGGTTGCTCAACAATATTATCAGGAGGGCTCTTGTATCTGCAGGAATACCCTCAGTGCTTGAACTTCCTGATATGTTCAGGGGAGATGGAAAGCGAGTAGATGGTTTGTCTTTGTTTCCCTGGTGCAGAGGAAAATCCCTAATTTGGGTCGCCACTTGCAGAGATACTTTTGCATTTTCTTATCTTGACAAAACATCAATAAAATCAGGAGAAGCTGCCCGTAACGGAGAAAAACAAAAGCGAAAAAAATACGAAGAGCTGGAAGCCAAAGGGTACATTTTCGTACCCTTTAGCGTCGAAACATTGGGGCCCTGGGGTGAAGAAGCTAAATCTTTTATTCAAAAATTATCAAAATTAATAAACAATAAAAATGCAAATTGCTTCATTTAACAACAAATAGGTCTTGCAATTCAACGCGGCAACGCAGCTTCAATTCTAGGAACAATCCCAGACGATACTGGTTTAGAGGAAATTTTTTATTGTTGATGTTTCCTTTTTTTTTTGTTTTTTTAGTTTTACAGTTTTATTAATTTCTTTGATTTTATTATTAATTTTATCAATTGTTGTACATTAATTATACCTTGTTTTATGTAAAAAAAAATCTAAATAGCTATGATGGACAAAAACAAGGCCGTCGCCAGAGAGAGCAGGGGAGGGCAGTTGCCACCATTATCAATCTATTTTAATAAGAATAATAATTATAAATATTTTTAAAACTAAAAAATGATATCTTACTAAACTATAAACTATTTTTAAAGGTGCCAGTTGACCAACTTATCCCCCGAAAAACTTACTGCCTCTTTTCGCACACGATCAAAGCGCAAGAATCAAACATGCCTTTGTTAGACGCCATTTTGGAGAAGAAAATCAGACTTATTGATTTCGAAAAACTCATGGACGAGAAGGGTCAAAGGGTAGTGGCCTTTGGAAAGATGGCAGGAATCGCTGGTATGTAATTTTTATTTCGATTTTTTTTTATCGAAAGCTTGTCCAAAAATTCCTAGCAGTTACAAATAAAACTTCCTAAACATAAATTTTAAAAAATTTTTAAAATTTTGAATAAATTGATATAATGCCAAAACAATGTATCAGATTTGTTTAAAAAAATCGCCTATATCATAAGGACTTATCTTAAATAATAGATTTTTACTTTATTTAAAAAAATACTGCTTAATTTCCTTAGGCACAACATTAAAAAATACACAGCTATTATAATAGGCCCCTCTTTGCTACAGAGAAGAATGCTGATAGAGAATATAATAGAGAATATAATATAATAGAGATATATTGTTTCTAACAAAACACACTAGTTCGTAAATATATAGTCCAGTAACAGTATATAATTTTATGGCGACAAGTCTCCCCAAATTTCAACCCGTTCATGATTCTTATAGCTGTAGAATAAAAACTACTCCTTGTACATTAGTCGCTCTGTCCCAGTGAATAATTCCGTAATTTAAGTAGAAGTTAAAATTTGCATAATACAGAGTTTTTTAAATTGTGGCACTACATTGACTTGACAGAGTCCTTAATCCAAAACAAACAGATGAGAGCTTTTTACTTTAACCGGCGATGTGCGAATTGTAATTTAAATGGCTATCAACATAAAAACCCAAAAGATTTAATTTTGATCTGACTGATTTGAACAGCATGCATGTGGTTTTGTGGGTTTATAACTAACTTATTTTTTGCCATCCATTATTTTGCCTTTGAGAAAACCAAATTCAGAATTGGTTCGAATTATCAAATTAGTATCATCGGCGTAAGACATTCAAATAATAGGTAAATCCCGAAATGCACTGCACAAATCGTTGGCATATAATATAAAGAGCATAGGTCTAAGTATGGAGCCCTGGGGTACACCCACCGTGAAATTGGACCCTTATCAGATGAAATTTTGACTTCGAGTCCGGCCCTGCAAATATGATTTAAACCAATGCAGTGCATCGCCTCTAATGCCATAAAGTTTAATTTTTTAGGTAAAATATCGTGGCTCAAAGGATCGAACGCCTTACTCAGATCAATATACAGTGCAACACCAATTTCCTTTCTATCTATTATTTTTTTTATTTTATACAAAAACAAGAAAAGTGCAATTTCCAAACTCTTCGAAATCGTTTTGAGATGGATGAATAATTTAATAGGTATTTTTTAAGAAAAGAGTAAAGCTTGTCATATATGCTCTTCTCATAAATTTTTAGAAAATAAATTCAATAAACTAATGGGGCGAGAATTCGTGACGTCAGTTGGATTTCCTTTTTTGTAAAGAGGCTTTACTATGGCTATTTTAGGATTTTTAGGAAACACTCCTGTCTCTAAAAACGACTAACTATATATGAAAGTGGCAATGAAATAAAATGCTTTACTTGTTTAAAAGTTTTACTTGAAACGTCATCTTGACCTAAAAACTAATGATTTTAGGCCAGGTATAATTTTACTGTACACTGTTAGAAAAACCCAATCAAACGCCTCGGAAAGAAAAGAAAAACCTAAGACGAACCAAGCAAAGAAACAGGAATATGATTTTTGGTACATGGAACGTGCAAGGAATGGGTCGAAAAGTTAATGAAATATTACATGAGTGCACCAGAATGAAGGTAGACCTTGCTGTACTAACAGAAACGAAAAAGAAAGGAAAAGGATCTGAAAACCTAGGACAGTATGACCATTTCTATAGCGGAGTGGCAAAAGAAAAACATGCTCAACAAGGAGTATCTATTTTGGTCAACAAAAGATTTAGAAAATTTATCACCAACTGGGAAGCAGTCAATGAAAGGCTAATTAAAATGAATATGACAATAAAACGAATGAGACTTACGATTTTTGGAATCTATGCGTATAACGACGATGCAAATGCCGTGAAAGACAATTTTTTTGTAGCAATACACAATGAAATATCAGCAGTAAGTACATCTAGAGAAATTGTCTTATTGGGAGATTTAAATAGTAGAACCGGTAACAGAGTTAATGATCTGACAGTTGGCCAATATGGAGAAAATGTTGTTAATGACAATGGAAACCGGCTAATTACAGTATGTAAGCAATTAGACCTAAAAATCCAAAACGGTTTTTTTCAACATAAGGAAATACACACATATCCCTGGACCCAACCCTCACAAAACCTGAAATCCGTCATTGATTATCTTATTACTAAACAAAAGACAAAACTAAAAATTCAAGATGTCAGAACAAAGCATGTTGATGCGGAAGTGATCACTATTTTCTGGAGTCCAAAATTCTCTTTCCTTATCAAGGCCGAAGCCTGCATCAACAACATCTTGATGATATAGTGATTGAAGAAATTGATCACTGTAAATATAATCTACTAAGCCTATAACATGACAGCGTAAAAAACTTATACAAAAAGAGACTGAACGAAAAACTTAATACAAGTTCAGGTGAAACCCCAGATGAGGAATACGAATTAATTAAACATCCACCAAGCTGCAAAAGAAGCACTAGGATTAGTGGAAGAAACTTCTAAACGAAGAAAACCATACTGGTGGGATGCTGAGATTGAAAAAGAAATAGAGGAAAAAAGGAAATTATATCACACCTACTTATCCCAAAAGACAGAAGCAGACAAGAATACAAAATCGCGCAATCAAAGGTGAGAAGAATTATCAAGAAAAATCATTCGTGGACGCAAAAGTGCCAGAAAATATATTCTTACTTAGGAGGTAGGAGAAGTACCGAAAGCTGGAAAACTATAAGATCGATTAAAAAAGAAACATGCAGAGATATCATTTCACCAATACCAGACAAAGAATGGGATGTGCATTTTAAAAAACTTTTAACTGAAGATAGAGCAGAATTCAAGGAAGACGCAAGAGACAATATAATTAGAACGATGGGATCTCCAGTACCCTCACAATCTCTGAGGTCAAAAACGTGTGCACAACCTTAAAAAGCGGTAAATATGCCGGACCCGGAAATATCCCAGCCGAACTTATTAAATATGGCACTGAAGAACTGTTTTGGAGATTACGGAATCTTTTCTAAAAATATTTAAATGGAACTGTAGTCCCAACCGAGTGGAAAACATCATATATATCTACAATACACAAAAAAGGAAGGAAAGATATATGTGACAATTATAGAGGTATATCTGTGTAAAATAATAAGAAATAAAGTAGAGAGCGAGTATAAAGACATGGAGGCAGAAGAACAAGCTGGTTTCAGGGCGGGTAGATCGACTCCAGATCATCTCTTTTGTATAACCCAAGTTATTGAAAAGAAAATGGCATACGAACAAGAGCTGCATCTGCTTTACGTCGATTTGCAGAAGGCATATGATAGTGTACCACTAAATCTACTTTGGAAAGCGTTGAAAATCACAAACATAAGCGTACAACTAATTAAGGCCATCAAACAGTTATACAGCAATAGTAAGGCAAAAGTTAAAATAAAAGCAAAACTAACCAAAGGCTTTCAAGTAAATAAAGGTCTTAAACAAGGTGAGTACTCACTCATCACGGCTGACAGCTAGTTAGACGCTGTTTTTAAAAATTTTTGTTAAAATATATCGCATTTTAAATGCGATATCTTATATAACTCTAATATTCTGGCCCTGAGGATGACGCGGAAGGCGTCGAAACGTTGGCTGTTGAATTAGACATTTAAAATAAAAGTCCAAAAAAGCTGCAAACTACCTTTTATTTCTAATCTTAAATACCGGGCAGCGAATTCAGTCCTGTGATGAGTATAAATACTTAGATCTAAAAATTACAGCTGACGGAACACTAGACAAAGCTATAAAAGATCGAAACGTACAAGGAAGAAAAGCAATAACTTTATTAAATGGAATAATTTGGGACCAAAGTATATCAAAATATAACAAAAAGCTTATATATAACACCATTGTAAAAAGTATTATTACATACGGCTCAGAAGTATGGCCAATCAAGGATAGAACAAAAAAAATGCTATCCGCTACGGAGATGGACTATTGGAGAAGAGCAGCAGGGAAATCAAAAAGAGAAAGAGTTACAAATCAAAGAATAAGAGAAATTATGACAGTGGCTGAACGTACTTTAGTGGATGATATAAGAACAAAACAACTGGTGTGGTACGGACATGTACAAAGAATGAATGATGAAAGACTACCTAAACAAATACTACAATGGAAACCAACGGGCCGAAGAAAACGAGGACGGCCAAGGAGAAGCTGGAGAGAAGGAATAGACTGTGAAATAAGAATAAGAGGCCTAGATGATGAATTATGGGCAAACAGAAACGAGTGGAGATTGGTTATCGAAAGACGTAGAACGTTATAAAACCGATAAATATATATATAATTTTACTATATCTTCGGAAACTATTCTCTTGGGGGTTTACACAACTTTCAATATATTGCCAGTCGATCTCTGGACCACAGCTATTTGATAGGTTAAAGCCTATTGACGTGAAATAGGTATTAAAAAGACATGCTGATTGTTCTTCTGTTAAGTTACCATCATGTTTTAGGAAAATGTTGGGAAATTATTTTTGTTTTTCTTACTATTAATAATTTTGCACATTTTTTTTCAGATTTAAATAACTGGTCGTCAAAAAAATGTTTCTTTGCATTTGAAAAAATTTCTTGATAAAATTTGTATAAAAACGAATACGATTCTTTTAAGAAGGGATATTTTTTCATTAACGTGGAAAGCGTAATAAGTCTATTTTTGACATCGGTAATTTCTGGAGTAATCGAACGTCAGTCTATTCGTTTTCAATTTACTCTTCTTCTAACGAATCTCAATAGCTTAAAATAATAGGAAAATGTTTTGAAAAATAAATCGAAAGCCTCGTTAGCCTCCAATATCGAGATGGTGTCATTCCAAGACTAACTGGATAGATAAGATTGTAATTCTATAACATTTTCATCGGAAAAGTATATTTTATAGACAAATATAGATTTATTGATTTTTGATATTTTAGTTTTAGAATTTGTGCATAGTGATCGGAGAAGCCAGTCTGAATAACCTCTGCACACGAATCGACATGCTGCACATTAAAAAGTTGTCAATAAAGTTTTTAGTTGTTGTTGTGACCCTATTCGACGAGTTTATCACATATTTAGGATTAAAAGAAGTTATTAAATCCTGAAATTTAGATAACTCCTTCGAGGGTAAAAGTGTGTCGATATTTTATTTTATTTTATTTTATTTTATTTTATTTTATTTACACCACTTAACAGGAGTTAACCCAATTACAAAGTGGGGAAGAATACAGTGATTAACAATAACAGAAACTAAGGATAAAATTAAGTACAAAATAAAAGAAATTTACTACATCTACACTGAGTGAGCAGAAATAAAAATTATAAAAATCGTATATTTTTTAAAGTAGAGATACTGCAATTAAATATGTCACATCTGTCGCAAGTCTGATTGCACGTGTTACAAGCCCGAATTATTGGAGAATTTTTGCAAATATTGGTGCGCTGGTAAGGAAGATAAAACGGAACAGTAGTGCGTGCTGATGTTCTGGGTACTAAAAAATTAATCTTATGCAATAATTCCTGGGAGTCGATTTTATTATGTATTAATTTGAAAATGAATTGCAACTCTGCCAACTTGCGCCGGTCCTCCAACGAAGATATACTGAACCTTTCACAAAGGACCTGGTTCAGAATACCAATTTCGGGATACACACCATCAAGCTTAAAAACAAGGTACTTCAGAAACTTACGTTGAATTTTTTCAATAGTATTAATGTAAGTATCATAATACGGAGACCATACTATGCATGAGTATTCCAATTTAGATCTGACATAAGCAAAATAGAGTAATTTTATACTAGAAATATTTTCTAGGTACTGAGAATTACGTATTATGAACCCAAGCATTCGGTAGCTTTTCTTTACAACATCCTGGATGTGGGGAACAAATGATAGAGCACTATCGAATGTTACTCCGAGATCTTTGAATTCCAGACTCCTGGGTATTACGGTTGTATCAATGGAGTAATTGAATTGAATTACCTGTTTTCTAAGGGTGAAAGACACTACATTGCATTTAGATGGATTGAGAGGGAGAGAGTTATCAAGACACCAAGTATATACCTTATTTAGAGCAGCTTGAAGTTTTTCACAATCAGCAATGTTATTTATTCTACAGATAAGTTTTAAGTCATCAGCGTACAATAGGCAAATAACTTCTATGTCCTGAACTATGCTATTTATAAAAGCTATAAAGAAGAGAGGACCTAGTATAGAGCCTTGAGGAACTCCGGAAGTAGCCTTGATCGTAGAGGAGGTTTGTCCATAGCATTCTACATACTGAAGCCTTTCAGTTAAGTATGAATAAAGAAACTTAGATAAATCATCAGAGATGCCAAAGGTTACAAGTGTACGGAGAAGAATACTATGGTCTAGTCTGTCAAAGGCCTTAGAAAAATCGGTGTAAATAACATCAATCTGAGCACCCGCATCCAAGGATTCAGCTATTAGGTGTGTAACAGTAATTAAATTGGTTGTGGTAGATTTGCGTTTCATGAAGCCGTGTTGACAGGAATCTATTTGACTGCTCAGGGGAAAGTAAAGCGATGTATGGAGAACGCGTTCAAAACATTTGGAAAAATTGTTTATTATGGTAATTGGCCGATAATTTACAATTCGATCTTTTTCTTGTTTTTTATGGACAGGTATAATTTTAGAATTTTTCCAAGTATCAGGAAATGTGCAGAATTTTAAAGATAAGTTAAAAAGAACAGTTAAGGGGTAAGCAAAGACGTATGCACAATCTTTCAGTAAAAATGCAGGAATTTTGTCGGGACCGACAATGGCCTTGGGTTTCATGGTCTTTAGTGCTTGCAATACCTCAGATTCATTGAAGCTTTTAAGTGAAATGAAATTTGAGTTAAGGTTAGAAGAAATATTATTTTGTACTGAGGTACGCTGCTGAGATGGTGTATATGAACTCTGAAAGTAATCAGCAAATGCATCAGCTATGCGCTGGGGATCCGTCGTACTCTCTTCATTGTGATCTGTCATGCACTGCGGCAGACCATTATTCGACTGCAATGATTGTATTAGGCGCCAGAAATTTCCAGGTTGAGTTGTCAGGTTCGCTTCAAGTCTAGCGCAATACTCGCGGTATGATGTTTCTGTATCGCGTTTTATTTTATTACGAAGTTCTCGAAATTTAAGTAAATCATTATCGCTGCGACTTTTTTTGTGTTTTTGAAAGAATTTATGTTTTTGTTTAATCGACCGTATGATGAGGGAAGTAAACCAGGGAGGATATTTTCTACGCCGCTTAGATGTTTTTGGCACGTGGGTGTCTAGACAGGAGTTTAATTTGTAATAAAATAATTCGACAGCCTCATTAACGTTATCAACCGTTTCCAAAACACGCCAGTCAATCTCAGCTAAGCTCGCATATAGATTTCTCAGGTCAGATCTCTTGAAATTATAAAAGATGTCATTAATTTTGAGTTTGCTCAACTTTTTGTCACCGGCCATTTTATAGTCAATTAATAAAGAAGGATGGCACCTGTCCTCGTTTAGCAGGATGTCATGACATCTCTGCACGGAAGTGAGGTTTGAGGAAGATGTTAATACTAGATCAAGCAGTCGATTATCAGAATTTTTGACAGTGTTAATCTGATGCCAATCAAGAAAATTAATAAAATTCAGCAAGTGAGTTAACCTACTGTTGGGAGGAGGATCCCTCTCCATGTAGGTTACGTATTCAGGGTAATTAAAATCTCCGAGAAAGACTACTTTAGCACTATATAGGAAATTCAGGGATGACAGATATTCAAAAAGTTGTTCATATATGTATGAGATTTTGCCTGGCGGAATATATACAAGGAAAATATAAAGAGATAGTTTGTTCGAGAAAGATACTTTGATTCCAGCTATGTCTATTGTGTCACGGATTGATACAGGCAATTCAATTTCCAGGTTGGTTGTCTGTAGATTTTCCCTTACAGCCAACAAAACACCACCCCCCAAGTTTTGTTCTACTTCATCGTAGTTTCTGTCAGATCTAAAGATGCAATACCCCGAATGAAAAAGTTCTGTATCGTGAATACCCGAGTACAACCAAGTCTCAGTCAACGCTATGATATCAAATTCACAGGCGAGTGTGGAATTAAAAATAGTTTTTGTTTTTGTCCTTAGCCCGCGTACGTTTTGATAATAAATTGAAAGGATATCACAGCGCCTACCAGACTCAGTCGACTGTAGTGAAATATTGTGGGGATCAACAGTAAACTCAGCTAAGGAGGGGGCTAGCGTGGTTGGCTGCTACATGGTGGACCCAAAAATTTCCGACTTGTATTTTTGGTTTGCCTGTTTATAAGCGTAACAAGCATTATAATTCCAGCAAGCATGATTTATTTCGATGTTTAGGTCAAATTTGGTTTTAAGATGCTTACAATTGACGCAGCATTTATTGGCAGAGTTGTCACACGCGTTTACCAAGTGTGGCCCAGCGCAGAGGGGGCAGGTGGGGTCTTTTTGACAATATTTTTTTGAGTGGCCAAAGTTGTTGCAGTTGAAACAGCGTGATAAAGAAGTTGAATCATAAACGGTACAATAATCAAGACCAACTACAAGGCGTTTTTTATCAGTTAATTTTTTGTGTGTGACCATATCTACTTGCAGTACCATCTGGAAAATGCTCGCGTTATTTTTGGTTGGCCAGACTTTTAGAATATTTATATCTGCTGAGTTATTAAAGAAAAAATTTTGAGTTTTTAGGTGTCGTAATAGTACGTCTTTGTCGTACTCGGCTGAGAGACCAACAATCCTGACCATCGGCGATACGGATTTTGATTCCCGCACCTCGTAATCGTCTGCTAAGTTTTGGCTAAAAAGATCTTTCATGCGTTGGGCATCATTGTGGTTGGTGGACAGTACGATGCCTCCGTTGGAAATATGCTTTACACGATTGATTTCGATTTTTTCTTGGTCTGGCTTGATTTTATGGAGAATATCGCTCTTTGTTTGCGTATTGTTCTGATTTGTAACTTTCGGTTTGATGATAATATTAGAACGAAATTGATCCTTAAGAACGTCAGAATAGCTGGGTTCGCTGAATGTTCGAGGACTGACATCCTGGAGCTTTTGATCGATTTTTGTAAATAATTCCTCTACAATTGATTGTTTCACCGAGTTGAGTTGTGCTTCAATACGTCCTTCCAAGTTAGCTGTAAAAGTTTCGGCAGGTAGGTTACGGCACGTGGGACATTTCCAAGTTAGCCCTGGTACACTCTGTATTACTGCTACTGAATCGTTTGGTATACGCAAACAATCTGCGTGATACTTTCTCTTGCAAACCCCTTCGCAAGAGAGAGATGGCTTGCGTGTTGACGTGTCGCAAACACCACAGCTGCGAGATGACATCGCGGAATTTTATGGCGGGAATTTCATCAAAGGGCCAATTTACAGTATTGTGGAACAGCTACAGTAATTTTTTCAACTCACCAATGTGCTAGACCATCTGAGGGTATGGTTCTCAGAGAATCACAATTATCAAGCCAATAAATCACTAAAAATGCGATACTTAGGATGAGTGAAGTGAAACACGTGCACTTGGGTCGACGTGCAGAAAAATTATGATTATTATATATTGATATTAAATAATTGAAAACGTTTTTATCAAATTACATTTTAATAGAACATTATTTTTAAGTTATCTGCAACTAAAAATATAATAGTAACCCAACGAGGTTAGTAGTATTTTTATTTATTTTATTGAAAAACTTTTTTTTCTGGAAAAAAGCACTACCAAAAACTTTCACATATCGACGCACACAACAATTTGGTACTTTAATAACCCTATATTGTTGTGGAACCACTGGTTTCGCCTACCAGCAGCTAGTGGACAAGTGTAATTTTGGTAATGATCCTAGTAGTAGGTATACCTACTTTAGCCTTTAGTTGGCCGACTTACTTCTTCGGGATTTAATTTTTTTTAAATCACTATATTCTTGTTTTTAGGAACTGTTAATATTCTCCACGGCCTTGGTCTTCGTCTCCTGGCTTTGGGCCATCACACGCCGTTTATGCACATTGGACCTGCCCACAACTATCGTAATTCAATGATGGCCAGGCAAGCTGTGCGCGATGCCGGGTATGAAATCGCCCTTGGTCTAATGCCTAAGTCTGTTGGACCGTTGACTTTTGTTTTTACTGGGTCTGGAAACGTCTCACAAGGTAAACAATTCACTATTGAAGTATTAATTTACCTACAGTAAATTTATTATCACGTCTTAGAGGGATTTAGATGTTAACATTTGAACCCTGTGTTAACTTTTGTTCTGCAATGAATTGGGGGGTTTTACCTTTGTTTACAAATAAATTGGAGTCCTCGCTACATGCTAAATGATTTTTTTTTGTTACCAAAGCTAAAAACAAATTATTTTGCAAACCTTTTATTAATTTAAAACCACCTTTATTGCTTTATTTTGATCTATTGGATATGTTTAGGTTACCCAATGCCAATACTTTTTTTTCACAAGGGCTATTCAAAAAATATTTATTATTTTCAATAATAATTTTTAAAAGGATCTTTTTCAGGTTTATTTAAAGCAAATGTTTGTTTATTAGATTCTTTTCTAGTCCTTCTAATTTTTGTGTAACCATAGTCAACTTTGTTATTTCTTATGGCGGCAATATCTGACATTAAATAGAGCTTTTTAACCAAGTAAAAGAAGCCTATCATTGGATCATGGAAAATGTGAATTTATAAAAAAAAAGTTTTTCGAGTCGGCTGTGAAACAAATGTCGGAATTGTGTTTGTTATCATACCTACATACATAACTATCTGACTATCTTAATTCGATGACAAGTTGTACCTGATGCCGGGTATGAAATTGCCCTGGGCTTGATTCCCAAGTCTGTTAAAAGCATATTATAATATAAACAAAAATCTCATGAACACCAGGAATATTGGACCCTGTGCCATATTATTTAATGAAAACATCAAATTTTTGACGACAACGTTTCAGAAATGTATATTTCCTTTTAAGATAAACTACTAGGACACTAAATAATTCGGTCTAGGACAACTGGGCGCCGCCCACTCGGCGCCGCCAACTAGGCGCCGGGCCAACTCGGCGCCGGACTAATTTTTTTTTTGATAAAATGTGTAGATGAAAAACAAAATATATTATTTATATAAAAACATCTTTAAAAAATCATTTACGCAATTTTTTTGAAATTCGTTTTTGTTAAGTAAAGTTAAATTCATTAAGTCGACTGTTGAATCTTGGTAGTTTACTACAATTTACGTTTTTTATTACAACAATGGCTTTATTTTTAAACCGATTTGTCTGAAACTGAAAGTTTGCAGTGCCTGAGATCACTAACTACAGTTTTATCCTCAAACTTCAAAATGGCGAATCCCAAATGGCGGATTTTCTTATTTACTAACCGATTTGTCTCAAACTTGAAATATTATATTGCTTAAGGTTATTTAACAAAATTATTTACTCAGACTTAAAAAAATCAAAATGGCGGATCCAAAATGGCGGATTTTCTTATTTACTAACCGATTTGTCTCAAACTTGAAATATTACATTCCTTGAGGTTATTTAACAACATTTTTTACTCAGACTTAAAAAAATCGAAATGGCGGGTCCAAAATGGCGGATTTTCTTATTTACTAACCGATTTGTCTCAAACTTGAAATATTACATTGCTTGAGGTCATTTAACAAAATGTTTTACTCAGACTTAAAAAAATCAAAATGGCGGATCCAAAATGGCGGATCTTCTTATTTACTCACCGATTTATTTCAAACTTGAAATATTACATTGCTTGTGGTCATTTATAAAGATTGATAAAGAGATGTAAACAATATGAGCATGATTTAATTGAAAGCAAAAGCAAATATGAAAAACAGATACTATGGACCGATAATTTGAAAAGAGAAGCCGAAAGATTGGCACGTGATCTTAAAGCAAGTGGCCTAGAAAATTTTAATATTAGGGAAAGTGTTAAAGCTAAAGAATGCACTATTGAAGAGTTAAAAAATAAAATTATTTTACTTACCAAGGATACAGAAGAAATACAGGAAAAAAATTGTCTTCAGAATGAAATAACGGAGGTGAGTCACAATTATTTAGAGGTGCGAAACACGGAGACACAAACTAACTGGCAAGGGGATGTTCAAATTAGTGAGCCTTGTATTGATAATAATAAAGCAGATAAGTCGTGTACCTTTAATGAGTCATCAGATACGAAGGGGAAACTTTTAATTTTGTGTGACCAGTATAGTTATAAGATGGACGTCTTTCTAAGAAAACATGGTTGTGATCTTAAAACCCAAGGAATATGCAAACTTGCAGGACGTGATTGGCAGCATTGTAAAATTGTCAAAAGATTTTACTACCAGCGATTATATCATGATATTGGGTGGATCCAACATATACGTAATATTCCAATACCCACGGTAATTTCCAGTTCTTGATGAAAACATTAAGAAATGGCAATATCAAATGTACATAAGAGTGTCCTTCTTGTAGAATTTAGTATAAAATGTCCTGATTGGTTATTTTTAAACAGATGCATTATTTTACTCATGCATATTATTTTATTGGTGTATATCATCCCCACACATTTGACCCGTGTCGTCACATTGATTTATCGGCGCACAGTGGTCAAAAACCCTATCTATGTAAATGTACTCCTACAACTTTAAATAACGATATAGAGATTTTTTTTTTAAAGAGTTTAATCGCAAGCAAGTTTTTTTCAAATAAGGCAATTTCATTTGTGGCGCCTTTTTGGAAGGCTTCACATCGTCTCCTGGATCAATAAATAATGTGACAGCTTTGACCAACGTCAAAAATGATGGGAAGGTTAATAGGCTAAAAAGGGCACTAAACTGAGAGATTCTCGTAAGACCTATTAACGGCAATAATCTCTATATGCAAAGTGAGGCAAAAATATTGAAATTTTTTGTAGAGAGAGCACGCTGCGCAGGAGGTGCTACTGACAACATTGACAAACACTTTAATGACAAATCACAAATGACCAGCTCCTTGAAGTATTAAGTTCACAGAATACCACAGGTGATTAGAACTAGAAAGAGAAAGATTGCAATGCTTAGCATTTATTCTATGTTGTCACTCTAAAAAAACTCTTAAATTTTTGTCTCAGTGACTCATATAGCCATGGTCGTTCCAGTTACTTCGTATATAATTCATTAAGTTGCGGGTAGTATAATTTTTACAAATAGATAATATTCAAAAAATACTTACTATACAGGGTGTCCCAGATAACATTAACTACATGGGGTCTTATGAGGATTTTGGAAATGATAAGAGATATTATAATTCTGGTTAAATGGAAAAAATTGACGATATTCTGAGCCCAATCAGGTCCTGTATTAAAATTTAAAATATCTACAAGGGTTTTCCAAATAAAAAAACAAAAAACTGCTTTTAATAAAAATAATTTATTTATTGCTTGATATTTTAAAAGTCTTTATAGATATTTTTATTTTTGAAATAGACTGGGCTCGGAATAGCGCCAATGTTTACCCAATAATCCAAATTTATGTGTATTACTGTTTTCAAAATTCGCATAAGAAACCGTGTAATAACTTTTATCTGGGATACATGGTATACCACAACTATTTTTTAAAGCTTCTAAACAAGTAACGATAACTTTCAATGTGTGATGCAAAGTTTATATAGAAAAGAAGTATCGAGTGTGCACAAATCTATCTTTCACATGGACTGCCTAGGCTTATCGGGCCAAATAATGTGTTTGCGCAGGCCTTAAGTTAAAAACGGGGTGATTGGAAAGAGTGAAACCAATGTAGGTTTGTGGCAGATTATGGCAGAGGCGTGGTTTGTTTGTGCTTCTTGCTTGGCACTGAAAGCTTATTTCAGCCTGCGAAAGTCGTGGTGAGATTTCTGAGATATACAAGTCGAAGAAAAAAATGACAAAGACAGAGTAATAAATAAACTTGTCACAAAAAAATTATATTAAAAAATAAACACATCATCATCACGTGACTGTCCCAAACCTATTTTGGTTTCACTTCTTATATCATACTAATAAATATAATTTTGGCTTTCTTATTTGAATGGTTTAAGAATAAGCTAGTTTATTTATTACACGTGTATTCCATTAAAAGAAAATAGTTGCTTAACATAAAAATTTTAAAAAAGAAAGGGTTGGAAAAAAATTATTTTTAAAAATGTTAATGCCTTATTCGACTTCTAAAAGTTTTTTCTACTCTCGTGCGAGAATTACGTACTTATTGCCCTCATTTGCTGCGAGAATTCGAATTCCCGCACAAATTTTTATTCGTGGAATTGTCTTTATAAACCGCAATTTTTAAATGTTTAAATATAAGGTTTTTTATGTTATTTAATGTATTTTTTTTTAAATATTTTATGACGGTTTAGTAATTATTTAAAAAAATGCATTTTTTAAAATAATTGAGCGACCTTCGTAGCTTTTTCTAAACGTCAAATATATCAACAATAGAATTTTGCTTGACACATTGCATGTCTTGAATTTTATATCAATTTAAACTGTTAGCTCGCGTTACTACGTCAACCGTTTCATTTAAACCACAAAAACGTGTCCAAGCTCTTCGAATAATAAGCGCTCTTGAAAACCATTTTGATTTTTTAGTTTGCTTTAATTGGTGTCGTAACCATGAATATGTCTTGAGGTGTAGGGCGAGAGCCCATGATACTGTATTTTATGCTATTTTATTTTTCTATTTATGAAATATGTGGAAAATATCTAAGAATCTTTAGGCTTGGAGGTGGCCGGACCCCGAGCCCCCTTTCTAGGTGCACCAATGCTTTAATTATATTTTTATCCTTTGCTTTTAACAACTCTTTACACTGAAACAATGGTGTAACTAACTAAACTATCAATACTTACGTGTGCAAGTGAATTTCCAGGCCCTTTTTGGATAAACAAATAAAATACCGCTTTACCATATTGATATCTCACAATAGCACTTTACCTTTTAAAACTTGAATTTTCTGTGATTTAAAATATTAATAGTAGGTAACGCATTTCTGGCATAGACCACTGTGCCTTGCGCTTTCACTTCGCCTCCGAGCAGCTTTAGCTCTCGTCACGCCCGAGGAAAACTATAAAAATAGTTTTTTGAGGAAAGGAACCTATTCCGCACTAGTGCGAAAAAAAACACCATAACAAAAAATTTAAAATAAACGTGTCGGACAAAACGATATACGTTGTCAAAATTTAATATAAATAAATACTTGTAAAATTTTGTTTCACTTAATTGCTGGCCCGGCCATCTAAGCGCGTTATTCGGCCATCTGCAATTACATGCGGCAAAGTAATATTTTTGCACTTGTTAAATTTACTATTTTCTACTAGGATGTGGAAAACTCCACTTTTCTGTGCGCAAGAAGTTAGTTTTAGGGAGTAACTGACACAATAATTAAATAGTCTGCTATAATTTTTAATAAAACAAAGAGAAACTATATAATGTGTGTTTAAATCATTTTGCAAAAAGATGATTTTGCATATTGGGTGTACCGGACCCGCACCACTTGAAAACCTTAGCAACGCGGTAATAAGACAACTTCAATATTTGTTTACATTTCAATTTCGTCTAATTTGACATGTTTATTTATAAATTACATGAAATTTTTTGAAAAAAAAAGGTACTCATAGGTAAAATATTGTACCTAACACAGGCGGAAAGTGTCTTTACAACCCTTGAAGGTTTGACCGAACTCGGCGTCGTGCGGTAGAGTAATTAATTTACCGCACGCCGTTCGGTAAAGGTACTTTACCAGACCCGCACCATTTGGAAACCTTAGCAACGCGGTAATAAGACAACTTCAATATTTGTTTACATTTCAATTTCGTCTAATTTGACATGTTTATTTATAAACTACATCAAATTTTAAAAAAAAGGTACTCATAGGTAAAATATTGTACCTAACTCCACTTTGCGTCGTTCGTCCAACTGCCGTCACGTGCGGTAAATAACCACCTTCCACACTTGTTAGGTAAAATTTTTGCACTGTACAGGGTGTTCGAATTCGCGAAATTTTTACTTTTGAATTGCATCTTGACTTTAGTCCTGCATATTTGACAGGCGCTCAAATTTATAGTTTTTGTAAATTGGATGCTCCTTATATTATTTAATTAATAGATTAGGCTATATATTTAAGAGACTATATTCCAATAGTTTCCAAAAATACCGGATATGCCGTAGTTTATAGCCATAGTTTCTGAGATATTAGCAATTATTTTTTAAACTGATAAAAAGGTAACAGTACCGCTCTACCGCTCTTTTGTTAATTTTAGTATCCTTATTCCAAATTACGTTAGTCCCCATGTATCAACAGTGAGAATGACATGATGTGACACGACATATAAACTTTGTTGTCATTTTGAGCGTCATTAAAAAAATATATATATATTTGTCATTTTCACTGTTTATACATGGGGACTAACATGGTTCGAAATAAGGACACTGAAATTATCACAAAAGTGGTAATGTTATTTTTTGTCATTTAAAAACTTATTGCTAATATTTCAGAAACTATTTATTAAAACTGCAACATATAGGGTATTTTCGGAAGGCATATTCCAAGCCTAATCTATTAATTAAATAACATTTACAAAAACCTTAAATTTGAGCGCCTGTCAAATAGAGTAAGCATCAGGAATAAAGTTAAGCTGCAATTTAAAAGTAAAAATTTCGCGAATTCGAACACAATTTCTTTTATATTCCTTAATCAATTATTAATGGTCTAAAAGGGTGGGGAAAAATATAATGAGACACCCTGTAGGTACAGTGTAAAAATTTTACCTAACAAGTGTGGAAGGTGATACTTTACCGCACGTGACGGCAGTTGGACGGTCAAGCCGTCAAGGGTTGTAAAGACACTTTCCGCCTGTGTTAGGTACAATATTTTACCTTTGAGTACCTTTTTTTTTCAAAAAATTTAATGTAATTTATAAATAAACATGTCAAATTAGACGAAATTGAAATGTAAGCAAATATTGAAGTTGCCTTATAACCGCGTTGCTAAGGTCTCCAAATGGTGCGGGTTCGGTAAAGTACCTTTACCGAACGGCGTGCGGTAAAGTAATTACTTTACGCGAGTAAGTAAATTATTTTATGCACCGTAATGTCAAAACAAGTTGATCTCATAAATTTTTGTGCACCGCAATATTAAAACAAGTTTATTGCATAAGTTTACTTACATTCTATATTCTTATTTTTCCACACACGACTGCTTGACCGAACTTCTTAGGCGCAACCAAATACGTAATATACATGGAAAAAACCTTAAATTGTATTTCTCCCCTTTGGTGCACTAAAGGCGTAAGTCCCATTCATTACACACGCAACTGACGTCCTTATTGTTTGGTACAATAAGTGCGAAGGCTACGTGTGTAATGAATGTGACTTACGCCCTTAGTGTACCAAAGGGGAGATTTCTTTGTATTAAATTTTGTCAAGTTGGGGTTTTTAGTGATTTTTATGACTATAACATTGTTGCTACGGGAAGGTTTCTTTCCGAATTAGTGCGGAAAAGTGCAATTTTCCGCACGCAAAATGCATGATGATACAAAACAATATTATTTATTAATTTTTCAGAGAGATATTTACTAGAGGCAGTAGTTTATTTTTCACTTGATTGCTGGTTAAACCACTAACCACTAATGCGTTGTTCGGCCATTTACAAATGCCTACGTATTTTATTATTTTCTGCTCGCATGCAAAAAATACCTACTTTGTGAACTGTTTCAAGATAAGTTTGGTGCGAAAGGTAGAATTTTTTACACTGTTATTAGATTATATAGAAAATCGTAAAATTAATTGTTTGAGTTTTAGCACTTCTATTGTAAACTAACACAGCACCATTTTAAAGACAATAGTGTATCTGTAGCGTCTATAAAATTTTGAATCTAATAATTACAACAAATTTAATTCTATAAACTTTTTTATATTCTTTATGGAATTTTTAAAACATAATTAAAAAACTATTCTTCAAGGGAATAGCCATAGCCTAGTGACGGCGCTGATTCAATTAGGCGTGTCTAGGGGTTGGCCGTTTTCGTGTATGTGTAAAGGACAGACTTATGCAATTTTCGTATTGTCATCCTTTAATGTGATACTCAAAAACCACTTATAGAGTAAATAGCTAACCGGGTGTATTGGAATATTACGTATATGGGATCCAATGACTGAAAGAAACAGATATCCTTCTTTTAGGAAGCTCAATAACAAAATTCAACTATGTTTTCATACAAATCTGATCTTTACATCTATTCCTTTTAAATATTATAAACCCAATGTTGCCAAGCATGTTCAGCGTTATAACGATAGGCTTAGAAACTACGTAGATAAATTAGACAGATACTTAGAGGGTAAGTTTAGTTTTATAACAATTAACGACGGGCGGGATTTGCGACTTAACAAGGAAATAATTGCAAAAAAACTTATGAGCGAAATTAAGGATAAGAACAAAAATTTTCAGAATCTAACTTTTGTAAAAATTCTTAATAAAATGAATTCCAGTCTCAATAATCATAACGACAATATTACGGTTAATATAAATACACAAGTCATCGATTTAACCGAAAGTAGTTCCTTAAATATTAGCCGTCGTTCAATTTCTGAACATGTTGATTTGGATAGTAGTGCTCGTTCCTTAAATTTAGTAGATTGCACAGAAAGTTCTCTTCCGACAACTAAAGGAAGTAATGTTTGTGTGTCTAGGAAGGATTTGATTTTATTCGAAAGGGTCTTATCGAACGGTACAACGGTTAACGTTCTCGAAGCAAGGCCCGAAACAGAGATTCATATACAGAAGTCAATAGAACATAATTATAATTTGGCAAATAGTTTTGTAAAAACGGATGCTCGCAGTCTAAATTCAATTTAGTACTTATTAACATACGACCCGTAAGGTCAAAAATAGACGAACTAATTATGTTTTTGAAAAGTATTGGTTTTCCCAAAGTTATAGTGTTGACAGAGCACTGGCTAAATGTGTATGATTCTCTGTACATTCCGGGATATGCTATAGTTTCTAAATTCTCGCGAGAATTACACTCGCATGGTGACACGGCCATAATTGTTCATGAGGACTTTATGCAAAACTATAATTGTATAAACGTAGACAAGTTTAATCACTGCAGGAAAAATGTTTTGAATTTTCTTGGGTTTTTTGTCCAAAATTAAAACTCTACATACTGGGAATGTATCGATCGCCACAGGCTAATTCGGCTGTTTTCTTTGAGAAGATTGAACTACTTTTAACTAGTATCTCTGGTAACTTTACACTTATAGTGACAGGGGATTTGAATATTGACTATTTTGACAGAAAGTGAGGTAATGTTCAATATTTGGGTAACTTACTATTGTCACAAAAAATGACCTCAAGCAATGTAATATTTTAAGTTTGAGACAAATCGGTCAGTAAATAAGAAAATCCGCCATTTTAAGTTTGAGTAAAAAATTTTCGTAAATGACCTCAAGCAATGTAATATTTCAAGTTTGAGACAAATCGGTTAGTAAATAAAAAAATCCGCCATTTTGGATTCGCCATTTTGATTTTTTTAAGGTTGAGTTAAAAATTGTGTTAAATGACCTCAAGCAATGTAATATTTCAAGTTTGACATAAATCGGTTAGTAAATAAGAAAATCCGTCATTTTGGATCCGCTATTTTGATTTTTTAAAGTTTGAGTAAAAAAATTTGTTAAATGACCTCAAGCAATGTAATATTTCAAGTTTGAGACAAATCGGTTAGTAAATAAGAAAGTCCGCCATTTTGGATTCGCCATTTTGATTTTTTTAAGTTTGAGGATAAAACTGTATTTAGTGATCTTAGGCACTGCTAACTTTCAAGTTTCAGACAAATCGGTTTAAAAATAAAGAAATCCGCCATGTTGGATACGCCATTGTTGTAATAAAAAACGTAAATTGTAGTGGTACCAGGTTACCAAACACTACAACTACCAAGATTCAACAGTCGACTTAATGGATTTAACTTTACTTAACAAAAACAAATTTCAAAAAAATTGCGTAAAGGATAAATTATTATATAAATAATATATTTTGTTTTTCATCTACACATTTTATCAAAAAAGAATTTTTAGTCTGGCGCCGAGTTGGCCCGGCGCCCAGTTGGCGGCGCTGAGTTGGCGGCGTCCAGTTGTCCCATTCCGAAATAATTACACTCCAAATAGTTGTTTAACCTGTGGGTTCTATAAGGTTTTATTTTTCGTTCCAATTCTTCTTCAAATGGCATTACAAGTCCTGGTGGGTTTTACCCTGATCAACCAGAGCTCTCCATTCTGCCATCTCTAGTACGATTCTTTGCCACCTTTTTTTTCCCCACAGTGTAAGTCCACATCAATTCAACCAATTTAAAAATATTTTTGAACCTTGAGTTTTTTGATGATGGTGAGTTTTTGTGTAGTTCTCCGCCTAATAAAAACTAAAAATACAAATTTTTAAATTTTTTGGTTGCATATTTTTTGAATTATGCGTTTCCAAAAATAAAAATATTGACCCATTTTTAGCCTGCATCGGTTTCTTTAAACTTCTATAATTTTTAAACCGTTTGAGATAATTAGCTGAAACTCGCTATCTGTAGAGAACGATTCACAAGCCAAACTTTGATATATTGATAGCCTCATTTCCTAAAAAAAAGGACAAAGGGTCTATGCCAAAATTATATTTTTGATGAAATCTCAAAAAC
Organism: Aspidapion aeneum; assembly: GCA_963576565.1. Lineage (NCBI taxonomy): Eukaryota > Metazoa > Arthropoda > Insecta > Coleoptera > Brentidae > Aspidapion > Aspidapion aeneum. The sequence continues at coordinate 56,404,968 of OY755042.1, forward strand.
GGATTTTTTGTTTTAATTAATTTTTATAAATTTTTTTTCTTAGACTATTTGTTTACATGTGTGTTAAATTTTACCTTGGGATGAAAATGCGATCAAATATTTCCTCTATCTTTCTATTACTGCGCCACTCTTAGTTAAAAGTTTTCTGCGTATCCTTGCATGCTGTCGTTTTCAGCCTAAATTCTTGAGTTTCTTTTTCATACTTACTTATACTTCGATTCTATCTATCTATTTATTCTTCTTCGATCTTTCTTTGGAAATAGGCAATATCTTCCACTCTTCTATGTCTGTCGCCGTGTTCATCCATCCAGTTTCTGCATGTTTTTTCTCATTTGGGGTCTTCCCCTACTTCTTCTATTTTCCCAAGGTCTTCAGTTTACAATACATTTTTCCATCGATCGTTTTTCTGTCTGATATTATGACCGGCAAATTTTCATTTTAATTACTATTATTACTTAATAATTTACTTTTGTATTATTTCTTATCCATTCATTCCTTTTTTTATCTGTTAGCTTCACATGTAACATTTGTTTTTCCATTGATCTTTGGGCTTTTGTTACCTTATCTATTTGTAAGTGTCCTGATCTGGGATCCATAGGTAAGTACAGGAAGGATACATTGGTTATACACTTTCGTTTTGAGGAACTGAGGATATTTTTGATTTTTTAATGTTTGTGTTTTCGAAAATTCTTGCCTCCAGAGTTTCGTCTTCCTCTTACCCACACTTTTGCGTCCCTAATTTGGAATTTGTTTAACAAGTGTGGAAGGTGATACTTTACCGCACGTGACGGCAGTTGGACGGTCAAGCCGTCAAGGGTTGTAAAGACACTTTCCGCCTGTGTTAGGTACAATATTTTACCTATGAGTACCTTTTTTTTTCAAAAAATTTAATGTAATTTATAAATAAACATGTCAAATTAGACGAAATTGAAATGTAAGCAAATATTGAAGTTGCCTTATAACCGCGTTGCTAAGGTCTCCAAATGGTGCGGGTTCGGTAAAGTACCTTTACCGAACGGCGTGCGGTAAAGTAATTACTTTACGCGAGTAAGTAAATTATTTTATGCACCGTAATGTCAAAACAAGTTGATCTCATAAATTTTTGTGCACCGCAATATTAAAACAAGTTTATTGCATAAGTTTACTTACATTCTATATTCTTATTTTTCCACACACGACTGCTTGACCGAACTTCTTAGGCGCAACCAAATACGTAATATACATGGAAAAAACCTTAAATTGTATTTCTCCCCTTTGGTGCACTAAAGGCGTAAGTCCCATTCATTACACACGCAACTGACGTCCTTATTGTTTGGTACAATAAGTGCGAAGGCTACGTGTGTAATGAATGTGACTTACGCCCTTAGTGTACCAAAGGGGAGATTTCTTTGTATTAAATTTTGTCAAGTTGGGGTTTTTAGTGATTTTTATGACTATAACATTGTTGCTACGGGAAGGTTTCTTTCCGAATTAGTGCGGAAAAGTGCAATTTTCCGCACGCAAAATGCATGATGATACAAAACAATATTATTTATTAATTTTTCAGAGAGATATTTACTAGAGGCAGTAGTTTATTTTTCACTTGATTGCTGGTTAAACCACTAACCACTAATGCGTTGTTCGGCCATTTACAAATGCCTACGTATTTTATTATTTTCTGCTCGCATGCAAAAAATACCTACTTTGTGAACTGTTTCAAGATAAGTTTGGTGCGAAAGGTAGAATTTTTTACACTGTTATTAGATTATATAGAAAATCGTAAAATTAATTGTTTGAGTTTTAGCACTTCTATTGTAAACTAACACAGCACCATTTTAAAGACAATAGTGTATCTGTAGCGTCTATAAAATTTTGAATCTAATAATTACAACAAATTTAATTCTATAAACTTTTTTATATTCTTTATGGAATTTTTAAAACATAATTAAAAAACTATTCTTCAAGGGAATAGCCATAGCCTAGTGACGGCGCTGATTCAATTAGGCGTGTCTAGGGGTTGGCCGTTTTCGTGTATGTGTAAAGGACAGACTTATGCAATTTTCGTATTGTCATCCTTTAATGTGATACTCAAAAACCACTTATAGAGTAAATAGCTAACCGGGTGTATTGGAATATTACGTATATGGGATCCAATGACTGAAAGAAACAGATATCCTTCTTTTAGGAAGCTCAATAACAAAATTCAACTATGTTTTCATACAAATCTGATCTTTACATCTATTCCTTTTAAATATTATAAACCCAATGTTGCCAAGCATGTTCAGCGTTATAACGATAGGCTTAGAAACTACGTAGATAAATTAGACAGATACTTAGAGGGTAAGTTTAGTTTTATAACAATTAACGACGGGCGGGATTTGCGACTTAACAAGGAAATAATTGCAAAAAAACTTATGAGCGAAATTAAGGATAAGAACAAAAATTTTCAGAATCTAACTTTTGTAAAAATTCTTAATAAAATGAATTCCAGTCTCAATAATCATAACGACAATATTACGGTTAATATAAATACACAAGTCATCGATTTAACCGAAAGTAGTTCCTTAAATATTAGCCGTCGTTCAATTTCTGAACATGTTGATTTGGATAGTAGTGCTCGTTCCTTAAATTTAGTAGATTGCACAGAAAGTTCTCTTCCGACAACTAAAGGAAGTAATGTTTGTGTGTCTAGGAAGGATTTGATTTTATTCGAAAGGGTCTTATCGAACGGTACAACGGTTAACGTTCTCGAAGCAAGGCCCGAAACAGAGATTCATATACAGAAGTCAATAGAACATAATTATAATTTGGCAAATAGTTTTGTAAAAACGGATGCTCGCAGTCTAAATTCAATTTAGTACTTATTAACATACGACCCGTAAGGTCAAAAATAGACGAACTAATTATGTTTTTGAAAAGTATTGGTTTTCCCAAAGTTATAGTGTTGACAGAGCACTGGCTAAATGTGTATGATTCTCTGTACATTCCGGGATATGCTATAGTTTCTAAATTCTCGCGAGAATTACACTCGCATGGTGACACGGCCATAATTGTTCATGAGGACTTTATGCAAAACTATAATTGTATAAACGTAGACAAGTTTAATCACTGCAGGAAAAATGTTTTGAATTTTCTTGGGTTTTTTGTCCAAAATTAAAACTCTACATACTGGGAATGTATCGATCGCCACAGGCTAATTCGGCTGTTTTCTTTGAGAAGATTGAACTACTTTTAACTAGTATCTCTGGTAACTTTACACTTATAGTGACAGGGGATTTGAATATTGACTATTTTGACAGAAAGTGAGGTAATGTTCAATATTTGGGTAACTTACTATTGTCACAAAAAATGACCTCAAGCAATGTAATATTTTAAGTTTGAGACAAATCGGTCAGTAAATAAGAAAATCCGCCATTTTAAGTTTGAGTAAAAAATTTTCGTAAATGACCTCAAGCAATGTAATATTTCAAGTTTGAGACAAATCGGTTAGTAAATAAAAAAATCCGCCATTTTGGATTCGCCATTTTGATTTTTTTAAGGTTGAGTTAAAAATTGTGTTAAATGACCTCAAGCAATGTAATATTTCAAGTTTGACATAAATCGGTTAGTAAATAAGAAAATCCGCCATTTTGGATCCGCTATTTTGATTTTTTAAAGTTTGAGTAAAAAAATTTGTTAAATGACCTCAAGCAATGTAATATTTCAAGTTTGAGACAAATCGGTTAGTAAATAAGAAAGTCCGCCATTTTGGATTCGCCATTTTGATTTTTTTAAGTTTGAGGATAAAACTGTATTTAGTGATCTTAGGCACTGCTAACTTTCAAGTTTCAGACAAATCGGTTTAAAAATAAAGAAATCCGCCATGTTGGATACGCCATTGTTGTAATAAAAAACGTAAATTGTAGTGGTACCAGGTTACCAAACACTACAACTACCAAGATTCAACAGTCGACTTAATGGATTTAACTTTACTTAACAAAAACAAATTTCAAAAAAATTGCGTAAAGGATAAATTATTATATAAATAATATATTTTGTTTTTCATCTACACATTTTATCAAAAAAGAATTTTTAGTCTGGCGCCGAGTTGGCCCGGCGCCCAGTTGGCGGCGCTGAGTTGGCGGCGTCCAGTTGTCCCATTCCGAAATAATTACACTCCAAATAGTTGTTTAACCTGTGGGTTCTATAAGGTTTTATTTTTCGTTCCAATTATTCTTCAAATGGCATTACAAGTCCTGGTGGGTTTTACCCTGATCAACCAGAGCTCTCCATTCTGCCATCTCTAGTACGATTCTTTGCCACCTTTTTTTTCCCCACAGTGTAAGTCCACATCAATTCAACCAATTTAAAAATATTTTTGAACCTTGAGTTTTTTGATGATGGTGAGTTTTTGTGTAGTTCTCCGCCTAATAAAAACTAAAAATACAAATTTTTAAATTTTTTGGTTGCATATTTTTTGAATTATGCGTTTCCAAAAATAAAAATATTGACCCATTTTTAGCCTGCATCGGTTTCTTTAAACTTCTATAATTTTTAAACCGTTTGAGATAATTAGCTGAAACTCGCTATCTGTAGAGAACGATTCACAAGCCAAACTTTGATATATTGATAGCCTCATTTCCTAAAAAAAAGGACAAAGGGTCTATGCCAAAATTATATTTTTGATGAAATCTCAAAAACGGATTTTTTGTTTTAATTAATTTTTATAAATTTTTTTTCTTAGACTATTTGTTTACATGTGTGTTAAATTTTACCTTGGGATGAAAATGCGATCAAATATTTCCTCTATCTTTCTATTACTGCGCCACTCTTAGTTAAAAGTTTTCTGCGTATCCTTGCATGCTGTCGTTTTCAGCCTAAATTCTTGAGTTTCTTTTTCATACTTACTTATACTTCGATTCTATCTATCTATTTATTCTTCTTCGATCTTTCTTTGGAAATAGGCAAGATCTTCCACTCTTCTATGTCTGTCGCCGTGTTCATCCATCCAGTTTCTGCATGTTTTTTCTCATTTGGGGTCTTCCCCTACTTCTTCTATTTTCCCAAGGTCTTCAGTTTACAATACATTTTTCCATCGATCGTTTTTCTGTCTGATATTATGACCGGCAAATTTTCATTTTAATTACTATTATTACTTAATAATTTACTTTTGTATTATTTCTTATCCATTCATTCCTTTTTTTATCTGTTAGCTTCACATGTAACATTTGTTTTTCCATTGATCTTTGGGCTTTTGTTACCTTATCTATTTGTAAGTGTCCTGATCTGGGATCCATAGGTAAGTACAGGAAGGATACATTGGTTATACACTTTCGTTTTGAGGAACTGAGGATATTTTTGATTTTTTAATGTTTGTGTTTTCGAAAATTCTTGCCTCCAGAGTTTCGTCTTCCTCTTACCCACACTTTTGCGTCCCTAATTTGGAATTTGTTTCTATATATTAAGCTATTATTATAATTTCCTTATCTTGTAGGATCTCAAGAAGTGTTCCAAGAACTCCCGCACGAATACGTGCCACCGGAGATGTTGCAAAAAGTGGCAGAACACGGCAGTACCAACAAAGTTTACGCCACAGAAATCAGAAGACATCATTATTTGGAACGAGCCGAGGATGGCGGTTTCGACCCTATCGAATACGAAGAACACCCCGAGAGATATGTTTCAACGTTTAGCAAAAAAATAGCACCGTATGCGTCAGTTATTATTAATGGAATATACTGGGCGGTCAACAGTCCTAAGCTACTCACCCTTCCAGACGCCAAGCATTTGTTGAGACCTGCACATACTCCATGGTTGCCTACTTCTAAAGGTAAGTCTTTATTTTAGTATACGTTACTAAATTTACAAAGTCTTCGTTCATATCTTTGTACAAAAATTTTAGAACGACCTCTATGAAGCACGAGAGTAATCAATGACTCCCGCCTGTCGCAGTTACCAATAATAACTGGCTGCGGAACATGACGAACTAAAATACTCTGCCAATCTATGGGCACCTAAGCTCACACTAGGTACTATAGTTATAGTGTAAACTATAATTTTTAAAATCTACCCCCACCCTTTAAAAAAAAACTAAAATGTATTTTGTTTAACCCCAGACTCAATTACCTTTCGTTTGAAATTACACACGCCATATTTTCACTTAAACTCTAATTTTTGAAATCTACCCCCACCCTTTTTTTAAAATAAACTAAAATTCATTTTGTTTAACTCCAGACTTAATTACTTTTCGTTTGATATCACACACGCCATATTTTCACATAAACTCTAATTTTTGAAATCTACCCCCACCCTTTTATTTGGCTTGCGTTAGGTGGATTTTGTTTATTTTTAAATGGGACCATCACGGCCCAAGACTCAGTCTAGGTACAAATTTCATTTAAATAGGACAAGTGGTTTTTGAGTTATGCGGGTTGGTCGTTACAGACAGACAGACATACAGAAAGACAGACGGCGCAACAAAAAAGTTTCAAAATCATCTGAAACGCAAAAATATATAAAAAATTTTTAAATCGGAGAAACTTTTTTTTTCTCGAAAAAATTAGGATCACCATAGCTCACACTTGAACTCAAAAGGTGCAAAGATCTGTGTGTGGGTTATAGCAAATTCATTTGAGAAATTTGCGCCGCGCGTATCCCACTGATACTATTTTGGTATTCCCAAAAAATTGCGCCAGTGCAGTTCCAATCGAATACAACCCCAGTGCAACACGAGCTCGAAGAGACCGTTCCTAAATTATATTTTATTGTATTGTATTCAAGTGGTGACACACCCTAGTGGACCTCCATGCACCTAGACCCTTATAGGTCTATTGTGCCAACCTACCTATTGACTTTAACTATGGTGGAATATTTTTGTTTGTCACCCAGTACATAGCAAATATCTGCAAACTACAACAAAAAATAATTTAGGCTTAACCCTTCGGCTCAAAGATATACTACTAAAAGCCTAAATTACCCTAACCACCCTTCTTATAGTAGAGAGTGTAACCAATAAGAAACTAATGTAGAAGCCAACAGCCATGTGCCTAAAAAATTAGACTTAGTGCAACACTGGGGTTTTCAGTTACTTACTAGCCAATGAGTAGAACGTTTTGCTCAAATTAATTCGCTATAAAATATAGATAAAATAATGGTAAAATAATGGTTCGCAGGATTATAAAGATAATAACGGTGTGGAAGTTATAAACGCAGATCGAATGTATCTTTGGAACAACAGAGGTCATAAAATACTGGCAGTTTTACACGCGAAAGGCCAACAATCTTCTAAAAAAATTAAAAGTATTACCTAGGACTGTAAAGTTAAGATAGGTGCGAATTGTGGTTCAGATTTTCGTTTAGTTGTGGCCAAGTTAGTTGTTAGGTCAAAAGAAAGAGGAGGGATGAGCCACTAATGGTTGGCTGAGGATGTAAAAAGGGTAAAAAGATATCAAAATATCATAGCTGGCTATGAATTAAATCAATCAAGAATGTGAATCAGTACGAAGTATACACTAGGAAATATGACAAGAAACGTAAAAATCATAAGCGAAACGAAATAATGGAATGGAACTGTAAAAAAAAGTTATAGAGTCTTTAATAGACATGTTTCCAGTTACCCGTGGAGTTTTCGAGATAATCCGAAACTTACTTAGAGCGGAAAATAATCAGTAACATTTCTAATGGAAATGTTAATTAATTATTCAGTCACTGAATCAGTCAAACTGTTTCAGCTGAACTGACAAGTAAGAAAGAACCCCGCTTAAGAAAACGCTGCTGGTGTGGATGACATCCCAGTTTTCTGTTAAAGCAAGTTACCCATAATAGCCAAAAAACGATCCCTATTTTCAAAAAAAGAGATAGGTCAGATTCCAAAGATTATAGACCTACGTCAATCCTACCAGCCGTGACAAAGATCTGCGTTTTATACGAGGTTCCTGCCCCTTCTAATTTTCTCGGTGCGTATGTATGGCTCCCCCGGCAAATCTATCTATTCAGTGATAACCTTTATCACAACAAAGCTAGATCTCGATTGTCGTTCGATTTCTCCAAAGCGTTCGACACCATAGACCAAAATATACTGCTGACAAAAATGGAGGAGTACGAGGAGTGGTGGTCAATTTGATTAGGTCCTATCTCACATTTAAAACTGGTTAAATTTCAATTATGTTAAGAAAACTGTTCCAACGAGTTCCAAATGAATACCAGAAACAGATCAATTTTTTAATTTTGGAAATCGAAAATCTACAAAAATTCAAGACGCCAGTAACAGCTTTTATACCTATTTTTTTACAATTTATTAAGTACTTAATTATTTATACTTGTTTGTGGCGTTGCTGTTCATATTGTATGTATGATTTATATAGCAATAAAGTAAAGTAAGCTATATTTTGGTTCGTATTTGAATGTGACCTAAAACTTGTAAAAGACTAAGTTGTATTTTAGGATCTCCCGCCCTTCCCCACCGAATGCTAGCGATCTGCGATATCTCAGCAGATCCAGGTGGTTCCATAGAGTTCATGAACGAATGCACGACTATCGATACACCGTTTTGTCTGTACGACGCCGAAAGTAACAAGGACACGAAAAGTTTTAGCGGTCCAGGAATATTGGTGTGTAGTATCGACAATATGCCCACGCAGATCCCAAGAGAAAGTACGGATTTCTTCGGAGACTTACTGCTGCCGTTTACGTACAACATTGTGGCATCAGACGCTGACCAGCCATTGGAAAAGCATAATTTTAATCCGGTTGTTCAGGGGGTAAGTTAATAGTGTCAAAAATTCAATAACGCAGCAACTTTACAAAAGGGTTAATAGAAAAATTTCATTAAAAAATATGTATTATATATGTAGGTCTTAACACTAAACAGCTGGGTTGTCTAAGTAAAACCGGGTCTTAATACCATCAATTATGCCTTAAAAATGTATGAATGTAAACAACAAAAAAGGATTAATAAGATCAGATCAGTACCTATTGAACGTTGACAACTAATCAAGTCAAAAATGTAGGTGTTTTATTATGTTTAAACATTAATGTTATAATTTTTGGTGTTTAACTCCTCTGGTACGCAATTTTTTTATAAAAGAATCGAACCAAACTTTGCTGTCATTAAAGATACAAAATTAGTAAACATTGCGTTTTTAATTTTTTTGTATTTTTATAATTTGCTTATAGTTAAAAATAAGCTTATTCCGTAAAAAGGCTATCAAAGCCAAATCTAGGCGAATATTATTATTACTTATTAACGAAAATCGAATAAAGAAATTATTAGATACATAGTAGAATTTTCAAGGATATGCAGTGACATCATTTTATGGTATTAGACATTCCAGGATGACGTCATTGACAGTCCGCCATTTTGCTTGTGGGGCAAACAAATCAATACCATCATTTTTGTGTTTTTTTGAAAATGCCATCGTTTTGTGTGGTTGTTGGGTGCTCCAAAAAGGGGAGAAAGGGATAAACTACGTTTTATAGAATTCCTAGGTCATATAAAGGGCGTGGAGAGAAGTTAGATGCCCTATCCCAAAAACGTCGTGAGGATTGGATTCGCGCATTAAAACGTGGAAACATTTTTAAATAATGTTCGAATTTGTGAAAACCACTTTGTAAAAGGTATGTAGCCAATTATGTTATTAATATAATTTGCAAAAAGTTTAATTTCTCCAGCCTCATAGTATTTGTAGACTTGCAGTGATTTGTAAGCCTTCATCTGCTCTCCACTATAAAAACTATGGCTAAGAATTAAATTATTAAACAAGTCTATTTGTCCAACTTAACAACACTTCAAAATCACGTGACCTGGAATGACTAATATTTCTTTATTACATTCACTGACATTAGTTACATATTTATAGCCATTTACGAGGGCTGCCTTTTATGCGATACTGATCGAATGTCGTAACTAAAACCTAACCTTTATCTTTACCTAACCTAAATTCAAAACGTCAGTGCGATACATATAGTTTTATAGCTACAGTGAATTTTTTAAATTAACTAATAAGTCAAAAAATGGAATTAAACCAAGACCATTTTTGGGCTATAATTTTTTACGACTTTCGAAGGAAATTATCTTAACAAGAATCTTTTGCCGAGTTGATTTCTGTTTTCGGTAAGGAAACACCACATTAGTCGACAGGTACTCGTTGGTATGGAGAATTCGGATTAGCCTTGACGACGATCCAAGGCCAGGTGCACCTAAAACGGCGGTCACCCAGGGGAAACATCGATGCTGTGCGCATGCTCATCAAGGAAAATCGACATGTGACATATCGCGAGATTGAGGCTTCAATGGGGATTTCAAAGACCTCAATTCAAAAAAATTTGCATGAAGAATTAGGGGTAAGAAAATATGTTTCCCACTGGACAGCGCATCTGTTAACCGTAGACCAGAAAGAAGCTAGAGTCAATTGGTGTCAGAAAACTCTAGACCCGTTTGAGGCAGGAAACTCGAAAAACATGTACAGCATTGTTAGTGGTGACGAATCGTTAATTTACTTATATAAAACCGAAAATAAACGTTAGTCGTCTGTATGAGTGTTCCAAGTGTTGAGTGGTACATCGCCATTTGTTTTCCAGTCCAGTCCCGATAATTTCTGTACTTTTCCGAAAATCAAGAATGGACTGCGTGGCCAAAGAGAAAGCAGGCGACGCCTTCAAGGATGCAATTTTGACAGTACCAACAAACGAGTGGAATTACAGCTTTGACAACTGGTTTGAGCGCATGCAAAAGTGCGTTAATTTTTAGAATACTTCTAAAAACAATAAAGTCTTTAAAAGTTATCTAATGTTTTATTCCAGCTGTATATGCAAAGACAACCCTCGTACTAACGAATAACTAAGTTTCCACCAAAGTGGAGCAAATTTTGCTGTCAATAATCAGCTGTTTAATTTTTGGTTCAAACCAAAAAAATACTCTGCCAATATATGGGCCCCTAAGCTCACACTAGGTACTATAGTTATAGTGTACGTGTGAGCTAATATAACTAAAAACTGAAATATATTTTATTCAACTCCAGACTAAATTACCTTTTGTTTGATACCACACAAGCCATGTTTTGACTTAAACTCAAATTTTTGAAATCTACTTCCACCCTTAAAAAAAAACAAAAACTAAAATGTATGTTGTTAAACTCCGGACTCAAATACCTTTCGTTTGATATCACACACGCCATATTTTCACTTAAACTCTAATTTTTAAAATATACCCCCACCCTTTTTTTTTAAATAAATTAAAATGTATTTTGTTTAACTGCAGACTCAATTACCTTTCGTTTGATATCACACACGCCATATTTTCACATAAACTCTAATTTTTGAAATCTACCCCCACCCTTTTATTTGGTTTGTGTTCGGTGGATTTTGTTCATTTTTAAATGGGACCATCTCGACCCAAGACCCAGCCTGTGTACCAAATTTCATTAAAATCGGCCAAGCGGTTTTTGAGTTATGCGCGTTGGTCGTTACAGACATACAGACAGACAGACAGACGGCGCAACAAAAAAGTTTCAAAATCATCTGAAACGCAAAGATATATAAAAAATTTTGAAATCCGAGCAACTTTTTTTTTCTCGAAAAAATTAGGATCACCATAGCTCACACTACTATAGTATAGTATATGTGTGAGCTAAAACCTGCTTTGGAGCTGACTTACCTTTAGTTAATTCGACAGCACAGTATTGTTTAAAGTGAATTTTTTTACCTGAATAATTTTTTGTCGGTAAATGTTTGAAGTCCTCGTAAAAAAGATACCTATAATTTTTAAAATTAATATTGGCTAGCGAAAAGGGCTTACTTTCGTGGCTGCATTGCTGACAGTATCGTGGAATATTATTTTCCAATTTTTTTTTCTAAGTACTACAGTGTTTCTTTGGCCTGTTTATACTTATTTTAACGCAGTGTCTAAAATTATGGCAATTTGTGGGATTGGCTTGCCTTGGTTGGTCTAGGTTAACTTGAACGAAGTGATAGTTCCCATCACATGCTTTGGCCAATAGCAAGTTTTAAATTATCTCCGAGCCGTCACGTGCTATGCAAAAAGAGTTCCATTGCGCAAGCTTCTCCTACGATCCGACCGAAAAATGTTCAGTCGGTACAGGACAGGAGAACAGATTTTACTGCAAACGCATAAAATCCATGAACTTTAAAGAGCGGGCTACTATGCCATTGGTCGAGACAAGTCAACACGCGACCGCTCAAAGTTTTCCATTCGTCAAAGCGTGTGATGTGGATGGTCACATCGTTCAAGACCCAGAATAGCTACCCTGAACCGTTGGCGTTGGATAAATTTTCATGTCATTTTTATTAAAAATAAGAAAGGATACTAATAATATGCAACAATAACTAATCGATATTGGCGAACTGAATGCTTGTTATATTTTAGTGGAGGGGGTAATGACATAAGTTTAATCAAGGATAACCAAAAGTGTCATTTACTTTACAGTCTTTTTGTTATCAACGTTATTTTTAACTTTAGAAAATAAATTCTTATAAGCCAGAAAAAATATATTATATCGTTATTACCGCATTTAGTTTTTTTTCTTTTAAAATTATCTTGTAGTTGATTTCTTTTTAGGCAATTATAGCAAGTAATGGAGAACTCACCGAGAACTACAAATATATTGAGGAATTAAGGAAATCTCACCAGTAAGTAATTGTTGGCAGCATGATGATACATATTATATGAAGCATCAGTTTTTAAAAGTAATTATAAATGTAAATACGTGACCCAGTCTGACCTATTATAAATATAAGTCGAAATTTTTTTTTTACAAAATCCATATAAAATACATTTCAGTCAGTTAATAGTTCATAATAATATCTTTCTTTACATAAAAAAATATTTTTTTACTTTAAATGTGTAAACACATTTTATTTTATTTTTTATCTTATCTCAAGGGGTTATTGTGAAATAATCAAAACACACATGTAAGTTTATATTATGCACGTCTTTAATTTTGTTATTGTTACTTATTGGTAAAAATCACATTACATTGAGTTCCTAGTTGTTTTTTGTGAAGACTGCACCAAAACAAACATTATATTTATCAAGACAAGTGTCCAAGCTTCGTGTCTTTACAAAAATGTAGATGGGTCTCAATTTTCAAAAATCAACTTGAGGTAACACTGCATAATTTACCCATTATTTTTTTTAGAAGAAGCCGTCATAAATGCTGGACCGAGTCTCCACGAATGGAAAAGAACGTTTTAGTCCTAGGTGCCGGCAGAGTTGCTGCGCCTTTAGTAGAATACCTACATAGAGACAAAGAAATTGGGATAACAGTGGCAGCAGAGAATAAAGACCAAGCCGATAACATTTCCAACGCGTTTCCAGGGGTAGAAAGTACTTGTCTAAACGCTTCTGAAGAAAATCCTCTTCTGGATCAACTTATAGATCGAGCAGATGTAGTCGTTTCAATTTTACCAGCCAGTTTACACCCTAAAGTCGCCAAAAAATGTATTAATCAAAAAAAACATATGGTTACCGCAAGTTACATGAGCAGAGAAGTAAAAGATCTCCACCAAGCAGCCGTAAATGCCGGAATTACAATTCTAAACGAAGTCGGGTTGGATCCTGGAGTCGATCATTTGTTAGCTCTAGAATGTATTCAAGAAGTGAAAGATTTAGGTGGAAGTATTACATCTTTTGAATCATTTTGTGGCGGAGTGCCCGCGCCAGAATTTAGTGACAATCCATTAAGATATAAATTTTCCTGGTCACCGAGAGGAGCGTTAGTAAATACATTGTCTTCAGCAAGGTAAGTGGTTCTTCCTTTGTTTTTAATTTTAGAATTGCTTGTTTGATATTAATATCTTTTATTAAACCAATCTGTAGACAAAGTAAATGTAGTAAAGTTTTAATTTTACCAGCTGATTTACATCCCTGTCGCATAATTATTTAATTAAAGCCAGCCGAGGAACCACCTAGGAGCCTGCTATAAGTGCTATAGTTGGTACCAGGATGGCGCTACCATAAATCTCCTAAAGTCAAGTTACAACGTCTGTCTATCGTCTGTAACCAAGTTCTGCTGGGACGATAGCGATGTTAGATAGATGCAAGTCTAACATGTATCAGAAGCAGGACCAACGTTCGGAAGGAGTGTAAAAGCGTGTGTTCACTGTGTATACTTGCTACGCAGTGTAAAGATGCCAGCCTAAGGGGCACCTTCATGAGTTTGGTATATGGTGTACGGTCAAATCAGAGTTTGCGAAAAGGGAGCGCATTGTCTAGTCGCTAGACCAAAATGGTCTCCCCACTACTACTACTACTAGGTGGAAGGATTACATCTTTTAAATCATTTTATGGAGGACTGGACTAACAGTTTATAAAGTCCAAAAGTTAAAGAATAACTCTAAAACAATTTTAATTACAGGTATCTCAGCAAAGGTCAAATAGTAGAAATTAGCGAAGGAGGGGAGCTGCTGAGAGCCACTAAACAACTGGATTTCTTGCCAGGATTTAATCTGGAAGGATTTCCTAACAGAGACAGTACAAGCTATGCCAGTTTATACGGAATCGAAGATGCCGAAACCATTTTAAGAGGAACGATTAGATACAGTGGCTTCTCGCAGTCTGCCAAAGTCTTGCATTATTTAGGTAGGTGATGCAGTTATTGAGATACTTTGTAAATTTTATAACCTACCTACACCAAACCTAACACCGCGATAGATAGATACTAAATGCAAGGTTGCCATTTCCACGTGTTTCTTATGGAAAGTGTAATCTGACAATATTGAATTTATTATTTTTTTTTATTCACACACTTGATTATAAAAAATATGTTCTACTTGGAATGGTACCAGAATATAGAAAACTTTTTATTATTATTTAAAATATTTTTATTATTGATTTTACGAACAAAAGTTATTCTGCAGTTCTGCATGTCTTAAAAACTAAAATAAAGTATCCACAAAAATGCAATGAAATAAAATAGTCGGTAACATGTTAAAGTTGAATTTTGCTCAAGAGTAATTATCAAACACTGTTATTAATAATAGTTGTTCAGATATGGATAATAACCAAAGAAACTTTTTTCTTTTACTAAATAAATTAATTTTCGGGCTAATCCTCAAAAAGTGGTCCTGGTAGCCGCAGACCCTTTCTGAGGATTAGCCCGAAAATTAATTTATTTAGTCTTTTACTTTACCTCGAAAAATTCCTTTTATATTTAATATTAAACCTGGGCTTAGGATACCTACTACGATTGACTTTAGCTGTCTCCGTAGTGATGTTAGATTTTTGTCTCAGACTCGAGACTACCCTAGCTGATACTGCAAACTGGCAGTTGGTTTTCTAAAGTGGGTATCCACATTTCATTTTTGCTTTTCAGTTTCAGTACTGATGAACCCTAACAAGACGGAAACATAATTATGTCTGCGGATACCATGATCCCATTATTTAGTCTTTGACTTCACCTCGAAAAATTCCTTTTATATTTTTTATTTTACTTTTTGTATATAACGCTATAACTTTGGACCCAATCTGCAGATTTTCGAAATTTTTGGCTCTTTCTAGACAAAAAACTAAATTTTGTTGACGCGACGCAAAAAAAAATCTACGCAAAATTTAATACAAGATGGCGAAGAGCTCTATAAAATGGTTAAATTTCACCGCCTGCTAAAACTTTGTGTGCCACCCTGGACTTGATTTTCATACTTTCTTCGCGAACCAAAGTATCACTTATCTAAATTGGTTATAAGATAGTTCAAGGCAACGTACTATTAGCTGGCCTCTGAGATCACCAGATTTAGCACCCAATAATTTCTTCTTATGGAGCTATGCAAAAAGCTTAATTTATTCGCATGGCCATTTTAGAGCTACCACTTTGGATAAACTTATAATACAAGAATAATCACCACCCTACAATCAGTGATACCTGAATAACATAATACTAATAATACGGATACTGTTTAGCACAGAGCGGTGTCATTTTTGAGAATTTAATTCGTTAGGTAGTTCTTAAATCAATATGAAAGAATTTGCTTTTAAAACAGAACGCTCTCTTATTTCTTTCGCTGGGGAAGCCATTAACTTTAGTTTGTGGTAGACACGGCATTAAATATTATAAAAAAGAACATGCTTGAAAAAAAGCATTATACGTTACGTAGTTATCGTCTAAATTTCCGATATTTTATGTAAAACTACCCTCGATCGATTTTCTTTACGAAGTGTCAAAAGAAAAGATGGCCGGGGAAACAATTGGTGTCATAAATTTTCTCCCTCTACTTTATCGGGGACCACAGATGACAGATATTGGCTGTGGGTCTGGCTATCCTGAAACAATGGGCGTAACCACGTGTAAACTTCTATCCTTACTTCTTAAGCATTTAACCATGTATAATTTTTCAGTAGGGTTGAGCTGGCTTATAATTGACTTTTACATTATTTCGGTTTTAGGACTTTTTGACCCTGAACCGCACCCCAATCTGCACATACAAGGTCCTGCCGTTACTTGGAGGCAATTCATCTCTATTCTGTTAGGCTTGCAGGATTCGAGCATGTTTTATGACAATCTGAAAACAATCATCACAGAACGATCGGGAAGCGAATATGCCGTTGACGTGTTAGAAGAATTGGGGCTTCTTGATGAAAAGGAGGTAGTTAAGTGTGGTTCTCCTTTGGACACGATGACCGAGTATCTTTCTACACGACTTTCGTATGGTAAGTACGTTTATACTTTTACTACTTACATATGTACAAAAAATTGGTGAAAGCAAAAATTGAATTTAAACCGTAAAAGGTATTCCAAAACAGTTTAAAACATTCGAAAATATTATTAACTTTAAGAGTATTAGAGCGTTATAGTTGCCGAGACAAAAAATAATTACAACTTTTAAACCCCAAAAGATATAGAAAATGGAGTTTTAACAAATGATATATTTATCTTTTTCAACAAATTTGGTTCCATTAAAGGGAATAAATAATTTTCAGGAAAAAATGAAAGAGACCTGGTCATCCTTAGGCACGACATCGGCATCAACTGGGCCGACAATAGGAAAGAACTAAGAGGAGTGAATTTGGTCGTTTACGGGGACGTGGACGGACACTCTGCAATGGCAAAGACTGTGGGTTATCCGGCGGCTATTGCTACGAAAATGATAATTGACGGTATGTATGAACCATGATTTAAAGTTTTAAGTTTTTAATATTTTAGGCTACGAAATAATAATTTTGACAACAAAACCAAAACGAACCAGAGAAGTAGCTGGGACACGTACAAGTCACGCTCTTAAAACAATTCATGACATTGAAGCAGCGCCATCTATCGCGCAGCTCAAAAGTTGAACTGTTTATTAACATGTAATGCGAACCTGCAGATGCCAATAAGGCACTGACTGTAACGTAGCACGTTGAAACTGGCACCCCGACAAAAAATATGATTCCGGAAGGTACCACCATCCAAAGCCTCCTTCTTATTATAGAAAAATTAACAATTGTTTCATTAATTGAACTTAAACATTATTATCCGATTATTTACTATCTCTTTTTAAACTAATATATTAGCAAGGGCGCCTAATAATCTTAAACACACATGACATTAATAACTAAACAGTGGTCTACTCGTTTTATTTACTAAACTCACACATTATCATCCAGCGAACACCAATCTAAAACAGTCTTGGTTCTGTTCCAGAGTATTGGCTTTGTCCTTCTAGGATAGTCATGGGATTATTTTGCAAAAAAAAGTGTTTGTAAGATGCCATTTTGACACTCAAGAGTCTACATGCGGTCTCTTCGGTTATTCCCATTCTGTGCAAGGGTACTCTTAGTCGGCAGTGACCCGTAAAGAGTCCAGTCACTATACGGATCTCCTGTCTGGTAAGTCCAATGATATTCCTGGCCCTCTTCTGACAAGGTCCTTTAATGAACTCTTTAGAGTGAGCCAGTTCTGGTATATTCATACAATATTGTTGGAAGCTGTTCTCCATCCATCTCAATATGGTTAATTTAGCAGCATTGTATGATATCCCCAGGGCTGGTTCGGGGCCGAAAAATTCGCAGATGCCGCTTCCCTCGCTGCCTGGTCTGCAGCCTCATTTCCCACGTGTCCAGAATGCCCTGGTATCCATACTAATGACACCTTATTGGCGCTACCAAGCGCATTCAGCGAGTCCCTGCAGTTCCTCACGGTTCTTGATGAGACTGTGTAGGAATCAAGCGCTTTTAGGGCTGCTTGACTGTCAGCGAAGATTTTTATTGTCCTGTTGGTCCATTCGTGGTCAATAATCCACCGGGCACACAGTTCAATGGCTACGAGTTCGGCCTGAAATATAGTAGCAAATTGGCCGAGACTATGTTGAATCTCGACTTTTTCTTGGATACTAACAACTCCAGATCCAACGCCTGATGGCATTTTGGATCCGTCGGTATGCCAGAAGCTATCGTTGTTTGAAAAATTGGTCCTGTTCTTTAACCATTCTTCCCTTTCTGGGAGTATATTGTATAGCTTTCTGCTGTACACCGTGTTGGGCATGACGTCGGATATCATTCCTAGAGTTGCATCCAACTCTTGTTCCCTAATTAGGGCTGTTGATATCACTTTGTTTGCCCTGCCATCCTGGTGGTTGGCCCTTATTCTATAAGTCGCTCTTCATGCCTCCGCCTCTAAGAAAATGTGAAGCGGAGGTAAGTTTAGTAAGCATTCAAGCGCAGTCGATGGGCTAGAGCTCATTGCACCACATATGGCAAGACTGGCCTGTCGATGTAAGTTTGGCTCTTGAGGTTCTTTGATGTCCCTTCTCAAACCAGACTATTGCACCGTACGCAATCATTGGTCTAATGACTGTTATATGCAGCCAGTACAGGTTTTTCCGCAAATTCTTTTGCACGTCCATAGGGACAGTGTGGCTTTGCGGGTTACCTTTTCCAAATGGGCATTCCAGGTGAGAGTTTTATCTAGGGTGACCCACAGGTATTTACCCTCTGACGCAAATGGAATTATTTCACCGTTAAGCTCCGGAGGAGCCAGGAAGTCTAGCTTTCTTTTACGGGTGAACGGTTTGCTGGGATTCACAGACATCTGTTCCCTATCACACCAGTCTTTCACCGTGTTTAGTACTTCTTGTATCTTTCCAGAGAATTCTTCTTCTGGAATGTAATGATTGCTCCTACGTCATCCGCGTAGCCCAATACCTCTACATCCAGCGATTCTAAGATGGCAAGAAGATCATCGACCAGTAGAGACCAAAGGAGGGAAGACAGAACTCCTCCTTGTGGACAGCCTCTAGCAGCTCTAAAAAACACTCGATTTTCGAGTGTGCACCTGATGAACCCTGTGATAGTGGATTCAATTCCTCGGACGCACGCTGATTCAAAGAGGGAATTGAATAGTGCATTGTTAAATGCTCCTCCTATATCAAGGAAGATGCCCACTGCGACGCCTTTTGCATCGAGGGTTTCCTTGATTTTTGCAACAAGGTTGTTTAAAGCTAGTTCTGTTGACTTGCCTGCTTGGTATGCATATTGGTTTGCATTAAGTGGGCCATTAAGGCGTCACCTCTAATATGTGCATCTATTATCTTTTCCAAGCCTTTCAACAGAAAAGAGGTGAGGCTTATGGGTCGGAGAGATTTTGGAGTATTATCTGCCCGACCCGCCTTAGGTATGTAAACTACCTTAACTTTGGGTATTATATTAGTCAAATACAGTTTTAACAAAAGTGCTTGTCTAATATTTTTTAATCACTTTAAGATAACTTAAACAAACAAAATTAGAAAAAAATTTCTAATATTAAAAAATAGAAATAATGCTAAGAATATTCAGGAAAACTAATAATAAAAAAATAAAATGTTCAGTGTGACACGTCATTTTACAGAGACTTTTATACTTATTTCAAAAATCAAATAAACAAAGGGTCCCTCCATAAAAAAAATACTAGCTGTAATATCGCAAAAATTACAGATTTTAAGGTAAACGGTTCTATTTTGAATCATCAACAGTACCAAACTTGACTTTTAACAAACTAATATTAAAACACGGTCGTGAATTGGCATGGATCACTTGTTCCTGATTGTCAGGACGTGTTCCAGACGGGGATCATTCGTATCTTTGTGATCGACGTTGGAGATCGTGAAAACCAAACAGTTTTAACAAGTTCCCAACGAAAGCATCAAGCCATCAGTATAATTCAATGCCGGTAGGGGCGTTTTTTCCTCGGAGTAGTTGTTTCTGTTGGTTTCACAAAACTTATGCTCTACACGGAGCTATCGCCTACATTCACATGCCCAAAAGGTCGAAACCGGTCCGGTCGTGGATTGGCATGGATCACTTGTTCCTGATTGTTAGGACGTGTTCCAGACGGGGATCATTCGTATCCTTGTGATCGACGACGTTGGAGATAGTGAAAACCAAACCAAAAAATGCCGGTGGGGGTATTTTCCCTCGGAGTAGTTGTTTCTGTTGGTTTCACAAAAATAATATTAAAACAGTTTTGTTTTGCGTTCATTATTTTCTAGTTTTTAATACAGCCAAAGAATAATTCCGTTTAAATCTTTTTAATTTTTAGTTTGGGTTTTAGCTTATATTATTACGCAGTCTCCTCATCCTTTCCAACGCAGCTTTGTTACGCATTACACTGTGAACGCAATTTAACCTTAAACAACCCCAAGTACCAGGTTTGACACAAATCAGTTCATAAATAGGATAGTCTATAGGATAGAGATCTTGGGTACGCTATGCTAGGTTTTTTTTGTTTCAGTCAACAATTATAACTAGCGACGTTACACACCGCAGATTCCAGATTTAATACATATCGGTTCATAAATGTAAAAGTTTGCCATTTCAGACATGATATTTTTTTTTGATTTAAGTCAGAAATCTTAATTATCGACTTTATACACCCTGAAGTTGCAATTTTGATACTGTTACGGGTTCACAACGACAAATTAAAACTCGCAATTGTTGAAAACGATACGTCAATTTATTTCGACAAATTATGTACAAAAACACGCACTTAAACTTACTAATAACTTGGTAATAATTCACTACTATAATCGGTCTATTAACTTACAGCACGTTATCTGTGACTGACTGCCTGGTGCGCGACCCCGGCCCTATATATAGGATCGTCCATCTCTCTCGAACTTTGCGGCAGCCTTCGACGTCGGGAAAGTTCCCGCACTACCGCGACCGCAAGCCACAGACAACGCAACTAAAACCTAGACTAAGAATACAACCTTAAGATAAATCGACCTAATACTACACTAAACCTAAATAAATTCCAATTATAAAATTTAAATAACTTAAATTTGTAACACTATCCTCCTCTTCAGGTTTGATCGTCTCGATCAACATTTCTCAGGTAAGGTTTTAGTCTGTCTAGATGAACAACTTTCATCTTGGACTTCGGGCTTCTCTGGATTCGGTAGACTACATCATTAATTCTCTTAACAACTTTATAGGGCCCTTCCCATGGTGGTGTCAACTTAGGTGATCTTCCTTTCTTGCGTTGAGGATTGTATAGCCAGACTTGATCATTCTCTTTGAACCCTGAAGAGTTTGCTTTCAGGTCATATCTCGCTTTCATGCGGTCACTGGCTATTTCTATTCGCTCTCTAACCACTTCATGGATATCGTGCAGCTTTTGCCTTAAACGTTCGACATAGTCATTAACCTCTAAGTATGCTTCTTCAGGTGAACCAAACATGATATCACATGGTAAACGCAGTTCTCTACCAAACAGGATACTAGATGGAGTAGCTCCTGTCGTATTGTGAATGGCAGTTCTATAGGCCATCAAAAACAATGGAATATATTGGTCCCAATCTGTTTGGTGCTCATCAACAACTTTGCAAAGATGTTCTTCTATTGTTTTATTAAATCTTTCAACCATGCCATCTGACTGCGGATGCAAAGCAGTAGTCCGTGTTTTATGTATTCCTAAAAGGTCACAGAGATTCTGGAAGAGCTTTGATTCAAAGTTTCTTCCTTGATCTGAATGTAGTTCCAAAGGAATGCCAAATCGGCTGAAAACATCATTTACCAGAACTTCTGCAACTGTAGCGGCCTCTTGGTTAGGCAAAGCAAAAACTTCTGGCCATTTGCTAAAATAATCCATGACAACAAGGATGTATTTGTTGCCCTTTTTAGTTTCTGGAAATGGTCCGGCCACATCAATAGCAATGCGTTCGAATGGCAGACCTACGTTATATTGTTTCATTTGACCTCTGGACCTTGTTTTGGGACCTTGGCTGGCTGCACAAGTCGAACATCGGCGGCACCAGTTTTTCACATCTTGAAAGTAATTGACCCAATAAAATCGGTTTCGAATTTTGTCCATGGTTTTATTTATGCCTAGGTGCGCGCCTGATTTTCCACCATGGCATTCGGCCATTATATTGTCTACCATGCTCCTAGGAACCACTACTTGATTAATCACAGTAAGGCCATCGGCACTTTCCCAGGCACGTTTAAGGATGTTTTCTTCTACTATCAGTGAATCCCATTGTGCCCACAGTGATTTGAATATCACCCCTTGGTTTGCGATATCTTGCCATGATGGTCGTGGCTTGTAGGTCCTACATCTTTGTCGTTAAGTTGTGTGGTTCTAATCGAAGCCGACATCCATTCTTCATCTGGTTCTAACTTTATCTGGCGCACGTAGGTAATTCCTTCTTTCTGGTCAATTTTCCTGCAATGTTTACAATCCTCGGGGCAAGGTCTTCTGGACAATGCATCTGCATTATTATGCACCCTTCCCGCTCGGTGCTTAATTTGATAATGGTATTGTTGTAGCTTTTCTATCCATCTCGCGACTTGCCCCTCAGGTTGTTTCATTTTCATGAGCCACTGTAACGCAGCATGATCCGTTCTAATCAGAAACTCTTGTCCGTAGAGATATTTGTGAAAGTGATCTACGGATTTAACTATGGCTAGGAGCTCCTTTCTAGTAACACAATAATTTCTCTCTGGTTTGGATAGCTTCTTGCAGAAAAATTCGATGACCCGTTCTTCTCCATCTTGTACTTGGGAGAGTACTGCTCCTATGCCATCGTTGCTCGCATCAGTATCTAATATGAATTTTCCTTTTGGAATGGGATATGCAAGAATCGGACTAGAACATAATGCTGCTTTTAGTCTTCTAAATGCTTGGTCACATTCGGTATTCCATTTGTAAGAAGCTTTATCTTCTGTAAGTCTATGTAACGGAGACGCTATTTTGGCGAATCCTTCTACAAATCGTCTGTAGTATGTACACAGACCCAAAAAGCTTCTCAATTCATGTTTGTTACGAGGTTGAGGCCATTCTTTTATTGCTTGAAGCTTCTTTTCGTCGGTATGGATGCCTTCTCGGGAAACGACGTGACCCAGGAACTCAACTTTTTCTTGGAACAGAAAACATTTCTTTGAGTTTAATTTAAGATTTGCGTTCCTGATTCTTGAGAATACTTCTCGTAAATTATCTAGATGTTCTTGAAATGATTTCCCCATTACTATGACATCATCCAAATAGACTAGGCAGGTTTTCCAAGTAAGGCCTCGTAGAACGACTTCCATTAGTCTTTCAAATGTAGCTGGGGCATTGCACAGGCCAAATGGCATCACATTAAACTGATAAAGTCCACTTCCAGCAGAGAATGCAGTCTTCTCTTTATCTCTTTCAAAGATTCCTACTTGCCAATACCCACTTTTCAGGTCAAGAGTAGAAAACCAATATGATCCTGCCAACGTTGTTAATGTGTCGTCTATTCTTGGCAGTGGGTAACTATCTTTCTTGGTGACATCGTTAAGTTTCCTGTAGTCGACACAAAATCTAGTACTTCCATCCTTTTTAGTGACCAACACCACAGGAGATGACCAAGGACTTGATGACTCTTCAATAACACCGTCGCTGAGCATTTTATTAATGAGATTGTGAACTTCTTCTTGCTTGGCCATTGGTAGTCTTCTTGGGGGTTGTCTTATCGGTTGGGCATCGCCAGTGTTGATAGCATGTTGAATAAGGTTTGTGCGTCCCGAACTACTCCTAGTTTCGAAGATATTACTTTGTTCTTCTATAAACTCTCTCGCTTTACTATATTCTTCTGGAGTGAGATGTTGCCAAGTTGACTCAAATTGTCGAAGTACCTCCATTGGTAACTTGCTTGTATTCTCGGAAGTTGGCTCTTCACATCTTGTTACTTTCTGTACTGGTTCAAATAATGCTACCACCTCCCCCTTATTAATTTTGACACTATTTGGGAAAATATTGGCGACTCTAATCGGGATGTCTTTATCGGTTTTAACTAGTGATTTTGCAACGAGGTAGGTGTTGGGTGTGTTTTGTTGGCTTATGAGTCCGACGCAGCTTGATGTTTTACTTTCTAGCCTCCCAAAAATTATGGTCTCACTGTTACCGACTAGTCTTGTTGTGCATACTGCCACGACCTTTATTGGTTCTTTATTGAAGTGACTATTTGACAAAATGAACTCTTCATTCCCAAATCTTAGGGTATTAAGTTTATTATCAAACGCAAATCCATGTTTACTTATCAAGTCCATTCCCAAAATAAATTCGTCTTCTATTTCGGCAACCAATACAGTGTGGCGAATCTTCAATCTTCCCAGCTGTAGGTCTATATCTGTCTGCTCCAACACGTCACAGTCTTAAGTGTTATTTTCTTTTCTATTGGTCGAATTTTATATCTCGTTGCAATTTTGAACTTAAGCAATGATATGGCAGCACCAGTGTCTACTGTTATATTAACTTTTCTCCCATTAATGAGTCCGTCGATGTTAAGACTGTCAGCAGTATGTTTTAGGCTCTTAATAGAGTAAATTTTGGGGGCTCTATTCCCATTAGCCAACACCCGCCCCTCTGCGTTGACTAGTTTTAGTTTTCCTGATCTCTTCTTCGGTACTCTGTCCCGCTAGATGGCGAGCGAGACCTTATTTGGACGCGACAATCGCGTTGAATATGCCCTGTACGTCCGCATCTGAAACACTTTACATTTGGAGGGGATCGTCTGCTTTCTTTCAAAGAGTCAATCTTCTCTATCAGTGATTGAAACATTTGGTTTAGCGTTTTTGAGTTGACCTCATGTCCATTGCTCATTTCTTCTCCCTCCTGAATTGAAACAGCTCTTACTTTTGGCCTGGACATATTATTTGATGATTCAATTTCAAGGGCTCGAATCAACACTTCACTGCTGTTATGGAAGCGTTCTCGACGAAGTAACTTTGCTAAGTCCGTGTCTCGTAATCCGTTAATAAAGCGATCTACCGTGAAGGGATCTCTGTAATTTTCTGGCATTTCTGGGTAAGCTAAATACATCAGCCTCCTGATATCTGCTTCATACTCTTGCAATGATTCTCCTGGTCTTTGTTGACGAATATTTCATTCTGACCAATGTAAATTTCGCAAGTGTTCGTCTCCATACCTTCTTTCTAACGCTGCCACTAAAGCATTATAATTCTGTTTTTGTTCGACTGGAATGGACCGTAAAAGTCCCAGAGCAGGTTCTCGTAGAGCTACTAACAAAGCTCTAGCTTTTTCTTCATCATCCCAACCATTTGCAGCAGCGGCAGCTTCAAACTGTTGTTTGTAAGTAGACCAGGAAGACGTACCATCAAAATTTGGAGGCTTAATGTTTTGGTTGGAATTTACAACACATCCTTGAGCTTTTATTTTGTTGTGTTCTTTCTGAAGCTGTATAAACTGTTTTGACATGTCCTGGAATTTTTCTTCTATGGTTTAAAAAAGTTCTTCCCTAACATTCTGTAGTTTGGTCTCCACTTTTTCTTCAACATTTTGTACCTTTTCCTCAACATTTTGTACCTTTTCCTCAACATTTTGTACCTTTTCTTCTACATTCTGCAATTTATTTTGTACCTTTTGTTCCACACTATGCATTCTTTGAGTTATTTCTTCCTTAAGATCTTCGGTTGCACTCTTGAACTCTTCTCTCAGCTGTTCGGAGTTGCTCTTTATTTGATCGAAGTTTTCTTGAATGCCATCTAATCTTTGCTCAAATGTCTGTTTCATATCGTTCTGGTTTTGTTCGATGGTCTGTCTCATATCATTCTGATTTTGTTCAATAGTGTATTTCATGTCGTCCATGGTGTGTTTCATATCGCCCTGGTTTTGTTCAATGGTCTGTTTCATGTCGTTCTGGTTTTGAGCCATTTGAGCTTCTAGAGCCTGCATCATTTTAGTTAAATCTTCCATCTTGGCCGATCCTTGTCTAGTAAGCATCAACTTCCTGATAAATCACTTAAAACCTCTATTTTAGGGCTATAAAGCGAATGTCGAAGTCGGTTTTTCAATATCTCTTCCAATTCTTAAATAGAACCTAATGGAATGTTCTGGAATATACTAGTAGATGCTACTCTTTCTGTTACTAGGCAAATGTGGAAGTCACTTTTTGATTATCTCTTTTGGTTCTCAAATAGACCGTTGTAGAATGTTATGGAATATTCTAGAAATAATTTCTAATTCTTACTTTTAAAATAACTAAGCTACTGTCGAAGTCGGTATTTGTATATCTCTTCTAGTTTTTGAATAGAACGTCGTAGAATGTTATGGAATCTTCTAGAAATTCTTTCTAATTCTTACTTTTGAAATAACTAAACTAATGTTGAAATCGGTATTTGTATATCTCTTCTAGTTTTTGAATAGAACGTCGTAGAATGTTATGGAATCTTCTAGAAATTCTTTCTAATTCTTACTTTTGAAATAACTAAACTAATGTCGAAATCGGTATTTGTATATCTCTTCTAGTTTTTGAATAGAACGTCGTAGAATGTTATGGAATCTTCTAGAAATTCTTTTTAGTTCTTACTTTTGAAATTACTAAGCTAATGTCGAAGTCTCTTTTTGGATATTTCTTCTGGTTTTCGAATAGAGCGTCGTAGAAAGTGATGGAATGTTCTAGAAATTCTTTCTGATTCTTACTTTTAAAATTACTAATATAATGTCGAAGTCGGTATTTGTATATCTCTTCTAGTTTTTGAATAGAACGTCGTAGAATGCTATATAATATTCTAGAAAATCTCTCTAATTATCAATTTTTGGACTGTAAAGTTAATGTCGAAGTCGGTTCTTAAATATCTCTTTTAGTTTTTGAATAAAACAATATCGAACTTCTTCGAATATTCTAGAAAAATCACTTACTGTTTTTCTGTCCAATTGTCCTATCCGGTGGTAATATGTAAGGGTAGTCTTTGCACTATTCACTTCCGAATATTCTGGCAAAATCACTTCCTGTTCTTCTTTTTAATTGTCCTAGCCGGTGGTACTGTGTAAGGATAGTCTTTGCACTATTTATTTCTTTTAATCTCACTTCTGACACCAATTGTTACGGGTTCACAACGACAAATTAAAACTCGCAATTGTTGAAAACGATACGTCAATTTATTTCGACAAATTATGTACAAAAACACGCACTTAAACTTACTAATAACTTGGTAATAATTCACTACTATAATCGGTCTATTAACTTACAGCACGTTATCTGTGACTGACTGCCTGGTGCGCGACCCCGGCCCTATATATAGGATCGTCCATCTCTCTCGAACTTTCCGGCAGCCTTCGACGTCCGGAAAGTTCCCGCACTACCGCGACCGCAAGCCACAGACAACGCAACTAAAACCTAGACTAAGAATACAACCATAAGATAAATCGACCTAATACTACACTAAACCTAAATAAATTCCAATTATAAAATTTAAATAACTTAAATTTGTAACAATACATATCAGTTCATAAATAGAAAACTCTGTCCTTTTGACCGCCATGTAATTTTTTTAAAGTTTGAGTTCATAATTATAATCTGCGACTTAAGCACGCCAAATTTAATACATATTGGTAAATGAATAGGAAATATCGCCATTTTGGATTAATAATTACTTTTTTTCTTATTTCAATACAAAATATTGTTACAACAAATCTATTTTTCTTATTTTGGTCACAAATTATGTCCGATGACAATTGAGTTTTATAAGCATCATTCTGTCTGAAATGGGGACAAAGTTGCGCAGCGCTATGAATTGCAGCAATAAAAAATTAGCTGTGCATTAAAAACAGATGCAAAGGAGTATGTTCCAAAATAACAATTTATGTCGGGGCCTAAATTTAAAGTTACGTCACGAGTCAGCGCCTTATTGTTTTTTACTTAAAACAAAATTTCCTAAAACTGTCTAAGACAGTTGCCCACTTCTTTGGTGTAAAACAACTGTCAAAATGTATCGACGGCGTCTACTAAATACTAGATACTTACTAGTGATAAATACTGCAATTACAATGGTTCAAAGCACATGGATTACTGGATACCAAACACTACACTGCCGTTCTCCATGTCTGTTAAATGTTTTTTATACTTTAGAACATAAAATAATTCGAAAACAGTGAACAAATTAAACATCGATTTTTACCACAGAACACCAAACTAATATAAAAGGTGGGCTCTCATTGCTCAGATACAAACTACTAGAACAAAATAAGAAACTTTCTGTATTATTCATCGTCAGTAGTTTTTATTCAGTATTTTAATTATAAATTACAGCATTTATTTTAGTGTTTTGGAATTTTGTCACTGATATCTAATTGCTTGTATTTTTACTTGTACCTTCACCTTTAAGCATTCTAAAGAAATTCTCATAATAGGGACTTTGAAAGGCTTGAAATGGTTATGGTTATTTTTTGTTATCTTAATTAACGATAACCATAAATTCATGCAGGTCTTAAAAGTCACTTGTCATTCTTATGGGCAATGCTTGTCAGTTGATACATTTCATCGCTGTTTACTTTCTTGATTTTATTGCTATATTATTTATTTTTATTAAAATATAAAAATGGGGGATATAATTGAGTTGGTCTTTGATCGCCGGGAGCCCGGAGGGCTACTGGACAGCCTCAGTAATAACAATAACGAAATGTCAAATAAGCGTTTTAAAATGTTCCTAATGTCCTACGCGAAGGCCGTTTAGGTGGTACAGAAACCACGTGCAAGTGCAAGCAGGCAAAAATGCGTAATTTTGTTCTCGCGGTGCAATTGATTTTTTGGATGTTTAAGATTAGATAGTGGTTTACCGCATATCCGACTATATAATCGATGTAATAATTGTTGATGTATTGTCTCTTTTGTAGTCAGCATCAGTATTACTCCGTAGGAGTAATACTGCAGAACGATATTCAACAGGTCTACAACTTTGTCCCCATTTCAGACAGAATGATGCTTATAAAACTCAATTGCCAGCAGTACCCCCTGATATAAGGCTTATATTTTTTTGTAGTAAAAATATAGCAAATTCATTTTATTTGCATGTTCTGTTAAACTGCAGAGCTCAAACGGCTGATTAAAAACGGCAAACAAAAAATAATTGGTTTTTGCTGACTCCTTGGACCCCCTTCCCCCCCGACCTCCAGGTTCCGCCACTGATAACCATTGTTTTCAGGAAGACTCCATTCAATTCTATTAATAACCGAAAAGAAAATATAGAAAAATACTCTGCCAATATATGGGCCCCTAAGCTCACACTAGATACTATAGTTATAGTGTACGTGTGAGCTAATATAACTAAAAACTGAAATATATTTTATTCAACTCCAGACTAAATTACCTTTCGTTTGATACCACACAAGCCATGTTTTGACTTAAACTCAAATTTTTGAAATCTACCCCCACCCTTAGAAAAAACAAACATGAAAATGTATTTTGTTTAACTCCGAACTCAATTACCTTTCGTTTGATATCACACACGCCATATTTTTACGTAAACTCTAATTTTTTTAATCTACCCCCACCCTTTTTTTAACAAAAATCTATTTTGTTTAACTCCAGACTCAATTACCTTTCGTTTGATATCACACACGCCATATTTTCACATAAACTCTAATTTTTGAAGTATACCCCCACCCTTGTATTTGGCTTGTGTTCGGTGGATTTTGTTCATTTTTAAATCGACTCGAGCCAAGACCCAGCCTAGGTACCAAGTTTCATTGAAATCGGGCAAGCGGTTTTTGAGTTATGCGCGTTGGTCGTTACAGACAGACATACAGACAGACAGACGGCGCGACAAAAAAGTTTCAAAATCATCTGAAACGCAAAGATATATAAAAATTTTTGAAATCGGAGCAACTTTTTTTTTCTCGAAAAAATTAGGATCACTATAGCTCGCACTACTATAGTATAGTATATGTGTGAGCTAATTATTATAAATAATTTGA
This sequence comes from Aspidapion aeneum, assembly GCA_963576565.1. Taxonomy (NCBI): domain Eukaryota; kingdom Metazoa; phylum Arthropoda; class Insecta; order Coleoptera; family Brentidae; genus Aspidapion; species Aspidapion aeneum. Next base: position 56,435,069 of record OY755042.1, read on the forward strand.
TTTGACATTAGTATTTACTAAGATTTCACGAGTAAGGACCAGGTTCATAGACTCATTTATTAACTAATAAAAACATTGTTTTGCTTTTTAAGTAAAAAAAGTTTAAAATTTTGTCAGGTAGTTTTTATTCTAAAACAAAACTTAAATATGACATAAATTATTAAAAATAAAATTTCATTTTTAAACCGATTGACCATTTTAGTATTCACCGACAATAAAACTGGAGTAAATTTCCCCCCGAGAGGTTAAAATATATAAAATCATATAATAATTGTGGCCAATTGTTGGCATAAACAAATATTGTAACATAATTTTAATCGAATTCCATACCGCCCTGTTGTTCGTGAATGACCGAAGAATTTTTTAAATACGAAAATAAAAGCAAAAAACCGTAAAAGCTGTTACACTTTTACCACTTGAACTTAACTTCTTTGACAAAAAAAAAATATAAAATAATGGAAAAAGGGTTATAAATTACGACAATCAACAAGGCAAAAAAGTTGAAATATCTCGGAATCACCACGAAAAATACAAACAGATATACAATTCAGTTCAAAAATTACTACTAGACAAATTGAAAGAAAATAGAGGCCTTGAAAAACTTAAGAACATGGTTTTTGATTAGTGAAGATTTATTTTGCGCAACAACAAACAAAGAAGAAGTGTGTCTCTATTTTTTTTGTATTTTAGGAGAAATTCAACAACGAGGAAGCATTTTGCCTTTCGCTCCAGAAGTATATAGGCCAATGTTGCAAAGACTTCGAGCTGAAGGTATTCAAAGTACTGAAACGTCAAAATTTTTTAGGTAGATCATAGGTAGGTTGATACCAAAAGTTTGGATGTTTATGATAAAATAAAATTATGATAAGTAGGATATTTAAATTTTTTAAAGTTAATTTATATATCATTTGAGCTGACTGACCTAATTATGTAAGTTAATTTAAATCAGGAAATAATATAGCCTCAACAAAAAATATCAATACAAAATTTGAACTCATGGTAAGGTATAACAAATAAAAAGTGAAATTTCGATATAGATTGGTGGCAAATAGTATTAATTAAAAATTATAATTAAACAATTATTACTATTTTCTATTTCCTCTATCTTTTATGGTGAAAACATGAGTATATTTAAAAAAAAACTTGTGTTTTATAATAAATATAGGCAAGGTATAGTATTATTAATAAAAACTTATATTTTAATTTTGTTTCCATTTTATTAAGTTCCTGTATTTGTTGACCTTATTGCAAATTTGTTAGTTTAACAACTGCTCAGTGGTAAGGAGGTATTTGTTTAATATTTTTCTATAATAAAAAACACGAGAATTCTTGTTGCCAAGCTTTACGGTAATGTAATAGGATATATTTTCTTTCAAACGGGGATTAAGTTTGAATTATTTGTTTGATAATTAATTTATGTGTCAATTTTAAAGGCATAAAAAGTTTTAAAAATTCTGCTTTATTAAGATTTGGTTGGTAAAAGGTGGTAAACGTTGTGTATTATGCAAGAGTGTGTTCACTAAAGTATATTTAAACCATTCTTTGCAAAAGTAAGTACATAAACAAATTTTTTGTTTACATACAAATAAACGGAAGAATTGTTGATGTCAAGTTTATTTTTATTCATAAAAACAACTTATTTAACACAATTTCAAGCCGAATATCACTTTATATAATACCTGCAACTCGTTTAGGAATATTTACATTGTTAAATTGGCATTGTGTCATTTTAAACTTTTGCGATAAACAACCTGCCCATGGTATTAAGCTTCCTCTATTAATTCAATTCAAGTTGTTAATTTACTTTAATTTACTATTAATAATTAATAGTTTTCGGTCTTGTTTTAAGTTTAATCCTAAATAATGTTTAAGTTGTTAAGTTTAGTACTTCGAACATTATTTTCTAAGGTTTAGTATTATAAATAAAAAATTTATGTTTTTTTTAAATTGTTTTACTTTTTCGCCAAAGCATCGAAAAAATAATGTTATCTGGCCAAAGGTAAATAAAGTACAGTTAAAAAATAAAGGCCTAAATAGATAAATTAAATAATTAGCAAAGTTTTGAAAGATAGTTGGGACGTGTGTAGGTATAGCAATAAGCACAATTAAGAAATATGTTCCACTAAGCGACAATCGTTTTTGTTTTAAATAAATTCAAATTTTCCGTAATCCAAAGATAGGCTTTTTATACTGTGACACTAAAAAAACCACTGAATAATTAAACAAACATCTGGAAGCAGAACTGTATTTTCCAGCTAGGTAAAACACTGCCCGGTAACTTTTATACAGTGGAGAAGGGGGGGTTCAGAAATAAGAAAATTTTACGTGCGCCACAGTGTTTTAATATCAATGTTTTACAAAGAAGATCTTAATTAAAATACAGTTCAACCCAAACGTTGTAGCCAAACAATGAAATTCTACCTACTTCCGAGGCTCCCAGAGTATTTGTGTAATTCAAAAAAACCAAAAAAAATTGACTAATAAACAAAATAAAATTCTAAAAGATTGGATTAAGATGACAAAACTAGAAGCACTTTACAGGTAGATGGACTCCTTTAACAGGTCATAGTGTACCTACATCTGAGTCAGTAGTGTGAGACTCAGTTATATGAACGATTGAAAAAAATATACTTCCAAAATTATTCTGTCATAGGGGAGATCTGGACCAAATATCCGCTGTCATCATTCTACGTTGGGTAGAATGAGACAGACAGCAATCCAGTCCGAGATCTACCCCATGAGGCAAAACAATGTAAGGAAACCGCTAAAAAAATATAACCTCATCTCTCTTTTGTCGCTGCAAAGTTGGTTCATTGGGTTGTACAAATAACACAAAGATTTAGTTCATCTTGTATAATTAGATCTGAGAAAAATACCAAATAAGTTAGGGCCAAAATAGCAGCGCACTTTAAACTTGACAGGAAAATTGTCCTAAATAAATGAAATGAAGGAAACAAGTCAATTTAGTAAATACGCCGCAAAATTGTGGTTATGACGTCATACCTTTACCTTGCGTTTACAAGAATTTCAAAAGTTGTACTTAATAAAAAATTATATGGAAAATTATAGCAAAAAAATTATATAAAAAGATTATATCAAATGTTGCTTGCTCCTACCTTGGTCCTTGATTATTTTATGTGATTATACATGTGTGTTTTATTCTGTAAACCTGGTGTTGTTCTCCTCCTGCTACTCCTGTTCTGGCTTGTCCGCGCCTCCCCTCGTGCTTGCTTAGCACATGGTGCTAGGGCAGCACATGGTGGTCAAAAAGGTTGTGGGATCCTTGCCCCGAGCGTAAAACCCTGTGGAAAATGAAATGTTTCAGTTTCCTGGAATTCGTCTATTTTGCACGAAGTTTCCCTAGACCGAGTAATTTAATCAAGAACCCCATGTCGACTCAATAAAATAAAGTAGATTTAAACAGATGAACTAAACTAATCCTAGCGTACCTTTCCCAGGGTTACAAGGCTACACCCGGCTTCACACCAGCGTCCAGCACAACTGTCGATGGAATGGACAGGGCTGTAGACAAAGGAGAAAAACAATATATAGTTTTTATCCAAAACGTGGTTTTAAAAAAAATAAAAAAAACTCCAAAAATTACCCATGTCTCTTGTCGAAAAAGTACATTTTACACGAAAAATAATTACAATCTGGGAGGCAAATACCGTCTTGAAGAACTCAAAAAAATAATAAAAAAAAATCTAACTTACCGCTCTTATTTCCCGAAGAAATGGCGTAGGCCGACTTAAATCCCCCTCAAAAGGGTGTGAGCGTCACTTTAGATTCGCCTAAAACAACGACGGCTCACAGTAAACCGTCTGTAGTATAATCCGCAACTACTGCAGTGCCAATAACCACCAAAAACAATGGCGGCACCAACAGACGGCCACCAGCCCAGCCAAAATTCGTTAGGAAAGAGACAAGGCACTCCGTCGAGAACACAAAAATGAAGTGGCCGGAAACCGTTCGAAGATCTGGTGGGGACAGTCACACAGTACCAACCTAATTTTCCCGGTTAAATTCAAATAAGGATGCAAACCTATTTATAAAAAACTTTCTCGCCAAAAAATCACTAAAGCCGGTTGCGACACTGGAGGAAAAAAACCCGCGGTTTTCAAACTAACCAATGAGGAAATACACCAATACTTCCATACCGGTATATACGGGGCAGCATCGACCAAGAAAAATACGTAAAACGCACCTTGAGGTGTTGTCGGATCTATTTCCACGGTTGAAATTTTTATAACAAGGACATCGAGACCCTCCATACATAGACCGAACATTTGCCTACCGGACCCCTGCCAACATAGCAAGTAGAAGGAAAATAACCAGACGGACTATAAGAAGCTCAGCATTGAAACCATCAACTGTAAAATCAATTACTGGAGATCAGAGCTTGCATCAAACCCAGGAATATTCGAACACTCAACTAATTCCCATATGAGTAAAGCTATACTGAGTGTAGAATTTAGTTGTATGTTAGTTACAGTCTTAGTCAAAAGTTTCCTTTGCTCTCTATAAATGTTTTCTCTAAGATTCATATGGTTTAACGCCAGTTTTGTAAAACATTTCTACATTAATAAAGTTGTTTCTGAACCTGAACCTAAAAATACACACTGCACTACTGCTTAAACTCGGCACAAGAGTGTTCAGATGTTAACTCACACGATTTCGTTTATTCTTTTAGTCTTGGTTTTGATCCTTCGTTTATCTCCCATTTACAAAAGTGCATAACTCGTATTTATTTTATCTTCTCCTCATCAAATTAATACAGATATCAAAGGGGGCGGAGCCTCGGTTGTTGCTGGTCGACCTGTGGAGCCAAATATGTTTTCGTGCTATCAAAACTAGCTAATCCGTGAAGGATATGAGGTTCGGATTGTCCCAATATCCTCGAAAATAAACATAAGCGAATGAAATGTTCATCTAAATGTTTCCTTCCTGTTACTGAAACCATTTGTGATGCGGCAACGCCGCCATTCCCCAGCAGAACAGCTGTTTATCTTCGTGAACGTCAAAGAAAATTATGAAATTTCACAGAAAAACAAAACAATCAAAAGTTTTTATGTGATTTACCCGAAACCTGTGATCTTAAATTCCAATTACGATGTCCAGATAATGCGATGTGCGTAGTGTCCACAGTAATTCGATGGAATGCCTCCTTTTAAGGTAATTTCCTAGACACTATATAACCTCCAAACCTAGCTCTATAAAATACCCTTAATTTGTGTACAGAAAGACGAGTCGAAGAGCCTTGATTATTTACCTAAATAAACAAATATGTAACGTTGCCTTAAACGCAAAAATGACACATTACATAATCCCCTCCCAACTTCAAGACGATTAACCTAAAAAGGTTAATCGGAGAGGTCCGCTGCCGACTTAAGGTCTTTGGCATGCCAACTCCCTGGCAGTACTTTACCCGATGGTTCCTGAAGCTCAAATATCCATGGAGAAATTTTATTCCTAATCACATAAGGACCAACGAATTTCGGTGCTAACTTCTTCGAGAAAAACTTCGCAGCATCTGACAACACATAATTTTTCTTCCAAACACGCTGACCCACAGCAAAGTTGGGTACCCTTGTACGCAAATTATACTGAACTACGTTTTTCTCTCCTGCCACCTCTAACCTTCTCTTAACATCAGCATAGAGCTTCCGGAAACCTTCGTTCTTACTTTCAGCTGCGGATTGTACACCATTCTCTTCAGATAACAAAACTGGGTTGAAGTAATCTTTTCCTGATAAACACATATTCCTACCAAAATTAACAAAGAAAGGAGACATCCTGGTTGTCTCATGGGTTGCAGTACGAATCGCGCAGGCAAGTTTATGTATTTGTTCGTCCCACTTCCTGTGGTTGTCTTTCACATAACAACATAACATGGTTTTTAACGTACGATTCGTCCTTTCTGTTGGATTTGCTCTGGGGTGATAATACGGATTATACTGAATTTTAACCTGATAACTCTCAGCAAAACGTTTAAACTCGTTACTTTTGTATTGAGGGCCATTATCACAAAGTATCAAACGGGGTACTCCGAAGACCATAAATACTTGCTCCTCAAGATGCTTGACAACAGCTTGAGTAAGGGCTGTTCGCATTGGAAAAATTAAGGAAAACTTACTCAAATAGTCCGTAACGACGAGAATCCAGCAATTACCCTTTGTCGAACGAGGTAGAGGTCCACATAAATCTGTTGAGATAATTTCCCAAGGACGAGTTGGTTTTGGGTGCGATATCATCTGATCAGATACACCTTGTGTATCACCTTTATGAGCTGCACAGACAAAGCATTTCTTTACAAAAGTTGTCACGTCCTGGCGCATTTTTGGCCAATAATATTTTTCTGTCAGTCTGTGGAAGGTTTTATACACACCCATATGTCCTGCGGTAGGAGGATCGTGAGCTTCTCCAATAATTCTACGCCTATGATCTTTGGGGACTACCTCTTTCCAATATTCGTTAGATGGTGAAAGTTGAGGGTATTCTTGTTTGACATATTTATACAACTTATTATCAGTGTATCTCCAATTCATAAATTTTAACGGTGATTCTACGACCCTCTTTACCATCTTTTGGTACCATCGATCTTTAATTGCTGTTGAAACGTCTCTGGGCTGCGAAATTGTATCAATCATAGGTACGAGACAACATGTCCGGGACAACTAAATCTTTCCCTTTCCGATGGATTACTTCAAAGTCATATTGCTGCAGTTTTACAGACCAACGAGCAAGTCTTCCACTGGGCTCTTTCAAGCTATGAAGCCATTTTAAACTAAAATGATCTGTTATAACCTTAAATGAGATCCCCTCAATATATGGCCGGAGCTTCTCTATCGCCCAAACCAATGCCAAACATTCTCGCTCGGTGGTCGTGTAAACACGTTCTTGCTTAGTCAAAGATCGACTCAAATAGCAAATGACTTTGTCTCCTTCAGGATAAGGTTGCGTTAAACATGCTCCTATTCCATATCCTGAGGCGTCTGTTTGAATGACAAATTCCTTGGTATAATCTGGACATGTAAGAATCGGTGCAGTCACTAAAAGTTCCTTAATCTTAATAAATGCTTTTTCGCAGTCTGGAGTCCAATCGAACTTTTGATTTTTCTTAGTTAGAGCTGTAATTGGAGCTATTATCGCTGAAAAATTCTGTATGAAACGTCTATTGTACCTACAACTCTACGAACTTCTCTGACAGTTCTTGGCCTCTGGAGCTCTAACATGGCTTTAATTTTATTAGGGTCAACTCGGATGCCTCGACGGTCCACTACGAATCCTAAGTAAGTCATTTCTGGCCTACACAGTTGGCATTTCTCCCAACTTACCGTTATCTTTGCATTCTGCAATCTTCGTAGGACTTCCTCAAGAATTCTAAGATGTTCAGAAAAGCTCTGTGTGACAATTACGAGGTCATCGAGATATACGTACACGTAGGGGTCTAAATCGTTTCCTATGATGCTATCTATGAGTCTCTGCCAAGTTGCAGGTGCAAAAGGTAAACGCTTAAATTGAAAGAGACCTCGTCGACAGATGAATGCTATTAGTGGCTTCGATGATTCTTCCATTGGTACTTGCCAATAAGCGCTTTCGATATCTAAAGTTGACAAGTATTTAGCATCTTTTAACTTGTCCAGAGTCTCAGATACGAGTGGTAAAGGATAACTATCACGCGCCGTCACTGAGTTCAATTTGCGGTAGTCTACGCAGAACCGATATTTCTTTGTGTTTTTCTTTTGTACCATTACCACTGGTGAAGCCCATGAACTACTACTCCGTTCTATTACATCTAGTTTTAGCATTTCGTCGATTTCGTCATCAATAAGTTTTTGAATAACCGGTGAGACCTTATATGAACGCTGTCTTATCGGCGCATGGTGCTAGGGCAGCACATGGTGGTCAAAAAGGTTGTGGGATCCTTGCCCCGAGCGTAAAACCCTGTGGAAAATGAAATGTTTCAGTTTCCTGGAATTCGTCTATTTTGCACGAAGTTTCCCTAGACCGAGTAATTTAATCAAGAACCCCATGTCGACTCAATAAAATAAAGTAGATTTAAACAGATGAACTAAACTAATCCTAGCGTACCTTTCCCAGGGTTACAAGGCTACACCCGGCTTCACACCAGCGTCCAGCACAACTGTCGATGGAATGGACAGGGCTGTAGACAAAGGAGAAAAACAATATATAGTTTTTATCCAAAACGTGGTTTTAAAAAAAATAAAAAAAACTCCAAAAATTACCCATGTCTCTTGTCGAAAAAGTACATTTTACACGAAAAATAATTACAATCTGGGAGGCAAATACCGTCTTGAAGAACTCAAAAAAATAATAAAAAAAAATCTAACTTACCGCTCTTATTTCCCGAAGAAATGGCGTAGGCCGACTTAAATCCCCCTCAAAAGGGTGTGAGCGTCACTTTAGATTCGCCTAAAACAACGACGGCTCACAGTAAACCGTCTGTAGTATAATCCGCAACTACTGCAGTGCCAATAACCACCAAAAACAATGGCGGCACCAACAGACGGCCACCAGCCCAGCCAAAATTCGTTAGGAAAGAGACAAGGCACTCCGTCGAGAACACAAAAATGAAGTGGCCGGAAACCGTTCGAAGATCTGGTGGGGACAGTCACACAGTACCAACCTAATTTTCCCGGTTAAATTCAAATAAGGATGCAAACCTATTTATAAAAAACTTTCTCGCCAAAAAATCACTAAAGCCGGTTGCGACACTGGAGGAAAAAAACCCGCGGTTTTCAAACTAACCAATGAGGAAATACACCAATACTTCCATACCGGTATATACGGGGCAGCATCGACCAAGAAAAATACGTAAAACGCACCTTGAGGTGTTGTCGGATCTATTTCCACGGTTGAAATTTTTATAACAAGGACATCGAGACCCTCCATACATAGACCGAACATTTGCCTACCGGACCCCTGCCAACATAGCAAGTAGAAGGAAAATAACCAGACGGACTATAAGAAGCTCAGCATTGAAACCATCAACTGTAAAATCAATTACTGGAGATCAGAGCTTGCATCAAACCCAGGAATATTCGAACACTCAACCAATTCCCATATGAGTAAAGCTATACTGAGTGTAGAATTTAGTTGTATGTTAGTTACAGTCTTAGTCAAAAGTTTCCTTTGCTCTCTATAAATGTTTTCTCTAAGATTCATATGGTTTAACGCCAGTTTTGTAAAACATTTCTACATTAATAAAGTTGTTTCTGAACCTGAACCTAAAAATACACACTGCACTACTGCTTAAACTCGGCACAAGAGTGTTCAGATGTTAACTCACACGATTTCGTTTATTCTTTTAGTCTTGGTTTTGATCCTTCGTTTATCTCCCATTTACAAAAGTGCATAACTCGTATTTATTTTATCTTCTCCTCATCAAATTAATACAGATATCAAAGGGGGCGGAGCCTCGGTTGTTGCTGGTCGACCTGTGGAGCCAAATATGTTTTCGTGCTATCAAAACTAGCTAATCCGTGAAGGATATGAGGTTCGGATTGTCCCAATATCCTCGAAAATAAACATAAGCGAATGAAATGTTCATCTAAATGTTTCCTTCCTGTTACTGAAACCATTTGTGATGCGGCAACGCCGCCATTCCCCAGCAGAACAGCTGTTTATCTTCGTGAACGTCAAAGAAAATTATGAAATTTCACAGAAAAACAAAACAATCAAAAGTTTTTATGTGATTTACCCGAAACCTGTGATCTTAAATTCCAATTACGATGTCCAGATAATGCGATGTGCGTAGTGTCCACAGTAATTCGATGGAATGCCTCCTTTTAAGGTAATTTCCTAGACACTATATAACCTCCAAACCTAGCTCTATAAAATACCCTTAATTTGTGTACAGAAAGACGAGTCGAAGAGCCTTGATTATTTACCTAAATAAACAAATATGTAACGTTGCCTTAAACGCAAAAATGACACATTACATAATCCCCTCCCAACTTCAAGACGATTAACCTAAAAAGGTTAATCGGAGAGGTCCGCTGCCGACTTAAGGTCTTTGGCATGCCAACTCCCTGGCAGTACTTTACCCGATGGTTCCTGAAGCTCAAATATCCATTGAGAAATTTTATTCCTAATCACATAAGGACCAACGAATTTCGGTGCTAACTTCTTCGAGAAAAACTTCGCAGCATCTGACAACACATAATTTTTCTTCCAAACACGCTGACCCACAGCAAAGTTGGGTACCCTTGTACGCAAATTATACTGAACTACGTTTTTCTCTCCTGCCACCTCTAACCTTCTCTTAACATCAGCATAGAGCTTCCGGAAACCTTCGTTCTTACTTTCAGCTGCGGATTGTACACCATTCTCTTCAGATAACAAAACTGGGTTGAAGTAATCTTTTCCTGATAAACACATATTCCTACCAAAATTAACAAAGAAAGGAGACATCCTGGTTGTCTCATGGGTTGCAGTACGAATCGCGCAGGCAAGTTTATGTATTTGTTCGTCCCACTTCCTGTGGTTGTCTTTCACATAACAACATAACATGGTTTTTAACGTACGATTCGTCCTTTCTGTTGGATTTGCTCTGGGGTGATAATACGGATTATACTGAATTTTAACCTGATAACTCTCAGCAAAACGTTTAAACTCGTTACTTTTGTATTGAGGGCCATTATCACAAAGTATCAAACGGGGTACTCCGAAGACCATAAATACTTGCTCCTCAAGATGCTTGACAACAGCTTGAGTAAGGGCTGTTCGCATTGGAAAAATTAAGGAAAACTTACTCAAATAGTCCGTAACGACGAGAATCCAGCAATTACCCTTTGTCGAACGAGGTAGAGGTCCACATAAATCTGTTGAGATAATTTCCCAAGGACGAGTTGGTTTTGGGTGCGATATCATCTGATCAGATACACCTTGTGTATCACCTTTATGAGCTGCACAGACAAAGCATTTCTTTACAAAAGTTGTCACGTCCTGGCGCATTTTTGGCCAATAATATTTTTCTGTCAGTCTGTGGAAGGTTTTATACACACCCATATGTCCTGCGGTAGGAGGATCGTGAGCTTCTCCAATAATTCTACGCCTATGATCTTTGGGGACTACCTCTTTCCAATATTCGTTAGATGGTGAAAGTTGAGGGTATTCTTGTTTGACATATTTATACAACTTATTATCAGTGTATCTCCAATTCATAAATTTTAACGGTGATTCTACGACCCTCTTTACCATCTTTTGGTACCATCGATCTTTAATTGCTGTTGAAACGTCTCTGGGCTGCGAAATTGTATCAATCATAGGTACGAGACAACATGTCCGGGACAACTAAATCTTTCCCTTTCCGATGGATTACTTCAAAGTCATATTGCTGCAGTTTTACAGACCAACGAGCAAGTCTTCCACTGGGCTCTTTCAAGCTATGAAGCCATTTTAAACTAAAATGATCTGTTATAACCTTAAATGAGATCCCCTCAATATATGGCCGGAGCTTCTCTATCGCCCAAACCAATGCCAAACATTCTCGCTCGGTGGTCGTGTAAACACGTTCTTGCTTAGTCAAAGATCGACTCAAATAGCAAATGACTTTGTCTCCTTCAGGATAAGGTTGCGTTAAACATGCTCCTATTCCATATCCTGAGGCGTCTGTTTGAATGACAAATTCCTTGGTATAATCTGGACATGTAAGAATCGGTGCAGTCACTAAAAGTTCCTTAATCTTAATAAATGCTTTTTCGCAGTCTGGAGTCCAATCGAACTTTTGATTTTTCTTAGTTAGAGCTGTAATTGGAGCTATTATCGCTGAAAAATTCTGTATGAAACGTCTATACCAGGAAATTGTACCTACAACTCTACGAACTTCTCTGACAGTTCTTGGCCTCTGGAGCTCTAACATGGCTTTAATTTTATTAGGGTCAACTCGGATGCCTCGACGGTCCACTACGAATCCTAAGTAAGTCATTTCTGGCCTACACAGTTGGCATTTCTCCCAACTTACCGTTATCTTTGCATTCTGCAATCTTCGTAGGACTTCCTCAAGAATTCTAAGATGTTCAGAAAAGCTCTGTGTGACAATTACGAGGTCATCGAGATATACGTACACGTAGGGGTCTAAATCGTTTCCTATGATGCTATCTATGAGTCTCTGCCAAGTTGCAGGTGCAAAAGGTAAACGCTTAAATTGAAAGAGACCTCGTCGACAGATGAATGCTATTAGTGGCTTCGATGATTCTTCCATTGGTACTTGCCAATAAGCGCTTTCGATATCTAAAGTTGACAAGTATTTAGCATCTTTTAACTTGTCCAGAGTCTCGGATACGAGTGGTAAAGGATAACTATCACGCGCCGTCACTGAGTTCAATTTGCGGTAGTCTACGCAGAACCGATATTTCTTTGTGTTTTTCTTTTGTACCATTACCACTGGTGAAGCCCATGAACTACTACTCCGTTCTATTACATCTAGTTTTAGCATTTCGTCGATTTCGTCATCAATAAGTTTTTGAATAACCGGTGAGACCTTATATGAACGCTGTCTTATCGGCGCTGCATCTGTTGTAATCTTGTGTTCTACCCTGTCTGTACATCCTAGTGAGTGACCCATAATAGTCTTATATTTATCGACCAATTCCTCTAGTCGTTCTGATTCATAAGGCGTAAGAGTAGTTTGTTGGTCTGATGTTTCTAAAGAACAAATCACATCTTTATTATCGGCAAAGCGCCACTCATTAGTACTTAAGTTCGGTACTATACCCATCGAAATCCAAAAATCTAATCCTAAAATCAAAGTGTGCGGCAACTCAGGAACGACGACGACCTCTATTAACCTAAATTTATCTTGAACTCGCATAGGAAGCTGCACTGTCCCAATACTACTCGTGCTTTGACCATTTGCCACAATACAACTCGTCTTCTTTGTCGTATCAAGTGAAAAACCAAACCTCTCGATGATTGACCAACCATGATTCCCTAAAAAGGTACGTGAAGCCCCGGAATCCAATAAACCTAATAACTTATTTCCGAGCACATCCACTTCTAAATAAGGTCTCTCATCTTTACGAGCATGACTTATCACATAATCTAAGACGTTCGTTAGCCTATCGGTCGATGCTTGTTCAGGCTGACTTGAAGGTCGACCGCCTACGAGCGCCTGGGTCCGTTTCCCTGACGATTACAATTACGACATTCTCTTACTGTAACCCCTGCCTGTCCACACGAATAACATTGCTTACCTCTAGCTAATGCGCACCCGATTGCCATGTGCCCTGTTTGGTTGCATCTATAACAACCAACGTCCCTGTTCGCCCTACCAGGTCTAGCACCTTGTGGTGGTTGTCTATCCCTATCATTTTCACTAGACTGACCACTAGCTGGTTGCTGTCTATCTCTATCAGCTCTAGCAGCGAAATTGCTTGCTGGCTGTTGCCTATCTCTGTCAAATCTATCAGCATGATGATTTGAATTCCGTTGGTTAGATGTCGCGGTACTTGATATTTGAATTGCACTGACTTCTGTTGGAAAATCGTCACTGTCGCTCTCTACGTCAACGTAGGCCAAGTCGATTGATTGGTTTTTCCTAGGAGTAAAATTCTCCTCCTCTAAACCATATCTCTGGTCTGTTCTACGACACAAATTTTTTAAATGTGATAGGCTGTTGACCTCAGTAGCAATCAACCCATTTTTATAGATGTCCGCGATATTTCTGAAGACGATAGCTAATTTTGCCTCTTCGGAAACAGGACAGCCAAGTCTTTGGAAGTATGTGTTCATGACAGCAATGTAGGTCTTTATAGACTCTCCAGGGCCTTGTTTACGTTTTTGAATTTCCTGAATTTTCCCGCTGAAAAATAGCTTCTCGCCATATGAAGAAGGAAGATACTCTGCCATGAACCTCTGTTCCAGCTGTTCCCATGTATGGACTTCTCTTCGAACATCTTTATAAAAAGTATAGGCTGACTTTTCAAAAAGATCAATGCCTGAGTTCAGTAACACCTTTTTGCTAACTCCTCTAGCCTGACTCAACTCGTCCACTCTCTCAAAAAATGCGGTGACGGAGATCGTACCCCTCTCGCCTGTAAACTTAAGGTTCCATTTATGCGGAGGTACAGGTGCAACGTGATATGAGGTACCAGGATCACTTGACATTGGTACTGGCGACGAACATGAAAATGGTCGTGACTGAGCAATTGGTGCTATGCTACTTTGGAGGGCAGCTAAACTCAAAGGAACGGTAGACGGTTGTTGATAATGAAAAGCTGATGCACCGTCATTCTGAATTAGCATTGGGGGTGGTGCCTGTATTGGTGCTTGAGTTGGGTTCGCTAGCACTTGCATTTGCACTGGAGCAATGACCGACGGTTGGTTCGTAGGCTGTTGAGCTGTTTGTGTGCTCGAGTGCTGTGGTTGCGGTAGTTGAGACTGGCTGGAAAAGTTGCCAACATTTGTCGAGTGGTCTGAGCTTCGACTCGTTGATTGGGTTTCAGATGCTTCATCATCATCTGAGGTAACGCCAACTCTTAGTAAATCTGTTGCTTGGCTCTGCAATCTCCCAATCAAACTCAAGGTTTCCGCAACCAGTATGCCTTTTGTTTGACTTTCTTCAAAGTTTGACGGATTCATGTTATTTATCCTGGCTAACACATGTTCCAACCTTACAGCGATTTTCCTAAACTCTCCCCCTTTGCTCGTACCAGAGAACTTCTCTACCAGCGGTACCAGACTATCAAGCTTCTTCATGCAGCTAAAAGCATCCTGGCCAAATTTAAAGGGATACGGAGGGTATCTCATACTTCCATCAGTCCTTTCTCTCTGTCTAATCAGTATGAGCTGTTGCTTCATCTCTTCCACCGATCCAATGGCTATGCCTCTCCATGTTAATTCGTAGATTAACTCGTCCTTGACTAAGTAGCTTATGTCAGACAATCGACTCAAAGAAATAGCCATGGTGCCTTTTATATTCAAACTTTAAACTTTAATTAAAACTGTTAATTATACCTCCCAATTATAAAAACTAAACCACGCAATAACAAACACAAAGTTCACTTTCAATTCACTAGTGAAAATCACTATAAATTTTCTCACAACTGTAGAAAATATAAAACTTAAATACGGGCAGACGCGAACAAAATCGAAGAACACCGGAGCAGTAAGAAAATAAAATTTATTTGCATTTAAAAATGTCATCATAGTTTATAATAATTATTTGCACAACCAACCATGACGTCCAACCCTGCAGAGAGGAATAACTACTTAAATCCTAAATTAGAATTAACAAGTAGCCATAACAAAAGTTAAAAAAAATAAAAGAGAGACAAGAGCTTTGGCAGTGTTCAGGTCTTATGTTCCACTCCTGCGTGAGTAAAACAAAAAAAAAATAATTGCGCTTATCCTAGCTGAACTGGATTAAAATTAAAGTTAAGTGATGTTTGTTTACCTCAGCAACCGAATAGGTAAATTTATGCCTAAATGAAACGTACAACAGACTACCTATAACGAAAAATCCCAAAGCTGTTGTACACAGTTAAAGCTAGGGTATACTCCTGCTATTGCAGAACGGCTCCACAAATAAACTCCTCAAAAAAAACCCAAATCGCCGTCTACAATGATTTTTCTCAAAAGAATAAATCAAAACCCACTTTAACCTGCTTACCTATTCTGAAGTTACACGAACCATGCATTGCTTAAGGCAACATCATCCCTTAATATATACGTGAACGCAATAAACATCGGAACAGATGTTCATGTTATAGAAATCGTAAAATATGCTCAATTAAAAAAAAATCCGCTCGCTAAAATTGCGTCGAATTAGCCTAGTAAGGATGTTGTGTGTAATTAAAAAATTAGAAGAAAATTTTTAAAAAAATTACCGATGGTACAAAAATTTTTTTTACCGAAATAACGTCTTGGTAGGACTGCAACTCTCTAATAATCGTTAAAATAAAATTCCCAAAATTTTAACTAAATTGATGCAAACCATGGTCAAGAAGACCCTAGGATCGTACCGTGTCCAAAAAAAAAAAATTTAAAAATTAATTAGTGGCTCGTTAAAATTTTCAAAATATTACTCTACCCTGATAGGTGGTTTGGAGTAGGGAGAAAAAAATTAAAACAAATGATGATAGGTTGTTAAAACGCGAGGGTTCAAAATGAAATTATTTTAATTCAGAAAAAAATATATTTAAATAAACTGGTAAAAGAATTGTAGGGCAAGGTACTACTATGCACCCAAAAAAAAATTTTGCAACAAGAAAATCAAGTTTCCCTCCTAAAAAAAATTTTTTAAAAAAATATTTAAAAAAAAATTTTCAAAAAAAAATTAAAAATGTTTAAGTGGGGTTGCAGCTCCCATTAGTGAACCTTAAAATTTTTTTTTATAAAATCAACACCAGAAAAATCTTATTCGAGTTGTCATGCAACAGTTTTTGTTCTTTTCCTTTAAAAAATAGTTGTAGATTTCCCTTCCTCTCCCAAAACTGTGTGAATGTGGAAAGTGAATGAGCTAGAAAAATTAATTTACTATACAAAAAAAATATATTGAAAATTAAATTTACTTAAGAATCATAAAGTACAAAAAATCGTAATTGCAAAAAAACCAATCAGTTCAGGAAAAGTTAAAAAAATATTCATGCTCCAAAAAAACAAACGATGTTAGTATATTTGTTTAAAATTATTACTTAAGGAAATAAGCAACGTTAGTACTTATTTACTGTACCACTATAATGTGAAGAACCTAAGTTTTAAACTTTGCACTCAACCCCGTAAAGAATCATCTTGTGTGCACTTTCAGAAAACAACTATGAAAACAATTCCAAGGTTCACCTATAAGAACGTTGTAAAACTAAATCTGCCTACTCAAGTGTTACACTTTACACACAACATCTAATCAAAAAAAAATTTACTGCTTAATGCATTCTCAGATCCTTATTCCCGGTGTTCACGAGATATAAAATTAAGTTGGGCCCTTTCCACAACTATTAGTCAAAGCAAAATTACCAAATGTCCAAGGGTTAATGAGACCCTATCACTTACAAATGACATTTTGAAATGAAACAGTTGGGAATAATCCTTCGTAACAACCAGACAACAAAAATCAAGAAGCCAAAAACTATTGCATTAATTTTAAAAGAGCATAATAACCCCCCGGTCCCAAATAAACTTTTGTTATGTCAACAAAACTCGGCCTAAAACCAAAAAACTTTTTATTAGACATTTCCCCTATTTCCTAAGTATAATGTCAATAACCCAAAAACTTGTGATTTCCATTCCAATCCCATCTGGACCCTATATATTTTTTAAACGGTCAAACGCCCACAGGCGAAACAATATCTTATTTCAAAGAAAGGTGATGATATTTTGAAGCACCCTGTGTGAATAGGACACTATTATGGAAAATTGTTCAGATCAGTGTTCTTACTAATTTTTAACCTAAATATATCTAGTTCCCTCATGTGCATGTTACTATTTTAATTCCTATCATAACCAAACAGATCACAAAATTTGTCTTTCTCCGCAAATCTGCAATGTCCTGGAAGATGTGAGATTCAGCCTGTAGGCCAAATTTGGATGTATTTTAATTTAGCGAAAACCGAAGTTGCGAAATCCTAAAAAGATTAGTAGGAAGCCCTCGTTCAACGGTTTCTACACTCCGAACCAAAGATTTATTCCACTTCCACCCAGCTCGCGAGAGAAATAAAACCCTAATTATTGCAATATAAAAGGTAGCTAGCTCCTTTACACCCTGTAAAACTATCAGATTAAAAAAAAAAAATAGATGCCCTCATCAATGTTTAGTCGCATCAAAGAAAACCTATTGTTTTTAAATTTATTCTTAGGTTGAAATCTTTTTTAAAAATCAATGATCTTAAATTTATTGTTTAACCTGAACACTTTCCCATTTATTCCACAACAGTGTATTGTAATTTAAAAATTTGCTTCATTATTTGAGGTCATCAGTATGAAATTATTTTAAAATTTAAAAAAAATGAAATGAAAAAAAAACTTATTTCCCAATTGTTCACAACTTTCAAGTTTTTATCCCTAAATAGGTACTTTCTTAGTCTAACACCATCCATCGTTATCCAACATAACGCTTTATTTCAGAAGCAACAAAACGAAGATGAAGTGAAAAAGCTAAGCAAGTAAGTTGTAAGTTGAGTTACAATGGGCGCAGATGTAAGGCCCCTTTAAATACACGCCACTGTCCTGAAATGTAGACTATCAAAAAAAAATCTGAAGACTAGTCTAGCTGCCGTCAAACAAATTTTAGCATGTAATAAAATAATTCATATTACACCAGTATCCTCAAAAACAAAACGTTTTTTTTTATAAGACCCAAACACCTAACCAATAAATCTTGTTATTTAAAACTATGATTTGGAAGTAAAAGATTTATTTATTCCTGCCTGATCAACTAAGACAAAAAAAGTTCACCTTTTGTTGTGACTCAAGAAATTCCTGTTTGGTCCCCCAAAAAAAAATATAACCTGTCTGGTCACCCTTTAAAACTACGACCACTATACAACCCGTTTTGACCAAAACAAGAATTCGAGAAGTTATGTTTACAGAAAAAAAACATAATCTTTTTAAGAAAGATTAAATTATTTTAAAAAAATAAAATTTTGAAATATTTTTACCAATTTCCACCGCCTAGCATTTATATTTAGTTGAAAGTCCCTCTTAAATTCACTGACCAATTTTACGGCCTCAAAATGACATTACTTAAAAAAATTACTGAACTTTACAAATGAACTAAAAAAAATCAAAAAAATCTTATATCTATATCTGTCTCAGTTAAACATTTCTTTTGTGGTATTATATCTAGGTGGGCTTCAAATTCATCTTCTCTGTATTTAATCCGGAGCAGGCAAAACTTCTCAAGGCTCAAACATAAATGTTTGCTCTCCATTGGCCATGACCAAGTTATGACATGAACGCAGAAAAAAATACAGAAAAAATAATTGTGAACTAGAAAAACTTTAATTGATAGAAATACCCGTAGGTCATTTTTAAAAAAATGTACTCCAAAGCCCAACGCTGTATTTTCTACCAAAAAAAATTTGACCAGTCACGAAAACACAACTAGACAACTAGACTCGGCAAACAAAGCCCTAAAAAACTGCCCCAAAAAATGTTTACTGGACTTCTGGCGTTGATGTTCAGCCAATGTGTTGCTCTAGGGATTTTAGCCTTGTGTTTTCTAACCTCCCGAGCCGACACTAGTAGTAGTACCCTCCTCTGACCCGATGTAACTGAGTGACGTAAGATCTTAATTGTCATCAACAGTTACCACCAAAAAACAAGAAAAGAAAATGACAAAGCAAAATAAACTCATTTTCCTTTTCTTTCATTACTAATTAATACTCTCAACTAAACAAAGCTACCAGCTGTTAAGCTATATTTACTTTAAAACAACTCAGCCAAGAAAAATTTGTGTGAAACTCTGTAAAAATATTCCAATTTCCCACAAAAAATTAAAATCACCAAAAAAAAATAACTTGTAATACTAAATAAATTGACTGCACTAAAAAATAATCTGTGAAACAATTTCTATCTTATCACAACCAGGAAATAATAACATATAAATAAATGAACCTGCAAAAAAAATTGTCAGAAAAACACACTACCTATGTCATATATTTAAAACATAAAAAGACCATGTCTGGAGGTCCATCCACCTATAAATCAACAAAAAAAATTGAAGTAAATTTACATTACTGTGTTTATTTTTCTTTAAAAAAAATTAAAACGTGTTTTTCCTACAAAAAAACTTTAAAGAATTAATAAAAACTCCCATGTTTTTTATCTACTTATTCTTCCTTAATAAATAAAAATGAATCTTTTATTTTCCAAGAAAAAACCTGTGAAGATAAGCTAACAAAAACCTATGAGAATTACTAAACCAACAAAACGAATTCCAAATCAACGCTTAAATATTCCCAAAAAAAATGTTTAAATAATGTTATCAAAACCAATGATGATGAAAAATCTTGTTTTTTATTAAAAAAGTGATTAGGTGTCAAAAACACCGACAGCCACTGAAAGCCTTTAACCTGGCTATGGCTGTAGCAAAAAAAATTTTTCAAAAAATTCAAAAAAAAGTTTTTTCTTTTTTTTTTCCAAATTAAAAAAAAACAAAAAAAATTACATCAGATGTTAAAAAACTAGCCAAAAACTCACGTAAGGCTTCAATTTGTGACACTAAAAAAACCACTGAATAATTAAACAAATATCTGGAAGCAGAACTGTATTTTCCAGCTAGGTAAAACACTGATATGCCCGGTAACTTTTATACAGTGGAGAAGGGGGGGTTCAGAAATAAGAAAATTTTACGTGCGCCACAGTGTTTTAATATCAATGTTTTACAAAGATCTTAATTAAAATACAGTTCAACCCAAACGTTGTAGCCAAACAATGAAATTCTACCTACTTCCGAGGCTCCCAGAGTATTTGTGTAATTCAAAAAAACCAAAAAAAATTGACTAATAAACAAAATAAAATTCTAAAAGATTGGATTAAGATGACAAAACTAGAAGCACTTTACAGGTAGATGGACTCCTTTAACAGGTCATAGTGTACCTACATCTGAGTCAGTAGTGTGAGACTCAGTTTGTGGCCTATTAAAATGCGTTGTATGCCATTTGTGGCAGCTTAAAGACGTTGCCGCCATTTTGTGACACAAAAAACCCACTGAATAATTAAACGAATATCTGGAAGCAGAACTGTATTTTCCAGCTAGGTAAAACATTGATATGCCCGGTAACTTTTATACAGTGGAGAAGGGGGGTTTAGAAATAAGAAAATTTTAAGTGCGCCACATTATTTAATACCAATGTTTTACAAAGAAGATCTTAAATAAAATACAGTTCAACCCAAACGTTGTAGCTAAACAATGAAATTCTACCTACTTCCGAGGCTTCCAGAGTATTTGTGTAATTAAAAAACCAAAAAAAAATTGACTAATAAACGAGATAAAATTCTAAAAGATTTTTAACTGAATCAAAATGACAAAACTAGAAGCACTTTACAGGTAGATGGACTCCTTTAACAGGTCATAGTGTACCTACATCTGAGTCAGTAGCATAGGACTCAATTATATGAATGAGTGTAAAAAAAAATATACTTCCAAAATCGTTCCATCATAGGGGAGATCTGGACCAAATATCCGCTGTCATCATTCTACGCTAGGTAGAATGAGACAGACAGCAACCCAGTCCGAGATCTACCCCATGAGGCAAAACAGTGTAAAGAAACCGCTAAAACATGTAATCTCATCTCTCTTTTGTCTCCGCAAAGTTGGTCATTGGGTTGTACAAATAACGCAAAAATTTAGTTCATCTTGTGTATTTTAAGGGCTGAAGTTAAGATTAGAAACATGAAATATGCTAAAAAAAATAAAACAAGTTCGGGCCAAAATAGCAAGGCACTCCAAATTTCACAGGAGAAATTGTCTTAAATAAATGAAATGAAGGAAGACAAGTCAATCTAGTAAACACGCCGCAAAATTGTGGTTATGACGTCATACCGTTACCTTGCGTTTACAAGCAATTTTGGAATTATACTGTAAAAAATTATATATGAAAAGAAATTATGTTGAAAAATTATATCAAATGATTATGTCTAAAGGCTTGCTCCTACCTTGGTCCTTGATTATTTTATGTATAAATGTGTGTTCTAGTTTGTAAACCTGGAGTTGTCCAGACACCTCCTCACTGCTACTGCTGCTCCTGGTTTGCCCGCGTCTCCCCTTGTGCTCGCTTAGCACATGGTGCTAGGGCAGCACATGGTGGTCAAAAGGCTGTTGGCTTCTTGCCTGAGCGTAAAACCCTGTGGAAAATGAAATGTTTCAGTTTCCTGGAGAACCCCATGTCGACTCAATAAAATACAGCAGATTTAAACAGATGAACTAAAATAACCCTACGTACCTTTCCCAGGGTTACAACTGGCTCGTCCGGCTTCCCACCAGCGTCCAGCACCGCTGTCGATGGAATGGACAGGGCTGTAGACAAAGGAGAAAAACAATATATAGTTTTTATCCAACACGTGGTTAAAAGAAAAATATAAAAACGCCAAAAATTCCCCACGTCTTTTGCCAAAAAAAAAGTACATTTCACACGAAAAATAATTACAATTTGGGAGGCAAATATTATCTTGAAGAGTCCTCAAATAATAAAAAAAATAAAATCGAACTTACCAATGCTCTTCCCCGTACAAATGGCGTAGGCCGACTTAAAATCCCCTCAAAAGGGTGCAAGCGTCACTCTAGATTACGCCTAGACACGACGGACTCACTTCTACAGTTTCTGGGATATCTCCTGCAATTCGCTGCAGTGCCAAAAACCAAAAACAAAGGCGATCCCAGAAACTGTTGTCGACCCAGCCAAAATTTGTTAGCCACAGACCAGGCAGAACACAAAAAATGAAGTGGCCGGAAACCGTTTTTCAAATGTGGTGGGGAGTGGGGACAGTAAAACGAGACTGGAAGAAAAGACCCGCGGTTTTCAAACTAACCAATGAGGAAATACAGCAATAGTTCCATACCGGTATGTAGGGGCCAGCACTGACCAAGGGGACATTGAAAGTATGTAAAACGTGCATTGAGGTGTTGTCGGATCTATTTCCACGGTTGAAATTTTTATAATAAGGACGTCGAGACACCCTCCATACATAGACCGAACATTTGCCTACCGGACTCCCGCCAGCATATCAAGTAAGAGGAAAATAACCAGACGGACTATAAGAAGCTCAGCATTGAAACCATCAATTGTAAATTCAATTACTGGAGATCAGAGCATGCAGCAAACCCAGGAATATTCGAACACTCAACCAATTCCCATATGAGAAAAGCTATACTAAGTGTAGAATTTAGTTGTACTCCAGTTACAGTCTTAGTCAAAAGTTTCCTTCGCTCTTTATAAATGTTTTCTCTAATATTCATATGGTTTAACGCCATTTTTGTAAAACATTTCTACAGTAACAAAGTTGTCTCTGAACCTGAACCCAAAAATACACACTGAACTACTGCTTACAGACACAAGAGTGTTCAGATGTTAAGTTACACGATTTCGTTTATTCTTTTAGTCTTGGTTTTTATCCCTCGTTTATCTCCCATTTACAAAAGTGCATAACTCGTATTTATTTTATCTTCTCCTCATCAAATTAATAAAGATATCAAAGGGGCGGGGCCTCGGTTGTTACTGGTCAACCCAAATATGTTTTCGTACTATCAAAACTAGCTAATCCGTGAAGGATATGAGGTTCGGATTGTCCCAATATCCTCGAAAATAACCGTAAGAGAATGAAATGTTCATCTAAATGTTTCCTTCCTGTTACTGAAACCATTTTGATGCGGCAACGCCGCCATTCCCCAGCATAACAGCTGTTTAACTTTATGAGCGTCAAGTAAACGACGAACCTACAGAAATAAACAAAACAATCAAAAGTTTTCTGTGATTTTCCCGAAGCCTGTGATCTTAAATTCCAATTACGATGTCCAGATAATGCGATGTGCGTAGTGTCCACAGTAATTCGATGGAATGCCTCCTTTTAAGGTAACTTCCTAGACACTATATAACCTCCAAACCTAGCTCTATAAAATACCCTTGATTTGTGTACAGAAGACGAGTCAAAGAGCCTTGATTATTTACCTAAATAAACAAATATGTAACGTTGTCTTAAACGTAAAAATGACACGTTACATAATCCCCCCCCCAACTTCAAGACGATTAACCTAAAAAGGTTAATCGGAGAGGTCCGCTGCAGACTTAAGGTCTTTGGCATGCCAACTCCCTGGCAGTACTTTACCCGATGGTTCCTGAAGCTCAAATATCCATGGAGAAATTTTATTCCTAATCACATAAGGACCAACGAATTTCGGTGCTAACTTCTTCGAGAAAAACTTCGCAGCATCTGACAAAACATAATTTTTCTTCCAAACACGCTGACCCACAACAAAGTTGGGTACCCTTGTACGCAAATTATACTGAACTACGTTTTTCTCTCCAGCCACCTCTAACCTTCTCTTAACATCCGCATAGAGCTTCCGGAAACCTTCGTTCTTACTTTCAGCTGCAGATTGTACACCATTCTCTTCAGATAACAAAACTGGGATGGAGTAATCTTTTCCTGATAAACACATATTCCTACCAAAATTAACAAAGAAAGGAGACATCCTGGTTGTCTCATGGGTTGCAGTACGAATCGCGCAGGCAAGTTTATGTATTTGTTCGTCCCACTTCCTGTGGTTGTCTTTCACATAACAACATCACATGGTTTTTAACGTGTGATTCGTCCTTTCTGTTGGATTTGCTCTGGGGTGATAATACGGATTATACTGAATTTTAACCTGATAACTCTCAGCAAAATGCTTAAACTCGTTACTTTTGTACTGAGGGCCATTATCACAAAGTATCAAACGGGGTACTCCGAAGACCATAAATACTTGCTCCTCAAGATGCTTGACAACAGCTTGAGTAGGGGCTGTTCGCATTGGAAAAACTAAGGAAAACTTACTTAAATAGTCCGTAACGACGAGAATCCAGCAATTACCCTTTGTCGAACGAGGTAAATGTCCACATAAATCAGTCGAAATAATTTCCCAAGGACGAGTTGGTTTTGGGTGAGATATCATGTGATCAGATACACCTTGTGTATCACCTTTGTGAGCTGCACAGACAAAGCATTTCTTTACAAAAGTTGCCACGTCCTGGCGCATTTTTGGCCAATAATATTTTTCTGCCAGTCTGTGGAAGGTTTTATACACACCCATATGCCCTGCGGTAGGAGGATCGTGAGCTTCTCCAATAATTCTACGCCTATGATCTTTGGGGACTACCTCTTTCCAATATTCATTAGATGGTGAAAGTTGAGGGTATTCTTGTTTGACATATTTATACAACTTATTATCAGTGTATCTCCAATTCATAAATTTTAATGGTGATTCTACGACCCTCTTACCATCTTTTGGTACCAACGATCTTTTATTGTTGTTGAAACATCTCTGGGCTGCGAAATTGTATCAATCATAGGTACTGCACGAGACAACATGTCCGGGACAACTAAATCTTTCCCTTTCCGATGGATTACTTCAAAGTCATATTGCTGCAGTTTTACAGACTAACGAGCAAGTCTTCCACTGGGCTCTTTTAAGCTATGAAGCCATTTTAAGCTAAAATGATCTGTAATGACCTTAAATGAGATCCCCTCAATATAAGGCCGGAGCTTCTCTATCGCCCAAACCAATGCCAAACATTCTCGCTCGGTGGTCGTGTAAACACGTTCTTGCTTAGTCAAAGATCGACTCAAATAGCATATGACCTTGTCTCCTTCAGGATAAGGTTGCGTCAAACATGCTCCTATTCCATATCCTGATGCGTCTGTTTGAATGACAAATTCTTTGGTATAATCTGGACATGTAAGAATCGGTGCAGTCACTAAAAGTTCCTTAATCTTAATAAATGCCTTTTCGCAGTCTGGAGTCCAATCGAACTTTTGATTTTTCTTAGTTAGAGCTGTAATTGGAGCTATTATCGCTGAAAAATTCTCTATGAAACGTCTATACCAGGATATTGTCCCTACAACTCTACGAACTTCTCTGACAGTTCTTGGTCTCTGGAGCTCTAACATGGCTCTAATTTTATTAGGGTCAACTCGGATGCCTCGACGGTCCACTACGAATCCTAAATAAGTCATTTCTGGCCTACACAGTTGGCATTTTTCCCAACTTACCGTTATCTTTGCATTCTGCAATCTTCGTAGGACTTCCTCAAGAATTCTAAGATGTTCAGAAAAGCTCTGTGTGACAATTACGAGGTCATCGAGATATAGGTACACGTAGGGGTCTAAATCGTTTCCTATGATGCTATCTATGAGTCTCTGCCAAGTTGCAGGTGCATTATGAAGACCAAATGGTAACCGCTTAAATTGGAAGAGACCTCGTCGACAGATGAATGCTGTTAGTGGCTTCGATGATTCTTCCATTGGTACTTGCCAATAAGCGCTTTTAATATCTAAAGTTGACAAGTATTTAGCATCTTTCAACTTGTCAAGAGTCTCGGATACGAGTGGTAAAGGATAACTATCACGCGCAGTCACTGAGTTTAATTTGCGGTAGTCTACACAGAAACGATATTTCTTTGTGTTTTTCTTTTGTACCATTACCACTGGTGAAGCCCATGAACTACTACTCCGTTCTATAACATCAAGTTTCAACATTTCGTCGATTTCGTCATCAATAAGTTTCTGAATGACCGGTGAGACCTTATATGAACGTTGTCTTATCGGTGCTGCATTTGTTGTAATCTTATGCTCTACCCTGTCTGTACATCCTAGTGAGTCACCCATAATAGTCTTATATTTATCGACCAATTCCTCTAGTCGTTCTGATTCATAAGGCGTAAGAGTAGTTTGTTGGTCTGATGTTTCTAAAGAACAAATCACATCTTTATTATCGGCAAAGTGCCACTCATTAGTACTTAAGTTCGGTACTATACCCATCGAAATCCAAAAATCTAATCCCAAAATCAAAGTGTGTGGCAACTCAGGAACGACGACGACCTCTATTAACCTAAATTTATCTTGAACTCGCATAGGAAGCTGCACTGTCCCAATACTACTCGTGCTTTGACCATTTGCCACAATACAACTGGTCTTCCTTGTCGTATCAAGTGAAAAACCAAACCTCTCGATGATTGACCAACCATGATTCCCTAAAAAGGTATGTGAAGCCCCGGAATCCAACAAACCTAATAACTTATTTCCGAGCACATCCACTTCTAAATAAGGCCTTTCATCTTTACGAGCATGACTTATCACATAATCTAAGACGTTCGTTAGCCTATCGGTCGATGCTTGTTCAGGCTGACTCGAAGGTCGACCGCCTACGAGCGCCTGGGTCCGTTTCCCTGACGATTACAATTACGACATTCTCTTACTGTAACCCCTGCCTGACCACACGAATAACACTGCTTACCTCTAGGTAGTGCACACCCGATTGTCATGTGCCCTGTTTGGTTGCATCTATAACAAACAACGTCCCTATTCGCCCTACCAGATCCAACACCCTGTGGTGGTTGTCCATCTCTGTCATTTACACTAGACTGACCACTAGCTTGTTGCTGTCTGTCTCTATCAGCTCTAGCAGCGAAACTGCTTGCTGGCTGCTGCCTATCTCGGTTAAATCTATTATCAGGAATATTCAAATTCTGTTGATTTGATGTCCCGGCACCTGATATTTGAATTGCAACAACCCCTGTTGGAAAATCGTCAAAATCGCTCTCTACGTCAACGTAGGCCCAGTCAGGTTCAATAGATTGGTTTATTCTAGGAGTAAAATTCTCCTCCTCTAAACCATATCTCTGGTCTATTCTACGACACAAATCTTTTAAATGTGATAGGCTATTGACCTCAGTAGCAATCAACCCTTTCTTATAGATGTCCGCTATATTTCTGAAGACGATAGCTAATTTTGCCTCTTCAGAAACAGGACAGCCAAGTCTTTGGAAATATGTGTTCATGACAGCAATATAGGTCCCTATAGACTCTCCCGGGCCTTGTTTACGTTTTTGAATCTCCTTCAATAGCTTCTCGCCATATGAAGAAGGAAGATATTCTGCCATGAACCTCTGTTCCAGCTGTTCCCATGTATGGACTTCTCTTCGAACATCTTTATAAAAAGTATAGGCTGACTTTTCAAAAAGATCAATGCCCGAGTTCAGTAGAACCTTTTTGCTAACTCCTCTAGCCTGACTCAACTCGTCCACTCTCTCAAAAAATGCGGTGACGGAGATCGTACCCCTCTCGCCTGTAAATTTTAAGTTCCACTTATGCGGAGGT
This sequence comes from Aspidapion aeneum, assembly GCA_963576565.1. NCBI lineage: Eukaryota > Metazoa > Arthropoda > Insecta > Coleoptera > Brentidae > Aspidapion > Aspidapion aeneum. Next base: position 56,462,882 of record OY755042.1, read on the forward strand.
ACAGGTGCAACATGATATGAAGTACCAGGATCACTTGACATTGGTACTGGCGACGAACATGAAAATGGTCGTGACTGAGCAATTGGTGCTATGCTACTTTGGAGGGCAGCTAAACTCAAAGGAACGGTAGACGGTTGTTGATACTGAAAAGCTGTTGTACCGTAATTCTCAATCGGCATAGGGAGTGGTGCTTGTACTGATGTTTGAGTTGGGTTTGTAAGCACTTGCATTTGCAATGGAGCCATGACCGACGGTTGGTTTGTGGGCTGTTGAGCTGTTCTTTGTGTGCTCGAGTGCTGTGGCTGCGGGAGTTGAGACTGGCTGGGAATGTTGCCAACATTTGTCGAGTGATCTGAGCTTTGACTCGTTGATTGGGTTTCAGATGCTTCATCATCATCTGAGGTCACGCCAACTCTTAATAAATCTGTTGCTTGGCTCTGCAACCTTCCAATCAAACTCAAGGTTTTCGCAACCAGTATGCCTTTGGTTTGACTTTCTTCAAAGTTAGACGGATTCATGTTATTTATCCTGGCCAACACATGTTCCAATCTTACAGCGATTTTTCTAAACTCTCCCCCTTTGCTCGTACCAGAGAACTTCTCTACCAGCGGTACTAGACTATCTAGCTTCTTCATGCAGCTAAAAGCATCCTGGCCAAATTTAAAGGGATACGGAGGGTATCTCATACTCCCATCGGTCCTTTCTCTCTGTCTAATCAGTATGAGCTGCTGCTTCATCTCTTCCACCGATCCAATGGCTATGCCTCTCCATGTTAATTCGTAGATTAACTCGTCCTTGACTAAGTACCTTATGTCCGACAACCGACTCAAAGAAATAGCCATGGTGCCTTTTATCTTCAAACTTTAAACTTTAATTAAAACTGTTAATTATACCTCCCAATTATAAAAACTAAACCACGCAATAACAAACACAAAGTTCACTTTAAACTCACTAGTGAAAATCACTATAAATTTTCTCACAAATGTAGAAAATATAAAACTTAAATACGGGCAGACGCGAACAAAACCGAAAAACACCGGAGCAGTAAGAAAATAAAATTTATTTGCATTTAAAAATGTAATCATAATTTATATTAAGTATTTGTACAACCAACTATGACGTCCAACCCTGCAGAGAGAAATAACTACTTAAATCCTAATTTAGAATTAACAAGTAGCCATAACAAAAGTTAAAAAAAAATAAAAGAGAGACAAGAGTTTTGGCAGTGTTTAGGTCTTATGTTCCACTCCTGCGTGAGTAAAACCAAAAAAAATAATTGCGCTTATCCTAGCTGCAATGGATTAAAATTAAAGTTAAGTGATGTTTGTTTACCTCAGCAACCGAATAGGTAAATTTATCCCTAAATGGAACGTACAACAGACTACCTATAACAAAAAAATCCCAAAGCTGTTGTACACAGTTAAGCTAGGGTATACTCCTGCTATTGCAGAACGGCTCCACTAATAAACTCCTCAAAAAAAACCCAAATCGCCGTATACAATGATTTTTCTAAAAAGAATAAATCAAAACCCACTTTAACCTGCTTACCTACTCTGAGTTTACACGAAACATGCATTGCTTAAGGTCACATCATCCCTTAATATATAAGTGAACGCAATAAACATCGGAACAGATGTTCATGTTATAGAAATCGTAAAATATGCTCAATTAAAAAAAAACCGCTCGCTGAAATTGCGTCGAATTAGACTAGTAAGGATATTGTGTGTAATTCAAAAAAAAAAATTAAAAAAAATTACCGATGGTATAAAAAAATTTATACAAATAACGTCTTGGTAGGACTGCAACTCTCTAATAATCGTTAAAATGAAATTCCCAAAATTTAAACTAAATTGATGCAAACCATGGTCAAGAAGACCCTAGGATCGTATCGAAAGGTGTCCAAAAAAAATTTAAAAAAAAATTTTGGTGTCGACCACAGTAGTCCAATAGTCAAAAACAATTAATTAGTGACTCACTAAAATTTTCAAAAATTACTCCACTCTGATAGGTGGTTTGGAGTAGGGAGAAGAAAAAAAAATTTAAAACAAATGATGATAGGTTGTTAAAACGTGAGGGTTCGAAATAAAATTATATTTTAATTCAGCAAAAAAAATATTTAAATAAACTGGTAGAACCATTGTAGGGACAAGGTACTACTATGCACAAAAAAAAAAAATTTGCAACAAGAAAATCCAGTTTCCTTTCTTAAAAAAATTAAAAAAAAAATATTTAAAAAAATATTTTCAAAAAAATTTTTAAATGTTTAAGTGGGGTTGCAGCTCCTATTAACGATTTTAAAAGAATTAAAATAAAATTAGCACTAGAAAAATCTTATTCGAGTTGTCATGCAACAGTTTTTGTTCTTTTCCTTTAAAAAAAAACAGTTGTCAATTCCCTTTCTTCTCCCAAAACTGTGGCAATGTGAAAAGTAAATGAGCTAGAAAAATTAATTTACTATACAAAAGAAAATGTTGAAAATTAAATTTACTTAAGAATCATAAGGTATAAAAATCGTAATTAAAAAACCAACCAGTTTAGGAAAAGTAAAAAAAAATATTCATGCTCCAAAAAAACAACCGATGTTAGTGTATTTGTTTAAAATTATTACTTAAGGAAATAAGCAACGTTAGTACTTATTTACTGTACTACTATAATAATGTGAACCTAAGTTTTAAACTTTGCACTCAACCCCGTAAAGAATTATCTTGTGTGCCCTTTCACAAAAAACAAATATGGAAACAATTTCAAGGTTCACCCATAAGAACGTTGCAAAACTAAATCTGCCTACTCAAGTGTTTTTACACACAACATCTAATAAAAAAAAATTTTTACTGCTTAGTGCATTCTTCTCAGATCCTTATTTCTGGTGTTTACGAGATATAAAATTAAGTTGGGCCCCCTCCACAACTATCAGTCAAAGCAAAACTACCAAATGTCCAAGGGCTAATGAGACCCCATCACCTACAAATGATATTTTGAAATGAAACAGTTGGGAATAATCCTGCGTAAAAACCAGAGAACAAAATCAAGAACCAAAAACTATTACATTCATTTTAAAAGAGCATAATAAAACTCCCGGCCCCAATTAAATTTTTGTTATCTCAACAAAACTCGGCCTAAACCCAAAAAACTTTTTATTAAACATTTCCCCTATTTCCTAAGTATAATGTCAATAAACCCAAAAACTTGTGATTTCCATTCCAATCCCATCTGGACTCTATATATTTTCCAACGGTTAAACGCCCACAGGCGAAACAATATCTTATTTCAAAGAAAGGGTGAAGATATTTTGAAGCACCCTATTAAAATAGGACACTATTATGGAAAATTATTCAGGTCAGTGTTAACTCACTAATTTAACCTAAATATATCTAGTTCCCTCATGTGCATGTTACTATTTTAATTCCTATCATAATTAAATAGATCACAAAATTTGTCTTTCTCCGCGAATCTGCAAGGTCCTGGAAAATGTGAGATTCAGCCTGTAGGCCAAATTTGGATGTATTTTAATTTAGCGAAAACCGAAGTTGCGAAATCCTAATAAGATTAGTAGGAAGCCCTCGTTCAACGGTTTCTACACTCCGAACCAAACATTTCTTCCATTTCCACCCAGCTCGCAGGAGGAAAACCCCTAATTATTGCAATACAAAAGGTACTACTATCATATTATGCATAACAAAAAAAATATATGCCCTCATCATTGTTTAGTCGCATCAAAGAAAACCTATTGTTTTTAAATTTATTCTTAGGTTGAAATCATTTTTAGAAATCAATGATCTTAAATTTATTGTTTAACCTGAACACTTTCCCATTTATTCCACAACAGTGTATTGTAATTTAAAAATTTGCTTCATTATTTGAGGTCACCAGTATGAAATTATTTTAAAATTAAAAAAAATGAAATAAAAAAAAAATTATTTCCCAATTGTCCACAACTTCCAAGTTTTCATCCCTAAATACCTAGGTACTTTCTCAGTCTAACACCATCCATCGTTATCCAACATAACGCTTTAATTTCAGAAGCAACAAAACGAAGATAAAGTGAAAAAACTAAGCAAGTAAGTTGGAAGTTGCTTTACAATGGGCGCAGATGTAAGGCCCCTTTAAGTACACGCCACTGTCCTGAAATGCAAACTAACTAAAAAACTGAAGACTAGCATATCTGCCGTCAAACAAAATTTGGCATGAAATTAAAATAATTCCATATCATACCAGTATCCTCAAAAACAAAACGTTTTTTTCTATAAGACCCAAACACTTAACCAATAAATCTTGTTATTTAAAATTATGATTCGGAAGTAAAAAGATTTATTTATTCCTGCCTGATCAACTAAGACAAAAAAAGTTCACCTTTTGTAACTCAAGAAATTCCCGTTTGGTCCCCTAAAAAAAATATAACCTGTCTGGTCACCCTTTAAAACTACGACCACTATACAAACCGTTTTGACCAAAACAAGAATTCGAGAAGTTATGTTTACAGAAAGAAATAATCTTTCTAAGAAAAATTAAATTATTTGAAAAAAAAAAAATTGAAATATTTTTACCAATTACCACCGCCTAGCATTTATATTTAGTTGAAAGTCTCTCTTAAATTCACTGACCAATTTCACGGCCTCAAAATGACATTACTTAAAAAATTTATTGAACTTTACAAGTGAACTAAAAAAAATCAAAAAAAACTTATATCTATATCTGTCTCAGCTAAACATTTCTTTTGTGGTATTATATCTAGTTGGGCTTCAAATTCATTTTCCCTGTATTCAATCCGGAGCAGGCAAAACTTCTCAAGGCTCAAACATAAATGTTTGTTCTCCAATGGCCATGACCAAGCTATGACCTGAACGCAGAAAAAAAATACAGAAAAAAAAAATTGTGAACCAGAAAACTTTAATTGATAGAAATACCCGTAGGTCATTTTTAAAAAAAATGCACTCCAAAGCCCAACGCTGTATTTTCTACCAAAAAAAAAATTTGACCAGTCAAGAAAACACAACTAGACATGGCAACCAAAGACCTAAAAACTGTCTTTCAAAAAAAATACCCCAAAAAAAAATGTCAACTGGACTTTTGGCATTGATTTTCAGCCAAGGGGTCACTCTAGGGATTTTAGCCTTGTGTTTCCTAACCTCCCGAGCCGACACTAGTAGTAGTACCCTCCTCTGACCTGATGTAACTGAGTGACGTAAGGTCTTAATTGTCATCAACAGTTACCACCAAAAAAACAAGAAAAGAAAATGCAAAATAAACTCATTTTCCTTTTCTTTTATTACTAATTAATACTTTCAACTAAACAAAGCTACCAGCTGTTAAGCTATATTTACCCTAAAACAACCTAGCCAAGAAAAATTTGTGTGAAACCCTGTAAAAATATTCCAAATACCAAGTGGTGATATATCACAAAAAAATTAAAATCACCAAAAAAAAAATAACTTGTTGACCTAAATAAATTGACTGCACTAAAAAATAATCTGTGAAACAATTTCTATCTTATCACTAGCAGGAAATAATAAAATATAAATAAATGAACCTAAAGAAAAAAATTGTTAGAAAAAACACAGTACCTATGTCATATATTTAAAACATAAAAAAACCATGTCTGGAGATCCATCCACCTATAAATCAACAAAAAAAAATTGAAGTAAATTTACATTGTTGTATTTATTTTTCTTTTAAAAAAATTAAAACATGTTTTTCCTACAAAAAAACTTTAAAGAATTAAGAACATGATTTGGACGCTGTTGAATAAAAACTCCCATGCTCTTTATCCACTTATTCTTCCTTAATAAATAAAAATGAATATTTTCTTTTCCAAGAAAAAACTTGTGAAGATAAGCTAACAAAAAACTATGAGAATTACTAAAACAACAAACCGAGTTCCAAATCAACGCCCAAATTACCAAAAAATATTTAAAAAGTGTTATTTCCAAAAACCAATGATCTTGTTTTTCATTAAAAAAAATTGATTGGGTATCAAAAAACACCGACAGCCACTGAAAGCCTTTAACCTGGCTTTGGCTGTACCACAAATTTTTTTTTTTTTTAATTCCAAAAAATTCAAAAAAAGTTTTTCTTTTTTTTCCAAATTAAAAAAAAAACTAAAAAATTACATCAGATGTTAAAAATACTAGCCAAAACACACGTAGGGCGCCAATTTGTGGCCTATTTAAAATGCGTTGTATGCCATTTGTGGCAGCTTAAAGACGTTGCCGCCATTTTGTGACACAAAAAAACCCACTGAATAATTAAACGAATATCTGGAAGCAGAACTGTATTTTCCAGCTAGGTAAAACATTGATATGCCCGGTAACTTTTATATAGTGGAGAAGGGGGGTTCAGAAATAAGACAATTTTAAGTGCGCCACATTATTTAATACCAATGATTTACAAAGAAGATCTTAAATAAAATACAGTTCAACCCAAACGTTGTAGCTAAACAATGAAATTCTACCTACTTCCGAGGCTTCCAGAGTATTTGTGTAATTAAAAAACCAAAAAAAAAATTGACTAATAAACGAGATAAAATTCTAAAAGATTTTTAACTGAATCAAAATGACAAAACTAGAAGCACTTTACAGGTAGATGGACTCCTTTAACAGGTCATAGTGTACCTACATCTGAGTCAGTAGCATAGGACTCAATTATATGAATGATTGTAAAAAAAAATATACTTCCAAAATCGTTCCATCATAGGGGAGATCTGGACCAAATATCCGCTGTCATCATTCTACGCTAGGTAGAATGAGACAGACAGCAACCCAGTCCGAGATCTACCCCATGAGGCAAAACAGTGTAAAGAAACCGCTAAAACATGTAATCTCATCTCTCTTTTGTCTCCGCAAAGTTGGTCATTGGGTTGTACAAATAACGCAAAAATTTAGTTCATCTTGTGTATTTTAAGGGCTGAAGTTAAGATTAGAAACATGAAATATGCTAAAAAAAATTAAACAAGTTCGGGCCAAAATAGCAAGGCACTCCAAATTTCACAGGAGAAATTGTCTTAAATAAATGAAATGAAGGAAGACAAGTCAATTTAGTAAACACGCCGCAAAATTGTGGTTATGACGTCATACCGTTACCTTGCGTTAACAAGCAATTTTGGAATTATACTGTAAAAAATTATATATGAAAAGAAATTATGTTGAAAAATTATATCAAATGATTATGTCTAAAGGCTTGCTCCTACCTTGGTCCTTGATTATTTTATGTATAAATGTGTGTTCTAGTTTGTAAACCTGGAGTTGTCCAGACACCTCCTCACTGCTACTGCTGCTCCTGGTTTGCCCGCGTCTCCCCTTGTGCTCGCTTAGCACATGGTGCTAGGGCAGCACATGGTGGTCAAAAGGCTGTTGGCTTCTTGCCTGAGCGTAAAACCCTGTGGAAAATGAAATGTTTCAGTTTCCTGGAGAACCCCATGTCGACTCAATAAAATACAGCAGATTTAAACAGATGAACTAAAATAACCCTACGTACCTTTCCCAGGGTTACAACTGGCTCGTCCGGCTTCCCACCAGCGTCCAGCACCGCTGTCGATGGAATGGACAGGGCTGTAGACAAAGGAGAAAAACAATATATAGTTTTTATCCAACACGTGGTTAAAAGAAAAATATAAAAACGCCAAAAATTCCCCACGTCTTTTGTCAAAAAAAAAGTACATTTCACACGAAAAATAATTACAATTTGGGAGGCAAATATTATCTTGAAGAGTCCTCAAATAATAAAAAAATAAAAAAAATAAAATCGAACTTACCAATGCTCTTCCCCGTACAAATGGCGTAGGCCGACTTAAAATCCCCTCAAAAGGGTGCAAGCGTCACTCTAGATTACGCCTAGACACGACGGACTCACTTCTACAGTTTCTGGGATATCTCCTGCAATTCGCTGCAGTGCCAAAAACCAAAAACAAAGGCGATCCCAGAAACTGTTGTCGACCCAGCCAAAATTTGTTAGCCACAGACCAGGCAGAACACAAAAAATGAAGTGGCCGGAAACCGTTTTTCAAATGTGGTGGGGAGTGGGGACAGTAAAACGAGACTGGAAGAAAAGACCCGCGGTTTTCAAACTAACCAATGAGGAAATACAGCAATAGTTCCATACCGGTATGTAGGGGCCAGCACTGACCAAGGGGACATTGAAAGTATGTAAAACGTGCATTGAGGTGTTGTCGGATCTATTTCCACGGTTGAAATTTTTATAACAAGGACGTCGAGACACCCTCCATACATAGACCGAACATTTGCCTACCGGACTCCCGCCAACATATCAAGTAAGAGGAAAATAACTAGACGGACTATAAGAAGCTCAGCATTGAAACCATCAATTGTAAATTCAATTACTGGAGATCAGAGCATGCAGCAAACCCAGGAATATTCAACACTCAACCAATTCCCATATGAGTAAAGCTATACTAAGTGTAGAATTTAGTTGTACTCCAGTTACAGTCTTAGTCAAAAGTTTCCTTCGCTCTTTATAAATGTTTTCTCTAATATTCATATGGTTTAACGCCATTTTTGTAAAACATTTCTACAGTAACAAAGTTGTCTCTGAACCTGAACCCAAAAATACACACTGAACTACTGCTTACAGACACAAGAGTGTTCAGATGTTAAGTTACACGATTTCGTTTATTCTTTTAGTCTTGGTTTTTATCCCTCGTTTATCTCCCATTTACAAAAGTGCATAACTCGTATTTATTTTATCTTCTCCTCATCAAATTAATAAAGATATCAAAGGGGCGGGGCCTCGGTTGTTACTGGTCAACCCAAATATGTTTTCGTACTATCAAAACTAGCTAATCCGTGAAGGATATGAGGTTCGGATTGTCCCAATATCCTCGAAAATAACCGTAAGAGAATGAAATGTTCATCTAAATGTTTCCTTCCTGTTACTGAAACCATTTGTGATGCGGCAACGCCGCCATTCCCCAGCATAACAGCTGTTTAACTTTATGAGCGTCAAGTAAACGACGAAACTACAGAAATAAACAAAACAATCAAAAGTTTTCTGTGATTTTCCCGAAGCCTGTGATCTTATATTCCAATTACGATGTCCAGATAATGCGATGTGCGTAGTGTCCACAGTAATTCGATGGAATGCCTCCTTTTAAGGTAACTTCCTAGACACTATATAACCTCCAAACCTAGCTCTATAAAATACCCTTGATTTATATACAGAAGACGAGTCAAAGAGCCTTGATTATTTACCTAAATAAACAAATATGTAACGTTGTCTTAAACGTAAAAATGACACGTTACAAGTTATATGAACGATTGACAAAAATAAATATACTTCCAAAATTATTCTGTCATAGGGGAGATCTGGACCAAATATCCGCTGTCATCATTCTACGTTGGGTAGAATGAGACAGACAGCAATCCAGTCCGAGATCTACCCCATGAGGCAAAACAATGTAAGGAAACCGCTAAAAAAATATAACCTCATCTCTCTTTTGTCGCTGCAAAGTTAGTTCATTAGGTTGTACAAATAACACAAAGATTTAGTTCATCTTGTATAATTAGATCTGAGAAAAATACCAAATAAGTTAGGGCCAGAATAGCAGGGCACTTTAAACTTGACAGGAAAATTGTCCTAAATAAATGAAATGAAGGAAACAAGTCAATTTAGTAAATACGCCGCAAAATTGTGGTTATGACGTCATACCTTTACCTTGCGTTTACAAGAATTTCAAAAGTTGTACTTAATAAAAAATTATATGGAAAATTATAGCAAAAAAATTATATAAAAAGATAATATCAAATGTTGCTTGCTCCTACCTTGGTCCTTGATTATTTTATGTGATTATACATGTGTGTTTTATTCTGTAAACCTGGTGTTGTTCTCCTCCTGCTACTCCTGTTCTGGCTTGTCCGCGCCTCCCCTCGTGCTTGCTTAGCACATGGTGCTAGGGCAGCACATGGTGGTCAAAAAGGTTGTGGGATCCTTGCCCCGAGCGTAAAACCCTGTGGAAAATGAAATGTTTCAGTTTCCTGGAATTCGTCTATTTTGCACGAAGTTCCCCTACACCGAGTAATTTAATCAAGAACCCCATGTCGACTAAAATAAAGTAGATTTAAACAGATGAACTAAACTAATCCTAACGTACCTTTCCCAGGGTTACAAGGCTACACCCGGCTTCACACCAGCGTCCAGCACAACTGTCGATGGAATGGACAGGGCTGTAGACAAAGGAGAAAAACAATATATAGTTTTTATCCAAAACGTGGTTTTAAAAAAAATAAAAAAAACTCCAAAAATTCCCCATGTCTCTTGTCGAAAAAGTACATTTTACACGAAAAATAATTACAATCTGGGAGGCAAATACCGTCTTGAAGAACTCAAAAAAATAATAAAAAAAAATCTAACTTACCGCTCTTATTTCCCGAAGAAATGGCGTAGGCCGACTTAAATCCCCCTCAAAAGGGTGTGAGCGTCACTTTAGATTCGCCTAAAACAACGACGGCTCACAGTAAACCGTCTGTGGTATAATCCGCAACTACTGCAGTGCCAATAACCACCAAAAACAATGGCGGCACCAACAGACGGCCACCAGCCCAGCCAAAATTCGTTAGGAAAGAGACAAGGCACTCCGTCGAGAACACAAAAATGAAGTGGCCGGAAACCGTTCGTAGATCTGGTGGGGACAGTCACACAGTACCAACCTAATTTTCCCGGTTAAATTCAAATAAGGATGCAAACCTATTTATAAAAAAACTTTCTCGCCAAAAAATCACTAAAGCCGGTTGCGACACTGGAGGAAAAAAACCCGCGGTTTTCAAACTAACCAATGAGGAAATACACCAATACTTCCATACCGGTATATAGGGGGCAGCATCGACCAAGGGGACATTGAAAATACGTAAAACGCACCTTGAGGTGTTGTCGGATCTATTTCCACGGTTGAAATTTTTATAACAAGGACATCGAGACACCCTCCATACATAGACCGAACATTTGCCTACCGGACCCCTGCCAACATAGCAAGTAGGAGGAAAATAACCAGACGGACTATAAGAAGCTCAGCATTGAAACCATCAACTGTAAAATCAATTACTGGAGATCAGAGCTTGCATCAAACCCAGGAATATTCGAACACTCAACCAATTCCCATATGAGTAAAGCTATACTGAGTGTAGAATTTAGTTGTATTTTAGTTACAGTCTTAGTCAAAAGTTTCCTTTGCTCTTTATAAATGTTTTCTCTAAGATTCATATGGTTTAACGCCATTTTTGTAAAACATTTCTACATTAATAAAGTTGTTTCTGAACCTGAACCTAAAAATACACACTGAACTACTGCTTAAACTCGGCACAAGAGTGTTCAGATGTTAACTCACACGATTTCGTTTATTCTTTTAGTCTTGGTTTTTATCCTTCGTTTATCTCCCATTTACAAAAGTGCATAACTCGTATTTATTTTATCTTCTCCTCATTAAATTAATAAAGATATCAAAGGGGGCGGAGCCTCGGTTGTTCCTGGTCGACCTGTGGAGCCAAATATGTTTTCGTGCTATCAAAACTAGCTAATCCGTGAAGGATATGAGGTTCGGATTGTCCCAATATCCTCGAAAATAAACATAAGCGAATGAAATGTTCATCTAAATGTTTCCTTCCTGTTACTGAAACCATTTGTGATGCGGCAACGCCGCCATTCCCCAGCAGAACAGCTGTTTATCTTCGTGAACGTCAAAGAAAATTATGAAATTTCACAGATAAACAAAACAATCAAAAGTTTTTATGTGATTTTCCCGAAACCTGTGATCTTAAATTCCAATTACGATGTCCAGATAATGCGATGTGCGTAGTGTCCACAGTAATTCGATGGAATGCCTCCTTTTAAGGTAATTTCCTAGACACTATATAACCTCCAAACCTAGCTCTATAAAATACCCTTAATTTGTGTACAGAAAGACGAGTCGAAGAGCCTTGATTATTTACCTAAATAAACAAATATGTAACGTTGCCTTAAACTCAAAAATGACACGTTACAATCCATGGTTGACAAGCTTTTTTATGATCTATTTAATGACGTATAAATTCACTATGGCCGCTATAAGAAATAGCAAAGTTGCGAGGGGCTGATCAATACGTAAGGGCTTGTACAAAATCTATTTTAAAGACCACTGAGGATTAGCAAAAATTTGGTTTCTTAGGAATTTTTTTTGTCATCACTTTATACCCAAACAGGACCAATAAGGACTCACAGGACTAACAAAAATATGCTCCTTGCAAACATTCTATCTCTTTCCTGTGGACTGGGAGGAGGTTTACAATATTTTGAGAAATCTATAAAATAAAAACGCAGCAGGTGTGGATGGGGTTCCTGTTTTTTTCTTAAAAAGGGCAGCAATATACATTTCAGCACCTCTTGTTGATATCACAAACAAATGCTTTGAATCCGGTGTTTTTCCATCCAAGCTTAAATTTGCAAAGGTTCTCCCGGTCTACAAAAAAGGTGATAGAGCCGATATAAAAAACTACAGGCCAATATCCATACTCCCAGCAGTATCAAAGGTTGTCGAGAGAGCATTTTACAGCAGGCTTATGGCCTTTCTCTCCCAGAAACAGGTCTTTTCGAAACCACAATATGGCTTTTTGCCCTCTAGATCAACAGAACATGCAATCTTTGAGGTTATTTCTTTTATAACAGAGAGGCTTGACCAGTGAGATAGGGTTTCGGGGCTGTTCTTTAACCTCTCGAAAGCCTTCGATACGATAAACCACAATATCTTGATTAGCATCCTAGAATCATATGGTGTAAGGGGTATCGGATCCAATCTGGTGAAATCTTATCTTGCAAAAAGACCACAAACAGTATGCATAACAAAAATGTCAAAACAATACATGTCACAAGTGACAGAAACTGATATGGAGGTACCCCAGGGCTCAATCCTTGGACCCATTTTCTTTGTCATCTATGTTAACAAATTATCAAAGTTCCTTCTGGCAAATCTTCTTGCACATTTTGCTGATGACACCTCTGCAGTTGAAGCAGGCAAGTCTACAACAGAGCTGTCAATAAGATGCCGGGAGGTGGCAACTAACATGCAGAATTACTGTACAAATCATCATCTGTCACTTAATATAGACACGATTGTACTAATGTCATTTAAAATGACTGGAACCGACCCATACTCACTATGTGCCATTTAATGGTAAAACGCTACAGGAGTGTGAAACATTTAAGTTCCTCGGAGTCTGGCTTGAAATGGAAAAACCACATTCAAACCCTAACAGCAAAAATAAATAGCTACTGTGCAATCATCAGGAGGCTTCGAAATGTGATGTCCCCTGAAAGCATCAAAATTTTTTATTACTCATCAGTCCAATCTTTGGTAACATATAGCATCTTGTTTTGGGGCTCCGCAAACGAAGCAAATAAAATGTTTGTGGCCCAGAAGCGCATCATTCGATGCATCTTAAAACTAAATGGAAGAACTTCCTGTAGGCCATATTTTCGGCAACTAAACATGTTAACTATACCATCTTTGTATTTCAAACAGTTAGTCATCTTTGTCAAAAAGAACCGCCATAAATTCTACACATTTGAACAATACCATACCAATTTACAAATGACTACCAGGTACCAAAATAACCTCATTTTGCCAACACACAGATCCTCCTTTTATGAACGATCACCATATTATAGAGCAATTAAAGCATTTGAACTGCTTCCAAATAACATAAAAGAAATACAAAATATTGAAAAATTTCAAAAGCAAGTTACAGATTTTCTCACAGAAAAATGTTACTATAATTTTAGTTTTATAGAATAAAAATATTTTTTATTGTAAAAACAAATCCTACAGTGTAATATTCATAATCATAAATTTTTGACGTTGCTGTTTGTACACTTTACAATTTATAGCAATAAAGTTGAGTTGAGTTGGCTATAGTTTCAAAAAAACTAGAAGGCCTAAAAAAAATTCGTTAATGTCATTCGATTGACCGTAGTCGCTAAAAACTATTAAATTTTTTAAAATTTGTTTACGGCGGCGATATTAATATTTTTTGAAAAACACAACTTTTAGTTTTTGCTCGCTATAAGGCGGGGCCTCTAGACCTACAATAATATTGCACAATATCTTTTTTATGCAATATTATTGAACGACCCCTTGAAATCAAAGGATCAATTTTTATTGTACAATAATATTGCAGCTACAGCGCGTTTTTTTTTTATTTGTCAAACACACTGTGTTTATTGTATTACAATCTAGTCAGTAAGACTAATTAGCAATTTTGTTTCAACTTAATTTACTAGAAAAGTCAGATTTAAACTTAGGGTTCACTCAACAGTTCTCCCCGCTTTGTTTAGTCTGTAACTCACAATTGTGTTGTGTTTATAGCATTATTTTGTTTTATGTGTAATTCACTTAGTTTACTAGCTCAAACGGCTTCACTCTTTTTAGTCTTCGAACTAGCATAGTATTGTCTAGAAGCTGAATTGCTTCCACATTCACATGCCGATGGAGTCTATCTTCATGGCTTTTTGCGTACTTTTTTATAGTCTCTGCTACAGTTTCGATTTTTAGATCTCGATGAAGGTCACTATTTCGAACGTACCAAGGTGCATTCACAATGTTTCTTAATACTTTATTTTGAAATCTCTGTACAACTAGAATGTTACTCTCTTTAGCACAACCCCATAGTTGAATACAATATGTCCATACTGGTTTCAGTATTTGTCTATAAAGCAGTAACTTATTATGAATTGTTAAATTGGACTTCTTTCCAATTAGCCAGTTCATTTTTTTATACCTTATCTCAAGTTCTTCTTTTTTTTTTCTTAACATGTGCTTTCCAACGCAATTTGGCATCAAGTGTCATACCTAGATAATTTGCCTGATTCGAATATGGTACTAGAATGTTGTTAATTGTTATTTGTATGTAATTTATATATTTTTTTTCTGAGAAAAGATATTGATTTTTCTTTAGTAAGTGCCTTGGTGGTATATAGACAGCACTTATGACTAATGTATATGTTTGGTTTTTACACTACAGCTACAGCTCGTAAACGTCAATATTTCTGGACCGCTAAAAACTAAACAATATTGCTATAAATATAACTATACGACTTAATAAGAAAATATTGTGCAATAAAATTCAAACTCATTTAATCTTTTGCTCAACCATTGTGCAACCTTTAATGCAATTCGTAATATTGGGCAATATTGTTGACCCCTTAAAATCAAAGGATCAATTTTTATTGTACAATAATATTGACAGCTCATAAACGTCAATATTTTCGGACCTCTAAAAACTAAACAATATTGCCCAATAATAACTCTATACAGCTCATTAAAAGAATATTGCTGAAGTAAATTTAAGCTAGTTCATTATTTTGCTCAATCATTGTGTAACCTCCAATGCTAAGCATAGACGGTCAATAATATTGCGCAATTCGAAGTATTGTGCAATATTATTGACCGTCTAGGGTCCGCCTAACGCCATTTTTTCTCATTTCACTAATTCGGCTTCTAGCCCTACAATAATATTGCACAATATCTTTTTTGTGCAATATTATTGAATGACCCCTTCAACTCAAACGATCAATATTTATTGTACAATAATATTGACAGCATACAAACGTCAATATTCCCGGACCGCTAAAAACTAAACAATATTGCTCAATAATAACTCTAAATTTGATTGCACAATATTTTCTTATTGAGTCGTATAAACTCATTCAATCTTTTGCTCAACCATTGTGCAATCTTCAATGCTAACCCTAGACGGTCAATAATATTGCACAATTCGTAATTTTGGAAAATATGATTGACTGTCTAGGGGCTGCCGAAAATTATTTACTTTTATCTGGGACCTATTATATTATACGTACATTTTTTTCCTCCTCGCGTGCGAGTAGTGCACTTTTCCGCATTCATTTGAGTGCGAAAAGTTGTACTTTTTTACACTAGTGCGGTACAGTCACTTTACCGCACGCAAAAAATTAAAACAATGTGCGGTAAAGTAACTTTAGCACTAGTGCGGTAAAGTGACTTAGTTACTTTACCTTTATAAAAAATTTAAAATGTTTATGAGCATAAAATATAACGCTGTTCATTGAGATTTTGCTTCATTTTTTATTCAGCAAAATAGAATGTTTACTTTTTTTTTAATTTCTAATAAATTAGAGACAATTGTAGGCTCTTAGGAAAATTGTTGTATTTAACACATGCGTAAAGTGACTTTCCGCCCTTGACGGCTTGAACTACCATCGCGAGCGAAAAAGTACCAGTTTCCGCACTTAATAGAAAAATATCTATTGTTTGGCTTTAGTGTTTTTACCTCTTGTTCGATTTTAGCCTCTATCGAATCAAAATTGACTTTTCTATAAAACTTAGGCATTTCTCAGATTCCCGCCAAATTTTTTTGTGCGCCACTGTAGGCGGTTTTAAACATTGAGCAAAAAGCCACGTCTTTGCCGTACACAAAAAGGTATTAACTAAAAACCTTGGTTAATAATTAATAAAGTTGTACCTTAATGAATTAGTTGCTGATTTAATCCTTTGTGTATCGTAGATCAAATAAACGGTTGCTTTTCTTATAAGGTCGATTTGTCAAATAGACTACAAACTACAAAAAGTTTGACACTTTATTTTCTATAAAGAGTCCTACTTACTTAGACATCTGAGCCCTGAAGGGGAGAAAAACTAGAGATATCCCAAAAAAAATAACCCCAAAATTAAATTCGCCCCGCCTGGGAAAACAGAGTCTATTAAACTAAAAAACAAAGGAAAAAATCGGCAACACGCTAGAAGCCTACCTTCTGTAATTCTGTAGCAGCCCCAAAATTTCACTGGCGACCGCGGCCCTTTCTTGCGACTGGAATTTCGGTCTTCAACCCAAAAACACGTGTGACTTCTTTTAGTTTTTTGTCGGAAGTGATTTCTTCATTCCCCTGTCACACACAGGGTGGCGCTTCAAACTCCCAGCGTGAGCAAAAAACGCGCATGATTTTACCAAAATGATCAGGTGATCAAAAAGAAAATAACTTTCAACAAAGAGAGAAATTATCACCTGATCGGAATTTTTCCCAAACAGGATTTTCTTTTTTGAAGGTTTTTGCAGAGAGTCCAAAAATATCAAAACAAACTTTAAGGTTAGGTTTTCTAAAAAATTCAAAATAAAACAATAAAGCAAAATAACTGGTAGCATTAAACATTCCGCCCACCATAAAAATTCCCAATTTTTATAGAAAAACCCTAAACTAACAATAATTTTATCGCAATAACTCTGGACGTCATACTTAAGTTAATTCAAATAAGCATGATTCACGCTACACAAGGCTTTGTTGGTTACTGGCTGGGTAACGGACCTACCTTCACCAAATTACGGTCAAGTAATCCTTTCGCGGTTTTTACTTGCACGACACGGGGGATTCTATCTGGACACGAGTAAATTTTTTCAATTCTATCGAGTGATCACTTTAATGGGGGTAGGTTTTCGTCTTTCAACGCTACTAATGTTCCAACTTTTGGAGGGTTATCGGGGGTATTCCATCTTTCGCGTTGTTGCAACGACTGTAAATACTCCATATGCCAGCGGCGCCAAAAATGCTGCTGGATCTGCTGAACAAGCTGCCAGCGATGGAGACGGTTTAACTTAACATTGGTTAGGTCTTCATCGGGAGGGGCTGTCAAGGGTTCCAAAGTGAGAAAATGTCCAGGAGTAAGACTTTGAAAGTCATGAGGATCAGGGCTCATACTACACAATGGTCGACTATTTAAAATAGCCTCAATCTGAACCAATACAGTCATCAACTCTTCAAGGTTAGGATTTGATCCCCCACAATTCTCTTCAGATGAGTTTTCGTGGACTTTACCCCAGACTCATGGAGTCCACCAAAATGCGGACTGGCGGGTGGATTAAAACACCACTTAATCGCTAAAGTCTCAGCAGCTTGCTGACAATAGGACACAAGGAGGTTATTTGCCCCAACAAAATTAGTGCCCTGGTCACTGTAGAGGGCAGCACATCTGCCACGTCTATCAACAAATCGGCGGAGGGCAGCCAAAAATGCATCAGTGGACAAATCAGAAACAGCCTCCAGGTGAATGGCCTTTGTTGGGAAACAAACAAAAATACACCCATAAGCCTTTTGACTTTTTACACCACGACGCTTGGTTAACGTGATGGAGAATGGACCCATAAAATCTACACTAACATGGGAAAAGGGCTTCATCTGGGACACTCTAAATTTAGGAAGGTCACCCATGAATGAATGCAATGGTTTGGGATTTACCCTGGCATAACAAAAACACTTGGAAACAACACTGTGAATGGCACTTTTCACCGACAAAATCCAAAACTGTTGATTTAGGAGGTACTCCAATAAGCGAGGACCTGGATGTCCATGCTCATTATGGAATTTTTCAATAATCAAAGTGGTAAGCCTGTGACTACGAGGCAACAACATGGGGTGTTTCACCTCATATGCTAAATCAGTGTGACGTAATCTACCGCCCACCCTCAGAACACCATGGGAATCAAGAAAAGGAGCTAACTTTCGAAGAGGCTTAGCACAACTCTCACCCTTACGTATCCTTTTCAAATCTTCAAAAAAAACTTCTTGTTGTACAACTCGCACAACAACTAAAGTAGCATAATAAAGATCTGCCTCATTGAGGGCTTTTGTAGGAAAAGATAAAGAAGGATCTTTTTTCACTCGAAAAGGTCTCAAACAAAAGGCAACAATGCCCAAGATTTTACGCAAAGAGGATTACTTAGTGAGTAACAGCTGTACTTCATCAAGGGGTATTTCTGTCACAAAAACAAAACGATTTTCCTCAGGGGGTAGATCAGCATCAAACGCATCAATTTTATGGTTCATACGCCATGTTTCACTAGACTGGGCCAACCAGGATGGTCCAGTAAACCAAAGAGGATAGTCTATCAATTGACCAGGAAGTAAGCTCCGGGATAAGCAATCAGCTGGGTTCTCCTTACCATTTACATGGTACCAACAGCTGCGGGGAACTTTCTCTTAAATAGTCGTTACACGATTAGCTACAAAAACCTTTCGTTTTGATGGACACGAATTTATCCAAGCAAGGGTAACGCTGGAGTCAGACCAAGCAAAAATCTTATCAATCGGGATGCAATCAAGATGATTGCCAACAAACTCCAATAGCTCTGCCAACAATACAGCAGCACACAATTCTAAGCGTGGAATAGAAATACTTTTCAAAGGGCACACCCTACTTTTCCCACACAAAAGGGAGATAGAAATATTTCCATCCAACTCAATTTGTCGAATACATACTGCACTACCATATGCACACATTGAGGCGTCACAAAAGCCATGCAATTCAGTGGTGACAGCATTTTGCTTCACAACATAACGAGGTATTGATATCGAAGATAATAATGGTAGTTGCGATACATAGAGTTGCCACTGTGCAACAATATCACTGGAGGGGGTATCATCCCATGAAAAACCCTGGACCCCCAAACGTTGCATTAAACACTGAGCAAGCGAAACAACTGGGGCTAGGAACCCGAGTGGATCATATATCCTTGCAATCTCAGAGAGAATGTTTCTCTTGGTACAAGGTCTTTCCATTCCATTTTACCACCTTCACAACTGGGTGGTGTGGAACAAAATATGAATGGAAGTCAGGGTTAGAATTGTCCAATTTCAGAAGCCCCTGGTCTAGGTAATCCTGAACAAATTCTTTGTACACACTATACAAAGCAGGATTCCTCAATAATCGGTTTTCCATCATATTGAATCTACGCAATGCTTGACCTTTAGAGTCACCAAGTTCTTGTCGAGGCTCTCTGAAAGGTAAACGAACAACATATCTGCCAAACTTTTTTGGAGGGGTCGATTCTAGTTCCCAAAATTTTTGTAAGGTACTATCCAATCCAGATTCTATAGGGGAAGACACTAAGGTCAACAAACTAATGGGTTTTTGAGTTTTACGAGGACCATCAATACCACCAAGGAGTATCCAACCAAATATTGAATTAATGGCACAAGGCCCTCCATTTTCTCCTTTTTTAAAGCCAGGCACAAGCATCTGACCAAACAAATCAACACCAATCAAAAGGTCTACACTACTAGGTTGTCCAAAATTAGGATCTGCCAAATCTAAATTTTTTAGGTATGGCCACTGAATAGAATCATATTCTACAACAGTCACAGGTATGGTTCCACAAATTTTAGGAATAAGAATGGCATCACAGGAAAACAAACTATCAGGAAACTTGGCGGAGCCTATTTTCAATGTAACATTGCCATATGAAGTACTAGAAATCATGCCATTTATTCCCTTAATAGGAGTTCTATTTGGAGCTACTTTAAGTCCTAACCTCTCAGCCAAAGAGACAGTTACAAAGGACACTTCACTAGCGGAATCTAAAATTGCCTGACAAGACACAAACTTGTTGTGGGCATCTAACACTAAAACTTGGGCAGTTGCAAAAAGCACAGGTTTCCTCTTACGCGTAGCGGTACACAATGCCTGTTTGGCACCTTCACTATTAGGTATGTGGGGGCTCTCCCCTCGACAATCATCTAAAAACACAGGTCTCCTCTTACGAGGTTCAAAATGGTTGCTACTGGGTGTAGCGGTACACAATGCCTGTTTGGCACCCTCACTATCAGGGTCTCCCCCGGACAATCAACTTGGTGGCTCGGAGAGCTATTCACAAAGTGCAACAGGGAATGGTGAAGACCCTGGCACTGACGACACGTGGCATTTGTAGGGCATTGAGATACACCATGTTTGCCAAAGCAGTTAAAACACAATCGTTCACGCTTAACAAATTGATAAACACAACCTTTATTACCAGACTGGCCTGTTCCAGTCAATATCACAGTATAGGGTGGTTTGCCACCCTTCCTAGGGGGTAGAGGAGGTGAGACCTCCTTCGGCTTATTCAAAAGAGAACTATTTTCCAAAGCCCGACAATTTTTCTCTAAGAATTTAAACAAATCTTTATAGGACGGGATTTTCTTATCAGTATACTCAATCTCAAACTGAGTTTTCAATGGGGTATCAACCTTTTGCAAAAGAAGAAGCATTTTAGCAAAATCTAAAAGGTCTACATCATCATAGTTTGACAATGCTTCCAAATTTTCCCGGAAAGTGGACAACAATAACCTTAAATCATGAGGGTTGCTCGATTTTGCAGAAGGGGCTTGACAAATAGACGTCCAATAATTTGTTACCAAAAGTCTTTTATTATTAAAGCGTCTAATCATTGCATCGAAGGCTACTCGATAATTATCTGAGGTTAGCGGTATGCTCCTAATTACAGATGCGGCCTCTCCCACCAGAGCGGTATTTAAGGCTTGAAATATAGCTATTTCACTCATGTCAGCTTTATCATGCACAAGTGACTTAAACATATCAAAAAAGGTGGGCCATTTTTTAAGATTACCGTCAAAATGAGGTACCTCTATTCTTTTAATTTCAAGACCCCTGTCCACATTTACCAGGGAATGGTTCAAAATTGTCTGTGAGGCATCTTGGTAATCCTCCGGATAGAGCTCACGACAAATCGATCTGTGTATTTCATTTCATCAAATTTCTGCACTAAAGTTTCCTGACTTTCTTGTATCTGATCACTACTATCCAAGCTTATAATTTCAAAATGCAATGCATCGAATTGACTTACCAGAGAAGGCACATCTTCCCATCTGGGTTTTAACTTTTTTGCCTTCTCTGCATTGTCCTGGGCTTCGACGGCTCCATTATAAGTTGTTTTTAATTTATTAAAAACACTTTTTTGTTTTTTCAAAACTTTTATGTCAGACATGACAAAGCGGTTTTTATTAGATACAAAAAAGGTAGGTTTTTTCGCGACAAATTGGCTATCAACACACCGGTACGGTTCGCTAAACAACGCGGCACTAATCTCGCGCTTAACGAAAGCAAAAAACGAAGGTAAAAATCGACGGATTTCACACAAACAAATTCGAAACCCGACGAATAATCAACAATTTTCTAATCTCGGAGGTAAACAAAACAACACGTGAAGTTGTGAGGTTAGAACACACAAACGTCAATGAAACGTCAGCCAGCAAGAAAAAAGAACGGGGGCCCGGGCCGCTGCCAAATGTCGAACGGGGGTTTTTTTTATCGCCGCACGAGGTCATAAACCAAACTCAGGGCAACCAACCTTCAAAATCATGCGGACTCTAAAAAAACCGGTACAAAAACAACAATGTCCGAATCTGGCAAAAAAAAACGATAAAATGTGGTTGCTGCAAAAAAAACTATAAAATTACCAATTTTTTAATAAAAAAAACTGTAAAATCCAAAGGGCTTTTTCAAAACATAAGGGTCTGAAGGACCAAATAGACATCTGAGCCCTGAAGGGAAGAAAAACTAGAGATATCCCAAAAAAAATAACCCCAAAATTAAATTCGCCCCGCCTGGGAAAACAGAGTCTATTAAACTAAAAAACAAAGGAAAAAATCGGCAACAGAAGCTAGAAGCTTACCTTCTGTAATTCTGTAGCAGTCCCAAAATTTCACGGGCGACGCGGCCCTTTCTTGTGACTGGAATTTCGGTCTTTAACCCAAAAACACGTGTGACTTCTTTCAGTTTTTTGTCGGAAGTGATTTCTTTATTCCCCTGTCACACACAGGGTGGCACTTTAAACTCCCAGCGTGAGCAAAAAACGCGCATGATTTTACCAAAATGATCAGGTGATCAAAAAGAAAATAACTTTAAACAAAGAGAGAAATTATCACCTGATCGGAATTTTTCCCAAACAGGACTTTCTTTTTTGAAGGTTTTTGCAGAAAGCCCAAAAATATCAATACAAACTTTAAGGTTAGGTTTTCTAAAAAATTCAAAATAAAACAATAAAGAAAAATAACTGGCAGCATTAAACATTACTATTATTATTTCTTTATAAAATAACCGTATTCTTTCTTTTTACAAAAAATTTTTCGTGGCTAAGCGGGCATAGAAATATTTATAGAACCGACCTGAGGGACAAATTATGTCACGGTCATGAGTACTGTTTTTCGTTTCATCTGCCTGCTTTTATATTTACTCTGGTAGTTTCTTTTGTATTTGGAGATGTCGCCACTTATGTGAAAGCAACGGTATTGCAGGTTTTATTTCTCTTACCAACATCGTAAGATGAGATTCATATACCGTCTCTGTAGCTTTGGGAACGTCATTAAATTACGTAAAGCAAAAATTCAGGATTTTTGACCCCCCCCCCCCTCGTAAAGCATTTTCAAGAAAAACCACATTAAAAAACATTAAATGTAACGCAAGCCCAAACCCCCCCTCCCCCCAGTCCCATTGTCACAATGACCATGCAGTGTTCTGAAGAGTCCCTTAAGGACGAAACAGTTAACTGTCAACACTTGATAGGTGTCCATTAGATCTTGGACCCCCATGGGTGTACAGCTTTCGAGCTGCCCACAAAAAAATACAAGAGAAATAAAATCTTTCTATGCCCGCTTAGCCACGAAAAAATTTTTTATATTTTTATTCACGGGTATTAAACTTCACGTTTGTAGTATTTTTCGCTCACGCTCCGTTGACTTGACACAAAACGTTGCGAAGGCGGAAAAAAACTGCAATATGCATTGACCCGACCTGAGGGACAAATTATGTCACAGTCATGAGTACTGTTTTTCGTTTCATCTGCCTGCTTTTATTTTTACTTAAGTAGTTTCTTTGTATTTGTAAATGTCGCCACATTGTTACGAAAAACCTCACATTTTTCGTAAATTTTTGTTAAAAATAAAAGAAACTCCTTGCGACATCTAGCGCAGAGTCAGTGAACTTATAATAAATGCTTGATTAATGAATTTGTCTTATTACAGTATTCATATTATCAGGGTTTTTAGTATGTTTGAGTAGTTTGGGCGTTTATAAATTCGTTTTATTTATAAATAGATCGAGTAACTTTTCTATTCTTTTCTTTGAGTTTAAAAACAAAGATAGCCAGAAGGTTTGTACACTTGACTACAGAGTGATTATGCAATGTTACATTATCAGCTGTTATTAACTTGCTGAATTGTTAACCTTTGGTTTTATCTGATTTTTATTTTTTTTTGTTTTTTACGGAAGTAATACCTAATTATTTTAAATTTTAGTAAAATAATCAAAAAAAGAATCTGTCAGTTGTTTTGTGCAAAATGAATGTGGTCTGTTTATTGATATTTCTCAGAAAGGGATTTTTAATTTTAAAATTTTGGAGAAATCTCGCCCCTTTTTTGTTTGGCTGTTGTCGAGAAAGGTACCGTAAAATTATGTTATAACATAACCTCAATAATTTTTAAACCATGTGGGAAATTTTTATATTTTACTTTTCTTTTCATAGAAATATGATTAATTAATTTTTTTTAAATAAAATCTAAAGAAATATGATCTAGGCAACTCTACATATTTCTTTCTTTCCTACTTAAATATGTTAGCATAATCTGTATTTTTTATACATATTTTTTTTCAACCCGGGAATTGTTATGGGATTTCCACTTTACCTATTCTTTCTTTTTTAACAATTTTCTTTGAAAAAATGATTTTTTCAATACCGCAGCTGGTATTAGGATATGATTCTTTAATGGCATGACCTAATGTTTAATGCTGCCAGTTATTTTTTGTGTTTGTTTTTATTTGAATTTTTGGGAAAACCTAACCTTAAATTTTGTTTTGATATTTTTCGGGTTTTTTAGCCAAACCTTTAAAAGAGAACCTCCTTGTTTGGGGAAATTCCGATCAGGTGATCATTTTTCTCTTTATTGAAAGTTATTTCCTTTTTTGAACACCTGATTATTTTGCTAAATTCATGCGTGCTGGGAGTTTGAAGAACCACTTCCGAAAAGACACTGAAAGAAGTCACATATGTTTTAAGATTAAGACCAAAATTCCATCCACAAGAAAGTCCGCGGCGCCGTGTGTGAAATTGTGGAACTGCTGTTAAATGAAAGAAGGTAAGCTTCCAGCGTGTTGCCGATTTTTTTCCTGTGTTTTAGTTCAATAAACGTTTGTTTTCCCAGATGGGGTGAATTTAACTTTGGGATACTTTTTTTGAAATCTCTAGTTTTCTCCCCTTCAGGCACTACCTAAATTCAACTAATTAAATCTAATATAGATTTATATAATGAATAATATTTTGGTTATATTTTATTTGCCTAATAGAGTCACTACATCTATGAAATCTCTGCCTATAAATATATTTATTTTATGGATATTTAAAATCCAGATTATGATAGACTAGTCGTTAGTTTGCTTCTTGTCCGATTTTATTTTAAACAGCTGGGTTTCAAAGGTCATTAAGTCAGTTTGACTTGGGCGTAAGCTTCTTTTGGGATTCTTTGCTTTGGCAAACATGGTGTATCTCAATGCCCTACAAATGCCACGTCAGTGCCAGGCAGCGGCGTAGCGTGGTCCAAAGGGCGGGGGGGGCAAAGATATAAAGGGGCGCCAATTTTTTTTTATAAAAATAAATATTAAATTAAAAAGCGTTAGACAATTTAATAATATACAGATGTATGTATATACATTGACTAAACTATGTTATAATAACTTACCCACATAGCACAAAATCACATCAACGTTAAATTAACGTGAACAAAAATAACAAAGTTTTTTTTTACTTGAAAATAACTTCATACCATGTAATATTTATTTTGTTAAATCTACATGCTTAAAGATAACTTAAAAACAAGGAGAAATCAAGCTATAAAAATGTACTTTTTGCTGAAGTTTCTGTGTATATAACGTGTTTTTTACCCTCGTTATTTTCATGTACCAAATTCACACTTGAAAAGTCCTCCACAACATGTTCTAAAACGCCACTAGATTAAGACTTCTCAAACCTACTAATTTTCTGCTTCTTTTTTGGTCACGTTTTTTTAATAACATTTTTTTAACTTAAAAGACTACAACACTTCAAGACAATTTTAAAGATGGCGCTCAAGGCAAGACAAAATATCTATTTATCTATCTATATACATTATGTTTTTTTTTAAAAGCTAAACAAGATTTTTTAACAGTAAACACTTTCACAGAATATTAATGTGTCTTTATCAGGTGAATAACAGATGCGTCGTGATCGTGAAGGATCAGGGATCAGTCCCTTAACAGGTTTTTGGAGTTTAGAGGCCAAAGCACTGCCTGATTTCGTCAAAGTGAAAAATCCCGACTATAGGTGGCAATGCTGCTAGTGAAATCTTAAAAATATTTGGTAGAAAAGCCATGCAAGTCGCGTTTTACAGAAAAGGCGTGAATCTAATGTGATTTTAACGTTGATAAAAATCACTTAAAAATAACGTAGAAACATTTCATTTGATAATGGCGTTATTACAACGCAGTTTTTAGCAACGTTATTTTTTATAACGTTAATGAATGACCTATTAAGCTTGTTTTCATATATGAACTAAACGTTTTTTTCTAGCAGCTTTTAAAACGTTTTTTTTTACTCACGGCTTTTTTTTTACGTGTTAAACACGTGATTGTGCTATGTGGTGGGTATACTTACAGTTAGTAGCTTTTGTATAAAGAGTTACTGACTACAACTTTAATCTTCTTGTTTTTAACGATTTCATTTTGTCCAAAATTGTATCAAAATCAATAAAGTTTGTGTAATCGCGCTCAATGCTTATAATTGCCAATGAATTTAAATTTTCTTGGCTCATTTGGGCCCTTTCATAGTTTTTAATTTTTTTTAATCTGCTAAATGTATGTTCCGCACCAGCACTATTTGGAGCGATCGTTAAAAATATTTGGTATAATTTAAACATGTTTGGGAAACAGTTTTTCAAATTATTTTTAATGATAAATGGCAACATTTGCTCAGGTTTTTTAATTGGATCTTTAAGTTCCAAAATCAACGAACAAAAAGCTTTATATTCATCTATCGTGCTCTCATCAAGATCCGAATTGTAGAATAACACTAAATCAGCTAAGCATTTAAAGTTTTCTTCATTATTTTTAATATTAATCAGACATTCAAATTTTTTTGAAACTTTTAAAAAATCTTCAAATCTTGTTTGGAGTGTTTCTATTAGGGTATCTAATGCCATAAAGAAAACGTTAATCTTAAAATCGATTTCTGAATTTGGCTGTATGTAATGTTCTGGGTTTTCTTCAAAAAATAGTTTTGGCTTTTTTAGTCTCTTTTCCTTAAAAGAAACAACGTCTCCGCATTTCTCTGCTAGAGATATTGCTTCCGTTTTGATTGATAGAAATGAGACTCTTACGACTTTAAATTCTTCTATGGTAGAACTAATCATTCCACCCACTGTATTTAAACAAATATCAGGTTTTTGAAGATAGCATGAAAGAGTATAGCTTTTTGTTAATAATATTTTCCAAAAGGAAAGTAAAAACTTAAATTCAAACGTTTCTACTGTGCTTAAAATCCCACGTGCCTCAGCCATTTGCTTAGGAGATGAATTTACAATTTCTCCGGAAACTATGGCCTCACAGGTTTGCTCTATTACCTGGAGATTAAGGTAAAAAGAATCGACAGCGTTTTTATGACTAGCCCATCTAGTTGTGCAAAGTCTTTTTAATGTTAATTTTGGTTCTGTTTTAGATAAAGTGTCGTTTTGAATATCTTTGAATAATTTTACCCTGGGAAAGCTTTCAGTTATAAAAACATAGGCCTGTTCAAGGGTTCCAAAAAAAAGCTTTATCTCAGCACATGAAGTTATAGCATCAACTAAAGCTAAGTTTAGATTATGGGCACAACAATGTATATAAAGAGCCTCAGGGACAATATTTTGAATTCTTGTTTTTAGGCCATTGTATGCACCAGACATGTTACTAGCGCCATCATATGCCTGGCCTCTGCACATCTTTATGTCGATTCCCAGATCACATAGTGCTGCAAGAATTATTTTGAAATAACTTTCTGCAGAACCACTAGGAAGTTCTATGAATTTTAGAAATGCTTCTTGAGGATAACCTGTCTTATTTACAAATCTAAAGGATAAAGATAACTGTTCTTTTTTGGTAATGTCTAATGAGGAATCAACAATTAATGTAAAATATCCCGCATCTTTTATTTCAGTTTTAATTTGGTTTTGTACCTCATTTCCCAAATGGTGCAGCAACTCATTTTGTATGGTCGCACTCGTATATTTTGCTACTTTTGAGGTTGTTAATAAGAAATCGTGGAGGGTAACATCGTATTTTTTAATAAGTTCTAAAAGTTCTAAAAAGTTGCCCCGATTAGAGCTTTCAGCCGACTCATCGTGTCCTCTTAGAGGTAAATTTTGTCTCGCACAAAAGAGGATTACATCAAGGTATCTTTTTAACGCATCTCTATTTTTTGTTACATCTAATTGTTCATGTCGCAGCTCTTCCTCAATAACTGTCACGTTTTTCGAAATGTGCAATTTTGCAATAATATATTTGTTTTGATTTTCTCGATGGCTTTCACTTTCTTCATGTTTTTTTATTTTTTCCCGGCCTTTCTTAAAATTTGTACAACCTAAATTAGGATCATTCCAAGTGAAGCCTTTATTTTTAGAGAATAACCAGCAACAAAAACAAAACATTTTATTACATCGTGGAGAGTATACCAGCCACTCTCTAACAAAATTGTGGTTTTTATACCAGGAGGTCTGGAATCGTCTGTTAAATTCGTCATTGGGAAAATATTTATAATTATCACTGAGACCAGGTTGACATGGGCCATAATTAAGAAGTTCTCTTATACGTTCTGAGTTTAGCGTTTCAGTTTTATAAAGAAATGGATCTCCAAGATACGAATCGGCAAGATCTAAAAATTGAATGTTCATACTAATAAAAAGCATTTTTATCTAACAGAGACGGAACTGTTAAGATTTTTTATAAGGTTTTGTATTCAAGAAAATAACGTTATTACTGACTCGGAATAAGAATTAAATCGGTAAAAAAAAAGGTGTCAAATTTTTGTCATGCTTATGTAGTTCAATGAGATCCCGTCTCTACTGAGAGTTTCAAATTTTTGTCATAATATATAGGTAATTATCAAACCTAACCTCACTTAACCTATAAAAATATGTAATTAAATAAAATATTAACTATTGTTAATTGGTGGTATTCCATGGACTGAATCCAAACAAGGTTCTGAAGTATCTGGTATGTCAAGCGGCCTCTTAGCTTCGAAATCTGATAGTTCATTTTCAATATTTTGGTTGTCTAAAAGAAGATTCATGCTTAAATCGACTAACAGTTGCACGTAATGTTTGCACGAAGGACATCTATGCGTATATGATTATTATACCATCATAATTTTACCACAATTATGGTAGAAAAAGATATTGTAAATACGCAAAATCATAAAAACAAAGAATTCCCAAATTCGTGAAGAGTTTTAATTACCAGAATCCAATTTCGTCTCTAGAAATGTGTCGGACGACGTATCGGGAAGAAGGGTTGTTTTTTCTGGAGAAACATTTTCCAATATTCCTTGTGTATTCGCGTGTTCATATTCGTGCTCTTCTTGTTCTTCAGCCAAAGCATCGGTAAGAGAACTCGTTTTTTCTGTAGTAGCATTTTTTGTTTCTTGGCTTACTATAATTTTATTATGTGGTTCTTCTTGAAATCCACCTGCCCTGTAGAAATTAAAATTCAACCACCTTTTCAATCTGTTTTTTTATACCTTTGTCAAAAATACCTACTATTCGAAAAAAAATGCAAAGAATGTGCTAAATAAGGGTTATGACAAAGGGCGTATACAAAAAAAAATCCTTGGAGGGGTCCTGGATCTTTTTTCCACTTTTATTTGATCATACTAGCGTAAAAATATCCGGCTTCTCCAGGTTTCTTCAAATTTGCACAAAAAAAAGTCCTGTTAGCCCGACTCGTACGCGTCGTAGCATAAGAAAAATTGCCTTAACCAGACAGAATAACTTATAGAACATGTTCAAAATTTACAAAATTTTATTAGAATCGGTAAAGTAGTTTAGGAGATTATCGGTAACCACAAAAGTCCTGCTCCTTTAATATGTAACGTAATCTATTTGTGGGGAAAAGGCTTGAGCCCCCAACCACTCCCCCTCTATACGCCCATGCATAACAATATGTAGGCAACTATTCAAAAAATATTTTTTTTTAGTTTTAATTTTCTTTAATTTTTAAAAAATTAGTTTTTTACTTTAGTTTAATATTAAATGAGTCCACTACCATCTAATCATCGAAAATTCGAGTAATTTTTTTTCTTGAAACTGCATAGAAAAGCAAAACATGTATGTACAGGGTGATTTTGCCGTAGAAAGATGAAGCAAAAACTGGATTAAATTATTTACAATTGTGCATTTTTATATGTGACTTTTTTGACAGATTTTACTTTGTATGAGTTATAATAAGTTTATCTATTTTTTTATCGGAACACCCTGTATTTTTTCACATTTTTAGATTCGCCTTTTCTCTCTTATTTCAATGTCTATGCTGCGATAAATATTTTCGAGATAAGCGCATTGAAAGGTCCTTATTTAAGTAGTGAGTAAAACCAAATAAGTGTGAAATGTCAAGAATCTTAATGGAGAAATAATGCGTTAGATCTCAGAAAACAGTTATGGCAGCATAAATATTTTAGAAATAAGTCAAAAAAAATATCACATACCGAAAATGATCAATTGTTCATCATTTAATCTAGTTCTTGTTTCATCTTTCTACGACAAATAATAACAAAGTTATGGCAAGTTACGTTTAAACAAGAAGAAATGGCTCTAAAATATAAAATCATAACAAAAACATTTCATGTAAAAAAAGCCAAGTACGCGAAAATGGTATTCCGTAAAAAGAATTGAGATAAAAGTATAGCCAAGCTCTCCAATACAAATTTCAAAATGAAAGATTCTTATTAGTTTGAAAACGTTTTTTTAAACTTTGCTATTACAGCCAAACTTTTTTATGTTCAATTTAGCACTGTGCCTAAGAATCATTAGCCATAATAGCCAAGTTTAAAAAAAACATTTTCAAACTAATAAGAACCTTTCATTTTGAAATTTGTATTGGAGAACTTGGCTTTACTTTTATCTCAATTCTTTTTACGGAATACCATTTTCGCGTACTTGGCTTTTTTTTACATAAAATGTTTTTGTTATGATTTCACTTCTTTTTTAAAGGAATTGGATAATGGATAATATTTAATTTTTAACGTATGGTGTTTGAAATTTTTTCCTATATCTAGTTTTATTTTAGTTCCTATCAGTCTTAAAACGCTCAGCTCTCTAGCGTTTCTGGAAGTGGGCAATGTTACTTTTACATTACTTTACATTTATAGGAGAGGGAAGTAAATTATAATTTTGGGGTTTTTAAATTTTTTCAGTCTGCGAAAGCTCAGCTCTCTAGCATTTCTGGAAGTGGGCAATGTTACTTTTACATAACTTTACATGTATAGGGAAGGGGAGTAAATTAGCATTTTGGGGTTTTTGGATTTTTTCCAGGGGTTTGGTTATAATTTCTATAGTCTGCCAAATGTCAGCTTTGTAGCATGTCTGGAAGGACAGTAGAATTTTGATAATACATACATGAGTGAGTGAGTCAGTGAGTGGCAATTTCGACGTTTCAAAAACACTGCCTTTACTACTTTATGGAAGTCCATGAAAGTAGAAGTAGAGTTGTAGATAAGTCTAATATGGGCTGAAATGTTGAAATTAAAGAAAAGATGATACGGCAGCGCGAACTTGGCGTGGCACTGCCAACTGCCATGCCCTCAGATACCTACCTAAAAATAAACATTTCACCTATCCCTATCGCTTACCTTTCTTCTATTTTGTTTCCAAAAAAATTAATTATATTCTTCTTATGTTTGGCACCAATGGTTTCCCGTAACTTTTGCTTTTTTTCTAGACGGAATACATTTCCTGGTTTTCTTTTTCTTTTATGATTTTCCATTTTTGTTTTTCGTCACCAATTATCTACCTTATCTAATTAGAATTACAGGTGCACTGAGTTTATTTTTTTCTTTTGCAATCTTGCAATATGGTTTAAACGCCAATCATCGTCTTTCTCGTGGCAAAGAAAAAGGACTTCCGATTTCTGCATGTTGACTAATTGATTCGGGACGCAAGCATAATTTGGGGCGCGTGTCGCGGTGTGGGTGACGTTTATTATATACTGCTTAAAAATATGCGTAATAATGCCTATATAAAATATAAGCTGCTCAACGTATTATTTATTTTACTGTTATACCAATTTTTACTGCTCAATAAAGCTGTTGTTTGATGGAACGATAAAGCTTAGGGTCCACATGGGGCGCCAGTACCACCGGGGCGGGGGGGGCGAAGAACCCCCCGCGCCCCCTCCCACCCTACGCCGCTGGTGCCAGGGTCTTCACCACTCCCTGTTGCACTTTGTAAAAAGCTCTCCGAGCCCCCAAGTTGATCCTCCAGGGGAGACCCCCCATATACCTAATAGTGAAGGTGCCAAACAGGCTAATTCTGTAGCTGACGCTTTAGAAAGCCAGAAACAGCTAATTGCATTGTTAAAATTTGGTTGTTTTGAACTTCGTAAGTGGACTAGCAACACTCCTGAGTTACTGGAATCGGTTCCAGCTAGTCATCAGCAACCAATTTCCTTTTATGATGAATCTGCTGGTTTAAAAATCCTTGGACTAAAGTGGTCTCCAAAATCGGATTCGTTTTGTTATGATGTGATGCCCATGGAAAGACCTTGTATCAAGAGAAACATTCTCTCTGAGATTGCAAGGATATATGATCCACTCGGGTTCCTAGCCCCAGTTTTCTTGGTTGCTAAATGTTTAATGCAACGTTTGTGGGTTCAGGGTCTGTCATGGGATGATACCATTAACGTATTAACCGGAGGAGACTAGGAAATAAACAAAAAAATCGGCCGTCTAGATAAACAATTTGTTTTAAAAAACGTACTTCTGCAGAAAAGAACTCATCGACTATTTTTGTTTGGTCCATTGAAAACTCTATTTCCTTTCTCTTTAAGAATCACCAAAATTATCCGATCTTTCCTTTACTTTTATTTCTTTTTTAAACCAATGCAACGGAAAAAGACGAAACTGTTCTTCTTACAAACCCTTACCAGTTTAATTATACACCACCAAATATGGATATATAACAAGCGGTGATCACTTTAACTTGTGCTTCCAGCATTTATTTTGCTATTCCTTCGTTTTCCTTTATTAAACCAGTGCGAGAGAAAAAAGCAAAACTATTCTCGATTTCAGACCCTCACTAAAACAAAGGAATTAGAAACATGCCGCAATCGTCTAGGCCCTCGTAAAGTATCTTATTTTGTTCCTCTTTTGTTAAACCGATGCGAGAAAAAGAGACAAAACTATTCTTGATTAGAAGGTAGTCCCTTTGGACCCATTAGTATTTTGTAAAGGGTCAAATGCGACGTTTTTGACCTGTCTCTTTACGGTTCGGAATTGTTTTCGTGTTTTTTATTAAAATATATTTTCGATCTGGACTCAAAATTAATCTTAAAAGACTTTAAAATGGTGTGGGAGTGTATTTTGTGCTAAAATCTCGACCATCTTAATCCAGAAGTTTCGTTTTACAAGTAAGTTAAATAACTTGTTTGACCTTCAAAACAAAACAAAGACCAGTGCCGTAGAAATCAATATAAAATCAGAAAAAAAATATTAGGCTATTATATAAATAATTATTTATTTGTTAAAAGTGTTTAAACATAAGTTTAGTTAAAAATGTACAGGGTGTCCCAAGTTTTGGGGTTTTGATACTTTTAACTGAACTACGAGCCTTGATTTTCAACAGATAATGTAAAAAAGGTATCTTATTAATATGGAAAGTAATTTTTTTACGTATACCTTTTTTATTTAACCGTTTTTTTTTGTGTCAACAGTTTTTTTAGATTTGGATCGAGGCAATTTTTTAGATTGGGTTAGTCCTTTTTACCTACTCTGAATTTTTAAGGTTGTCTAACCTAAAATAAAAAACACCAAGCTAAAAGCATCCTAATCAAACATCTAAAAAGTGTTAAGACGAGGTCTCTAAATGCAGATTTGTTTTTAACCCTATAAAATGTCAGCAAAATTTTATAACCCAAAAATTTAAAAACAATAAACTATAGTTACCTACTTATTATTTTTTTCATTGTTAAATAAAATCCATTTCTAAGGATGATTGTTATAACCCAAAAATTGATTGCAATTTATTTAAAAACGAAAAGTAAATTTCGGCCCTGGTATCTAAATAACCCTATTTTTTAGATCATTTATAAAATATTTTTTGTTCCTTATTTTTTAACTATAAGCGAGACGATATGAATATATGTTTTTTTATTTAACTTATTTTAAATGTTAAATAAAAAAAGTTATTTTTCAAAATACCATCAGCATTAAGTGATGTGTCAAAAAATAAAACTGGCAAATAAAATTAATTTTTTAAACGAAAATGATATTTTGTTCAAATTGCATTGCAAAAATATTCTGTTTAAAAGACAATTTGATTTGACATTTTGTTCAAAAATTACTTTTTTAAATGACATTTTGTTCAAATAGCGTTTTGGTTGAAAACAGTTTGTTTTAAAACATCTTTCTCAAAAACATTTTGTTCAAACATCCACCTGATAAAAAAAACTTTTGGTTTGTTGAAAAATTAGTTTTTCGAATGACATTTTGTCGAATGGGGTTTTCTTTTGAAAACATTTTTTTAAAAACATAATATTTTCGAATGACTTTTTTTTCAAACATTTTGTTTGAATGTCAATCTGATTGAAAACATTTTGTTAAAAAATATCTTTTCTACATGACATTTTGTTCGAAAGCAGTGGGTTTGTATGACATTTTGTTCAAATTGCAGAAAGCATTGAGTGCAAGCAATGACGATCTGATGGTACACTTTTTATGAAAATATCTTTTTTATATTATATTTTTTTGAAAAACATTTTGTTCAATGACATTTTGTTCAACATTTGTAAATGAGAATCTGTTCAAAAACATGTTCAACTGCGTTTTTAAAACATTTTGTTCAAATGATAATCTGACCGAAACCATTTTGTTCGAAAACATCTTTTTTAAGTGACATTTTGTTCGAGTTGCATTTTTTTCGAAAACATTTTGTTTGAAAATCTGATAGAAAACTTTTTGTTCAAAAATTGCTTAAATTCATATGACATTTTGTCAAATTGTTTTGTTCAAAATATCTTTTTTGAAGTTTGTTTGAAAACAGTGTGATTGAATGGCATTTTTTTCGGAAACATTGTGATCGATATTATGTTCAAATGATCTCTTTTTTGAAAACATTTTTTAATTTCTTGAAATGATGGATACATTTGCGATCAATTGATTAGAGTTCAGTGTGGTTAGGTTAACAGGTTAGGATCAATTGATAAAGCTACCACCGATTGCGACCTCCCAAAAAGACACACACAGGAGCTAGTTTTTCGAAGAGTTTTCTGTTTGAAGAAAATGTTTTTGAACCAAACGGTATTCAAACAAAATGTCATTCAAAAAAGATGTTTTTGAACAAATTGTTAAACAAAAATGTCAATTGAACAAAACATCATTCGCAGAAGATGTTTTTGAAAAAACTATAATAAAGCAATTACCACAACAGAAATTGATATGTTGCACTTTTTTCCAGTTTCTTTCCTAATGAAACTGCTGATGAATACCGAGATGGTAGTACGACGGAATAAGTGTCGCATTAACTTTTCTCAAAATAACTCGCTTTAAAAAAGAGTTGTTTTTTAGGTACATATTTTTTGTAGGTTTTTGTAGACACACCTTTAATCTTACTAAAAGGGACAAAACCACCGTCGTAGGAGGCAGTAAATACAAATATATTTGCAACAAATTTTAAATTCAGGGAAAATTGAAAAATGTAGAGTAGCATAACCAAAAAAACTATTTTAGTTCTGGCCATGGTTACTATCCTAATTAAAACAAATGGGTAAAAGTAACCCCACTAATGGGGTGCATCTTAATAAATCCCCAAAGTAAGCAAATTGTCTCCCCATCAAAGCAATAAATCGAGGGCTTTTTCAAAAAAAGTCCAAAATATCCTTATCCAAATAGAGCTCCGTTACTTTTTTACAATATTATTACCAATTTTTCATAAAAAAAGGAACTAAAATTATATTTACTTTTTTATATACAAAAGAAAAGTAGGCACTATACATAGTATCTAGCTTTAAAATTGTAATAATGGGGGTGATCTAATTGTCGCTAGGAAAAAGAGAACCTTTAATACCGTTTTCGGCTGCTGGAGACGACTTTACAATTCTCGGTGAGTGCCCCGGTTCGAAAATCAAGTGGGCTCTCAAGTTTTTATTAGAGCCTGACTCCTATTTTTAATGTACGACTTCTGTATTTGAGAACAAAATCTTAACAATGCTATTAATGTAAATTTTTATTGTCAATGGGTATCTATTCAGCTGTAAACTAAATTAAATTGCTTGTTTTAATAAGTTAGGTATTTACTTTTAATAAATAAATATTTTGCCGCCATCACTGGTAAATCGATCGACCATAAAGAATAAACACACACAGCAGACGTGCTGTGTGTCGCACAGCGTTGCCATTGTCTTTCCAAAAAATATTTCTATTCTTTTCCAACTTATTGAAGCATCTAGGGGTCAAATCGAATTGTTTTGATGAATGAATTTTTGCCGCGGTTCCTGGTCTCCTCCGGTTAATACGTTAATGGATGATACCCCCTTCAGTGATATTGTTGCACAGTGGCAACTTTATGTGTCGCAACTACCACTGGTCTCCTCCGGTTAATACGTTAATGGATGATACCCCCTTCAGTGATATTGTTGCACAGTGGCAACTTTATGTGTCGCAACTACCATTGTTATCTTCGATATCAATACCTCGTTATGTTGTGAAGCAAAATGCTGTAACCACTGAACTGCATGGCTTTTGTGATGTCTCAATGTGTGCATATGGTGGTGCAGTATATATTCGACAAATTGAGTCCAATGGAAATATTTCTATCTCCCTTTTGTGTGGGAAAAGTAGGGTGTGCCCTTTGAAAAGTATTTCTATTCCACGCCTAGAATTGTGTGCTGCTGTATTGTTGGCAGAACTATTGGAGTTTGTTGGCAATCACCTTGATTGCATCCAGATTTTTGCTTGGTCTGACTCCAGCGTTACTCTTGCTTAGATAAAATTCAGGAGAAAGTTGTTGATACCATGTAAATGGTACCCTGCTGATAGCTTATCCCGGAGCTTACTCCCTAGTCAATTGATAGACCATCCTCTTTGGTTTACTGGACCATCCTGGTTGGCCCAGTCTAGTGAAACATGGCCTATCAACCCTAATATTGATTCGTTTGATGCTGATCTACCCCCTGAGGAAAATCGTGTTGTATTTGTGACAGAAACACCCCTTGCTGAAGTACAGCTGTTACTCAATAAGTACTCTTTGCGTAAAATACTGGGCATTGTTGCCTTTTGTTTGAGACCTTTTCGAGTGAAAAAAGATCCTTCTTTATCCTTTCCTACTAAAGCCCTCAATGAGGCAGATCTTTATTATGCTACCTTAGTTGTTGTGCGAATTGTACAACAAGAAGTTTTTCTGGAAGATTTGAAAAGGATACGTAGTGAGAGTTGTGCTAAGCCTATTCGAAAGTTAGCTCCTTTTTTTGATTCGCATGATGATGGTAGATTACGTCACACTGATTTGGCATATGAGATAAAACATCCTATGTTGTTGCCTCGTAGTCACAGGCTTACCACTTTGATTATTGAGAAATTCTATATTGAGCATGGACATCCAGGTCCTCGTTTATTGGAGTACTACTAAATCAACAGTTTTGGATTTTGTCTGTGAAAAGTGCCATTCACAGTGTTATTTCCAAGTGTTTTTGTTGTGCCACGGTAAATCCCAAACCATTGCACCCATTCATGGGTGACCTTCCTAAATTTAGGGTGTCCCAGGTGAAGCCCTTTTCCCATGTGACTGTAGATTTTATGGGTCCATTTCCTCAGACGTTGCAACAACGCGAAAGATGGAATACCCCCGATAACCCTACAAAAGTTGGAACTTTAGTAGCGTTGAAAGACGAAAACCTAGTAGTCCAGATAAAATCCCCCGTGTCGTGCAAGTAAAAACCGCGAAACGATTACTTGACCGTAGTTTGGTGAAGGTATGTCCGTTACCCAGCCAGTAACCAACCTTCAAAGCGGAAATCATGCTTATTTGAATTAACTTGAGTATGACGTCCATAGTGAGAGCGATAAAATGATTGTTGCAAAAATGCTACTTTATTTTTGTTTGAAACTCGTAGACTATGATTGTGTAGAAATATAATTTCGGACTTCCATTGTCTTTATTTATTTTAAAACACAACGTTTCGGTTAGTAAGTATCTCTAACCAATCAACTCAATCAAGTGTAAACTAAACAATCTAGTCTCGAGGCTACTACTTATACTACTTGGTGTGCAGTCAGGTGTGACGGCTCGCCCCCGTTTTTAATCCTAAGAAGCCTGTCTTCCTTAAGGAGTGGTTTCCATATGTTTGGTATGTCCGTGCTTGGCTGACTGAAAACTTCTTTATTCTTCATTATAAACGCAGCTTCAATAAACTTTCGTTTTCGCCAATGCGACTCCTTATGCAAAACTTTAGCTTCTGACCACTGAATCCTGTGATCATTTGACCATGCATGATCCGCTAAACCGGATTTTCAATATCCCCTAATTGGGTACTTTTTAGATGTTCATTTACTCTAACCTGAAGAGGACGTTTCGTTTCCCCTACATATGATTTACCACACTCACACGGGATTTGGTAAATACATTCCTTATTATTTGAGGGATTGTCTGGTTTTATTTTAGTTACAAAACTTCTTATCGTATTTCCCGAAGAAAATACTGTTTTTATATTATAGTGTTTAGCTATTCGTCTTATGTTTTCTGAAATCCCTTGAACATATGGAATGTTAATAACACCTAACGGATTATTATTTTGAGAATTTGGTACATTTAGTTTATTTTTAATTTTAAATATCGTTGAGTTTATTAATGTCTCGGAATAACCATTCTGAGTTATTATTTGTTTTTGTTTTTATTTGAATTTTTGGGAAACCTAACCTTAAATTTCGTTGTGATATTTTTTGGGCTCTTTAGCCAAACCTTTAAAAGAGAACCTCCCTGTTTGGGGACATTCCGATCAGGTGATCATTTTTCTCTTTATTGAAAGTTATTTCCTTTTTTGAACACCTGATCATTTTGCTAAATTCATGCGCGCTTTGCACACGCTGGGAGTTTGAAGCGCCCCCCTGTATTTGACAGGGGAATGAAGAA
The DNA here is from genome assembly GCA_963576565.1 of Aspidapion aeneum. Classification (NCBI taxonomy): domain Eukaryota; kingdom Metazoa; phylum Arthropoda; class Insecta; order Coleoptera; family Brentidae; genus Aspidapion; species Aspidapion aeneum. Next base: position 56,502,047 of record OY755042.1, read on the forward strand.
CCACTTCCGAAAAGACACTAAAAGACGTCACACGTGTTTTAAGATTAAGACCAAAATTCCATCCACAAGAAAGTCCGCGGGGCCGTGAATGAAATTGTGGAACTGCTGTTAAATGAAAGAAGGTAAGCTTCTAGCGTGTTGCCGATTTTTTTCCCAGACGGGGTGAATTTAACTTTGGGATACTTTTTTTGAAATCTCTAGTTTTCTCCTCTTCAGGCACTCAGCCGTCTACCTAAATTCAACTAATTAAATCTAATATAGATTTATATTATGAATAATATTTTGGTTATATTTTATTTGCCTAATAGAGTCACTACATCTATGAAATCTGTGCCTATAAATATATTTATTTTATGGATATTTAAAATCCAGATTATGATAGACTAGTCGTTAGTTTGCTTCTTGTCCGATTTTATTTTAAACAGCTGGGTTTCAAAGGTCATTAAGTCAGTTTGACTTGGGCGTAATATTATATATTATATATATTTGCTATTATAGATAGCTATTTATTTTTTTTATTTATTTATATATGACCAAAATACTAAAATTTTCTTTTTCCTCGGTTTGTATCTAATTTAAATACAGACAAATAAAACTGTATTGATAGTACTAAATTTTCACTAGATAATTATTTATAATTATTATGCAGAAATGCAACTTTGAAGTGAAATTTAGGTACCTATCTTATACAGATTTATTTTATTAAAATTTCCTTATATATATTTCCTTAGTACAATTAAAACTAATAAGTACATACCTATAACTTTTTCCGGGTTTGATATTTATATACAAGGTGACAATTTGAAAAGGGTCCACCTGGATTTTTCGAAAATTATCAGGAATTTAAAAAAACGCCTAAACACGTCGATTTTGTTTGCAAGGTGTCTCACCTTTTGGCTATCTTGAAATTTTTGTAGCCCGATTCCCCTTCGAGGGGTATACTTTACCCTATATTTTGCATTTTTTTATATTGTTTGTTTTTATGGAGGTTTTTATATTTTAATTTGTTTACTGGGTGTAAAATATTTTAAAATATATAGAAAATTAATAAAAAACAAAAAGGTCAATAAAAAACAAAAATATAAAAAACAGAATAAAAATGTATTGACTGTGGAAATTCTAGCGTTAATGGCGGAAAACTCAAGTTTAAATCTTCATCAGTTTCAAAGTAAGAACTGACAATAAATCTCAAAAAGATTTGAAATGAAATTTTTCACCATTTCTATACTATAAAAACAAGATCATGCCATAAGATGGGCTCTTTTTTAAAAAAGCTATAAAAAGCAATTTTTCATAAATAAAAAAGTTATAGGCCGCATCTAAAATGCAGATTTTTCAAATTTAATCATCTTTAAAACATCAAATTTGGGACACCATATACAAATTCAAACTCTGTAACTATACTTTCGGTCATCACCACTAGGTGAGTACAAATCGAGTCCAAATTAAAAATCATAGTTTCAACTATATTTATATCCAACGCAAATAAATAAACAACTAGATGTATACATACATGTCTAAACATTTTTTTTCTGAATCTACTTTAGTTTCTGAGCAGTGGCAGCAGTAACTCCCATTATCATTGCGAAGACAGTCAAACCTTGTGCGACGATCCTAGTTCTCATCATGTACTGAGACAACTTCTTTCTGCCAGTTCGAAAGCTCCACAGGCCACAACTTAGCGCTGCTGTTGTAGCCAATGCTCCTGCACAAAATATGAATGCTGAGATTATACCTGCACAAGATATTAATGCTGAATATTACAGGCTAAAAATAAACCTAATAAGGTGTTGTGCAGTAAATCTGGCAAATTGAATGGATACAAATTATAACACAATTTTTTTTTACAAATCGTCTACTTCCCCTTCCTTGCGCGTCTTTCGAAAACTCAAAAGGATTTTAAATTTGATCTTAAGTGAAAACGCTACATCGTACGGAGGTCATTTGTATAATTTAAACGATCGAAACCTAAATATCCAATTATTTTCTATCATAACCACTAAATCTTAAAAGAGTGCCCAATTACCTTATTAGTAAACTTCAATGCAGAAACTCGGTCGAATTCTACTACTTGCAGAGTACATGATTTTGTTTTCTCACTAGAAAACCTAAGGTAAGAGACAAAACCGTGTACTTAATTTAGCAAGGGTGTCACATTGACCAAGCAGTGTTCCGAAGAGTCCCATAAGGACGAAACAGTTAACTGTCAACACTTGCTAAGTGTCCATTAGATTTTAGACCCCCGTGAGGTTAAGAAAGATACCAATTGTGACAGAAAATGTGGAGCCAGGATTCGAACCCGGACTGCCCGGGTGTGAAGCAAATATTGCAACCGCTACGCTACGGACAACAAATATAAATTAAACCTAAAAAATATATGCTATGTTGATAATTGGCCAGCCGTTGTTGAATTACTTGCATTTAAAAAATCAAACTTTAATGATTAACAAAATGGCAATTGTCATAAATAAACAATTGATGACAACACCGTTATTATTTATTCAAGTTTTTAAAACTTACATATTTCAAAACCGGCTGGACCAAATGTCAAGATATTATAAATTTTTGGATTAAAAAAAATCATTTTAAGTTTTCCTATAACTTTGCGACATTTATTTGTTTTATAAGATATCAGCTCCTGGCGGTTAGGATAAACTCTACAATTTTTGTATTTACACCTTTTTTCGATTTCTTATATGAAGCGCAGTAGAGCTTGGCTGAAATATACGGAAACATCCTGTACAGACCTTTTTGAGACACACTGTGATTTAAATGACGCAACAAACTTTAAGGGGTAGTAGGAAACGTCGAAAGAAAAAAAGTCCTATTACATTTTGCATGAACCCACTTTGTTTTTTAGAAACAGTGTCAAAATGAACAATTTTTTTTTGATTTTTCAGAGCCACTGAATATTGACCCCTAAAACATTTAAAAAAGTAATGGTTGAGTATTAAAGGTATTAAAAAAAATACTCAATAATTATTACCAAAAATCTATTTTTTTTTCAACAAATATAAAAGTTTGTCGTGCTAAGATTATCTTCTGCTTTAGATATGTACAAAAATCTTTCTCAATTTTTTTGGAAATTCAATTGCTCACAAAAAAAATCAACTTTGCAAATGGGTAATTTTTCATATGAAATCAACCAAAAAAAAATCTAGGTTTGTCAGGCCATCTCACCGATTTTAATAAATTTGACCCAGAGAGGGTATGAAAAATAGTAAATATCGAATTTTCTGATAAGTGGTTTTTTTTATTCAATTTTGAAAATCAAAAAAACTGCCATTTTGGCTAAATCATGTACAAACTGAAAAAAATTAAGATGTCTCGAGAACTACTTAAACCAGAGTAGTGATATTCAAAAGGTCTTTATAACAACAACCTATTATAAAAAACAAAATTATTAAAAAAATTATATATTTTTTTTCGTTAATGTTTTAGCAAATTCAAGATAGATATAATGGGTTTATGTTGGAAAAAATGCTAACAAAAATACGTAGCAAAATACTCTACCAATATATGGGACCTAAGCTCACACTAGGTACTATAGTTGAATCGGTGAGAATAAGAACAGTACAAGTCCAAAATTTGACATTTCGACCTATCATAGCCATTTTGTTTTTAATACCAAGCTGCATTGAAGGAGTGTAAAAACAGTACTAATATTACTATATTAAGATGTGTGGCAACAAATCCGGACTTGTCAGAGACATACCAAGAGCCTGTGACACAGAACTCTACGTTATCCGTACCATTAAAATTCATATTTAACAAGTGTCATATTAGCGTACACAAAGGTGTGCCTACCGAAACAAATAACCAGACTTGGACCCAAGTCGCTAATTAAATTAATTGCATTGACGAAGATTAACATTAAACAGCATGAATTAGTATCATTTGAGTTTTTGTTGTAAATGAGTCATATTTACCCATTTTTTAACATATGATTACGCTGCCACACCTTCACCTGAGTGGGACACAGGCACACGCTTTTATTGTAATATACAGGTAAAAGTAAATCTACATAATCAAAAACCAAAAAATTTTTTTGCAGAAAATGTGTATTTATACCTTTGCTTAATAAATTATTTATGCTGCCTCAGGTTGCCTAATCCCCTGTCATGTAACACCTGCCTCACACTGCACTTTTTTTTAGATAAACTACCTTACTGAATAACAAAACAGCTTTTATCTAATTAGTGTCAGATGAAGCTATTACTAATATAATAGTTAACTATATTCAGCCAAACCTGGAAAGAGGAATGTCACGCCTCCTTAAAGCTATTACATATGAACAATGTACCTATATGTTTAACTATCAAGTTGAATTTTGTTACATTAGTGTCATAAAAATATCCACATTATTAAATGAGTATCCTGCCAATATTGTTCTTGACCAAAGATGGGGCACACCTCTTGAAAGTAATTATTTATTTAGAGTACAATTACATTGGAAGATATCATGTTATTTTTTATGATAAACGTGTCATATGGAACTATTTTATGTAAAAATATTATGGTGCCAAATAATCTTTTGACTTAAGGTTAGACATGCCTACTCAGAAGATTGATTATCTTTATAGTCGATTTACGTCATGATATACCAACAATATTTTTATTTTATTCGTGTCATATATATTAAAGTATTAGAAAGTCGTGATGCTACAAGTCTTCTTTTAAAATATCGACAGGCACACCTTTTTAAAAAGTGGAAATATCTAAATTTCACCTACGCCATGAAACAGCATTAAAATTTTTGTTTTATTGGGATCATGTTAATGCCCTGATTATGGAATCAGTATACTGCCAAACTTCTCCATGACATAAGGTGAGGCACACCTCCTGAAAATAATTATTTTTTAACTATATTAACGTTAGAACATAACACATTAAATATTGTAATAAATGTGTCATATAAACTTTTTTATATAAAATTATTAGGCTGCCAAATAATCCTTTGACCAAAGGCCAGACAAAACTCCTGAAAAGATTGGTTATATATACATCCGATATAAGTCATGACATACCATAAAGATTTTTCTTTTATTCGTGTCACATACCGTAAAGTAATACAAAGTGGTGATTCTGCCAATCCTTCTTTTGACATATTGATAGGCACAACTTTTTAAAAGGTTGTACTATCTAAGTTTAAACTACTGATCAAATACAATCAAAATTTTTGCCTTAATGGTTTCATTTTGATGCCCTGATTATTAAATTAGTATGCTGCCAATTTTTTTCTTCACAGAAGGGGAGGCACACCTCCTGAAAGGAATGATCTATTTAAACTATATTTACGTTAGAACCTACCATGTTAATTATTATAATAAATGTGTCATAACTATGTAATAACTTCTTTTTTGTAAAAATAGTAACCGTCAAATCATCTTTTGACCAAAGGACACACCTCAAAAGTTGAAATATTTAAGTTTAACGTACGTCATCAAGTACCATCAAAATTTTTGCGTTACTGGTTTCATGTTGATGCCCTAATTAATAAATTAGTATGCAGCCAATTTTTTTCTTGACAGAAGGTGAGGCACACCTTCTGAGAGAAATTATTTATTTAAACCACATTTACATTAGAATATAGCAAGTTAATTATTATGATAAATGTGACATAACTATATAATAACTTATTTTATATAAAACAAGTAGCCGCCAAATAATCTTTTGACCAAAGAACACACCTTTTGTCATTTTTGTCATTTAACGTAATACAAAGTGATGATGCTGCCAAGCCTTCTTTTGACATATAGACAAGCACATCTTTTTAGAGAAATTGAAATATCTAATTTCACCCACATCATCGAATACCATGGCTTGTCTTTATGGTATTATGTCTATAACTTAATATTTATTCTGTATAATGCCTACATTTTTCTTGGTCTAAATTGTGGTACACCTTCTGAATGGAAATATTTATGTGGACCTCATTTCCGATAACAAATCAAGTTAATTATTATGATAAACGTGCCATACGGACCAATTTTTTCTGGCAAACCTCTTGAAAATATTTAATGTGATAGTTTGTACTGTAGGCGCCGTGGAGGAGTACGAGTACATAAGTACTTCCTTTCACACATCGAACCATTGTGGGCCATGTTGTTGATAGGGAAAATTAGCATATTTATTGGCAGACAAGTTTAATTTGTAATGTCGTTTTTCCGTTACAGCTGACGTACCATCCTCTAGGAATTGTAGGACGCCACGAGTTTTAAAAGATACCGTTTGTTCTTTTGTGTATATTGGAATCCCTTCTTGTAAATAAAATCTATATGTTTGTGGCGGATTCATTTTACAAACACAACTTTTTCTGGGTATTACGCCACTAGTAAGGAAAAATTATTTTAAAAAATTAAAAAACCACTGCGTTTCTCCTAGAAAAATAAAATCACTAGTTGTGTTTGTATCCCTTCACCGCGCCAGCGGCAGAACATGTCTGTTTTATGTCATACAAGGTACGCAATGGGACAACTGGGTGCCGCCATCTAAACGCCACCAACTCGGCGCCGGCAACTGGGCGCCGGGCCAACTCGGCGCCAGAATTTTTATTTTTTTTGATAAAATGTGCAGATGTAAAACAAAATAGATATATTATTATTTATACAAAAACATCTTTAAAAAATCCTTTACGAAATTTTCTTTAAACTTGGTTTCGAGTGTTGAAATTCGGTAGGTGCAGTGTTCTGGTAACAATACAATTTACATTTTAGTTGTTGTTGTTTATTAGAAGAATGGCGGATTTTATCCCCAAACATAAAAAAATTTAAATGGCGGATCCAAAATGGCGGACTTTCTTATTTATGAACCGATATGTGTCAAATATGGAACTAGGCCGTGCTTCAAATCGCTGATTATGATTTTTTACTCAAACTCATAAAAAAATTTAAAATGGCGGATCCAAAATGGCAGATTTTTTATTTTGAAATCGATTTGTCCCAAACGTGAAAGTTTGCAGTGCTTAAGATCACTGAATAAAGTTTTATCCTCAAACATAAAAAAAAATGGCAGATCCAAAATGGCAGACTTTCTTATTTATGAACCGATATGTATCAAAAATTTAAACCAATTCCGGTTTTCTCTTTAAAAAAATTTCACTACGCTTTGTTTCTAAATATAAAACTTATATAAATCTGTTACTTTTGATCATTTAGAAATTATCAGTTTATGATAAGTTTTTGTATTGACTTATAGAGCAGTTTTAATATCTTTCGCACTTCGCACGGGATAAGAAGTGACAAATCAGGGACGAAATAGGAATAAAAAGTAAAAATCATGCATGGCAAGTGACAGATCAGTGCAACATCCTAAAAATAAAATCTCGGAAAAGAGATCAAAAGTGCGAAAAATAGCTAGCTGCCTTTTTATCCCTCGATAAATCGTAGTCCTCGCTACACTCGTTAAAATTTTTGGCATCTATAAAATAAATAAATAAAATAAAAAATAACCCTTTTATCCTTTCCACATTTTTGTTCGCCTATAAAATATTCTTAGATCGTTAATAGTTTTATACGTAAGGTATTACAGTACTTATGTATTGAAAACGAAACCAAAAAAAAGCTTACCCTTCAAAACCCTATTTGCTTTTATGCCAAAAATAACAATAAAAGTTTGCCTTTCGCTGATTTGGCCTGCCAAAGCCTGTCAATCGTATCCTCGCTTTACTAAGGTCACTCATCGTAAAGCAAGCTTTACAGCTAGCGAAGCCTGACTTTGATTTTCTTTTTTTCGGTTATATTTTTTGACATGTTCCTCGGATTCGCATTCCATTCCATTCCTCTCGTTCTTATTTTAAAAATAAAGTTTTGATAGTTTGCAGCATAACTTTTTAATTCTAATTACATAAGTATATATAGTTTAGGTACCTTCATACTGTGTAAAACAACATCTTTAAAATAAAACCGAGGAAAACATGTCAAAAACAATAACCCAAAAATTGAAAGCCTGACGTTGGCTTCGCTTCCTATAAGGCTTGCCTTTACGATGAGTGTCCTTACGGTTTACAGGCTTGCGGCTACGATTAATATGACATATACTTGAGTTTATCAAAATTTTTAGTTTTTTATGACAAAAGGGTAGAAAAATCCCAAAAAGGTATAAAAAAAACCAAAATACGAAATTAACAATTATATATTAAATTAGGCGCATTGAGAAAAAACGCGAGCGGAAAAAAGCTAATATGAAGGAATGCGCGCAAATTGGATTTTCTTAAATAGGTTATCGCGTTACACGAAAAAAAATCGATTATCCAAACTAACCACGGAAAGTACTATAAAGTTACATCATATAATAGAAGAACATGAATTCTTCACTTCAATAAGACCAATTGAACACACAGCCACGGATCACCTAACAAAAGGTGATCCGTGACACAGCCAGCAGTCGCCACTGCATATGGTGGCATCCACAGTACACGGACCGCAAAGCGGTAGTATAGACACTCGGACTTTCCCGCCAAAAACTAATGAAAAATGGGCCAGCTATTAGAGGGCGTCCAAAATTACAGATTTCTGTACCTTGATATTTTTGACAGGGTGTCAGCCGCCTAGCGACCTATCGCCATTTTCATTTTTCGTACTCTTTGTTCTTGTGTGGAAGTTCTCTTCGAAGCTTTTTTTGTTAATTTGTGTTTTTTCAGTGAATTTATAGACTTCTTTTGGACTTTTTTAGTTTTATAAGACTCTTTTGATTAAATATAACTGTTTATTCAAGCAGAAGGTATGATGTAATGTCAACATTTTCTTTGTTACTTACAAAAGAAGTGTGATTTAAATCCCTTAACAAATTTTATCTTTTTTTTTCGCATTGGGATCAAATGAGCACTACTTTTTACAGTGGCGTAGCTAGAAACTGGCAATGGGAGGTTTTGCCATGCCACCTCAACCATTTTCCGAGTTTTTCCAAAAATTTTCCTAGTTTTTCCCAGTTTTTAACTAGGTTTCCCAAACATCTCCCGAGTTTTCCAAAATTTTTTAAAATTTTCTGATAAACACTTTTTCCTACTTTTTCCGATTATTTCCCGAGTTTTTTCTGAATATTTCCAGAGTTTTCCGAAAATTTTCCGAGTTTTCCCGATCATTTCCTGAGCTTTTTAAAAATTTTCCGGGTTTATCACGGGGTTTTCCGAATATTTCCAGAGTTTTTCCGAAGATTTTCCTAGTTTTCCGAAAATTTTCCGAGTTTTTCAGAACATTTTCTTATTTTTCGAATTTTTCGAAAATTTCCCGAGTTTTCCATAACTTTTCATGAAAGCAAAAAGACAGATTTTATGTATTATTAAACTAATATTTTGGAAAAAAATTAAAAATAGTTAAATTGGCCTCTCTGTGAAAAGCTTTTCCTTATAACTTTTTTGCGCCTTCACCAATAGGTATAATAGAGTAAAACTTGGTAATTCAAATTGTCTTCAACCCAAGTTTTTTTTCATAAATTGTATTGTATTGTATCTATATCTATAAGTACTTATATTATTTTCTACAATTGAAAAGTTATATTTTTCTATTGCTATTAGTACTCTCATTGGCCAACGGGGGGAGTTTTGACCCCCAAACCCCCCCCTGGCTACGCCACGGCTTTCTAGGTTATTTTAAATATCAAGATTATATTAATGTTTTAATATTATTTAATGACTCTTTTAAGTTAGTAAGTTTAATCACAGAATAACTAGGCTTGCACCCTTTATATTTTTGTTAGTAATCATTAATGTGTTTCATATATATCTTTTTATAATATACTTACTATGCTAAGAAAAAATACTTTTTATTCAATCCTATTTTTAATGACAATCAGCTTACTGGTGGAAAAATTTCGGAACTGAAACCGGTTTTTTTCAACTACGCATGTGCTACTCTCTTTTTTACTTTATTCTGTTTATTGTTCCTTTCGGCTCAAGAGAAACGAATTTCCAAAAGAAGCGAGTGACACATGCGCAGTTGATCGGTTTGAGTTCGTCCGCATTAGCTCACACATAAATGCTGGTTGTCCATAGAGCGTATAAGCGGCGCGGATTTATCCTTACCCAGGCTCTGGTTGGTTGATTTAAAAATTTCAACCAATCAAAGCCCGAGAAAAAAAGTCCGCGCGGATAATATGCTCTCGGGACAGCCGGTTTAAAAGACTCATAGAAATAACGCTCATCAACTGCACTAAAAGTGCTCCAAAAAATTACGCTCAACCGCACTAAGTTTAGTTCGACCGGCCAGCTCTTAGAGGGCGCTGACCAAAACTAAAAACAGTTATAAAATACTCAGCCAATCTATGGGCACCTAAGCTCACACTAGGTACTATAGTTATAGTGTACGTGTGAGCTTATATAACTAAAAACTGAAATATATTTTATTGAACTTCAGACTCAATTACCGTTCGTTTGATACCACACAAGCCATGTTTTGACTTAAACTTTAATTTTTCAAATCTACCCCCACCTTTTTTTTTTAAACTAAAATGTATTTTGCTTAATTCCAGACTCAATTACCTTTCGTTTGATATAACACACGCCATATTTCCACATAAACATTTAATTTACCCCACCCTTTTTTTTAAAGTAAAATGTATTTTATTTAACTCCAGACGCAATTACCTTTCGTTTGATATCACACACGCCATATTTTTACATAAACTCTAATTTTTGAAATATACCCCCACCCTTTTATTTGGCTTGTGTTTGGTGGATTTTGTTCATTTTTAAATGGGACCATCTCGACCCAAAACCCAGCGTAGGTACCAAATTTCATTAAAATCGGACAAGCGGTTTTTGAGTTATGCGCGTTGGTCGTTACAGACAGACAGACATACAGACAGACAGACAGACAGACGGCGAAACAAAAAAGTTTCAAAATTATCTGAAATGCAAAGATATATAAAAATTTTTGAAATCGGAGCAACTTTTTTTTTCTCGAAAAAATTAGGATCACTATAGCTCACACTACTATAGTATAGTAGTAGTGTGAGCTAAAATTACAAGGCAGTTTCCGTACTACCGATCTGCGGTCTGTTTACTGTGGTGGCATCTACACATCATTTCAATGGGCTACTTCAAACGCAGTTGAAGGCATGCTCCGAAATTTAAAATCTATGAAAGCATCCTCTACTATACTACAACCTGCCTTATGTGAACGCTGGCAATTTAGTGCAGACGCTGTAGGTAGTTGAGTATGCAAAATATGAGGACCGCAGTTTGACAATGGATTCAAGCCTCAGACTCTTCTGTATTCTAGCTGACAAAAGGTCACAGATTAACGATCTGGATGTAGCCAAGCCAGGTTTTGGTCCAATTTTTCCCCCCTTCTCTTATAGTCGTGTTTGAATTTCTGAAAATTTAACTAAGTTGACGCCTTAAAGCCACAATGACAGAGAAATTAATCAAAAATGTGTAAAATCTAACATCTAAATAACTAAATGTTGGCTGCAAAAACCCCCAGACCTCCCAAAACCTGAGATTTTGAGGTTTTCTTCAAATTTTGTCAAAAACTAAGCTTCTTAGGGAAAAATATGCAATTACCTTAATTATAAACAATAAAATTTGCTTTTCAACGATGTCAGTGGGGTACGACCAATGATAAACTCTTCAGCGGCGTCCGTTTATTGAGGTGAAAATTCAAAAAAGAAACATGTTTATTACAAGATTTACCCATTTTTCTTGAAAACTACGCTCTTTATCAAAAATTGTGTCCTATAGGCAATTGTAGACAATGAAATTTCCTTTAAAATGATGTATAAGAAGGTAAGATTATTTTTATTTATAACAATTTAGGGTCGTCCGTAAATTACATGAATTTTGAAAAATCACTAAACTTCTTTACAAGTTTTGTCCAATTTTCTCAAAAACTAAGCTTTTTGGGAAAAAAATATTTTACACTTTATTGTAGAAAATTAAATTATCTTTTTAATAGTGTATAAGCAATGAATACACAAGAGTTGTGTATTCATTGGTATAAGCTAGTGCGGTCAGACTAATATCAAACTACAAGAAAATGTAAAAAAAAATTAAAAACTACATGTTTGTTACACGTTTTACCCGATTATCTTAAAAATCATGCCTTCTAACAAAAATCATGTTCCGTAGTCGATTGTAGACAATGAAATTTTCTTTTAAATGCTTTATTACAAAGTAAGATTTAGCTTTAAATTAAAACTTCACAGACGTCCGTAAATAATATCAATTTTTACATATCACCAAACAAATTAATTTTTGTACAGGTTTTATCCAATTTCCTCAGAAACTAAGCCCAACTGGATAAATATGTTTGACGTTTGGTTAATGACAAACTCTCCAGCGGCTTTCGTATATACAGGTCATATAAAAAAAAAACATTTTTGTCACATGTTTCACCCGATTTTCCAAAAAAAACTAACCTTTTTATGAGAAATATGCCTCATAGCTGATTTGTAGAAAGTAAAATTTCCTTTTCAATGATGTATAATTTGGTGAAAAATTAATTTCATTTTTAAAACTTCAGGGGCGTCCGGGCATCCGTATATAAAATAAGATTTTAAAAATTACCAAATGTAACACTACTATACCCCTCGTACCTCCCAACCTTCCCTCCCATCCCCCCTCCTTAAAAAAAAAATGAAACGCGCCCCGAAAAAAGATGCTCTAGTAGCAAAGGTGATCCCTCCTACTCACCTTTTCTCCATATCCTGCGCCATAATTTTGTAGGTACGGTTGGATGGATGAGGGGGGGATGGCCTACTATCGCCACTGATACAAATTTTAAGGATCTTAAAAAAATCGAACAAAAATTAATTTATTTGGTGATTTTTAAACATTGATTTAATTTACGGACGTCTCCAAAGTTTTAAAAATTAAAGTTTTTATACCTTATTATACATCGTTTAAAAGAAAATAACAATACAATCAAGTATAAGAGAAATTTTTTGATAAAAAGCTTGGTTTTTTGGAAAATCGGGTGAAACATGTGACAAAAATGTTTTTATTTACGTCGCTGGAGAGTTTGTCATCAATCAAACCCTACTAACTTATACAGTTAGAAAGGCAATTTTATCTTCTACAATAAAGTTAAGAACACTTTTCTTGATTGAGTTTATTTTCTAAGAAAATTGGATAAAACCTGTAACAAAATTAATTTGTTTGGTGATTTGTAAAAACTGATTTTATTTACGGACGCCTGTGACGTTTTATTCTGAAGATAAATATTACCTTGTGGTACAGCGTTTAAAAGGAATTTTTATTGTCAATTATCGACTGAAGGACACAATTTTTGATAGAGGGCTTGGTTTTTTAAGATAATCGAGCAGAACATGTGACAAACATGTGTTTTTTCTAATTTTCTTACATTTTCTCCAAAAACGGACGCCGCTGGAGGGTTTGCTGTTAGTCTGATTGGACTAACTTATACACTGTTAAAAAGGGAATTTTATTTTCTACAGTAAAGTGTGGAATAATTTTTTTCCTAAAAAGATTAGTTTTTGAGAAAATTGGATAAAACTTGGTAAGTTTAGTGATTTTTTAAAATTGATGTAATTCACGGAGGCCCCTAAATTGTTATAGATAAAAATAATCCTACTTTTTAACACACCGTTTAAAAGGAAATTTTATAGCAAAGTTTAAAAAAATATTTCCAAACTAGTAAGAACCTTTCATTTTGAAATTTGTATTGGAGAACTTGGCTTTACTTTTATCTCAATTCTTTTTACGGAATGCCATTTTCGCGTACTTGGCTTTTTTGTACATGATATGTTTTTGTTATGATATTTTATTCAACTCCAGAATAAATTACCTTTCGTTTGATACAACACAAGTCATGTTTTAACTTAAACTCTAATTTTTGAAATCTACCCCCCCCCCTTTTTTTTAACTAAAATGTATTTTGTTTAATTCCAGACTCAATTACCTTTCGTTTGATATCACACACGACATATTTTCACATAAACACTAATTTTTGAAATCTACCCCCACCCTTTTATTTGGCTTGTGATTGATGGATTTCGTTCATTTCGATCACCCGAGACCCAGCCTAGGTACCAAATCTAATTAAAATCGGGCAAGCGGTTTTTGAGTTATGCGCGTTGGTCGTTACAGACAGACAGACAGACGACGCAACAAAAAAGTTTAAAATTCATCTGAAACGCAAAGATATATAAAAATAATCTGCCAATATATGGGCCCCTAAGCTCACACTAGGTACTATAGTTATAGTGTACGTGTAAGCTAATATAACTAAAAACTGAAATATATTTTATTCAACTCCAGACTAAATTACCTTTTGTTTGATACCACACAAGCCATGTTTTGACTTAAACTCAAATTTTTGGAATCTACCCCCACCCTTAAAAAAAACAAAAAACTAAAATGTATTTTGTTAAACTCCAGACTTAATTACCTTTCGTTTGATATCACACACGCCATATTTTCACTTAAACTCTAATTTTTAAAATATACCTCCGCCCTTAAAAAAAACAAAAAACTAAAATGTATTTTGTTAAACTCCGGACTCAATTACCTTTCGTTTGATATCACACACGCCATATTTTCACTTAAACTCTAATTTTTAAAATATACCCCCACCCTTTTATTTGGTTTGTGTTCAGTGGATGTTGTTCATTTTTAAATGGGACCATCTCGAGCCAAGACCCAGCCTAGGTACCAAATTTCATTAAAATCGGCCAAGCGGTTTTTGAGTTATGCGCGTTGGTCGTTACAGACAGACATACAGACAGACAGACAGACAGACAGACAGACAGACATACAGACAGACAGACAGACAGACAGACAGACGGCGCAACAAATACTCTGCCAATATATGGGCCCCTAAGCTCACACTAGGTACTATAGTTATAGTGTACGTGTGAGCTAATATAACTAAAAACTGAAATATATTTTATTCAACTCCAGACTAAATTACCTTTTGTTTGATACCACACAAGCCATGTTTTGACTTAAACTCAAATTTTTGAAATCTACCCCCACCCTTACAAAAAAACAAAAACTAAAATGTACTTTGTTAAAGTCCGGACTCAATTACCTTTCGTTTGATATCACACACACCATATTTTCACTTAAAATCTAATTTTTAAAATATACCCCCACCCTTTTTTTTAAAATAAATTAAAATGTATTTTGTTTAACTGCAGACTCAATTACCTTTCGTTTAATATCACACACGCCATATTTTCACATAAACTCTAATTTTTGAAATCTACCCCCACCCTTTTATTTGGTTTGTGTTCGGTGGATTTTGTTCATTTTAAAATGGGACCATCTCGACCCAAGACCCAGCCTAGGTACCAAATTTCATTAAAATCGGCCAAGCGGTTTTTAGTTATGAGCGTTGGTCGTTACAGACAGACACACAGACAGACAGACAGACAGACAGACATACAGACAGACAGACAGACAGACAGACAGGCGGCGCAACAAAAAAGTTTCAAAATCATCTGAAACGCAAAGATATATAAAAATTTTTGAAATCGGAGCAACTTTTTTTTTCTCGAAAAAATTAGGATCACCATAGCTCACACTACTATAGTATAGTATATGTGTGAGCTAAAAAGTTTCAAAATCATCTGAAACGCAAAGATATATAAAAAATTTTGAAATCGGAGCAACTTTTTTTTTCTCGAAAAAATTAGGATCACCATAGCTCACACTACTATAGTATAGTATATGTGTGAGCTAAATTTTGAAATCGGAGCAACTTTTTTATTATCGAAAAAATTAGGATAACCATAGCTCACACTAAAGTAGTAAAATTTTAAAAACTTATTTTGTTTGCTTATCACAGATTTTCAAAGTAAATAAAATTGAGACCCTTTCAAATTCCACTATACCGACCGCAGGTAGTATTGGCACCGCGTACGTCTTAAATATATTTGTACTGGGAAAGGGCCAATAAAAATAATGGCTACAAGTGTGTCGGTTCATTTATAGTCTAAGAGCCCAGTAGGCTTTTGGGCTTGAATTGCAAACCGATACTCATATATTTTAATCGATTCGTCATAAGACCGTGTCCCAAAAAAAATGGAGAAACCTGCGAAAATCCTGCATAAACAACCCGCCATCTTTGTTTAAAGATGGCGAAAAGGAGTTTGAATCAAATGTACGTAACTTTTTTATTATTACATCGATTTTACCCAAACAAATTGTGATTAGCTTCTACTATAATGGCCTCTCAAAATCACTATCAATACTTTGTTTTTTATTTGTCTCTATACTATAAATTCTGTAAGTTCCTCAAATACGCTATTTTTTTTTAGGTTTTTTGATTTTTTCGAGAAAACTACTGGTTTTACAAAAAAAATATAAAATATAAAAAATATGCAGATTGTTAAGATGTATTCATGGTGGGTCTAATATTTGCTGTAGATTAAGCGGTTCTCGAGTTACACTCAAAAAACCACTAAATTGGCCTATACCTACCCCCAGGTACAAAATTTTCATATTTTCACCAAAGTCATGAAAGTTACTAAAAAACTATACAGAACGAAAAAGAATGTCAAGCTAAATAAGAAACAGCTATTAGTTTTAAACAGAAACTGATACTGAGGTAGATATGGCGGCTTAAACATGGCCGAAGGGTAATTTACAATTTTATTTTTGAGGGTAATTGTTTTATGTAAAACGAACCCCCACGGGGTTAAAATGTACCTCAGCTAAAAGACAATTTAATTATCTTTAAAAAAGGATAGTATACTTCTTGTCGTAAAGTTAATAGTTTTCCTGAAAAAAACAAAAAATATGCGGCATACATAATTCGATGTTTTCGTTCCATAGAAATACGACAATGGCATGGGTCCATTAAGGGAAAAAATAATTTATGCACAGATAAGCGAACCCGCAGTTACATATTTAAACTTAGCGTCAAAAATCTTACAAAAAACATATTTGATACTTTTCTGTGAAATTGACAGGTGGTCACGTGATTTTGACAACTTCTTAATGGTTTGAGCTGGAGACTTAGTTCTTTTTTTGATTTGTAGATAAAATTATCCAATTTTGACGACAAAACATATTTTTAAAAATTTTGAATACGGTGCCGCCTGGCGCCCAAAATTTTATAACTAGTCGAATCCGCATTTCGATATTTTAACTGTTGCATAATTAAAATTTTATACTTTTCCAAATTAATTTTTTGAAATTTTCTGATAAAAATGTTGATATTGGTATAGTTCCCTTTGTTCTTGCGGTAGTATTTCTAAAGTGAAACTTTTATTTAAAACTGGTGTCACCCTCGACAATTCGCCAAGAAAAAAACATGCTTTATATGCTACTTTTTGTACTTCTTTTTAGGCCCGATCTGCCACTATTTATCCCTGATTGTCACTTTTCATCTCCATTTCAATTGGCACTATTTCTAACTTCGTTATCCATGAATTTTTAACACTGAGATAATATACAGAGTGTCCCAGAAAAGTTCGATTTCGAAAACTATGTAAGAAATACAATTTTGGTTAAAATGCTACAGATGCTCTATAGGAGTTCAAAATATTTACAGGGGTTTTTGTAATGTCGAGCAATAAATAAATATATAATAATAAAGACAATTTTTAGTTTTTGCTTTTTTTACATTTATCCAAAGTTGTATTTCTTACATAAATCTCCATAAAATAAGTAGGTAAATGTATCTGGAATACATACTATATTTAATAGGCCTAAACTTTTCTTTTAGTTTTAGTACCTGATTATCTACAGGTAAATATTTGCTTTATTTCACCTAAAAAAGTAAATTCGTAGTATTTTCCCTGATAAATGGATAAAACGAAACAGCCATCGATCATTTCGTTTACGAGTTACATCAGTTTAAAAGGTTTTTTTTTCATGTACCCACTCAGAGAGGCAAACACAAAAACTTATACTAACGCTGTTACCGGTATCATATACCGCTATTTCTATATGACGTTTTTTTGAACCCATTGAAAATTATTATAAAATAAGTCTTGTTAATATGTTTTGGTTTATTAAAAATCCAATCTTCTAGTATACCCTTTTCAACTGAATTTGCCGCCAATTTTTTGAGGGCTCTTTATTTTTACTGTTTGTTAAAACGGCCGGGAATGCAGTCTTGCCCGAGGTCTTTCCTTTCCTGAGCTGGTTACTAAGACTAAAATCCCTTGTTTTTTGTATTAGGGACTTATTGCAATAGTGCCAGGCACTTATTGTGCCGGGCACTATTCTGACAGATTCGCATTGAAAGCTGACAGTTGATCTTTTAAAATTGACATACCAAAGTCGAATTTATAAATCCAGTCCTTTATTTTCCATTAATAGTGGCGGCACTATTAATGTTGGCTCTTATAATACACAAAGGCCTAATTTTGAAAGAAGTCAGCTGTTCTTTTAATGCGAAAATGTCAGAATAGTGCCCGGCACAATTATTGCCTGGCTTTAATGCAATAGGTCCCTATTATTTTTCTTCCTGGCACTAAAATTAGCCAAGAGAGTAAGAAGGAGATGCTACGAGAGTAAGCGAAAACAAGAATATATATATAGGTATACAGGGTGTCCCAAAACTCTGAGTCCACTGAAACATCTTCTAAACTATTGAAGATAACTGAACCATATTTGGCAGTAATCGTTAACATCAAGAGATCTATTTTATGAAGAAGCGGTTGTGCTGCCCCTGCGTTAGGGGGCGACAAAAAGGCGATCAACTTAAAAATTTTAATTATACATCCTTATCGATTGATACCTCGTTTTAAAGGTATTTGACAATTAAATACATATTTTGATATAGCCGTTAATTGTCTACACAATCAAATCTGTCAAAACTAATTTTTTCAGTTTTTGTCAAAATTTACAAGTTTGTTGTTTTAAACAAAAACCCTATTGAGGGATATCTTATTTGAAAGGTCTTTGAAAACCCATGTACGCCAACTGTCCCTTGCCTATGATAAAAAACGTGTCAAAATCTATCGACTGTCAAACTTATTCTTTTACCATTTTTTACAAATTTTTAAATATAGCTATACCCGCTATCCCCCATACGTGGGAATTTTTGACACATATTTTTATGTTGGTATTGCCATGTAGTTTAAGGTTTTGTTTGTTTGCCTCTGGTCAATTACAGCATACCGAACCGAACCGAACCGAACCGGAAATATGGATAAAATTACTTATACAGTCTGTGTCTATGAAAGGTCAGTACAATAAAAGCCACCTACTTTAGTCCGACATTGCTCCGTTTTCGAAATACAGGGTGTTTTTTAGAAAATAAAAATCAAATAAATAACTAAAATATAAATATAACTTTTTTGTTAATGTATTTTTTAAACTTTTTTGTTAATGTATGCATAAAATAAATCTCTCGATGTCATCGATCACTACCAAATATGGTTCAGTTATCTGCAATAGTTCAGCAGATATTTGGGTAGACCCGGATTTTTGGGACACCCTTTATATATTTTTACAAATTTAAAAACATGCCAGTGGTGATTAATTTTGATGGGACATTTTTGTCTACAAAGCAAAAAAGAACCAAGTCTCTAGCTCAAACCGTTAAGAAGTTGCCAAAATCACGTGACCACCTGTCAATTTAAGAGAAAACTATCAAATATGTTTTTTGTAAGATTTTTGACGCTGAGTTTAAATATGAAACTGGGATTCGCTTATCTGTGCATAAATTGTTTTTTCCGTTAATGGACCCATGCCATTGTCGTACTTCTATGGAACGAAAACATCGAATTATGTATGCCGCATATTTTTTGTTTTTTTCAGGAAAACTATTAACTTTACGACAAAAAGTGTGCTATCCTTTTTTGAAGATAATTAAATTACCTTTTAGCGGGGCTACACTTTGACCCCGTAGGGGTTCGTTTTACATAAAAAAATTACCCTCAAAAATAAAATTGTAAATTACGCGTCGGCCATGTTTAAGCCGCCATATCTACCTCAGTATCAGTTTCTGTTTGAAACTAATAGCCGTTTCTTATTAAGCTTGACGTTCTTTTTCGATCTGTCTAGTTTTTTAGTAACTTTCATGACTTTGGTGAAAATATGAAAATTTTGTACCTGGGAGTAGGTATAGGCCAATTTAGTGGTTTTTTAAGTGTAACTCGAGAACCACTTAATCTACAGCAAATATTAGACCCACAATGAATACATCTTGACAATCTGCATATTTTTTATTTTTTATGTTTTTTTTGTAAATCCAGTAGTATTCTTTAAAAAATCAAAAAACCTAAAAAAAAATTGCGTATTTGAGGAACTTACAAAATTTATAGTATAGAGACAAATAAAATAAAAAACAAAGTATTGACAATTTGTTTGGTTAAAATCGATGTCATAATAAAAAAGTTACGTACATTTGATTCAAACTCCTTTTCGCCATCTTTAAACAAAGATGGCGGGTTGTTTATGCAGGATTTTCGCAGGTATCTCCATTTTTTTTGGGATATGGTCTTATGATGAATCGATTAAAATATATGAGTATCGGTTTGCAATTCAAGCCCAAAATCCTACTGGGCTCTTATACTATTAGGCTACTGATAATAATTGGTTGCTGCGCTTTCAGCCCCATCTCTTTTCTAAGGTTAAAACACCCATTATCAGTTACCTTAGGCCCTAGGACAAATACGTTTTAATTTGTTAAAAAAATGCCAAGTAAGTGCCAAAATAAAAATAATTTTTTTTAAGGCGACAAATTCGATTTTGGCAATTTTTCAAGCAAAAGACAACAAGGCAAAATATTTAAATATCAGTCAAAAGTTGGCACTACATATTAGAGTCATAGGGCCACCGACTCGGTTCAAAAATTGTGGGCTTTACTAAAATTTTAAGGATGACAATGGATGACAGTCCTAATTGTAAATTAGGTTATATTAGATGTCATAATTGACAATCTAGTACAAACAAACAACACATTTTGAGTTTGGCACTGACGTTAATTTATGCCAAAAAAAAATACAATTGGGCTAGTTTTCCAATAGCAACAGGAAAAATAAAAGAATAGAGTAAACAACAAAGCCTATTTTTTCGTCAAGTATTAGGGGGTGATGTTTCGTCTTATTATAAATAAAAATAGAAAAAAAATATTTGTTTACTGTGGTAGAAAATACCGATAACCCCGAAGAAGATTTAGCCACAATATGAGCCTGCCGCCAAATACATCCAGAACAAAGATATTAAGGACCTTCTGATATCTATGATCCAGAATATGAAAACGAACATCTCATGATCCGAAGATGCCGTATAGTTAGGATAGGAGGTTAAGTTTTCGGCAATTATTGTAAATTAAATATAATAAATCAGTTGTTTGTAATGTTGTGCTTTATTTTTGTTTCCACAACCACGTAGAAATACTCTGCCAATATATGGGCCCCTAAGCTCACACTAGGTACTATAGTTATAGTGTACATGTGAGCTAATATAACTAAAAACTGAAACATATTTTATTCAACTCCAGACTAAATTACATTTTGTTTGATACCACACAAGCCATGTTTTGACTTAAACTCAAATTTTTGAAATCTACCCACACCCTTACAAAAAAAAACAAAAACTAAAATGTATTTTGTTAAAGTCCGGACTCAATTACCTTTCGTTTGATATCACACACGCCATATTTTCACTTAAACTCTAATTTTTAAAATATACCCCCACCTTTTTTTTTAAATAAATTAAAATGTATTTTGTTTAACTGCAGACTCAATTACCTTTCGTTTAATATCACACACGCCATATTTTCACATAAACTCTAATTTTTGAAATCTACCCCCACCCTTTTATTTGGTTTGTGTTGGGTGGATTTTGTTCATTTTTAAATGGGACCATCTCGACCCAAGACCCAGCCTAGGTACCAAATTTCATTAAAATCGGCCAAGCGGTTTTTGAGTTATGCGCGTTGGTCGTTACAGACAGACATACAGACACACAGACAGACAGACAGACAGACATACAGACAGACAGACAGACAGACAGACAGACAGACAGACAGACGGCGCAACAAAAAGGTTTCAAAATCATCTGAAACGCAAAGATATATAAAAATTTTTGAAATCGGAGCAACTTTTTTTTTCTCGGAAAAATTAGGATCACCATAGCTCACACTACTATAGTATAGTATATGTGTGAGCTAAAAAATATTGTACGTACATACCTAACGCGTGTGTTTAGTGCCTCTTCCGCAGTAATTAGGTAAATTACTATTATCACAAACTATCTTATGTATCGGTTCGTAATCCCCTGATTTTGTTTGGTAGGTTCAAACAAATTTTTGTAAATAGAAAAAATTGTATGTCTCTAAATACTTACTTATATGCATTTAAGTTATATTAAAGAACATTTTATTTGTTTAAAGTAACTGAAAATAATCTGAAAATCCGGGTCACATGATTTTAATTAAATTTTCTTAATCGAATTGGCTCGCCCCCGTTATATGAGGGTGGCGCTTCAGTCAGGAGGTCGATGGCTCTTGTCTGATTTATACTTCAGAAAATATAAAATTGACTACGCTTTTACAAATTTTAATAGATTTCGTCTATAAAAAACTAATTAAAACATTTTTTCTGTTCATATAAAAGACTTTTTTAACATTGTCAAACGTACCTTGTTAGAATTTTGATTTTCTTTTGTATATTTCCAAAAAATATAAAAAACGAAAGAATTTCGCTACAGTTTTCTATAACACAACTAGGCTACTAAAATGCCAAACATTGTTTTGAAATATTTCTTGGGTTTTAGCGATAACTTTTTAAAATTTTTTTAAATAAGATGAATTAGTGATGAATTACTGCCAAGATACGTTTGTTAAAAATGCTTTAAAAAACCACCTCGAAAAATTTCGACGCATTCCGCTTTCTAATTTTCTATTTCTATTAGGATAAAGATTCGGGCTCTGGAACGAAATAGCGATGTACAAAATAGCGACTATCAAAATAGCGATGTAAGGAAACAGCGACTATCAAAACAGCGTTTATCACAAAACAGCGATATATCAAAATAGCGATGTATCAAAATAGCGACAATCAAAATAGCGATGTATAAAAATAGCGACAATCAAAATAGCGACAATCAAAATAGCGATGTATCAAAATACCGAATCAAACCAAACCGAATCGATCCGAACCAATCCAAACCGAACCTTTCTAACCAATTTTTTCAAAAAAAAAACTTCCCTGACTTCTTTTCCAGGATCCTAGAGGGTGTGAATCTGAACCGAATCGCACCAAACCGTTTGTTTTAAATATGCTGGTTCGGTTCGGTTCGGTTCAGATTCACACCCACTAGGATCCCGAGAAAGAAGTCAGGGAAGTTTTATTTTGAAAAAAATTGATAGAAAGAAACCCCTTTGTCGAACTATATGCCAAAACCGAACCAAAATATCGCTATTTTGATAATCGCTATTTTGATAATCGCTATTTTGTTACATCGCTATTTGGATAGTCGCTATTTTGTTACATCGCTATTTTGATAGTCACTATTTTGTTACATCGCTATTTTGATACAATCGCTATTTTGTTAAATCGCCATTTTGTTACATCGCTATTTTGATAGTCGTCCTTTTATTAAATCGTTATTTTGATTGTCGCTATTTCGGTACCGCTAATTTAATACTCGCTATTTTGTACATCGCTATTTCGTTCCAGAGCCAAAGATTCGGCCTAAAAATGGGATATCAGTGTTGTCAGATGGTAAGTTTTCGGGCGAAGTTTGCCCCCTTAAATGAAAATAAGAATTAACTTCAATTTTGACAACGTTAAATCACAGGGCATTGACAAATTGCCAAACTCATTTGAAAGCAGTCCTTTTCAAATGTTATTCCAAATCCAATTAGAACGGAACGCTTGTAGCAGTCATTTTCCACATTATGGTTTTAATACGCTTTAGCAGTACAGATATATTTAAAACGTACGTGATTCACACTCCTGCTTTTCCGTCTTTAAATTATTATCAGTGGCTAGCGTCACACGAATTAATTCGAAATTTAAAATTTGGTAGGCGTAGTGTTCTGTTAACAATACAATTTACGATTTTCATTACAACAATTGCGGGTCCAAAATGGAAACTCCGTAAAAATTAAAAATAACGAATCCAAAATGGCGGACTTTTTTATTTATGAACCGATATTTTTCAAGTCACTGAATATGATTTTTGACTCGTACTCCAAAAAAATTAAAAATAACGAATCCAAAATGGTGCTATTTTGTATTTATTAACCGATTTATCTCAAACTTGAAAGATTGCATTGCTTAAGGTCACTTAATACAGTTTAAGACTCACACTTACAAAAAAATCAAAATGGCGGAGTTTCTTATTCATGAATCGCTATGTATAAAATCGCAATGTTGCATCCGCAATTATACTTTTTTTAAGTTTGGGTCAAAAAATCATAATCAGCGATTTAAAATACCGCGAAGTTCCAAATTTCATACATACCGATTTATAAATGGAAAAGTTCGCCATTTTGAATACCCCATTAAATTTTTTTTTAAGTTTAAATAAATTGTATTTAGTGACCTCAAGCAAACCAATCTTTTACGTTTGAAACACATCGGTTAGTAAATACGGAAATCCGCCATTTTGGAGCACAATTTTAAATTTTTTATAACTTTTACAGCAGTTTATTCCCAAGTTCCATATTTGAAACATATCGGCTGATAATTAAGAAAGTCCGACATTTTAGATCCGCCATTTTAATTTTTTAAAGTTTGACGAAAAAACTGTATTTAGTTACCTCAACACTGCAAAATGTCAAGCTTGACAAAACTAGGCCATTGTGAAAACGCCATTTTGATATTTTTAAAGTTTAAGATAGAAATCATTATCAGGGACCTAAAACAACCCAAAGTTCCGAATTTAATGCATATTGGATCATAAATGGGAAAGTCCGTCATTATTGATTCGCCATTTTGCATTTTTTTTAGTTTCAGTTAAAAACAATAATCAGCGACCTGAAAGATCGCAAAGTTTCGAGTTTGATGCAAATCGGTTCATACATGGGAAAACGCGCCATTTTGTTTTTTTTTAAGTTTAAGTTAGAATCATAATCAGCAACCTGAAGCGCCCCAAAGTTCTGAATTTGATGCATATTGGTTCATAAATGGGAAAGTCTGCCATTTTTGATAGGCCATTTTGTTTTTTTTTTAGTTTGTTAAAAATAATAATCAGCGACCTGAAAGATCACAAAGTTCCGAGTTTCATGCATATCGGTCCATAAATGAGAAAATCCTTTTCAAAATATAAATAATAATTATAAAAATTTTTCAAATAATTTTTTTTTAAATTGTACACTAACCACCAAATATTTAGTTGGAAAAGTTTGAAAAAAGTTATGATCAAACAAATAAACAGATATGAAGTCAAGCTAAATAAAACTGTTTAAACAATTGCCAATGGTAACATCATAAATCAAAAAATCTCGTGGCAAATTGCCCCCGCGGCGAATCGGCCGGCGGCAAATTGTCCCCGCGGCGCATCGGATCGCCGCGAATTAGATCACAGCGAATCGGCCGCGACGAATTGTCCCCTGCCCTTTTCATATGAAAATACGTACCTTCGCATGCTGGTCCCGAGCGCAATTACCTGTTCGTTGGTACAAAACACGTGCTGTCAGTGGTCAGATGTTTGGCAGCAGAGTCAATTTAGCATTTAGGGGTCCATCTGACACGCAATAATTCAAAATCATCCTGATGCTTTGTAATGTAGATAAGTTTCGGTCAGGCGGATGTTTGGCAGTATAGTCAATTTAGTATTTGATGGTTCATATGACACCCAATAATTAAAAACCATCTTGGTATTTAGTAATGTAGGGGAGTTTCTGCATCAAATATAATTAGAGGAGGTGTGCCATTCCTTCGGCCAGGCAGATATTTGTCAGAAGAGTGAATTTAGTATTTGAGGCTTCGCATTACACACAATAATGAAAAACCATCTTGCTATTTAGTAATGTGGGTGAGTTTCAGCTTCAAATATCATTAGAGGAGGTATGCCATTCCTTTGGTCAGGCAGATGTTTGGCAGCAGTCAATTAGGTATTTGAGGGTCCACATAACACACAATAAATAAAAAATATTTTGGTATTTACTAATATAGGTGAGTTTTAGCCTTAAATATAACTAGAGGAGATGTGCCATTTTTTCGGTGAGCCAGATGTTTGGCAGCATAGTGAATTTAGTATTTGAGAGTCCACATGACACACAATGATAAAAAACCATCCTGCATTTAATAATGTGGGTAAGTTTCAGGGTTGAATATAATATTATGGGGTGTGCCATTCCTTCGGTCAGGCAGATGTTGGGCAGCATAGTCAGTTTACTATGTGAGGGTCCACATGACACACAATAATTTTAAAACATCTTTATATTTACTAACGTAGGTCACTTTTAACCTTAAATATAATTATAGGAGATGTACTGTTCCTTCGGTTAGGCAGATGTTTGCCAGCATAGTGAATTTAGTATTTGAGGGTTCACATGACACACAATAATTAAAAACCATATTGTTAGTTAGGTATGTAGGTAAGTTTCAGCCTCAAATATAATTAGAGGAAGTGTGTCATTCCTTCGGTCAAGCAGATGATTGGCAGCACACTCAATTTAGTATTTGAGGGTCCACATGACATACAGTAATAAAAAACTATCTTGCTAGTTAGAAAAGTGGGTGAGTTCAGCCTCACAAACAATTACAGAAGATGTGCCATTCGTTCGGTCAGGCAGATCTTTGGCAGCATAGTCAATTTAGTATTTGAGGGTCCACATGACACACAGTAATTAGAAAGCATTTTGTTATTTTGTAATGTGCGTGAGTTTCAGCTTCAAATATAATTACATAAGGTGTGCCAGTCCTTTGGTAAGGTAAATGTTTGGCAGAATAGTCAACTCAGTATTTGAAGGTCCATAAGACACACAATTGTTAAAAACCATCTTGATAATACATGATGTGACTTGAAACAAAAATATTTTATAATTTTCACTGGTGTGCCTAGCGTATGCCAAATGGACGTCGGGCAGCATAGTTATTTTAAACTTACCGGCTCTATATGACAGCTATTTTATAAAAAATATCTTGTTATCAATTTACGTCCGTGAGTGTTAAAAACCCTTATCATCTAGATGGTGTGCCTTATCAGCAACCAGGCAGCAGCAAGGCAGCATGAGACACATATATAAGGGGGGCGTAACTGACATATGTGCCAAAAAAAATATGCTGCTTCTCGTTTATGTAGGTTTAACGACAGATGAAATTTTACTTAAGAGCGTATGCCTGTCCTCCAGCTGGGGTGAGTTGTGGCAGTATCATCATATTTTTATAAATGGGTTTATATGACATACTTGCAATAGAGTCTAAACTAATACTATAAGATGTTAACGCACCTGTAAATCTTTTGATACATTTTGCTTAATTAGCGACTTCAGGCCACGTCACCTTTCGTTTGATATCACACTTGCCATATTTTCACTTCAACTCTAATTTTTGAAATCTTACCCCACCCTTTTTTTTTAAATAAACTAAAATGTATTTTGTTTAACTCCAGACTCAATTACCTTTCGTTTGATATCACACACGCTATATTTTCACATAAACTCTAATTTTTTTAATCTACCCCCTCTCTTTTATTTGGACTGCGTTCGGTGGATTTTGTTCGTTTTTAAACGGGACCATCTCGACCTAGGACCCAGCCTAGGTACCAAATTTCGTTCAAATCGGGCAAGCGGTTTTTGAGTTATGCGCGTTGGTCGTTACAGACGGCGCGACAAAAAAGTTTCAAAATCATCTGAAACGCAAAGATATACAAAAATTTTTGAAATTGGAGCAATCATCATATCATCAATCACCATAGCTCACACTACTATAGTATAGAAACTAAAGTCCTTACGAAGTTTTTGGTTATAACACAAATTATTGAGCAAAATGTAGTCTACTATAACTATGATACGACGCTCCATTAAAAGTTACCATTTTTTCAAAAATTTTTTTGTCAAAAACCTGTTATTTGCATTAATGGATTTTGACCAAAAATGTTTATGGAAATTGGTTCAGCGGTTTAGGAGGTATCGTGTTACGGACTAGGGCTGCCAACTTTGTTTAAGATAAATATAGTATTTTTCAATATAAAACAAAAATAAATGGATCCATGACGGATCTGACACATTCCTAGCTACCCTATTATCACACTTCAAGTGAAGCCATGATAATATATTAGCCTTGAAAACAGCCTTTTGTAAATATCTCAGAAACTAAAGCACCCACGAAGTTTTTGATTATAACGCGAATTATTAAGCAAAATATAGTCTACTATATTCCGAAAATACTGTATTGATACGATGCTCCGTTAAAAAGCTAGCATTTTTTACAGTTTTTAATTGTCAAGAAACTGTCATTAGCATTAATGGATTTTGACCAAAATCTAATCAGCTCGTAAGAGTGTCTAACACTATTTTACCTAAAAATTTTATGAAAATTGGTTCAGCGGTTTAGGAGCTATCGTGTTACGGACAGAAATAATACACACACACACACAGACAGACATCATGACGATATTGAAGGAATGGTTAAAATACATCCAAGTAACACATTTTTGGCGTTATCTCAAAAATTTTCGTCGAAAATAATACCTTCTCTAGCCATTGCTACGCGGGCTAGGGAGGTAAAAATATAGTACACCTAAAAAATATAGTATTTTATAGGAAGAAAAGGCAAGGCATAATTTCTACTTATTTTTTTTGAAAAAACTTTATTTTTTTACTCCTGTTCCATCTTTTAAGTTTTTGTTTGACAAAAATGTATAATATTTTAATAATAATTGAAAAAATCTTTCTGTAAAATTTGGTAAATTATTAAGGTATTTTTAAAAATATTCTGCTATTTTTAACCTGTATTTTTATTGGTTAATTTACTACAATCTTTCATTTTTGCATAGATTTCGTTTAACACTGTTATTTCAGCGTAAAGTTCATCCATATTAATACTCATCATTTCTCGAAAATTTAGAAGTTCTATAGTTGTCTCAGATTCATCAAGTAAAACCTCTTGTTTTAAGTTTAATTTTTGGATTTTAAATACCCAATTAATTTCGTCAAAATTAAACCACTTATTAAGATATTCCAGACATTTTTCAATGAACAGTAAAAAACTTTTCTTAGTTTTGTCACTGTCTATGCCGGATTTTGCTTCTAAGGATTGCGACGTTTTTTTGTTTCATAACCAAAGAAACAGTCTTAAGATTAAACACATCTAAGATAATTTCTGTGTCAAAAGGCATAGGCATATTGGTACGTTCAGAAATTAAAGGATTTGTCTGATTTTAGTCCCAGCCTTGCAAAATATAGATCAAATCAAGTAAAATATAGTATTTTTTCGTACTATATATTTCTTCAACAGTATGCAGATCCGAAATATAGTACAATACTATATAATATAGTACGGTTGGCAACAGGACAGAAATAATATACACACATACACACACACAGACAGATATCACGACGATATTGCTAAGATAGGTCAAAATAACAAATTTTCGGCGTTATTTTTATTGAAAATAATATTTTCTCTAGCCATTGCTACGCGGGCTAGGAAGGTAAAAATAAAAAATATATTTTGGTATTTTTTACAATTTAATGTTTTTCCTAAAAGTAATAACTGGTAAACATATAGCTTTTATTTTGTCGCTAAAATGACTGTTTTGCGAGGGGTGATCAGCTGCCCACAGTAAGTGTACAAAAATTCTTCACAAGACACTATAAAGGACGCTAAAATATACTACATCACCAAGAATTTATTTAAAAGTCCTGTAGGATAGTGCACAAATTCGGTTCAGCTGATCACCCCTCTATTTTGTTAATTTTATTAAGAAAATTATTATTTTCCCACTATTATTCTATATATTTTACCAATAAGCCTTACATCACTATCAAATTTGTCATTTTTAAAATTCAGTTTGCCCCACTCTTCAAACTTGACGAATCCTATAACTTGCTAACAAAAACTTTTACACAAAAGTGATTTGAACTTTTTTACTAGTTTTGCCCTTCCTCACCAACCCTTAAAGTTTGATCATTTAAATTACACCCTTTATTAAAAAAACCTAATTTTGAATAAAAAAGCAAGACAAGCCTAGGGTGACCAAATGTACTATTTACACCAACTAATCTTTTTTTCTCGAAAAAACCAAGGCCAAACCATTATAATTTAAGTTGTGAGGAATTTAAACAAACTAGTGCTAAAAAATACAATAAAGAACATTAGCAGCAAATATCTGTAAATGTTATTATAATTTTTAGCCACTTATAACTTACTTACTTACTTGAAAAAAGACCTAGAAATAACTACCAATTATCTAAAACCTAATCATATGTGTATAAGACCATTAGTTTTTAATATGGGTGGGGGTTGCAAAAGAGATAGAGGCTTGGTTGAAATATTTTTAAAAAATTATAATTTGAGAACCACAGCATCCTAGCAAAACGCGGTTTTCAAATTTAGATCAAGAACTACATTTATCCCAAAAATGACAGCAGTTTATTCTAACTAGTTTTTATTAACAAAAATAAAGCTATGTGCCTGGTGACCCCAATTTTAATTTTTTGAAGTGTGAACTTCTTTAGGCGCGTTTAGCAGTTTTTGTGGGTAGTGAATTAAACTGAGCCGTCAGGCCCCGCTATGTAACGCTCATTCGGGTGAAATCGGCTCGAGTCGACTAACTGTGAAAAACATTCAGCGAGCGATATGATGATGCAGATGAAGGCCAGTATACACAAGAGTTCGGTTCGGTCCGCTTTGCAGAATATGTTATGGGCCAGTATTATTAATTTCGCCTTGTTGAGGTTTACACTTCTGCCGTGTGGTCTTAAACACACACAATAATTTTTTTTTAATATTCAAAACTAAGCAAAAATTTTTCATTTGGTGCCAACCGACCGACATTTGTTCTATTAATTGAATTTATTACAAATTATTTTCTGTAGCTCAATTTTTTCAAAAAAGTACCACATTTTTTGCCTTCAGCACATTTTTTCAAATTTCCCATATTAGCTCACACATATACTATACTATAGTAGTGTGAGCTATGGTGATCCTAATTTTTTCAAGAAAAAAAAAGTTGCTCCGATTTCAAAAAATTTTATATATCTTTGCGTTTCAGATGATTTTGAAACTTTTTTGTTGCGCCGTCTGTCTGTCTGTCTGTCTGTCTGTCTGTCTGTCTGTCTATCTGTCTGTCTGTCTGTGTGTCTGTCTGTAACGACCAACGCGCATAACTCAAAAACCGCTTGGCCGATTTTAATAAAATTTGATACCTAGGCTGGGTCTTGGGTCGAGATGGTCCCATTTAAAAATGAACAAAATCCACCGAACACAAACCAAATAAAAGGGTGGGGATAGATTTCAAAAATTAGAGTTTATGTGAAAATATGGCGTGTGTGATATCAAATGAAAGGTAATTGAGTCTGGAGTTAAACAAAATACATTTTAATTTATTTTAAAAAAAGGGTGGGGGTATATTTCAAAAATTAGAGTTTAAGTGAAAATATGGCATGTGTGATATCAAACGAAAGGTAATTAAGTCCGGAGTTCAACAAACAACATTTTAGTTTTTGTATTTTTTAAGGGTGGGGGTGGATTTCAAAAATTTGAGTTTAAGTCAAAACATGGCTTGTGTCGTATCAAAACAAAAGGTAATTTAGTCTGGAGTTGAATAAAATATATTTCAGTTTTTAGTTATATTAGCTCACACGTACACTATAACTATAGTACCTAGTGTGAGCTTAGGGGCCCATATATTGGCAGAGTATTTTTTAAATATTGTATAAACTGTATTCTGCCATTTTTTCCTAAAAGTAGGTTTTTTTCCTTTTTTTTTTCCTTCTCTACGAATTTATTTCTTTGGCACTAGTTTTTGTTACGAATTAATTTTTCTAAAATTTTTACAATTTCTCCTAATTTTCTAGTTGATTTTTTTACATATTTTTTTTTCATGTATCGTGAGGTGTGTTAAGCCTTTCTCGCTCCCCCTCAAACGCCTCCTGTAAAGTAGTGGGCATTGAGCGAAGCCTGACATTAATTTTCTATGTTTTGGTTATAATTTTTGACATGTTTTCCTCAGTTTCGCATTGGCGGCTGGTTATTATTTTAAAATTGTGGTTTTAAAACAATTTAAAGATAAAATAATAAAAGTTTCAAAAAACTTTGCAGCATAACCTTTTCTTCCTAAATACATAAATATATATGTTATATTAAAAATATGCGTAGGTGTATTTACTTAATGCGTAGTTTCTAGAATAAGTTAAGACGTAGTACCATAATTGCACAATATTGCTATTGTTTTCAAGATCATATAAAAGTCATTTGATAAACATGTTTATTTCCATATTCTTCGGGAACCCACGCGAAGCTGTGTCAGCACTCTTGTAACTATAAGTAGGCTAGCAGGTAAACAATGTCTTTTAGGTTTGACTTAGCATCTAAACGGTTCACATCTAACTTTAAAGTTGTCTTATTTGTAAAAGTGACTAAATAAAATAAAGTTATTTTTAAAAAAAGAGTTTTATTAAGCTCGCATCTAAAATTGGCGCAGTCGTGCGGATTTTTTAAACACGTCGTACTCTAAAGTCGCGTGGTGAAGTTCTAACTTCTTTACGAAAAATAAAGGACATACGTGCTAAAAAAAGTGCTAAAAAATCAAGAACATTGTATAAAAAACTGGTCTCCAGTCTCCATTCGTGGATATACATCGTTCCTGAACAGAAGTGACTCGAAGAAAATAAAAGAAGAAAAATACCAGTATAAACTGAACAAAGTAAATGAAACATTCAACACTGAAGACTTAAATTGTTGTGTGTGAGCAAGGAGTTGAACCCAGCCTTTGGAAGTGGCTCGAATTTTCTATTGGAACTTCGTGAGACGCCCGGAATTGAACCCAGCTTCTGAGGGTCGCTGCGCAACAAAGTCCTTCAGCAGATTGAATCAAACAAGAAAAAAGAAGAAAGAAACAAATGAAGACAACACTTTCTATGTAAGCAACTTTATTATTATTTCCTTTAATTATTTTTATTTTTTTTGAACTTGCTGTCAACCTCCGTGTGTGTACACGTAAAACTATTATTTAATTTTATAAATAATTAAGTTTCAATTTAAAACATCTTATTTTATATTTATTAAGTTTTAAAAATACTTTAAAAATGTCAAATCCAGATAATATTAATCAAAATCAAGCTCCAACAACAACAACAACAATTGAACCTTATAAACTTTCCGAAATATTTTCGTTACTACCAGAATATGATGGTAACCCTATTAATCTTAATACTTTTTTAAATGCGTGCGATCTGGCGTACCAAATGTGTGTTGCAACACAAAGATCATTTTTAATTGTCAAAATTAAAAATCAATTACGCGGAGAAGCCTCTAGATTAATTAACTCGCAAGACTTAGATACATGGGCACAAATTAAACGAATGCTTCTAGCCCATTACGCGGATCAAAGAGATTTGTCAGCTTTGACTCAAGATCTCCAAAAATTATTTCAATTACCAAACGAAAGTCCTTTAATTTTTATATCAAGACTTCAAGTCCATATTGCTAAAATAAATGCTGCAATTAATAAACAAGACTTAACAAATATTGAGAAACAAGCTCAAGGTACACTAATCGAAACAATGATTTTAAATACTTTATTAACAGGCTTAGATAAAGACTTAAGTTTAGTCGTAAGAGCAAGTAAACCTGGAACATTTTTAGAAGCAGTTTCTTGTGTTAAATCTAAACTTCAATTTGAATATTTTCAAAAACAAAGACTTCATAAATTACAATTTTCTCAAAAATTAAAACCTAGTCAACAAAAAATTTGTTCTTTTTGCAAAAGATCGGGACATTTAATACATGAGTGTAGAACAAAACAAAATAGTAGAACTATTCAAAATTACATACCAAACTTTAATCCGACTTTACCTTCCACGTCAAATTATAGACAAACTCAAACTTTCACCCCAAATTATAGACAAAATCAACCTTCCACGTCAAATTTTAAACAAAATCAACCTTCCACGTCAAATTTTAAACAAAATCAACCTTTTACGTCAAACTATCGACCAAATCAATCACCAACATCTAACAATTATAGACCAAATAATCAAGGAAATTACTTTAGGTCTCAATCAAATAATAATCCTCAATCAAACAATAATCAAAGATCAAATTTTCAAAATAAACCTATGCATTTTATGGAAAATGTAGAAAATGAAACTCAAGATTTTGAAGATACTTATTATCAAAATCAAACTAATGATTTTTCTAATGATCAAAACCTTTATGATAATAATTTTGAACAATATGAAGATGTTTCTTTTGAACAAGAATATGAATCTAATGATGAACAAAATGTAAATTTTCGAAGACAAGCCTCGGAAATCGATCAAACGTTAATAAATTTTCAAACTAGGTCAATACAGAACGAACACGATCAAGCGAACCAAACTCAAAACAAATTCATGTAAAACATCAAATTTTAACTTTTTCAAGTAATCTTTATTATTTTACAGACATTACACAAAAATTCAAAATTTTAGTTGATACAGGTGCTAGTTGTTCTGTTTTTAAACCAAAAACATGTGAGCAATATTTACAAAGATTTCCTGAAAATGTAACTGTCAAAGGCATTTCAAATGAACCAATTTCAATTAACGAATCAGTTTTAATTCCTTTTACTTTATAAGATCATTTTAAGTACTAGTTTGTGATCTTGACATAGGATTTGATGGACTAGTAGGATCAGATTTTTTAAAACATTATAATTGCATTATTGATTATCAAAATAATAAATTGATTACCAATTTTAAAACAGTTCCTTTATATAGAACTAACCCAGAACAAAAAGACTTTACTGTAAATAATGAACCAATAAAAAATATAATACAAATAGAAGGAAGAACAGAAAGAGCTTTTAAATTTAAAACAGATAAATTAAAAAATACAGAAGTTATTTTACTAGCTCAACAAAAAGACAAATGTTACATTCCTAATTGTATTGTTAAAATAAATGAAAAAGGAGAATTTTGTACAACAATTATTAATGCCTATGCAACTACTAAAACGATAAATTTTGATAATTTTGAATTTGAAAATTTACCTAGCAACTCAAAAACAACCGAAGTATGTTTTAATCTAAAAGAAAATAAACCAATAATAAGAGAACATGAAATACCAAAACAATTAAGACTAGATCACTTAAATGATGAAGAAAAAGAAATCATAACATCACTTTGTCTAGATTTTTCGGATATATTTTACTTAGAGGGAGATAATTTAACTTTTACAAGCGAAATTAAACACTCCATTCACACCAAAGAAACCAAACCAATTTTTACAAAGTCCTATCGATATCCTCAAGTACATAAACAGGAAGTAAAAAGTCAAGTTTCAAAAATGTTAGAACAAGGAATAGATCAACATTCTGTTTCTCCATTGTCCTCTCCAGTATGGCTAGTACCAAAGAAATTAGATGCTTCAGGGAAACAAAAGTGGAGAGTTGTAATTGATTACAGAAAGTTAAATGAAGTTACAATTGATGATAAATATCCTTTGCCAATGATATCAGATTTACTTGATCAATTAGGATATTGTGAATACTTTTCAACTTTAGATCTTGCATCAGGATTCCACCAAATTGAGGTAGATCCTAAAGATACTCAAAAAACAGCTTTTTCAGTGGAAAACGGTCATTATGAATACATTCGAATGCCATTTGGACTTAAAAATGCTCCATCAACATTTCAAAGAGTTATGGATATTTTACTTGGTATCCAAAACGAAAGATGTTTGGTATACATGGACGATATTATTATTTAGTCAGATACAATTAATGAACATGTCAAAAGACTAAAAGAAGTTTTTTCTAGATTAAAAAAAGCAAATTTAAAGATTCAACCAGATAAGTGTGAATTCCTACGAAAAGAGGTTGCATATCTAGGTCACATAATAACAGATAAAGGTATAAAACCTAATCCAAATAAAATTTCAGCTTTGAAAAATTTTCCAGAACCCAAAAATCAAAGAGAAATTAAAGGTTTCCTAGGATTAGCAGGATATTATCGACGATTTATCCAAGATTTTGCCAAAATTTCTAAACCATTAACTAAATTATTACAAAAAGATCAACCATTTGTTTTTGACGTAACTTGTAAAGAATCTTTTGAAAAATTAAAAAATATTTTGACAACCAGTCCAATTTAGATTTATCCTAATTTTAATGAACCTTATCTTTTAACAACTGATGCCAGTGGTTATTCAATAGGATCTGTGTTATCTCAAGGACCAATAGGAAAAGATTTGCCTATTGCATATGCCTCAAGAACTTTAAATAATACGGAACAAAAATATTCTGTCATTGAAAGAACTTTTAGCCATTGTATGGTCAGTCAAACATTTCAGACCATATTTATACGAAAGAAAATTTAAATTAATCACAGACCATCGTCCTTTAACTTGGTTATTCTCAATTAAAGATCATGGAAGTCGTTTAGCCAGATGGAGATTAAAACTGGAAGAATATGATTATGAAATAATCTATAAACCAGGAAAAATTAACAAAAATGCAGATGCCCTGTCTAGAATAAGAATTGAAGAAAACATAAACAAAATATATCACTCAGTAATGTTTCAAAAGCAAATTAATGAAGAAAATATTAAAATTTTATATGGAAACTTATTTAATGCACCTCAAAATTTTTCATTAGCACATTGGGTATCAAAAGATTTAAAAATGAAAAAGGGAATTGCAAAAGAATTCAAAGAAAGATTTGATAATGTAGATTATTTAAAAGAACAAAATAAACAAATTGGTGAAATAGCAACTTTACAACTACCCAACAGAACTATTTACTATTTAGTTACAAAAGAATTATACTATCAAAAGCCAACATATGATACAATTTATCAAATTTTGCAAAACCTAAAAAATATTCTTCTGCAAAATAACGAGAAATATTTAGCTATACCCAAAATAGCATGTGGTTTAGACTCACTCGATTGGAACGTTATATTGACAATGATTAAATCAACCTTTCAATCAACTGATGTACAAATAAATATTTATATATTACCAGATAGATTAATTAATGCCCTTACAGAGGATGAAAATTCCAATGAATCAGAAAACATAGTTGAAGATGAACTAGCTTTAATGTCTCCTCAAACTTTGGAAAATGAATTTAACAGATTTCACAATTTATATCAAACAACATCGTTAATTGATTATTCAAAGATCAGATATACACGAGTCGTTAAATAACGAGATGAATTCCATCAAAGGAGCATGCGCCAAAATTAACGTCAAAATGTCTAATTTAAATTATTGGCGCGAATACCGGGATTGGCGCGAGATCGAAGAGTTTAACGTATAATAAAAAATTCAAGGTATAAAATAATGGTCAATTCTAATTTTTAGGTATGATTTTATGTAGGTATCGGGTGGTTTTTTATAACCTGAGCACTCAGCAACTTTATCATTGAAAATAAAGGGCTATAATAAATTGTAGATTTTTTTGGTTAAAAGCCAACATAATTTTTTTCTGTCCGTCACCATGTACAGGGTGTCCCAAATTCGATGTTTTTGGGAGGTTTCGGGTATTTCTAGAGGGGCTAAAAAAACGTGATCCCCCTTTGCGACACTCAAATTTCAAAAGAAGCTTAAAGTTGAAAATCGCATTTTGATATAGCAAGCCGTTTTTAAACTACGGGGTGTTTCTAAAAAGTCTGCATTTTGGGAAGGGGTCTATAACTTGTTTATTTATTATTTTTTATTTCTGTGAAAACAATTCTAAGACACTTTTTTTAAGAGGAATTAAACTGTTAAATTAAATTTCATTTGTCACGTTTAGTTTTTGAGATATCACATAAAATTAATTTTTTTTTATTTTTACCACATATTTTAGTTTGCTTAATGGGTTTAAAATATTTTAATATTATAAAATCATAAAAATAAAAAAATAATAAAGAGGTGATTAAAAAATAAAAATAAAGAAAACAATAAAAAAAAATAAAAAATTAAGTGTGAAACATCATTTTAAAGGAAATTTTAAGCTGATTTTAAAAATCGAATAAAAAGAGAGTTATTCTGTAAGAAAAATAACAAATTTATGCAATATTTTAAAAACCAAAACAGATAAATAAAAACCGTTTACATCTGTCAATTCTTCAAGAAAAGATCTATAAGAAAGCTATTTACACAAAAGCAAAATGCAGACAAAAACACTCCGTAGCTTAAAAACGGCTTGCTATATCTAAATGTGGTTTTCACCTTTAGGCTTCTCCTAAAATTTAAGCGTCGCAAAGGGGGCTCAGTTTTTTTCTATTTCCCCTAGAAATGCCCGACACCACAAAAAAACAACGAATTTGGGACACCCTGTACTGGGTGTGACAATGACGTCGATTTTTTGAGAGGGAACACCCTGTATATTTTTGCATTTTAAGATTCGCCTTTTCTTTTTAATTTCAAATATTTACAATATCTATGTGCTGCGATTAATATTTTTTGAGGTATATAGTATTTCTTCTATATTGCATTTCACGTTTATTTTGTTTTGCCATGGGAGTATTGACAAATTTAAATGCGCTAAATCTTAAAAAATGTTTATCGTAGCATAGACATACAGTAGAACCCCGATGACAGTGTTTATTCAAATTAAATTGGACACTAAATAATTTGTCACACAACTTGCACGTCACCGGCATTTTCACAGCACAAAAACGACGAATTTTCATAAAAAAGAACTGGAAATTATTAAAGTTTTGCTGTATAAAACCATACTGAAATATCTCTCAGTTGATTGGTTGGCAGAAGTGACAGAACAACGCTTGCGCACGTCTTGGAATTCATCTCGGTATTTAACGACTCGTAGATATACAAATGATCAACTATTGGATAAAAAACACAAAAATATTATAACCATTTTTCAACAAGATAACTTAAGATAAGAAAAACATCATAATATAATAAGTGACATACTAGATGAAGAGCTTAACTTTGATTTAAATAAAATTAATATTTGTTCTTCAAAAACAGTTAATAAACGAAAGTATTTTATAATTCCAGTACCGTATGTTGAGGAAGAAGCCAATTTAACTCTTTTCAAAATTTTATGTAGATGTCAAAATGACATTGATATCTCCAAAACATACTATGTTGAAAATAATGTAGATTTACCAATTTTAGAAATGCTCTGTTTTGTCTTTGCTGAAAAAGATTTAAATTTAGTAATTTGTCAAGATATAGTTACTGAGCCAGTAGAAGATCAAAGACAAATAATAATTGATCAATATCATTCCGGAAAAAAGAATTTTCATAGGGGAATTAATGAAACAATCAGGAGAATTAAAGAAAAAATATAATTGGAAAAATTTAACCAAAGATGTTGAAAAATTTATAAACCAATGTGAAATATGTCAAAGAAATAAAATTTTAAGAAAAAATTTGGACAATCCACTTGTGATTACTGAAACTCCAAAAACACCATTTGAAAGAATTAATCTAGATATTTTAGAAATTCCAGAAAGAAATTTGGTTTTAACAATAAGAGACGAATTGACAAAATTCAATCAAGCTTATCCATTAAATCATAAAACTGCAAAATCAATTGTTAATACACTATTATTATTTTTTCAACATTATGGAACTCCTTTAAGAATCCATACGGATTTAGGTAGAGAATTTAATAATCAGCTTTTAAAAGACTTGTGTAAGATGTACGATATCAAACTAACTTTTTCAAGTACAGGACATCCACAATCAAATGGAAGTTTAGAAAGATTTCATGCAACATTATTAGAAATGATCAGAGTTTGTAAAACAGAAAGTCCTGAAGAACATCCACTACAATTGTTACCATTTACTGTCATTTGTTATAACAATTCAACATGTAAAACTCATGGATTTACACCGTACGAGTTAGTTTTTGGACATACAGCAGCAAGACCTGTTATGCCCGCGGTTAGAAAAACGATAAATGCATCAATGGACTGTAAATATTTTAATTAAATGAAGCGCGAGCAAACATAAATATATTGATATGAATTACGAAATAATTAATAAGGTCCATAGGTTAATTGTTGGAACCACACAACGGCAATCAGACACAAATGCACTCACCAGTTTGCAGCCACTTTCTCCACGTTCTAAGGGGCCCCTAATTGGATCTAATGATGTCACCACGTAGCTGAAGGGCTGAAGTTTCATTTCTATGCTTCAGTACACCAAAATCGAGCACTTTCAGGTGTAGATATTTGAAAATAGTTGGAGAACGAAATTAACACGCCATTTCTCGAGGCGCTTGACAAAGGATCTCCCGGTTGTTGGTGCGCATGTCCAAAATGCGCAAATGCACTCTGTCCTTCATACAATTGTGTGGTTTTAAAAATATATAAACAACCGCGAAATTTAGCGGGAGCTAACATAACTGCCCTCCAAAACACACAATTTTAGAATCTCAACCGGACAGATATAGATATAAGAAAAAAGGATCGACCGATAAATATAAACGAATGAAAACAGATAAGGATCGTAAGTTTATTTAGAGACAACGAAATCCCGAAGAAGGCAAAACAAACAAACAAAAAATTTTAAAAAAAATAACGAAAAATAAAGAAAAACCTTATTACCCGGTAATAGGTAGAAAAATTAAAATTACTTTTAATTTGGCAAAAGGCACAGTTTTACAACTGGCCGCTTATAAACACCGGTAACCGTTTGTACCGTCGCTTCTAATTTATGTATAAAATCATCTTTCAAACTTATTCCGTTTTCTGCAGTCTCTTGCAATTCTTCTCTATTCTGTATATCATCGAAATTTTCTTGTGATCCCTTAACAATATTTTCAAAAATAATTTTTTGGTCCGGTGGCTTAGTGGGTTTTTGATAGGAATGGTTTTGAAAAAGGTTAACTATTCGAAGGACATAACAAATGATACGTTGAATTTTTGATATAGATGAATATTTGATAAGAAGCTGATCTAAGAAGTTGACATCAATTATCGCATTGCAACAGACCCTTGGCTTTTCCTCCAGATTAATATCTTCGAAATCAATCGGCATTTTTGATTTATGAAAATCGGGCCATGCGTTTTCGGGAGACCACAAAAACGACGGTGCGTTCCACCACATGTCATGTGACATGAGCTGTGAAGGGGTGGCCCCTCGTGACGCAATATCGGCTGCATTTAAAGCAGAAGGAATGTAGCGCCATGAGTTTGAGGGAATGATTTCTTGGATTCTACTGACTCGATTTCCAACAAAGGTTTGCCAGCGATTAGGAGGGGATGAAAGCCAGTGCAATACGACTTGCGAATCGCAGAAAGTAACGATATTTGTAAAAGTTATTTTTCCTTCATAGCTAGATAAAACGAAGTCAATTAATTCGCTTAAAAGAAATGCGCCTAGGAGTTCTAGCCTAGCCAAAGTTTGTGACTTTATATGCGCGACCCTAGATTTTGCAGATATGAGAGAAACAGATATATTGTTTTCCTCTTCTACACGAAAATATACGACGCCTGACAGGTATTGGTTTTTGACAGTTTGATTTGTCAGGGTAATTGAAAATTGGAAAGAAGCGGGAATTCAGAACGAATTTTGTTCCAAGAGTCGATGATAGAAGAATCTGGTTCTTCGTCCCAGCCTATTTTCGATATCCACAACTGTTGCAAAATAAATTTTGCTTGTAGCAACAAGGGACAAAGAAAACCTAAGGGATCGAAGATTGTTCCTATGATAGATAAAATAGAACGTTTGGTTGGGGGTTTGTCCTTCATTCGGCATTGATAAGAAAAAATGTCGTTTTTTGGATGCCATTGAAGTCCTAAAACTTTGATAAAGTGGGGTTCCTCCTTGTCGAAAGAGAGAGGCATTTGACGATCGGACTCTGGCCATGTTGCCAATAACTCAGGACAATTGCTTGCCCATTTTTTAAGTTAAAATCCTCCCGACTTCAACAAATCATTGAGTTCTGTTTGAAGGGAGAGAGCTTCAGAAAGCGAAGGGCTAGTTCCCAAGATATCGTCGATATAGATTGACGTTTTTAGAACAGTACTAGCCATAGGAAAACGTTCCTTTTCTCTCTCTGCCAGCTCATTTAAGGTACGCATGGCTAGAAAAGGTGAGCATGTCATGCCAAAAGTGACAGTAGAAAGTTCCCACACTGAAAGTGGGTCATGTGGAGAAAACCTCCACAATATCCTTTGATAAGAACGGTGATAAGGATTGATAAGGACTTGACGGAACATCTGTTTGATGTC
This sequence comes from Aspidapion aeneum, assembly GCA_963576565.1. NCBI lineage: Eukaryota > Metazoa > Arthropoda > Insecta > Coleoptera > Brentidae > Aspidapion > Aspidapion aeneum. Next base: position 56,544,221 of record OY755042.1, read on the forward strand.
AGCAATGTAGGCAATAGGATTAAGACGAAATGTAAGGAGTAAAGAAGCAATATCCTTTTGAAGTTTCGGTCCAGATAACAATGTGTCATTGAGACTAATATTTTTTGGGGTGACTGCCGAACAATCCCAGACTACCCTTAATTTTGTACTTAAGCTTTCCGGCTTTAATACGCAATGATGTGCTAAAAAACATGTTACGTCGACTTTTGGTTGACTAGATAAAACTAAACTCATATGATTAGAATCGATATAGTCTTGCATGAAACTTGAATAGGCAGTGTACAGATCAGGATTTTTGATTAATCTATTTTCTAGAAGTAAAAATCTACGATAAGCTTGCGGATAAGTATTTCCTAGGTCAGGGTTTATTTTATCTTTAAACGGAAGATTTAGCATGAATCTACCGCTCGGTTGCCGTACTACACTAGCAGTAAAAATTGATTCTGCTTGTTTTTCTTCCGTTGATAAGATTTGTTTTTTAGGCAAATGTTCGATTTCCCAAAACCTAGGGAGAATGACCTCTAAAGGAGGTGAATGACTCGTTAAAAAACAACTGGTTCGTTCCGTAAGACTACCTACTTCGTCAACCTTTCCAACCAAAGATAGTTTCAAGGGCTGAAGGTTGCCCTATTTGTCCAAGAACCCTGCCCTCCTTGAATATCTGTGCGAAAAGCTCGCAACCAATAACTAGGTCCACAGGTCTAGATTTGAAATAAGATGGGTCGGCAAGTTTAAGGTTTTCCAAGTGTTTCCACTGATTATCGTTCAAAGTGAATGTAGGCATATTGGAACATAGTTGTGGAACAACAATTCCTTCGAAATTAAGTAAAGGAGTGACTTGTCCTTGTGGCTTAATGTGACTTTGAACGAGCCCTTTGGAAGTAAAAGAAGACATCTGATTTAATCCGAATATTTCAGTGGTGTAACTTCGCCTAGGAAGATTAAGACGCTGTCTGTGATCCAGAATCAAGCAGTGCCCTTACAGGTTGAAAATTTCCGCAACCGTCCATAACATCTATTATGGCGGTGCATAAAAGAAAGGTACCTGAAGGTCCTGAGGCATTTAATGACACATGAAGATTATTGACAGGTGGTGTGTGAATGACAGGACTAGTATCTTGGCTTCCAGACTCTTGATTAGTTTCTAAGATATGAGTTAAAGTGTGGTGCCTTTTACTATTGCAAGTCCTGCATGAATATTTTGATTTGCACGTATCTACCCCATGCAGGGGATGAAAACACGCTAGACATAATTTTTTCTGCTTGACGAAAGATAGGCGATCGATAGGCGAGAGATCAAGAAATGTTTGACATTTCGAAAGCACGTGACCTTGATTACACCGGAAACATTTTATTCCCGTACTTAAATTAGTTGAGGTGCCAGCCAGTCCTATAAAAGGCGAATTGGATGATTTATAGGTAGGCTTTTGCCCAAACTGATTTCGCATAGAATTTGAATTTTGATAGGTAGGCTCTTGCCCAGACTGATTTTGCATAGAATTTGATTTTTGATAGATAGGCACCTTTTTGGGTGCTGTTGATTGAGGAAGTTATTCCAATACTTTACATCTTTTTTCTAGAAATTAAAAAAGTGACTGAAAAGTGGGAATTTCGGTATTAGTATTGGCGTGACTCATTTCGAAATATGAACGCGTTGGAATATCCAATTTTTCTAATAAAATGAAAAAAATAATAAAGTCCCAACTGTCAACGTCAAAGCTAAGTGATTTTAAAATTTCTAGGGATTCAGAAAAGGTGTCAATTAAATTACGCAATTCTTTAGCTGACTCGTTTTTTAAGGTGGAGTTCATAATTGAGCTTAAAGCATCATTTGCGAGGTCTCGCATGTTTTGATATCTATTGACTAATTTGTCGTAAGCAATTTTATAATTTTGATCAGATAAGCTAATCCCTGATATCGATTTTAAAGGCTCATCCTCGAGATATGAAAATAAATATTGAAGTTTTCGAACGTTACTTAGACTTTGATTTTGATCTATAATGTTATTAAAAAGATCGAAAAAGCTTGGCCATAATTTTTTATCACCTCGAAATATGGGAATACCTAACTCTTTGAGTTTTGGAGTTTCAGATTCGTTTTGTCGAACATATGATCCTGAAAGGGTTGGGGCCTCAACCGGAAATATTTTAGAGTAAACCCCCTTACACGCATAAAAATATTTACGAGCTTCTGAAAGGATCGCATCCTGCGTTTTAAACTCCTCGTCGTCCGAGTCGTCTATCAACATAATGACGTCATTATGTGCCAGCATGCATTTATCGAAGGTTTCATCCAAATCGGAATACCTCACTTGAAACTCGTTTCTCGCTTTCATCCGATGCCGCGGTTTGTGAAAACACATAACACTCGGTTATCGCAGATAAAAAACCCTTTTTGCATGGCTTTTTTGACAGACATGATTTTACCTGTGAAATGACGAAATTGTCGGTAAATATACAATTAACGCTAAATTGATGCTTCTGAAATAGAAAAATGACGAATTGTCGAAAATATGCACTAATTTATCGCAATTGATGAAAATTGTTTTAAATATCGAAATGATATGGAACACATCTAATCACAGAAATGTCGGTAAATATACAATTAACGCTAAATTAATGCTTCTGAAATAGAAAAATGACGAATTGTCGAAAATATGCACTAATTTATCGCAATTGATGAAAATTGTTTTAAATATCGAAATGATATGAAACACCCTAACACATAAATGAGAAATGTTGTTGTTTGTTTTGTTTTGATTCCTTCGCTTTGTTTATACCACGCGGTACGCGAAACCAGGTACTGCGCCGACACCTTTCTCTCGTTTCAATACGATGCGAAAAATTCAAGGCCGCCTTGTTTTCGGCGTGAAAATAGTGGCCGACCTATTAATACCGTCGTATGGATTTAATTTAAAATAATTCGGCTCGCAAGGAACACTTATGTTATGCCCGCGGTTAGAAAAACGATAAATGCAATGGACTGTAAATATTTTAAATAAATGAAGCGCGAGCAAACATAAATATATTGATATGAATTACGAAATAATTAATAAGGTCCATAGGTTAATTGTTGGAACCACACAACGGCAATCAGATACAAATGCACTCACCAGTTTGCAGCCACTTTCTCCACGTTCTAAGGAGCCCCTGATTGGATCTAATGATGTCACCACGTAGCTGAAGGGCTGAAGTTTCTTTTCTATGCTTCAGTACACCAAAATCGAGCACTTTCAGGTGTAGATATTTGAAAATAGTTGGAGAACGAAATTAACACGCCATTTCTCGAGGCGCTTGACAAAGGATCTCCCGGTTGTTGGTGCGCATGTCCAACATGCGCAAATGCACTCTGTCCTTCATACAATTGTGTGGTTTTAAAAATATATAAACAACCGCGAAATTTAGCGGGAGCTAACAGACCTCCAGAAACTCTTTACAATGAAGAAGAACTTATTTCCAAATATATCAGAGATTTAAATGCAAGGATCAAACATTATTATCGAATAGCTAGATCAAGAACAAAACTGTCAAAACAAAAAGCTAAAGAAAGATTCGATAAAGACGTAACTCCAAATTATGAATTTAAAGTAGGCGATAGAGTTTTCGTGAAAGAAACTCAAATTACTGGAAAATTATCACCTAAATTTAATGGACCTTTTGAAATTAGAGCAATTTCAAATAATTCTGCAACTGTTTATAATCCAATAACTAAACAAACTTCAAAATATAATTTTGATCTTTTAAAACCTTGTCATAAACCCGATTCAGACTCTGATTCTGACTGAAACTTTTCCTTGTTTCAGATTACTCGTTTTCCTTATCGGATGGGGAAAAGGACAATACAAGATCGATGAAATAAATAATACCGTAGGTGTTTATTTTCATAAAGAACTTAGTATAAAGGTATCAAATGATAAATGGACCTTATTAGTTTATAAAGATATTAAAGCTTTGCAAGATGCTTTTATTAATAATAATGTTATTTTAGATAGCTTACGCTTAATGCTTCATCAATCAACTGGAAATATTAAAATGATCCACTTAGATATAAGACCACACGTGTCACTTTTATTTCAAATTTCCAATGATATAACCAATAAATTTAATGAAATCTATTCAGACATGCCTTACACACCAAGACGTGAAAGAGGTTTAATAAACGCTCTCGGTACTGTTTGGAAGTACATAACGGGAAATTTAGATGCAGCTGACAGTCAATATTATGAAAATTATATCAATAAAATTAAAAAAGATGATAAAGAATTGGAAAACTTAATGAAAAATCAAATAAGTGTTACTACGTCAGTAATAAAACAATTTAATGCAACTTTGCGCAAACTTCAAATTGATGAAGAAACTTTCAACTCCAATATAATTGAAATTTCAAAATCAATACATCAGATTCATGATTAAATCGAACTTCTTAATCTTAAATTTTATTTTATTAATCTTTGTGAACAATTATTGGAATCATACACTTATATTCAATCTCAAATAACGGATGTATTGGATTCAATTTCTTTTGCCAGATTAAAAATTATTAATACAAGTATTATCCTTCCTAGTGATTTAACTAATGCTTTAAAACAAATTGCCCAAAATTTACATACAAATAATTTACCGGTAGCACCCATGGACGACAGAATTGCAGCATACTTAGATATTATTGATTTGAATGCTTATATTACAAATGAAAGACTTGTTTTTGTCTTGGACATACCATTGGTTCGACCAGAATGGTATTCCGTTTTCCGATTGTACCCAATACCAATTTATGATAATCGAACTATGTTACATCATATTTTGCCTGTTAGTAAGAAATATATTGCCAAAGATAACGATGATGATTTCTATTTGTCTTTATCTGAAATTGACACTTGTAGGGATTTGGGCTTTAAAATGAAAATTTGTAAAAATTTATATCCTCTTCCGATTGATAGCAATTCAATTTGTGAAGCTCAGTTATTGAGAACTCAAAAATTGTTAACTTTTCCAAAAACCTGTGAGTTAGTTTTGATTTTAGCAGAAGATTATAATATTCAAATTTTACAAAATAATGTTTGGCTAATAAGTGTAACAAATCAACTTCCAATTACAATAAAATGTAACACTGATACTATTTCGAAAATTGTAACAAAAAATGTAATTTTGTCTTTAAAACCATATTGTTCAGCTTTTGTAGGATCAACTAAAATCCAAGCCAATCAATTACAAACTCTTGATTTAAGTTATAATTATTCAAATTTTATTCAAATTCCTTTCAATTGTTGCGAAAAATATCCAGAAAAACTTAGAAATCTTCCTATATTAAAACCTTTAAAAATAACAAAACTAAATTTGGAAGATTTGGAAATTGCTAAACATAAATTAGATCAATATGCAAATGAATTGGATGATTTAATCAATGAACCTGAAATTGAAAAATATCATTCATGGCTTACATATCTTGTATTGGCTTTGATTATGGTTTTAGTTTTAATTTACCTTTATTGTAAATGTAAAAATCGAAGCGCTAAAAATGTACGTATAGGCATCGAAAATAATACTGATAACAATGATTTTCCACCATCACCAAATATATCAAGTTTATCAAGTTTAGGCAAAATATTTTCAATAGCTAGGCGCAGGCCATCAATAAGGCTTACAGAGCCAATCGAAGAAGATATTGAATTAAATACTAATGTTTTAAGAAAATCTTATGTCTAATTGTATTTTGTAATTTTAGGAATTTTAAATTTTGTTAGTAAAAGTTACTGCATTGTATAGCACTAACTTTTTAAATTGCGAGGGAGTTGTTATATTAAAAATATGCGTAGGTGTATTTACTTAATGCGTAGTTTCTAGAATAAGTTAAGACGTAGTACCATAATTGCACAATATTGCATTGTTTTCAAGATCATATAAAAGTCATTTGATAAACATGTTTACTTCCATATTCTTCGGGAACCCACGCGAAGCTGTGTCAGCACTCTTGTAACTATAAGTAGGCTAGCAGGTAAACAATGTCTTTTAGGTTTGACTTAGCATCTAAACGGTTCACATCTAACTTTAAAGTTGTCTTATTTGTAAAAGTGACTAAATAAAATAAAGTTATTTTTAAAAAAAGAGTTTTATTAAGCTCGCATCTAAAATATATATAGTTTAGGTACCATTAAACTGTGTAAAATTAAACTGAGCTGCCAATGAGAAATTGGGGAAAACATGTCAAAAATAATAACCAATAAATAGAAAATCAATGTCAGGCTTCACTTCATTTCAAAGGGAACACTTGTTTCAGTGCTTGCACTAACACCCTTCACTTCGCTTCCTATAAGGCTTGCCTTTACAATCAGTGTCCCCGATATAGCCTAATACCTATCTATTTTTTACATTATCTAAAAAAGTGAAAGTCAAAAATCTCTTTATTCAATAAAAAACTCATAACAGAGATTGAAATGAATGGCGTCAAAATTTAAAAATGCAAATGCTTTTCAATAAAATATGATTGATTAAAAAACAATCTCACATACCTAATTACATAAAATAAATTTAGAATGTTTAATTACATGTACCTTCAAAAAACAATTAAAATGAAGTCAGTGAGCACTGACACACATACTAAAAACACAAATATCTAAAGACAATCAAAAAATAGGAAAATGTTAGGATTCCTTGACAAATGAAAAGAACTCATTTTGAGAGTAAGGCTCTACTTTAACTAATAATTGAAAAATAGCTTTTTTAAAGATGTTCAAGTTTGTTTCTATTTTGCCAGATAGTTTGGCCCCTTTTCTGTACTGGTAAGTCTGTGTGTTGGCAAGTTATATCCATGTGATCTGGTGTCAAAGCAGTGTTTTTTCTCATACATTTCAAACTTCTCTCGGTTGTTAAACAAGAATAATAAACACTCATAGACAAACAGTCCCGGTAGAGTGAGAATATTCAAGCTTTGAACTTACCCCGGCAGGAGTCCCTAACGCCCATACCACAGAGAATTCGCACAGCTCTTTTCTGACCTTTAAAAACCATCTCGGCATCACTTCACCCTCCCCAAAAGATTAGACCATAACGAAAAGCAGAATATATGTTTGCAAAATATACAGTCTTAAGATGTTCCTTTATGATAGATATTTGGACATTATCCTTAAGCTGTATGTAGCGCTGTTGACTTTTTTGCAAACTTCTGATATTTGTTTTCACCAGTCTAAGTTTTAATCAATAAAGACACCAAGAAATTTTGTGTCTTTCTCAAGAGTTATGCTGAACCGATTCAGGACGGTAGTGTTATTTTGTTTTGTTGTAAAACAAATGTGATGGGTTTTGTCCCTGTTTAGTACCAATTTGTTTTTTATAAACGATGATTGAGCTCTGGCTATATGCTCGTCTGTTACCTGTATTAAATCTGCAAGTGAGATTCCCAAAAATAAGATGTTGGTGTCATCAGCAAAATTAATTAGATAACATTTTTGACCTGTCACAGACGATGCAAGGTCATTTATATAAAAAACAAAGAGCAAAGGTCCCATCACACTGCCCTGTGGTATTCCCATAGATAAAATGCGATCATCAGAGACATAACGAACCCCCCCTGATTCTATTATTACCCTCTGTTTCCTGTCTTTTAAGTATGAGCAAACCCAATTTAAAGTTGGCCCTCGTATGCCATACCTCTCCAGCTTCTGAAGTAAGCTCAGATGATCCAGGCTGTCAAATTCCTTTGACAGATCTAAAAATGTCCCCATTGATAAGTTTTTACCCGCAAGATTCCTTTCATTTTTCTCGGTAAAATCATAGATTGCTGTATTGGTAGATCTGCCTTTTAGATATCCATGTTGTGCTGGACTTAACAGTTGCTGTGAGTCAAAAAACTTCAACAACCTGGAGCACATTGCAACCTCGAAAATCTTCGAAAAAGCTGGTAACAGGCTTATTGCTCTGTAGTTTTGAAGCTGACCAGGATCTCCCTTCTTGTAGAGAGGTTTTACAAGTGCCAACTTTAGGTTTTCTGGGAAGATGCCATGTTCAAAAGAATTATTAATTATGTAAGCCTCTAGGCTCCAATAATTGATGTTCACATTTTAGCTCACACATATACTATACTATAGTAGTGTGAGCTATGGTGATCCTAATTTTTTCGAGAAAAAAAAAGTTGCTCCGATTTCAAAATTTTTTATATATCTTTGCGTTTCAGATGATTTTGAAACTTTTTTGTCGCGCCGTCTCTCTGTCTGTTTGTATTTCAAAAACCTCTTGGCCGATTTTAATGAAATTTGGTATCTAGGCTGGGCCTTGGGTCGAGATGGTCCCATTTAAAAAGGAATAAAATCCACCGCCACACAAGCCAAATAAAAGGGTGGGGGTAGATTTCAAAAACTAGAGTTTATGTGAAAATATGGCGTGTGTGATATCAAACGAAAGGTAATTGAGTGTGGAGTTAAACAGCATACATTTTAATTTATTTTAAAAAAAGGGTGGGATATACTCCAAAATTAGAGTTTAAGTGAAAATATGGTGTGTGTGATATCAAACTAAAGGTAATTGAGTCCGAAGTTAAACAAAATATATTTTAGTTTTTGTTTTTTTAAGGGTGGGGGTAGATTTCAAAAATTTGAGTTTAAGTCAAAACATGGCTTGTGTGGTATCAAACAAAAGGTAATTTAGTCTGGAGTTGAATAAAATATATTTAAGTTTTTAGTTATATTAGCTCACACATACACTATAACTATAGTACCTAGTGTGAGCTTAGGGGCCCATATATTGGCAGAGTATTTTTATGAGGCTGCTAGAGATTTCATCATAACCACAACTTCTTTTATTTTTTAAAGACTTTTATTATTTTTGAAATTTCTTTTTGTGTAGTTAAAGATAGAAAAATGGAACAAGTATTTTCAATTATTGGAGATGGACTTGTAGGTGCTTCTGGCACTTCTGCTACCAATTTTGGTGCTACCTCAAGAATAAACTTGTTAAAATTGTTTGAAACAATCTGTGAATCACCCTCTATTTGACATGACTTGTTTTTAGAATGTTTTCCTTTTATTTCCCCCACAATCTGCCAAATGCACTTGGACTTATTATCGCTTTGATTTATTTTCTCAAAATACTGTTTTTTCCTCTCGGTTTCTATCAATTTATTGTAAAGCTTTTTTCTTTCCTTGTAGGCATGTTTAAATATTGCATCCCTTTTGCTCATGACAAGCAAAGCATCTAATTGATGTTTGCATGCCAGAATTTCCGGGTTTTTTGTTTTCTGTTTGTTTCTTTTTGCTTTTAAATTAACTGTTTTTAAAGGAAAACAATGATTAAAAATGTTACACGTTTGCATGAAACAAATCCACTGTTGATCAACCTCGTGCACTGACAGGTTGTGTAAGCCCTCCCAGGATACCTCGCCCAAAAGAAGCTTAAAATGTTCCTTATTTTCTGAACCAAATATTCTTCTTCTTACACTGCTTTGAACCCCACTCACCTGGATTGGTGCCTCCAACCCTTTTACATAAAAATTTTTCACAATTTGTCATTATGTTATCAAGGCAACTACTTCTGGTATCACATATTCTTGTGGGTTCTAAAATAGAAGGAAAAATATGAAATGATCCTAATAATGAGACAAAATCAGTTGAACTCTTTTCACTCTCCAAGAGATCTATATTAAAATCACCAGAGATAAATATCAAACAGTTTTCATTAAAAAATTGACTTAAAATAAGTTCTATTTTTTTTATTTAGTCGGCTTAGAACGTTTTTCTACGTTGTCCGACGCCTATTCTCCACCTCCTTCGATCCTCACAATCATCTTCTGACAGATTTTTTTGACTCATTGATCTTTGGATTGACTGTTGCCATTCTAGTTTAGGACGCCCTCTTTTTCTGCGCCCTATTGGTTGCCATTCTAGGACCTGCTTTGGTAATCTTTCGTCGTTCATCCGTTGTACATGGCCCTACCATATCAGTTGTCTTTTAGTGATGTTATCCGTTATGCTTCCTTCGATTCCCATTCTTTCTTTTATGATCTCATCTCTTATGTGATCTGTTCTAGATATTCTCATTGATCTTCTTATTGCATCCATTTCGACACTTTCCATTTTTGTTTTGTATTTTTCTGTTATGCGACAAGTCTCTATTCCATATAACAGCGTGCTTTTCACCATTGTTTCATATATGTTAAATTTTACATTCTCTTTTATCTCTCTGCTCCATAAAATACTGTCAAGACAACCAATAACCTTGTTTGCTTTTACTATTCTTTTTTCCAGTTCTTTACAGTCTGTTCCTGTCTTATCAAATGTGAAACCCAAGTATACATACACATTGCATGGAGATATTACTTGTCCATTGTCTAGTTCTAACTCACTGGATTCGTTTCCAATACATAAGTACTGTGTCTTGTCCACGTTCATTCACTGTTAATCCCCACTTTTGGTATTCTTCCATTAACTTTCTCATCATATACTCCATGTCTTCTTTATCATTAGCTACAATTACTTGGTCGTCAGCAAACTGTAGTGTGTATATGGTAAATCGGTCGTTTGTTGTATTCCCATGCCGTTCACTTTCCGGTTCCAGTTTTTTAGAGCTACTGCGATATATATTTTAAAAAGAGTTGGAGAGATACAACATCCCTGTCTTAAGCCTTTTGTTACCAGGAATTCTTTTGAAAGTCGATTTCCAATTTTAATTTTACATTTTGACCCTTTGTATAGTTCTTTTATCGCTTTTATGTATGTATGATTGATATTAGTCCGCCCTAACACTGTCCATAGTTTTTCTACTAGAACGGTATCATATGCTTTTCGTAGGTCCACAAAGGTAACATGAGTCTATATATTTCTGGCGCTCCTTTTCTCAATTACTTGTAAGACAAAAAACATTATCACTACAAGATCTGCCTGCACGAAACCCACTTTGCTCTTCTTCTTCTTGTTCATGAAAATCATTCTCTATTAGATCTCTAAGAATTCTACCGTACAATCTACTTAGAGTACTGGTTACTGAAATTCCTCTGTAATTGTTGCAATCCAGCTTGTTTCCTTTTTTATGTATTGAGGATATGAATGCAATTTTCCAATCATCAGGTACTGGATGTCCGTTTATTGATAATATATGTGAGATTTTCGATTAGTTTCTCTGATCCATATTTGAGCATTTCAGCATATATTCCTCCAGGTCCGCTAGCTCTTCCGGATTTAAGCTTTTTAATACTATTTTTTATCATTTCTTTTTCGATGATTACTTCCTCTCCGTGTACTTCTATGTCTCTCCTCGGAGAGTTGAGTTCTACTGTAGCAAAAAACTCTTCTAAACAGGTTTTGTCTGTACGATAAATAGATAATGATGATTGCCTTTACTTTTTGAAGCTTGACCTCGACTGCCGCACACTCAAAAATTTTTTTAACAGTCTCTCCTACAATGTCTTTCCTCTCTTTCCATTGGAACTAATTTCTTATATAAATAGCTGCTCCTCCATGTTCACCCTCTTCTCGGCAATAAGCAGATGCAAGTTCGAATCCTGACAGTTTATAATTTGTCAGCTGTGTCTGACTTTTCCAATGTTCTGTGACACAAACTGCTACACATGTGTTGTTTGAGTCTACTAAATTTTGTAATGCATTATGTGCAGTTCCAATAGACTGGAGATTTTGATGAATTATACTTGCTCTTGATAAGAAGTCCCTTGGGGATCTCTTTTCCACTTTCTTTGGTAAGGTACTGACCTCTGCAGGTTTAAAAACTTGTTGACTATGATGCCTTTTGGCCAGAGATTGGCATTTAAAGCTGCTTCTTCAAACTGTCTGGATACTTGAACTTAGGGTGACCATACGTCCGGATAAAGCCGGACATGTCCGGCTTTTTGAGCAGAATAAAAATGTCCGGCCGGCTTTTTGTTTCGTCCGGCTCTTTGGCGACCAAAGACCTTTTGTTTTTTGTCATCCAGGGGAGCACTATAGGGGGGAGGGTTGTTGGGCCCTTCAAACCTAAAATATAGCCGCCCCTTCCAAACGAAATGAGCATAATTTATCAGGAGCGAACTGATCGCTGTCACTTGAAAATTTCCTATACTTTTGAAACTAACCAAATTTTTGCATTTGGTATCATTTTTCAAGGTGAAAAAGATGCTGCCTGGTAGTACCGGCGTTGGAATCGTCAAAGGCTAGGGGAAGAAAACCTCGATCAAAAATCACCTGGTCCTCCAGGTTGGGGGTTGGCGCCTTAGACTAACTCTCTGATACCCGGAAAAAACTCGGAAAGAAATGAAAAACCTAAGACGAACCAAGCAAAGAAACAGGAATATGATTTTTGGTACATGGAACGTACAAGGAATGAGTCGAAAAGTAAATGAAATAGTACATGAGTGCAGCAGAATGAAGGTAGACCTTGCTGTACTAACAGAAGCGAAGAAGAACGGAAAAGGATCTGAAAACCTAGGACAATATGACCATTTCTATAGCGGAGTGGCAAAAGAAAAACATGCTCAACAATCTATTTCGGTCAACAAAAGATTTAGAAAATTTATCACCAACTGGGAAGCAGTAAATGAACGGCTAAAAAGAATGAATATAACAATAAAAGGAATGAGTGTTATGCCCGCAGTAAGAAAAACGATAACTGCAATGGACTGTATATATTTTAATTAATGAAAGCGCGAACAAACATAAATATATTGATATGAAATTACGAAATAATTAAAAGGTCCATAGGTTAATTGTGGGTACCACACAACGGAAATCAGAAACAAAGCACTCACCAGTTTGCAGCCAATTTCTCCACGTTCCAAGGGGCCCCTGTCTGGATCTAATGCTGTCACCACGTAGCTGAAGGGCTGAAGTTTCTAGTTCTATGCTTCAGTACACCGAAATCGAGCACTTTCAAGTGTAGAAATTTGAAATAGTTGGAGAAAGTAAATTAACACGCCATTTCTCGAGGCGGTCGAAAAAGAATCTCCCTGATTCTTGGTGCGCATGTCCAAAATGCGCGAAAATGCACTCTGTCCGTCATCCAACTGTGTGGTTTTAAAATTTACAAACAACCGCGAAATTTAGCGGGAGCTAACATAACTGCCCTCCAAAACACACAATTTTAGAATATCAGCCGGACAAGTATAGATAAAAAAAAATGATCGACCGATAAATATAAATGAATGAAAAACAGATAAGTAGCGTAAGTTTATTTAGAGATAACGAAAACCCGAAAAAGGCAAAACAAACAAACAAAATTTAAAAAAATAATAAAGAATTACCTATTGTAATAATTGACTTCAATAGGTAGAAAAATTAAAATTACTTTTAATTCGGCAAGAGGCACAGTTTTACAACTGGCCGCTTGTAAACACCGGTAGCCGTTTGTACCGTCGCAACACGCACCTGACCGTCGCAACACGCACCTGACTGTCTCCGCCGGGATGCAGTTCGATGACCCGACCGACTGGCCATTTCAAAGGTGACTGAATGTTACTCGTTATGATAACCAAATCATTTAATTTGATATTTGGGGACGAATCAGCCCACTTGTGTCGCTGTTGTAGCGTATGCAAATACTCTACAGAATACCTTTTCCAAAAATCATTATGTAGCTTTTGGATTAGTTGCCATCTCGAGAGCCGATTTAGGGGAACCTCGGACAAATCTGACTCCGGAATTTCTGAATTAAGGGGTTCAAGGGTCAAAAAATGCCCAGGGGTAAGAGGTTGAAGATTGTGTGGGTCTGAAGAGGCAGGAGATAAAGGGCGACTATTAAGTACGGCTTCTATGCGACATGTAAGGGTGGACATTTCCATGATGGACAACTTCTGGTCGCCGACAACTCGAACAAAGTGAGTTTTAAAACTTTTGACGCCAGCTTCTGCCAGGCCATTGAAATGTGGACTGAGAGGGGGTCCCAGATGCCAACGAATAGAAAGTCTGGTGGACGCACTTCTTGCGTAATCAAGTAATTGGTTACGAAACCCTATAAAATTACTGCCCTGATCTGACCAGCATTGCGTCACGCTTCCACGTCTGGAAATGAATCGATGGAATGCACCTACAAACCCTTCGGTGGACAGTTCCGTGGTTAATTCCAAATGCACGCAATGTGTGGCCGTACAGACAAACACACAGACATACGATTTGAAAGCTTTACAACCACGGTAACGATGAGGAATCACAAAGAAAGGTCCACAAAAGTCGATAGCTACACTCGAAAAAGGTTTAAGTTGATTGATTCGATGAGCGGGAAGTGAACTCATTATGGGCGGTCTATAGGGTTTAGGGTTGATTCTAAAACATTGCAAACACTTGGATATGGTTCTTTGAATTGCCTGTCTGGCAGATATTATCCAAAATTGCTGTAAAAGCAGATTATGTAATGTTTTAAACCCAGGATGAAGGTATTGTCGATGAGTGGACTCGATAAGAAGAGTAGTTAAACGATGGTTACTCGAAAGTAAGACGGAGTGTTTTGCAGAATAAGAGAAAAGGTCAGATTTTTGTAATCTGCCACCGACTCTAATGATATTATTTTCATCAAGAAAAGTTGAAAGTTTTCGAAAAGGTTTCGGTATTGGTTTATCCTTAGATAACGCGGAAAAAAGCTCAGAAAAGCAAGAACCTTGAACGCGTTTGATAAGAAGGTGTAACGCACTTTGCATCTCATCGGTGGTAGGAAAAACAATATTTTCAAAAATAATTTTTTGGTCCGGTGGCTTAGTGGGTTTTAGATAGGAATGGTTTTGAAAAAGGTTCACTATTCGAAGGACATAACAAATGATACGTTGAATTTTTGATATAGATGAATATTTGATAAGAAGCTGATCTAAGAAGTTGACATCAATTATCGCATTGCAACAGACCTTTGGCTTTTCCTCCTGATTAATATCTCCGAAATCAATCGGCATTTTTGATTTATGAAAATCGGGCCATTCGTTTTCGGGAGACCACAAAAACGACGGTGCGTTCCACCACATGTCATGTGAAATGAGCTGTGAGGGGGTGGCCCCTCGTGACGCAATATTGGCTGCATTTAAAGCAGAAGGAATGTAGCGCCATGAGTTTGAGGGAATGATTTCTTGAATTCTACTGACTCGATTTCCAACAAAGGTTTGCCAGCGATTAGGAGGGGATGAAAGCCAGTGCAATACGACTTGCGAATCGAAGAAAGTAACGATATTTGTAAAAGTTATTTTTCCTTCATAGCTAGATAAAACGAAGTCAATTAATTCGCTTAAAAGAAATGCGCCTAGGAGTTCTGTTGCAAAATAAATTTTGCTTGTAGCAACAAGGGACAAAGAAAACCTAAGGGATCGAAGATTGTTCCTATGATAGATAAAATAGAACGTTTGGTTGGGGGTTTGTCCTTCATTCGGCATTGATAAGAAAAAATGTCGTTTTTTGGATGCCATTGAAGTCCTAAAACTTTGATAAAGTGGGGTTCCTCCTTGTCAAAAGAGAGAGGCATTTGACGATCGGATTCTGGCAATGTTGCCAATAACTCAGGACAATTGCTCGCCCATTTTTTAAGTTCAAATCCTCCCGACTTCAACAAATCATTGAGTTCCGTTTGAAGGGAAAGAGCTTCAGAAAGCGAAGGGCTAGTTCCCAAGATATCGTCGATGTAGATTGACGTTTTTAGAACAGTACTAGCCATAGGAAAACGTTCCTTTTTCTCTCTGCCAGCTCATTTAATGTACGCATGGCTAGAAAAGGTGAGCATGTCATGCCAAAAGTGACAGTGGAAAGTTCCCACACTGAAAGTGGGTCCTGTGGAGAAAACCTCCACAATATCCTTTGATAAGGACGGTGATAAGGATTGATAAGGACTTGACGGAACATCTGTTTGATATCAGCAATGTAGGCAATAGGATTAAGACGAAACGTAAGGAGTAAAGAAGCAATATCTTTTTGAAGTTTCGGTCCCGATAACAACGTGTCATTGAGACTGATATTCTTTGGGGTGACTGCCGAACAATCCCAGACTACCCTTAATTTTGTACTTAAGCTTTCCGGCTTTATTACGCAATGATGTGCCAAAAAACATGATACGTCGACTTTTGGTTGACTAGGTAAAACTAAACTCATATGATTAGAATCGATATAGTCTTGCATGAAACTTGAATAGGCAGTGTATAGATCAGGATTTTTGATTAATCTATTTTCTAGAAGTAAAAATCTACGATAAGCTTGCGGATAAGTATTTCCTAAGTCAGGGTTTATTTTATCTTTAAACGGAAGATCTACCATGAATCTACCGCTCGGTTGCCGTACGACACTCGCAGTAAAAATTGATTCCGCTTGTTTTTCTTCCTTTGATAAGATTTGTTTTTTAGGCAAATGTTCGATTTCCCAAAACCTAGGGATAATGACCTCTAACGGAGGTGAATGACTCGTTAAAAAACAACTGGTTCGTTCCGGAAGACTACCTACTTCGTCCACTTTTTTCATGACGACCCAGCCAAAGATGGTTTCAAGGGCTGAAGGTTGCCCTATTTGTCCAAGAAACCTGCCCTCCTTCAATATCTGTGCGAATAGCTCGCAACCAATAACTAGGTCCACAGGTCTAGATTTGAAATAAGATGGGTCGGCAAGTTTAAGGTTTTCCAAGTGTTTCCACTGATTATCGTTCAAAGTGAATGTAGGCATATTGGAACATAATTGTGGAACGACAATTGCTTCGAAATTAAGTAAAGGAGTGACCTGTCCTTGTGGCTTAATGTGACATTGAACGAGCCCTTTGGAAGTAAGAGAAGACATTTGATTTAATCCGAATATTTCAGTGGTGTAACTTCGCCTAGAAAGATTAAGACGCTGAATACACTTTTCACTGATGAATCCTGTCTGTGATCCAGAATCAAGCAGTGCCCTTACAGGTTGAAAATTTCCGCAATCGTCCATAACATCTATTATGGCGGTGCATAAAAGAAAGGTACCTGAAGGTCCTGAGGTATTTAATGACACATGAATAATGTGTGTGAATGACAGGACTAGTATCTTGGCTTCCAGACTCTTGATTAGTTTCTAAGATATGAGTTAAAGTGTGGTGCCTTTTACTATTGCAAGTCCTGCATGAATATTTTGATTTGCACGTATCTACCCCATGCGAGGGATGAAAACACGCTAGACATAATTTTTTCTGCTTGACGAAAGATAGGCGATCGATAGGTGAGAGGTCAAGAAATGTTTGACATTTCGAAAGTACGTGACCTTGATTACACCGGAGACATTTTATTCCCGTACTTGAATTAGTTGAGGTGCCAGCCAGTCATATAAAAGGCGAATTGGATGATTTATAGGTAGGCTTTTGCCCAAACTGATTTTGCATAGAATTTGATTTTTGATAGGTAGGCACCTTTTTGGGTGCTGTTGATTGAGGAAGTGATTCCAATACTTTACATCTTTTTTCTAGAAATTGAAAAAGTGACTGAAAAGTGGGAATTTCGGTATTAGTATTGGCGTGACTCATTTCGAAATTTGAACGCGTCGGAATATCCAATTTTTCTAACAAAATGAAAAAAATAATAAAGTCCCAACTGTCAACGTCAAAGCTAAGTGATTTTAAAATTTCTAGGGATTCTGAAAAGGTGTCAATTAAATTACGCAATTCTTTAGCTGACTCGTTTTTTAAGGTAGAGTTCATAATTGTGCTTAAAGCATCATTTGCAAGGTCTCGCTTGTTTTGATATCTATTGACTAATTTGTCGTAAGCAATTTTATAATTTTGATCAGATAAGCTAATCCCTGATATCAATTTTAAAGGCTCATCCTCGAGATATGAAAATAAATATTGAAGTTTTCGAACGTTACTTAGACTTTGATTTTGATCTATAATGTTATTAAAAAGATCGAAAAAGCTTGGCCATAATTTTTTATCACCTCGAAATATGGGAATACCTAACTCTTTGAGTTTTAGAGTTTCGTTTTGTCGAACATATGATCCCGAAAAGGATGGGGCCTCAACCGGAAATATTTTAGAGTAAACCCCCTTACACGCATAAAAATATTTACGAGCTTCTGAAAGGATCGCATCCTGCGTTTTAAACTCCTCGTCGTCCGAGTCGTCTATCAACATAATGACATCATTATACGCCATCATGCATTTATCGAAGGTTTCATCCAAATCGGAATACCTCACTTGAAACTCGTTTCTCGCTTTTTCGTCCGTTGCCGCGGTCTGTGAAAACACATAACACTCGGTGATCGCAGATAAAAAACCCTTGCGTTTTTGCACGGCTTTTTTGATAGACATGATTTTACCTTTGAAATGACGAAATTGTCGGTAAATATACAATTAACGCTAAATTAATGCTTCTGAAATAGAAAAATGACGAATTGTCGAAAATATGCACTAATTTATCGCAATTGATGAAAATTGTTTTAAATATCGAAATGATATGGAACACATCTAATCACAGAAATGTCGGTAAATATACAATTAACGCTAAATTATTGCTTCTGAAATAGAAAAATGACGAATTGTCGAAAATATGCACTAATTTATCGCAATTGATGAAAATTGTTTTAAATATCGAAATGATATGGAACACACCTAATCATAAAACTCGTGCTTGTTTGTTTTGATTGCTTCTCGATTTGTTTACTGACGCGGTACGTTACCCTAGCAGCGGACCGAAAACAGGTGAACTGCGCCGCTACCGAAGGTCGAGCGACACTCTCTCTCGGTTCAATACGATTGGCAAAATTCAAGGCCGTATGATCTCGGCGAAAATGTGAAAATGAAATAAATGGCCGACTTATTAATACCGTCGTATGGAGTAAATTTAAATAATTCGGGTCGAAGGAGCACTTATGTTATGCCCGCAGTAAGAAAAACGATAACTGCAATGGACTGTATATATTTTAATTAATGAAAGCGCGAACAAACATAAATATATTGATATGAAATTACGAAATAATTAAAAGGTCCATAGGTTAATTGTGGGTACCACACAACGGAAATCAGAAACAAAGCACTCACCAGTTTGCAGCCAATTTCTCCACGTTCCAAGGGGCCCCTGTCTGGATCTAATGATGTCACCACGTAGCTGAAGGGCTGAAGTTCTATGCTTCAGTACACCAAAATCGAGCACTTTCAAGTGTAGAAATTTGAAATAGTTGGAGAAAGTAAATTAACAAGCCATTTCTCGAGGCGGTCGAAAAAGGATCTCCCTGATTCTTGGTGCGCATGTCCAAAATGCGCGAAAATGCACTCTGTCCGTCATCCAATTGTGTGGTTTTAAAATTTACAAACAACCGCGAAATTTAGCGGGAGCTAACAATGAGACTTACGATTTTTGGAATCTATGCGTAAAATGACGATGCAAATGTAGCCGTGAAATACAACTTTTTTGAAGAAATCCACAATGAAATATCAGCAGTAAGTACATCTAGAGAAATTGTAATATTGGGAGATTTAAATATTAGAACAGGTAACAGAGTAAATGATCTGACAGTTGGCCAATATGGAGATGTTGTTAATGACAACGGTAACCGGCTAATTACAGTAATTTAAGGGATAAAATAATATATAATGATCAAGTTCATAACTATAACACAAGACAGCAGCGTGACATTTATATAAATAGAAGAAATACATCGAGTGCACAAAACTCTGTTTTTCATAAAGGATTTGTGATGTTTAACCAATTGCCAAATGAAATAAAAGTAGCCCTTTCTGTAGAAACTTTTAAAGCCAAACTTAAAGAATATTTGCTAAAGAAAAGCAATATTTATATTGCATAGGCCTATTTTTATTGACCTTAGTTAGTTTGGATTTGTTTAGTCCGAAATATTGTAGATTGTGTCAGTTTATTTTGTTTACAGGTTTACTCTATGATTCTTTGCATTGCAGTATTTTACCTTTTTTATTTTGTTATTTTTTATATTATTTGTGTTTTATTGTTTTTTTTTATTTAGTTTCATGACTATTTTTTATTATTGAGTATGTTTCGGTTTTTTTGTTTGTGAAGCAATTTGACTTATTATTATTTTGCTATTTTTATATTTTAGAATGGGTTTTTGCATAATTTTTTTTAACTTAACCTAAATTATTAGAATTTTTTATTTTAAATTTTTTAGCCCTAAAACACAGATCGAAAAATTTTATATTTACGTAAGAGTTCAATGTTGTACAATTTTTTCTAATTAAATTGTTACCTTTGTTTTCTGGGACAAAACTAAAAAAATAATAAAAAAGACGACATGGTATATTTGCTTTTTTCTTTTTTTTTCTTTTCAAGTAGTTTTCAAATATACTAGCATTGAGAAAGGTGCAAGAACCCAATAGTACTTGGTACTTTATTATACCACTTAAGCTTAAATATTTTATTGACATTGCCACTTTTTATGTTTATATTTTGACTTAAATTGTATTATCATTTTTGTAAATTAGCAAATGCTAAATAAAGAATAAAGAAAAAGTATGTGAGCAATTAGACCTAAAAATCCAAAACGGTTTTTTCCAACATAAGGAAATACACAAATATACCTGGACCAAACCCTCACAAAACTTGAAATCCGTCATTGATTATCTTATCACTAAACAAAAGATAAAACTAAAAATTCAAGATGTCAGAACAAAGCGTGGATCAACATGCGGAAGTGATCACTATTTTCTGGAGACCAAAATTATCTTTCCTTATCAAGGCCGAAGACTGCATCAACAACATCTTGATGATACAGTGAATAAGGAAATTGATCACTGTCAATATAATCTACTAAGCCTAGAACATGACAGCGTAAAAAACTTATACAAAAAGAGACTGAACGAAAAACTTAATTCAAGTTCAGGTGAAACCCCAGATGAGGAATACGAATGTATCACATTAAGCATCCATCAGGCTGCAAATACTGGTGGGATGCTGAGATTGAAAGTGAAATAGAGGAAAAAAGGAAATTATATCACACCTACTTATCCCAAAAGACAGATAGAAGCAGAGAAGAATACAAAAACGCGCAATCAAAGGTGAGAAGAATGATCAGTGATAAGAAAAATCAATCGTGGATGCAAAAGTGACAGAAAATAGATTCTTACTTAGGAGGTAGGAGAAGTACCGAAAGCTGGAAAACTATAAGATCGATCAAAAAAGAAACATGCAAAGATATTATTTCACCAATACCAGACAAAGAATGGGATGAGCATTTAAAAAAACTTTTAACTGAAGATAGAGCAGAATTCAAGGAAGACGAAAGACACAATATCATTAGATGGGAACTCCAGTACCCCTCACAATCTCTGAGGTCAAAAACGTGTGCACAACCTTAAAAAGCGGTAAGGTTGCCGCACCCGGAAATACCCCAGCTGAACTTATTAAATATGGCACTGAAGAACTGTTTTGGAGATTACGGAATCTTTTCAAAAAATATTTAAATGGAACTAAACTACCAACTGAGTGAAAAACGTCATATATATCCACAATACACAAAAAAGGAAGGAAAGATATATGTGACAATTATAGAGGTATATCTATAACTAGTACGCTAAGCAGAATATATGGCAAAATAATAAGAAATAAAGTGAAGAGCGAATATAAAGATATGGAGGCAGAAGAACAAGCCGGTTTCAGGGCGGGTAGATCGTTTAAAGGCATATGATAGTATACCACTAAATCTACTTTGGAAAGCGTTGGAAAAGACAAACATAAGCGTACAACTAATTAAGGCCATCAAAGAGTTATACCGCAATAGTAAGGCAAAAGGTAAAATAAAAGCAAAACTAACCAAAGGCTTTCAAGTAAATAAAGGTCTTAAACAAGGTTGCTGTATCTCGCCTACACTCTTCAAGATATATTTGGAACAAATCCTTAAAGTCTGGAAGAGAAAATGCCAAAACATGGGAATTCCGTTGGATGAAACCACCTTGTATATATGTTTCGCCGATGATCAGATAGTGGTGGCTCAGGATTATGACGACCTCGAATATATGACACGAAAACTAATAGAAGAGTACAATAAGTGGGGACTAGAGGTTAATATCAATAAGACAGAGTATACATATGTGTATTGGTGGAACGAAACAGGATCTAATTTTAAATACAGTCGAACCTCTCTAACTCGAACCTCTATAACTCGAACCTCTCTATAACCTTTTAAATGGTCCCTGCACTTTTTATATGTATTATAACATCTTTAATTCGAATTTCTTTTGTTGTCCCTTTGAGTTCGAGTTATAGAGGTTCGACTGTACTGGGCAGCGAATTCAGTCCTGTGATGAGTATAAATACTTAGGTTAAAAAATTACAGCTGACGGAACACTAGACAAAGCTATAAAAGATAGAAACGTACAAGGAAGAAAAGCAAAAACTTTATTAAATGGAATAATTTGGGACCAAAGTATATCAAAACATAACAAAAAGCTTATATATTGTCAGGATAGAAAATAATGTCCTATTAAGTGAATGACACAAGTTACGTTTATAAGCAAGTGCACATTAACCCTAAACATTCTAAGGAAATGAACTTCTGTATATAGTTCAAATTGTATTAAAAGTAATAAATTGTATACAGATTTATTATAAACAACGTGGCTAATGGGATTTCGATGATGTTTATACAGGAAACAAAACACATCTCGATATCCTATCAATGGCAAACGGTTTGTAATAAAAGCATCTCCAAAAGAGTTTAGCAGTTAGTTGTACGCTGAGAACCTAACGCCCAGGCTTAGTTAATAGTGAACAAGTAGTACTTTAGTCAAGTATAAGAAGTTAAGCCTATCAAAGAAGATTTGTAGACAAGATGTATTTAAGTACAATGTAAGTAGTAAATATAAGTATTATAATAAAACCATTACACCTAACTTAAACTGTGTTCGTCACGATAAAACCCCCTCGTGACATATGGTGGAGGCGCCGCTGTCTTTTTTGAAAGACATATAGGCATATAGTGGAAAAAATGTATTTTTCAAATTATTTTAAATTTTTTTTATTTTTCTTAATTTCACTCTTTTCACTATTTGTTATTTCATTTTAATTTTTTTTTTAATTATTTTAAGGAGTATCGAAATTATTATGACGCTCCAGCCGAAACAATCGATTCCGGCATGCATTAACTAAATATTGAATATTACATTTATTTATTTTTTATAATTTTTTTTCAATTATTTTTCTGTCATTAGAATTATTTCTCCTATATAAATACCATTTTCATAAAATTTTCAAACTAGATGGACAGAAAAAATAATATATTTTTTTTTTATCAAAAAACGCAGTTTAAGTGTGGTGACATGTTACCTATTATTAGTGTATATTTTTTCGCATATTAGTTTAATTCATTTTGTCTCGACATTTTCAATTCGGTATTTTCATACGTTTTTTTTTCTCTTAAAAAGATGGTTTCTATAATTAATGGGTACCCCAGCCAGAGTCACTAGAAGCGTCACAAAAAGTCTTAGTGAAGACGATAAAAATAACGTCTTCGCCTCTAGTTCGCAATCTGCGAGCAGTCCCTTTTTAAAAAGCACCAAACTCTCAAGAAGTCCTGTCAGAAAGACAGTAAATTTCGACTTATCCTTCGTCGATCCGAGTGCCGAAAATCACTCAACCCCTAAAAAAGTTTTACAAATTTCAAAACAAGATTTTAAATTATCCCGTGGGCAAAATTTATCTTTTGAAGATTCAAATAATTTAACGGTCATTTCCAATAAAACGGAAATTCCTTCGACCGAAGAAACGTTGCAAGACGAAAAAAGTCAAACAATAATTAACCAAGGGTTGAATACAAAATCTAGCTTTAATAAAAAACAGAACTCAGCCATCACAAAATTTTTTAAAATGACAAATACAACGCTAAGTGACGCTCTGACGGGTACGACCAGTAATCCGGCATCACCCAAATTTATAGACCCACCTTACTTTAACCCAGGGTTAGACTCCCCGGTGAATTTCATTACAAAATACGAAAAAGTATCTCAAGTAAACGGTTGGACCGAAACGCATAAGATAGCATATTTTAAAAATTATTTGGAAGGCGCCGCCTTCAGATGGTTTTTAGAATATAGTAGCAAAAGCGAGAATGCAAATAAAACTTGGGCTCACTTAAAACAAGATTTTTTAAAAGAATTTGGGGGTGACCAACCTCTAAAAAATCTCAAAATTAAATTTAAAAAATAGAAAACAGGGAAGTGCTGAGGATATTAAACAATATTATTATGATTTATTCAATATGGCGTATGAAATTGACGAAAAAATGCCATTTGACCAATTTAGAGAACATTTTGAAAGTGGGCTACATAGCTCCTATACAGAGTCATACGAATTAATAACCTCATCCGACCTGGATTACAAAAAACTAAGAGAAACAGTTTTGAAATTAAGTGCTATCAGACAAAACGTTTTAATAGACAAAATGACAAGACAAACAGAAGTTTTGACAATCGAACAAAATGAGGGAAGCTATCCTAGGCGAAACGGTCCTAATTTTTTAAGGCAAAATGGCCCAAATTACACGCGACAAAATGAAACAAACTATTTTAGGCAAAACGCGTCGAACTATCATCAAAATGGTAGAGGTAGGTCGAGGTTTCGCGAATTTAGAGGTAGATCAAACAATTATAGAGGTAATCTAAACAGGCCGATAGGTCAATATCATAATCGAAATACGGGAAATTATAATCAAAACTCAAATCATGGGTATAATAGGAGGAATTTTGGCCAAAATATAAATAATTTTGGACAAAACAACAGGAATGAACAAAGAAGGCCGCAAAATAGTCACGTAGAGTCACCCAGAAGGGATCACTCAGGAAGCAGGGATCTTCCAAATACGAGGTGTCACGACGGCAGGCCGAGATGCAACGATTGCAATAGGTGTGGGCATTATGCATGTAGCAGGGAGCGTAGCAGCGAAAGGGGACCACAAAGAAGAGTATCGTTTAGTAGAGCGAGTAGGTCGCCATCCCCAAATGTGCAAGGACGACTCAATTAGAGTGCCCCAACGGCGTCGTCCTCCAAACAGGGGCAAGCAATAAAATTCTGGTAGTTAAGGGTGTCGTCAATAATTTTAAGGGGGTAGACATAGTCCTCGATACCGGCTCTGGAAAATGCATTATAGAGAAATCTCTATGTAGAGACATAGAGCCTTTAAAACAACAATTTGCTTTATCAACTGCCGGTGGAAATAAAGTAATGCCACTCGGCCTAACAGAATTTAAAATTAAAATCGGCGAAATGTGTGGATACATTGAAGCCATAGTCGTAGAAAAATTACCAAAACCTTTAATTTTGGGAATGGACTTTTTAGAAAAAAATAACGCCCAAATCAATCTCACCGACAAGACTGTACGACTAACGAACGGTTACATAACAACAACACTTTTGTTTCATAAACACGAAAATTATCAATTGGGCACTTATGAAAATTTTATTTCACCTTCTTTACCTTTAGTACAGGAGGAAAGCCAGGATTTAAGGGATATTTTTAAAGTAACTTGTTTAAATGATTATTTTATTATACCGAGTGAGCATACAACAATTAAATTAAAAATAGAAAAATTCGGTTCAGTTGATTTAAAAAATTTTATTTTTGAAGAGAATGACGCATTTTTAAGACCTAAAGGAATTATTTGCTCTCCCCCTGAATGTGATAACGACACTTGTACAATGCAATTAACCACCAAAAAACATACCCCAATAAAAATTTTCAAGGAATCGACCTTAGGCTACCTTAAAAAGGGGTTTAGGTACGATATAGACACCTTACCGGTCCTTAACATTGAAGAAACACAAGAGATACAGGATGAAGAGAGAGTGACAATGGCGGACCACAAAATTAACCACATAAAAGATGAAAAAATTAAATCGCATTTATACAATTTATTAGAGGAGTACAGCGATGTTTTCGCAAAAAGTCCAAAATATATGGGCCAGACGGACCTTGTAGAACACGTGATTGACGTGGGTGACGCGAAACCCATACGTCAAAAGCCATATAGGGTATCTCATAAGGAAAAGGAAATTATAGACAAACAAGTAAATGAAATGCTTCAGGCAGGCGTTATAAGCGAAGCGGAGTCAGAATGGGCAAGTCCGGTGGTACTGGTGAAAAAGAAGAGTGGAGAGACGCGGTTCTGTTGCGATTTTCGCCGCGTAAATCATGTTTCACGTAGAGCTAACTACCCAATGCCAGTCATAGACGACCTTTTGACCTATTTAGGGAAGGCCAAATACTTCACAACACTCGATATGTTCAGTGGATTTTGGCAAATAAAGCTTAGCGACGATTCTAAACAGTATACAGCCTTTTGTTGCCCCGGGCAAGGTGGTACATACGTTTGGAACAAGCTATGCTTTGGATTATCTGGAGCTCCTGGAACATTTCAAAGATTGGCAGATATGGTTTTTCGTGATCTAAAATGGAAAACGCTCCTGGTCTATTGTGACGACATCTGTATATTTTCAGAAACACTTTCTGACCATTTAGAAAAATTGCGCACCGTTTTTCAAAGACTACGAGATGCAGGGCTAACACTAAAACCCTCAAAATGCGAATACATAAAAGAAGAACTAGATCTGCTCGGTTATACTGTATCGAGCCAAAGCCTAAAACCCGACAAAAAGAAATTAATTTGTATTGAAAATTTTCCAAAAATTAAAACACAAAAAAATGTCATGCAATTTTTAGGCCTTGCAAATTTTTATCGAAAATTCATAAAAAACTTTTCTGCTATAGCCAGACCGCTTCACGATTTAACCAAAAAAGACACACCTTTCTTTTGGGAAGAAAAACATCAAAAAGCATTTGAGGAGCTAAAACGAAGGCTGATCACATCACCAGTTTTAGCGCATTATCAACCCGAAAAAGAATGCGTTTTACACGTCGATGCAAGCAGGCAAGGCCTAGGCGCCATACTTTTGCAAGAGGGGGAAGACACCCATCTTCACCCTGTTGCCTTTGCCAGTCGAAGTTTAACAAACGCAGAAAAAAATATGTCAATCTCAGAATTAGAGCTAGCAGGAATAATATACAGTTTAGGCTATTTTAGAACATTGGTATATGGTAAGCATGTGCGAATCGTAACCGATCATCACGCACTGTGCTGGTTAAAATCAGTCCACCACCAAGTAACACGGAAGAAATCCGAAACCGGGCACTCGCAGTGCGAAATGCCGCAGCGGAAAATATAAAAAATCAGCAGCAAAAAGACAAAATTCACTATGACGCAAAACACAGACACGTAGAATATGAAGAAGGCGAGAAAGTGAAAGTTTTTACTCCCGTCAGAAAAGTAGGAAGAAGTGAAAAATTATTGCTCAGATGGTTCGGCCCATATTACGTTACACGCAGAATGTCGGATGTGGATTACGAAATAAGAAAAGGACCATCAAACAAATGCAAAAAAGAAGTGGTTCATGTCAGCAGGATGCTACCTTACTATGACCCATGGACACCGGAAGTAGTCCCAGTGACAGAAAATTAAGCTGCCCAAAAAAAAAAAAATTTTTTTTAAGGCCCTTATGGCAAGGCCCTTAGGGCAAAGCCCTTATAACAAGACCTTGTGTCAAGACACTATTTAAAGTGAAGTGAAATAAAATAAAGGACGCTATTTTAGTGAAGTGAAAAAGACATTTTTGTTCAATGCAAAATTTAAATTTAAAAAAAGATACCTACCTATAATTAAATTAGATTTTTATTTTTTATTTTCAGTGGAAGTATAAATAAAACAATTAAAAACCGATTAGGAGGTGTACGGTATCATGTTATTAAAACACTACACCAGATAATATAACAAAGTGTCAAGCAACGACCGCTTTGAAATCTTTACATACATAAATATAAACTGTTCACCAACCTAAGTTTAGAAAACAATTAGGTAGTAATAATAATAAATTAAATTAAATGTTGGGATAACACTCCCGCAAAGTTTAAAAATAAGTTAAAAATTATTGAAATATTTAACTTATAAGTATCAACTAATTAGATAAATTGTTTTAAAAAACATTTAAGGAATATAAAAATTTTTGATTAAATTTGTTGAGACAACTCGGAGTTTGTTTAATAATATCCAAGCCGGTTGTTTTAAAAACACACACAAGTTTAATATTTTTCGTTAAACATTTATATTAACGATCAAAACTTTATAAATAATTAAAGTATTTTTTTAAATAAATTAAGATGTTGTGGAAATAAACCACAACTTTATTTTGACAACTTTTAATATTTTGATATTAATAATATCCAAGCCGGTTGTTTTAAAAACACTTAGAAGTTTAATATTTTTCGTTAAACATTTATATTAACGATCAAAACTTTATAAATAATTAAAGTATTTTTTTTTAAATAAATTAAGATGTTGTGGAAATAAACCACAACTTTATTTTGATAACTTTTAATATTTTGCTAACAAGGAACAGACGGCAATAAAACAAATAAAATGCAAAATAAATATCGTAGCCAAACACTATGAATGCTATTATTTATTATTTTATTAAAGTAAATTTTAATTTTAAAAAGAGACATTTAATTTTTTAAAAAACACATCTAATGGCATGTAAATAACATATATTTGCAAAGAATTTTTTTAGATGGAACTTCATATTGTGCATCATAGCAATTAAGGTCACAGAAGCCGAAAACAACCAATCCTCCTAGTAGAAGTCAGTGCCGGAGCATTTTGGAAGGCACTACCGCAAACTGTAGCATACGAAGCTACGATTCCGATTAAATATAAAATGGACTGGTCAGAAGAGATCATGACAGAACCAGAGTTACCAAGATATATCTGCGAGTCATATGGCGACAATTGTAACTTGGTATCACACACACATGAGTTAGGGAAGGCATTTAAAAAAGAATTCGATTTGTTAAACGGTAACTGGGGCGCATCTTCGATGAGGACACAAAAATCTAAACAAAATTTAAGGCCAAAAAGGGCACTAGGCTTCATCGGAGACGCTCTAAATTGGTGTTGTGGGGTCGCGACCGAAGAAAAACTCGATATAATTTCCGAGGATGACGAAACAGTAAAAAGGCAACTTAACACAATCAGTAAAGGGCTAGGCGAAACCCTTCACAGTATCGGGGAACAGTCAAAACATTTTTCCGATTACACTACAAAAATTGGCGATACTTTTAAAGATACAGAACGTAAAATAAAATTTATTGACTCAAAAGTTTCAACTTTAAATAAAGAGGTTAAAGTAATCCTGAGGGATGAAGAAAGTTTTGCTAGCACGACTCTGGTCAATCAGTATCAAAATTTAAGGCGAATAATATCCCTAACTCGCGCACTAAGAAAACAAAAAATTATTGAATCATGCAAAGCAAGAAAAATCCCTATTGAAATAGTCAATCCAGAGGTTCTACGAAAGGATTTAGATAATCTGGAAAAACAAATCTATTCGTCAAATCAAGGTTTGGCAATTTCAAAAGAAAAAATTTCAAAATTTTACGAACTTCCAATATGCGACTGCTGCATCACGGAAAATAAAATTTTTATTCACATTAAAATACCGATTATACAACACAGACAAAAGTGGGACCTTTATGAACTGACCACCACACCCTTCGCATGGTTCAATCAAACATGTACAATACCACACCAGGCATTGTACATCGCTGTCTCAAAAAATAATTACGGAAAAGAAGAGATTAGACAAATTTCAGGTACAGGGCTACATTTATGTAGACCTTATCACGACAAATTATGTTTTATTCCTAGGTTTTCTGCTGATAATATACAGGGACCAGAGTGCGCCAAAAAATTGTATCACGGCGCGTCTGTAGAAGAAATAAGTTCATACTGCCCGATGAATTGCCACTCGGGTAACTCGTTGATCATCTCAGAAATAAATGACATAACATACATACTTACACATCTGCAAGAAAAAACCTATCTCTCATGCGGTAGTGAAAAAACCGAGCTAAAAAACGTTTATAACAAAAAAGGAGCTTTAAAAATTAAAATCCCATGCAACTGCCAGTTAGAGTCATCCGGAGAAATTATTATCCCACAAAAATTCCCATGTAACAATAAAATCGAGACAGCGAGCATAGTTCACATTATACCTGCAGTTTGGTCAAATCTAAAATCATTTATTTGAAGACCAAAAATGCAACACATGCAACCCACATATAAAGATATGCAAGAGTGCCTTAACTCAAATTGGACACTAAATATACCTCATTTAAATTTGACGTCATCAGAGACAACATTAAAACAAATTGAAAATTCAGTAGACACTATCATACCGCAAACATACGGTTTCAGCGATAAATACGGTATGGGAAGTCACGGAATTTTTCTGCTATGGAATTTTCTGCTCTCAGTGTCGACTGCATACCTATTTTTTCATCATCCGATTGTAAGTCTGGCAGCATCACCAGTTCAAGTTGCTAACGCACAAAATATTTTAAACACAACACAGATACACTACGAATATGACATATTATTCGGTGTCACGTGCCTTGCCCTGCTTTTGTTTTTAACCTATGTAAGTATAAAACTTCTCAAAAAACATTCAAAAAAATCGGCGTCACTAAATTTAAAAGAAAATACACCCGAAATCGTAATCAACTACGGTCACACAAAGTTTCAAATCGAATTGAAAGAACAAAAAGATTTATTCTCCCTTCAAATCGGCGAAAAAGTTAATGCAAACGTTGTCAATTGTGGCTCCGGCGAATAAAAAATTCGTCGTATAATTAAATGCCGGTATATTTTATTTATACACGTGCTCAATGTAATTATAAAAACCGCATAGATTACATAACCGTATACTATGCCGGTAGTTTTGTATAATAAATAATTTTTATAAATGTTTACGACCTGCACTGCGCGTCGTAGTCCGCAAATGGAAGAACTCATTTTTACCGTGATATTTCATGTCAAAGTCTACGCGAAAAGATTATTGAAGAAATATTATAGTAAATGATAGGAGCTAACCCATTTGCCGACAAGCTAATTGCCACATAGAAGAGATCGCCAAGTATAATTGTATATTATTACAATGTTAATAATTTTTATGAATCACAGGAGTGAGATTGAGAGATGTAAGGGGAATAAATTATAATGAAGGGCGTATACCATAGAAAAAATAAATGTATGACATACATATTTTAAACTTAGTTAAATAATTTCTATAATGTCTTAAAAGGTGCAAAACGCACACATTGTTATGAATGTATAATAAAACAAATTGTGGAATGTATAAACAAAGGTGTATTAAATTAAACATATTTTTTCGAATGTTATCAAATGATATAAGTTTAAGCAGGCTAAATAAGCAGGGTTGCCAGGGTATAAATAATTCTAAAATGAACCGAGAACAATTAAATAATTTTTTTCTCATTTTTGTAATTTTTCTCTTATTTTAATGTAAACATATGTAAATATTTATTATGTCCTAACATCGTCTGTACATTAATTTTTTAGATCCACCTATTCTACTCGTTCCCAACATGAAGAAAGAAGACATGGAAGAACGATGACAACCTGACATAACCAAGACGTCACAAAAGGCCTAGCAAAGCGGCCAAAAAGATCAACCAAAGTAATGCAAAAGACGAAAAAGTGGTGAGCAGGGCCGATTAGCACTGGTGTACAGCAGACAAATCGCCATAGAACCAACCCACCAAGTAGTCAACCCAGATAGAGCTAACAGCCGATACCACAAGGCAACAGCCGATAACACAAGGCAACAGCCGATACCACAAGGCAACAGCCGATAGCACAAGGCAACAGCCGATACCACAAGGCAACAGCCGATAAC
The DNA here is from genome assembly GCA_963576565.1 of Aspidapion aeneum. Classification (NCBI taxonomy): domain Eukaryota; kingdom Metazoa; phylum Arthropoda; class Insecta; order Coleoptera; family Brentidae; genus Aspidapion; species Aspidapion aeneum. The sequence continues at coordinate 56,575,872 of OY755042.1, forward strand.
ACAAGGCAACAGCCGATACCACAAGGCAACAGCCGATAGCACAAGGCAACAGCCGATACCACAAGGCAACAGCCGATAACACAAGGCAACAGCCGATACCACAAGGCAACAGCCGATAACACAAGGCAACAGCCGATACCACAAGGCAACAGCCGATAGCACAAGACAACAGCCGATACCACAAGGCAACAGTCGATACCACAAGGCAAGACAGCTACCCAGAGCGCAGCATGAAAAAACCGGGGGGAGCCAACTCTAAAACCCCGCCAGTCGTGCCGCCAAATCAAACACTACGAACAGAAAAAAGGACCTACCATCCAGGTCTTCCTGAGGGAATGGACCGCACAAGTCAAAACGAGATAAGGACAGTTGGCAACAAAGCGAGATCTGAACATTTTCAAGGCAGCGTGCAAGACCCACAAATTCGTCACGGCAACACTGCGGTTGATACTTCTTTATAAACCTACATTGGACTAGGTTGCGTCACCTGAAGAATGCAAAACAATCGGAACGAGTAGATGGGAATGGATAGACAATTATTTTAGTTAATTAGTTTTATAATTTATTAGGTACAGACGACTGTTATATTTTTTTTGTGAAAAATAGTTTAGTAGACAATCTGTGGGGACAGATTTTTTTAAAAGCAAGGGGGATGTGTCAGGATAGAAAATAATGTCCTATTAAGTGAATGACACAAGTTACGTTTATAAGCAAGTGCAAATTAACCCTAAACATTCTAAGGAAATGAACTTCTGTATATAGTTCAAATTGTATTAAAAGTAATAAATTGTATACAGATTTATTATAAACAACGTGGCTAATGGGATTTCGATGATGTTTATACAGGAAACAAAACACATCTCGATATCCTATCAATGGCAAACGGTTTGTAATAACAGCATCTCCAAAAGAGTTTAGCAGTTAGTTGTACGCTGAGAACCTAACGCCCAGGCTTAGTTAATAGTGAACAAGTAGTACTTTAGTCAAGTATAAGAAGTTAAGCCTATCAAAGAAGATTTGTAGACAAGATGTATTTAAGTACAATGTAAGTAGTAAATATAAGTATTATAATAAAACCATTACACCTAACTTAAACTGTGTTCGTCACGATAAAACCCCCTCGTGACAATATAACACCATTGTAAAAAGTATTATTACATACGGCTCAGAAGTATGGCCAATCAAAGATAGAACAGAAAAAATGCTTGGAGATGAACTGTTGAAGAAGAGCAGCAGGGAAATCAAAAAAAGAAAGAGTTACAAATCAAAGAATAAGAGAAATTATGACAGTGGGTGAACATACTTTAGTGGATGATATAAGAACAAAACAACTGGTGTGGTACGGAGATGTACAAAGAATGGATGATGGAAGACTATCAAAACAAATATTACAATGGAAACCAACGGGCCGAAGAAAACGAGGAAGGCCGAGGAGAAGCTGGAAGAAGGAATAGACAGTGAAATAAGAATAAGAGGCCTAGATGATGAATTATGGGCAAACGGAAACGAGTGGAGATTGGGTATCGGAAGACGTAGAACGTTGTGAAACCGATAAATATATATACAGTCGAACCTCTATAACTCGAACTTAAAGGGACAACCAAAACAGTTCGAGTTATGGACAGTTCGAGTTATAGAAATGCAAATTAAATAGGTTTTTTTTTTGTTTTTTTTTATACTGGGACATTTCCATCCATACTAGGATCAATCGCCCAGTTTGTTTTTGCCAAAGTTTTTGCGTCGAAAAATAGCTTTTTAGACATAACAACACAACCATGTGTTAAGTGGGACTCGAACTCATAAGCTTACGAAACGCCGTGATCGAGGCAGTCCGCTCGAATATATGCTGCCAGCATTGCAGCGATATATCCGAAGCAGGACCACTACACAAGTGGACACGAACTCACAAATTAAAGAGGTTAAAATACATATAAAAAATACAGGGACCACTTAAAAGGTTTAAGTTATAGAGAGGTTAGAGTTATCAATCAATCAATCAAAAATAAGCTTTATTGTCAGAAAAGAAATTATTCATTGACAAAGCAGTGGTTCTTATTTAACATATCAGTAATATATACTAGGAATAAAAAAATCTATAATAATAATGTTAATAATCGGTAATAAACAATGCCTGTTAGCTCCCGCTAAATTTCGCGGTTGTTTTTAAATTTTAAAATCACACAATTGGATGAAGGACAGAGTACATTTTTCGCGCATTTGACATGCGCACCAAGAATCAGAGAGATCCTTTCTACCGCCTCGAGAAAAATGGCGTGTTAATTATTTTCTCCAACTATTACAAATTTCTACACTTGAAAGTGCTCGATTTTGGTGTACTGAAGCATAGAACTGGAAACTTCAGCCTTTCAGCTACGTGGTGCCATCATTAGATCCAAAAAGGGGCCCCTGGAACGTGGAGAAATTGGCTGCAAACTGGTGAGTACTTTGTTTCTGATTTCCGTTGTGTGGGTACCAGCAATTAACCTATGGACCTTTAATTATTTCGTGATTTCGTATCAATATATTTATGTTTGTTCGCGCTTTCATTTAATAAAATATATACAGTCCATTGCAGTTATCGTTTTTCTAACTGCGGGCAATACATAAAGTGTTCCTTCGAACCGAATAAATAAATTAAATCCATTCGACAGTATTTTAGGGCAGCCGTTTTCACATTTTCGCCGCGACCACACGGCCTTGAATTTTGCCAATCGTATTGAACCGTAGATTTTCGTTCGACCTTCGGTTTTTCGGCGCAATTCACCTGTTTTCAGTCCGCTGCTATGGTAACGCAGGGTTTACAGCGTGGTAACTTCAGTAAACAAAAATCGAGAATCAATCAAAACAAACAAACAACATTTCTGTGATTAGATTTGTTCCATACCATTTCGATATTTAAAACAATTTTCATCAATTGCGATAAATTAGTGCATATTTTCGACAATTCGTCATTTTTCTATTTCAGAAGCATTAATTTAGCGTTAATTGAATATTTACCGACAATTTCGTCATTTCAAAGGTAAAATCATGTCTATCAAAAAAGCCGTGCAAAAACGCAAGGGTTTTTTATCTGCGATTACCGAGTGTTATGTGTTTTCACAAACCGCGACAACGGACGCAAAAGCGAGAAACGAGTTTCAAGTGAGGTATTCCGATTTGGATGAGACCTTCGATAAATGCATGCTGGCACATAATGATGTCATTATGTTGATAGATGACTCGGACGACGAGGAGTTTAAAACGCAGGATGCGATTCTTTTAGAAGCTCGTAAATATTTTAATGCGTGTAAGGGGGTTTACTCTGAAATATTTCCGGTTGAGGCCCCATCCTTTTCGCGATCATATGTTCGTCAAAACGAATCTGAAACTCCAAAACTCAAAGAGTTAGGTATTCCCATATTTCGAGGTGATAAAAAATTATGGCCAAGCTTTTTCGATCTTTTTAATAACATTATAGATCAAAATCAAAGTCTAAGTAACGTCCGAAAACTTCAATATTTATTTTCATATCTCGAGGATGAGCCTTTAAAATTGATATCAGGGATTAGCTTATCTGATCAAAATTATAAAATTGCTTACGACAAATTAGTCAATAGATATCAAAACAAGCGAGACCTCGCAAATGATGCTTTAAGCACAATTATGAACTCTTCATTAAAAAACGAGTCAGCTAAAGAATTGCGTAATTTAATTGACACCTTTTCAGAATCCCTAGAAATTTTAAAATCACTTAGCTTTGACGTTGACAGTTGGGACTTTATTATTTTTTTCATTTTGTTAGAAACATTGGATATTCCGACGCGTTCAAATTTCGAAATGAGTCACGCCAATACTAATGCCGAAATTCCCACTTTTTAGTCACTTTTTCAATTTCTAGAAAAAAGATTTAAAGTTTTGGAATCGCTTCCTCAATCAACAGCACTTAAAAAGGTGCCTACCTATCAAAAATCAAATTCTATGCAAAATCAGTTTGGGCAAAAGCCTACCTATAAATCATCCAATTCGCCTTTTATAGGACTGGCTGGCACCTCAACTAATTCAAGTATGGGAATAAAATGTTTCCGGTGTAATCAAGGTCACGTGCTTTCGAAATGTCAAACATTTCTTGACCTCTCGCTTATCGAGCGCCTATCTTTCGTCAAGCAGAAAAAATTATGTCTAGCGTGTTTTCATCCCTCGCATGGGGTAGACACGTGCAAATCAAAATATTCATGCAGGACTTGCAATAGTAAAAGGCACCACACTTTAACTCATATCTTAGAAACTAATAAAGAGTCTGGAACCCAAGATACTAGTCCTGTCATTCACACACCACCTTTCAATAATCGTCATTAAATACCTCAGGACCTTCAGGTACCTTTCTTTTATGCACCGCCATAATAGATGTTATGGACGGTTGCGGAAATTTTCAACCTGTAAGGGCACTGCTTGATTCTGGATCACAGACAGGATTCATCAGTGAAAAGTGTATTCAGCGTCTTAATCTTCCTAGGCGAAGTTACACCACTGAAATATTCGGATTAAATCAAATGTCTTCTCTTACTTCCAAAGGGCTCGTTCAATATCACATTAAGCCACAAGGACAGGTCACTCCTTTACTTAATTTCGAAGCAATTGTTGTTCCACAACTATGTTCCAATATGCCTACATTCACTTTGAACGATAATCAGTGGAAACACTTGGAAAACCTTAAACTTGCCGACCCATCTTATTTCAAATCTAGACCTGTGGACCTAGTTATTGGTTGCGAGCTATTCGCACAGATATTCAAGGAGGGCAGGGTTCTTGGACAAATAGGGCAACCTTCAGCCCTTGAAACTATCTTTGGCTGGGTCGTCATGGGAAAAGTGGACGAAGTAGGTAGTCTTACGGAACGAACCAGTTGTTTTTTAACGAGTCATTCACCTCCTTTGGAGGTCATTATCCCTAAGTTTTGGGAAATCGAACATTTGCCTAAAAAACAAATCTTATCAAAGGAAAAAAAACAAACGGAATCAATTTTTACTGCGAGTGTCGTACGGCAACCGAGCGGTAGATTAATGGTAGATCTTCCGTTTAAAGATAAAATAAACCCTGCCCTAGGAAATACTTATCCGCAAGCTTATCGTAGATTTTTACTTCTAGAAAATAGATTACTCAAAAATCCTGTTCTGTACACTGCCTATTCTAGTTTCACGCAAGACTATATCGATTCTAATCACATGAGTCTAGTTTTATCTAGTCAACCAAAAGTCGACGTATCATGTTTTTTGGCACATCATTGCGTACTAAAGCCGGATTCATCAGTGAAAAGTGTATTCAGCGTCTTAATCTTCCTAGGCGAAATTACACCACTGAAATATTCGGATTAAATCAAATGTCTTCTCTTACTTCCAAAGGGCTCGTTTAATGTCACATTAAGCCACAAGGACAGGTCACTCCTTTACTTAATTTCGAAGCAATTGTTGTTCCACAACTATGTTCCAATATGCCTACATTCACTTTGAACGATAATCAGTGGAAACACTTGGAAAACCTTAAACTTGCCGACCCATCTTATTTCAAATCTAGACCTGTGGACCTAGTTATTGGTTGCGAGCTATTCGCACAGATATTCAAGGAGGGCAGGGTTCTTGGACAAATAGGGCAACCTTCAGCCCTTGAAACTATCTTTGGCTGGGTCGTCATGGGAAAAGTGGACGAAGTAGGTAGTCTTACGGAACGAACCAGTTGTTTTGGGAAATCGAACATTTGCCTAAAAAACAAATCTTATCAAAGGAAGAAAAACAAACGAAATCAATTTTTACTGCGAGTGTCGTACGGCAACCAAGCGGTAGATTAATGGTAGATCTTCCGTTTAAAGATAAAATAAACCCTGCCCTAGGAAATACTTATCCGCAAGCTTATCGTAGATTTTTACTTCTAGAAAATAGATTACTCAAAAATCCTGTTCTGTACACTGCCTATTCTAGTTTCACGCAAGACTATATCGATTCTAATCACATGAGTCTAGTTTTATCTAGTCAACCAAAAGCCGGAAAGCTTAAGTACAAAATTAAGGGTAGTCTGGGATTGTTCGGCAGTCACCCCAAAGAATATTAGTCTCAATGACACGTTGTTGTCTGGACCGAAACTTCAAAAGGATATTGCTTCTTTACTCCTTACGTTTCGTCTTAATCCTATTGCCTACATTGCTGATATCAAACAGAGGTTCCGTCAAGTCCTTATCAATCCTTATCACCGTCCTTATCAAAGGATATTGTGGAGGTTTTCTCCACAGGACCCACTTTCAGTGTGGGAACTTTCTACTGTCACATTTGGCATGACATGCTCACCCTTTCTAGCCATGCGTACATTAAATGAGCTGGCAGAGAGAGAAAAGGAACGTTTTCCTATGGCTAGTACTGTTCTAAAAACGTCAATTTACATCGACGATATCTTGGGAACTAGCCCTTCGCTTTCTGAAGCCCTTTCCCTACAGATGGAACTCAATGATTTGTTGAAGTCGGGAGGATTTGAACTTAAAAAATGGGCAAGCAATTGTCCTGAGTTATTGGCAACATTGCCAGAATCCGATCGTCAAATGCCTCTCTCTTTTGACAAGGATGAACCACACTTTATCAAAGTTTTAGGCCTTCAATGGCATCCAAAAAACGACATTTTTTCTTATCAATGCCGAATGAAGGACAAACCCCCAACTAAACGTTTTCTTTGTCCCTTGTTGCTACAAGCAAAATTTATTTTGCAACAGTTGTGGATATCGAAAATAGGCTGGGACGAAGAACCAGATTCTTCTATCATCGACTCTTGGAACAAAATTCGTTCTGAATTCCCGCTTCTTTCCAATTTTCAATTACCCCGACAAATCAAACTGTCTAAAACCAATACCTGTCAAATCATCGGCTTCTGTGACGCTTCAATTCGAGGCTACGCAGGCGTCGTATATTTTCGTGTAGAAGAGGAAAACAATGTATCTGTTTCTCTCATATCTGCAAAATCTAGGGTCGCGCCTATAAAGTCACCAACTTTGGCTAGGCTAGAACTCCTAGGCGCATTTCTTTTAAGCGAATTAATTGATTTCGTTTTATCTAGCTATGAAGGAAAATTAACTTTTACAAATATCGTTACTTTCTGCGATTCGCAAGTCGTATTGCACTGGCTTTCATCCCCTCCTAATCGCTGGCAAACCTTTGTTGGAAATCGAGTCAGTAGGATCCAAGAAATCATTCCCTCAAACTCATAGCGCTACATTCCTTCTGCTTTAAATGCAGCCGATATTGCGTCACGAGGGGCCAACCCGTCACATGACATGTGGTGGAACGCACCGTCGTTTTTGTGGTCTCCCGAAAACGAATGGCCCGATTTTCATAAATCAAAAATGCCGATTGATTTCGGAGATATTAATCTGGAGGAAAAGCCAAAGGTCTGTTGCAATGCGATAATTGACGTTAACTTCTTAGATCAGCTTCTTATCAAATATTCATCTATATCAAAAATTCAACGTATCATTTGTTATGTCCTTCGAATAGTTAACCTTTTTCAAACCCATTCCTATCAAAAACCCACTAACCTACCGGACCAAAAAATTATTTTTGAAAATATTGTTTTTCCTACCACCGGTGAGATGCAAAGTGCGTTATACCTTCTTATCAAACGCGTTCAAGGTTCTTGCTTTTCTGAGCTTTTTTCCGCCTTATCTAAGGATAAACCAATACCGAAACCTTTTCGAAAACTTTTGCCTTTTCTTGATGAAAATAATATCATTAGAGTCGGTGGCAGATTACAAAAATCTGACCTTTTGTCTTATTCTGCATTTCGAGTAACCATCGTTTAACTACTCTTCTTCTCGAGTCCACTCATCGACAATACCTTCATCCTGGGTTTAAAACACTACATAATCTGCTTTTACAGCAATTTTGGATATTATCTGCCAGACGGGCAATTCAAAGAACCATATCCAAGTGCTTGCAATGTTTTAGAATCAACCCTAAACCCTATAGACCGCCCATAATGAGTTCTCTTCCCGCTCATCGAATCAATCAACTTAAACCTTTTTCGAGTGTAGCTATCGACTTTTGTGGACCTTTCTTTGTGATTCCTCATCGTTACCGTGGTTGTAAAGCTTTCAAATCGTATGTCTGTGTGTTTGTCTGTACGGCTACACATTGCGTGCATTTGGAATTAACCATGGAACTGTCCACCGAAGGGTTTGTAGGTGCATTCCATCGATTCATTTCCAGACGGGGAAGCGTGACGCAATGCTGGTCAGATCAGGGCAGTAATTTTATAGGGTTTCGTAACCAATTACTTGATTACGCAAGAAGTGCGTCCACCAGACTTTCTATTCGTTGGCATCTGGGACCCCCTCTCAGTCCACATTTCAATGGCCTGGCAGAAGCTGGCGTCAAAAGTTTTAAAACTCACTTTGTTCGAGTTGTCGGCGACCAGAAGTTGTCCATCATGGAAATGTCCACCCTTACATGTCGCATAGAAGCTGTACTTAATAGTCGCTCTTTATCTCCTGCCTCTTCAGACCCACACGATCTTCAACCTCTTACCCCTGGGCATTTTTTGACCCTTGAACCCCTTAATTCAGAAATTCCGGAGTCAGATTTGTCCGAGGTTCCCCTAAATCGGCTGTCGAGATGGCAACTGATCCAAAAACTACATAATGATTTTTGGAAAAGGTATTCTGTAGAGTATTTGCATACGCTACAACAGCGACACAAGTGGGCTGATTCGTCAACAAATATCAAATTAAATGATTTGGTTATCATAACGAGTGATCACATCCAATCACCTTTAAATTGGCCAGTCGGTCGGGTTACCGAATTGCATCCCGGCGGAGACGGTCAAGTGCGTGTAGCGACGGTACGAACGGCTATTTTTTTTTTTTGAATTTTGTTTCTGTTTTGCCTTTTTCGGATTTTCGTTAAATTGCATCCCGGCGGAGACGGTCAAGTGCGTGTAGCGACGGTACGAACGGCTATTATTTTTTTTTGAATTTTGTTTGTGTTTTGCCTTTTTTGGGTTTTCGTTATCTCTAAATAAACTTACGCTACTTTTCTATTTTTCATTCATTTATAATTATCGGTCGATCATTTTTCTTATATCTATATCTGTCCGGCTGATATTCTAAAATTGTGAGTTTTGGAGGGCAGTTATGTTAGCTCCCGCTAAATTTCGTGGTTGTTTTTAAATTTTAAAACCACACAATTGGATGAAGGACAGAGTACATTTTTCGCGCATTTGACATGCGCACCAAGAATCAGAGAGATCCTTTCTACCGCCTCGAGAAAAATGGCGTGTTAATTACTTTCTCCAACTATTACAAATTTCTACACTTGAAAGTGCTCGATTTTGGTGTACTGAAGCATAGAACTGGAAACTTCAGCCCTTCAGCTACGTGGTGCCATCATTAGATCCAAAAAGGGGCCCCTGGAACGTGGAGAAATTGGCTGCAAACTGGTGAGTACTTTGTTTCTGATTTCCGTTGTGTGGGTACCAGCAATTAACCTATGGACCTTTATTTCGTGATTTCGTATCAATATATTTATGTTTGTTCGCGTTTTCATTTAATAAAATATATACAGTCCATTGCAGTTATCGTTTTTCTATCTGCGGGCAATAAAATGCCTAATATCTACTATTTTCTGACCATATCAACCATTCCATCATATTAAAAATTCATAACAATGGCTGTGTGGTGATGCAGTCTTTATGTTTTCCCAGACCTTATACTAGGTACTGTCATGTGAATACTATTTTAATATTACTAGCATTCTAAATTTTTATTTGGGTTGGATTGTTGTCCTGATCTTAATTAGATTATATTTTACTATTTTGTCCAAAAAAATGTATGTAATTAATATTAACATTAAGAAACGATACAAATACAAAATATAACAAATTTCGCTGGTAGTCATTTTCTAAGGATGGTTGATTACAATAAAAAAGAAACAGTGAAACAATACACCAACGTTGTAAAACAACTAAGCAAAATATGGATGGTAAAATTTGTAAAAAATATTAAGGTAAAATGTTTAAAAAATGTTTAAAAAATGCTTAAAAAAGTCGATAAAATTGTTAAAATTATCCTAAAAGTTATTTAAAAATAGTTATAATATCCACACAAAAACAAAAACAAGATTTTACAATTCATTAAAATACTCGTCCAAACTATAATAGGCCTTATTTACCAGCACTTCCTTAACATTTTTTTTGAAACTAGAAAAATCATCAATAGATTTTATGTTGCCAGGCAATTTGTTGAACATCTTAATGCTACGATAGATAATTGAGTTTCTTGTTAGGGTAAATTTAGGGATGGGCAATGGAATATCTGTACTATTTCTAGTTAGATGTTCATGTAAAGTAGTATTACCCTTGTATTTCTTAAATATCATACACACAGTTTCGAGTATAAACAAAGATACCAATGTTAGAATTTTTTTTTGCTGAAACAGCGGTTTGCAATGGTCTCTGAGTTTGGCCCCACACACATACCTCAGGCATCGTTTTTGTATAGTAAAAGCCGATCGAACTAAATGTTGTGAACAGTTTCCCCAGAAAGCTATTCCGTAGCGCAAGTGTGATTCCACTACAGCAAAATATACTATTTTAGCCATATCAGAACCTAGGTCAGAATATGTTTTTCTCACTGCATATCCTCCTCTCGATATTTTTTTATTTAAATTGACAATATGTTTCGTGAATTTCAGTTTCTTATCGATAAACATTCCAAGAAATTTTATATTTTGCGTTTGTTAAATTTTTTGGCTGCTCAGACTAAGGTCGTCAAAATTCATCTTAAAACCCACTATTTTAGTCTTGTCAATATTAAGGCACAAGTAATTTGCATCACACCATTTTTTTATTTTTTCTATGTCACTATGCACTATTTGTTTTAATATATTTTCATCTTTGTGATGCCATAAAATTGTTGTGTCATCTGCAAATATAGTTAAAATGCCCTTAATATCGAGTAAGCTTAAATCATTTATGTACAATAGAAACAGGATTGCTCCAAGAACTGAGCCTTGTGGAACCCCTGTATTGATTTCCATTGAAGATGAAAATGTTGTACCATTCTTAACCCTTTGGTGACGCCCGGATAAATATGACCTAAAAAATGATTCTGATAAGCCCCTAAAACCATATATTTTCATTTTATTTAAAAGCAAGTTATGATTGACACAGTCAAATGCTTTAGAAAAGTCGCAAAAGACTGCTGATGCTACTTCTTTGTCGTTAAGTTTAAGGTAGAGGCTCTCTAAGAACGAAAAAACAGCATCATTTGTATTTTTAGATTTTTGGAATCCAAATTGATTTTTACTAAGTATATTGTATAATTCCATCATTCTTTTTTTACCAATTGTTCAATAATTTTTGATAGTGTGTTTAAAAGAGAAATTGGTCTAAAATTAGATGGGTCTGTCAGCGATCCTGATTTATATATAGGAATAACCAAAGCAGTCTTTAATATATCGGGAAATTTACCAATTAAGAAACTTTTATTTATCGAATTGGCCAGTGTTTCTAATGCCTCATCATCTAGGTTCTGATAAACTTTTTTTGACATTTCATCCAATCCTGCAGAGTTTGTTTTAATTTCTGCAATTACCTTTTTTATTTCGGTTTTATCAGTGCCAGTCAAAACAAAAGTTTCTGCCACATGTACCTGTGCTAGGTTGTTTATTGGATCCCAGTCTGATTTAATGTCTGAAGTTAAGTTTTTTCCTATAGTACAATAAAAACTATTCAATACCTCAGCATTGACATTAGCTGATTGTTTTATCAAATTATTCTTGCCTCTAAGATCGTTAACAATTGCCCAAGCTTCTTTACTCTTATTGTTTGAGTTATTTATTCTGTTCTCATAATATTTTTTTTTGCTGCTTTAATCGTAGTTTTATATATTCTACGATAAACCTTAAAATAACTAATAAACCATTCATTGATTGTAAATTTTTTAATTAAATTTAGAGATCTCAAATTTTGTGAGGAGATTTTAATACCTTTAGTTATCCTGTTTTTTTTCTTTTTTCTTTTTCTTACCATGCGCAACGGAAAGCTATCATTAAATGCTTTTTGTACAGCTGAATGAAAATTCTCGATAGGATTGTTAGAGTGAGAAACGAAGTCCCAGTTTATAATAGAAACTCTCTCCCTAAAAATATTAAAATTTTTCCCAGAAAAAATCCGTTTTTCCTGTGCAGGTATTTTTGATATTATTTGCTATAATGGAAAGCTGGAAAATAAAGCTTCATGGTCCGAAAGATTGTTAGAAATTACTTTACACTTTATTTCATCCTCACTAAAGTTAGCACAAAAATAATCTATAGTAGTGGCGGTCCGATCTGTTATTCTGGTAGGAACATTAACAAACATTTTTAAATTATAAGAAAGCATTAAGTTTTTTAAAGCTGTCGAACTTGCTAAATTATCGTTATTATAGTCTACATTAAAATCTCCTGTACAAACAAGTTTACTATTTGGCGGAAGGTCTAATAAAATTGTTTCCAAGTTTATTAAAAAACTCGTTGTGTTAATGACTGGAGGCCGATACACACAAATTATATAAATATTTTCTTTTTTACTATAAACTAGAGAAAATTCAAAAACATTTTCGATACACAAATAATTGTATTTATCTACATTTTCTATTTGGAAATATGTTACCGAATCTTTATTTAATAATATACTTGTGCCTCCATAACCTGTGTTTGTCATTCTATAATAGTTTGCAACAACATACTAACCAGGGATGTCAAAAGGTTCGTCTGGTTTCAACCAATGTTCCGTTATTAGAATTAAATCTGGATAATTTAATTCTTCAAGTAGTATGCAAAGTTCATTAATTTTATATCTAAGCGAGCGAATATTTAAAGTTAATGCCGATATATTTGACGGTTGTCTTTTTGTTTTAATTTTTAGTCCAGTATCACTATGGCTGTTGGGGTATCTTCTAAAAAAGGGGAGTTATTTATTGGTGTGTCTTTTATGGGTGGTTTATTTTCATTTTGTGGAAGAATATGTTTTAAATTAGAATAGGACACAGTGTTGCTAAATGATTCAATGGCGTTTTCTATAAATGTTGCCATTTTTGATAAACCCTTTCTATTTAGAAAAACCCCACTTTTTACGTAATTAGAATACCTAAACTATTCGATAAGTCTAAAGAATCTATATTAGGAGCAAACATCCTTAGTTTATTCATGACACTACTAATTTTAGAGTTAATGTATTCAATGTTTTTTGAAAAAGTCCTGTCCTCAAGTTTAGCTGGTATAGTACAAATTATAAGGTTTGTATAAAAACAAGTGTTGGACAATTTAGTGATATCATTTAAGCTAATGTCAATACTGTTTAACCCTGTGAGAAATATCACGTAATCATTACTTGTTAATTTTGCTATGGTTGAGTTAGAACCACTTACCACTTCCTTAAATGATGCATTGGGTTTGCATTTAACAAGAATTCTAAATTGTTTTGACATTGTTTTTTCTAAATGCGGATATAGATATTTTCCGTATTCATCAGTTATTTTGTGTTTTGTTATTGTAGGATCATCGACTTTTTTTCCAGTTCTGTAATCACTTCTAGCTCATCACACAATGATTTATTAGATAGTCTATTGTTTTGGTTTATCTGTTCAGCATAATTTGATTATCAGCCTGTAGCATATTCAGTGCGTGTTTCATTTCTTCGTTATTTTCTCGCAAGATTGATATGTCATTCTTTAGTTTTAGGGTAAATGTCTCATTTTCTTGAATTTGCTTAATCAATGTGTTATTTAAGCTTTCTAGTTCATTACAATCAGTTTTTTACTACCTTTATCATGATCTGTTTGAACAGAGATAGAGGTGTAATCATGCAGTATAGTTTGGCTAGTATTGTCTTTGATACAAGGTTGTATTTGTGTTCCTATTGATACCATCTCAACGTGGCTCTTTTCAATCTTCTCTTTTAACTCTTGCATCTTAGATGTTAGTTGTTCAATTTCTATAGTTTTGTCCGCTATTTCTTTAAAAAAATCATCTTCATTTTGCGAGGCAGTTTCCATTATGCTCACCGAGTTTCTTTTTATTTGATCAATATGAGAATCCTTTTGCTCTATTTCATTTTTCATACCGTCAATAATGGATTTTAAGATATCAAATGTATCAGGTTCATCCTCCTTCACTGCTTCCATACAGTTAGGTGAGCAAACTACAAATATATCTTTAATCATTGTGTGTTGTTTGTTGGATCTAGTCCAACAGCTTTTATGTATAGTCTTTTTGCAGACCACACACAAGAACACGGACGATTCCTTGTTTTTGCAGCATTTAAATGAAGACATATTTAGAGTTTACACCACACTTTCTTTGATTGTCTGTTGGTCACCTTAATTTTCGTCATTCACGGATTTGTTGCTGAAAGGCCACACAAAACGAGGTCACAGGACCTTAACCTCACAATTTTAATGTTTTTGTGGGAATCTTTATAAACAAAAGTAAACTCTGTTATAAAAATTGTAGATACAACATTTAGGTTTTGACGTAATTTTAAGATATCCTGCCCTTCCCCGCTATTATCTCCACACTCAGCTAAGGAGATGGCATGCTCCTACACTTTAAAGGTACTTTTCACTATTACTATCTTATATAGGTTGAGATTTTTTGGAAAATAATTATAACAATTTGATCTGTCAAACACTCTCTCTCTATTTCTAAAGAGGTTCAAGTTAGAGAGGTTCAACTGTATATAATTTCGAATTCAAATTCAAAAAGCATTTACTAAATACTTGTTAATACAATTAAATACATTAAAAAACTTAAATACTATTAAATACACTTAAATACCTTTAAATACTTCAAAATACAATTAAATACCTTTAAATCCAAAATAAATACAGTATTTAACTTAAATACTTAAATAGGTGTACAAGGGTGTACAAATTTTTATAAGTGTCCCACTTAAATAGGTGTACATGGGTGTATAAATTTTTATGAGTGTCCCACCCCTTGAAACCACCCTAAAAACTTGACACATGACCAAAAAACAATGTCTCTTCTTAGGACCAAAAAACTTGATTTTGCATAAAAGCCATCTTAAAAAACGGCCTTAAAATTTTTTTTTGCCCAACAAAAAAAAGTTTCTTGGTTTAAAAAAAAGCAGGATGGATAAAAAAGCTGGACTGACATTTTTACTTTGCTCAAAGAACTGGACTTATCCAGCTGTATCAGGATATATGGCCATGCCACACTAATTTATTACAAAAGCCTGATAAAAAGACCAGGACAATTCATTTTGTTTTCATCACAAAATGAGTTACAAAATTTAATATACCATATCTTAAAATAAAAATCTTGATGCCTTGTTTTTATTGTATGCCACCAAGGTCTGTAGAGCCTTTAGACCTTGGTATAGCACAAGGAGTTGTTTGTGCTATGTACTAGGGATGGGCGGAACAACATATTTTTAGGAACAGGTACAAATTGTTCCAGTTCCAGAAAAAACCTGTTCCAAAAATTCTGCTCCTGTTCCGAACTGGACTGGTCAAAATAGTGTGGTGTGCCTTATGACGCGGGGGGGTCGCTGCAAAGGGTGTCCATAAAAAAAAAAACAAAAATGTCATGGTCTTTACTTTTCTCTTTTTGTTCTTTGAAAGCTGATTTACTGCCCCCTCGAAAAAACTGTTCCGACAAAACGGAACAACTTGACAAACCTGTTCCAAGTAAAAACCTGTTCCAAAAAGAACAGGTACTGCTCCGAGAGCCCATCCCTACTATGTACAATGTGGTAATACCCTATATCCATTTCTTCTTATTTTTATTGATGAAATAAAATAACTTACCGATTGGGACCATAGGGTTCTCCTTAAACTTTCTAAAAAATTTCTCTCTAGTTGTTTCTGTGGGTAATGCATGATCCATGTCTCTCTTCAAAGTCAGCCAGTCAAACTTAGCCAAATCTTCATCAGTGAATTCTGGCATTACTTGATTATCAGTGATTGTGGTTACTTTTTGATCTTCATCAGTGAATTCTGGCATTACTTGATACAATTTTTATTTGCAGAAAAAAATACTCAGGTAATTTAAAAATTTTGAAAGATTTTTAAAAAAACAAACAAACCTAACCTAAAAAGCAGCTGATTTTCTAACACCTTAAGCCTGTCTTTTTCCTCGCAGTAACTACAAGCAGGGCTATCAAAAATTTTTGTGTTGGCCTTGCTACAAGTTACCAGGTAACCTGGTTACTCGTTTTTTGTTTTTCTTCGCTGAGTAACACTAACTATGACGTCACGAGTAACCACACAGTGTAACCAGCCTAGCAGACGTGGTTGCTGAAATATTTTGAGGTTAAGATCGTTTTGTTTTGTTTTTTTTTTGAAAATGTTTGATTTTAATCATTGACTTCTATACCCTACAGGGCGTTATACAACTCAATGATTTTAATATATATATATTACCAACGAATTATGTTTGGTAACGGTAGAAAATGAAGCACATCCGTTGAAGTTGGTCCTATATCAATTCAACTGCAACTAGTCTTAAAATGTACTGCATTTGGTGTTCTGTGGTACTGCGGCCTTACCACAGAATACCAAAGGAGCACCCTGTTTCCACCCCGATTCAAAAAACGCATCAGGTAACGCTGCATTTAAAACTGGTGTAAATCCATGTCCCGTTATACGTTTTTTGAATCGGGGTGGGCATGCATTGGTGGAAACAATGAATTATTTTCTGCATTTTGGAAGCTCCTGGTAAAAACAAAAACAAACAATTGGAAATGTCATCCACAGCTGACTGTCTGACGTCATACAGCGGTTACTCCGAGTAACCGTGACGTCATTTCGAGTAACTTAAATGAGTGACTAGTAACCTCGAGGAAAAAGGCTTCTTATTTACCTAATCTGTGTCTAACACGAAGCATTTTCTTGCGCCCAAAATCGTTTTCAAGCGAATAACTAGTAATTACTAGTATTTACCACTGCCGTTCAAGCGGCCTTGGTAAATACCACTCCTTGAAGAGTGACGTCATAAATGAGCCCTTTGGACGTCATCGTTTATTACCGGTAATTACCACACTTTTGAGGAAGGTTATTGCGTTTTCTAACCTCACAATCATTTGTTTTGTTTCTTTTTCGGAAAAATGTTCTGTGAATTTTTGAAATGAGTGAAATTTATCATGTGTGCCTCAATTATGAAGAAAATTGTACAAAGTGATGGCCTCCGCTATATTGTCTTCCAAAATTTTATTTTCATCAACCCTTGGCTTACTCATATTTACCCAATGTGGACTGATACACGAAATATCATAAAAAAAAAACAGTATCATTGTAGTCCTCTAACCACAGTTTATCATACTTATTTTTTTTTCCAAATTATGCCCTTTTCGAATCAAATACGCCAGTATTTCAGAGTCGGTCGAGAAGAACTTAAGTTCAATAATGGCAAGAAGATTATTATTCATCTAAACTAAAATCAACTAAACTTCTTTAAAAAATCGCAAAAAGCAACAACAAACAATAACCGGTTATAAAAAAAAGCTATTCAAGCGGCGTTTCTGTGGTAATAGGCTAAGGGCCTTAAGAGCTGATTTTTAATGTCAACCAAGGGATAACCAGAGGTAATTACTGGTTATTCGCTTGAAAACGGCTCTTGAAGATTTTAACCTTTTAAAAAACGTATTTTTGTGTTGGCCTTGGGGTACGTTCAGATTGAAACGTCGGGCGAGACCAAGGACTGTTCTCTGTGTACAGTCCTTGGGACGAGACGTCTTGCCGAGCGAATGACGTCATGTGTAAATCGCCGGACGTCTTGCCTTTGTGAACGGTATGGATTATTGATAAATTTGATCGGATTTAAAAATTTGTAAGTTTATTTCGTAGAGTTAACATAAACACAAATAAGTGTTTTTTTTTGTTTTGAAAACTTGAAATAGACAGTCTTTTGGAGTACCCGACTTTTGGTGTCTGACAGAGTTATATTAGAGAAATAAAGTTTTGTTTTAGATTTAAAAGTTGTTTTCTGTAAATTTATTTTCTTTGTTGTACAAGCAATACAGGTTTTAAGTTCCTCTGCTCAACACTTTCAAAGGAAATAAATAAATTTGAAAATTAATGGTTATATGTACATACATGTGCAATATAAAATAATAGCGTATGACAGTGAGAAAGTGAAAGAAGACAAATTCTCAAAGTGTTTGCTGGGGCGTTGAGAGACCTTCAATTACATTATATCAAACCTCTTTATATGGTTACATTATCTACTATTAAATAAAGAATAGTTCATATATATAGAATAGAACATAGTTTAAATGTCTTTTATTTTAATTTGAAAGCACAAAGTAATATCTAGGTATAATATTATTTATATTCCTATAACAATTTGTCCAAATAAAAATCCATTCTCTACATTCTCCTAAGTAGAAACTAAACAGTCAAAATTAAATTCTGTAAAGGATCCATTTGCATCTGAAAGAGTGTTTTCCTATAACGAGTCCCGCTGCAAGAGGATTCTGCTTGAAAAACTGCTTGATACTTTAAAAACAACTCACACTGCCAAGGGTTATTCCTAATTGTCTTCATTGCATGGAGCGATGTGATTGTTATATAATCTGGTTCCTTTATAATACAATGACATATCCTAATTCAGTATTTATACTATTTAAATAAAAATTGCTGTTATTACTTGTTGCATAGGTATGAACATCTGTAACATTCATTAATCAATGTTAATAGAAGTTGCAACCAAAAAAATAAATAAATAATACAAGTATTCTACCCATATTACAAATTGCAAGTCATTTTTAAAAGCAAGTTACAAGTATATTGTAAACGCAGTCGAGTCAGACCTAACCTCAAATTCTTGGTATGTTTTTCTGGAATTTTCGGATGCAAAAATTTTGCTACGAAATAACTTTTTCACTACAAAGGAGATCTGTTTTGTGTTATAGCGTGTGTTATTAGACAAAACTATTCTTGTTTTGTGACTAGACAAGGTAAGAAAGATAATTTATGTTATTGAAGTTAGGGTCGATTTATATACTTGTTATTCTAAAAGTTTATTCATGTTTTTCAAGAAGATTTTCGGGTATTCCCTTCAATCATTTTGTTTCTAATTTTTAAGGCTGATTTCTTTGCCATTGATAGTCGTAAGTTCTGCTTTAATGCTTCTTAAAAAAAAAACAGATGTTTTTAAGGCTTTTGTTTAATACTGCCAGTTATTTTTTCTTTATTGTTTTATTTTGAATTTTTGGGAAAACCTAACCTTAAAGTTTGTTTTGATATTTTGGGCTTTCTGCAAAAACCTTCAAAAAAGGAAAGTCCGGTTTGGGAAAAATTCCGATCAGGTGATAATTTCTCGCTTTGTTGAAAGCTATTTTCTTTTTGATCACCTGATCATTTTATTGAAATCATTCGCGTTTTTTCTCACGCTGGAAGTTTGAAGCGCCACCCTGTGTGTGACAGGAGAATGAAGAAACCACTTCCGCCAAAAAACTGGAAGAAGTCACATGTGTTTTGAAGACCGAAATTCCAGACGCAAGAAACGGGCGGCGCCGCCAGAGAATGTTGCAGAATCACAGAAGGTAAGCTTCTAGCGTGTTGCCGATTTTTTCCATTGTTTTTTAGTTTAATAGACTCTGTTTTCCCAGGCGGGGCGAATTTAACTTTGGGGTTATTTTTTTGGGATATCTCTAGTTTTTCTCCCCTTCAGGGCTCAGATCTGTAGCTTTTTAATTATTTTATCCTTTCGGGTCAGGCAAATATATACAGATTGACACTGAACACATACATTGGTTTGAGATAAAATGTGTCAACTTAGTATTGGTGCATTGTAAGCCTTTTTCCTCCAAGTAACCAGGTAACCTGGTTACTCATTTTAGGTTTTTCCTTGCTGAGTAACACTAAACATGACATCACAAGTAACCACACAGGCTCACCAGCTTAGCAGAAGTGGTTGCTTCAAAATTTTAAGGTTACGTGCGTTTGTTTATATTTCAAACTTGGTAATTCCAAAATCTTTAAAATTGAAGTGTATTTTACAATGAATTTAGAGAAAAATCATGTCACTGACCGGTGATGTCATTCAACTGGTCACTCCAAGTAACTGTGATGTCATTTCGAGTTACTTATTATAGGAGTGACTAGTAACCTCAAGGAAAAAGGCTGTGTGTGTTAGGCAGGGGTGATCATCTGTCCACAGTAGGTATACAAATTTTTTTAACAGGACTGAATAGGACTCCACAGGCACTAAAATACACTACAGGGCCAAGAATTTATTTGAGTCCTGTAGGATGGTGTACAAATTTTGTTCAGCTGTTCACCCCTCAGTTATGGCAGGGGTGGATCTAGGAACTTTATTTAGGGGGGGTAGATATCATAATGAATATTGCATAAAACTGTTTTGCATAGTGACCAGGATGTGTATTCTGTATGTAAAAACTTAATATAGCTTGAGATTTGGAGGGGGGGGGGAATTTCCCCTCCCGTAGATCCGCACCTTCTTATGGGTCATTGTCCATATAATTTTATTATTATTGATGTATTGCCTTTTCAGCATTTTCCATTTTTAGTTTTAGTAGATATTTTAGTCAGTAGTGCACCCAAGAATAGGTCTTGGGGGGACCCGAGACTCAGTTATGTCATATCTTCACCCATTTAATTTTTTTATTCATGAAATATATGGAGAATGTCTAAAAATCCTTAGGCTTCTGTCTTTTAGTTTAGTGTTTGAACATAATTCTAGCTATTGCTTTTACATTTTAGGTACACAAACATTATGGATTTGTATGGATCATTACATCACATTAAGTACACACTGCTTGGTTGCAGATGTTTTTTCATTTAGGTAAGTAATAGAGAAATATTGGTTAATAAGTCCTGTCTCTTTCCACATCCATACTAGGGCCTATTCTTAAAATACATATTGCCATTTAACATATAATTATATGTTTAAAAGTAATGATCAAAGGGGGAACAGGGTTTGGCCTTGTATTACACATAACTTTTTTTTAATGTATTTTGTTTCTTGAAAATTCTGTACAGAGGGGGGAAGTGGGTCAACTACATAATTTAAGAATAGGCCCAAAGTGTACTTAGGGCAGAGCTTCAAGAGCTAAGCTCCCCGTTAAAAATTTAAACACATATTTCAGACAGAGTCGACAGGAAGGCTTATTGGGGTGGGGGAGGCAACAGCCACCTTTCCTCAGAAACTTTTTGATCTTCTGCAATTTTTTGTAACTCTGTTTCCAAGAAAAGACAAAAAAGGAAAATTTGTACTCTAAATTTCTAAATAGCAATTGAAGATACAAGTTATTTTATTTTGTTTTTTTTTTTTTCTGAAAAATGGTTAGAGATAAAAATATTGCAGATCAAAAATTTTTTGAATAAAACAAGGAATTCATTGTACATTTTTAAATCTGCCAATAACTTACTGCAAAAAAGTTCTGGAGAAAAAGGAACCGCGAAAAAAATATCACCCTGTAGTTTTTCCTAATATTTGACATGCTTAATGATGTATGCCTTGTAACAAAACAACAACAACATGTTCCAGATTTGAGCTAAATATCTCAAAAACTGCACAAGTTATAAATAAAAAGCAAACAAAATACTAATATTTTAATAACCCATATCTCAAAAACTAAGCATGGTTATACAAAGTTTTTTTTCTTAAAATCACTCAAGATAATAATCCTCTGAAGTTTGGTGACATACTTTATTAACACCTGTATAAAATACCTACTATTATGAGTCCCCTGGCAGCTTTTTTTTTGCTTTTTAGTTATCCAATCAACAATGGGATAACATCATTATGTGGCCACCTTTATTATTAAAAAATGGATTGGAGAATGGATATTGTGAAGAATATATGAAAATTACATTACAACATTTGAGCAATTCCACATAAACCTAGAAATTAGAAAATTGAAGACTGTAAAAGTGTGTTCTTATTTTTTTTTAAATATTGGTTTTATTAAGGATTATTAGGTGATACATGTTTAACTATTTTTAAGTTTTCTAAAAATCCACAGTTTTTTGTAATATAAATACCTAGTTTATACATTTAAGAAAAAACATTATATTTGTTAAATATTTTTAGATTTTTCTAAAACAGTACTCATTTAAAAAAAAAAAAATATTACATTTTTTAAAAAACATAGTTTTTTATTTAAGTATTACATTTTCGCGGTCATGCAAATTTTTATGTATGCGGAAAAAGTTTGGATATCTTACAGGTTTACATGACTAAAATTAATATATTTTTGATATCCAAATTCTTTTTGCATACATGAAATTAGCCTGACCTCAAAAATAGCACCTTTACTAAGAAAAAAATCATTTAACCCTTTCAAGACGGAATTTTATTTCTTTCGTGAGGTTTATAATTTAATTTATGATTTCATATTTCGAAAGTAGAAGGGTTTTAGAGACGTTTGTAATTTTTTCACATAATTTTTCGAACGTTTTAGTGTGGGACATATCGTCCCATTAGTCCATTATGTTGGGACAATATATCCCACCAGTTCCGATTGTTTCTTTTGATTCAATTTTCTTTTGCTCATGCTGAAAAGAAAAAAACCAGTTCACGCCTACTGGGATATATAATCCCACCAAAGTGACCTGCTGGGACATAATGTCCCACGAAAAAAAAAACAACGGTATTGTCTTATCCGAAACGTTGAATATGTTGCTAACATTAGTCTTGCTACTATAGAGGTACTTACATGATTACACGCTAAATAGAGCGGGTAATTCACCAAAAAACACTCAAAAATTGCAAATAAATGCACTACATGCACACACTTTTACGAAAATATCGAGGTTCTGTCGTTTTATTTGTATACAAACACCGGCTAAATGGCCTTGGGCGTTGAAAAGACTGAACTGGCGTTTTTACAGGTTTATTTGGGATCACATTTCCCATTAGTCTAAATAAATTCTGCCTTGGGACGTATTGTCCCGTTAGTCTCGAAAGGGTTAAAAAGCCCGCCGAGCCCGCCCTCGCATTCTTAATTCTTCCAGTAGCCAAGGGTGGCGCTAGCGTAAGCTTGTTGCTAGGGTCACTGCATCCTGGAAGCCTGGCGTCTCCATGGGTAGCGACAAGCCCACGTGACCTGCCTCGGAATTTCCATGGGCGACTCGTCAACTTACCTCGGAATAGTTAGAGTACCTACACGCAAATTTCTATACAATATTGTAAATTAACCTCGGAATTTTTAGAGTACCTGCAATTTTTGTAGAAGTTTGTAAAGCGATCTCAGAATTTTTAGAGTACCTACCGTAAAATATTTTTAAAAAAATTAAAGACCATACTTATATTTTAAGTTTTTGACCAACTTTTTATTTTTATAATATAAATTAATACAAAAAATACTACAACAATTTAATGCATAGACTTTTACTATTAGATATAATAGTAGTTATAGTACTTAAATACAATCATAAAAAATATCATTTCTGTGGTGTTACCCTAAATTTTGCCTCTTTTGTAAATTTCTTATAGTTTCTAAAGTCATTTCTGTGGTTCTGCCGTGCTTCCAATCAGGTAGACTTTGTGCAAAAACATGGTTTTTTAAAAAATATTCCAAAACTTTTATTTTTGTATTTTACATCGATCAGTAAGTCTTTATTTGTTTTTAAAATAAAATACAGTGTCTTTAAATTATAACATTTAACGGCATTGTTAGAGAGATACATTACTTAAATATTAATATTATAACTTCAAAACTATCGAGACTTCGAGCCTTAAACCTGGACGATCACTCTAAAGTAGGAATGTTCAGGAAGCCAGAATAGTTTTTAATGGTACCTAGTCTAAATTCTACACTTTTGTTATTTTAATTTGATGTCCCATGTTAGTACCATGTACGTCTGGAGTACGTACATTTTACGTTTAATTGGATGTACCATGTACGAGTTTTTACGTACATAGTACGTACTTGTGCTGTCTGGGTAGAGAGTGTGAAACTAAACCGAACCAACCGAAACATATTTTCTATTATTCTAACCTTTCTCAATTGATAGCAAACCTGTGATTTGAAAAGAGTGTTTTGGTGGAAAAAGGTAAGAGAGTGTCTGTACCGGTTAGAATACGTTTGCGATCAATTGAGAAAGGTTAGGAAAACACCGATTGATCGCAAATTTTTGTTTCAAAGAAATTTCCATTCGAAAAAACCGTTTTTGACAATTTTCCGTTCGAGGAAAATGTTTTCGAACAAAGTTCCGCGACCCGTCGTGTTGCCAAAAAATACCTAGATATGGTACAAAAAATGTTTTAGACCTTCAATTTTTAGATTGTTGAATTTTTTTTACCGTTCGAGTCCGTGCAATAATGGCTAGAAAAGGTATTGCTTTCGAAGAAAAAAAATGTTTTTGAGATGACGCCGAAAATGTGTTTATTTGGGTGTATTTGATCTTCGCAATATCGTCGTGACGTCTGTGTGTGTGCGTGTATGTGTTTGTGTGTGTGCGTTAGGTGTGTGTGTGCCTCTGTGTCTATTGTAAAGCCTTTTTTTGCAATCGTTACAGTATAGCTACTTTCGATTTTGGACTTTTTGTTTTTCAATCTTTTGTATTTTCGACCTTTTGTACTTTCGACCGTTTCTATTTTCGATCTTTTGTACTTTCGCCCTTGTGTGTTTTTGACCTTTTGAAGTTTTGGCCTTTTGTTTTTCGACCTTTTGTACTTTCGACCTTTTGTATTTTCGGCCTTTTGTAGTTTCGACCTTATGTTTTTGACCTTTTGTACTTTCGACCTTTCGTGTCTTTGACATTTTGTTCTTTCGACGTTTTCTTCGCCGCCCGCTTTTGTTTGGACACCGTAATAAAATAATAGTAGGTATATGCTGTGTTTACTTTTAATTCCGCGGCAATATTTTTTAAGTCCGACCGGAAGAACGGCTATAATTTCTATGTGATTAAAAGGGACTTTAATGCCAATGTTTATATACTAAAAATAATAATAATCATAAAATAAATAAATATTAAACCACTTACTCCGGTACTCTAGTTTTAGCATGCCAACCCCCGGTATATAATAATACAGCGGGCAGTGATAGTTTTCATTTTTTTGGCGAGCTTTGGGCGCGTTGCTATGGTAGATATTAAACAAAAGGCAGTCAGACGCTAACAAACATAGAAAAAAATGTGCAAAAAATAATATTTATTTCATAAAAAACTAAGTAAGAACAAGTTTGAATTAAATTTCTTAAAGATTGAACAAACGAGGGACCAAAGAATAATTCCTACTTTGAGATGGACATTGAAAACGCCGCCAAAGAAAGCAGCTTTCAGAGTACCGAAAATGATGCAATAAAAAGAATGTCAAAAATTTCACCGAAAAGGTATTCCTGTTTTTTATCCTGGAGAAGTCTAGAAAGTTAAATGCTTCCTTTATATGAAGGCTATGCCAAAGGACACAATAATAATCGAAACCAACCAAGTCATCAGCAAAGTACAGTAACTTCTGCCAAGCTGGAAGCAACAGAATAACCGTTATCGTGTATTATGATAGCTTTTTGTTTTTTGTATATTAATAAAATAAAATGATCCAAAAAACCTATAATTTTTCCTTTATAGTTTTGAAGAAATGACTTTTAGTCACCTAAGTCCATGAAAAAAGGGATTAAACGTACACTTTTATGCCCTAGAATAAATCCAATAGTTTTCTATATTTTATAAAACATGTCAAATAATTTGGGTAAATATTGAAATCATAAAAAACATCGTTTTTATTCGACAATCTGAAAAGCATTATTTGAATGGTTTGTTTATTTGGACAGTCTAAATATATATACCGAGTGTGACGGACAGTTATTTACGTAACATTTGTAAACCATTTTATTTATTTAAATACAAAAAAAAGCTACGCTCGTGACAGTGTCAGATTCGTCATATAACCAAAAATATTTAGCTGTCGTGTCACTACCCAAAGACGACACTACGTCTCGTGATGCAGTGACCCTACTTGTTGCCGCTTTTGAACCATAGAATTAAGCACTCTTTTATTATTTTCTCTATGCGTACTACCGACCTGCGGTATGTTTACTGTGATATATACTCTATGGTTTGTTTTTGTATCCATCACCCCCGTGAAAATGACATACGGAATATAACAGCGCGAACAGCGCCTGCGATCTGGACAAGGGACTAAATTGGAACTAAACATAATGACGTTTGACAGTGTCATCCTGTTCTGTGGTTTGACTGCTGTTGTGGGAAAGAGAGAGAGCCCACCAGAACAGACAGAAAGAGAGACACGCGACACACCTGAATTTATTCTGTGGTGAATGTCATTTTTGTCGGGTGTTCCCCTCAATCTGATTTTTGATAAAAAAACTAAAATCAAATCATTGTGTACTAGATCGGCATCACCCCCGTGAAAATGTCATACGGAATATAACAGCGCGAACAGCGCCTGCGATCTGGACAAGGGACTAAATTGGAACTAAACATAATGACGTTTGACAGTGTCATCCTGTTCTGTGGTTTGACTGCTGTTGTGGGAAAGAGAGAGAGCCCACCAGAACAGACAGAAAGAGAGACACGCGACACACCTGAATTTATTCTGTGGTGAATGTCATTTTTGTCGGGTGTTCCCCTCAAACTGATTTTTGATAAAAAACTAAAATCAAATCATTGTGTACTAGATCCGCATATTTTGTGAGTCTAACAAGCAGTAGCAGTGTAAAAAAGAAGCAGCAGCAGTATAAAAAACAAGGAGCAGCATATAAAAAGCAGTCCATTCAACGACCCCATACCAGTGAGTTTTAAGGTGGATTTATTGTTCGTTAAAGTAAGGGGTAAGTTCATTTATTTAGGCTTACTTCATACTTTCCACTATGAACAATGGAAATTTCTATTTTAAGTAAGGCCGCCTTGTTTATGATAAAACCAAATAGGTTCTAACTTATAAGTCTAAGCTGTTACTACTTCTGAAGAGTTACAGTGATCTATCACTCAGCTACGACACAGTTTTATGCCAAAAACCCCCTTCGCTTAGTTTCTACCACCAAAAAACCAACTACTACCACCTTCCCCTACTTCTAACCCCAAAAAACAAACTACTACTACCTTCGCTGAGCTTCTACCCCTAAAAAACCAACTACTGCCATCTTCTCCTAGTCTCTGCCACCAAAAAACCAACTTCTACCAATGCTTATCTTCTACCACTAAAAAACCAACTACTACCTCCTTTGATTATGATTGTAGTATTTGGTTTTTTGGTGGTAGAAGCTAGGGGAACTTGGTAGTAGTTGGTTTTTTGCTGGTAGAAGCTAGGGGAAGGTGGAAGTAGTTACTTTATTGCTGGTAGAAGGTAGCAAAAGTTGGTAGTAGTTTGTTTTTTGGTGGTAGAGGGTAATCCAAGGGGATAG
This sequence comes from Aspidapion aeneum, assembly GCA_963576565.1. Classification (NCBI taxonomy): domain Eukaryota; kingdom Metazoa; phylum Arthropoda; class Insecta; order Coleoptera; family Brentidae; genus Aspidapion; species Aspidapion aeneum. The sequence goes on from OY755042.1 coordinate 56,603,217, forward strand.
TAGTTGGTTTTTAGTGTAAACCTGATCTGTACCTAAGTGATAGATAGATAGGTAACTGTTTGGGAGTGGTAGCAGCTGTAATTTATTAGTTAGGGTTGTTTTAACCTCAAACAATACACTCCAATATCAAAAAGTATAAAAAGGTTATTAAAATTTTGATCTGTAAAATATAGGTAGGGGGGGGTGGTACCCCATGAAGCCATATTTTATGTTTGAAATCATGAAATATGTGGAAAATATTAGAAAAAACTTAGCTTTTGGGGGGGCTGCCTCTGACATATATGCCACTGTGTAGACCCATGTTTGTAGGATAATACATTTTTTGTTGCATCTTACTGCTTACTTTATGGCTTTGTTTGTTATTGTTAATTAATAATAATTAATGCTTTAAAATTCCTGCCTCCCTGTTTAATAAGTTTGACTTAAGCCCTGTTCTGACTGCATCAAACCCATGTCACTATATCCAATGATGGCACTTGGAATGAGATGGCTGCATGCATTTTAGAGAAACTTTCATAGTGACAAACCAGCTTTACAGCCCCAACTATAAACTCAACTTTACTGTATCAATTTGATCATGGCACATACCTGTTTTTTTCTGGGGAGAAAGAGATGTGTCAATATGGAACTGAAACAGTATCCTTGAGTTTTATAAATAGCATTTTTTATTGCCTAATACCCTGTTCGGACTGTGCAACTTTTCCATGCATGCAACTTTTGTGTCCTCTCTCTCACTCAGATGATGTTACTTAAAGAGAGACAGAACAAACAAGTTGCATGCTTTGTTTGGAAATGAATGAAAATTTGTTTTATTTTTAAGTAAAACAAACACTGTTTTTTAATTTTGCCAAGGCAGCTTTGTGTTCCCCTCAGATAGTACTAACCAAGTGATAACAGCTAACCTGTAATTTGTACTGTTTTGCCAATAATGCCATGTAAATCTTGGGCTAATGTCAAGAAATCTGTAATGCAATAAGCCATGGGCGCAGCCAGGGGGGGGGGGGCCCAAACCTAAGATTTTTTTTATATATTTTCCACATATTTCATGAATAAACACAAAAAATAGCATGAAATACGACATCATGAAGCCTCGCCCCCCCCCCCCCCCCCAAGACATATTCCTGGGTGCGCCACTGCATAAGCTGTAAAATAATATTTTATTCTGCATAATTACCGGACAATGTAATCTCAAAGCTAAATTTGTATTCAGGGTAGTAATGCTATGTTTTTTGAACAGGTGTCAATTGGAGCTTCAGCAGTCATGTTTTTTAAGGTGGTTTATAAAGTTTCACTTAGTTTTATTTTAATAAATCTAAATTTTTTAACAATCTTAGTGGAAAGTTTGGTTTGGTGAAGTCAAAAAATAATAATAATTTCTTATGGTAGTGATAGTAGTAATTATTTATTTTTCGCAATTTTCACTGTAAAATCTTTTAAAATAAAAATTTTACAAAGTTTTTTTTTGTTTTATTTATTTTTATTTAATTATTTTAGACAGGTTTTCTTTCTAACATAAAAATTTTTGTTGGTCCCCCAAAAGAGGATTCTGCTCACAAACAATATTTTATAGCTTGTGAAAAAAGAAAACAACTAAATAATTTTTTTTACATGTCAATTTTAATGTCAAAAAATGTTTTTTTTTCACTTGTTGACACAAAAAATATATATTTTTTAAACTTTTGAATATGGTGGGGGGTGTGACTGTTCTATTTGAAAAAGGTAGTTGTTATTTTGTCTGCAAATTCTATTACATGTCAAAACTTCAGAAATCTTTAAACTAGAACAGGTCATTATTCACATAACTTATATTATCATGGCATTTTTCTAAGTAAGGCCTGGTTTACCCAAAAACTTAATGCATAATGAACAAACTCATTGCTTAATTTTAATATCTCTGTTTCCATCTCCTTAGTATTGTAGACATAAAGTATAAACACTAAATCTTTCCATTGTGCATTATGTTATGGGTAAATTAGGCATAAAATAGAAAGTTCACATTACTTTGTTAAGTAATCTTATCTACAGTTTGACTAATGGTATCCGACCCTCGGAACCGAAATCAAAAAATATATTTTTACACAAAACATAAAGCCCAATTGTGTAAAATTCTAAACTATACAATATCAGGACATCCACAAAATCATATAAATTCATAAAATTTGACTTGTGTATTGTGTAAAAACATATTCTTTGATTTCTGTGCTGAGGATCAGTTACAATAAGTGAAACTGTATATACAAGTGTCCCATAAGTCAAACTGTATATACAAGTGTACACTCAAACTGTATATACAATGTCCCATGATTTCAAGACAAAAAGTTTATATAAACAAAGGTCTACAAACACTTAGTAGTAGAGATACAGGGTGTTTAAATTTACTTTTTTTATATAGCTTTTACAGTTTTTGTGATATTTAGCTCAAATTTGGCTCGTATATTTACTTATAGGCACTACAAGTTAAGGCATGTCAAATAGGTTTTAATTAATTTGTTTATTTTGATATACTCGCCATACCATACTGGGGCATTTTTTATTTTATGATAGCAGCCTTTGGTGCAACAGCGATTTTCTCTAAAATGGTTAAAGATGCAAAAAAATTTCAGAAAAACAAAAAAGTTTGCAAATGAAACAAAGATTTTATTTCTTGTTTTAAAATCCCTACTTCTCCCTACCAGTGGCTTAAAACAAAAAAATTCTGGGGGATAAGGCGACATGACCCCTGAAAAAGGGTCACTCTGTACATGTTTACTATTATTTGGCATGTCTAAAAGTGTAGTGCCTATTGCTTAATATGCCAAATTTGAACTAAATATCTCGAAAAGTACAAGAGCTATAAAAAACTAAATAAAAGAAACTTTAAAACAAGGCGTTTAAGGTTATATAAAAATTTTGGCTTGAAACCACTTAAGGAATTCAACACTAAAATTATGTTATTGAATTATGAAACACCCTGTATAATGTGTATTTTATAAAAACTTATTTCAATATGTAAATAAACAGTGGCAGAACTACAATGCAGCAAGGCACAGGGTTGCTGAGAGGCGTATGCTCCATAGAGAGCCCGAAGGGCTGGAGTGATCACACACACACAGTGATAAGTAAAAAATGATTTCAGCGAAATTAAAAAGGTTTAGTTGGTGGGAGCATCTCTGCCCTACAGAAGGTCTTGCTGTATGGTGGTTCTATCACTGCTTGTCTTGCAATTCATTGCAGGGAGAAAGGCTGATCAATAGCAAAAATTGTGTACAGTTCTTTACATAATCCATATTTTTGTTGGTCCTGTAAGTCCTTCTTGGTCTTATTTAGGTATAAAGTGATAAAAAAAAACAAAAATGACTAACAAATAATACCGAACCAAAGGTCCTGCCAGGACCTAATTTTTACTGATTTTTATTAGTCCGAAGCGCATTGATCAGCCCCTCGGCGCAGGATCTGTCCTGGGAAGGGTTTTAGTTGAGCGAACTGTCTATCCGGAAAAGTGTTTAAGTTCAATAAACTGTGTCTATCACGGAAAGTGTTTTAGTTTACTATCTGCTCAACACTGAAATAACAATATCACAGTTCATATAAATGTATCTTTAGCAGTAAAAAAGCTGGTAAGTACTATAATATGTTTATTAATTAATTTTTAAATATTAATATAATACTGTTCATTGAATATCAGCTGATGATGGTACAAAAAGTTTGTTTTTGTTTAAAATGTATTTTTTCAGAACCATTTCATATAAAGTTTTGGTATTTTCCATAAATTTTGTAAAAAAATTATTGTCCACAAAGTTTTACTGTTTGACGATATTTTTGTGCAAATTTAATGGAAAAAGTATGCCATGATTTAAATGGGATGGTTCTGAAAAAATACATTTTAACAAAAACAAACGTTTTTCCCATCAACAGCTGATTTTCACTGACCAGCAGATTTATTTTAACAAATATCAGCTGGTGTTCTGTGATATCAGCTGATTTATTTTGACAAAAATCAGCTGTGTCCCGACATGTTTGATCTAGACAGAGAGCTATAGTCTTCTCTCTTTCTGGACCGTGTTAACACGGATCACCTCAAAAGGTGATCCGTGGTGTTAAAGATTCTCGTGTTACCAACGGTTTAACACGTAGTTTGCATTTCTTCCCTTTGGTGTTCTGTGGTATCCATCCAGCCATTTTCAAACAAATACACAAAAGTGAGTATTTTGATTAGCTTTTAGACTTAAGAACAACACTCAAAATGAGCACCATTATATTACAGTTCGGTCAATGCGGTAATCAAATCGGCAGATCTTTGTATAACGTTTTAGAGGAAGATATTAAATTGCATAAATCTGAGCCCCTAATGCTTAACAAATGGTTTAATATCAACAAGAAAAATGAATGGGAACCGCGAACCATTCTCGTCGATACAGAAAGCAAAGTTATTAACACCACTAAATCTTTACAAACTAGTTTTAAATACAAAAACATTGTTGCAAGGTCTCTTGGTGGTTCAGCTAACAATTGGGCTTTTGGTTATTTTACTAATGGCAAACAGATGGTCTCTGATGTTTTAAACTGTGTGCAAAGTGAACTTGAAAAAAGTGATTTTCTTACTTCATTTTTATGTGCCTATTCCTTGTCTGGTGGAACAGGATCTGGGGTTGGGAGTTGTATACTTGAGATGCTTCACAATGACTACCCCAAAAAAACTATTTCATGCTGTGCTGTTTTACCATGTTTAAAGGCTGAGATATCTATACAGTCCTACAACACAATATTAAATCTCTCTCATTTGTACTCAGTTAGTGATAATACAATGTTGTTTGAAAATGAGAAACTATTGTATTTGTGTAATTTAGACAATAAGGATGTGTGTTTTCAGAACATAAATAAAATAATTTGTAATCAAATTGCTTCAGTACATCAACCAATAAACAATGTAGATAATTTTAACATTCTAAACAATTTAACAGCTCACCCAAATTTTAAGTTTTTAACTGTGAAGTCTGAACCACAACAAAAAGCATCCAATTTGAAGCATGATACTTCACAATCATGGCTAGCTCTAACTAGGAGTATAATCAAAGAATCAAGATTTGATTTAGCTTTAAAGAATGCAAAAAAATCTTATTTTAAGCCAAAAATTGTGTCAAATGGTTTGATCACCCGGGGTGTAGATATCCTGCCTGAGAATAGTTTAAAAGGGTTTAAAGATATCAAGGATTATGTAAAGTGGGTTCCAAAAGAAGAACAATTCAAATCTTATCACCAAAATTTAAAATTTTTGGATAATGACAAATATATGACTTTAATATCAAACAGCAGCAACATATGTGTTCCACTAGAGTTGATTGTAGTTGATGCTTGGAACTTGTTCACCCATGGAGCCTACCTTCATCATTATGCCAAGTTTGGAATGGATGAGGATGAGTTTTTAAAGTCATTTCAAGTTATGGAAAATATTTTAGAGAGTTATAAGAATATTTGATGTTATTTCTATGTTTCTTTTATTTGTGTGTGTATTCTTGTGATTTATAGACCTACTTGTTCTCATACCTATGTTACAATATACGTTTTATTAAGTTAAATTTTCTGTAATAATTTTACATATCTTTTTTTTATATTTTGTGCTCAATTTGAACTAAAATAAAGTAGGACCTACTGTAATTTAACAATATATATATTTCCAAATTAATCTGTATAAACTAAGCCTGACATCTAATACCCTCTCACCTAAAATATTTTAGATTATTACTCTAGATTTGTTTTTTTAAATATTTGAAAATAAAGTTTTTTTTTTCTGCACAAGCAACTAACAGTACTAATACTACTTATTATTTCTTTTTTAAAATTAATAGTATATGCAAGTATATGCAGCTACACCCCCATTAAAGATATAAAAATACATTGATTTGGGAATTTTGTACCTTCTACCTTTTTTTCAATTTGATTTTTGAGTTAAAAAAAAGAGATTTAACGGGACTTAAGAAAAACTAAGTTTCCTATCCCTCTTGTTTCCTATCCCTCTCCTATAGGGGGGTGTAAATTCTATTGGAAGCTACACCCTCCCTTTTAAAATTGAGAAAAAGGTAGAAAAATTAGGTAAGGTACAAAATGTTTTATTTAGGGACAAAATTATTTCATAATTAGTACAAAATTCCCACATCAATTTTTATTTAAATATCTAGATAGGGGGTTTAGCAGCCGGCATCTTCCATTTCAAGAATTTAAAGTAAGTTTTTGAAACAATCCTCAGACACATCGATTTTGTTTGCAAGAAGGGCACTTTTTTATATTCTTGAGTTATTTCTATCTATCAACCCCTTGATGGGCTAGCTTTGAGTCTGTGAGCTTAGATAGAGAAAGTGAGTCAAGTGATACATCGCCATTACAGCATTAATTGCGAGGTTAATTGTTAATATAATTTAAAAAATCTGTCAATTACTTTTCAAGATATTTGCATTAAAAAATATAAAATCATGATTTTAAATGCAAATAATTTGAAAAGAAATTAATACAGAATTAAAAAGTTGTTCCCGATTTCAATTTTTGGAGGATTTTACTCCTGAAATTAAAATAGGGACCATAATATACCGGGTTGGCCAAAACAACCAGACAAAATGTTTTTTGTTATAAATTTCAAACTATACAACCGATTTTAGTAGAACGAACTGGATTTGCCAGAGACTTGTGAAAGATTTAAAGCCAAATTATTTTTTTGTCAGTTATTTCAAAATCCAACATCATGACAATTAAACTCAATCCATTAAAGAGAATTTTTTTATATATTTTTTTAACTCATAAAATGGCATATATATAAAAGTAGCAGAACAACTTTGGAAATTAAAAAAAAATTATATGCTCATAATTAGTAAAAATTTCAATAAAAAAAACACCAAACTCCTAAATTTACTTGTAAGTACGAGTCACAGTTGAGTACAAAATTAATAGGTATATAGTTTTGATGCCGAAAGCGCATTACGAAATTATACAGTTTTGTATTTTCATGAATCAGGTTATTGGGTAGTTTTGTACCCAACTGCGACTAGTAGTTATAAGTAAATTTAGCCATTGGGTTTTTTTTGTTTAAATTTTTTTTTATTTCCAACTTTTAATTCTTATTTGGCCTTATAAAAAGCACTATGCATTTACAATAATTGTAATGAATTATTCATATAGATTTACCCAAAAAGTAAGTGTTGATTTTCTAAGGACGCGAACAGTGTTACCTGCCATTGAGTGATGGTGGGGGTGGAAAGAGGGAGGAGGGACTAGTAAAATGGTGTCGAAAAAAAGTCTAGTTTTAAACAAAGTCTGTCAGAAAAAATAAACCTATCAGTACCATTGCAAACGCTAGAACAAATCGATAAAGAAGTTGATTATTTTGTTACAAATATTCAACAAGCAGCTTGGGAAAACAGTCCAAAACCAAAGAGAATTTTTAAGGGAAAAAACTATCCAAAGGAAATTAGAGACCTTATATTGGAAAAAAGGAAACTAAGAAGAAAGTGGCAACAAAGCCGTGATCCTCGGGACAAAACAAATCTCAACAACATGACGCAGCGCATTAGGCGAGAAATTCTAGTAATAAAAAATGAATCTATTAACCATTTTCTTAATGAACTTACAGATGATAAAAATACCGACTATTCCCTTTGGAAAGCAACCAAAGATTTTAAAAGACCAATTATCCAAATTCCACCCATACGAAAATCTAACAACCAGTGGGCAAGGAGTAATGAAGAAAAAGCAGATATTTTTGCAAGTCATTTAGAAAAAACATTTCAGCCCCATGAAGCACCAGATGAACACTTTCATTTAAATGAACCCCATCAAATCGAGGACCATATTAAGCTTACATCACCAAAAGAAATATTAACAGAAATCAAAAATATTAATTCGAAAAAAGCCCCAGGGTATGATCTTATTAACGGGGTAGTCATAAAACAACTCCCCAGAAAAGCTATCGTAAAACTATGCAACCTAATTAATGCGTCTTTTAGGCTTAGGTATGTACCTAAACTGTGGAAAGTTGCAGAAGTTATCATGATTCCAAAACCGGGAAAACCACTCCATGACGTGTCATCTTACAGGCCAATATGCTGCCCATTATATCCAAGCTCTATGAAAAATTATTGCTTAAAAGAATAAAACCCATCATAGAAAGACAAGAAATTATTCCATCTCATCAATTTGGTTTTCGAGACAAGCATTCCACGATAGATCAAGTACACAGAATTACTAATATAATAGAAAAAGCACTAGAAGAGGGAAAAGTTTGTTCTGCAGTTTTTCTAGATGTAGCACAAGCATTTGACAAAGTGTGGCATGAAGGCCTTAATTTTAAACTAAAAAGGTTTCTGCCAAAACAATATTCGGATATTTTGGAATCATACATATCTGATAGACATTTTAGAGTAAAACAGGAAGACTCATACTCAAATTTAAGAGAAATTCAAGCAGGCGTGCCCCAGGGTAGCGTACTAGGCCCTTATCTATACTTATTATTCACTTGTGATATCCCAAAGCCAGAAAATTGTCACTTAGCAACATTTGCCGATGATACTGGTTTATTGACGGTAGAAAAATCTATTGAAAAATGCATAGAAAAACTTCAGGATGCAGTCACCCAAATTCACAGTTGGACCACAAAGTGGCGAATAAAATTAAATGAAACCAAATCAATTCTTGTTGATTTTACAAACAAAAATATAAATCACATACAAATAACAATTAACAACATTCCAGTACCATATTCGAATCAGGCAAAATATCTAGGTATGACACTTGATGCCAAATTGCGCGGGAAAGCACATGTTAAGAAAAAAAAAAGAAGAACTTGAGATAAGGTATAGAAAAATGAACTGGCTAATTGGAAGGAAGTCCAATTTAACAATTCATAATAAGTTACTGCTATATAGACAAATACTGAAACCAGTATGGACATATGGTATTCAACTATGGGGTTGTGCTAAAGAGAGTAACATTCTAGTTGTACAGAGATTTCAAAATAAAGTATTAAGAAACATTGTGAATGCACCTTGGTACGTTCGAAATAGTGACCTTCATCGAGATCTAAAAATCGAAACTGTAGAGACTATAAAAAAGTACGCAAAAAGCCATGAAGATAGACTCCATCGGCATGTGAATGTGGAAGCAATTCAGCTTCTAGACAATACTATGCTAGTTCGACGACTAAAAAGAGTGAAGCCGTTTGAGCTAGTAAACTAAGTGAATTACACATAAAACAAAATAATGCTATAAACACAACACAATTGTGAGTTACAGACTAAACAAAGCGGGGAGAACTGTTGAGTGAACCCTAAGTTTAAATCTGACTTTTCTAGTAAATTAAGTTAAAACAAAATTGCTAATTAGTCTTACTGACTAGATTGTAATAAAAAAAACACAGTGTGTTTGACAAATAAAAAAAATAAAAAAAAAGTCTTAAAGCGTGTGCAGAAAGAATTTTTGAAATCGCTCTATATTTGTGAAAGGTATAGCTACAACTATTACTAATAAGGAGGGAGGGGGAAACTAGTAAAATGATGTTAGAAAAAAGTCTTCAAACGTGTGTAGAAAGAACTTTTGAAATCGCTTTATATTTGTGAAAGTTATAGCTATAAGGATGGGGGGGGGCTAGTAACATGGTGTTGGAAAATAAATCTGAAAGTGTATGCAGAAAGAATTTTTGAAATAGCTTTATATTTGATAAAATTATGCGAGTATGGTTTTTGAATAGGGTGGAGGGAATGACAGGAGGGCAGATGGGTGGGAGCAGGGAGGACAACAAAGTAACTACTACTACTATGTCGGTTTAGAACGTTTTTCTACGTTGTCCGACGCCTATTCTCCACCTCCTTCGATCCTGACAGTCATCTTCCGTCAGGTTTTTTTGACTCATTGATCTTTGGATTGACTGTTACCATTCTAGTTTAGGACGCCCTCTTTTTTTGCGCCCTATTGGTTACCATTCTAGGACCTGATTTGGTAATCTTTTGTCGCTTATCCGTTGTACATGGCCATACCATATCAGTTGCCTTTTAGTGATGTCATCCGTTATGCGTCCCTCGATTCCCATTCTTTCTTTTATGATCTCATTTCTTATATGATCTATTCTAGATATTCTCATTGATCTTCTTATTGCATCCATTTCGACACTTTCCATTTTTGCTTTATATTTTTCTGTTACACGACAAGTCTATTCCATACAACAGCTTGCTTTTCACCATTGTTTCATATATGTTAGATTTTACATTCTTTTTTATCTCTCTGCTCGATAAAATACTGTTAAGACAACCAATAACCTTTTTTGCTTTTACCATTCTTCTTTCCAGTTCTTTACAGTCTGTTCCTGTCTTATCAAATGTGACACCCAAGTATACATACTCATTGCATGAAGATATTGTTTGTCCCTTTTCTAGTTCTCTCTCTCACTTGATTCGTTTCCAATACATAAGTACTGGGTCTTGTCCACATTCACTGTTAACCTCCACTTTTGGTATTCTTCCGTTAACTTTCTCATCATATACTCCATGTCTTCTTTATCATTAGCTACAATTACTTGGTCGTTAGCAAACTGTAGTGTGTATATGGTAAATCGGTCGTTAAGTTGTATTCCCATGCCGTGTAATTTGCGTTTCCAGTTTTTTAGAGGTACTGCGATATATATTTTAAAAAGAGTTGGAGAGATTCAACATCCCAGTCTTAAGCCTTTCGTTACCAGGAATTCTTTTGAAAGTCGATTTCCAATTTTAATTTTAGATTTTGACCCTTTGTATAGTCCTTTTATCGCTTTTATGTATGTATGATTGATATTAGTCTGCTCTAACACTGTCCATAATTTTTCTACTGAAACGGTATCATATGCTTTTTGTAGGTCCACAAAGGTAACATAAGTAACTACAGCAACTTATAGGCCTTATTGCAATGGGTAATGAAAGGAATTTCATTAAATTCGCCTGAAATTTAGATAATTTGTATGCCGTAAAGCCTACATTATGTTACAAAATGGCGTCTGAAGACCGCCATGTTGATATCTGTTTAAAAAAATATAGCGTCTAGCACCTTTGGGATCAGTAGCAATTCAACGACACCTTTTTTGTCAAAATCGGTTCAGCGGTTTAGCCGTGCTGCAGTTGGGTAGAAACAAAAAATTTGCCGTGTCCGTTTTTTTTAAATGGTGTTCTTCTAACTTGGATTTATCTAAAAAACTTTTAGTGCACAATTTGCCGTTAATTATATTAATATAAATATCTATAATCCGAACGCGTTCATACATTTCTTCACTCTACAAATACATTTTTACAGAATTTGTGGTAAAAATGTATTTGTAGGCACAAAAAATGGTTTAATCTTAGAGTAATAAAATATAAAGAGAACCTATCAGCCGGGGCCTCATGTAAAATATTGTTTTTGTATCCCCTCTGGTTGTCAAGATATTTGCATTGAAAGTTGCATCTTAAAAATTATCTGCCTAGATATTTCAATCTTATGAGTGGGCAATGCTTTAAAACAATATTGTTTTTCCCGTGTAGTAGGCACTGAAGTAAAACATGTGCCAGGAATTTTTAGAGTGACATGTCCTTAAGACTAGGGTAGCATTTTCACTGTCATTGTTGCATTGTTTTCGTAAGGAACATTTTATTTTTATATAGTTTTTGTTGGACTAAAACTTTAGTTTGTGAAAATTTGTACATGTTCATCGGCGCTCCCAGGGGGGGGGGGGGGCTCAGGGCCCGGGCCCCCCAAGCCTTGAAATTTTGTACATATTTTCCACATATTTCATAAAAAAACCAAAAAATAGCTTAAAAGTCGACATCATGAGGCTTCGGCCCCCCCCCCCCCCAAGAGGCCTCGGCCCCCCCCAAGACATATTTCTGGGTGCGCCACTGCATGTTAGTTTTATTATTTTCTAATTAACTGAATTCTCTACTTTATGACGCAGTATTAAAATTTTGTCGAATTTTGTCGTAAACTTGTACTTAATTATTTTGTTAGCCTGCAACTCTAAAAATAGAAAACATATTGTTTGCGTTTAAGGACATTTCTTTTGATACCTTCACAATTGTGCCCTTTGGGGCTTTTCTAACCTAAATTGGTTAATCTTCGTTGCTTTTTCTATATCACGATGGGTCGGTGTACCTGTTTATCTACAGGGTGTCCAGATAAAAGTAACTACATAGGGCTTTGTGCGAATTTCAGAAACGGTAACACTTACGATATCGGTTAAAAAGCAAGAAAGTGGCGCCAATCCGATGCTGCGCCGAAGTTAAAAATATATACAGGGAGTTTCAAAATAATGCCCATAAAATTGTGTGTTATTTGAAAAATTAAAATATTATCGCCATCTTTCAAACAAATTGAATAAAACTATATAAATATGACTAGGCCAATCAAATGACGTTAGCGATATTTTTTAGGACTTTAAATTTTTCAAAAAGTCACAATTTTTAGATTTTTCTCAATATTTTGAACACGCATATGATTTTTTTTCTTTGATACCTCAACTAATTGGACTCGGAATAGCGCCACTTTTGTTACCAAAATTGGTATGTCTTACCGTCTAGTATCTGAGACACCCTGTATCTATTTGTATGGGTCCATTCTTAAGGTACGTAACACTCAAGGAGGGTTGGGGGGGTTATTAAACTTGCGTTACCCTCTCATAATTATTTAAAGTATTTTTCTTAAAAATGCATTACGGAGGGGGAAGTAGGGTTAACGTTATTTAAGAATATGCCCTATGCATGTCTGTACGATGGGTTTTTGAAACTCTCGAAAAGTCGACCTTCATCGAATTTTTCTAAACAGTTACGTTTGACTCTGTAACAAGTTTAAACAAGCTTAATAAAAATGCATTTGTCCCAACGAAAGGTTTTTGAGGTTAAAAAAGTCCAAAAAATTAAGTTTTAAACGGAGAGTTATTAATATGCGGTTTTATAAATATGAGAATATATTTTTCTTGTCTTTTTTGTGTCAGATTGAGAAATTATTTAATCACAGTTTAGTTGGTAAGATAATAATAAAAATATTTTTTATACACTGCAAAAATTCTATTATATTATATTTCTACCCATAGGTATATATGTATTATGTGTATTTTTATTTTTTGTCGAGTACTGCGTGGGAACTTAATTCTGTATGAGGAACTTATCCTGTGTGGTTGTGTTTCCAGTGTATAGTTATATATTTTTGTTGCAAACAATGCGCGAAATTGCAAGACAAGAATTTTTACAAGTCTGGTTGTATAGCCCTAAAACAAATAAGGAAACACAGCTTTTTAATTTTCTCACATTAAACACCTTTGAAGATGATGCCACCCGATGAATATTTCCCATTATAATTTTAGGGGTTAGTTTTACTTCGAGTAAGGGATGAGACCTTTAAAATGTTTAATGCGTTTAAGAAATGTCTGTCTTTCATATAGTGACGGATGAGACCTGATTCTTTTTCTTGATCGTACTTTACCGCCTAAAACGCCTGTATTTCAATTTTTCTGAAACACCCTGTACATTGCATTTTAATTTTCATTAAAAACATACAGTATAGGTACAAATCTTAAAATTGTTAAAATCCGAATCACCTTATATAAGAGGTAGGCAATATTGCAAACACTAAATGTTTTTAAAGATTTTATGTTGTTTTAAAGCAAAAAAAATCAAACATTAAAGGGTATTAATGTTGCTTAAGTGTTGTCCACCTAGATCTTCAAAACGTTCCACTGTGCGTCGTGCGGCGAATTTTCTTGTAAAAACCAAACTGGGCTGAATAATAATATTTTCACAAACATAGCACTTCTTGTTTATTTCTTTATGTAAAAATAAAATCCAACAAACAGTAAAAACAGCAACAATTCAAAACAGCGACCCCGTTCATAAATGGAAAAATCGGTCATTTTGGATCCGTCATTTTGATTTTCTCTAGTTTAAGTTAGAAATAATAATCAGCGACCTTAAAGATCGCAAAGTTCCGAGTTTGATGCAAATCGGTTTATAAATGGAAGTCCGCCATTTTGATTTTTTTAAAAGTTTAAGTTAGAAATCATAATCAGCGACCTGAAGCATCCCAAAGTTCCGAATTTGATGCATATTGGTTCATAAATGGGAAAGCCCGCCATTTTGAATCCGCCATTTTGATTTTTTAAAGTTTAAGCACGGATCACCTAACAAACAGATAGGGAATTCAGGTGGTGGGGGGTGCTACGCGCATCTTTCACGCAGCCTGCCATGTTGGGGTCAACCACTCCAGAGGCGCATTCTGTATTTCAATATTTTTTAAACTTTTAGTACGTGTTGAGCATTAGTGGTGTGTAGATGTGATTTTTGTATTTGATATATGTTATTTTTGATTTTAAACAATGGGAACGGTTTGTGCCTTAAGAGACTGTAAATCCACGCGACGGTATACTCTTAATCGAAGTAATTTTCGATTTCCGCAGAATCCTATAAGGCAAACTTATACATTATTTTATCTTTCGATTTTTTAAAAACTTTTGCCATATCCTATACAAGGTGTTCAATAATTAAATGTCCTATGAGATGAATCTGTAAATGATTTAAGTACAAAGAGTTCTTAAGGACATATAGATCTGCAACCCCTTTGATTTTGTTTTTTTATTTTTTTTATACTTTTACAGGATTTGTTATATTTATCTCGAATTTAAAAATGCGCCGCCATTAGATCCTAAAAAACAAGATATAAACTATGCTTTGTTTAGAAAGTTTTTGGTGTTTTGTATGAAAAGCTCAGTTTGTAGAAAAGGGAAATTTGTAGCTTGGTATTTTGATCCTTAAATTAAGCAGAGGTTCACAAATTAAAAGGGTAGGGGACAATTCGCCGCAGCCGATTAACTGCGGCCGATTCGCCGCAGCTGGCTGATTGGCCGTGGCTCGTTTTGCCGCGGGGACATTTTGCCGCCAATCGAATTGCCGCGGGGACAATTTGCCGCAGGGACAATTCGCCGCGAAATTTTTGTTTCATGATATTGTTTTATTTACCTTGACTTCATATAATATTTTTTTATAAAAATAATTCAAACTTTCCAACTATTTATTTGGGGGTAACTATACAATCCAGCATTTTTTAATTAGAAAAAATAAATAAAATGACGAATGTAAAATGGCGGTTTTTGCCATTTATGAACCGATATGCATCAAACTAGAAACTTTAGGATCTTTTAGGGCGCTGATTATTATTTTTAACTTAAACTAAAAAAAATCTAAATGGGAACCGACCTGAAACACCCAAATTTCTGAGTTTGATGCATATCTGTTCCGCCATGTATTGCCATTTTGATTTTTTAAAATTTAAGTTGAAAATAATGATCAGCGACCTTAAAAATCTTATCAGTCCGAGTTAGATACAAATCCGTCCATAAACGGTAAAATCCGCCATTTTGTATCCGCCATTTTATTTATTTTCCTAATAAAAAAAATGTTGGAAAGGTTCAAAAAAAGTTATAATCAAACAAATATATATGAAGTCAAGATAAATACAACTGTTTAAACAATTCCCAATGGTAACATCATAAAACAAAAAAATCTCACGGTGAATTGTCCCCGCGGCGAATGGGACCACAGCGAATTGGCCGCGGCGAATTGTCTCCTATCCATCTAAAGCGCCCTTAATAAAAAAATGTATTATAGCACTAAATTTATTAACATTTTTAAAACAGATTTTTGAGTAATACGTTTCAATATTTTTAGATATTTTGGAATAATTTTGAAACTTAATTATTACCGTTATGGTAATGCATAATTCCACAAAATTTTAATAGTCTGTTATAATTTTTAAGAAACAAACAAAAAATCGAAAAAAAATGCTAAGTTTAACACCCTGTAAAAACAAAGAGGTCTAAATGTAATGCGAAAAAAATCTTTGTTTTGACCATTTCCACAACCCCTTAAAGTTTCATGCTTCATTTAAATTAAACCCTGTATAATACACTATTATATAACAATTGGTCAAGAGTTTTTGACACAAATTTGTTATAATTTTTTATTATGCTACTATTTACACTTTTAAGAATACATATAAAACAACAATTTTTTTTTAAATATTGGATTTTACTAAGTTTTAAAATATTAATTTACCGTGAAGCAATTTTGTGCTAATTGTAAAGATTATTTGGTCACCCTGTATCTCCTTAAACTTTCAATTTTTAAAAAAAACTAATAAATAATATCTGATTTCAGTAAATTAAGAAATTACTCTACAATGTCAAACTTCTTATATTTAAAATTCACAATTTTACTCCTCTTGAGAAACTTAATAAATGTTATCCCAATACAACAAAAAAAGCAATCAATTTTTTCTTTTTGTGTTTGGCTGTATGCTGGAAACGACAACATGCTAACGTATTCTGAACCAAGAAGAAGACCTCTTTTTGTGCTTCCCATATCTCTCATTCAATAGAACACATTATTTCCATAGTCCCCTACAGCGGACAAGATATAATATTTTTACGCGGCCGAGACTCTAAAATTCATTTTAGCTCCCATTTTTAGCAAAACAAAACTATTTTAATGTTTTTATTGTTTCTGGCAGTAAAAAATATTTTTTCGCATCAACAATCTGAAGCATTAATATTTTATGATAAATTTATTTTAGTCCGGCTCTGAGTTTGATTCCCAATGCGCAGCCATCGTTGAATTCTCCGAATCTGTTTGTTAGGTGATCCGTGGTTTAAGTTAGAAGTCACAATCAGCGACCTAAAACACCCTAAAGTTCCGAATTTCATGCATATTGGTTCATAAATGGGAAAATCCGCCATTTTGGAACCGCCATTTTGATTTTTTTAAAGTTTAAGTTAGAAGTCACAATCAGCGACCTAAAACACCCTAGTTCCGAATTTCATGCATATTGGTTCATAAATGGGAAAGCCGCCATTTTTGATCCGCCATTTTATTTATTTTTAAAAAAATATATTTTAATTGAATACTAACCACCAAATACCTAGTTGGAAAAGTTTGAAAAAAGTTATAATCAGACAAATAAAAAATATATTATATGAAGTCAAGCTAAATAAAAAATGATAATATCATAAAACAAAAAATCTCGCGGCGAATTGTCCCCGCGGCGAATCGGCCGGCGGCGAATTGTCCCAGCGGCGAATCGGCCGCGGCGAATTGTCCCCTACCCATTCCTGCTAGTACTTACGAAATATTTTGGGAAAACCTTTGGCTATGTTCTGGTCTGCGTTTTAAAAATAAAGCTACCCAGTCAGGACCTGGATAATTGTTTATAATATAATATCCTTAATACCAGTTAAAACTGTTGGAACAATGACTAATACTTAATCGTCCTCTACAATAGGAAACCGGATTATCTTTTTCCCTAGGGATATAGTGCAAGTAGGTCAAAGGCACACCCGGCCCTGCTAACACGAAATCCGTAATATGATGTCATACACCTGTTGCCACTTCTTGCAAAAATTGTGGGAAAAAGGACTGTTCATAAATTATGCTGTTTAAATGAGTTTTTAGCGCAGGATGTTATAAGAAATCCACAGCATAAAACGACGCGACGCGGGCTAATAAGCGTAGGATCAATTATCGCACGTTTTGAATAGCCTAACCAACTCAAAGCACTATATCTTTTGGTAAGGTCAGAAGTTGAACCTTAATTATTATTTATAAATTTTCACAGAGGCAGAGGAGGCGGCAACCGCGGAAAAGCTATATTGTTTACCAACAAATGAATGAATGACGGCCGGAAACGGGGCTACGAGTTCTCTTCATATTTTATTACTCTAAGGGTTGAATACATATGTATGCACATACACACAGCGTAAAACTCACAAAACAACTGCACAAACAGCGTGTCGAAGTAAGACACACTAAGGCCTGATCCACCGTTTCACTTCTTGCCGCTCACTTCTATTTCCCTCTTTCTCTAAAATAGCAACAGATAAAGATACAACTTGTCTCTCCATCATTTTCGATTAGAGAAAGAGGGAAATAGAAGTGAGCGACAAGAAGTGAACCTGCGGATCAGGCCCAACCCGCAGAGACTTGTTATAAGAAAATCGTTCGAAATCTTCAGTGACAGTCACCCGGATTGGTTCAGAGGGTGTGTGGTTCGATTCTCATACCTGCTACTACAAACTTGAACCCACTTTCTGTTTGTGCATACAGATTTACCGGAAGTAGGAGTAAATAAGGACACTAATCATAAAGGCAAGCTTTACATTGAGTGACCTTAAGGGTAAAGCCTGTCTTGGGTGAAGTTTGGGCATCAGCGAATTGGGCAAAGTTGATGATCAATACAAGGCCGTGGAAATTGTCGTTGCCCTTTCCAGTGTTGCCGGTTCTATCCTTAGTGAAGACGTATGAATTTGTTTTGATTTGGGGTTTGTCAGTAGTAAAAATACTTGCCGGTCGCCTGTCATTGTTTGTTTTCGTTATGGTTTGTTTATTAAATGGAAATAAATACCGTCAATTACATAATTAGCTGTACAAATTTAAATACGTTGACATATGAACTTCGATTACAAATAAAATCTTTAGGGCTTCATAGACCGGACCTAAAATTTAACCAAATTTTTAGTGTAAGTAATGCCGAGGGGTGTTTATTATACGATGCTGAAAACTGGTTGTGCGGTTGTGAGAAAAGAAATTGTTTTTTTTTTTTGCTTTATTTGTCTTGTTATGAACAATCTACGAAGTGATCCTGCGTGCAAAGGGAATAAGTAATATCACTTAGTGAAAAGTTAAAAAGACACAAAGTAAGTGGTATTCATTTAAACAACGACATATAATTTTCTATGCTGGGCAAGACTGATATTAGGTGTCAATTGAATAGTGCCTATAGGCAAAACATTACCGAACATAATGAAAATGTGACAAAAATTAGACATATACTTAGTAGGTTAATAGACTGTTTAAAATTCTGTGGGATTTTTGAGGTTGCTCTACAGGGCCATAAAAAAGAAAGGCGAATGGACTTTATCTATAAACAAATAATCTAAAAACTACACCAAGTAGCTGCTTGTTTGGAAAATACTAAAATAAAATTGTTTCGGTAAATTTTTTTATCTCATTTTTCATGCAATTTAAATATCTGCCCTCCCAATTTATAACGTCACCAGCCGCCACTGCAGGCCAATAACTATAAAGAAACAAAATCTACGCGCGCGTATATGATTCGGATTGCAGAGATTATGGTAGCTATTCTACGAGTCGTTAAATTCCGAGATGAATTCCATCAAAGGAGCATGCGCCAAAATTAACGTCAAAATGTCTAATTTAAATTATTGGCGCGAATACCGGGATTGGCGCGAGATCGAAGAGCTTAACGTATAATAAAAAATTCAAGGTATAAAATAATGGTCAATTCTAATTTTTAGGTATGATTTTATGTAGGTACCGGGTGGTTTTTTATAACCGGAGCACTCAGCAACTTTATCATTGAAAATAAAGGGCTATAATAAATTGTAGATTTTTTTTGGTTAATTATGATGATGATGAACTTTAAAAGCCAACATAATTTTTTTCTATCCGTTACCATGTACAGGGTGTCCCAAATTCGATGTTTTTGGGGAGTTTCGGGTATTTCTAGAGGAACTAAAAAAACCTCATCAACCTTTGCGACACTCAAATTTCAAAAGAACCTTAAAGGTGAAAATCGCATTTTGATATAGCATGCCGTTTTTAAACTACGGGGTGTTTTTAAAAAGTCTGCATTTTGGGAAGGGGTCTATAACTTGTTTATTTATTAATATTTTTATTTCTGTGAAATATACACTTTTTTAAGAGGAATTCAACTGTTAAATTAAATTTCATTTGTCACGTTTAGTTTTTGAGATATCACATAAAATTAATTTTTCTTTATGGGATTAGTGGGATTTCTTTATATTTTTGTTTTTTTTTTTATATTTTTACCACATATTTTAGTTTGCTTAATATTAAAAAATAATAAAGAGGTGATTAAAAAATAAAAATAAAGAAAACAATAAAAAAAAATAAAAATTAAAATATTGAGTGTGATACATCATTTTAAAGGAAATTTTAGAGAGAGTTTTAGAGTTATTCTGTAAGAAAAATAACAACTTTATGCAATATTTTAAAAACCAAAAGAGATAAATAAAAACCGTTGACATCTGTCAATTCTTCAAGAAAAGATCTATAAGAAAGCTATTTACACAAAAGCAAAATGCTTGCTATATCTAAATGTAGTTTTCACCTTTAGGCTTCTTTTAAAATTTGAGCGTCGCAAAGGAGGCTCAGTTTTTTTCTTTCTCCCCTAGAAATACCCGACACCACAAAAAAACAACGAATTTGGGACACCCTGTGTGGGTGTGACAATAAAGTCGATTTTTTGAGAGGGAACACCCTGTATATTTTTGCATTTTAAGATTCGTCTTTTCTTTTTGATTTCAAACATATACAATATCTATGTGCTGCGATTAATATTTTTTGAGGTATATGCAGTATTTCTTCTATATGCATTTCACGTTTATTTTGTTTTGCCATGGGAGTATTGACAAATCTAATCTAAATCTTTAAAAAAAATGTTTATCGTAGCATAGACATACAGTAGAACCCCGATGACAGTGTTTATTCAAATTAAATTGGGCACTAAATAATTTGTCACACAACTTGCACGTCACCGGCATTTTCACAGAACAAAAACGACGAATTTTCATCAAAAAGAACTGGGAATTATTAAAGTTTTGCTGTATAAAACCATACTGAAATATCTCTCAGTTGATTGGTTGGCAGAAGTGACAGATCAACGCTTGCGCACGTCTTGGAATTCATCTCGGTATTTAACGACTCGTGCTATTCTGGGTCTTGAATGATGTGACCATCCACATCACACGCTTTGACCAATAGCAAACTTTAAAAGGTCGCCTTCTGTGCGAAATGACTTGTCTCTACTAGAGGCCCTCGATACATTTGACAATTGTTTTACACCAGAGGTCGGCAACTCATATTGCCCTCTCTTTCTTGCAAAATCCAGTTTTACATGTAAAACCGATTTTGTGAAATAGCTAGCTATACCTATCTTTGTCTGTGTTATTTCCCTGGATTTTTTTCGACGTTTTTAATATTTTAGGTTAGACGAGACTTCAAATTCCAATAACAAAAACAAAATACTCAAAACCCACCATACCGGGGGTAAAGGTGTTCTTGTCTAAAACAAATACTGGGGGTAAAGTTGTACTTAGAGAAACCAAATACAGGGGATTGTTTTTTTTTCAATAAAATAGTGCTAGTTTTTGGGATGCTGCTACGCATAAAGTATTGCATTTTTTAGCTACTTATACATATACATACCTAACAATTTTAAAACAGGATATCATTTTGGCTCTCTTTTTTTTGTATATTTGATTAAATTAAATGTTGTGAGCCCTGTTTCCACGTTATTTTCGGCTCACACAAAAGTGCCACCATAAAGTGACGAATAAATAGAGAAACCTACTATTAAAAAAAAGTCTTACTCCATTGGTTTAAAACGGTGAGGAATAGCCGAGTTAGGTTTAGGTAAATTCAGTTTACGGTTTGGTTTTATTATAATTTTATTATTTTAACGAACAGAGCAACGAGCCGAACGGCAATTCCACGAACCGTTCGCCGAATTGTTTGCAAACGCGTTTGTCCCGGCCAAACTAGTCCGTTCGGCTCGTTGATGTGTTTGTTTTTTGTCGAAATGTTGAGGTCTGTAGGAAGCTTAACCTCCCCAATCGCTGATCGTTTTAGACAAAGGGAGGCAGGCTTATGGTATCTAACCTTCGAAACGGACATAAAACAGATGTTTTTACAAAAATGCAGTAAAATAAATAGAAACTATATCACAATATTAGCGCGGCCACCGGTCATAAAATCATAAGAATTCATAAAAATTTGTCTTTGGGGAAGTAAGTACATATTGTGTAAAAACATATTTTTTTAATTTCCGTTCCGAGGGTCAGATGTACCATGAGGTAAACATTATATGGTAGTTGTTTAAAGAAAATATTTTAAAAATTTTCGTGTCCAATTGTGTAAAGAAATGTTTGGTTTTACTTGTATTTTTGGCTCCGAAAATTTGTTGATTTTTAATTCAGAAAAACAAAAAACTCTTTTATTTATTTTTTATTGAAATACTTTTTAAGCTAAATGTATTTAAGTAGGAAAGGATCAGGCACACCTTAAATGGAATTTTAAAAAATCCATGAATTTCATGAAATTTTGGTCTGTTATAGTTGTTTCCTAAATACACTGGCGGGTATGGGCCTCCTAAGTAGTACGAATAAATTGATTTTTTTCGGTATATAAATATAAATATAAAAAATCATTCTAACAAGGTACCTTCATAATTAAAGTAGACTCTCGATTATGCGAACTAATGTGGGCTATATAATATATAATCCGTATTTATCTATTTTGTTTTCTATATACTTATATTAGCCATCCATACCTTAGGTCGATATGGAAGCTATAGGGATCGGGATTGGGATCGCCACAACAAACTTTTTCTTTCATTCAAATGGTTCAAAAAAGTCTCATCTACCAAATTTTGTGATGGTGTCTGTCTGTCCATCTGTCTGGGACACGATAACTCAAAAACCAATAAACCGATTTTAACCAAACTTGGTACAAAAATATCTCGTTAACTATGGATAAGGCCATTAAATTCGTGAACCGCAGCACTTAGCAAAACAAGGTTTTCAAAGTATGAGTCGATATTTTTGAGATATTAAAAAAATTGATAAAAATTATGAGCCACAGTGGCTAGTGAAACGCGTTTTTTAGATTTAGAAAGAAAATTGCATTTTTTTATATAATAAAGCTTCTCAACCCCCGGAACGACTAGCTATTATTGATGGCTGTGCGTGCTTGCTGGTGCCATTTTTTTTAATACTTTTTAATAATAAATACCAATATTTGATTTATTTTACAAACAAAAAAGAACGTCTAAAAATAATAGTTCATTATAAGCCTAGGGTCTAAAGTGATACTTTTAATCCCGAGGCGGAAAGTTTGTAGCCCGACTGAGGCATTTTAGTCACAAGGTTCATATACTATTTTATGGATTTTAGCATAGAAAAAATAAACAAAAAGGAATATAATAAAACGGTATTTTGAAACACTCCGTACTAATTGCATTCAACGATATTCTATAGATGTAAAATATTATAAAATGTTAACCTACAAAAATTACTTTGTTTTAAATCCCTAGGGAATAAAAGTAATTGAATTAGCACCTAACAGAGGATTTTTACTTCTTAGGGATTAAAAGTAAGTTTTTGCTCCACAGAGATTAAGAGGATCACTTTAATCCCTAAAACAAGGGACTTAAGTGACCACTTTAGTCCCAAAAGTGTCGAAAATACAAAATTAAATAAGTTCAGTCAGTTTCTGTTGCTTTGGCAATTTTATGATTCTCCATAAAATTACCCGAACAATATGGCGTCGCTCGGTTAATATGGTTTCAACCGATGTATTACGCAACTCGCATAATCCAGCGATCGGATTATCGAGAGTCGGATAATCGAGAGTCTACTGTACATTTGATTTATTTAAATTTATTAAGTTAATTGTTTAAATAAATGCAGCTTTGGTACATACTGGCATTTTCCTTATAACTTATGATACTAAAATTATTATTATAAATGGCGAATATAACAATTATTTAGCTTAGGTAGTTTTCCAGTTAAACATTTTTAGATGAAGTGATATTTCGTTTTTAATCGGATAACGGTCATAGTAAAATAATATAAAACTAGATATATTTACATTCACATAGCTCTAGTACTAAAAACTACCTACAATTAATAAAAATAAATTATTAAGTTCTCAAACATTTTTGGAAGCAGGTAACAGAAACATGATCCTTTAGTGCAGTGGACACGTAGCTTTGGTTTATAAATGATTCTACAAAAAGTAAAAATGCATATTCCACTAACATAAACTGCAAACTAACCAATTATTTATTTAGGTATTTATCAGATGATATCTTTATGGAGAATTATTTACATATATAGCGAATTTTGAAAAAAGTTAGTGCGTCACTCGTGGTTCACTGACACTGTTTGGGTGCTGTCAACAAATAGCCCCAGTTCAGTTTCAAAAGAATATGAAAGTGCGCTAGTGTAACACTGGGCTTGTCCAGTTGCTCAGAGAATTACAAAATATTGTACTAGTTTTCTCAAAAGAATCCGAAAACTGCACTAGTGGTGCACCAGTGCTGCCTCCTTTTCCCAAAATAATTTGCTGTTAGAACTTTTTAGTCAATAAGAGATACACTACGACTTAACTAGTTACCTAAAAAATTTAAAAAAAATAAAATTACTGGCTAAGCTGAGATGTTATTTTAAAAACCCACCCAAAAAATGATATTTAACGGTCTACTTTTGGTAGAATCATCGTTATAAAAAATACTTATACTATATATACATACATTAATTTATTGTATTCTCCTTAAGCTAAATCGTAAACTGCGTCTATAGTCTATGCCTTTCTGGGGGAAAGCTTGTCATAAAATTCTGGAGAATTTTTAAGCAGAGGTCAGTAAAAAATATGCAGGAGTGGAGACCAAATGTTAAACATAACTTATCTATAACTGTACATTAATAAAAAAAAAACATCAAAACTTTTTTATCTAGATTAGATAAAGAAATACCCCATAACAATTCCAGAGTTCCTTGAAGAAAGCTTATTACCTTAAAAATTACTAAACCCATTTTTGTCATACGTTACGCTTTAATACATACACATACATACACATATTTACACGATTCTAGCGTTAAAAACTAGATCTTAAAAACAAACACACCCATATATATACACATAATCATACGATTCTAGGGTTAAAAACTAGATCCTAAAAACAAAACAAATTAAATGAGTTTCCAAAAGCTACACTTATTTTTGCACTTTAGCTGCTATTTGCAAACTCACTTTGAAGTGCTGTGTCCCTCCTAATCATTTTTTTACCTTTCGCTAAATAAATCCTGATTCTATATCTACAAAATGAGTTAACAATTTTCGTTTTAAGATCATGGCAATG
The DNA here is from genome assembly GCA_963576565.1 of Aspidapion aeneum. Lineage (NCBI taxonomy): Eukaryota > Metazoa > Arthropoda > Insecta > Coleoptera > Brentidae > Aspidapion > Aspidapion aeneum. The sequence continues at coordinate 56,628,180 of OY755042.1, forward strand.
AGGAAAGCGAATTTCTTTAACTTCGTGATTTTTAAAAACTAAAAATTTAAGTAAACCCAAAAAGTTAAAATTTTTTGAAGGAATGTGTTTTGAAATATTTAAAAATATTTGTTCGATTCTGACAAAAAGTTTAAATACCAAAGGTGAAGGAAAATTCAGAGAATTTGTATTATATTGTTTTAATGTAACTAGTTTTGAAAAGGGTTTCTGAACATTATTGCTGAAAATAAAGTCATGGCATCCTTTACATTTATTGCTTTTTTAATATGTTTTAAAATATAACCCGCTGAATTGTACAGTAAATTTTGATGAATATTGTCCAATGAAGGAACATTCTTATTCCAATTTTGCGTTAAGGCCGCCAAAAGAGGTTCGATTTCTATCCTTTTTTCGGCAAAAATTTCTTTGTCATAACAGAATCTAAACTTAAAAAATTTGGATCGGTTTGATTGGCATAGCTTCCGTTGGCGGGAACCACGTCCAAGTATTGAAAAATGCATAAATTTTTTAAGATTTGCCGACACTGTTCTGCTGTGGGCATTCTTTGTCTTAATCTCATTTGCCCAAAAACATTCTCGAACACATCCTGCATAAACGGCGATGTTTTAAGGTATGTATATCCTTTTTCATTTAACAGATTAAATTTGAAAAATCCGTGTCAAGCTTTGGGCAAAATTTTAGGTCCATATTTTCCTGAAATTCCGCCAAGGAGGTAATGTGCTTAACATCAATAATATCGCTCGGTAAATTATGTTTTTTGACAAAATAATCTGAAATACAGATAGTTTTATTATTCACTAGCATAGTCCTAATGTTGTTTAAAAGGTGAGAAATATCCGCTATAAAAAATACTTTTTTCCGAGTTATCGGGATAGGTTATAAAATTTTGAAAAACTGTTTTTTTTGCCTTTATTCCGAAATGTTTCCATACCGCAACGTTATCGGGCCCCATGTCTGACGTAATACCTAAAACATTAAGACCGATTTGGTTTGATTTATTAAGAATTTCCAAAATAATTTTGGCCACAGATGGTCCTTCACAAGAGTTTCCAATAAAATGGTAAGCGACAATTTGTTTCCAAGAAGTATTAACACCCCGAAGCAAAAAAAACTAACACATGGTTTGCCAAGACCGCTTGTTCAGACAGAGAATCATAGCCCCAAATTTTTGAAGATCCTTGACATAAATCCTTGCTGGGGGTAATGGCACAGGCATCAAATTGCAAAGAACAATCTCTTTCAATTTCACATAGACTTTGAATTTTGATTTTAAGAAAATAAAAAAATTCATCTAAAATGCCAGGTTGAAAAGGCAAATTCTCAATTTTGTATGAAAGGGTGCGGATTTTTGGCAACGGAAGATTTAGCTTAAGGAGATATCTATACCCAGCGGTGCCACAAACAAATTTGAGCTTAAAGGCATCTTCAAATGTTTTGTTAGACCACCTAGAATTATTTTTTAGAACCAATTATTACTTCGATCTGTTCCTTCTTCAGCTGATGTTTTAATTCTTTAATTTTCAAAATTTGTTTTTCAATTTGTTGACTCTGGTCTTCCATTTTTTCTTTGCAGCAACTAAATCTTCTTCTAATACTTGTACAAAACAGATTACTGGGTTTTCACGGTAATGTTCCAAATTGTAAAGTGTTGGAGCAGCCATTTGTTTTAAAGTAAGTGAAGCTTCAAAAGAGGATTCTTCAAAATGAACCTAAAAAAGTTCCACTGTATTAGAAAAAATATAGATACGAAAAAACTGACCAGCTTGGCAAGGCTAGAATTTTAAGACAAGGTAAATATAGTTAAAATTACATCTTGTTGTTTTCGAACTACATAGGCTTTTTTAAAAGTTTCCCATTTGAGAGGGGGTTTAAAACTTCTTTATTTTTAATTTTTTTTGGCGTAAGTATTTATTAAACAAAATTCTACTGTCAATCCAGAAGAACAGAAGTTTTTAATTGGTTTAAAATCTTCTATTAAACCTAATATTTTTATTGAATTTTTTGAAAAAAAAAACAAAAACATGTTTTTCAGTCAATTTTTGACAATTTCGTTGTTTTTCTCCTTTTATAAGCTTTCAAATAAGGTATACAAGTAAAAATGAAATTTTTTTAGTAGATGTATTTAAAAAAAATTCTTCCGTTGTCTTACATTTTTTATAAACTTTCGAACAAGGTACCACAGGTGGAGTTATTTCATCTGAAAACAAAAATTTGTTGCGTCAGGAACAAAGCCCGTAAAAAAACTCAGTTGACGTGTTTTTTTTTCTAAAAAACCTAACATTAAGCCGCTAGAGGCAGTATACCATTTAAAGTCGCCACCATGTATAGGTAATATTTTGAATACTATTATCTTTAATTTGTTAGATTAAAATGTCAAAAAATACTATATTTTACTTTTATAAGGAACACTTTATAGAAAGTGATGTATTCCGCAACATGAAATTTTCAGAAATGAGCTTTTCAAGTGCATTACGGTTTTTGTAACTATAAAAAATCAGAAACAAAACTTAGTCAAAGAAAGGAAAAAAAAAGAATTGTGTAAGTTTTGTGAAAATGCCTCCAATAATAGGTAAAAAAATTACTGTCTTCCTTTTATTAATTTATTCGAAAAAAAAACATATTTTAGTCTATATCGATTGCCAGACCCACTACAAAACATTACGGACGGAAAACTATCAATGACTCCACAAATAAAAAAGTTAGTTACGTGCAGGGTGTTTCAAAATTTAATAACATAATTTTAATGTTAAATTTCAAGACAAAAAGTTCATACACCATAACATAGGTCCACAAACGCTTAGTCACGGAGCTACAGAGCATTTAAATTTTCCCTGACCCTGAATTTTTTTTTGATGCGCCTAAAATAAAAAAACGCTTTTGTTTGGTTATGAAACTTTTTGATTCCTGTTTTTTTTTATTTGATACCTGGAGAAAAAATATAAAAACTGTTTTTTATTTTTTTGCTCAGTCACGGTAGCAGGTACGAAAAAGCTACAGGAAATCAAAAGGTTTTCAGACAAAATGTAGAATTTATTTTGAATTTTCGAGATTTACCAGTAGCCCACGACAAAACAGTTGATAAAAGGGAATGAAAAAGGGCATGACCCCTCAAAAAGTATCACTCTGTAGATTTTTACTATTTTTTGGCAGGTCTAATAGTGTAAATAGTGTAGTGCCTTTAGCTAAATATACTTGCCTAATGTGAGCTAAATATCTCAAAAAAATGCACGAGCTATAAACAAAAAACTAAAAAAAATTTAAACTTTAACACCCTGTATCTCTAAAACTAAGGGTTCGCGGACTATGTTTATATAACCTTTTTGTCTTGAAATCACTTAAGAAATTTAATACTAAAATTATGTTATTGAATTTTGAAATACCCTGTATAGCTCATAAAGCAAGTCGCAAGTCATTTTTTTGAAGCGAAAAAATCTCCGCCCCTGTCGGTTTTTATCCCCACTACAAAAAAGGAAAATATCTTATAGCGATTACTCTAATACTTTACAAAATTTACTGTTGATAGCCTCAAAAGTACCTAAGGAAGTTAAAATTTGTTTATAGTTGAAGAGCTATCTTTACGTATAATTATAAATAACAGTTATCTATTTTAGATATTATAAGTATCTTGTTCCGACTGATATTTTATCCTAATCTACTCTCGTGTCTTTTATTTTGCATAAACTTACCTCACAAATTAAGGAATTTTCCGAAACTCTCATGTTTGGATATTGCAGGTTTCTCTTCCATATATCTAATTTATCTTTTTCTTTAGGAAACGGGAATAAACAAAAGCCGCTTTCTTTTTTCCTTCTGCAGTTGTTCACTACACATGCCATTTTCGCGACTTTAAATTATTTAAAAAAAAATTTACGAAAAAGTTGCAAATTCCAACTGACATTGATGCGGAAGTGAAAACTTTAAAATTTGACAATAATTTATTGATGTATAATGCCAACCTGCAGATACCAATTATTTTTTATCTAAAACAAAATTTCCTAATAACTGTCAAAGAGAGTTGCCCACCTCTGGTGTAAAACAATTGTCAAATATATCGAGGGCCTCTAGTCTCTACTAATGGCATAGTCGCCCGCTCTTCAGAGTTAGTGAATTTTACGCGTTTGAAGTGAAATAGGTTCTATTGCCCCGGACCGACTGAACTTTCCGCGAGCGGATCGTAGGAGAAGCTTGCGCAATGGAGGTCTTTTCGCATAGCACGTGAAGGCTCAGAGCTAATTTAACGCTTGCCATTGGCAAAAGCATGTGATGGGAACTATCACATCGTTCAAGTACGAGAATAGCTAGCCTGGTATTCATTTTACATAATTGAGGCATTCGCATTATAGGGTACTTCGGATTAAGGAGGGTTCGGACTATCCGTACATTACTGTATTTGTGTTTAAAATGAACATTTTTGAATGAATATTACAGCTGTAAAGGCCTGCAAAAAACCTTTTTAAACAAGGTGTCACCTTCCCTATATACTATGACTCACTTTCACTTTCTTATTTATAACGTTATATATATATATATATATATATATATATATATATATATATATATATAATCATGGGATTACAAGAAAATGTCAACTTACCTGCATACTTCCCATTATCTTAAATCAAAGAATATATTGCCCTATTTTAAAAAATTTTATGTGCACCTACTTAGGATACATAAATATGTAATGGTCTACATTTTTTCTTTCAACAGTGGAGGAACAACCATGGTCAGTGGAAGAAAAACGCGCTCTTTATACTGCATTGAGACAGAAAGATATATCAAATTTAGAGGATATCCAGGAATTTGTACCCAATAGAACTATATTGGAAATAAGGTAAAATCTGATTCATAGTTACAATTTCTTCTCATTCGTTACATTGATTACCAAATTCAAATGACTTACAAGGCGTAGTTTACACAGTTTCTAATCTCAGTGATGTTTATATCAAAATATACCGGGTTAATAACTTTTTCACTACATAACTGAATTTAATGAAGGAAACGCGGCTGCATAGTCAGAAAACCATGTTTTTAAGAAAATAAAAACACTCTGCCAATATATGGGCACCTAAGCTCACACTAGGTACTATAGTTATAGTGTAGGTACGTGTGAGCTAATATAGCTAAAAACTGAAATATATTTTATTGAACTCCAGACTCAATTACCTTTCGGTTGATACCACACAAGCCATGTTTTAACTTAAACTCTAATTTTTAAAATCTACCCCCACCCTTTTAAAAAAACTAAAATGTATTTTGTTTAACTCCAGATTCAATTACCTTTCGTTTAATATCACACACGCCATATTTGCACTTAAACTAATTTTTGACATCTTGCCCCATCCTCTTTTTTAAATAAACTAAAATCATTTTGTTTAACTCCAGACTTAATTACCTTTCGTTTGATATGACACACGCCATATTTTCACATAAACTTTAATTTTTGAAATCTACCCCACCCTTTTATTTGGTTTGCGTTTGGTGGATTTTGTTCATTTTTAAATGGGACCATAACGGCCCAAGACCCATTCTAGGTATCAAATTTCATTTAAATCGGACAAGCGGTTTTTGAGTTATGCGGGTTGGTCGTTACAGACAGACATACATACAGACCAGTGGCGTGTCGTATAGGGGGCCAGGGAGGGGCGAACGCCCCTTAACCCCCCCCCCCCCCCCGCTCCTCTGCGCTTGGCGTCCTTTGAGAAAAAAATAGAAAAACTAAATTTAACGCAAAAACAAATGGTGCCTTCCCCGCCCTTTTATCCACGACACGCTACTGATACAGACAGACAGACGGCGCAACAAAGAGTTTCAAACTCATCTGAAACGCAAAGACATATAAATTTTTTTGAAATCGGAGCAACTTTTTTTTTTCGAAAAAATTAGCTCACACTACTATAGTATAGTAGTAGTGTGAGCTAATACTATATATAGTATAGTAGTACATAGTGTGAGCTAATAATAACGTCGAAATTAAAGATGACGGACAAGCTTAAAGTCACGTGATGATGCACGCGTTTCACGGTCCCTAGCGTGCCCTTCTTTTTTATAATATTAGATTACTGTTAGGCTGGAAACAAGCTGGTTTCTAGCCTAACACAAAAAAGTGTTTTTGTTGAAATCGGACATGCGATTTTTAAGTCTAAATAAAAATTTATTGAAGCAAAAAAAAATTCTAATAATTATTACTTTGTTATTTTTCAACTGATTTTGATGAACTAAAACCGTTTTTTTTGCCTCCATAGTCATGACTTTTTAGATCTAAGCTAATTTGTCCCCCATTTTAAAATTTAAGATGACGACCACGACAAAAGTTTATTTTTCAGGTGTAAGAGTGATGAAATCAAAATTTTCATAAATATTAGGACCCAAATCTTTATTAAATTGAACAAGGTATTTACTATTATAATCTGTAAAGTAATTTTTAAAATATGACGATTAAAACGCGTGCTCTTATCAGTTTTAATTTGGAAAACAAGATACGGGGTACGGGGTAGACTTCGTCAGATGTCTACCAAGGGAAATGAATCGACCCCTGCCCTCCGTAGATTGCAGGTACTCTCTGACCCGGAGAGTTAGCACCTGTCTAGGGTCCCATTCCCAAGGTTACGGGAGAAGACAACATCGGTATAAAAGGCGGAGAGCATGGACCTCGGTACGGTGATCATAGCGTAGGTGGCAACCTTTCTTTTAGGGATGGTATAAAAGACTACAGAAGAAGATGCTGCCTTGTAGTACCGGCGTTGGAATCGTCAAAGGCTAGGGGAAGAAAACCTTGATGAAAAATCACCTGGTCCTCCAGGTTGGGGGTTGGGGCATCAGACTAACTCTCTGATACCCGGAAAAAACGTACACTGTTAAAAGAACCCAATCAAACGCCTCGGAAAAAAAATTAAAAACCTAAGACGAACCAAGCAAAGAAACAGGAATATGATTTTTGGTACATGGAATGAGTCGAAAAGTCTGAAATAGTACATGAGTGCAGCAGAATGAACGTAGACCTTGCTGTACTGACAGAAACGAAGAAGAAAGGTAAAGGATCTGAAAACCTAGGACAATATGACCATTTCTATAGCGGAGTGGCAAAAGAAAAACATGCTCAACAAGGAGTATCTATTTTTGTCAACAAAAGATTTAGAAAATATATCACCAACTGGGAAGCAGTAAATGAACGGCTAATAAGAATGAATATAACAATAAAAGGAATGAGACTTACGATTTTTGGAATCTATGCGTATAATGACGATGCAAATGTAGCCGTGAAAGACAATTTTTTTGAAGAAATCCACAATGAAATATCAGCAGTAAGTACATCTAGAGAAACTGTAATATTGGGAGATTTAAATAGTAGAACAGGTAACAGAGTAAATGATCTGACAGTTGGCCAATATGGAGAAGATGTTGTTAATGACAATGGAAACCGGCTTATCACAGTATGTGAGCAATTAGACCTAAAAATCCAAAACGGTTTTTTCCAACATAAGAAAATACACAAATATACCTGGACCAAACCCTCACAAAACCTGAAATCCGTCATTGATTATCTTATCACTAAACAAAAGACAAAACTAAAAATTCAAGATGTCAGAACAAAGCGTGTATCAACATGCGGAAGTCATCACTATTTTCTGGAGACCAAAATTCTCTTTCCTTATTTATGGGCAAACAGAAACGAGTGGACATTGGGTATCGGAAGACGTAGAACGTTGTGAAACCGATAAATATATATATATATATATATATATATATATATATATATATATATATATATATATAGATAAAATTATTTTAATCATTCTTATTTCTTAATCGATTTTTATGTAACAAAAGGTTTTTATTTTTGATGGCACGTGGCAATGTTACTTTAATCTAAAAAGTCTAGTGTATGAAAGCAAAAACTCTATATTTTATCTTTAATTATACAATAATCAAAGGTTTTATTATTAAAATCGTTTAAGAAATAACGAAGTATTGATCCAGATCAATTTTCTAGTTTTAACAAATTTAGAATGAAAACAGCACCTCGTATTGTGGTATTTCTTTCAAAGCTACTTAACCGGTTTTAAAAATAAATACCTTGTTTTATTTGGTAAGTATCCGCTTCATATTTATGAAAAATGTACGGTTTCTTTACTTTTCCACATGAAACATACAGGTTCACAAACAAGATGAGATACCACTATGCCAGAACTGAGTAGCGCTAAGTGGTATCACTACGTTCCGCTACTGCGCTGGCAGTCCGGTTCCAACAATCAGTAACAGATAGCATGATGGCGCCTCCAGGATCAAAATATTCCGGAGGTAAAAAAATACCCGACCACTCGGATCTCCGGACATCGGGTGATCCTGGGGGACCTTCATGCAAAGATATTAAAAGAAGACCAAAAACTCAACTCAGAATTGATTTTAGCCATATAAGAGGATTAAGTACCAACATGAATTCAGTTCACCAACATCTTGAAGAACAAAGACCTGACATCCTTGTTCTCCCTGAAGTTCTGCACACCTATTGTGAGCTATCTTTATCCCGGCTATTACCTACACCACCGATTTCGACATAATTTTGGGATCTGTGTGTATATTAAAAATGACCTTTCATGTCATCGAGAGGAGAAGCTAGAACTAGCGAACCTCGATATCATATGGCTAAAATTCACCTCAAAGTCATCGACCAAGTTTATCTGCTGCCTCTACTGACCGCCAAGTAACACCGAGTACCAAAACTTTTTCGCGACATTATCCGAAAACTGTGATAGTATACAGTCTAACTATCCACATGCGGAAATTGGTTTTTTAGGCGATTTCAACGTTCACAATATACCGTGGCTAAAACACCACAACAAAACAGATAATGAAGACAGGGAAGCAGAAGCTTTTGCCATAAGTTGTGGTCTAACGCAGCTTGTCGATGAACCTACCCGTATCTCAGAAAGGGGTGAATTTGCAGCGCTTTTAGACTTGTTCCTAACTACAAATCCCGAGTCGTACACAATTCAAGTAGATCCCCCACTTGGTTCATCCGATCATAAACTTATAATAACAAAGTGCGAAATGCTCATACCCCCAAGCCAAGAATCACTTCCTCGTAAAATGTGGCACTATAAATCGGCAAAATGGAATGCCCTTAAACAGTTCTACCTGGATTTTCCATGGCAAGAGGTTTGCTTTAAAACAGCTGATCCCACTATTTGCTGTAATGAAATAACAACAGTAATCTTATCTGGAATGGATGCATGTATCCCACATACAATAAAACGCAGAGCAAATGCAAAACCTTGGTTCAACAGCCAGTGTCAAACGGCTGTACAGAAAAAACACAGAGCATATAACCTTTGGAAACGACAAAAAACCGCTCAAAACCACACAGAATTTATAGAAGCCAGAAATAGTTGCAGAATTACTATTGACGCCGCCAAAGAAACATACAATCAAAGAATAAAAAACAGGTTGCTGAATTGTCCAAGTAGTTCTAGGTCCTTTTGGTCTCTTGCAAAAGCTGTTGGATCAAACTTCACCATATTACCACTTACAGGTAAAAATACTCACTTAGCCACAACATCAGAGGAAAAAGCCAATATGCTGTAATGAAATAACAACAGTAATCTTATCTGGAATGGATGCATGTATCCCACATACAATAAAACGCAGAGCAAATGCAAAACCTTGGTTCAACAGCCAGTGTCAAACGGCTGTCCAGAAAAAACACAGAGCATATAACCTTTGGAAACGACAAAAAACCGCTCAAAACCACACAGAATTTATAGAAGCCAGAAATAGTTGCAGAATTACTATTGACGCCGCCAAAGAAACATACAATCAAAGAATAAAAAACAGGTTGCTGAATTGTCCAAGTAGTTCTAGGTCCTTTTGGTCTCTTGCAAAAGCTGTTGGATCAAACTTCACCATATTACCACTTACAGGTAAAAATACTCACTTAGCCACAACATCAGAGGAAAAAGCCAATATGCTGGCCAAAATCTTTTCCTACAACTCAAACCTAACAGTGCCAAATGGAAAAACTCCACCGTTCATTGAAAGGGTTTCGCACAGTATGCCAGAGGTACACTTTTGTCACAGAGAAATACGAAAATCCCATAAAAAGTTGGATACAAACAAAGCAATGGGTCCAGATGGCATTCCCGCGATTGTACTCAAAAATTGTGCTAACGAACTCACCCCAACTTTCGCTAAATTATTCAATTTATCTTACAGGCAAGGAGTATATCCATCATCATGGAAGTCTGCCGCAGTACAACCTATTCCAAAGAAAGAAAAAAAGACAGATCCGTTAAACTATAGACCAATTGCTCTACTTCCGGTGATATCAAAAATAATGGAAAGAGTTGTAAACAATCACCTAACCAAGCACTTGGAAAAGTACAAAATTATCAACGACAAGCAATACGGATTTCGAAAATATAGGTCAACTGGCGATTTACTTACATACGTCACTCTCTTATGGCAAAAAGCGATTGAGTTACGGGGCGAAACAAGAACAATTGCCTTAGATATATCTAAAGCATTCGATAAAGATAGATCCATTTATGTTGCACTGGATGGCCGGAACTCCAACTCTTACCAAATAAATGCTGGTGTGCCACAGGGAGCAATCCTTTCGCAAACAATTTTTCTGATTTACATAAATTACCTCATAGATAAAACAGTAAATCCACTTTATTGCTTTGCAGATGATTTCAATGTAATCTCCTCAGTCATACCACCCACTCAGTGTCTATCCGCACGTGAATTCCATCATCTTAGACTAACTCAAATATCGCAGATAAATAACCTGGAGATATTAGAGGACTGGGGCAACAAAAACCTTGTACAGTTCAACGCGCAGAAAACCCAAGCAGCCCTGTTTTCAAAAAAGACCAGCACCGGTGAGCCAAACATCATGCTATCTGGAAGTGCTGTCACAATTCAGAGCCAGTTGAACATCTTAGGAGTCACTGCAGAGACCAACATGTCTTGGCACAGTCACGTGGCTGATATATCTAAAAGGGCGTCCCAAAAGCTTGGGGTGCTATTTCGTACAAGACATCTTTATACACCAAGCCAACTGCTGACACTCTACAAAGCCCAGATTCGACCAACTATGGCGTACTGCTCACATATATGGGGTGGGGCACCCAAACATACCTTAATGCTTTTGAACACCGTGCAAAAACGAGCTTGGATAGTCTCGAACATCGAAGAACTGTGGGCGGTCTATCTCTCTTCTACAGGTATTATCACGGAAAATGCTCTGAAGAGTTGGCACGAATGATCCCCCCGGGAGTAGCACCTACTAGGCTAACACGTCAAACAGACGGTAACCATCAATTTACTGTCAAAATAGAGGCACCAAGAACCTCATTATATCAGAATTCATATCTCTGGAGAACAGCATCGCTGTGGAATAAACTCCCTGCGACAGTTTTCCCTGCAGGTTACAACCTGAATCGTTTCAAAACCAATACACACCAACATTTCCGCACACTGGCCGCTTCTCGAGCGTGATAGGGATCTCCTTGCGAGTGCGCTTAACCGTAAAAAAAACCATATTTACTAAAGAGTCAATTGTGTTGGTAGGTGTGTCACTGCAAAAGGGTTCAGTTCGGTTCTATATTTCTTGCGCATTTTACAATATTGTCAGGATAGAAAATAATGTCCTATTAAGTAAATGGCACACGTTACGTTTATAAGCAAGTGCCTATTAACCCTAAACAATCTAAGGAAATGAACTTCTGTATATAGTTTAAATTGTATTAAAAGTAATAAATTAAACTGTGTTACGTCACGATAAAACCCCCTCGTGACATATGGTGGCCGCGCCGGGTATTTAAGTACAATATGGAACTTCATATTGTGCATCATAGCAATTAAGGCCACAGAAGCCGAAAACAACCAATCCTACCTGGTAGACGTCAGTGCCGGAGCATTTTGGAAGGCACTACCGCAAACTGTAGCATACGAAGCTACAATTCCAATTACATATAAAATGGACTGGTCAGCAGAGATCATGACAGAACCAGAGTTACCAAGATATATCTGCTAGTCATATGGCGACAATTGTAACTTGGTATCACACACACATGACTTAGGGAAGGCATTTAAAAAAGAATTCGATTTGTTAAACGGTAACTGGGGCGCATCTTCGATGAGGGCACAAAAATCTCAACAAAATTTAAGGCCAAAAAGGGCACTAGGCTTCATCGGAGACGCTCTAAATTGGTGTTGTGGGGTTGCGACCGAAGAAAAACTCGATATAATTTCGGAGGATGACGAAACAGTAAAAAGGCAACTTAACACAATCAGTAAAGTGCTAGGCGAAACCCTTCACAGTATCGGGGAACAGTCAAAACATTTTTCCGATTAGACTACCAAAATTGGCGATACTTTTAAAGATACAGAACGTAGAATAACATTTGTCGACTCAAAAGTTTCAACTTTAAATAAAGAGGTTAAAGTAATCCTGAGGGATGAAGAAAGTTTTGCTAGCGCGCTAAGAAAACAAAAAATTATTGAATCATGCAAAGCAAGAAAAATCCCTATTGAAATAGTAAATCCAGAGGTTTTACGAAAAGATTTAGATAATTTGGAAAAACAAATCTATTCATCAAATCTAGACTTGGCAATTTCAAAAGAAAAAATTTCAATATGCGACTGCAGCATCACGGAAAATAAAATTTTTATTCACATTAAAATACCGATTATACAGACACAGACAAAAGTAGGACCTTTATGAACTGACCACCACACCCTTCGCATGGTTCAATCAAACTTGTGCAATACCACACCAGGCATTGTACAGTCGGGGACTTAATAAATGGCCGCTGCCGTTTTCAGAAGAGCTTGGATGAGAATCCCAATACCGGACGAGGTTTATGAATGAATGAATTATTGCACTCGTATCGCGCGCTTTTATTCCCTCGACCAGGTCGATCGGCTTTCGCTGTGCACTTTTGTGCAATGCAATTTTTGCTATTGAAATTAATAACTATTTGGAATATTGGCCGATAAACGGGCGAAGCCATACACGTTTTTTGGATTTCTTGTTTATTAGCATGGGATGTCTGTATTCTGGCGGGATTAATACAAACTTTTTATTTAAAGACTAATCAAACCTTGTAGAGATATTTTTAATTAATACCTGCTTTTTTAATTGTTTAACATAAAGGATGGCCCCCCGGAAAATTACTTTTCGAAAAAATCCAAAAACAAAAAACGGGAAAAAGAGGAAAGGGAAAACGAAAAACCGGAAAACGGGAAAACGAAAAAACGGGTAAACAGGTAAACAAGCAAACCGGTAAACGGGCAGACGGATAAACGAGCAAACGGGTAAACAGGCCAACGGCTAAAACAGGTAAACGGGCAAACGAGTAAACGGGTAAACAGGCAAACGGGCAAACAGGAAAACGGGTAACCGTGTCAACGGACAAACAGGTTAACGGGCAACGTGTAAACGGGCAAACGGGTAAACGGGCAAACAGGAAAACGGGTAAACGTGTCAACGGGCAAACGAATAAACATGTAAACGGGCAAACAGGTAAACGGGAAAACGGGCAACCGGGCAAACGGACAAACGGGTAAACGAAAAAACGGGCAAATGGTTAAATGGGCAAACGGTCAAAAACAAAAAACGGGTAAACGTGTAAACGGATAAACGGGAAAACGGAAAAACTGTTACATACATATAAATATTTTTAAAAGTTTAAAGTTAAAAGAATAAAAAACTGAATCAAAGTTAAGACAAAATACAATTATAAAAGGTAAAAACATACATAATACCCTTCAAAGATGCTCGTTTATTCTTATGTTGCGAACATGTTTTAATAATTTTTTTTAATCACTAAAAAAGCAAATAAACATGCAAAAATGTTATTGTAGGAAATTTTTTGTCTTCAACTTATGTTTAAAACTTTTTTTTTTAACGTACAGTAGCCAAGTAATTTTAAAAATACCCTTTTTATGCACACTGAATCCAAGATGGCGGCGGAAGCCGGCCGCCCCCAAGGTCAACAACTGTGCAAACTAAAATTCTATAATGACTGGATTATTTAGCTACCCCCAAAAATAGTGTTCTTTTGCATCCAGAAGTCGGGGTAGTTACACATTTAAAACAATGCAAATCTTAAAGTAAAGGCCGTCTTCACAGCTGTTTTCGAATCGCCCTTACTCAAATAACCATTTTTTGCTTGTATTTATTTTTTTAGCTTTACACTTTTAAAACTTACCATTTTAAAAATAGCTAGGAATACAAACATGTTGCATTTGTGTTACTCTATGTAAGTATGTAATAAAAAATATAACAATAAATTAAAATCAGTATTATGTGTATTTTTTTAACCGAACATTCAAACGGACTACAGACCAAAGCTAATTTTTTCCGCAATTATGTGTATTTTTTTAACCGAACATTCAAACGGAATACAGACCGAAGCCAAATTTGTCATGATTGAATTTATGCCAGGAATGCGAATAAATTATATGTGTTAAACGACGCACCCCGAAATTCGGTCAATAACCTCGGCCGGTATTGGGATTCTTATCCAATCTCTTCTGAAAACGGCAGCGGCCATTTATTAAGTCCCCGACTGTACATCGCTGTCTCAAAAAATAATTACGGAAAAGAAGACAAGTTTCAGGTACAGGGCTACCCTTATGTAGACCTTATCACGACAAATTATGTTTTATTTCTAGGTTTTCTGCTGATAATATACAGGGACCAGAGTGCCCAAAAAATTGTATCACGGCGCGTCTGTAGAAGAAATAAGTTCATATTGCCCGATGAATTGCCACTCAGGTAACTCGTTGATCATCTCAGCAATAAATGACATTACATACATACTTACACATCTTCAAGAAAAAACCTATCTCTCATGCGGTAGTGGAAAAACCGAGCTAAAAAACGTTTATAACAAAAAAGAAGCTTTAAAAATTAAAATCCCATGCACGTGCGAGTTAGAGTCATCCGGCGAAATTATTATCCTACAAAAATTCCCATGTAACAATAAAATCGAGACGGCGAGTATAGTTCACATTATACCTGCAGTTTGGTCAAATCTAAAATCATTCATTTTAAGACCAAAAATGCAACACCTACATATAAAGATATGCAAGAATGCCTAAACTCAAATTGGACACTAAATATACCACATTTAAATTTGACGTCATCAGAGACAAAATTAAAACAAATTGAAAATTCAGTGGACACTATCATACCGCAAACATACGGTTTCAGCGATAAATACGGTATGGGAAGTCACGGAATTTTTTTGTTATGGAATTTTCTGCTCTCAGTTTCGACGGCACCTATTTTTTCATCATCCGATTGTAAGTCTTGCAGCATCACCAGTTCAAGTTGCTAACGCACAAAATATTTTAAACACAACACAGATACACTATGAATATGACATATTATTCGGTATCACTTGCCTTTCCTTACTCATGTTCCTAGCGTATGTAAGTATAAAACTTCTCAAAAAATACTAAAAAAAATCGGCGTCACTAAATTTAAAAGAAAATACACCCGAAATCGTAATAAACTACGGCCACACAAAGTTTAAAATCGAATTGAAAGAACAAAAAGATTTATTCTCCCTTCAAATCGGCGAAAAAGTTAATGCAAACATTGTTAATTGTGGCTCCGGCGAATAAAAAATTCGTCGTTTACTTAAATGCCGATATATTTTATTTATACACGTGCTTAATGTAATTGTAAAAACCGCATAGATTACATAACCGTATACTATGCCGGTAGTTTTGTATAATAAATGATTTTTATAAATGTTTACGGCCTGCACTGCGCGTCGTAGTCCGCAAATAGGAGAACTTATTTTTACCGTGATATTTCATGTGAGCAAATGAGCTAACCCATTTGCCAACAAGCTAATTGTCACATAGAAGAGGTCGCCAAGTATAATTGTATATTATTACGATGTTAATAATTTTTATGAATCACATAGGTGAGATTGAGAGATGTAAGGGGAATAAATTATAATGAAGGGCGTATACCATAGAAAAAATAAATGTATGACATACATAATATTTTAAACTTAATTAAATAATTTCTATATTGTTCTTTAAAAGGTGCAAAATGCACACATTGTTTTGAATGTATAATAAAACAAATTATGGAATGTATAAACAAAGGTGTATTATATTAAACGTCTTCGAATGTTATAAGTCTAAGCAGGATAAATAAGCAGGTTGCCAAGGTTATAAATAATTCTCAAATGAACTGAGAACAATAGGGAACTTGCCCAAAAAATCGAATCCTTTAAAAACAATTAAAATCGTAAGGTATTATCATAAGAAACTTCCTAGAAAAAGAAAAATTCCAATAACAATTAAATTACCTGAGAAATAAAGGTTTGAAATTTGAATAATTATTTATTTAGTTATTTCCGGACGTAGTTTTGTCTAAATTTTCTTAATTTAGTGTTTTGTGATTCTGTTAAAGACTGAAAATGGTTGATGCGGGGTTTATAAAAGGACAATCAGACAATTTACGTAGAGTTGTCAGACAATTTACGTAGAGTTGATATGTTTATGACTGCATTATACATTAAAAATTCGGAGGATTTTTCTCAAGCTGAAGTTCGTGGCGTAAAAGCTCGCAAGTATGTATAAATACCTAAGTACTGTAAGTACTATAATATAATAATTATATATTTTTTTTTTTTTTTTTTTTTTATAATTCACACATACGTGGTTTTGGCTAACAGTGTCCGGGCGCTCATTGTCGCCAAGGACACTGCTAGTGTCAATACGGCGAGACAGTCCGTCGAATAATTCCAACGGTCCCAAGTACAACGGCTTTCTGCATCCATGTGATAGCACTATTTGGCATGCTAAGCTCTGTTATATGTTGCATGGTTTTTCTGTGTACCAAGCCGTTGGCGCTGATGACTATTGGCATTATTGTCACCTTTTGTAAGTTCCAGATGATTTTTACTTCCTGAGCCAATGCTTGATATTTCGTTATTTTTTCTCCATAGGCTTTAGCCAAGTTATAATCTTGCGGAACAGTAAAATCAATTATAATTGCCGGTTTTCCCGCTTTGTTCCACACAACCATATCCGGTCGGTTGTGCTCCACTGCTCTATCTGTTTCTACGGTAACGTCCCAGTAGATCTTCGTGGTATTATTTTCAAGCAGTGGCTGTGGACTGTACATATGGTGAGGAGTGAATTTCTCCAGCAAACCCTTACTTAGACTGACCATCTGATGAACCACTTTACCCATGTTATTGTGTCTTTCCAGATATTTGGTGTTAGCAATGGCAGAGCAACCCGATGCCAAGTGTTGTACGGTTTCCTCAGCTATATTACAAAGTCTGCACTTGGTTGTTTCTACCTCCTGCTTGAGGATATGTCGGGTATATGTTCTCGTTTTAACGACCTGATCTTGGATCGCGAGGAGAGCTCCTTCGGTCTCTGGGAAAAGGTACCCTGTTGTTAGGTAGGAGTTAGATGCGGCAATATCTACTTCAGGTTGATGCAGACTTGTGTAGAACCTCCCGTGCAGCACTTTTCTTTGCCAGTTGTTTTTAAGCTGCTCAGAAAGATTATCTTCCTCTGGCTCCTCCGGATTTGCCAGGTTCAGTGGAGTGATCTTTTTATCCCAGTTTCGTATACTTCTGTGTACTGGCTGATTGTGTTTATTAAAGTATTTTCTGAGCATTTTTCTTTCTTTGATATTTGAGGCTTGCAGACTGCTCAGTCCACGCCCTCCTTCCCTACGAGATAGGTACAGTCGTTCGATTGCTGAGTTAGGGTGCAGTAATCCGTTCTTAGTGAGGAGTTTTCTGATCCTCTGATCTAATCTTTCCAGGTCAGTCTTTGACCATGAAAGTACCCCGGCGGTGTATGTAAAAGCTGGTACTGCCCAGGTATTTATTGCTGCTATCTTGTTTTTAGCATTTAATTCCGTTTTTAGTATCTTCTGTACCCTCCGGATCAGTTCGCGCTCTGCCCCTTCCTTGTTTTCCTTTTGTCGTATCTCGTAGGTTTGTTGGATACCCAAATACCTGTAAGTGGCTTCTGTCCCTAGTTCCTTGATCCGACCTCCATCCCTCAGTGTGATATCGCCTTGCTCCACCAGTTTACCTCTCTTTACATGGACGACCGCACACTTGTCAAGTCCAAATTTCATTTGTATGCCTTCACTGAAGCTTCTAACAAGCTCCAGCTCTCCCTCTAACTGTTGTTGTCCTCTTCCGTACAGTTTGAGGTCGTCCATATAAAAGACGTGCGATATTTTTGCATGGTCATCAATTGTGTATGCGTATGAACTTCTGTTAAGCATGTTGCTTAGTGGGTTAAGGGCTAGGCAAAACCACAGTGGGCTAAAGCTGTCGCCTTGGAATATTCCTCGGCGAATAGATATCTCTTCCGTGCTGTATGAGTTGGTCCCCCCCCTGACTGTCAGAGTCGTCCTCCATGTCGACATTAAATGCTGTAGTAAACCTATCAGATTTTGGTCAACCTTGTAAATTTTAAGGACTTCTATCAGCCATGAGTGTGGTACCGAGTCATACGCCTTTTGGTAATCGATCCATGCCATGGAAACATTTTTTTGGCGTCTTTTTGCCTGTTTGGTTATGACGTTGTCGATCACCAAGAGTTCCTTGCATCCTCTAGCTTTTTGCTTACATCCGTTCTGTTCCCATGCTAGGATTTTGTTCACTTTAAGGTGACCATTAAGCTTGTGCCCTAAGATGGAAGTCAGTATCTTGTAAGCCGACGGAAGACACGTTATTGGTCTATAGTTTTTGGCCTGTTGTAAATTTCCTTTCTTAGGCAGCATGTGTGTCTGCCCTTGCGTGAGATATGTGGGGATTTCGAGTGGATTCCTTAATGCGTTTTGAATCAGGCTCGCTAAGATCTTGTGTGTGTGTGAGAATCCCTTCCACCAATAATTGTGTATTCCGTCAAGTCCAGGCGCTGTCCAGTTTTTGAGTCGCTTTACTGTCTCCTTAACGTCTGTTTCAGAGACAGTAACCTCTGGCATCTCTGTGTAATTTGCCGCGCTTTCTTTTTCCGCAGCGATCCATTGTGCCTGGAAGTCATGCTCAACCCTCTGTGACCAGATACTCGACCAGAATTCAGTCATTTCTTCCTTAGAGGGTATTGTGTTTGTATTTTGGCCTTGGTTCTCCTCGTTAAGATTTCTAAAGAACAGTTTCTGGTTATTGATAAAAAGGTCATTTTGTTTCCGCCTAAGCGTTCTCTTATGATACCTTTTTATCCTGTTTCCCAGTGCTGCTATCTTTTGCTTTAACACCTCGACCCTAAGGAGTAGTTTTTCCCGATACTGCGCATCGTTTTTCTTTATTTTTGCGCTCTTTGCATAGCTTAAAACTTTCTTCTCTAGCTTCTTTTTGGGTTGATCGGTCGTAAGATACGAGTGTAATACACCAATCTCCCGCCGGAAGGCAGAGATTTTTTCTTCAAGCCTTTTCTCCCATGGAGGTTGTTTTTGTGTTTCGTTTGTTGTTGTAGAAGGCGCGGTTTTTGTTTGCGCGTGTATGCTAGTGGCAACGCTAGCAGCGCAGTATACGTTATGACATAGGTTTTCTAGGTCATTAGATCTTGTAAACTCTCCTTTGAGTGTTGTGTTAATTGCTTCTATTGTGTTTTTGACCTCTAAGGTGATTTTAATGCGTGATAGCTTTGGCCTTACGTGCATTTCTACTCCTTCATATTTATGATGGAATTCTTGAAAGAGCAGTTTGATCTCGGCTGATTCTGATATATATATATATATATATATATATATATATTTATATATATATATATATATATATATATATTTATATATATAACCATACTAATAAGTCTTATTGAAAATAAGTATATTAATTAAGTAGGTACCCACCTAATTAAAACACTGTTTAGAATGAGCTCTATAAACACTAGTGCTGATTTATTTTCATTTATACCTACCCACATAGGTACAGAGTGGTCCAAATTGGACACTTTTGATAGGAAACGCCCATTTCTAGAGGAGATAGAAAAAAACTAATCTACATGTTACGAGCTCGATTTTTGTTAAAACATTAATGCCGAAAACCGCACATCGATATCTTAAACTACTTTCAAGATATATATTTTCAATTTGGTGCATTTTCGACCCACCCCCGTAACTTTTTTATTTATGAATATTTTTTATTACTCTAAAAAGATTCCTGAGGCACTTTTTAAGAGCAATTCAACTGTCAAATTAAATTTTATCTGTCACTTTTAGTTTTTGAGATATTACATAAGGTTTGTATTTTTCTTATGGAATGACCTTTTTTTTATTCGATTTTTGAAATCAGCGTAATTTTTTTTTTTTTAATGACATGTCACACTTAATATTTTAGTTTTTATATTTTTTATTGTTTTTTATATTTTTAGTTTTTAGTTACCTCTAAACTTTTTTTTTTAGTTTGCTGAATAAGAATTGGTTTAAATTATTTTTAAATTATTTAAAAAAAATTTAAAAAATAAGAAGTAATAAAAAAATAAAAATATAAAAAATTAAAAATTAAATATTAAGTGTGAAACATCATTTTAAAGGAAATTTTATGCTAATTTTAAAAATTAAATAAAATAAGGATCAATCCATAAGTAAAATATAAACTTTATGTAATATCTCAAAAACTAAAAGTGACAAATAAACTTTAATTTGACAGTTGAATTGCTCTTAAAAGATTGCCCAAAGAATGTTTTTACAGAAATAAAAAAGTTATGAACCGAATGGCCGTTATACTCATAAGGGGCCCGGGATTTTTCTAAGGAGTGACGTCACAGCGGCTGCCGCGCATTTTGCTGTGTTTGAATATACCAGTCAGCGATTTCAACTTTATTTATTTATTGTAAAATAAGTATTCCGATTTACGGGCTGATATTTGTTATAATGCGTTTTCATACAGAAACACACCTTTTGGTAAAATAAAAAAAAATAGGCAAGTTCCCTATTAAATTATTTTTTTTTCTAATTTTTGTCTCTTTTTATTGTAAACACATGTAAATATTTATTATGTCCTAACATCGTCTGGGTATTAATTTTTTTAGATCCACCTATTCTACTCGTTCCCAACTTGAAGAAAGAAGACATGGAAGAACGACGACAGCCTGTCATAACCAAGATGTCACAACAGGCCTAGCAAAGCGGCCAAAAAGATCAACCAAAGTAATGCAAAAGACGAAAAAGTGGTGAGCAGGGCCGATTAGCACTGATGAACAGCAGACAAACCGCCATAGAGCCAACCCACCAAGTAGTCAACCCATACAGAGCTAACAGCCGATACCACAAGGCAACAGCCGATACCACAAGGCAACAGCCGATACCAAAAGGCAACAGCCGATACCACAAGGCAACAGCCGATACCACAAGGCAACAGTCGATACCACAAGGCAAGACAGCTACCCAGAGCGCAGCATGAAAATCGGGGGGAGCCAACTCTAACAAATCAAACACGACAAACAGAAAAAAGGACCTACGATCCAGGTCTTCCTGCGGGAATGGACCGCACAAGTCACAACGAGATAAGGACAGTTGGGCAGCAAAGCGAGATCTGAACATTTTCAAGGCAGCGTGCAAGACCCAGAAATTCGTCACGGCAACACTGCGGTTGATACTTTTTAACAAACCTACATTGGACTAGGTTGCGTCACATGAAGAATGTAAAACAATCGAAACGAGTAGCCGGGTGGATAGACAATTATTTTAGTTAATTAGTGTTTATAATTTATTAGGTACAGACGACTGTTTTATATTTTTTTTTGTGAAAAGTAGTTTAGTAGGCAATCTGTAGGGACAGATTTTTTTTTAAAAGCAAGGGGGATGTGTCATGATAGAAAATAATGTCCTGTTAAGTAAATGGCACAAGTTATGTTTATAAGCAAGTGCACATTAACCCTAAACAATCTAAGGAAATGAACTTCTGTATATAGTTCAAATTGTATTAAAAGTAATAAATTGTATACAGAAATTATTATAAGCAAGAAGCGATTAATCGGTTTTCGATGATGTTTATATAGGAAACAAAACACATCTCGATATCCTATCAATGGCAAACGGTTTGTAATAAAAGCATCTCCAAAAGAGTTTAGCAGTTAGTTGTAAGCTGAGAACCTAACGCCCCAGGCGTAGTTAATAGTGAAGACAAGTAGTACGATAGTCACAGTTATAAGAAGTTGAGCGTATCGAGAAGATACACATTTGTAGACAAGATGTATTTAAGTACAATGTAAGTAGTAATTATAAGTATTATAATAAAACCATAACACCTAACTTAAACTGTGTTACGTCACGATAAAACCCTCTCGTGACAATATTTAAATATTGATATGTATTTAATACGGTAATGCATTTACAGGGACACTTTAAGTTATTTATGTATTATTGAAATGTGTATATATATTTTTTTATTATCTCAATTTGAGACTATTTTTAACGGGAATCCTATGACTGCACGGACTAGATTTCCAAAAACTGACATGAGGTTCCAAATTTTTATATGGTTTTTCTTTATTTTTAAAGTTAATTTGAGTTATTGTGAAATTAAACTCACTGAGAAATGCTTAGTCTGGTATTGCACGTTAGCATGAACCAAATCTTTGCAGTTATATGACCTGTCAGTATTAAAAAACATACTTAAACAGGTTGACGTTAGGTCTATAGACTTTTCTCTTTACCCTGGTCTAAGTGCTAAGTTTTATGATCTTAGTAAATACTGGTGAAAATGTTTGTCCTGGCAGCAACCATTAATTTTAAAATAGAGAACCGTTCTGCTTAAGTCTAAAAAGTCTAAGTTTCTAAAGGCACTTTTC
The DNA here is from genome assembly GCA_963576565.1 of Aspidapion aeneum. NCBI lineage: Eukaryota > Metazoa > Arthropoda > Insecta > Coleoptera > Brentidae > Aspidapion > Aspidapion aeneum. The sequence continues at coordinate 56,650,989 of OY755042.1, forward strand.
GTTTTATTAAAATCGGTTAAGAAACAAGGAATTTTTTCGTTTCTGCAATGTGAAGATATTTAGACTGAAAAGAGAACCTATAGGTCATATTTGAAAAGCTAGTTGGTCCTTTTTAATAATATACCAGGTGTTCAAGATAAAAGTAACTACATTGGGATTTCGGAAACGGTAACAGATCGATTTTGGATAAATTAGAGGAAAGATGCACTATTCAAAGCCCAATTAGATGCTGTATCGAAATTAAAAATATGGCAATATTGCCAAACATTTGAAAGATAGTCACGTCGGTATAACAACAAACACAATTACGCCATTTATTTCATAGCCAACTAAGATTAGGAATAGTTTAATAACTTTACATTATTCATCACCTAAAGATAGACCTGTCATACTAGGTTAAAAATCTCTTTTATTCTTTATTTATTAACGTATACATCCAATATGGTGGCCATAAGAAATAACAAAGTTACAAAAAAACTAGAGGGCCTAGAAATATAATCAAATTTGTTTACAAGATCGCGGAGATATTTCAATTTTTTGATAAACACAACTTTTAGTTTTTGCTTGATGTTTTTTAATTTCGATACAGCATCTCATTGGACTTGAAATACGGCAACTTTTTTCTCATGTAACCAAAATTGTATCTCTTACCGTTTCCGAAATCCCCATGTAGTTACTTTTATCTGGGACACCCTGTGTGCGTGCAAGTACTGGAATTCACGTAAATACCCTTTGATAGGCTAGCTGGTTAGGTTTTGCTCACACATTTAAGTAATCTGTCGAAATTGACGTAAGAAATACTAGGAAAAACGATGTATATGCATTCTATGAATGGCGCTCACCTGGAGTCTCCTGTGGCTCCACTTTTTGACGTTCGAACGCCTCCACCGAACCAATTTTCTCACTTTTGTACCTTTTCTCGGCAAACGTGTTTTTCGAAGTGTCTTGTTGTGCCGGTTGTTTTTCAGCGCACGCTGTCGGCGCTGCTTGTCGCCCTCACGTGTCCAGTGACGGCGAAATCATATGCATTCAAATAGCGCGAAATTTAAATTAATTCTTCGCGCAGAAAATAAAGAAAAGGAAAAGAAATAGGTAATTTACTGCTTGCACCAACATTTTCTGGCCGCCAAAACACGTGTACTTAGTTAAGGAAAGGAAATGGGAGAAAAAAATTAAATAATATTTGCCTATAGCAATTGAACGATACAATTTAACATTACCCCAAATGTGCATTGAATTATGCACGTAAACTAACAATGAAAAAGGAAACGGAAAAATAAAAATAATTAAATTTAAGAAAAGAAAGAAAATATTGAACTATGCGTTTGGCATAGGCAAAGGACATAGTTTCACTACTGGTCGACGATATGTTCCTGTAGCTGTTTTAACGGTCACAACACGAATATGGCCGTCTGAGCCAGGGTGTACGTCGACAATCCGCCGAATAGCCCATTGCATTGGCGGTTTTTGTTCATTCTTCACCACGACCAAGGTATAAAGTTTAATGTGGTTGGAGGCCTCTGTCCATTTAGTACGCTGTTGCAAGGTGTTTAGGTACTCCAAGTTCCAGCGTTTCCAAAAATCGGACTGGAGCCTTTGCACCAGTTGCCCTCGGGACAGGGCGTCCAACTTGGAATCAGAAAAATCGGGTTCTGGTACGGAATTCAACGGTTCCAAGGTGAGAAAGTGACCAGGGGTCAATGGAAGACAGTCATTCGGATCCATACTTTGGGCATACAGAGGCCAACTGTTTAGTATGGATTCGAGCTGACACAAAAAGGTGAAAAACTCTTCATAGGTTAATCGCTGCTCACCTATTACACGTTTTAAATTTGCCTTCGTGGATTTTACTCCTGCCTCGGCTAGTCCGTTTAGATGCGGACTACCAGGACTTGAAAAATGCCAGGTAATTTTTAAACTGTGACATGCTTCTTGAGAGTACTGTTTAAGTAAACGGTCAGCACCCAAAAACGCGCTCACGCAATCTGAGTAGATGTCAGAAATTCTGCCTCTTCTTGCCACAAATCTCTTAAAAGCCGCAAGAAAGGTAGGGGTAGAAATATCGGAGGTAAGTTCTAGGTGAACTGCTTTTGTAGCGGAGCAGACTAAGACAAGAATGTAAGCTTTGGAGACCTTTGCACCTCGGTACTTTCCCATTGTGATTGGAAAAGGTCCGCAATAATCGATGGCAACATGTGAAAATGCCTAAAATGCAGTGAGAAGTTACGCTCTCGATTGTATAACGAGGAGAAAGGATCCAAAATTGTTGTCTCAAGAGGTAATGCAATGGCTTTTGTCCGGGATGACAGTACTTTTTGTGAGTGTACTCAATAACAAGTTGAGTAAGACGATGTGAACGTGGTAATAGTAAAGGGTGTTTTGCTGAATTAGAGAGTTCGGAAGAGTGTGGTAAGCGACCACCCACTCTTAAGCAGCCTTGTGTATCTAGAAAAAGTGAAAGTTTACGGAATGGTTTTGGAAGAAGCTTTGCGTCATTCACACGTGAAATGAGATCAGCAAAGATGGATCGTTGAACATGCCGAACGAGGATAATCAAAGAATGTTGAAGTTCTACTTCGGTAATATTTTCGTCAGGATATTTAGATTTCTTTGTAGTAAGACGAAAAATATAGGAAACAATGCGTTGAATTTTTTCTAGGGAAGAGTAATGTGAGAGAAAAGTATCAATCATGTGTGGTTCAACTGTGCAAGTTTGAAATACTAATGTTTTGAATAAATGAAATTAGGTCGCAAAGTAAAGTGGCACCAAGAAGCTCCAGTCGTGGAAGACTGACTGTTTTCACTGGTGCGACCTTAGATTTGGCCATGACCAGAAAGGTATGAACTTCGCCAGAAACTGACTCCATTCTGAAATAGACCGTAGCCGCATAGCCTATCATGGAGGCATCTGAAAAGCCATGAAGTTCAATGCTACGTGGTTGATCAATGGAAAGGCGTCTAGGTAAATGAATATTTGAAAGATTTGGAAGTTCGGTTCGAAATTGATTCCAAACATTTACGATATGCGGAGGAGGCTGAGAATCCCAGTCCAGCTTCGTCTTCCACAGATCTTGCATGCGGTGCTTAGCAAGTAAAGAAACAGGAGAACAGAAACCTAAGGGATCGAAAATTTTCATGATTTGAGATAAAATACCTCGTTTGGTGCACGGTTTGTCTTCCGGTATTACCAAGTAGGTAAACGAATCTGAAATAGGATTTTTACAAAATTAGGTTCGGATTTATAGAAACGAATGCACATTTGTGTTTCGGATTCTGAGAATGATGAAAGGAGTTCTGGGCTGTTGCTCGCCCATTTCTTGAGCTCAAACCCTCCTAGGCGTAGCAGGGAAATCAACTTAGACTGAAGTTCTTTGGCAGAGCTAACAGAATCATGCCCAGTAAGCACATCGTCAACGTAAATATCTTTAAGAAGCACCATAGAAGCATTAGGATACCTCTCAGACTCGAGTTTAGCTAGTTCTTGTAAAGTGCGAGTAGCTAGATAGGGTGGTGACTTAAGCCCATAAACAACTGTTCTTAAGGAATCCTTTGGGACTGGATCATCCTCTGAAAATCTCCATAGAATGTTTTGATAACGTGTGTGCTCAGGAATAATTAAAATCTGTCGGAACATTTTTCCTATGTCAGTAATAAAAACAACAGCATGAGTTCGAAAATTAAGTAGAATTTCACGAACATCATTTTGCAGTTTGGGACTACGTTGAGACCCATCAAAGACCACTCTAATCTTCCCAGTGTTCCAGATACTGTGATGAGGGATAGAGTAAGAATTATCCAAGACTTCTTTAGATATAGGCGTAGGAATAGGTCTTTGAGAAGTCTAGATTCCTGAAGCTTGAAACGTTTTAAAGCAATTGGATAGGTGTCACCCAATTTGGGTTCTAAGTTTATGAAAGGTAATGGAACGACGAATCTACCTGATTCGTTGCGTGAAACTGATTGTGATAATAGTTTTTCGCACATAATATCCTCAGGACTATGGTGAACTTTATGTTACACCTGCTCTATATCCCAGAAGCGCTCTAGGCAGATATCTAAAGATGGTTCAATGGAAGTGTAACAGCTTATGAGTGATTGTGGTTTTGGTTGCATCGAATTATCAACTTTCCCAATCAACACATAGCCAAAGATGCTGTTGAAAGCACTAGGTTGTCCACGCTCTCCATGGATAACTCCCTCTTGTAAGAGATGCGGAAAAAGTTCACAACCTACTATGGTTGGGCAGAATTTCCGAAGTTGTGGTGATTTTGATATAAATTGGTACGATTAATAAACTTATGAAGACATTTACAAAAATCATACTTTTTTTTGCGGCGACGTAATATATGCGGCGTCGCGACGCTTTCAAATCTGATGTGACATTGATCCAGATTTTCTGAAATAACTTAATAACTACATTAGCTAGGACAGTTCTAATTTCACTTTTTGACAGACAATGAGTGTGCCTTTCTAACAAGGTATTACACTTTGAAAGCGTGATTAAGTTTCATTAAATAAAAATTGTTAAATTTAGTTTTTATCAAAATTTACATTTTTGTAGTTTTCCTTAATTTTGGTTTATCTGAAGCGGGTAAGTGGTTTTAGGGGTGATTTTGGGTTTGGTTGCAAACTAAGGTTCCTTTTGAGTCTGCCTATAAGAATATATTATAACTTAGATTTTTCACTTGCAGGAACTGATGCAAAAATTTTTTGAATTTGGTTAAGTCAGTTTTTTTATAGAGTCCATGCATTTCGCTCATAACAAAAACATTTTTTTACTACACTTTATTTTGAACTATTTTTTTCTTAAGTTTTTATTATTATGTTTTAGAATTTAAAGAAAATTTTAAAAAATATATTGCAGTTCAAAAAAAATAGTCAGGGAGTTTGGGAATTTAATCCAAACACAAGAAATGATACTTTAAAAATCCTTGAATTTTGAGTTAATTTTGGCACCTCTTCATTCATGTCCATGGGATTCTTATATTTATTTCCCAAGGAACAAGCTTACAAAATTTGTGTAAATCTCTAAAAACCATATTGAAGTTTTCATGCCATTTGCCCCCAAAAATAGCTATTTTTAGAGAATCTATAAAATCCCATAAAAACAAGTCATTACTGTTATTAACTTGCTGTAGATCTATTACTTGAACTTAACTATAGACATTTTTGTACTTCTATTATATAAAGCATTCATTTTTTTTAATTAGTGGGGGTGCTGACCATATACTATAGTTTATTAAAATATCGGGTGAAGCAAAAAAAACGAAAAAAAAAACGGATTTTATCGGATCGTTATAACTCTTGAACTATGCTACCGATTTTATTGGAAAAAGCTGATGGTTGCAGGAAATGAATCAGGATTTTAAGAAAAAATAATTTATCCGCAATCTTGAAATTACAAGATGGAGCACAAAATCATGCTAAACCCTTTAAATTTGCTTGTTGAAGTGTAAACTTCTTTAGGCGCGTTTAGCAGTTTTTGTGGGTAGCGAATTGAACTGAGCCGTCAGGCTCGGCTTTGTAACGCTCATTCGGGTGAAGTCGGCTCTAGGTGACTAAAAGGCCAGTATTATTAATTTCGACTTGTTGAAGTTTACACTTCTGAAGTGTGGTCCTAAGCTAACACACTTTTTTTATTTTTATGTTCCAGATCTTTTTTTAGTTTTTTCTGTTAATTTATAAAAAAATCCTATTTCTGCCACACACGGACGAGGTACGCATTACGAAAATCAGTTGGATTGTTTCAAAAAAATTAATTTTTGTTTTAACCTTTATTGTACAGATTTCAATTCTGTCTCCATTCATTTGCCAAAAAAATAATTTAAACCGATTTTCCTCAAATAAAAAGTATCAAGGCAAAAATTAATTGCGCTTTAAAGGTCCGTATCGAAATTTATCACCTTCTTAAAATTCAAGATGGCGGTCAGAATCAAACTTAACCTTTCAATTAGGCTTAGCAGTTTTGGAAGTATTAATTTTTATTTTAACCATTGATAGGGCAAAGATGTTTCACAAACTATACGATTGCCTAATTTTGTCTGCATTTCCTCACAAATTCATTAAAACTAAACCGATTTCAATTAAATGAAAAGTATCATAGTGAGAATTGATTGCTCTTTGAGCATCACCATCAACTTTCGTCAATTTTTAAATCAAAGATGGCCGACTAAATAATATTTGTCTCTTTATGAAGGATCGCTATTTTTTGTTGCGAGTATTTTTCACCCCCTATGGATGTTAACAATGATGCTTTTTTGTTCATTAGAAGCAGTTCATTAATAAGGAATTCATAAGCAAAGAAATGCAAGCAGAATTAAAAAAGCAAACAAGAAATCCATCCCAAATTTTTAGGCTCATATATTGTTTGGTAATTTCCGAAGAAAGTGTATTTTTACCATATGATAATAACTATTTTGTCTGAGAGTAAGGCCATCAACGACGCAGTCACCTAAGGTGAGTTATATGAGGACAGCCAAATGCGTACAATAAAACGAAAAATTTATTAAAAAATTAATAACACCACTTGCAAAGTGCAATCACCCTATTAAAATCGAGCATATTAAAGAATTCTATGATCAGGAGAGGCATCAAAATAGGCGGCCAATACTTCAGCCCCGGACCTGAACCTAATAATTATAAAAACATGTAATTTAACATTCTCTAGTTTCGGTTTGTTATTACCGAAATAGAAAAGAAATACTTATTAACTTAGATATTTATAAAATAATAAACACCGCTAGCGATATTTTTAAAATACCGGTAATTTTATAAAAAAATGCAACTTATCAAGAAACCTAAATAAGTTTTGTTGCGAAATTTTATTAAAAGATTCTGATTTTCTTCTCTACGAACGCACCAAAAAGATAATGACACAATGTGTTGCATTGTTTTTGACACATTTATTCCAAGCCATCAGATTTCTAATTACTTGGAGCCATATAACTATGAGATACTTGAAATAATACTCTAGAGGTGGTATTGCATAGAGTAGGATTTACTTAAGGTCGATAAGTATATCAGTAGTAACTCAGGTGACCAACAAATTGGGAGGAAACATGATGACGCCTGCGCGATGCCTAATTTCAAATTCACTATTACAGGTATTATGGGAAGTATGCCAACATTTTACAAATAAAGCCTTAAAATTACTGCCTATATAAAGCATTCCTAAAATTGTCTTATTATAATATTTTTACTCTAGAACTAATATAGTACAATAAATATACGTACACGCTGATGTAGAGCTAAATAGAAAACATTTGTAGGTACTTGCAAACCCCAAAAGCCGCAGAAAACAGCCAGTAATTTATTTGGTATTTGTATTTTTTGTAACTTTAGACCCCTTTAGTACGTCTATGGGCAGGGCCCGTAGTAGGCACGGGCAAACCGGGCTTCTGCTCAGGGGCGCCAGATCAGAGCTCTAAAGGTGCTAAATTGTACATCTAGAGTAGCCGAATTAGATGTATTTAGAAGTATGAGTATAGGCGCGCCAATTTACTGTTTCGCCCAGGGCGCCTAAATATCTAGGGTGGGTCCTGTTATGGGCTTCAGTTATTTAAATGTATTGTAGGTTCTAAGGTTATATATAAATTCAAAGCATTTTGAGACATAAAACATATTAATATTTTGACAGCAAATAATTAAAGTTTTTATAGTCGGCACCCCTACTAAATATAAAAATTTTTGTTCCGTTTTCGAGAATAAAGGTTCTCTTTAAATTTTGTATGACTGTATGATTTTAAAAATTATAAAATTGTCATTTGTAAAACGATATTTAAGGTAAATGGTGTATTTTTGGGAATTTCGACAATTTTTTAAAAAGTGCTATTTTTAAATATGTTTGGCATAAAAACTCCGGCACGATGTTTGTAAAATTATACAGTTTCTGAAAGCTTGTTTCTTAATATAACTAATTCCTTTGGAGGATCAAAATCACCCAGAAAATATAGAAATCCGAGGCACACAAATGAAGAGATGTCAAATTGAGCCCTAAATCCAATATTTTTTTACATAGCATTACTTAAGTTTGAATTTTTTTATTAGACACCCGGTCTATTTTACATTTACAGCAATATTTTTTTAAATAATTCTGTTAAGTTTTAATAATATTTAGATAAGAAATAAGAATAAAAAATTAGTAGTAGTACTTAAAAAAAATTATTTAATCTTAAGAGCATTTTTTTAAATTTTTTTACAAAACGCGATATTGCTAATTTTGGTATTTTTTGCGCGGTTCTGTGTAAAGATAGTATATAAATTTAAGCACATTGTGATAGGCTAACTCAAAAAATACAATAATTATTATACGAGATCAAAATCACCACTAAACTGTGTTCAAGGGAAGCAAATAATCCAAAAATTTTAAAAATTACATATTTAAATTTTGGTGAAAATTTCACTTCTAAAATTTTTTATAAAAAAACTCAAAATATTTGTTGATATTGTTATAGAGCAGTAGATAGTTACATCTACTGGCTGCATAAAACTGAAAACAAAATTGTCCAACAAGTTACCGTTTTTGAGATCTTTGACAAAAAGTAGGTTACTATCAATTTTCACCTTTAGGGCGTCGCGACGCTACCTATAATGCGACGCCGAGCAAATCACTGTTTTTTCCTAACTTCGTAGGGAGTCATTAAACAGCATGCCAAGTTATATCAAAATCACCCAAAAATTGAATATTTTCAATTTGACTGCCCGACCACTAGAACATCAATAGAACTAGGTGTATGGAAGTTTTGGTCAGAAAGTTTGAGGTTGCGAATGTGATTCCAACTGCTTGAATCGACAGCACAAGAAGGAATCTCCGCGCAAAGTTTTGGAAGTAGTAAAGCCTCAAAATCAAAGGTAGGTCCCGTTTGACCTTGAGGTTTGATAAGACATTTCGTCTTACCTTTTGTATTGGAAGATGTCATTTGATTTAAGCCTTAAATGGAAGTAGAAAAGAAGCTTCTCGAAAGACCTAAACGATTAAGACATTTTTCTGAAATAAAGTTTGCCTCAGAGGCAGAATCTAGTAAGATACGAACTGGTTGGTAATGTCCCCTTGAGTCTAACATGTCAGCTTCAACGGTAGAAAGTAGAAAAGTGGAATTTTTTGAAATCATTGTCGCATGACAGTTTGTGGAATGGCTTCCTGACGTAGGGGCACTATTGGAATTTGAAAGTGGAATATTAGCGTTCTCTGGAGAATAAGAATTAACACTCATTGTGGTGTCTAGCTCCACACGTAAAGCAGTTGTAGGAGGAGGGGTAGTTCACGGTCTGATGGGCAAAATGAAGGCAATTTTGACATAGATTCACCTGCCGAACATAACCCATTCTTTCTTGTGGACTTTTGTTTTGAAATTCGATGCATTTCGATAATACATGATTGGAGGAACATAGGTAGCATTTTATTTTTGAGTTGAAAGTTCTGTTCTGAGTATTTTGAGTTTGAGGGTTGTTGCGTTGATTGCTATTTTGTAAAGTATTTTGTTGATTCCTTGAATTTTAACTTTGATTTGAAATAGTTTTATTGAAAGCAAAAGGTGAATTAAAATGATTAAAACTGTTTCTCTGAAAACTGTTCTGTTGAGAATTACGCATGGTTTGAGGTGGTTTAGGAGGTTGGTTTTGTCTACTAAAACTGGGCATTTGCACTACAGACTCGAGCGCAACGCAGTGATTTTCTATAAACGTGTAAAGATCATTGTAGGACGGAATTTCTGAATTATTTTTCTCTCTACTGTAGTAGAGTTCGAAATCAGTCCTCATCTTGACTTCAAGTTTTCAGAGCATCATGTTGAACGTGAGAAAGTCCCACTCTTTTGTAGGAAAATCAAGCTCGTTTAATATGGCTAGATTCTCAGAAAAAGTATCCAATATGGATCGTAATTCTTTCCCAGAACTGGATTTAGTTGAAAGAAAGTTAATAGCATTCAAAGCGGTAGTAGCAATAATTGGTTTATTTTGATACCTCTTTAATAAGGTTTCATAGACAATATAATAATTGCTATCTGCAAGGGGAATGGTTTTTACTAGAGAAAGGGCTTCATTCAGAATAGAACTCCGCATTTGTTGAAACTTCTCGATATCACTCAAATCAGGATTTTGATGTACCATGACCTTATACAAGTCAAACCAGTGTTGCCAATTTTTATAATTACCATCGAAAACTGGCAACCTTGGTTGTGGAAATGATCTTGTATTTGACCTCCGAACAAGATTCTGTTGGTTAGGGTTGCCCACGTAGTTGACAGGGTTGGTCCTAAAAAGGTCGTAATAAATACCTTTACTTTCGTAATAAAGCTTGTCAAAGTCTTTTCGAATCTTATCTTGCTCATCAAACGAAAGTTTAAACTCTTCGAGAGAGCCAATGATCTGATTATAAGACGTGTAAAATTGGGCGTGGCATTCCTCAAGATCCTCGTATCTTGATTTAAATAAGAAATGAAAAGCTGTGTCTAACTTAGCATTTGATTAAAGCTCAAAGTCCTTTTGTCACAAAGTTTTTTCTGTTTTGGAATAGACAGTTTTGTTTTTTGAAAGTTAATTTATTTTTAAATTACCAAAAAAATGCTTTAAAATAGCTTTAAATTTAAACAAATTTTTAGGAAAATTTTAACAATTTTATGAATTTAATTTTAACTTTTTTTTGAAAATTTTGAAATATTTTTGGATTGTAAGTTTGTCTGTCTGTTCCTAATATTCCTATTTGAACATATCCTTTAAAAAAAGTTTTTGTTCTCACGAAGGATTGAACCCTATACCTCTCGATTGGAATTTACACACTCGGTGCACACAACCAGCGGGCGTACTTGAAAAGTTTTTGGAAAAGTCGCTATTCGAACAATACAGCGAGCGCCGCGCACGTGACCCACGCGATGAGCCGCGATGAAGTGGTGGAAAAAGGAAGGTCCGCCTTGCAATATGACTATGCAAGCGAAGTGAAGCGATGTTTAATAAAAATATAATGAACAAAGGGATCAACTTTCATGAACTATACGAAATGTGCGCATTGGCTACAGCTATTTTTGAACGGTAATAAACACTTGGATCAACTTTGAAGGAATATAACAGCTCGTAAATCAATATGGCCTGTTTGATTTATTACTGGTTTTAGAAATAATCGAAATTGAAACTGGAAATTTATTTTGAAAATTTGGAATTTTACTGAACCACAGGAGTCTAGGTAGTTGAAAAACTATTAATTTGGAGAGAAGGACCATTAAATGTGCGTGCAAGTACTGGAATTCACGTAAATACCCTTCGATAGGCTAGCTGGTTAGGCTTTGCTCACGCTCACGTAGTTAAGTAATTTGTTGGAATTGACGTAAGAAATACTAGGAAAAACGATGCATATGCATTCTATGAATGGCACTCACCTGGACTCTCCACTTTTTGACGTTCGAACGCCTCAATCACCAATTTTCTCACTTTTGTAACTTTTCTCGGCAAACGTGTTTTTCGAAGTGTCTTGTTGTGCCGGTTGTTTTTCAGCGCACCCTGTCGGCGCTGCTTGTCCCCCTCACGTGTCCAGTGCCGGCGAAATCATATGCATTCAAATAGCGCGAAATTTAAATTAATTCTTCGCGCAGAAAATAAAGAAAAGGAAAAGAAATAGGTAATTTACTGCTTGCACCAACACCCTGTATACCTCGGTATATTGGACAAAGATCTGGTTTACATATTATTTATCATAAGTTTCAGATTTACATCGGATACATAAAGGTTTAAAAACATAGAATTTCGGCGGACAAGTTATCTTAAGTCATGTTTCTAAAGGAAAAAATTGGAACGAGATTCTCGTAACTTCCCTGGTAATCGGTACTATTTTCTATCCAAATCCAAAAATGCAGGCTAAGGTTTAAAAGTTATTATTTTGTTAAATTTCACAAGTCACATCGTTTGATATTCTTAAAAACTTCTTGATGCAATAAGTTTAATTTTCTGGTTACTTTCGATTTTTTTTAGTTTCTTTAGTCATTTTCGGTTATGTCCGATTCACTATCAGTCACTTCCCATCACTTCCGGTTCACTTTAAGTCACTTTCGGTTCACTTTGTGTTAATTTCGGTTTACTTTTGGTAACTTCCGGTTACATTTAGCTAATTTCCGGTTACTTTTAGCCAATTTCCGGAGAAGTTTTTAATTCTTACAATTTCTTGTAATTCCGGTTCACTTTCACTCACTTCTGGTAGCTTTTAATGCATTTTCGGTCACTTCCGGTTCACTTTTAGGCACTTCCGATTCACTTTTAGTCACTTACGCTTACTTTTAATTCATTTCCGGTTACTTTCGGCTTTAGTTCAGTCACTTTCGGTTCACATTTGGTTATATTCGGTCACTTCTAAGTCATTTCCGTATACTTCCAATTCGCTTTTAGTTCACTATCGGTCACTTTCGAGTTCCTTCTGATCAATTACGGTTTTTTTAGTTACTTTCGGTTTAGTTTTAGTAACTTCTGGTATCTTTTAGGTCATTTATGGACAATTCCGGTTTACTTTCGGTTACTTTTCGTAAATCACGAGTCACTTCTGGTTGCCTTTGATTCACTTATGGCTACTTTGAAGTGATTTCCGATAGCTTCCGGCTATCTTTTAGGCACCTTCGTTTCACTTTCAGTCACTTCCGGTCACTCTTTCGGTTTAATTTTAGTCACTTCCGGTTATTTGTCTTGATTTTCTGTGATTTCCGGTTATTTCGAAATCATTTTTGATCACTTCCTGTTCACTGTCAGTCACTTCCGGTCACTTTCACTTACGGCCACCTTTAAATTATTTTCTGTTGACATTTTGTCACTCCCGGTGACTTTAATTCTTATCTGGTCACATCCGGTTCGGTCTCCAGCACTTCCGGTTCACTTAAAATCAATTTTGGCCACTTTAGTTTACTCTCTGCAGTAAATTTCCCGATTTTTCTAGAATATTTTTAGACTTTCTGCATATTTTTAGACTTTTCCTGATTATTTTCAAGGTTTTCCTGGACATATTTTGACTTTTCCAAAACATTTCCAGACTTACCCAGGACATTCCCAGATTTTTAAAAAACACTTCTAGACCTGTTTAGAAGATTTTCAGATTTTTGTAGAAGATCGTTAGACTTTTCCTAAACATTTTCAGGCTTTTCCAGAATATTCCAATCTTTCCCTGAACATTTCTAGACTTTTCCGAACACAAAAAAAAACGTCAAAAAATGGATTTTATAAATTAAATTTATTACCGTCATATTAATATATTACTTGTATCTTATATATTATTATTTCTTTTAAAAACTGGAATTGGGCTGAAAATTTGTGGGTCTCTTTGCAACATGACCCTGTTTATTTGTATCGAATTTCATTAAAATTGGCCTGGGGCATTCTCGAGTTATAGCGCCAAGATCCGGACGTAGGGACATACATACAGACAGGGCAACGGAAATAGGCTCTCCTTGCATGAAAACGCCTAAATCCAGTGGCGTATATACGGGGGGGCCTGGGGGAACCGCCACCCCCCCCCCCCCCCCCGAAGCTGAACATTTTTTGGATATTTTCCACATATATCATGAATACAAACATAAAATACAGCCTCATGCGGTCTCGGCCCCCCCCAAAACTGTCTCGGGCCTATCCCGAAACTTTTTTCTATATACGCCACTGCCTAAATCCAAAAGGATTTTTGAAAATTGGAATATGTCACTTTTGCAAGAATACAATACGAGGGAAGTAAAAAATAAGAAAGTAATGATCAAGATAAATTTTCTTGTTTTAGCAAAATTTTTACACATTCTAATACAAATTTTATTAATTTTTTATCTACGAGAGAGAATCTCGGAAAACAAAAAATACTGCCACTAAAGTCGCTATACGACTTATTCGTGAAGATTGTACGAGGGCTGTCTTTTATATTTTGCATATAGGAACATAGAGGGCGATACTTAAATCGAATGTCGTTACTAAAACTTAACGTCAATCTTTACCTAACCTAACTTCAAAACGTCGCATCAGCGCGATATATATGGTTTTATAGCTACAGTGAATTTTTTAAGTTAATAGATCAGTCGAAAAATTGAATTAAACCGAGAACATTTTTGGGCTAAAATTTTTAACAACTGTCAAAGTAAATTACCTTAACAAGAATGCCTTGTCGAGTTGATTTCTGTTTGATTGGAATCATCAAACCATTGTTTAAAGGGGGCAATAAATAAGAAATAATGGACTATATGCCAATAACACTTAGGTATCTCAACTCTTGCTAGAATAGAATCGTGAAGTTCTTGGATAAGTATAAACGGCTTTCTGATAACCGGTTCGGCTTTCGTGCAGGTAGATCAACTAAGGATGCAATAGTGTACTTAAATAAAAATATTTATGAAGCACTTGACAAAAAAAAGCTTTAGTTTGTGTCTTTATTGATCTGGCTAAAGCGTTTGCCCATGTGTGTCATAAAAAACTGGTTGAGAAACGTGAACGACATGGAATTCGGGGTTCGTGCCTTGAACTAATAAAAAGTTACTTAAATAGTAGAAACAATATGTTAAAATTGAAGAAAATTTTAGTTCTATGAAAAATGTGGAATACGGCGTTCCTAAGGGCAGGGTCCTTTGTCCATTGTTGTTTATTATTTATATGAATGAAATCGTTGAGCTGGATTTAAAGGGTATTGCTGGAAGTTTCGCTGATGACACCTTTCTTTATGTAACAACTAAATCTTGGGGGAAACCAAAACGCAATGCTGAAGAAGATTTAAAAAAACTAAATGATTGGTTTGACTATAACACATTAACTTTAAATACAAATAAGACCAATTTTATGACATTCTCTTCTTATGCCTGGAGCTCCCGAAATAGATAGAAATACTTAACCAAGAAATGGAGATACCTAATATCTAGATTTAAATGTTTTAGAATGCATCTTAAATTACCAAAGCTTAGAACACTGTATTATGCTCTGGTTCAATCTCATTTGACCTATGGTATTTGTGGGTGAGGAGGAGTCAACTAGTTTAACATTAACAAACTAAAAGCCATTCGAAAATGGTAATCTATAATAAGAACTTTAAATATCCAACTAAAAAGTTGTTTGCTGATTCAACATTTTTAAACATAAGGCAATTATTTTGTCAAAAAAAATTGCTATAAGAATTTTTAATCAAGAAGAAAAAATTGAGATTTACCGACACCCACATAGAACTAGAAGCGTTGTGAAGCTAAAAATAAAAACCCTAAGGTCAAATAAGGTTATTGGCACCAAATGCATAAGCTCTGTTGTACCAAAATTATTTAACTTAATACCGAGTAAAATTTAAAAAAAATAAACATTCAAAAAATATACATTTTTAATAAAAAACTGGTTATACAAATCTAATGTCTTTTGGTCACAAAATGTGTCATGAATTTCAAAATAGTGTCTTTAAATACACGATAGTGTCTCTTAAAACCCGATAGGGACAACTTAACCCGATAATGGCTAGTTAGTGACAAGGGACTGTCCTTAAATTACGTAACGCTCTAGGGGGGGGAGGGTTTGGTCTTGCGTTACACCCAATGTTTTTTAATGTGTTTTTTCTTGAAAATGCGTTACGAGGGGAGGAGGAGGGGTTAAAACTCCTGAATTTTTGCATTACGTAATTTAAGGACGTTCCCCAAGCTAACCAAATAGTGACAATTTAACCCAATCAGTTAATAATAAAATTCAAGATTATGACTTTAAAATCTAATGACCAGTGGGTAATACTACTTCCATTTCTTTTAATTTAGTTAAGTTAAATTGCTGTACCTAGAAAGATTAAAAATAAACATTTATTTATTTTATTTATTTGCAGAAAAATAACTGCGCTTCAATTTTGCTTTCATACATTTTCTTGCTGACGCTAATACTTTTCGAGAGAATCAACGCAAAAACGGCGCAGGTTTATTTTTTGTTAGGGCTGAAAACTATGATTATTTTCAGAAGTCATTTATGAGCGTTGAGTGGAAGATTCGCAAAAAAATTGTATGACAATTTTTGTGAAAATTGTATGACAATTTTTGTGAAAATTGTATGACAATTTTTGTGAAAATTGTATGACAATTTTTGTGAAAAAGAATCTCAAAGGTGCTATCTATAACCTTTTTCTCATCAGAGTTACAGTTTACATGCAAAACGCAAAAACCCGTCATAGTCACCTTTTGGATCTGTATTGGGGTTTTTACTGGAAGTTCACAACTAAAATTTCAAAACTTTATACATTTTTTCTTCTAAAAACTCTAATTTGTCTATACTAGTGTGCGCGCTTCACCTCTTACGCTTGAGGTATCGCACTGGATCAGTGGGAAAGTCTATTTACACATATTTTTCAGGTATAATATTCTTTAGGTCGTTTTTAGGTGTATGATGGAGAAATATAAACGTCTAGCTGATAAACGGAGGGCTCAGCCATTAAAAGTAGATATGAAAGACTGGAATTCAATCATGAGTAAAAATCACCGTCGGCAACCGGAACTATTGTCCAGGACTTTAAAATATATAGCACTCTTTGAGAAAAGAAAACATGAAGGCGATATAGATCTACGGTTAGTTCCATTACAAAAAAAAAAGGTATATACAAACCTGAAACATATTTTTTTTTCAGTATTCTGTTTTTAGTCACAATAACAGCACTGGAATATTATAATTCATTGGTTTTTAATAAAAAATTAATCCACAATAAGTTATATATTGTTGGAAAAGAAATTTTATTCAAGTTGCATTAAATTTAATAAAAAATAATGAAAAATACCAGAACCGACAAGTCTTCTCTGCAGAAACATTTTTTTATGTTCTCACCCCCTAGTCGTTTATGGTTTGGTTCGGATCATTCAGAGGTTTGAGCCATTCACTGCGTTTAATGAGAGAAGCAACACACTTGGTATGGATGGACATGAGACTCCCTCGAACATTTTACGAGGGGGAACCACCCTCCTACCCCTGGCAGGGGGTACCCCCCTTAAACTTGATTTTTTAAAGGCACGGCTTGGACTTCTGAGGAACTGATAACTTTAATCAACCTTACCTGGCAAGAATTGGATACCTGGTGTACCAAAATGATTTTTAATCTTTGCCATGCATTTATATTTATAGACTTCTAATACACAGCAAAAAAATGCCAATTCCTATTTTACAAATACCCATTTTCACAAATATAGCACAAGGTCTGCCAATTACTTTGTTTTGGATTCACACAATTTATCAAGGTTCAAAAGGTGTCCCTCTTATATAGGGAAAAATCTTTTTAATAAATTAATTAAAAAAACATTAAAAATGTACACACACAAGACAGTTTCTATTCTGTAAGATAATTTTTGAACTACACATTTTATTCTTGATTTTAATTATTAATTTACGTAAATGTGATTTTGTCTTCACGTCTGTAAAGTGCCCATGTAAAAAAAATCAATGCAGTTTTTAACAAACCTTTTAATAGTTGGGTAACTACACGACCCAGTTCAATCTGATATTTGGGTAGCGCTCTGAATTTTGGTACAGTCGGGGACTTAATAAATGGCCGCTGCCGTTTTCAGAAGAGCTTGGATGAGAATCCCAATACCGGGCGAGCTTTATGAATGAATGAATTATGGTACGTATCGCGCGCTTTTATTCCCTCGACTCCACGTTGATCGGCTTTCGCTGTGCACTTTTGTGCAATACAATTTTTGCTATTGAAATTATATATAAACTATTTGGAATATTGGCCGATAAACGGGCGAAGCCATACACGTTTTGTGGATACACACATTTCTTTTTTTAGCTGATTTCTTGTTTATTAGCATAGGATGTGTGTATTCTGGCGGGATTAATACAGACTTTTTATTTAAAAACTAATCAAACCTTGTAGAGATATTTTTAATTAATACCTGCTTTTTTAATTGTTTAACACCGCAAACGAAAGGTATTACTTTTCGAAAAAACGGGAAAAAGGGGAAAACGGGTAAACAGACAAACGGGCAAACGGGTAAACGGGCAATCGGGTAAACGCGCAAACGGGTAAACGGGCAAACGGGTAAACGGGCAAACCAGTAAACGGGCAAACATGCAAACGTGTAAACGGGCAGGCGGGTAATCGGGCAAACGGCCAAGCGGGCAAACGGACAAACGGGTTAACGGGCAAACGGGTAAACGGATAAACGGGCAAACGCTTAAACGGATAAACTAGTAAACGGGAAAAAGGGAAACGGAAAACAGAAAACGGGTAAACGTGTAAACGGGTAAACAGGTAAACGTGTAAACGGATAAACGGGTAAACGAAAAAACGGAAAAATCGTTACATACATATAAATATTTTTAAAAGTTTAAAAATAAAAAAATAAAAAACTGAATCAAAGTTAAGACAAAATACAATTATAAAAGGTAAAAACATAAAAGGGTAAACGGGATAACGGGTAAACGGGCAAACCAGTAAACGAGCAAACATGCAAACGGGTAAACGGGCAAACGGGCAAGCGGGTAATCAGGCAAACTAGTAAACGGGTAAATGGGAAAACGGGAAACGGAAAACGGAATGGTAAAAACATAAAAGGGTAAACGGGCAAACGGGTAAACGTGCAAACGGGCAAACCAGTAAACGGGCAAACATGCAAACGGGTAAACGGGCAAGCGAGCAAACGGGCAAACGGGTAAACGGGCAAGCGGCAAACAGGTAAACGGACAAACGGGCGAACGGGTAAACGTGTAAACGGGTAAACAGGTAAAAGTGTAAACGGATAAACGGGTAAACGGAAAAACGGAAAAATTTAATTTTGAAATTTTGCAATTGTCATAAAAACTAAGTGCTGCAAGAAAACACTGATATTACACTTTATCTGCTACTATTTTCCTAAACTTTGTCAATTGATCGCAAACGTATCCGAACCGGTCCAGATACCCCCTGATGTGCTCAATTAAGAAAGGTTAGAGTAACACCGATTTCAACCTTCCAAAATGAGGACCGGAAAACTAATTTTTTATCATTTTTCGACAATAGGTTTCGGTTGGTTCGGTTTGGTTTCACACCCTCTAGGATCCCGGGAAAGAAGTCAGGGAAGTTTTTGTTTCCAAAAATTGTTAGAAAAATACCCCATTAGTCGAACTATATGAGTTGTGTTAAGTTTGGCAAGCCAGGTCAAAAATTTTTTTTTCGAAAAATTTGTTTTCAAAAAAATGTTTTTGAACAAATTTTCATTAAAAAAAATATTTTCGAACAAATTTCCGTTCAAAGAAAATGTTTTCAAACATATTTCTGTTCGAAGAAAATGATTTCGAAAAATTTCTGTTTGAAGAAAACGTTTTCGAACAATCTTTTGTTCGAAGAAAATGTTTTCGAACAATTTTTGGTTTGAAGAAAATGAATGATTTTCGGAGTTTATGCTTTTGAACAATAATATTAAGATATTTATATGAAATGTACTATAAAATTATAAATAATTAAGCCGAACCTTACGAAAACTCGAACTGTATTTGGGCATTTTTTGTCTTTTGATAAAATGTAAAATTCGGAATAAAAAGTGTGGCCTATTAAAATGCGTTGGGTGACATTTGTGGCAGCTTAAAGACGTTGCTGCCGTTTTGTGACACTGTAATTAGAATAAAGACAATTTGCCAACTTGTGACACAACAAAACCACTGAATAGTTAAACAAATATCTGGAAGCAGAACTGTATTTTCCAGCTAGGTAAAACATTGATATGCCCGGTAACTTTTATACAGTGGAGAAGGGGGGGTTCAGAAATAAGAAAATTTTACGTGCGCCACAGTGTTTTAATATCAATGTTTTACAAAGAAGATCTTGATTAAAATACAGTTCAACCCAAACGTTGCAGCCAAACAATGAAATTCTACCTACTTCCGAGGTTTCCAGAGTATTTGTGTAATTAAAAAACCAAAAAAAAATTGACTAATAGACAAAATAAAATTCTACAAGATTGAATTAAGATGACAAAACTAGAAGCACTTTACAGGTAGATGGACTCCTTTAACAGGTCATAGTGTACCTACATCTGAGTCAGTAGTGTGAGACTCAGTTATATAAACGATTGAAAAAAAATTAATATTCTGTCATAGGGGAGATCTGGACCAAATATCCGCTGTCATCATTCTACATTGGGTAGAATGAGACCGACAGCAACCCAGTCCGAGATCCATCCCATGAGGTAAAACAGTGTAAAGAAACCGCTAAAAAAAATATAACCTCATCTCTCTTTTGTCTCTGCAAAGTTGGTTCATTGGGTTGTACAAATAACACAAAGATTTAGTTCATCTTGTATAATTAGATCTGAGAAAAATACCAAATAAGTTAGGGCCAAAATAGCAAGGCACTCCAAATTTCACAGGAGAAATTGTCTTAAATAAATGAAATGAAGGAAAACAAGTCAATTTAGAAAATACGCCGCAAAATTGTGGTTATGACGTCATACCGTTACCTTCGTTTACAAGCAATGTTGAAATTATACTGTGAAAAATTATATATGAAAAGATTACGTCTAAATTATATTAAAAATTTATATGAAAAGGTTATGTCTAAATTATATTGAAGATTTATGTGAAAGATTATATCTGAAGCTTGCTCCTACCTTGGTCCTTGATTATTTTGTGGTTAGATGTGTGTTTTATTTTGTAAACCTGGTGTTGTCCAGACGTCTCCTCACTACTGCACCAGTTCCCCTGCTCTGCTCGCGCCTTCCCTCGTGCTTGCTTAGCACATCACGCTAGGGCAGCACATGGGTCTTAATTTCTTAAGTGTTGGTTCCTTGCCCGACCGTAAAACCCTGTGGAAAATGAAATGTTTCAGTTTCCTGGAATTCGTCTATTTTGCACGAAGTTCCCCTACACCGAGTAATTTAAATCGAGAACCCCATGTCGACTCAATAAAATAACGCAGATTTAAACAGATGAACTAAAATAACCCTAACGTACCTTTCCCAGGGTTACAACTGGCTCGTCGATGGAACAGAACCTCGTTCCACCAGTACAACTGTCCCGTCGATGGAGGTGCTGTAACCAAAGGAGAAAACAATATATAGTTTTTATCCAACACGTGGTTAAAAGAAAAATATAAAAACGCCAACAATTCCCCACGTCTTTTGTCAAAAAAAAGTACATTTCACACGAAAAATAATTACAATTTGGGAAGCAAATATTATCTTGAAGAGTCCTCAAATAACAAAAAAATGAAAAAAATAAAATCGAACTTACCACTGCTCTTTCCCGTACAAATGGCGTAGGCCGACTTAAATCCCCCTCAAAAGGGTGCGAGCGTCACTCTAGGATTCGCCTAAACACGACGGACTCACTTCTACAGTTTCTGGGATATCTCCTGCAATCGCTGCAGTGCCAAAAACCAAAAACAAAGGCGATCCCAGAAACTGTTGTCGACCCAGCCAAAATTCGTTAGCAAGAGACAAAGCACTTTGTCGAGAGCACAAAAAAAATGAAGCCACCGGAAACCGTTCGTAGATTTGGTGGGGAGTGGGGACAGTAAAACGCAATACCAACCTAATTTTCCCGGTTAAATTCAAATAAAGGATGCAAACCTATTTATAAAAAAACTTTTTCGCCAAAAAATCTCTACCTTCGGTTGCAAGACTGGAAGAAAAACCCGCCGTTTTCAAACTAACCAATGAGGAAATACACCAATAGTTCCATACCGGTATATAGGGGCCAGCACCGACCAAGGGGATAGAAAGTACGTAAAACGCGCATTGAGGTGTTGTCGGATCTATTTCCACGGTTGGAATTTTTATAACAAGGACGTCGAGACACCCTCCATACATAGACCGAACATTTGCCTACCGGACCCCTGCCAACATATCAAGTAGGAGAAGAATAACCAGACGGACTGTAAGAAGCTCAGCATTGAAACCATCAACTGTAAAATCAATTACTGAAGATCAGGGCATGCATCAAACCCAGGAATATTGGAACACTCAACCAATTCCCATATGAGTAAAGCTATACTGAGTGTAGAATTTAGTTGTATTTTAGTTACAGTCTTAGTCAAAAGTTTCCTTTGCTCTTTATAAATGTTTTCTCTAAGATTCATATGGTTTGACGCCATTTTTGTAAAACATTTCTACATTAATAAAGTTGTTTCTGAACCTGAACCTAAAAATACACACTGAACTACTGCTTAAACTCGGCACAAGAGTGTTCAGATGTTAACTCACACGATTTCGTTTATTCTTTTAGTCTTGGTTTTTATCCCTCGTTTATCTTCCATTTACGAAAGTGCATAACTCGTATTTATTTTATCTTCTCCTCCAGATATCAAAGTGGGCGGAGCCTCGGTTGTTACTGGTCAAACCGTGGACCTAAATATGTTTTCGTGCTATCACAACTAGCTATGAGGTTCGGATTGTCCCAATATCCTCGAAAATAAACGTAAGGGAATGAAATGTTCATCTAAATGTTTCCTTCCTGTTACCGATACCATTTGTGATGCGGCAACGCCGCCATTCCCCAGCTGTTTAATTTCATAAACGTCAAAGAGAATTACGAAGTGCAGATAAACAAAACAATCGAAAGTTTTTATGTGATTTTTAAAGAACTGTGATCTTAAATTCCATTTACGATGTCCAGATAATGCGATGTGCGTAGTGTCCACAGTAATTCGATGGAATGCCTCCTTTTAAGGTAACTTCCTAGACACTATATAACCTTCAAACCTAGCTCTATAAAATACCCTTAATTTGTGTACAGAAAGACGAGTCGAAGAGCCTTGATTATTTACCTGAATAAACAAATATGTAACGTTGCCTTAAACGTAAAAATGACACGTTACAAAAGGTACTAAAAAAAACCACAATACCTAAATACACCCAAAAAAATGGGAAAAAACTTGGAAAATAAACTAAACAGTGCGAAAAATAGCTTATAAGCATCGTTATAAAAGTTTCATTTTATCCCTTGATATATTATATACTATTAATAAACTTTTAAAATAGAAATGTATTTCTGTCCTATTTGTTTATTTATTACGTATTATTTTTATACAAAAACATAAATAATATTTAAAAGAAAATGATTTTTAACAATAAATATACCTCCAATAAATATTCATAACCCAAAAACTCAAGGAACATATTTTTTATTTCTTAAGCTGTATAAAAACGAGTTCTTTTTAAGTTTTATTAAAACATTTTTTTTTCTCAGACTGTATAAAAATGAGTATTTTTCACGAACGTCTATGGAATTTTGAGTATGGTTTTGACACTCGTGTCGCTACCCCTGGGAGACGCCAGGCTTCCAGGATGCAGTGACCCTAGTATTTATGATTACCTCCAAAACCTCATGGGCCGTCACTGAAGAACAGCAGTTTCTATATGGGAGGACCCCCAGAATAAAAAACAATATATGTGCCTAGCTTTAATAACAAAAGTAAAAAAATAATCACCACTTCAATAATTTGACCAGGATCCCCACTTAGTCAGATTTTTCTGGCAGATTTTAAAGAAATAATTTGACTTTCCCATAAAAATCCGTTCAAATATAACGGTGGCAACAGCGTAGAGCAAATTTTGCAGCGACCCTTCCACGACATGCAGTTAGTCTCTCTTTGTGAATTTTACCGTGAAAAACAAAGAAAGAAAGTAAACTTAGCTGACCTCATAAAGAAAACGAATAGGACTCATAAATTTGAAAGAAATGTGACGAAATCGGACATTTCAGTTTCTGTGGTTAATGGTTGTTTGCTGTGAATTTATTTGCAATTTTTAAATTAAAAATTTTCAACAAATTACGCGTTTTTAATTAAAAACAAATATTATATCGTGAAGCTACATCTATCAAAAAGGAAATGGCCTTTTAGGTAAGTTTTTTAGTTTACAAATTGCCTTTTAAACGAGAAATCTTAACCGCCAGATTATGTCACATTTTTTCAAATTTCGCCAGATTTTTTGAAATGTAAAGAATTGCCCCCATAAGCCCTTCTTTTTCAAAATAGCCGCCAATTTTTAAAAAAAATCAAGTTAGTCGTAAACAGAAGTGTGAAATATAATTTGTGAATATTTCGACCATGGCAAGTCGAATGCAGTCAAACCCAACCTTATCCGAGCCGTACTTCAGCCGTAAATCCGGTTTTTAAAAAAAAATTACGCAAAAATTTTAAAAAATTACGCAAAAATTCGACATTTTGGAGTTGCCTGTACCTGGTCAAGTACGGTATATTTTTTGCATAAATCGATCATGCGGAGTCGAATAAAACCACTTCCAACTCAATCTGACTGTTAATTTGGCCAGAAATGCCATGTTTTTGCAAGTTTTATAAAAAAGAATGAACTTATGGAAAGTCAGTGAGGGACCAAAGACGCGCATATTCAGGAGCGTTTGCCGCTGTGACTCAAAATTCATTAATAGTTTTTTATTACTAAACAAGAGCAATCACAGCAAGATTTCCACTTTTAAAAGCCGAAGAAATAGTCATTATTATTTATTTCGTTAGCTTTAATCAGGAAACATTAAATCGAGAAAAATTCAATATTTTTAATAATTTTTTCTTACACAATAACCTTGCTCTTTTACTTAAGTCGCGCTTAAATGCCGCTCACGTGTGTTTTGTGCCACTTGCAAAACTCTTGTGCCGTTCGATCTCCTGGCAGCGGCTCACGAAGTCAAGTTGCTAAAAGTCACCATACACTATCCAGGAAACAGAATAGGTGACAACATTTTTGGGGGTGGGGATCATATAACGTAATATTCCAATACTCCCTGTTACTTATTTACACAATGATTGGCGTTTGATTCAAACATTCAGAAATAAAGGTACGAAAAATGCACAGATACCAAATTTACCTAGATAGAGTTTTTGTCAACTGTACGCCCATGATTTGACGTAACGAATACAATAATAAAATAATATTCATGCGTAAAAGTATAACCAATCAGGACATTTTATCTTAAGGGCCGCGAAGAGGATAGACTTATACCCATTGAATATGTTTGCATTCTGCATCGTAAGGTACCGTAGGTATTGCAATAATACGTACTATATGGAAATAATATGCATATGTTTTTGAAAGCAACCAATCAGGTCTTTTTTGCTTAAAGACCCCAAGGCCCTCATGCTTGCATCATGAATGGGCAGTTACCGTGGGTATTGGAATATTATGTATATGGTGGGGATGTACGACAGCCCTAAACCTCTTGCCCCTCTACTGGTTTCAGTCTGCAGAAAAAATGTTTGTCACGTTTTACGACTCCTTTTAAGATGTTATTTTTGCCCCTTAAATGGAGGAGACATTCCTCTTGAAAAAAAAAACAATAAGTTAAATTATAATCAAATTACAAAAATGCAATTGAATTACTAAAGTGATTGTTATTATTTGTAAAAAGCTATTTTGCTTTTATTATTTAAAGCAATCCACGTTTTGTACTGAATTTAAGGGGTAAGTTCGGAATGTATTACGAAGGAAGAGGGCTCCTAAATTAAGCATTTTCACATTTTGTACATTATGAAAAAGTGAAAGAAATAAATAAAAAAGTAATTGTCAACTACTTTTTTTTATTTTGCAAGTAGGAAATTTATAATGAAGTTATTTTTTTGTTGTAATTAATTACACAGTTTTTTTAAGTACATTCCTGTAAAGTAATTTGTAATGTAATAGTTACTTTTCAAAGTATTGGTTTCCAACTCTGGTTGAGAATAAATCGGTACACATAAAGACCAAGAAATTTGTTATCCATAAAGTTGAATTTGTGGAATATTTTGTTTGTGCGTGTAGTAACCTCCTTTAACATTTTTGCCATGTTCGAAAGCTCTACCTGTACACTTAATTACGGATTCGTAGTATTGATTATTAGTCATACAGTTCAAATGCTATCTAAGACATGGCGCTACAGCAACTAAAATCAAGGGGTTTTAAGGATTTGATTAATCGCCGTCTTTGGCCTACTCAGCCGGTAAGAGTAACGTTATTAGATCGCGAAAAGAAAACCATTTTCTTGAATTGCTAACTTGACAACAGCGCTAAACTATTTATCTCTCTTAGTGCCATTTATTTAACAATATGTATATTTATTTTATACGCATGCTTTAACATTTAATTTATACGCATGACATTTTTATATACAAAGCATGGTTTGGGGACATTTTTAGGGTCTGCCCCAAAAAAAATATACGCATCGTTTAAAAGTAAATATACCTATTTACATAAACATGTTACACGCATTGAAACTATTCAATAAAACCTAGCCCAACCATATACCGGGTGGGCCAAAAACAACAGGACAATTTTTTTTTTCAATTTAATTTTTGAACTATACAATCGATGTTAATGGGACAAACTGCACTTGGCAACGGGACAAATTTTTTTTATTATAACTTTTGAACAATATCAGAGAATTAATCAGAGTTTTGACTTAATATATTTTTTGTCCGCCATCTCAAAATCCAAGATGGCGGATGAAATTAAATGTACCCTTTAAAGATGCTTATAATTGTGTTGCAAACATGTTTTATATGACTAATTTAAGCGATTCGCTCCTAAACCGCTGGACCGATTTTCATAAAATTTTCAGACAATGCTAACTTTTTACCGGAGCATCGCATCAATATGTGGTAGTAGACTACATTTGGCTTAATAATTTGTGTTATAACCAAAAACTTCGTAGGATCTTTAGTTTCTGAGATATTTAAAAAAACTGTTTTCAAGGCTCATAGCTTTACTTGAAGTGTGCTAATAGGCTAGCTAATAGGTTCAGTTGTAATGAGTTTATAAGGAAATTAATGCAGACAGGATTGGCAGTGTAATGTTGTGTGTAATCTGTAAAACAATGGCTCAAACAAAACTAGTTTTCTTGAAAACCAATCACCATACTTTCACTAATTTGTACCTCGCTGGGCGGGGGAAAAGTAGTGCTCTTCTATAAATTAAAAAAGAAACTAAAATATTTTCAGAATTTAAGAATAAACACGCCATGTTGAAGAATCAAGTATGATTCTGTTCGTCATCTTAAATTTTAGGATGGCGATAAATTTTGATCATGATCTTTAAAAAGCAATCATTTATTACCAGGATGATTTTTATTTCATCAAAATCGGCTTAGTAGTAATGAATTTATAAATAAATAACTGCAGATATGATTGGCAAGGCAATCGTATAATATTCAAAACAATGGTTGAAACAAAATTATATTTTTTTAATTTTGCTGATTTATATCTTGTTGGGCGTGGCAAGAATGCAGCTTTTTTACTGATTTAAAAAAATAATTAAAACATGTTCGTTACACAAGAATAAATGAGTATCTTCGAAGGGTACAATTTAAATTCGTCCGCCATCTTGGATTTGGAATGGCGGACAAAAAAATATATTTAGTCAAAACTCTGATTAATTCTCTGATATTGTTCAAAAGTTATAATAAAAAAAAATTGTCCTGTTTTTTTTTGGCCCACCCTGTAGTCCAATTAAGGAGTCTTTATCTAACATATTTTTTTAAAATCATATTTCCTGACCTCTTTTTGGAGGGTCTAGAAAGTGTGCAATCTAACCTTTAATAATTGATCGCCAGTGTATCCCAACCTTGTCAGTGAAGACCCCAGATCATTTTACGCCAAAAAAATGTCACCAGAGCATGCGCATAAGATTGTGCCGGTACATTCAACCACAAACTTTTTAACTAAAACTTGCTTATTGTATTCGACTCGCCATGACTGATTTATGCAAAAAATATATCTCACTAGGTACAAGTCAACTTGCAAAATTTGGAATTTTTGCGTAATTTTTTTTTTTAAACCGGATTTACGTCTGAAGTACGACTCGGAAATGGTTGAATTGGCGGTCATTTTAAAAAAGAAGGGCCTATAGCATTGTCCCCATCAAACAAAATTTTGGTCACATCGAATAATTTTTTTTTTTATGGGTCCAAGATGCTATGTACAAAGTTTCAAAGCGCTACCCAAAAGTGCAGTATCAAAACTTGTATTTACCCGACTATAATTATTGTATGTTTGACTTATTTATATTTTTGACTTTGATTGTTTAATTTAGTTATTTGACTTATATTACTGTAGTACTTTTTAAGTATTTTTGCGCCTTGACCATGTACATACATCCGTTGTAAAATGGCTTTTGTACAAATAAAGATTTCTATTCTATTTCTATTAGTTAAAGATGCTTTTACTGCCCAGTGCTCAATGCTATCGAAAGCTTTTTCCCCAAGATCTACTGCGCTTACTTATTATAAGAGATAGAAAGGAAGTTTTAACAACGGCTGGACCAAATGTCAAGATATTTTCATTCACATGACTTCAGACAGAAAAGATTTGTTTTGAGTTTAATAGGGTGTTTCATAAGAGAATTCGCATGTTTGTGTTTTTGATAACTTTGCGACATTAATTCGTTTTATCAGATAACATTTTCTGGCGCTTAGGATAAACCCAAATATGTTAGAGCATAACGTCGCCTTAATGCAGAACTATTGTAAGTCACAAAATTAAGTTTTTACAGGAGAGGATTTTTTAATTTGGAGCATGGGTCGAGGTATCACCGCTTAGATTGGTCAGGCGGATGGTGGGAACGTTTCATCCCTTAGACATCCAAAATTTTTGCATCCAATAAAGCGCGCTTGGAGCTATACGTTTCCGCAAGAAAACGAAAAATGGGAAAACTGGACATAGAATAGTTCTGCATTAAGGCGACGATAAATATGGGGCATACCAAATACGTTAGAGCATAAATTTTGGGCATACCCATGCATTCTCATACGCGATTCTTGAAGCCAGGACCCCTATTTAATTCTTCATGTTCCTTTTTCGGGTAGACAGGATTTCGGTTACTGCGCATGCGTTAGTTTTGATGGTTTTGGAACATACCCCGATACGGCACTATATTATTTGTAAATTGTCAACAGTTTAGGGTTATTGTAGATTTTCTAAAATTAATTGTGCAGATTTATTGTGTACACCATGAATAGCGTTTAATATCATTTATAAACCCTAACTTTATTAACAAATTAAGAAGAAAAATACAAGTACTTACCTATGGAATGGCACTTCCTTACTTCTCCCGGGCATTTTTCCACAAACCGCACATGTTTTACGTAAATTATTTTCCATTATTTACAGAAAAAAAAACATAATTTTACACGACAAACGCTAAACACCACAAAATATAAATACGCAACAAAGATGGCCTCCACCCACACGGCAGCTCTGTGTCTACATGACAAGACACACGTCTGCGCACTTAAAAATTCGCGTCCGCGAATTTAAATTTGCCATTGTTTCCAAAGCCAGCTATGAGGCCTCACTTTTCGATTCTTTGAACATGTATTTCTGCTATAACGTATTTGGGGCATACCTCTATTTAATTTTTAATGTTCCTTTTTCGGGTAGGCAGGATTTCGGTTACTGCGCATGCGTCAGTTTTGGTGGTTTTGAAACATACTCCGATACGTTACTACATTATTTGACAAATTGTCAAAAGTTTAGGGTTATGTTATGTAACGTATTTGGATAAACCAAATACGTTATAGCATAAAAACATGTTCAAAGAATTGAAAAGTGAAGCCCTCATAGCTGGCTTTGGAAACAATGGCAAATTTAAATTCGCGGACGCGAATTCTCAAGTGCGCAGGCGTGTCTCTTGTCATGTAGAAACACAGCTGCCGTGTCGGTAGAGGCCATCTTTGTTTCTTATTTACATTTTGCGGTGTTTTGCGTTTGTCGTGTGAAATTATGATTTATCCTGTGAAATAATTTACGAAAAACATGTGCGGTTTGTGAAAAAATGTCCGGGAAAAGTAAGGGAGTGCCATTCCATAGGTAACTACTTCTATTTTTCTTTTTAATTTGTTAATAAAGTTAATAGTGGTTTATAAATGGCATTAAACACTCTTCATGGTGTCCACAATAAATCTGCACAATTATTTTTAGAAAAACCACAATTTTAATCCACAATTCGATAAATTTTCACCGAATCAACTAGTTTTTGGAAAAAAATAATAGGCATAACCCTAAACTTTTGACAATTGAGGAGCAGAAGTAACAAAGGGGCTAGGTGCCAAAACTGTTAAATGTTAAAAAAATTGATGACGAAAATGACCGATCACTTACCGGAGGTGCCGTCTGTTTGCCCGATTGCTTACGAAATTAGTAGTCCTGCGATTTTTCACGTTTGATAGGATATAGTCGATGGCCCATAGAATCTTTTTATGTAAAAATCTCGGTTTTAGAGAAAGTGGCACTTAGCCCCTTTGTTACTTCTGCTCCTAATAGGGTGTTTGACAGTAGTAAAAAATAAATATATATTTATTTTTAGATATCTCTTTAGGTCGTGGTAATGCTAAAAACACTTTTTTGTTTAATTTTGTCTCAAATTCATAGTTCTTTTAATTAAATAAATTGATTGAATTAAAACAATTAGCCACGTGATTCAAAACAGGCGGTCTACCAATCAGCTCCGAGTGACGTCACAAAACAGTAAACGCCTCGAACGAACCTATTTTCTGTGTTATTTTCTTATCGATGGTAATGTTTGCTTTGGTTTAAAGTGCGAATTATCGTCCTAAATTAGATTTTATTTTGTGTTTTGCTTATAAAAAATATTTTCAATGGAAAACGGATTCTCCAAAGCCGATAGCTCCAACTTGCCAATGCTGCATTCCTTTATGGTGGCAGGCTTCTTTGCCAACAACAGTGATTTTTGTGCTGCGGAATTTAGAAACGTTAAATTGTAGATGTAAGTATTCGATGAGTTGTTTTGTATATAACTGAAAGTTCTTTTATGATATTCTTCGCCTACTTTTACTCATTTAGATTTTGAGGTTAATATATATTAATATGTTTTGCTTTTTTGTTTAATATGCCACTTACAATAGATTCAATTAAATACCCAATCATTATTTTTTTAAACATTAAGAAACAATCAAAAATTGCAGGACAGGGAGGCAAAAAGTATACAACGACCAGCACTACTTGAAGTACTGCATAGGTTACACTGCATAGTCCTACGTAGGTACTGCCTAGTCCTGCCTATGCACTGCCTAGTCTTGCATATGCACTGCTCAGTCCTACATTTAGCCTGCATGTGCACTGCCTAATCCTGCATTTAGAGGTACTCCCTAGTCCTGCCTAATAACTGCCTAGCACCGCCTAAAAATTTGTACACCTTTCTGCATATTATAGTTGTTCACCCCTTGTAATAAACATAACCTCGTTTCATCGTCATTTACGAAATAGTTATATATATTGTTACGGGTTCACAACGACAAATTAAAACTCGCAATTGTTGAAAACGATACGTCAATTTATTTCCACAAATTATGTACAAAAACACGCACTTAAACTTACTAATAATTTGCTAATAATTCACTACTATAATCGGTCTATTAACTTCGTGTTAATATCTCACGACCACTACAGTACGTTATCTATGACTGACTCACTGCTGCACGACGTCCGGCCTTATAAATGAGGGCTGCCTACTATTCGAGAACCCTTCCATCCTTGTTCGATTCGGAATCATTCCAGCCCTTTTCTAGACTTTCGCATACCAGTTTGTCACAGATAACGCAACTAAAACCTAGATTAAGAATACAACCATAAAATACGTCAACCTAATACTACACTAAACCTAAATAAATTCTAACTATAAAATTTAAATACTTAAATTTGTAACACTATCCTCCTCTTCAGGTTTGATCGCCTCGATCAACATTTCCCAGGTAAGGTTTTAGTCTGTCTAGATGAACAACTTTCATCTTGGACTTCGGGCTTTTCTGGATCCGGTAGACTACATCATTAATTCTCTTAACAACTTTATAAGGCCCTTCCCATGGTGGTGTCAACTTAGGTGATCTTCCTTTCTTGCGTTGAGGATTGTATAGCCAGACTTGATCATTATCTTTGAACCCTGAAGAGTTTGCTTTCAGGTCATATCTCGCTTTCATGCGGTCACTGGCTATTTCTATTCGCTCTCTAACCACTTCATGGATATCGTGCAGCTTTTGAGTTAAACGTTCGACATAGTCATTAACCTCTAAGTGTTCTTCTTCAGGTGAACCAAACATGATATCACATGGTAAACGCAGTTCTCTACCAACCAGGATACTAGATGGAGTAGCTCCTGTCGTATTGTGAATGGCGGTTCTATAGGCCATTAAAAACAATGGAATATATTGGTCCCAATCTGTTTGGTGCTCATCAACAACTTTGGACAGATGTTCTTCTATTGTTTTATTAAATCTTTCAACCATGCCATCTGACTGCGGATGTAAAGCCGTAGTCCGTGTTTTATGTATTCCTAAAAGGTCACAGAGATTCTGGAAGAGCTTCGATTCAAAGTTTCTTCCTTGATCTGAATGTAGTTCCAAAGGAATGCCAAATCGGCTGAAAACATCATTTACCAGAACTTCCGCAACTGTAGTGGCCTCTTGGTTAGGCAAAGCAAAAACTTCTGCCCATTTGCTAAAGTAATCCATGACGACAAGGATGTATTTGTTGCCTTTTTTAGTTTCTGGAAATGGTCCGGCCACATCAATAGCAATGCGTTCGAATGGTAGACCTACGTTATATTGTTTCATTTGACCTCTGGACCTTGTTTTGGGACCTTGGCTGGCTGCACAAGTCGAACATCGGCGGCACCAGTTTTTCACATCTTGAAAGTAATTGACCCAATAAAATCGGTTTCGAATTTTGTCCATGGTTTTATTTATGCCTAGGTGCGCGCCTGATTTTCCACCATGGCATTCGGCCATTATATTGTCTACCATGCTCCTAGGAACCACTACTTGATTAACCACAGTAAGGCCATCGGCACTTTCCCAGGCACGTTTAAGGATGTTTTCCTCTACTATCAGTGAATCCCATTGTGCCCACAGTGATTTGAATATCACCCCTTGGTTTGCGATATCTTGCCATGATGGTCGTGGCTTGTGTTCTTCTTTCAATCGCAAGATAGGTCCTACATCTTTGTCGTTAAGTTGTGTGGTTCTAATCGAAGCCGACATCCATTCTTCATCTGGTTCTAACTTTATCTGGCGCACGTAGGTAATTCCTTCTTTCTGGTCAATTTTCCTGCAATGTTTACAATCCTCAGGGCAAGGTCTTCTGGACAATGCATCTGCATTATTATGCACCCTTCCCGCTCGGTGCTTAATTTGATAATGGTATTGTTGTAGCTTTTCTATCCATCTCGCGACTTGCCCCTCAGGTTGTTTCATTTTCATAAGCCACTGTAACGCAGCATGATCCGTTCTAATCAGAAACTCTTGTCCGTACAGATATTTGTAAAAGTGATCTACGGATTTAACTATGGCTAGGAGCTCCTTTCTAGTAACACAATAATTTCTCTCTGGTTTGGATAGCTTCTTGCTGAAAAATTCGATGACCCGTTCTTCTCCATCTTGTACTTGGGAGAGTACTGCTCCTATGCCATCGTTGCTCGCATCAGTATCTAATATGAATTTTCCTTTTGGAATGGGATATGCAAGAATCGGACTAGAACATAATGCTGCTTTTAGTCTTCTAAATGCTTGGTCACATTCGGTATTCCATTTGTAAGAAGCTTTATCTTCTGTAAGTCTATGTAATGGAGACGCTATTTTGGCGAATCATTCTACAAATCGTCTGTAGTATGTACACAGACCCAAAAAGCTTCTCAATTCATGTTTGTCACGAGGTTGAGGCCATTCTTTTATTGCTTGTAACTTCTTTTCGTCAATATGGATGCCTTCTCGGGAAACGACGTGACCCAGGAACTCAACTCAAAATACGATACGAATAGCATTTTAACGTACCACGTGCAAATTTTTCTTTTGGTTTTAAAGTAATTTTATTAAGGTAAAAAGCGAGACATAAATAGCTGTGACTTCGGATTTGTGTTGTGCAATATTGGTGGAGAAAGTATTGTTAAGGGTACGTCAAAAACTGTTATAATTAACGAGCAATTAATTAATTTGTTTACCCTTAACCCGAAAATTGTTGCCAGCAATAAGGTCTATATTTGCTTGTGCGAAATCTCACACATTGATCGACCGGGTCGACGTAGTCGTATGATTAATACGAATATTTATAATGACGGACAAACCTAAAACTATAGAAGATCTGTACTCCAAGTTGATGGCAGCCAATGAGCAACAAACAGAGCATTTAACACAGAAAATTGAGGAATCTGCTGATCGTCTTGAGTCTCAATTTAGTGGATTTCAAGAGGATATTCGCAACCTGCAGCAAGTCACTCTTGAACACGACAGAAAAATCAGACGCAATAACATCTTGATCTGGGGGTCGAAAATTGATAAAAACCTCCCTGAAGAGACGGTCAAACTATTAAACACGCATCTCGAAACATCTTTTACTTTGGACGACTTCAATAACATTTTTAAACTTGGGAAGAGCGCTGAAGCCCCTATCTGTGCTGAATTCTTATCATATCTGAAAAAAGCAGAAGCATACAGCAACGTGAGCAATCTAAAAGACACAGGAATCTCTATTTCGCACGACCTTAACGCGGAGGATAGAACAAACAATATACTTCTAGTAAAGCATTACAAAAACTGTAGATCCAAGAATATAGCTTGCAAAATCAAAGGTTTCGACAAACTGCAAGTTGGTGAAACTCTATATTCAATTGAAGACTTGAAAAGTCATAAACTGCCGTTATTCGAATCCCAAGAATCAGTGGAATCTACGGGTAGCACAAATAAAACTCTGAAAAAAAGCAAACTGGTGGGCGTGGCTAGTCAAGCAGCCAAGAACTTAGCAAGCAGAACCAGAGGAAAATAGTTTAATTTTTTTTCTCATGCATTATCTACTACTTAGCCTGTTATTAAATTATAAATATTAATTTTCCAATATTAAATAATTAGTTGTCTGTTTAGGTATAGCTACTATAGTTTTTCCCTTATTAATTTTTCTTTTTAATCCTTTCTGATTTTTCTTATTAGTAAAATAAAAAAGTCAATATGAATTTCACATTATGTCATATCAATACCAGATCCATTTTATCTAATTTTCTTGAATTTAAGAACGCAGTGCAAAATTTTGATGTAATAACGTTATCCGAAACCTGGCTCAATAACGATATTGAAAATGAAATTTTAGAATTGGTTGGCTACCGACTATATCGACACGATCGAGCCGTACGCAGAGGTGGTGGGGTCGCCGCATACGTTAAAAATACAATCGAAGTGAGCATCTTAGGTGACATTGACTTTGAAAATTCAGAACAACTTTGGCTCGCGCTAAAAATTAACAAGCAGACTACAGCGATCGGCATTTTGTACAAACCACCGGATTTTCCACCGGCCGAGTTTATGCTAAATTTAGAAAACTCTCTGAGCATTGTCGCGCCGAGATACGATCACTTTATTGTTACAGGGGATCTTAATATTGATATGCTCGATATAGGATCAGTTTCTTTTAACTCCTTATGGGATATCTTTGATGCTTGGGATCTAACACAGTGTATACAAGAACCTACTAGGTACAGTAAAAACAAAGCCAAATTACTTGATATAATAGCGCACACAAACAACTTTAAACCCTCTGAAGTTAAGGTCTGCCCCCCTAATAATTTTACAGATCACTGTCTTGTTTCTTGTAGACTAGGATACAAAAAAGAAAAACCTCAGCCAATGTTTTACACATTTCGTGACTTTCGAAGAATTAAAATGAACGACCTTAACATAACCATGGAAAGCATTAATTTTAATGAAATATTTATTTCAAATAACATTAACAGAAAAGTTGAAATTTTAAATAATGCTTTATTGAAAACTTTTGATCATATTGCACCCTTAAAAACAATTAAAATAACAAAAAAATCCTCTCCGTGGTTAACTGATCAGATAAGACAAATGATGACTAGAAGGGATAGATCGTTTACTAAGTACAAAAAAACCAGGTCAGCTGAAGCATGGGAAAACTATAAAAATCTAAAAAATCAAACCAATTACGAAATTAAACGTCAACAAAAAGCGTTTATGGAACAAAAAATTAACTCTACAGAAAAAAACAAAATGTGGAAGGTTCTACAAAATTATGGCATACACTCAAAACAAACAAACACTCTTCCAGCGCAATTAAACAATCCTAACCAAATTAATAATTTCTTTGCGAGTAATTTTAGCAACGCGGAACCGCCGAATATTGATCTATTAAACTTTTATATGCGGAATAAAATATCGGATAGTATTCCTGTGCTTAATTTTCAAACAATCACACAAATTGAAATACATAAATCTCTCTTAAAAATTAAATCAAATGCATTGGGTCCAGATGGATTTAGCATTAAAATGTTGCTTTTATGCTACCCTTATATTTTGCATATTTTAGAACACATTTTTAATTGGATTATTATACATAATTGTCTTCCTGATATATGGAAGCAAGCAATTGTTTTACCACTGCCAAAAATAAATACCCCGACGCAACTCAAGGATCTTCGACCTATTAGCATGTTGTGTACTCTGTCAAAGGCTTTTGAAAAAGTTTTGGAACGCCAGGTGATGCTATTTTTAGACACTCATGAGATTTTACCTATAAACCAGTCTGGTTTTCGCCCAAACTACAGTTGTACCACAGCGCTGACCAATGTTACAGACGAGATATTAAGGGCCACCGATAAAAATATGCTGTCGGTACTGGTGTTGCTTGATTACTCTAAAGCCTTTGACAGAATCAATCACAAACTTCTCATCGCCTTACTTCACTATTTATGCTTTGGCAACTCATCAGCAAATCTAATTAGTAACTACTTAAGCAACCGGACTCAACGCGTTAAGACTAGTGCGGGAATCTCAACACAGGTATCCGTGCTCTCCGGAGTGCCACAAGGGTCAGTTCTGGGGCCTTTGATATTCACCCTGTATACGTCACAACTTTTTAAATGTTTAAAATTCATTACAGCTCACTTTTACTGTGATGATACACAGGGTCTGTATTCTTTTTTAGAAAAAGACACAGAAATAGCGTGTCAAAGAATTAATGAAGACCTTAGCAGGCTAGTCCAGGTGTCAAATGATTTGTGTTTATCAATCAATAGCTCTAAATCTAATGTAATACTTTTTGGTCGGAAAATACAACAAAATCGTCAACGTCATAATATTAATATAGAAATAAATAACGAAAAAATTTATCTCACAAATTCAGCGCGAAATCTGGGCTTGGCTATTGACTCTGGTCTTAAATTTTCAGAACATATCTCCAAAACCATTCGTAAAGCTTACTGTAATCTAAAATTATTGCATTCTAAACGACACTGGTTAAATCAGAAGTGTAAAATAGCCTTGTGTGATTCGCTTGTCTTATCGCATTTTAGTTATGCTGATACAGTATATGGTCCAATTATCCGAAAAGTTGACAGCAAACGAATTCAATTAATTCAAAATGCGTGTATCCGGTTAATCCTTGGTTTGAGAAGGCGAGATCACATCACAGGACCCTTAAAACAAATTGGCTGGCTCTCCATGGATAAAAGACGCCGTGCTCATGCTCTTCTTTCATATCACAAAATATTGAACACAAAAATGCCTCCCTACCTTTTTAACAAAATCAAGTTTCGTTCTCAGCTTCATAACCGAACACTTAGACAAAAAAACATGATTTCTGTGCCTGGTCATAGAACTAATGCATTCAAAGGCAATCAGATTTCATATGCCTATAACCGACTCCCCGATAGTCTCAAAAAGCTAAAAAATAATAATTTTAAATTAGAAGTAAAACAGCTTTTACTACATGATTCCCTGTAAAATTTCAATACCGTTCTTACATCAATTAATGCACTGTTTGATAATCATTTTTTGGATGCATTCTTATATTAACTAGTCTATTTTTATAGAATCATAAATAAGTCATTTTTAAAAACATGTGTTTGTTATTGCAACAATAAAATTGAAATGCGATACATTTTTTTTAGGGTAATAGTAATATGTACTTAGGTATAGTTTACCAACTAATTTAGATTTAAAAAAGAAAGTTATATTTATTTCAAGGTTGAGTGGAAGAGCGCTGTTTTCTGCTTTGCGGTAAATGCGAACCCTGCCTTTTGTCAACACTCTTTTTTAGGATAATAGATTAGAATATTATATTGTTATTTTTCTTTGTTGTTGACAATAAAAGCATTATTATTATTATTATTAACTTTTTCTTGGAACAGAAAACATTTCTTTGAGTTCAATTTAATATTTGCGTTCCTGATTCTTGAGAATACTTCTCCTAAATTATCTAGATGATCTTGAAATGATTTCCCCATTACTATGACATCATCCAAATAGACTAGGCAGGTTTTCCAAGTAAGGCCTCGTAGAACGACTTCCATTAGTCTTTCAAATGTAGCTGGGGCATTGCACAGGCCAAATGGCATCACATTAAACTGATAAAGTCCACTTCCAGCAGAGAATGCAGTCTTCTCTTTATCTCTTTCAAAGATTCCTACTTGCCAATACCCACTTTTCAGGTCAAGAGTAGAAAACCAATATGATCCTGCAAAATCTTTTCCTCCAACTCAAACCTAACAGTGCCAAATGGAAAAACTCCACCGTTCATTGAAAGGGTTTCCCACAGTATGCCAGAGGTACCCTTTTGTCACAGAGAAATACGAAAATCCCTTAAAAAGTTGGATACAAACAAAGCAATGGGTCCAGATGGCATTCCCGCGATAGTACTCAAAAATTGTGCTAACGAACTCACCCCAACTTTCGCTAAATTATTCAATTTATCTTTCAGGCAAGGAGTATATCCATCATCATGGAAGTCTGCCGCAGTACAACCTATTCCAAAGAAAGGAAAAAAGACAGATCCGTTAAACTATAGACCAATTGCTCTACTTCCGGTGATATCAAAAGTAATGGAAAGAGTTGTGAACAATCACCTAACCAAGTACTTGGAAAAGTACAAACTTATCAACGACAAGCAATACGGATTTCGAAAATATAGGTCAACTGGCGATTTACTTAAATACGTCACTCATTTATGGCAAAAAGCGATTGAGTTACGGGGCGAAACAAGAACAATTGCCTTAGATATATCAAAAGCATTCGATAAAGTCTGGCATGAAAATCTGCTCAACAAGCTTAAAGCAATGGGATTGTCGCCGAAACTTTGCACTTGGTTTGAAAGTTACCTTAAGGATAGATCCATTTATGTTGCACTGGATGGCCGGAACTTCAACTCTTACCAAATAAATGCTGGTGTGCCACAGGGAGCAATCCTTTCGCCAACACTTTTTCTGATTTACATAAATGACCTCATAGATAAAACAGTAAATCCACTTTATTGCTTTGCAGATGATGGCAATGTAGTCTCCTCAGTCATACCACCCACTCAGTGTCTATCCGCACGTGAATTCCATCATCTTAGACAAACTCAAATATCGCAGATAAATAACGACCTGGAGATAATAGAGGACTGGGGAAACAAAAACCTTGTACAGAACGCGCAGAAAACCCAAGCAGCCCTGTTTTCAAAAAAGACCAGCACCGGTGAGCCAAACATCATGCTATCTGGAAGTGCTGTCACATTGCAGAGCCAGTTGAACATCTTAGGAGTCACTGCAGAGACCAACATGTCTTGGCACAGTCACGTGGCAGATATAGCTAAAAGGGCGTCCCAAAAGCTTGGGGTGCTATTTCGTACAAGACATCTGTATACACCAAGCCAACTGCTGACACTCTACAAAGCCCAGATTCGACCAACTATGGAGTACTGCTCACATATATGGAGTGCGGCACCCAAACATACCTTAATGCTTTTGAACACCGTGCAAAAACGAGCTATCAAGCTGATCAATGACCCCGCACTTACCCGTAGTTTGGATAGTCTCGAACATCGAAGAACTGTGGGCGATCTATCTCTCTTCTACAGGTATTATCACGGAAAATGCTCTGAAGAGTTGGCACGTATGATCCCCCCGAGAGTAGCACCTACTAGGCGAACACGTCAAACAGACGGTAACCATCAATTTACTGTCAAAATAGAGGCACCAAGAACCTCATTATATCAGAATTCATATCTCTGGAGAACAGCATCGCTGTGGAATAAACTCCCTGCGACAGTTTTCCCTGCAGGTTACAACCTGAACCGTTTCAAAACCAACACACACCAACATTTCCGCGCACTGGCCGCTTCTCGAGCGTGATAGGGATCTCCTTGCGAGTGCGCTTAACCGTAAAAAAAAAAAATGTTAATGTGTCGTCTATTCTTGGCAGTGGGTAACTATCTTTCTTGGTCACATCGTTAAGTTTCCTGTAGTCGACACAAAATCTAGTACTTCCATCCTTTTTAGTGACCAACACCACAGGAGATGACCAAGGACTTGATGACTCTTCAATAACACCGTCGCTGAGCATTTTATTAATGAGATTGTGAACTTCTTCTTGCTTGGCCATTGTTAGTCTTCTTGGGGGTTGTCTTATCGGTTGGGCATCGCCAGTGTTGATAGCATGTTGAATAAGGTTTGTGCGTCCCGAACTACTCCTAGTTTCGAAGATATTACTTTGTTCTTCTATAAACTCTCTCGCTTTACTAAATTCTTCTGGAGTGAGATGTTGCCAAGTTGACTCAAATTGCTGAAGTACCTCCATTGGTAACTTGCTTGTATCCTCGGAAGTTGGCTCTTCACATCTTGTTACTTTCTGTACTGGTTCAAATAATGCTACCACCTCCCGCTTATAGACACTATTTGGGAAAATATTGGCGACTCTAATCGGGATGTCTTTATCGGTTTTAACTAGTGATTTTGCAACGAGGTAGGTGTTGGGTATGTTTTGTTGGCTTATGAGTCCGACGCAGCTTGATGTTTTACTTTCCAGCCTCCCAAAAATTATGGTCTCACTGTTACCGACTAGTCTTGTTGTGCATACTGCCACCACCTTAATTGGTTCTTTATTGATGTGACTATTTGACAAAATGAACTCTTCGTTCCCAAATCTTAGGGTATTAAGTTTATTATCAAACGCAAATCCATGTTTACTTATCATGTCCATTCCCAAAATAAATTCATCTTCTATTTCGGCAACCAATACAGCGAATCTTTAATCTTCCCAGCTGTAGGTCTATGTCTGTCTGCCCCAACACGTCTGCGGATTCTCCAGTCACAGTCTTAAGTGTTATTTTCTTTTCTGTTGGTCGAATTTTATATCTCGTTGCAATTTTGAACTTAAGCAATGATATGGCAGCACCAGTGTCTACTGTTATGTTAACTTGTCTTCCATTTATAAGTCCGTCGATGTTAAGACTGTCAGCAGTATGTTTTAAGCTCTTAATTGAATAAATTTTGGGGGCTACATTCCCTTTAGCCAACACCCGCCCCCCTGCGTTGACTAGTTTCAGTTTTCCTGATCTCTTCTTCGGTACTCTGTCCCGCTACATGGCGAGCGAGAATATGCCCTGTACGTCCGCATCTGAAACACTTTACATTTGGAGGGGATCGTCTGCTTTCTTTCAAAGAGTCAATCTTCTCTATCAGTGATTGAAACATTTGGTTTAGCGTTTTTGAGTTGACCTCATGTCCATTGCTCATTTCTTCTCCCTCCTGAATTGAAACAGCTCTTACTTTTGGCCTGGACATATTATTTGATGATTCGATTTCAAGGGCTCGAATCAACACTTCACTGCTATTATGGAAGCGTTCTCGACGAAGTAACTTTGCTAAGTCCGTGTCTCGTAATTCGTTAATAAAGCGATCTACCGTGAAGGGATCTCTGTAATTTTCTGGCATTTGTGGGTAAGCTAAATACATCAGCCTCCTGATATCTGCTTCATACTCTTGTAATGATTCTCCTGGCCTTTGTTGACGAATATTTAATTCTGACCAATGTAAATTTCGCAAGTGTTCGTCTCCATACCTTCTTTCTAACGCTGCCACTAGAGCGTTATAATTCTGTTTTTGCTCGACTGCAATGGACCGTAAAAGTCCCAGAGCAGGTTCTCGTAGAGCTACTAACAATGCTCTAGCTTTTTCCTCATCATCCCAACCATTTGCAGCAGCGGCAGCTTCAAACTGTTGTTTATAAGTAGACCAGGAAGACGTACCATCGAAATTTGGAGGCCTAATGTTTTGGTTGGAATTCACAACACATCCCTGAGTTTTCATTTTGTTGTGTTCTTTTTGGAGCTGTATAAGCTGTTTTGACACATCCTGGAGCTTTTCTTCCACTGTTTGAAAAACTTCTTCTCTTACATTCTGTAGCTTGGTCTCCACTTTTTCTTCAACATTCTGCAATTTGTTTTGTACCGTTTCTTCTACATTCTGCTATTGGTTTTGTACCTTTTCTTCTACATTCTGCATTCAGTACGGTTATATTGCATCGTACCTGCATGATAGTACTAACGAGGTCAAAGTCGAAGTTTGTTTTGTTTACAATAAACCTCGCGCGCGAAATACCTGTGTTAAAAATCTATATACAATGTGTATTATAAATAATATATCATGTTTAAAAGCAAAAAAAGTGTACCATCACCTGTGAAACTTGTTTTAAAAATTAGCGAAAAGCCCAAACAAAATCAAGAAAAAATGGATAATGCCGAATTATTTCAGGATAGCCATGCTAGAACACAAAATGAAGAAGTTTTATATAGCGAATGGAAAAAATCCCAAAACGAAAAAAATTCACTTAGTGTACAAGTGGATTATCTCCGAAGTCAACTGGAAAGTATGCAAAGAAAATTTGCAGATTTAGAGACAAAAGTCACTAAAAAAGAAGAGTCTGACATGGACTACATTACTGATGAGGACGATCTGG
The DNA here is from genome assembly GCA_963576565.1 of Aspidapion aeneum. Lineage (NCBI taxonomy): Eukaryota > Metazoa > Arthropoda > Insecta > Coleoptera > Brentidae > Aspidapion > Aspidapion aeneum. The sequence goes on from OY755042.1 coordinate 56,693,622, forward strand.
CAAGAGAAACTGAGTGGATCAGACAAAAAGGAAAAGGTTGGAAAAAACGTCGAATGGATACTTCACTCTCACCACCACAACAAAGCTCGGGCACTGGAGAGCCCTCCAATAAAACACAAAATGAAGAACCCCCAACTAAGGTTAAAAAAGCTCCATTACCTCCACCGATTATGGTAAATGGCGTAAATAATTTTAATGATATTTATGAAAAGTTAAATATCATACAAGGAGTTAAAATAAAAGTTTTAAATAACGAAAATAAATCTACAAGACGCAGACAGCTATCGGCTGGTTACTAAAATGCTTAATGAAATAAAGCATCAATGGCACTCATACGAAAACAAACAAATGAGGCCAATTAGAGTAATAGCGAATAGGCTACACTTCTCATGTGACCCACAAAAAATTGTAGCTGATCTACAAAAAAAAGGTTTTAAGGCACTGGAGGCCAGCAACAAACTTAAATGGAGAACAAGACAACCTCTTAACATGTTTATGCTCACATTTAGCCACGATGAAGATATCAACAAAATTTTTGAAATTTCCAGTATCCTTGGGATTGAAGTGGAAATAAAAGCACTAAAAACCTCAAAGTTAGTCCCTCAATGCAAAAGATGCCAATCTTATGGACACACGCAAAAATATTGCGCTAAAGAACCACGTTGCGTAAAATGCACGGGGAAACATCTTACTGTAGAATGCCCCAAACCAAAAGAATCTGAGCCAAAATGCATCCACTGTGGAGGCAAGCATCCTGCTAACTACAGAGGATGCCTTGTTGCTAAGGAAATACAAAAATTGAAAAATAAACCTAAGAAACCGAATCTCATACCAAACGTGAGTACAAATAGACAAAACCAACAGACAAGAAACACAGTCACACAAAACTCTGTGACAAGGACATACAGCCAAGTAGCAGCAACAGCTACTATACCTGATATTAATATCAGTAGTCAAAATACTATGGCACAAACACTACAATTAATTTTGGAGAAATTGAACAAACTTGATGAGCGATTAACTAAACTAGAAAGTAGCAATAACGGAGCTACCAATATGCCTCAAAATGGTCAGTAATCTTAGAATCCTAGCTTGGAATGCCAATGGTCTCTTGCAACATCAGCAAGACTTGCAAGTTATTCTAGACATAGAAAAAATTGACGTCTGTCTTGTGTCAGAAACGCATTTCACTAACCAGTCTCACATTAAATTTAAAGGTTGTAAAGTGTATCATACAACTCACTCTAGCAATACTGCACATGGGGGAAGTGCTGTAATAATTAAAGAAAATATATCACACTATGAGGAGATCGGATATAAAACCATAGAGATTCAAGCTACATTAGTAAGTGTAAAAACCAAAACATATACATTAGTCATAAGTGCTGTCTATATACCACCAAGGCACTTACTAAAGAAAAATCAATATCTTAATTTTCTCAGAAAATTAGGAAATCGTTTGATAATTGGAGGTGACTTTAATGCAAAAAATACCTACTGGGGATCTAGACTGACGAATTCTAAAGGAAAAGAACTTTTGCAAGCTATTAGTGAATATCAATGTGAGCCGATATCAACTGGTAAGCCCACATACTATCCAACAGATTTTATAGTAAAAAATATATCTTTAAGTTTTGTAGATATAGAAGAAAGTTTTGATTTACACTCAGATCATTCACCTATTATTCTAACTCTTAGTAAAAACATAATAAAGAAAGAAGCAAATATCTCACTAGTTAATAAACTGACTGACTGGATTAGTTTTAAACAAAGTCTGTCAGAAAAAATAAACCTATCAGTACCATTGCAAACGCCAGAACAAATCGATAAAGAAGTTGATTATTTTGTTACAAATATTCAACAAGCAGCTTGGGAAAACAGTCCAAAACCAAAGAGAATTTTTAAGGGAAAAAAATATCCAAAGGAAATTAGAGACCTTATATTGGAAAAAAGGAAACTAAGAAGAAAGTGGCAACAAAGCCGTGATCCTCGGGACAAAACAAATCTCAACAACATGACGCAGCGCATTAGGCGAGAAATTCTAGTAATAAAAAATGAATCTATTAACCATTTTCTTAATGAACTTACAGATGATAAAAATACCGACTATTCCCTTTGGAAAGCAACCAAAGATTTTAAAAGACCAATTATCCAAATTCCACCCATACGAAAATCTAACAACCAGTGGGCAAGGAGTAACGAAGAAAAAGCAGATATTTTTGCAAGTCATTTAGAAAAAACATTTCAGCCCCACGAAGCACCAGATGAACACTTTCATTTAAATGAACCCCATCAAATCGAGGACCATATTAAGCTTACATCACCAAAAGAAATATTAACAGAAATCAAAAATATTAATTCGAAAAAAGCCCCAGGGTATGATCTTATTAACGGGGTAGTCATAAAACAACTCCCCAGAAAAGCTTTCGTAAAACTATGCAACCTAATTAATGCGTCTTTTAGGCTTAGGTATGTACCTAAACTGTGGAAAGTTGCAGAAGTTGTCATGATTCCAAAACCGGGAAAACCATTCCATGACGTGTCATCTTACAGGCCAATATCTTTGCTGCCAATTATATCCAAGCTCTATGAAAAATTATTGCTTAAAAGAATAAAACCCATCATAGAAAGACAAGAAATTATTCCATCTCATCAATTTGGTTTTCGAGACAAGCATTCCACGATAGATCAAGTACACAGAATTACTAATATAATAGAAAAAGCACTAGAAGAGGGAAAAGTTTGTTCTGCAGTTTTTCTAGATGTAGCACAAGCATTTGACAAAGTGTGGCATGAAGGCCTTAATTTTAAACTAAAAAGGTTTCTGCCAAAACAATATTCGGATATTTTGGAATCATACATATCTGATAGACATTTTAGAGTAAAACAGGAAGACTCATACTCAAATTTAAGAGAAATTCAAGCAGGCGTGCCCCAGGGTAGCGTACTAGGCCCTTATCTATACTTATTATTCACTTGTGATATCCCAACGCCAGAAAATTGTCACTTAGCAACATTTGCCGATGATACTGGTTTATTGACGGTAGAAAAATCTATTGAAAAATGCATAGAAAAACTTCAGGATGCAGTCACCCAAATTCACAGTTGGACCACAAAGTGGCGAATAAAATTAAATGAAACCAAATCAATTCATGTTGATTTTACAAACAAAAATATAAATCACATACAAATAACAATTAACAACATTCCAGTACCATATTCGAATCAGGCAAAATATCTAGGTATGACACTTGATGCCAAATTGCGCGGGAAAGCACATGTTAAGAAAAAAAAAGAAGAACTTGAGATAAGGTATAGAAAAATGAACTGGCTAATTGGAAGGAAGTCCAATTTAACAATTCATAATAAGTTACTGCTTTATAGACAAATACTGAAACCAGTATAGACATATGGTATTCAACTATGGGGTTGTACTAAAGAGAGTAACATTCTAGTTGTACAGAGATTTCAAAATAAAGTATTAAGAAACATTGTGAATGCACCTTGGTACGTTCGAAATAGTGACCTTCATCGAGATCTAAAAATCGAAACTGTAGCAGAGACTATAAAAAAGTACGCAAAAAGCCATGAAGATAGACTCCATCGGCATGTGAATGTGGAAGCAATTCAGCTTCTAGACAATACTATGCTAGTTCGACGACTAAAAAGAGTGAAGCCGTTTGAGCTAGTAAACTAAGTGAATTACACATAAAACAAAATAATGCTATAAACACAACACAATTGTGAGTTACAGACTAAACAAAGCGGGGAGAACTGTTGAGTGAACCCTAAGTTTAAATCTGACTTTTCTAGTAAATTAAGTTAAAACAAAATTGCTAATTAGTCTAGATTGTAATAAAAAAAACACAGTGTGTTTGACAAATAAAAAAAAACATTCTGCATTCTTTGAGTTATTTCTTCCTTAAGATCTTCAGTTGCTGCTTTGAACTCTTCTCTCAGCTGTTCGGAGTTGCTCTTTATCTGATCGAAGTTTTCTTGCATGCCATCTAATGTCTGTCTCATATCGTTCTGGTTTTGTTCAATAGTGTGTTTCATGTCGTCCATGGTGTGTTTCATATCGCCCTGGTTTTGTTCAATGGTCTGTTTCATGTCGTTCTGGTTTTGAGCTATTTGAGCTGCTAGAGCCTGCATCATTTTAGTTAAATCTTCCATCTTGGCCGATCTTTGTCTAGTAAGCATCAACTTCGTGATAAATCACTTAAAACGTGTATTTTAGGGCTACAAAGCGAATGTCGAAGTCGGTTTTTCAATATCTCTTCCAATTCTTAAATAGAACCTAATGGAATGTTCTGGAATATACTGGTAAATGCTACTCTTTCTGCTACTAGGCAAATGTAGAAGTCACTTTTTGATTATCTCTTTTGGTTCTCGAATAGACCGTCGTAGAATGTTATGGAATATTCTAGAAATAATTTCTAATTCTTACTTTTAAAATAACTAAGCTACTGTCGAAGTCGGTATTTGTATATCTTTTCTAGTTTTTGAATAGAACGTCGTAGAATGTTATGGAATCTTCTAGAAATTCTTTCTAATTCTTACTTTTGAAATAACTAAACTAATGTCGAAATCGGTATTTGTATATCTCTTCTAGTTTTTGAATAGAACGTCGTAGAATGTTATGGAATCTTCTAGAAATTCTTTTTAGTTCTTACTTTTGAAATTACTAAGCTAATGTCGAAGTCGCTTTTTGGATATTTCTTCTGGTTTTCGAATAGAGCGTCGTAGAAAGTGATGGAATATTCTAGAAATTCTTTCTAATTCTTACTTTTTAACTAACTAAGCTAATATCGAAGTCGATTCTTAAATATCTCTTTTGGTTTTTTTTTTGAATAAATCAATATCGAACTTCTTCGAATATTCTGGAAAAATCACTTACTGTTTTTGTGTCCAATTGTCCTAGCCGGTGGTACTATGTAAGGATAGTCTTTGCACTATTTATTTCTTTTAATCCCACGTCTGACACCAATTGTTACGGGTTCACAACGACAAATTAAAACTCGCAATTGTTTAAAACGATACGTCAATTTATTTCCACAAATTATGTACAAAAACACGCACTTAAACTTACTAATAATTTGCTAATAATTCACTACTATAATCGGTCTATTAACTTCGTGTTAATATCTCACGACCACTACAGTACGTTATCTGTGACTGACTCACTGCTGCACGACGTCCGGCCTTGTATATGAGGGCTGCCTACTATTCGAGAACCCTTCCATCCTTGTTCGATTCGGAATCATTCCAGCCCTTTTCTAGACTTTCACATACCAGTTTGTCACAGATAACGCAACTAAAACCTAGATTAAGAATACAACCATAAAATACGTCAACCTAATACTACACTAAACCTAAATAAATTCTAACTATAAAATTTAAATACTTAAATTTGTAACAATATTATAGACAACGTGAGAAAAATTAGAAACAATTTAGTTATACTCACATCAAAGTGATCTTCACAAATGTAAAGTGAAGATGTATTAGATAAGACCCTTGGGTCTCTTCGAGCAAGTTCTAGCCACTTTTTCCGTTCTTTTACTGCTGTAGGCATATGAATAAATAGTTTTTCAGGTGTTGTTATGCTAGTATTCGAACACTGAGGCACTACACACCACTTATAGGACATTTTTTTACATAAAAAACAGTAAAAATATAGACCAAAAACAAATAAACACTTAAATGCCGTGTATCTGTCCACGAGTTTACTGCGCTGTGTCATTGCAATGCCATGCTAGAAATGAGCGTTTTAGCGGCAAATTCAAATCGGAAATTAGAAAACTTGATTTTAAATGTAGTCATGACAAAATATACTAGTTTAGTAATTTTGCGTAGCAAATTAGGGGCCTATGTATCATTCTAAACACTTTTCTAAAATTTGTCAAATACCCTTTTGTCGAATAATCTAGTGACGTATCGGAGTATGTTTCAAAACCATCAAAACTAACGCATGCGCAGTAACCAAAATCCTGTATACCCGAAAAAGGAACATTAAGAATTAAAAAGGGTTCCTGGCTTCAAGTATCGCGTGTGAGAATGAATGGGTATGCCCCATATTTATGTTCTAACGTATTTGAGATAAACCCTACAACTTTTGCATTTACTGCTTTTTTATATCTCTTTTACTCTTAATAAGGGCAGTAGACCTTGGTTGAATTATTGGAAACACCGAGTACGGTGGTGGTATCATAGGGCTCTGTAATTATGACATATTTTTTTAGTGCTTGTTATAACTACCTCACAAATCTATGCAAAGAGACTAAGTTTAAAAGCCTTTCGGAAAAGGAGGAGCAGGAACACTACACAGGTGATATGACAGTTACCTTATCAGAAAGGGAACAATACTTTATCAAAATGGCCCTATTGAAACTGGCTCAAAGTGTCAAAAATCCGACTTGGTGTGATAACGACTTCAAAGCCAAAACCCGATACATTTGCGATTTGGAGCTTTCTAACTTGAAGGTAAGGATATTATTAATTAATTCGTGGGCTTATTACAACTGGATTAACTACCCAACTGCAGCACGGCCAAAGGAAGGGTAATGTTTTTCACTTGGAATATGTATGTATGTAAATATGTATGTTTGTGTCGCGCTAGACGCTTAACGGTTGAACCGATTTTGTCAAAGAAGGTGTCATTGCATTGCTACTGATCTCGTAGGTGCTATAGGCTATATTTTTTGAAACTGCAATCAACATGGCGGTCGCCAGACGCCACTTTGTCACATGATGTAGGCTTTTGTCATATGATGTAGGCTTGACTACTTTACTTTTACTTTAGGAAATTCCTGTGATCACCCATTACATATACATATAGCAAATTAGAGGACAATTGCGTCCTCTAATTTGCTGTAATTACTTTGTAGTCCTCCCTGGTCCTACCCATCTCCCCTTCTGTTATTCCCCCCCACCGTCTTTAAAAACGAGATTAGTATAATTTTATCAAGTATTAGGGCGGTTTCAAAAATTATTTTTGCACACGCTTTAAGATATTTTTCAACACCATTTTACTGGTTCCCCCGCCTTCTCCCTCTCTCCTCCCCACTCTCGTTATTAGTAATATTTGTAGCTGTAACTTTCACAAAATAAAATGTTCTCGGCTTAATTCCATATTTTGACTAATTTGTTAACTTAAAAAATTCACTGTAGCTAAAAAACGATATGTATCGCATTGACGTTTTGAATTTAAGTTAGGTCCTTACCTAACTGAGGTTAAGTTTTAGTAACGGCATTCGATCAGTGTCGCCCTCTATGTTACTATATGTAAAATATAAAAGACAGCCCTCGTAATATGGTAAAAGTTGACTCGCACAGTGCTACTTTGCGTATACAAAAGTATGCGCAAAGTAACTTCTTTGTCAACTACCAAAATTTTTGATAGTGTCTGTCTGCCTGGGATAAAATAACTCAAAGACCGTTCAACTGATTTTAGCCATCTTTGCCACAAAAATTTTGCCGGAACCGTGGATAAGTTGTTTTTGCAGGGGGTGGGGGCTGAAAGGGGGTAATAGGGGCGCTTAAATGTTTTAAAAATCATAATTCCAGAACCAAATCAGCTAACAAAACGCGGTTTTTAAAGTTGTATCGTGTCATTTTTACGTTTAAGACAACGTTACATATTTGTTTATTTAGGTAAATAATCAAGGCTCTTTGATTCGTCTTTCTGTACACAAAGTAAGGGTATTTTATAGAGCTAGGTTTGGAGGTTATATAGGGTCTAGGAAGTTACCTTAAAAGGAGGCATTCCATCGAATTACTGTGGACACTACGCACATCGCATTATCTGGACATCGTAATTGGAATTTAAGATCACAGGCTTCGGGAAAATCACATCAAAATTTTGATTGTTTTGTTTTTATCTGTGGAATTTTGTGATTCTCTTGTCGTCATGAAAGTTAAACAGCTGTTATGCTGGGGAATGGCGGCGTTGCCGCATCACAAATGGTTTCAGTAACAGGAAGGAAACATTTAGATGAACATTTCATTCCCTTACGTTTATTTTCGAGGATATTGGGACAATCCGAACCTCATATCCTTCACGGATTAACTAGTTTTGATAGTACGAAAACATATTTGGGTTGACCAGTAACAACCGAGGCTCCGCCACTTTGATATCTTTATTAATTTGATAGGGAAAGGATAAAATAAATACGAGTTATGCACTTTTGTAAATGGGAGATAAACGAGGGATAAAAACCAAGACTAAAAGAATAAACGAAATCGTGTGAGTTAACATCTGAACACTCTTGTGCCGAGCTTCTTAGCAGTAGTTCAGTGTGTATTTTTGGGTTCAGGTTCAGAAACAACTTTATTACAGTAGGAATGTTTTACAAGAATGGCGTGAAACCATATGAATCTTAGAGAAAACATATATAAAGAGCAAAGGAAACTTGTGACTGAAACTGTAGCTAAAATACAACTAAATTCTACACTTAGTATAGCTTTACTCATATGGGAATTGGTTGAGTGTTCGAATATTCCTGGGTTTGCTGCATGCCCTGATCTCCAGTAATTGATTTTACAGTTGATGGTTTCAATGCTGAGCTTCTTCTAGTCCGTCGGGTGATTCTTCTTCTACTTGATATGTTGGTGGGGGTCCGGTAGGCAAATGTTCGGTCAAATGTATGGAGGGTGTCTCGACGTCCTTGTTATAAAAATTTCAACCGTGGAAATAGATCCGACAACACACGTTTTACATATTTTCAACGTCCCCTTGGTCGGTGCTGCCCCCTATAGACCTGTATAGAACTATTGCTGTACCTCATTGGTTAGTTTGAAAATCGCGGGTTTTTCTGGTTGGTTGGTATTGCGTTTTACTGTCCCCACTCCCCACCAAATTTACAAAACGGTTTCCGGCCACTTCGGTTTTTGTGTTCTGCCTGGTCTTTTTGCTAACAAATTTTGGCTGGGTCGGCAACAGGCTCTGGGATCGCCATTGTTTTTGGTTTGGCACTGCAGCGAATTGTAGGAGATATCCCAGAGACTGTGAGGAGTGAGCCGTCGTGTTTTAGGCGTAATCGGAAGTGACGCTCGCACCCTTTTGAGGGGAAATTAAGTCGGCCTACGCCATTTGTACGGAAAGAGCATCGGTAAGTTCGATTTTATTTTTTTTTTCATTTTTTTTATTATTTGAGTACTCTTCAAGATAATATTTGCCTCCCAAATTGTAATTATTTTTCGTGGGAAATGTACTTTTTTTGACAAAGGACGTGGGGAATTGTTGGCGTTTTTATATTTTTCTTTTAACCACGTGTTGGATAAAAACTATATATTGTTTTTCTCCTTTGTCTACAGCCCTGTCAATTCCAGCGACGGGACAGTTGGGCTGGACGCTGGTGGGAAGCCGGACGGGCCAGTTATAACCCTGGGAAAGGTACGTTAGGATTATTTTAGTTCATCTGTTTAAATCTACTTTGTTTTATTGAGTCGACATGGGGTCCTCGATTTAAGTTACTGTGTAGGGGAACTTCGTGCAAAATTGACGAATTCCAACTGAAACATTTCATTTCCCACAGGGTTATACGCTCGGGCAAGAATCCCACAACCTTTTTACGCTCGGGGCAAGGAACCATCAACACTTGAGACCATGTGCTGCCCTAGCGTGATGTGCTAAGCGGCAGTAGGGGAGGCGCGGGCAAGCCGGAACAGCAGGAGTATGTCGGGAAACCTACAACACTTCCAGGTTTACCAAATAAACACCAATAATTATTAAATAATTCAAGGACCAAGGTAGGAGCAAGCCTTAACTATAATTTTTTTCCTCATATATAAATTTTTAATATAACTTAGACGTAATCTTTTCATATATAAGTTTTCACAGTATAATTTCAACATTTCTTGTAAACGCAAGATAAGGTATGACGTCATAACCCTGGTTTTGCGGTGTATTTACTAAGTTTTCCTTCATTTCATTTATTTAAGACAATTTCTCTTGTGAAATTTGGATTGTCTTGCTACTTAGGCCCTGACTTGTTCCACTACATTTCATTAATTTTTTTCCTATTTCATGTTTTTGGTAATACTCCAGTTTTACCTTTTAAAATAAACAAGATGAACTAATTTTTCTTGTGTTATTTGTACAACCCGATGACCAACTTTGCAGATATTTTTTTTTTAGCGGTTTTGTTACACATTTTTACCTCATGGGGTGGATCTCGAACTGGGTTGCTGTCTGTCTCATTCTACCCAATGTAGAATGATGACAGCAGATATTTGGTCTAGATCTCCCCTATGATGGAACGATTTTGGAAGTATATATTTTTTTAACAATCATTCATATAATTGAGTCCTACGCTACTGACTCAGATGTAGGTACACTATGATCTGTTAAAGGAGTCCATCTACCTGTAAAGTATTTCTGTTTTGTCATCTGAATTCAATCTTTTAGAATTTTATTCTGTTTATTTTTTTTTGGTTATTCTTAATTACACAAATACTCTGGAAGTCTCGGAAGTAAGTAGAATTTCATTGTTTGGCTGCAACGTTTGGGTTGAACTGTATTTTATTTAAGATCTTCTTTGTAAAACATTGGTATTAAATAATGTGGCGCACTTAAAATTTTCTTATTTCTGAACCCCCCCTTCTCCACTGTATAAAAGTTACCGGGCATATCAATGTTTTACCTAGCTGGAAAATACAGTTCTGCTTCCAGATATTTGTTTAATCATTCAATGGTTTTGTTGTGTCACAAGTTGGCAAATTGTCACACAACGCATTTTAATAAGGCCACAAATTGGCGCCCAACATGTGTTTTGGCTAGTTTTTTAACATCTGATGTAATTTTTTTTTGGTTTTTTTTGAATTTGGAAAAAAAAGACAAATGGTTTTTTTAATTTTTTTTTGAGAAAATTTTTTTGTGGTACAGCCAAAGCCAGGTTAGAGGCTTTCAGTGGCTGTGGGTGGTTTTGATACTCAATAATTTTTTTTTCATAAAAAACAAGATCATTGGTTTTTGGAAATAACATTTTTTTAAATATTTTTTTAGTAATATTTGAACGTTGATTTGGAACTCGGTTTGTTGTTTTAGTAATCCTCTTAGTTTTTTATTAGCTTATCTTCACAAGTTTTTCTTGGAAAAGAAAATATTCATTTTTATTTATTAAGGAAGAATAAGTGGATAAAGAGCATGGGAGTTTTTATTCAGCAGCGTCCAAATCATGTTCTTAATTCTTTAAAGTTTTTGTAGGAAAACATGTTTGAATTTTTTAAATTTTTTTTAAGAAAAATAAATACAACAATGTAAATTTACTTCAATTTTTATTTGTTGATTTATAGGTGGATGGACCTCCAGACATGGTCTTTTTAGGTTTAAATATATGCCAGATGTAGTGTGTTTTTTCTAACAATTTTTTTCTTGCAGGTTGCCTACTACTAATATGTTATTATTTCCTGCTTGTGATAAGATAGAAATTGTTTCACCGATTATTTTTTAGTGCAGTCAATTTATTTAGGTCAACAAGTTTTTTTTGGTCATTTTAATTTTTTTGTGGGATATCACCACTTGGAAATTGGAATATTTTTACAGGGTTTCACACAAATTTTTCTTGGCTGAGTTGTTTTAAAGTAAATATAGCTTAACAGCTAGTAGATTTGTTTAGTTGAAAGTATTAATTAGTAATGAAAGAAAAGGAAAATGAGTTTATTTTGCTTTGTCATTTTCTTTTCTTGTTTTTGGAGGTAACTGTTGATGACAATTAAGAACTTACGTCACTCAGTTACATCGGGTCAGAGGAGGGTACTACTACTAGTGTCGGCTCGGGAGGTTAGGAAACACAAGGCTAAAACCCCTGGAGTGACACCTTGGCTGAAGATCAATGCCAAAAGTCCAGTTGACATTTTTTTTTTGGGGTATTTTTTTTGAAAGACAGTTTTTAGGTCTTTGGTTTAGTTGTCTAGTTGTGTTTTGTGACTGGTCAATTTTTTTTGGTAGAAAATACAGCGTTGGGCTTTGGAGTGCATTTTTTAAAAATGACCTACGGGTATTTCTATCAATTAAAGTTTTCTGGTACACATTTATTTTTTTTTCTGTATTTTTTTCTGCGTTCAGGTCATAGCTTGGTCATGGCCATTGGAGAGCAAACATTTATGTTTGAGCCTTGAGAAATTTTGCCTGCCCAACTAGATATAATACCACAAAAGAAATGTTTAACTGAGACAGATATAGATATAAGTTTTTTTGATTTTTTTTAGTTCATTTGTAGAGTTCATTTGTAAAGTTCAGTAATTTTTTTTAAGTAATGTCATTTTGACTCAGTGAATTTAAGAGAGACTTTCAACTAAATATAAATGCTAGGCGGGGGTAATTGGTAAAAATATTTCCAAAATTTTACTTTTTTTTTAAATAATTTAATTTTTCGTAAAAAATTATTTCCTTTCTGTTAACATAACTTCTCGAATTCTTGTTTTGGTCAAAACGGTTTGTATAGTGGTCGTAGTTTTAAAGGGTGACCAGACAGGTTATATTTTTTTTAGGGGACCAAACGGGAACTTCTTGAGTTACAAAAGGTGAACTTTTTTTTTGTCTTAGTTGATCAGGCAGGAATAAATAAATCTTTTACTTCCAAATCATAATTTTAAATAACAAGATTTATTGGTTAAGTGTTTGGGTCTTATAGAAAAAAAAAACGTTTTGTTTTTGGAGGATACTGGTATGAGATGAAATTATTTTAATTTCATGCCAAATGTTGTTTGACGGCAGATATGCTAGTCTTCAGTTTTTTTTGTTAGTTTGCAGTTCAGGACAGTGGCGTGTACTTAAAGAGGCCTTACATCTGCGCCCATTGTAAAGCAACTTCCAACATACTTGCTTAGTTTTCACTTAATCTTCGTTTTGTTGCTTCTGAAATTAAAGCGTTATGTTGGATAACGATGGATGGTGTTAGACTAAGAAAGTACCTAGGTATTTAGGGATGAAAACTTGGAAGTTGTGGACAATTGGGAAATAATTTTTTTTATTTCATTTTTTTTTAATTTTAAAATAGTTTCATACTGGTGACCTCAAATAATGAAGCAAATTTTTAAATTACAATACACTTTTGTGGAATAAATGGGAAAGTGTTCAGGTAAAACAATAAATTTAAAAACAATAGGTTTTCTTTGATGTGACTAAACAATGATGAGGGCATATATTTTTTTTTGTTATGCATAATATGATAGTAGTACCTTTCGTATTGCAATAATTAGGGGTTTTCCTCCCGCGAGCTGGGTGGAAATGGAAGAAATGTTTGGTTCGGAGTGTAGAAATCGAGGAACGAGGACTTCCTGCTATTCTTTTTAGGATTTCGCAACTTCGGTTTTCGCTAAATTAAAATACATCCAAATTTGGCCTACAGGCTGAATCTCGCATTTTCCAGGACCTTGCAGATTCGCGGAGGAAGACAAATTTTGTGATCTATGTAATTATGATAGGAATTAAAATAGTAACATGCACATGAGGGAACTAGATATATTTAGGTTAAAAATTAGTAAGAACACTGCTCTGAACAATTTTCCATCCAATTTTCACAGGGTGCTTCAAAATATCTTCACCCTTTCTTTGAAATAAGATATTGTTTCGCCTGTGGGTGTTTAACCGTTTGAAAAATATATAGGGTACAGATGGGATTGGAATGGAAATCACAAGTTTTTGGGTTTTATTGACATTATACTTAGGGAATAGGGAAAATGTCTGTTTTTGGTTTTAGGCCGAGTTTTGTTGAGATAACAAAAATTTAATTGGGGCCGGGAGTTTTATTATGCTCTTTTAAAATTAATGTAATAGTTTTGGCTTCTTGATTTTTGTTTTCTGGGTTTTTACGCAGGATTATTCCCAACTGTTTCATTTCAAAATATCATTTGTAGGTGATGGGGTCTCATTAGCCCTTGGACATTTGGTAGATTTGCTTTGACTGATAGTTGTGGAGTGGGCCCAACTTAATTTTATATCTCGTAAACACCAGGAATAGGGATCTGAGAATGCATTAGGCAGTAAATTTTTTTTTTGATTAGATGTTGTGTGTAAAGACACTTGAGTAGGCAGATTTAGTTTTACAACGTTCTTATAGGTGAACCTTGAAATTGTTTTCATATTTGTTTTTTGAAAGTACACACAAGATAATTCTTTACGGAGTTGAGTGCAAAGTTTAAAACTTAGGTTCACACTATTATAGTGGTACAGTAAATAAGTACTCACGTTGTTTATTTCCTTTAGTGATAATTTTGAACAAATATACTAACATCGTTTGTTTTTTTGAACATAAATATTTTTTTTACTTTTCCTAAACTGATTGGTTTTTTTGCAATTACGATTTTTATACCTTATGATTCTTAAGTAAATTTAATTTTCAACATTTTTTGTATAGTAAATTAATTTTTCTAGCTCATTTACTTTTCACATTGCCACAGTTTTGGGAGAGGGAAGGGAATTGACAACTGTTTTTTTAAAGGAAAAGAACAAAAACTGTTGCATGACAACTCGAATAAGATTTTTCTGGTGTTGATTTTATAAAAAAAAAAAATTTTAAGGTTCACTAATAGGAGCTGCAACCCCACTTAAACATTTTTAATTTTTTTTTGAAAATATTTTTTTTAAATATTTATTTTTAAAGGGAGACTTGATTTTCTTGTTGGACATTTTTTCCTTGGTGCATAGTAGTACCTTGTCCCTACAATAGTTCTACCAGTTTAATTAAATATTTTTTTTCTGAATTAAAATATAATTTTATTTCGAACCCTCACGTTTTAACACCCTATCATCATTTGTTTTAAATTTTTTTTCTTCTCCCTACTCCAAACCACCTATCAGAGTGGAGTAATTTTTGAAAATTTTAGTGAGTCACTAATTAATTTTTTTTACTATTGGACTACTGTGGTCGACACCAAAAATTTTTTTTTAAATTTTTTTTTGGACACCTTTCGGTACGATCCTAGGGTCTTTTTGACCATGACCATGGTTTGCATCAATTTAGTTTAAGTTTTGGGAATTTCATTTTAATGAAGATTAGAGAGTTGCAGTCCTACCAAGACGTTATTTCTGTAAATTTTTTAATAACATCGGTATTTTTTTTAAATTTTTTTTAATTACACACAACATCCTTACTAGTCTAATTCGATGCAATTTCAGCGAGCGGATTTTTTTTTAATTGAGCATATTTTACGATTTCTATAACATGAACATCTGTTCCGATGTTTATTGCGTTCACTTATATATTAAGGGATGATGTGACCTTGAGCAAAGCATGTTTCGTGTAAACTCAGAGTGGGTAAGCAGGTTAAAGTGGGTTTTGATTTATTCTTTTTAGAAAAATCATTGTATACGGCGATTTGGGTTTTTTTTTGAGGAGTTTATTAGTGGAGCCGTTCTGCAATAGCAGGAGTATACCCTAGCGTTAACTGTGTACAACAGCTTTGGGATTTTTTTTGTTATAGGTAGTCTGTTGTACGTTCCATTTAGGGATAAATTTACCTACTCGGTTGCTGAGGTAAACAAACATCACTTAACTTTAATTTTAATCCAGTTCAGCTAGGATAAGCGCAATCATTTTTTTTTTGGTTTTACTCACGCAGGAGTGAAACATAAGACCTAAACACTGCCAAAACTCTTGTCTCTCTTTTATTTTTTTAAACTTTTTTTTTATGGCTACTTGTTAATTCTAATTTAGGATTTAAGTAGTTATTTCTCTCTGCAAGGTTGGACGTCATAGTTGGTTGTACAAATACTTAACCTAAATTATGATTACATTTTTAAATGCAAATAAATTTTATTTTCTTACTGCTCCGGTGTTTTTCGGTTTTGTTCGCGTCTGCCCGTATTTAAGTTTTATATTTTCTACATTTGTGAGAAAATTTATAGTGATTTTCACTAGTGAATTTAAAGTGAACTTTGTGTTTGTTATTGCGTGGTTTAGTTTTTATAATTGGGAGGTATAATTAACAGTTTTAATTAAAGTTTAAAGTTTAAATCTAAAAGACACCATGGCTGTTTCTGTGAGTCGGTTGTCTGACATAAGGTACTTAGTCAAGGACGAATTAATCTATGAGTTAACATGGAGAGGCATAGCCATTGGATCGGTGGAAGAAATGAAACAACAGCTTATGCTGATTAAGCAAAGAGAAAAGACTGATACAAGTATGAGATACCCTCCGTATCCCTTTAAATTTGGCCAGGATGCTTTTAGCTGCATGAAGAAGCTTGATAGTCTGGTACCGCTGGTAGAGAAGTTCTCTGGTACGAGTAAAGGGGGAGAGTTTAGAAAAATCGCTGTAAGGTTGGAACATGTGTTAGCCAGGATAAATAACATGAATCCGTCTAACTTTGAAGAAAGTCAAACCAAAGGCATACTGGTTGCGGAAACCTTGAGTTTGATTGGGAGGTTGCAGAGCCAAGCAACAGATTTATTGAGAGTTGGCGTTGCCTCAGATGATGATGAAGCATCTGAAACTCAATCAACGAGTCGAAGCTCAGACCACTCAACAAATGCTGGCAACACACCTAACCAGTCTCATTTCCCGCAACCACAGCACTCGAGCACACAAAGAACAGCTCAACAGCCCACAAACCAACCGTCGGTCATTGCTCCAGTGCAAATGCAAGTGCTTACAAACCCAACTCAAGCACCAATACAGGCACCAGTCCCTATGCCGATTGAGAATTACGGTACATCAGCTTTTCATTATCAACAACCGTCTACCGTTCCTTTGAGTCTAGCTGCCCTCCAAAGTAGCATTGCACCAATTGCTCAGTCACGACCATTTTCTTGTTCGTCGCCAGTACCAATGTCAAGTGATCCTGGTACTTCATATCATGTTGCACCTGTACCTCCGCATAAGTGGAACTTAAAATTTACAGGCGAGAGGGGTACAATCTCCGTCACCGCATTTTTCGAGAGAGTGGACGAGTTGAGTCAGGCTAGAGGAGTCAGCAAAAAGGTTTTACTGAATTCGGGCATTGATCTTTTTGAAAAGTCAGCTTATACTTTTTACAAAGATGTACGTAGGGAAGTCCATACATGGGAACAGCTGGAACAAAGGTTCATGGCAGAATCCTTCTTCATATGGCGAGAAGCTATTGAAGGAA
Organism: Aspidapion aeneum; assembly: GCA_963576565.1. Classification (NCBI taxonomy): domain Eukaryota; kingdom Metazoa; phylum Arthropoda; class Insecta; order Coleoptera; family Brentidae; genus Aspidapion; species Aspidapion aeneum. The sequence continues at coordinate 56,710,696 of OY755042.1, forward strand.
ATACAAAAACGTAAACAAGGCCCCGGAGAGTCTATAGGGACCTATATTGCTGTCATGAACACATACTTCCAAAGACTTGGCTGTCCTGTTTCCGAAGAAGCAAAATTAGCTATCGTCTTCAGAAATATCGCGGACATCTATAAAAATGGGTTAATTGCTACTGAGGTCAATAGCCTATCACATTTAAAGGATCTGTGTCGTAGAATAGACCAGAGATATGGTTTAGAAGAGGAGAATTTTACTCCTAGGAAAAACCAATCAATCGAACCTGACTTGGCCTACGTTGACGTAGAGAGCGATTTTGACGATTTTTCAACAGGGGTTGATGCAATTCAAATATCAGGTGCCGGGACATCAAATCAACAGAATTTGAATATTCCTGATAATAGATTTAACAGAGATAGGCAACAGCCAGCAAGCAGTTTCGCTGCTAGAGCTGATAGAGATAGACAACAACCAGCTAGTGGTCAGTCTAGTGTAAATGACAGAGATGGACAACCACCACAAGGTGCTAGACCTGGTAGGGCGAATAGGGACGTGGTATGTTATAGATGCAACCAAACAGGGCACATGGCGATCGGGTGCGCATTACCTAGAGGCAAACAGTGCTATTCGTGTGGACAAGCAGGGGTAACAGTAAGAGAATGTCGAAATTGTAATCGTCAGGGAAACGGACCCAGGCGCTCGTAGGTGGTCGACCTTCGAGTCAGCCTGAACAAGCATCGACCGATAGGCTAACGTACGTTTTAGATTATGTGATAAGTCATGCTCGTAAAGATGAGAGGCCTTATTTAGAAGTGGATGTGCTCGGAAATAAGTTATTAGGTTTGTTGGATTCCGGGGCTTCACGTACCTTTTTAGGGAATCATGGTTGGTCAATCATCGAGAGGTTTGGTTTTTCACTTGATACGACAAAGAAGATGAGTTGTATTGTGGCAAATGGTCAAAGCACGAGTAGTATTGGGACAGTGCAGCTTCCTATGCGAGTTCAGGATAAATTTAGGTTAATAGAGGTCGTCGTCGTTCCTGAGTTGCCGCACACTTTGATTTTGGGATTAGATTTTTGGATTTCGATGGGGATAGTACCGAACTTAAGTACTAATGAGTGGCACTTTGCCGATAATAAAGATGTGATTTGTTCTTTAGAAACACCAGACCAACAAACTACTCTTTCGCCTTATGAAGCAGAACGACTAGAGGAATTGGTCGTTAAATATAAGACTATTATGGGTGACTCACTGGGATGTACAGATAGGGTAGAGCATAAGATTACAACAGATGCAGCACCGATAAGACAACGTTCATATAAGGTCTCACCGGTCATTCAGAAACTTATTGATGACGAAATCGACGAAATGCTGAAAATGGATGTGATAGAACGTAGTAGTAGTTCATGGGCTTCACCAGTGGTAATGGTACAAAAGAAAAACACAAAGAAATATCGTTTCTGTGTAGACTACCGCAAATTGAACTCAGTGACGGCGCGTGATAGTTATCCTTTACCACTCGTATCCGAGACTCTTGACAAATTGAAAGATGCTAAGTACTTGTCAACTTTAGATATTAAGAGTGCTTATTGGCAAGTACCAATGGAAGAATCATCGAAGCCACTAACAGCATTCATCTGTCGACGAGGTCTCTTCCAATTTAAGCGGTTACCATTTGGTCTTCATAATGCACCTGCAACTTGGCAGAGACTCATAGATAGCATCATAGGAAACGATTTAGACCCCTACGTGTACGTATATCTCGATGACCTCGTAATTGTCACACAGAGCTTTTCTGAACATCTTAGAATTCTTGAGGAAGTCCTACGAAGATTGCAGAATGCAAAGATAACGGTAAGTTGGGAGAAATGCCAACTGTGTAGGCCAGAAATGACTTATTTAGGTTTCGTAGTGGACCGTCGAGGCATCCGAGTTGACCCTAATAAAATTAGAGCCATGTTAGAGCTCCAGAGGCCAAGAACTGTCAGAAGTTCGTAGAGTTGTAGGTACAATATCCTGGTATAGACGTTTCATAGAGAATTTTTCAGCGATAATAGCTCCAATTACAGCTCTAACTAAGAAAAATCAAAAGTTCGATTGGACTCCAGACTGCGAAAGAGCATTTATTAAGATTAAGGAACTTTTAGTGACTGCACCGATTCTTACATGTCCAGATTATACCAAAGAATTTGTCATTCAAACAGACGCATCAGGCTATGGAATAGGAGCATGTTTAACGCAACCTTATCCTGAAGGAGACAAAGTCATTTGCTATTTGAGTCGATCTTTGACTAAGCAAGAACGTGTTTACACGACCACCGAGCGAGAATGTTTGGCATTGGTTTGGGCGATAGAGAAGCTCCGGCCTTATATTGAGGGGATCTCATTTAAGGTCATAACAGATCATTTTAGCTTAAAATGGCTTCATAGCTTAAAAGAGCCCAGTGGAAGGCTTGCTCGTTGGTCTGTAAAACTGCAGCAATATGATTTTGAAGTAATCCATCGGAAAGGGAAAGATTTAGTTGTCCCGGACATGTTGTCTCGTGCAGTACCTGTGATTGATACAATTTCGCAGCCCAGAGATGTTTCAACAGCAATTAAAGATCGATGGTACCAAAAGATGGTAAAGAGGGTCGTAGAGTCACCGTTAAAATTTATGAATTGGAGATACACTGATAATAAGTTGTATAAATATGTCAGACAAGAATACCCTCAACTTTCACCATCTAACGAATATTGGAAAGAGGTAGTCCCCAAAGATCATAGGCGTAGAATTATTGGAGAAGCTCACGATCCTCCTACCGCAGGACATATGGGTGTGTATAAAACCTTCCACAGACTGGCAGAAAAATATTATTGGCCAAAAATGCGCCAGGACGTGGCAACTTTTGTAAAGAAATGCTTTGTCTGTGCAGCTCATAAAGGTGATACACAAGGTGTATCTGATCAGATGATATCTCACCCAAAACCAACTCGTCCTTGGGAAATTATTTCAACAGATTTATGTGGACCTCTACCTCGTTCGACAAAGGGTAATTGCTGGATTCTTGTTGTGACGGACTATTTAAGTAAGTTTTCCTTAGTTTTTCCAATGCGAACAGCCCCTACTCAAGCAGTTGTTAAGCATCTTGAGGAGCAAGTATTTATGGTCTTCGGAGTGCCCCGTTTGATACTTTGTGATAATGGCCCTCAGTACAAAAGTAATGAGTTTAAGCGTTTTGCTGAGAGTTATCAGGTTAAAATTCAGTATAATCCGTATTATCACCCCAGAGCAAATCCAACAGAAAGGACGAATCGCACGTTAAAAACCATGTTATGTTGTTATGTGAAAGACAACCACAGGAAGTGGGACGAACAAATACATAAACTTGCCTGCGCGATTCGTACTGCAACCCATGAGACAACCAGGATGTCTCCTTTCTTTGTTAATTTTGGTAGGAATATGTGTTTATCAGGTAAAGATTACTCCAACCCAGTTTTGTTGTCTGAAGAGAATGGTGTACAAACTGCAGCTGAAAGTAAGAACGAAGGTTTCCGGAAGCTCTATGCTGATGTTAAGAGAAGGTTAGAGGTGGCAGGAGAGAAAAACGTAGTTCAGTATAATTTGCGTACAAGGGTACCCAACTTTGTTGTGGGTCAGCGTGTTTGGAAGAAAAATTATGTGTTGTCAGATGCTGCGAAGTTTTTCTCGAAGAAGTTAGCACCGAAATTCGTTGGTCCTTATGTGATTAGGAATAAAATTTCTCCATGGATATTTGAGCTTCAGGAACCATCGGGTAAAGTACTGCCAGGGAGTTGGCATGCCAAAGACCTTAAGTCGGCAGCGGACCTCTCCGATTAACCTTTTTAGGTTAATCGTCTTGAAGTTGGGGGGGATTATGTAACGTGTCATTTTTACGTTTAAGACAACGTTACATATTTGTTTATTTAGGTAAATAATCAAGGCTCTTTGATTCGTCTTTCTGTACACAAAGTAAGGGTATTTTATAGAGCTAGGTTTGGAGGTTATATAGGGTCTAGGAAGTTACCTTAAAAGGAGGCATTCCATCGAATTACTGTGGACACTACGCACATCGCATTATCTGGACATCGTAATTGGAATTTAAGATCACAGGCTTCGGGAAAATCACATAAAAATTTTGATTGTTTTGTTTTTATCTGTGGAATTTTGTGATTCTCTTGTCGTCATGAAAGTTAAACAGCTGTTATGCTGGGGAATGGCGGCGTTGCCGCATCACAAATGGTTTCAGTAACAGGAAGGAAACATTTAGATGAACATTTCATTCCCTTACGTTTATTTTCGAGGATATTGGGACAATCCGAACCTCATATCCTTCACGGATTAACTAGTTTTGATAGTACGAAAACATATTTGGGTTGACCAGTAACAACCGAGGTCCGCCACTTTGATATCTTTATTAATTTGATAGGGAAAGGATAAAATAAATACGAGTTATGCACTTTTGTAAATGGGAGATAAACGAGGGATAAAAACCAAGACTAAAAGAATAAACGAAATCGTGTGAGTTAACATCTGAACACTCTTGTGCCGAGCTTCTTAGCAGTAGTTCAGTGTGTATTTTTGGGTTCAGGTTCAGAAACAACTTTATTACAGTAGGAATGTTTTACAAGAATGGCGTGAAACCATATGAATCTTAGAGAAAACATATATAAAGAGCAAAGGAAACTTGTGACTGAAACTGTAGCTAAAATACAACTAAATTCTACACTTAGTATAGCTTTACTCATATGGGAATTGGTTGAGTGTTCGAATATTCCTGGGTTTGCTGCATGCCCTGATCTCCAGTAATTGATTTTACAGTTGATGGTTTTAATGCTGAGCTTCTTCTAGTCCGTCGGGTGATTCTTCTTCTACTTGATATGTTGGTGGGGGTCCGGTAGGCAAATGTTCGGTCAAATGTATGGAGGGTGTCTCGACGTCCTTGTTATAAAAATTTCAACCGTGGAAATAGATCCGACAACACACGTTTTACATATTTTCAACGTCCCCTTGGTCGGTGCTGCCCCCTATAGACCTGTATAGAACTATTGCTGTACCTCATTGGTTAGTTTGAAAATCGCGGGTTTTTCTGGTTGGTTGGTATTGCGTTTTACTGTCCCCACTCCCCACCAAATTTACAAAACGGTTTCCGGCCACTTCGGTTTTTGTGTTCTGCCTGGTCTTTTTGCTAACAAATTTTGGCTGGGTCGGCAACAGGCTCTGGGATCGCCATTGTTTTTGGTTTGGCACTGCAGCGAATTGTAGGAGATATCCCAGAGACTGTGAGGAGTGAGCCGTCGTGTTTTAGGCGTAATCGGAAGTGACGCTCGCACCCTTTTGAGGGGAAATTAAGTCGGCCTACGCCATTTGTACGGAAAGAGCATCGGTGAGTTCGATTTTATTTTTTTTTCATTTTTTTTATTATTTGAGTACTCTTCAAGATAATATTTGCCTCCCAAATTGTAATTATTTTTCGTGGGAAATGTACTTTTTTTGACAAAGGACGTGGGGAATTGTTGGCGTTTTTATATTTTTCTTTTAACCACGTGTTGTATAAAAACTATATATTGTTTTTCTCCTTTGTCTACAGCCCTGTCAATTCCAGCGACGGGACAGTTGGGCTGGACGCTGGCGGGAAGCCGGACGGGCCAGTTATAACCCTGGGAAAGGTACGTTAGGATTATTTTAGTTCATCTGTTTAAATCTACTTTGTTTTATTGAGTCGACATGGGGTCCTCGATTTAAGTTACTGTGTAGGGGAACTTCGTGCAAAATTGACGAATTCCAGGAAACTGAAACATTTCATTTCCCACAGGGTTCTACGCTCGGGCAAGAATCCCACAACCTTTTTACGCTCGGGGCAAGGAACCATCAACACTTGAGACCATGTGCTGCCCTAGCGTGATGTGCTAAGCGGCAGTAGGGGAGGCGCGGGCAAGCCGGAACAGCAGGAGTATGTCGGGAAACCTACAACACTTCCAGGTTTACCAAATAAACACCAATAATTATTAAATAATTCAAGGACCAAGGTAGGAGCAAGCCTTAACTATAATTTTTTTCCTCATATATAAATTTTTAATATAACTTAGACGTAATCTTTTCATATATAAGTTTTCACAGTATAATTTCAACATTTCTTGTAAACGCAAGATAAGGTATGACGTCATAACCCTGGTTTTGCGGTGTATTTACTAAGTTTTCCTTCATTTCATTTATTTAAGACAATTTCTCTTGTGAAATTTGGATTGTCTTGCTACTTAGGCCCTGACTTGTTCCACTACATTTCATTAATTTTTTTCCTATTTCATGTTTTTGGTAATACTCCAGTTTTACCTTTTAAAATAAACAAGATGAACTAATTTTTCTTGTGTTATTTGTACAACCCGATGACCAACTTTGCGGAGACAAAAGAGAGATGAGATTATATTTTTTTTTTAGCGGTTTCGTTACACATTTTTACCTCATGGGGTGGATCTCGGACTGGGTTGCTGTCTGTCTCATTCTATCCAATGTAGAATGATGACAGCAGATATTTGGTCTAGATCTCCCCTATGATGGAACGATTTTGGAAGTATATATTTTTTTAACAATCATTCATATAATTGAGTCCTACGCTACTGACTCAGATGTAGGTACACTATGACCTGTTAAAGGAGTCCATCTACCTGTAAAGTATTTGTCATCTGAATTCAATCTTTTAGAATTTTATTCTGTTTATTTTTTTTGGTTATTCTTAATTACACAAATACTCTGGAAGCCTCGGAAGTAAGTAGAATTTCATTGTTTGGCTGCAACGTTTGGGTTGAACTGTATTTTATTTAAGATCTTCTTTGTAAAACATTGGTATTAAATAATGTGGCGCACTTAAAATTTTCTTATTTCTGAACCCCCCCTTCTCCACTGTATAAAAGTTACCGGGCATATCAATGTTTTACCTAGCTGGAAAATACAGTTCTGCTTCCAGATATTTGTTTAATCATTCAATGGTTTTGTTGTGTCACAAGTTGGCAAATTGTCACACAACGCATTTTAATAAGGCCACAAAGTTAGATTAGGAATTATAATATTTTCAACACAATCTGTCAAATTTGGCCACAGTCGTGGTTTTTAAGATATAAACAAAGAGGAAAAAAAATCATATTGTTACGGGTTCACAACGACAAATTAAAACTCGCAATTGTTGAAAACGATACGTCAATTTATTTTCACAAATTATGTACAAAAACACGCACTTAAACTTGCTAATAATTCACCACTATAATCGGTCTATTAACTTCGTGTTAATCTCACGACCACTCAGTATGTTATCTGTGACTGACTGACTGATGCACGACGTCCGGCCTTATATATGAGGGCTGCCTACTATTCTAGAACCCTTCCATCCTTGTTCGATTCGCAATCATTCCAGCCCTTTTCTAGACTTTCGCATACCAGTTTGTCACAGATAACGCAACTAAAACCTAGATTAAGAATACAACCATAAAATACGTCAACCTAATACTACACTAAACCTAAATAAATTCTAACTATAAAATTTAAATACTTAAATTTGTAACACTATGTTACAAACCAAACCAGCTAGCGAAACTAGTTTATTTTAGATTAAGAATTACATTTTTAAGAAAATTTGTCAAAGTGGCTATTATATGGATGGAGCAATCGTTTCTGAGTCAGAGAAGAATAAGTATTTTCTTAAAATAATCATGTTAAAAACAAGGTCCAAATCACAGTTTGAAAGGCCAATCTAAACCTCTCATACATATGGACTGTAGTAGATAAGTCTTGTCTCTCTCGGCCCCAGGCGCTGATCTACGGGAAGAAAAAGGGTTAATTTACCCCCACTCTCCCCCAATCTCAAAATATATTAAGTTTTAGCTCTATAGGACAATTCGTTGCCACCGACTCGTCGTGGCCGATTCGCTGCCGGACCAACTCGCCGCCGATTCGATTCGCCTCCGGGCTAACTCGTACCCTACCTAATTAACCGCCGGGTCAACTTGCCACCGAGACAACTCGCCGCCGCGCGCAGCCGTAGTTTTTGTTTGCAATTTTGTTTATTAAATGGATTATATATGCCTTTATTTAAAATCTTGCGACATGGACAACTACTTTTGGATGAGCTACAGATGTTATATTTGACAGGTGTATAAAGTTTTTATCTTTTATTTATAAAATAATAAATAAAATTTGTCTCAAATTTGAAACAATGCGGTGTTAAGGCTATGCAATACAATTTTTGAGTTAAACATAAAAAAAATCAAAATAGCGCTCCAAAATGGTGGAATTTTTGATTTATAAACCAATATATTTTAAATTTAGAACTTGGGATGTTATTTATTTATGGTTAATTATGACTTTTGAATTAAACTTAAATAAAAGCCAAAATAGCGGATGCAAAATGCAAATGAACCGAACCGAACCTAAAAAAAATGGATATAAGACCAATCTGATACATTCCTATTAGCACTTTTCCAGTGAAGCTGATATATATATCAGCCTTAAAAGTAGTTTTTTGTAAATATTGGAAACTAAAGCTCCTACGAAGTTTTTGGTTATAAAACAAATTATTGAGCAAAATGTAATCTACTATATTTCGAACACCGCAGTGATGCACTGCTCCGTCAAAAAATTAGCATTTTTTAATCGTCAAAAAACTGACATTATCATTACTGAATTTTGACCAAAGTCTAATCAGCTCGTTGGAGTGTCGAACACTATTTTACCTGAAAGTTTTATAAAAATCGGTTCAGCGGTTTAGGACCTATCGTGTTACGGACAGAAATACACACACACACAGACAGACATCACGACGATATTGCTTAGGTCAAAATACCCCAAAAAACATATTTTTGCCGATATCTCAAAAAAAATTAAAATTCTCGAAAATAATAACTTTTCTACCCATTGCTGCGCGGGCTAGGAAGGTAATAAAACAGTGGATTCAAAATAGCCGCCTTTTTCATTTATTAACGGACACGTGCTACATTTGGAACTTTGTCATGTTTAATGTCGCTGATTAAGATTTTTGATTTAAACTGAAAAACTAAAACTGTGTGTGTGTGTGTGTATGTGTGTGTAGGCTGACCATAACACGATAGCTTCTAAACCACTGAACCGATTTTCATGAAATTTTCAGGGAAAATAGTGCTCGACATTGTAACGCGCTAGTTAGATTTGGGACAAAATCCATTAATACTAATAACAGTTTTTTGACAGTTAAAAAATTAAAAATATGCTAACTTTTTAACGCAGTATCGCTTTAATATAGTAAAACACATTTTTATCAATAATTTTTGTTATACACAAAAACTTCATGGGAACTTTCAGACCTGAAACTCCACGAGATATCAACACCGAGTTAAACGAAAAAGGGCCAGAAATATCTAAAAGTGAGGTCATGCACGCTATTAAAGCACAGACAAACAGAAAGGCAACAGGACCGGATAAAATTCATGCAGAGATAATCAAGTTGATTGCAGACAAGGAGGGCACTGGACTAAGTACACTTACATCATTATTAAATGCTATTTGCAAAACAGGTATCATACCATCCGATTGGCTCAGATCAACCTTTATAACTTAACCTAAAAAGACTAACGCCAAGTTGCGATGAATATCGAATGATCTTGAGAATCATTCATAATCGTATTTTTAGAAAATGTGACATCCAAGTAGATGGGGCGCGCCGTTTGGGTTTAGGAATGGTTATGGCACACGTGAGGCCCTTTTGTCTCTGAATGTGCTGATTCAAAGGTATAGAGACATGAATGTTAATGTGTATGCTTGTTTTATTGATTATCGTAAAGCTTTTCGACTTAAAAGGTATAAAAGTCAATGGAATAGTAATAAACAACATCCGATATGCAGACGATACCGTAATTCTTGCAGATAATATAGAGGACCCACAGTTTATACTACTACTATGTCGGTTTAGAACGTTTTTCTACGTTGTCCGACGCCTATTCTCCACCTCCTTCGATCCTGACAGTCATCTTCCGTCAGGTTTTTTTGACTCATTGATCTTTGGATTGACTGTTGCCATTCCAGTTTAGGACGCCCTCTTTTTCTGCGCCCTATTGGTTGCCATTCTAGGACCTGCTTTGGTAATCTTTCGTCGCTCATCCGTTGTACATGTACATCAGTTATGCTTCCCTCGATTTGCATTATTTCTTTTATCATCTCATTTCTTATATGATCAGTTCTGGATATTCTCATTGATCTTCTTATTGCATCCATTTCGACACTTTCCATTTTTGCTTGCGAACCGAACCCACAGTTTATGATGGACCGTATTGTTTATTACAGCGAACAAGATGGTTTATACATCAACCCAACCAAGACAAAATTACTAGTGTTTACAAAAACAAATACTGTTGCCCACTTAACAGTAAACCGACGCATCTTAGAGCAAGTTAAAATGTTCAAACATTTGGGTACAAACGTCAATTGCCAATGCGATCCCAAAATAGAAAATAGGTCTCGAATTGAACAAGCGAGAAAGGCGTTCATAAACATTTTTTTACCTCCCGTGATATTAACTTGGACCTCCGAATGCGGATGGTCATGTGTTTTTCATTTTGTTGCACGGGTGTGAAGGATGAACTTTGACCCAATTACAGAGAAGAGACTTGAGGCGTTTGATGTACTACGTATAGACGCATGCTGAAGATATCGTGGGTAAAAAGAATAACCAATGAAGCTGTACTTGACCGAATGCGCAAAGCACTTGAACTTCTAGTTACAATGAAAAAAGGAAAGACCAAATACATCGGGCATGTACTGATAGGTAGGGAATTGAGGGTAAAATACAAGGCAGAAGATCAACAAAACTCTTGGTTAAAAAACTTGAGAAGATGGTTCGACTGCACGTCTACTAATATTTTCAGAGCAGCGGCTTCAATTATGATTCACAGATGGATCGAGAACTATAAAGAATTTAAACGTTTGAGGATCTGTTCTGCTGCTGAGAAACACTGAACGGCCAAGAATATCATCTAAGGAATTTGATCGACTTACGAAATGTGTCAAGATAAGCCATTTATACAATATATATAAAGAAGGTTGTCATTGTGACAACGTACATTTTTGACTAAAGAGTGTTTTTTTGGTGTGATGATTTAACAGGTTGAGTTGAACTAATCGTCTTTTTACAGTTCTGGAATTTTTGTGTTAACCTTCTTTCAATCCTGCCAAGAGTTTTGTTGGTGGTATAAATAAGTTATCTTTACACATTATTTTGATACGACGATTAAGTTTCTTAGATGCTAGCGGCAGGACAGATCCTCTTACTTTAAAATTATTTAGAGTTACTTAGACATTTTTAGTTGTGTCCGTTTACTTGATACCCTGATTGTATATTTTCATAAATTGATTTTTAATTGCTTTTGCACGACCCATATTTAAAATTTTCATTAAATACTATGCCACCTATCAGTTTAACATAAATAACGCAAACTAAATATCTAAGGCTTTGAAAACATGAAAAGATAAATATTTGTTGCTATATTTTTGTCCAGCAGAAAAGTGTAGTCAGTTTAATAAAAAATAATATTTTCCAAACCAGAGAAAATATAAATGAATTCTTATCTCAAAAATGCGATTTAGAAAACATGATTGTGCTCTTATAAGTCGTAGAAAGCCAATCTGTAGCTTATGTACTTAATTTGCTTTTTGATATAATGTTATAATGTGTTGCTATAATTTTGTCCAATACTTTATATATAGTCCTTGCCATACGCAGTTAAACTTTTGTGACTTTGACATCAAATAAACATATTTCCTAACCAGAAATATATTAAAAAGTTAACAATTTATAACATGTTGGTATAAAATTAAAGGTAAAACTGTCATTGCCTCTGGATAAAAAGGATGCTAACTGTAGGTTGACAAAAAAAACGCATAGATAAAAACAAATCAAAGACATGCATATGATAAATAAAGAGGTTTGAAATGTCTCAAAAGTGTAACTGCCCATGGCAAGGACTATATTCCAATGGTAAAATCAAAATATGTTGATGAGTAAAAGTAAATAAATGTGAAGTGTATAGTAAAAAATGCGTTATATACATTTTTTTTAAATCAAAGGGAAAAGGTGGATTTAAAAATGAAATTATTATAGGCTGTTCAGTTAAAAGAAACGTCGACGTAAAAAAAAATTACATTTGGGCTGGCATTTGACAACGTTGACGTAAATATTCTAAAAACTAGTATGAAGTTATACAGGGTGATGGATTTTTTCACTGATCTAAAAAATGATTGTACCCATATCGAGTACGCTCTTTCAATTGGTGGTATTTTCAAATTCCGGCGCCGACCGGAAGTGGCCTATTTAGTTCTAAAGTTCGTTTTTTGAATAGGGATGGGCATAATTTTGCAACGGATTCGGATTCTACGCAAGAAAATACATACCTTTTATTTGAATTTTTTTTTTTTAAACGTCATTATTTTTTTTTATATATGCCCATTCCTATTTGAAAAACGGACTCCCGGCTTAAATAGACCACTTCCGGTCGACTCCGAAAGTCGAAAACATCTACCACCAATCGAAAGAGCGTACTCCAGTAATTTTTTGGATCATTAAAAAACTTTTCCACCGTGTTTTAAAAGGGGTGGACGGGTGGTCTGGGAGACTCTGTATAACTTATATATAACCTATAAACAACAAGAAAAATAAGAAAAAAATTTCTGCTTCGGCCGGGACTCGAACCCGGGATCTCTTGCTCTCTAGGCAAACATTTTAAACATTGAACTACCGAAGTCATACATAAATTTTTGGAAAACTTTCATCTATGCAGGCAGCGGTGTCTCAATACAAGAACGAGAAATTCTCAGGGTATTAACTCGACCAAGTCATCCAACTGATCTCTTTAATTCTTCTTTCCCCACTGTCAAAGGTATGATAACTCAAATTAGAAACTTTTTTCTTTCTTTAATTTCACTTGTTGTTTATAGTTTTAGGTCCTTGCATTATTTGCAATTTGGTATTTCGTTATATATAACCTATTGTACACTTTTTTGTTGCATTTTTTTATATAATATTTCTACATTTTATGTACTCTCTCTCTATCTATATCAGGATCAAGGCGAACTGCAACTAACCTGAACTAACCACAACCGTGGAATTGAATAAACCAAATAACTCTAGAATACTAATAGAAATAGTTTTTTGTTTCATTATGGACTTGCCAGGCTATTTGAAACCTAGTTATTAATTATATTTTTATATTTTTTTCAGAGCGGTCCTTATATCATGAACCCACTTAATATTCCGAAGACTTTGTTAAAACTGCAAGAGTACGATTTTCCTGAAAATTCAGGAAGTTAAGCAAATATTTAGGAAGAACAACTTAAAAGTTAACATCGAGTACTTTTAAGGGTTTGGTACTTCCAGGAGAGAGAAAATAAAAACAGGGTAATTTCACAAAAAATACCAACTTAATGTAATATCCAAAAAATTAAAAGTGATAAAATTTAGCTTAACAGTTGAATTTTTGATTTATAATAATATAATATTTATTTATTTGTAATATTCATACAGCAAAAAATAACAATATCAAACTTAATACTACAGTACACAAAAATGTTTACTGACTAATTTAATAAATTGACCTGTAGGTATACAGTAAATAAATAAATAGTGTGCACTAGTGCACAAGAAGCCGTGTAACTTTTATTAAAAGTTATCAAGGCGAGATAGGATTGATCACAGTATAATGTTTAAATTTACGATTGGTTAAAAAGTGTTTTAATAATTTCAGTATCTTGACTTAAAATGTTTTTATTTTTCGCTTCACAAATGATCCTGAATAATTATTTCGTAGATATTCTTTGCACAAGACAGGAAGCAAATTATAGATTTTGGGAGCATAATACATAAAATTTTGTTGTCCTATAGCTTTATTTTGGCGAGGTAGCCGAGTATTTAACTGATTTTTGTATCTTTTGTTAAAGCTATGCTGAATGCTATTAAATATATGTTTATTTTTGAAGATATAGACACACAGTGATTGGATATAAAGTTTTCTAATAGAAAATATTTGGGTTTCTCTGTATTGATCCTCTGTCGGGTACCTTCGTGATTTATTGTAAATTATTTTTAAAAATCTTTTTTGCAATTTTTCTAGTTTATCAACGTACAGTCGAACCTCTATAACTCGAACCTGAAGGGACAACCAAAACAGTTCGAGTTATGGAGAGTTCGAGTTATAGAAACTCGAGTTAAAGAGGTTTAAATACGTGTAAAAAGTGCAGGGACCACTTAAAAGGTTCGAGTTATAGAGAGGTTCGAGTTATAGAGGTTCGAGTGTATTTATTTGTAGTCCCACCCCAACTCAGTATCCCATATCTTAGTCTGGATTCGACCAGCGCATAGTATACCATTTTAAGGATTTTTATAGGCAGAATTGTTTTTAAATACTTGAACTTGAACAATAAGCACCTTAGAGTTTTGCTTACATTTTCAACGTGAAAATCCCATCTTAAGTGGGAGTCGATTGCTACTCCAAGGTATTTAGTTTGATTTGTTAGGCTTATTTCAAAATTTTCATTTTCATCCTACTTAGTTTATTAAACGGTGGTTGACCATTGGAATAACTCGAGAATGCCACGAAATTCGTTTAAGTTAACCGACAGAAGATTATATCGCATCCACTGAGAAATCTTAACAAGATCTTTCTCTGCTGTCATTTTTACGGACATCCAGTTCTCACCAGTATAGAAAGCAATTGTGTTATCACAAAAACCTATTAATTTTTCCATCCGAGTTTATTTCAAATAAGCTGTTTATGTAAATGGAGAACAAGAAAGGGCCAAAGGAATTTACAACAAAATTTTCATAAATAAAAAAGTTATAGACCTACCAAAATGTAAACTTATAACCAACGCCTGTAGCTCAAAAACCGCTTGATGATCAAGACTTTTCTTGAAATTTGAGCATTGCTAAGGGGGGGGGGGGGGGTCAGTTTTTCTCTGTACAAAGTAAAAAATTTCACACTATTCCTACAGTACATTTCATAATTTTTAGACAACTTTTTGACAGTCGTAACAACCAGAATAGCTCATCGAAAGAAGCCTCAAAAAATATGGGATCCAAAATTTCTCATTAAGGTAAGTGGTAGGTATATTAAAATAAACAAAAATCATCTTGACAAAACTTTTATTTAAAATTAAGCTGACTAGAGTTTAAAACATCACGTGTACACCTCTCGCTACAATAATAGACAAATTCGACGTTTATCCTCGGTTTTTGGTAACTAAAAACACTGAATTTCGATTTTTATTTCACAATTAAGGTGGGACTAATAGTGCGTAGGTAATTTATGTGTTAGTAGGCTGATTTACTGGAAATTGACAAAAAATCGGACAAAAGCTTACATGGTTTAAATCGTTTTTTGGAGTTAATAACTAAATAAAAAAAGGTTGTTTCTTTAATGAAGATTTGCGTTTCCCACAGATACCAATAAAGAAATTTTAGAATAGGATTCTATCTTTTACAACGCATTGGGGGATATGTTTCCCTTTTACAGCTAATTTTATTTAATTGTGAAATAAAAAATCTAAAATCTTTTACAAAACGCTATTACTAAATAAATATAAAAAATAGAGGAAAAACCTGTCAGAATTAAAAACAAAAGTTACACATAGTACATAATTTTGGTAAGTTACACTATGTTAAAACTTTATGTACCTGTTCAGTTAATAATAAATATAAAATATGACTGAATAGCATTATAATATTCTAACATCTTTTTAAATAATAAATTACTATATTATATAGCATCAATGAATAATAATTATAATAATAAGTAAATAACTGTACAAATATTTTTGGTAGTAAATCGTTGGTTACAAAAGCAATATAATAAATATTTTGATTGGTTAAAAAGTTACAAGCTCCGCTTTTTAATCTTAATTTGTGCTACATCCATATAGCAGTTTACTGGCTTTAATATTTACTTACATTAAGCTTAATTTGTGCTCCCAAATTAGCTCACCTTATCTCTCTGTCTGTGATAGAAGCCACGATTTGTCAAAGTATAGAGGTTTTGGTCTCCCTTTTCAGATTTTTCTTAAAAAGTTTAGAAGTTCTTATCCTATTTCAAAGTTTTTAGGATCCATAATTTTATACAAAGCCCTTTCTATGAAATTCGATGACTGTTAATCTACTACTTTCCCAGCAACTTGCTACAAAAATATTGAATTTCAAATCAGCTCAGTTTACCAGTATTTTTAAGTCTTTAAGAAGAACGATCTTAAAAGTAGATGGATATCAGAACCCACATCCTTTAACAAGCGGTAGCTCCCATCACAGTTCTACCCCTTTATTTGTAAATAATATTTAAGTAACATGTTACATCCAATATATCAAAGTTTAAATAAAATTTAAAAAGTTAATGTTAACATTTTTCCTACTTTTTAAAAAGTAAAACTTTTTTAAACCAGAAAGGCACGGAAAAACGTTTTTATAAGCTAATTTGATTTTAATATTCAAAACAGAACTAACGGTTTTCTGCCCCTTTTTATGTAATGGATGGTAAAATACAAATAAAAGGTAAGTTAATAATTTGTAAACACAAATGTAGAGGACAACAAAAAATTCTAGGCTTTTAATTTAGAACGTAACCTTACATTTATTTGAAAAATGATGTATTTTTTGTACTAGGAGAAATATATCCAAATTGTCTTAAATTTCGTTTTAAGTATTTTTATTGTTTTTTTTTTCTGCAATATTTTGAGTATTTCTTTTTCACGTTTTTTACAAAAATTTTAAGGTAAAATGTAGATATTTGTTCAAAATGTCATCGCCTTTAATTAATATCCAGTGTGTTTCGAAATTGATCTAACACTATACTTGTAAACTTCTTTATTTGACATTTAAGCCCAAAGAGATGTTCTTTTTAGAAGTTTAACTTTTTCTGTTTATTCATATCCAGCCTCAAAGTCTAATAAAAATATGAAGTAGGTGAAAAATAAATAAAAGTCAAAAACAAACTTTATGTAAAAAATATTTGAACTGCTTTTGCTTGTGGGAAAGTATAAATTTGCGCACCTACTAAAAAAATAATAAATTTAGAATAAGCAAAACTTTTTATAAAAAATAATTTTTATCATCTAAAATGTCAAATAAAAAAGTTTATGTTTTTTCGCTTTTTCTTATTTTGCACCACTCTATACATTTTTCAAAAATTTTAAGGATGTGTACACTTTTCAGAATGAATAAAACTATACGGGAGAACTTTTCTTCTCAAATATCAAATACTAAAGTTAACAAGTATAGTTTGGTCTTTCGGAAAAGTTTGACAATGAAACTTAACGACTTTCCTAACACCTTAACAATTTGCAAGTATTTTTTATTCTTAAGGTCAGTTTATATCCAACAACCTGAAAAGCTAAAAATAAATTTACAACACATGCGTAAAAAATCTAAAACAGGAACAGTTAACTTTTCTAAACGATTTAAATATTAACTCGTTTGAAACTACACATTCAACAACAACTTGCATCTTAATAATAATAACAGTAGCTAGTATTATTTCAACAAAAATGGAAAATATCATAACCAGTTTGTGCTTAGGGAAAAGTTATATGGCAGATTCCTTAAGAAAATTTAATACATTAGAATCAGCGTAATTCCAAACCATCGGCAGATTTTTTGTCTGCAACATTTACAAGACAATGGTCCTGAATCAGCCCTCCAAAATGTCTGAAACAAAGCTCACTACTGATTTTTTTGTAGATAAATTTGTTTTAAATATTATAATGTTCATCAACATTTTATTAAAACAAGTTTACCAACCTTATAAAAGAGAATAGTCTCCTACCAATTCAGAATGTTGCAGTCAAAAAGTCGCGTGTGGACATAAAAATGGCACAGTTTTTTTAATCTGTGCAAGGACTGACAACGCTGGATTGCCACCCTGTGCTGTATATTTAAACTGCCAAAAGCAGTTTGTTTGCTGAGTTTTTGCCAGAATTTTCGTCGAAAGCACTTGTATTTTAACCTACATACATTTGCGTCAGTGTAGAACTGCAATGTTTAAAACTAGACAGGTTAATCGATTCAAAACTGTAGTAGTAGCAGCTTAACAAAATTACACGTAATGTAGAGTTAAATTTGGCACATAAACATGCGAAAATATGTTTTCCCTAAGCACAATTCAAAACCCGAATAAGATTTAAGTACAGTGAAAATACATACCTAATTTAAAAGTCGATTTTTTTCATTCGAGGCTTACTCAATCCCGAACGTATTGGTTTCTTCGACAGCCAAAAGTAACTTTTCGTACAAAACTTCGAAGGTGGGGTATGGTGGCAAATCAAGCCGGTTGAAGCAAGTGTGCGCTCTGGGAAGACTGTTGGGTTTACCCCACTTTTCAATACAGAACTTGCGCGAACCAATCGAGCCCCGCAACGCTGCGAAGCCCTCGAACGGGATGCTCGAGGTGCCCGTCACGAATTGGAGTAGTCTCAGTCTTTGTTCATTGGTGAACCTAGAAGCAAAAAATCTAATAAATCAATGAGTCAGTGTTGGTACATCTGATCATAGGCCTGTGATTTAAAGCTATAAAACACAACAAATTAATTTCTTTTGATAATAATTGTTCCTTGGTATATATTGTCCTTAAGAAAATCACCCAAAATTTGCATTGTTTTACAAGTTTTTTCAAACACTACGCTTCTAATGAGAAAATATGTAGGACACCTGTCGCATTTGGAAATGCTACTGGTTTTCCAGCGAAACACGGCCAATGACGCTTTAGGGCTCCAGTTTGGCAAACCAGCATTCCTCGGAAAAAGAATATAAACAAGTAGGGGTAGTAAACAAATCTAGTCTATCAATAACAGGCCATAAAATAATAAAACCTTTCCTACTTTAATTTGTGCATAGTAGAGAACCTTTGAGAAATCCAGAGGAAGGTAAATATACAAATTTAGTTTATAGTTGACAACTATTGTGAATGCCTGTCAAATAAAAATTTTGTTTGGAATTCTTTAATATAATAAAATTGCTAATTATTACTTTTAAAAATTTATTTTTGTCATATAGCAACGATAATGCAAAACCACCCTATAATAAGAAATCCCGGAAAAATACGAATAGGAAAAAACGCGCACATGGTAAAAAGCGCACAAAACATTAAAATTTATGTATAGTTTTGAGTAAAAACTCTGCATTAATGGATTTTTGTAACCAAAAATTTATTTATTTTAAAGTTTTAATATTGCAAAAGTATAGGGCTGTCTAACAAAACATATGATCAAATCCAAGATGTCTTCCATAGGACAAACAAACCGATTTCCCATAAGCCGTAATGTTAACAAAAACGTAAATTTTACAAAAACGACAAGAGCTTTAGTCTAAAAAATTAATGAGTTTTAAGAACAGATCCTTTGTGCATATGGAAAAAATGCGTTTTTCTTAAAAATATTAAACTAAAGCCAGAAAATCTGAAATAAAAGGGACCATGTTTTCTTCAAAAAAGTAGGTTATGGTTTTGTTTATTTTGTTTTTTTTTTAACTTTTTCTGGTTTTTTCACTTATTTTGAATTATTACATGGGCGCACCAAGGGGGCGGGGGGCCCGGGCCCCCCCCAAACCACATATTTTTTTAGATATTTTCCATATATTTCATGAATAAACAAAAAAAATAGCATAAAGTACATCATGAGATCTCTGGGGGCCCCCCAAAGGTATCGGGCCCCCAAAGGTTTTTGAAGTTTTTTGACCAATGAACTATCAGCCCAAGGTAGAGGAAAGTAGTTCTATTCAAAGAGCTCACTTCAAGGCTCAGTTAACAGAGACGAAATTGAAATAGACTAAACTTTTCTCATCAGATTCAGGTTTTCTATTAGGATCTTTTGTTGTACTTGAATAAACCTTTTGCTAAGTAATAGGCCTTCTATAGCGTTAAACTGTGAAAAATATTTCACTATGAGTTTTAGGTTTAGACAAAGTTTAATTGTTTTAACCCTCCAGTAGTGACATGAAAAAGAGGCACAACTTATAGGTAGGTCAGTCCAACAGATCAATATGCACATATGAGTTCCAACCGAGGTTGGTCAAGCAAACTTCTAAAGGCCACTTGACATGGTGCAATGACAATAAAATTTGCAGGCAAATGTATGAAATTTTGCCCAGGTGCATGCGCAGTACAAATCCAGCTGATTGTTGCAGGCAATCCATTTTTATCGGTCCGGTGCCATTTTTTTGCATGCAAACTGTACTTGCATGCAAACTGGCGAATTTTTACCTAGATTCTGGGGAATCAATGCATGGCCATGCACAATGTCAAACGAAAAGATTTTTTTGCAGGCAACAATTTGACTGAAATTTTTTGCTTGCAAATATTTGCAGCGTGTCATGCACCATGTCAAGCGGCCTTAATAAGTACTTTACAAAATATGTTTATTTAAAAAATATAAGTAAACATTATATAAAAAAAAAACTTCCAAAATTAAAATACAGTTTTTCCTTGTCATTGGCCTCACACACCATACATCACCATATGATTTTCCATAAACTATAATACATAGGGCTTAAGTACGGTCAAACCTAAGGTTCATCAGCTCACAACAGTAAGTACTGTTCAAATTTTACAACAGTACAATATTCGCTGTTGTATTACTACTGTTACTTTTATTTCTGTTTTTTTGTAACAATATTTGCTCAATTATGTATCTAAAAGTTTATGCAAATAAATATATACTCTACTCTACAATTGGGCGTAACAGCATATGACCCATTAGGAGTATTAAAACCCAAGTTTGTTTGAGAGAAATTGAAAAAAATATCTGAGAGAACTTTTTGTTTGTTTTTCTTGTGGTCATCAAAGTCAACAAAGATTACATTTTTTCCATCTATTATTAATGATGCCATAAAAAAAAATTTTTGGTAATAAGCTCAGAACAGTACCATAGAAATTTCACAACAGGACTTGTAGTAGGTCCAGTCAGATACTATACAAATTTTACGGTGTACAAGTTTTAGGTGTCAAAAAGCATGGAAATAAAGGAAAATTTGCACCAAAATAGTTTAAGATAAAAAGAGGTTTGAGTTAGGGAGATTGTCAAATTCACCAGTTTATTCTAAACTGTTTTGAGGTCTGTAAAATAAATATTTATTAAAGAAAAAGAAACTTTGATGATACAGGACTTCACTCGACACTATACCGGATGCTACACTACCAAAAGTTTATTTAAGAGTTCTGTAGGATGGTGTACAAATTTGGTTCAGCTCATTATTCACACTTTAACCTCATATTGTTTTCCTTTTCTTTCTTCTCTGGACCCTTTTTTCAACCATCATTTTTAAAATTTTTCAACCGTTTTGAAACAATAATCCATTCAGGAGAGACCCAGTCATGATCATTGCTGAATTCTAGTTTTGAAAGTTGCTTGCCTAGAATAGTAAAAAAATCATAGTGAAATATTTCTTACAGTTTAACACAATTCTATGTTACACTTCTGCAAAAGGTCCACTTAAGCACAAAAAAAGATCCCAATAGAAAATGTTGCCAAAATGGCAGTTACACATTTATCCAAAACAAACCTGACAAAAAACTTTTGAATATTTCAATTTATCCTCTGTTAAGTCAGGTAATAGAGCACTTATCCACTTTCTTTTCCCTTCTTTGAGCTGATACCTAGTTCATTTAAATCAAGATGATTTTTTAAGGGCAAAATACTTGGCATTCCATCAAAACTAACATTATCAAGCTCTCCCCAGCTGCCACAATTCATAACAGCACAGAAACTAATAATAATGATTCAAACTGAGTAAAAAACTGGAAAAAAAGTAAAAAAAAACAAAAGTAAATAAAAACATAACCTGACTTTTGAACAAAACATGGTCCCTTTTATTTGAGATTTACTGGCTTCAATTGATTTTTTTTTTAAGAAAAACGCATTTTTCCCATGTGTACAAAGGTTCAATACTTAAAACAGCATCTTTGTTGTAAATTAAATCGTTTCACTTTTTTTAAAAATTAGGTTTTTGTTAACATTGCGGCTTATGAGAAAACGCTTTGTTTGTCCTATGGCGACCATCTTGGATCGAAAAACAGCTGATCGTGACAGTTCGTTAGACAAGCTAATAGATAAATGTCCAGTTTATCTGTAATCATAACCTATTTTTTAGTCACACTTGCGAAAGTAAACAAAATAAATAGTTAAAGTCGTTGTTTTAAAACAGGTACAAAAAAATCGCATAAAATACCTATCAGAAAATTAATTTTACTGGTTCTGCATTTAAATATAAAAAAAACTGTTTAAGTATTACAGTGATATATATTTACGCTATTTGTTTAAATAAAATTTTGTCAAATTGACGTCTCGCTTTAAAAATAATTTAATTAAAACTGTAATGCTTACAAAAAAAAATACTTTTTAAATTTTATTAAGGTTAAAAAAAATTGCAAAGATTTGCAAGGTCTGGCATATATCTAAATATTAGTCCAATGAATTAGTAAAAAGGTAGCATAAATATTTTTTGCTACTGGCTGCTACTAAGGGTGCTGTATTTTTTTAAATAATATATTTCAATCCTAATAATTTATAACACATTGGTTACCACCCCGGTTGAGAGGCCTCCATCTCCTGTTTAGGTATACCCTTAAAACCAGTCTTGCCGCCATTTGGACGAAAATAAAATTGTGACAGCTCTCATCAGCGTCAAAAATGGCGGCAGCAAGGTGTCAAAAATGGCACTAAATCTGGAGAAGATATGAGGCTTATTATTCAGTGATGGCGAGTGGAGTGATAATAAATTTTAAAAAAATTCCCAAAATATTTATGGTACTTAAGTCACCTTATACTACTGTGAGCAAAATGGAAAATTAAATATTTTAGAATCGCATATCGTATTGGCCGTTTTTTGTCAATGGGAACGCACAAAAACCATAATTTTGGTGCTTGTTTGGGCGAATATTAAAAAAAAAATAGTTTATTTGCACTTTGGAGATCAAAACTGCGCTTTTTATCACAAATATTAGGGATAAAGTATCACTTTTTATCCCGTGGATAAAAAGTGACGTTCAAGGATAAAACGTAAAAATGGGAAGTCTGTTTTTCTTGCAAAATAATTTTAATAAAAACGGGGCCTAAAAATGACTAAAGTATCTTTTGAGCACTCGGCGAACTGTAGCTACATACAATTTTTTCTTCTCGGGTTAATCACTATTTTATCACTTTTTTTTTACTTTTAGAACGCATAAGTATAAAGCATTCAGACATGTTAAATGAGTGGCCTCTCACGAAAATCTAAAGGTGTTAAATATTTTCAAAAAAATTCAACCCTTGTTGGGTTTAGAAGAATGTTCTGACAAAAATAACTAAATTCTAAATAAGGCATCATAAAACGGATTCAGAAAAATCAAAAAATACAGATTCGGAAACAGAGGCCGTACCCGGACCGAGTCGTGGACGGCCTAAAACGGCTTTCTTAGAATCATCTTTAAGAACAAAGCAACTGAGGGTGCAATGTGTGTGTATGGTAAAAATAATTATTTTGGGGTTGTAAATTTAATTTTTCTGGAAGGAACTTAGCCCCCTCCCCCCCAAGCCTTCCTAACTACGCCCATGAATTCGAATAAAAAAAATAATTTTAACTCTGAATGTACTTTAATTTATTTTTTTAATATTTTAAAGAAAATGACATAATATATATATATATATATATATATATATATATATATATATATATATATATATATATTTTAAAAAGTTTTACTTATTTTAACCTTTAGACTTCACTTTATCACATACCCTATAAAAAAATTAACGTTTTTGAAAAACAACAAAGATATTGATTATTGTCCAAAAACCCTATTTTTGTCCGCACTGTGTGGTGGCTGAAGTTCAGATAAAAAAGTTATTTTTTTGTTCTTGTTTGACAGAACTAGTATTGCCGTGTAATATATCGATTTATATAAAATAGGGGTCGCCGATTTTAAATATTTCATCATAAATGACACATGTCTATTATTAATCAAGATGGCGGCGTTCAAAATATAAAAACAACATTATCTTGTTGGTTTGGTAATTTTTTTTACCAACTTATGTAGTTTTATATTAATCTTAATTAGTTTTAAATTTTAATGTACAAAAAAAATAGAACCTATTTATTTTTTAAAGACGGCGGCCGAAAAGTAAAAAAAAACATTTTTGTTTATTTTTTCGAAATTTAACAAAAAAAAACCTAAGAAAACCAAGACATCTCGGTAAACAAAACACAGATATTTTAAAAATGTCAAAAAAGTTGACATATGTCACGTACCGGGTGATTTGATTGAATTGACCATATTTTATTTAATAGCTATCTCCGTTAATATTAATCTAACAGTAACGTTTAAATGAGCAAAGTTAAATAATTTTTTCTAAATCATCAGAGTCTGATGTCAAAAATGACATGTCATATACTTGTCAAACTTTTGACATATGGTTTATTTTTTTAAATAAAACACCCTGTATATAATTTTTTTAGTTGATAAGACTCGTTTTTCTGATTTCAAAAATATATAATATGTTGATATTTAGACCAGCTGTATTTATGTATTTGCATTTTAATAACCTGAATAAACAATAAGAATGTTGCCATTTTGTTAATGAATATATTTTTGAAATCAGAAAAAGGAGCCCTATGAATTAAAAACATTATATACAGGGTGTTTTATTTAAAAAAATAAACCATATGTCAATAGTTTGACAAGTGTATGACATATGTCATTTTTGACATCAGATTCTGATGATTTATGAAAAATTATTTAACTTTGCTAATTTAAACGTTACTGTTAGATCAATATTAACGGAGATAGCTATTAAGTAAAATATGTCAATTTATTCAAATCACCCGGCACGTGACATATGTCAACTTTTTTGACATATTTAAAACATCTGTGCGTGCAAGGGCTGAAAAATAACGGAATTTCCTTCGATAGGTCGCCGGTATTGGCTTCACAAGCACATTTAAAAATAATTGTCGATATTGACGATTGAAAATGGAAAGTTACGAATTTTATATGAAAAGGCACCTACCTCGGACTCTCTTGCAGCTCCAGTCGACGTTTAAACGTCCAGTTTTTTCACCTCAAATTCACTTTTTTCGGGAACGTGATTTTGCTAGTGTCTTGTTGTGACGGTGGTTCTTTGCGCACTCATCGCGGCGCTGCTTGTCTTCCACGTGTCCGGTGCCGTGAAACCCCATATGCATATTTTAGAACGCGAAAATTTAAAATATTTTAAACGCGCAGAAAAGGAAAAGAAAATGAAACTTAGGAAATTTCTTGCTTGCACCAACATTTTCCGGCCGCCAAAACACGTGTGTTTTTACTTAGTTAAGAAAAGGAAAGGAGAAAAAAAAAATTAAATAGTATTCGCCTATTAGCTATTAAACGATACAATTTAACATTAACCCAAATATGCATTAAATTATGCATGTAAATTAAAATTAAAAGAAAAGAAAAAATACTTAGAAAAAATTAAGAAAGAAAAAGAAAATTTTGCCTTATGCGTCGGGCATAGGCAAAGGACATAGTTTCACCACTGGTCGACGATATGTTCCTGTAGCTGTTTTAACGGTCACAACACGAATATGACCGTCTGAGCCAGGGTGTACGTCGACAATTCGCCCAACAGCCCATTGCAATGGCGGTTTTTGTTCATTCTTTACCACGACTAAAGTATTTAGTTTAATATTGTTAAAAGCCTCTGTCCATTTAGAACGCTGTTGCAAGGTGTTTAGGTACTCCAAGTTCCAGCGTTTCCAAAAATCGGACTGGAGCCTTTGCACCAGCTGCCAGCGGGACAGGGTGTTCAACTTGGAATCAGAAAATTCGGGTTCTGGTACGGAATTCAACGGTTCCAGGGTAAGAAAATGACCAGGGGTCAGTGGAAGAAAGTCATTCGGATCCATACTTTGGGCATACAGAGGCCGGCTGTTTAGTATGGATTCGACCTGACACAAAAAAGTAAAAAACTCTTCATAGGTTAACCGTTGCTCACCTATTACACGTTTTACATTTGCCTTGGTGGATTTAACTCCTGCCTCAGCTAGTCCGTTTAGGTGCGGACTACCAGGACTTGAAAAATGCCAGGTAATTTTTAGACTGTGACATGCTTCCTGGGTGTACTGTTTGAGTAAACGATCAGCTCCCAAGAACGCGCTACCACAATCTGAGTAAATGTCAGAGATTCTTCCTCTTCTTGCCACAAATCTCTTAAAAGCCGCAAGAAAGGTAGGGGTGGAAATATCGGAGGTAAGTTCGAGGTGAACTGCCTTTGTTGCGGAGCAGACTAAGACAAGAATATAACCTTTGGATACCTTTGCACCTCGGTACTTTCCCATTGTAATTGGAAAGGGACCACAATAATCTATGGCAACATGTGAAAATGCCTTTACTTGAGAGATGCGTTGAGCAGGCAAGTTGCCCATGATTTGTACGGAAGGTTTAGGATTTAATCGATAGCATAAAATGCAATGAGAAGTTATACTCTCGATTGCATAGCGAGGGGAAAGGATCCAAAATTGTTGTCTCAAGAGGTAATGCAACGTTTTTTGACCGGGATGACAGTATCTTTTGTGAGTGTACTCAATGACAAGTTGAGTAAGACGGTGAGAACGTGGTAAAAGTAAAGGGTGTTTTGCTGAATAAGAGAGTTCGGAAGAATGTGGTAATCGACCCCCCACTCTTAAGCAGCCTTGTGTATCTAGAAAAAGTGAAAGTTTACGAAATTGTTTAGGAAGTAGCTTTGCGTCATTCAAACGTGAAATGAGATCAGCAAAGATGGAACGTTGAACATGCCGAACGAGAACAATAAGAGAATGTTGAAGTTCTACTTCGGTAATATTTTCGTTAGGATATTTAGATTTCTTTTCGGTAAGGCGAAAAATATAGGAAATTATGCGTTGAATTTTCTCTAGGGAAGAGTAACGAGAAAGAAAAGTATCAAGCATGTGTGGTTCAACTGTGCATGTTTGAAATACTGATTTTCGTTCTTCCAGAATAACCTCGTTTTCCGGAGGGTCTGGACAGCGAAAATCATCAGGCCAGCTCTCTTTTGGTAGCCTAAGAAAACAAGGACCTTCCCAATACAAGTCATGTTTGACAAGTTGATTAGGCATAAGACCGCGCGAAGCACAGTCGGCTGGATTTAGCGCTGATGGAATATATTTCCAGGCCGTAGGAGAAATGGTTTCTTGAATGTGACAGATACGGTTTGCCACAAACGTTTTAAACCTGTGAGGTGAAGCCGCCAACCAGCATAGAACCACTTGGGAATCACACCATGCACAGATTTGGTTGAAGTTAAGAATATCTGAATAAGTGTTTTGAATAAAGGAAATTAGGTCGCAAAGTAAAGTGGCACCAAGAAGCTCCAGTCGCGGAAGACGGACTGTTTTCACTGCTGCGACCTTAGATTTGGCCATTACAAGAAAGGTATGGATTTCTCCGGATACTGACTCCATTCTGAAATAGACCGTAGCCGCGTAACCTATCATAGAGGCGTCTGCAAAGCCGTGAAGTTCAATGCTACGTGGTTGATCAATGAAAAGGCGTCTAGGTAAATGAATATTTGAAAGATTTGGAAGTTCGGTTCGAAATTGATTCCAAACATTTACGATATGCGGAGGAGGCTGAGAATCCCAGTCCAGCTTCTCCTTCCACAGATCTTGCATGAGATGCTTAGCAAGTAAAGAAACGGGAGAACAGAAACCTAAGGGATCAAAAATTTTCATGATTTGAGATAAGATACCTCGCTTGGTGCATGGTTTATCTTCTGGTACGACCAAGTAGGTAAACGAATCTGAGATAGGATTCCATTGGAGACCTAATATTTTTACAAAATTAGGTTCGGATTTGTCGAAACGAATGGACATTTGTGTTTCTGATTCTGAGAATGAGGAGAGAAGTTCCGGACTGTTGCTCGCCCATTTTTTAAGTTCAAACCCTCCTAGGCGCAACAGGGAGATTAACTCCGACTGAAGTTCTTTGGCAGAGGCCACAGAATCCTGCCCAGTGAGCACGTCGTCGACGTAAATGTCTTTAAGAAGCACCTTGGAAGCATTAGGATACCTTTCAGACTCAAGTTTAGCTAGTTCTTGTATAGTACGAATAGCTAAGTAAGGTGATGACTTAAGTCCATAAACAACTGTTCTTAAGGAGTAGGTTTGGACAGGATCATCCTCAGAAAATCTCCATAGAATATTTTGATAACGCGTGTGCTCAGGAATAATTAAAATCTGTCGGAACATTTTTACTATGTCAGTAACAAAGGCTACAGCATGAATTCGAAAATTAAGTAAAATTTCACGGACATCATTTTGCAGTTTAGGACCTGCGCACAACGTCTCGTTGAGTGAGACACCTCTGGGACTACGTTGAGACCCATCAAAGACCACTCTTATCTTCCCAGTGTTCCAGACACTGTGATGAGGGATAAAGTAGGAATTATCCAAGACATCTTTAGATATAGGCGTAGGAATAGGTATCATGTGACCAGTGTCTAAATAATCTTGCATAAAATCTTTGTAAGCTTGATAATCAGCTGAGTCTTTGAGAAGTCTAGCTTCCTGAAGCTTGAAACGTTTTAAAGCGATTGGATAGGTGTCACCCAACTGGGGTTCTAAGTTTATGAAAGGTAATGGAACGACGAATCTACCTGATTCGTTGCGTGAAACTGATTGTGAAAATAATTTTTCGCACATAATATCCTCAGGACTGTGATGAACCTTATGTGGAACCTGCTCTATCTCCCAGAAGCGCTCTAGGCAGATATCCAGAGATGGTTCGATGGAAGTGTAACAGCTTATGAGTGATTGTGGATTTTGTTGCTTTGAAGTTTCAACTTTACCAATCAGCACATAGCCAAAGATGCTATTAAAAGCACTAGGTTGTCCACGCTCTCCGTGGATAACTCCCTCTTGTAAGAGATGCGGAAAAAGTTCACAACCTACTAGGACATCAATGGAACTTGGTATATGGAAGTTTTGATCAGAAAGTTTGATATTGCGAATGTGATTCCACTTGCTCGAGTCGACAGCGCAAGAAGGAATCTCTGTACAAAGTTTTGGAAGTACTAAAGCCTCAAAATCAAAGGTAAGTCCCGCTTGACCTTGAGGTTTGATAAGACATTTCGTCTTACCTTTGGTATTGGAAGATATCATTTGATTTAAGCCTTGAATAGAAGTAGAAAAGAAGCTTTTCGAAAGACCTAAACGATTTAGACATTTTTCTGAAATAAAGTTTGCCTCTGAGGCAGAATCGAGTAAGACGAACTGGTTGGTAATGTCCCCTTAAGTCTAACATGTCAGCTACAACGGTAGAAAGTAGAAAAGTGGAATTTTTGGAAATCATTGTCGCATGACAGTTTGTAGAATGGCTTCCTGACATAGGGGTGCTATTGGAATTGGAAAGTGGAATATTAACGTTCTCTGGAGGATAAGAATTAACACTCACAGAGGGCGCTACTGGTTGTGGAACGTGAAGAAGACTGTGGTGCCTAGCTCCACACGTAAAGCAGTTGTAGGAGGAGGGGCAATTCACGGTCTGGTGAGCAAAATGTAAGCAATTTTGACATAGATTCACCTGCCGAACATAACCCATCCTTTCCTGTGGACTTTTGTTTTGAAATTCGATACATTTCGATAATGCGTGATTCGAAGAACATAGGTAGCATTTTATTTTTGGATTAAAAGTTCTGTTCTGATTATTTTGTATTTGAGGGTTGCTGCGTTGATTGCTATTTTGTAAAGTATTTTGTTGATTTCTTGAATTTGAACTTTGATTTGAAATAGTTGTATTGAAAGCAGAAGGTGAATTAAAATTATTAAAACTGTTTCTCTGAAAACTGTTCTGTTGAGAATTACGCGTAGTTTGAGGTTGTCTAGGGCTTTGATTTTGCCTACTAAAACTGGGCATTTGCACTACAGATTCGAGCGCAACGCAATGATTTTCTATAAACGTGTAAAGATCAGTGTAGGACGGAATTTCTGAATTGTTTTTCTCTCTACTATAGTAAAGTTCGAAATCAGTCCTCATCTTGACTTCAAGTTTTGAGAGCATCATGTTAAAAGTAAGAAAGTCCCATTCTTTTGTAGGAAAACCAAGCTCATTTAAGATGGCTAGATTCTCAGAAAATGTATCCAACATGGAACGTAATTCTTTCCCAGAACTGGATTTAGTTGAAAGAAAGTTAATAGCATTCAAAGCGGTAGTAGCAATAATTCGTTTATTTTGATACCTCTTTACTAAGGTTTCATACGCAATGTGATAATTGCTATCTGCGAGGGGAATGGTTTTTACTAGAGAAAGGGCTTCATTCAGAACAGAACTCCGCAATTGTTGAAATTTCTCTATATCACTTAAATCAGAATTTTGATGTACCATGACTTTAAATAAGTCAAACCAGTGTTGCCAGTCTTTATAATTACCATTGAAAATTGGCAACCGTGGTTGTGGAAATGATCTTGTATTTGACCTCTGAACAATATTTTGTTGGTTAGGGTTGCCTACGTAATTGACAGGGTTGGCCCTAAAAAGGTCGTAGTAAATACCCTTACATTCATAATAAAGGTTGTCAAAGTCTTTTCTAGTTTTATCCTGCTCGTCAAATGAAAGTTTAAACTCTTCGAGAGAGCCAATAATTTGGTTATGAAAATTATAGAATTGAGCATGACATTCTTCGACGTCTTCATATCTGGATTTAAACAAAAAGTGAAACGCTGTATCCGACTTCGCTTTCAAAGCTACCTCGTGAGCTTCCGCCATTTGGTTGAAGCTCAAAAGCCTTTTGTCGCAAAGTTTTTTCTGTTTTTGCGTAGACATTTTTGTTTTTGAAAGTTAATTTGGTTTTAAAATTACCCAAAAAAATGCTTAAAATATAGCTTAAAATACAACCCGAATTTTAGCAAAAATTAAACAATTTTATTATTTTAATTTTATTAACTTTTTTCGAAAATTTTGAAATGAAGTGTTTGTAAGTTTGTCTGTATGTTATTATTTGAACATATCCCTTAAAAAAAACTTTTATGTCTCACCAAGGATTGAACCCCGCACCTTTCGATTCCAAGTCGCACACTCTGTGCATACGACTAGCGGTCCCGTCCGAAAATTTTTAAGAAACGACGGTATTCGAAGACGGCGACACTTGCACCTGCGCGTTAACGCGACACCTGTAAAATCGATAATTAGAAAAGTAGGTGGAAGAACCTCCTTAAAATTTTCACTTTCGGCGTATTGACGCCACTTTTACTGAAAATGTAATGAACAAAGCGATCAACTTTCTTTGATGAACTAGTAAACTATACGAAATATGTGCATTGGCTCTAGCTATTTTTGAACGGTAATAAACACTTCGATCAACTTTGAAGGAACATATCCCCAACAGGTCCTAAAACAATATGGTCTGATAATTGAAATTGAAATAAATTTTGAAATAGAAAATAGAAATTTGGAATTTTTGTAGGAAATTGCTGAACCACAGGAGTCTAGGTAGTTTGGAACACTAATAATTTGGGTCGAAGGGCCATTAAATGTGCGTGCAAGGGCTGAAAAATAACGGAATTTCCTTCGATAGGTCGCCGGTATTGGCTTCACAAGCACATTTAAAAATAATTGTCGATATTGACGATTGAAAATGGAAAGTTACGATACATATGGAATTTTATATGAAAAGGCACCTAACTCGGACTCTCTTGCAGCTCCAGTCGACGTTTAAACGTCCAGTTTTTTCACCTCAAATTCACTTTTTTCAGGAACGTGATTTTGCTAGTGTCTTGTTGTGACGGTGGTTCTTTGCGCACTCATCGCGGCGCTGCTTGTCTTCCACGTGTCCGGTGCCGTGAAACCCCATATGCATATTTTA
The DNA here is from genome assembly GCA_963576565.1 of Aspidapion aeneum. Classification (NCBI taxonomy): domain Eukaryota; kingdom Metazoa; phylum Arthropoda; class Insecta; order Coleoptera; family Brentidae; genus Aspidapion; species Aspidapion aeneum. The sequence goes on from OY755042.1 coordinate 56,742,541, forward strand.
GAGCGCGAAAATTTAAAATATTTTAAACGCGCAGAAAAGGAAAAGAAAATGAAACTTAGGAAATTTCTTGCTTGCACCAACACATCTGTGTTTTGTTTAACGAGATGTCTTGGTTGTCTCAGGTTTTTTGTTAAATTTCGAACAAATAAAGAAAAATGTTTTTTTTACTTTTTCGGCCGCCATCTTTAAAAAATAAATAAATAAAAAATTTTTTGTACGCTACAATTTAAAACTAATTAAGATTAATATAAAACTACATATCTTGGTAAAAAGATTTACTAAACCAAAAAGATACTGTTGTATTTATAATTTGACCGCCGCCATCTTGGATAATAATAGACATTTGTTATTTATTATGAAATATTTACAATCGGCGACACCCATTTAGTATAAATAAATATACTACACGGCAATACTAGTTGTGTCAAACAAGAACAAAAAAATTACTTTTTTATCTGAACTTCGGCCGCCATCTTAAAATGTCAAATTGTAACTTTTTATAAATTTTTACAAAATCTGGCTTGCTACTAATAATACCGAAAAAAAATTTTTGTACAAATTTAATTTGGTCTACTGGTTGTGAAGGTCTCTTTTATTTTTGAACCGAACCGCCATTTTTGTGTCGGCTGGGAAACTTATCATTACATTTAAACAGGTTTAAAGAACAGGTCAGTAGCTTTAATATGAGGTATTAAAAATAAATATCGCACAGAAAAAAAATGAAAATATCGAAGAAAAACGATTTTTTTTAAATATAGCCGCCATTTTGTTTTGCAGTGACAGGTGTAATTTTTTTTACATTTTTACATTGAGTATATCCCACTTAAAGTATATTTATCAAAATTAATTTAATTTCTCTTAAAACAAGGAAACCATTTTTTTAATTAACTTTGGCAGCCGCCATCTTGGATTCTGAGGCCGGAAAATCGGGGATCCTCGAATGAAAATTTAGCTTTTGGTGTTAGGTACTACTATGCCAAATATAAAAAAATATACTCTTTTTGCAGCTTTATTTTACAAATTTACTCTACTATATTAGGATATATTTATTTTTAACGGGATATTATTAAAGTACTGGCAACGTCACCAATTCTCTATTTGATTTTAGCAACAACATTTCATGTGTCAATTTGAAATCATGAAAAGTTTTTGTGTAAGAGTGTTTTATTAAGATTTGGTTGGTAAAAAGTGTAAAATAAAGTAGATTTAAACCACTCTTTTCACAAATAAGTACGTAAACAAATGTGGGCTTTTATTTAAATACAAATAAACGGAATTCTTGCCAAGTTTCTTTCTATTAATAAAAACACAACTTATTTAACACAATTTCAACCGAATATCACTTTATATAATACCTGCAACTCGTTTAAGAATATTTACATTGTTAAATTGGCATTGTGACATTTTAAACTTTTGCGACATACAACCTGCCTACGGTTTGGTATTAAGATTCCTCTATTAATTTAATGCTCTAAGACTCCACTACTCTAGATATTTTTGGCATGGCGCCACTTCAAGTTGGAGAAATCCATGCTCCTACTTATATTCGCAAATTAGCGATCGAAAATTCCTGTTTCTCGTACAATAAATGGGATGGTGCAAACATTAGTTTGGCACTTACAATAATTCGCTTCATCCCTAGAGAAACAGATGAATATAATATGAAGCACAAAAGACAATGCCAGACCAATATATCACTTCACCCAGTAATAGTTATTTACCTAACTAGTGCGGAAAGTGATACTATTACGCACGCGACGGCAGTTGCCCGAACGACGCTTTGCGGAGTTCGGGCACGCCGTCAAGGGCGGAAAAGGCACTTTCCGCAAGAGTTAGGTACAAAATTTTTCCTAGTTGCATAAAAAGCTTGGTTTTACATTTCAATATATTTGGTATTTTTTACATTAAAACAGCAAAAACAAATTTTATTTTCATTTTTAATTTAATCGAGTTTATAAATGGATCAATAAGTCTGATTAGGCCTAAAACTCAATTTGAAATTTAGCGTGCGGAATAGGTAAAAGTATTTTTCACGCACGGCGTGCGTAAAAGTAATTACTTTTACGCACGCTAGTTTATAATTAAAGTTTTATATAAATTGCAGTCACTCTATATATTGCTTTTATGTCAATTCATATACTAGATGACACTGACAAGTTTATTTGATATTTACCGTCAGGCGTCAGATTTTTAGTTTGATTTGTCTTGGCGGCGTCAAAATGGATTTTGAAATTTGTGCTGAAAATGAAGATTTTGAACTGCCAAGGTTAATATTTGTTATTTTTACTAAATAAAATTATAATTATATACTGTTTAAAAAATTTGTCTCAAATTTATACCGATTATAAAAATGTCAAATAGTATCATTTTTTACAAAAAAACAGCGTGCGTAAAAAAATTTTCACGCACGCCGTGCTTAAAATTTTTTTTTACGCACGGCATGCGGGAAGTTGAACTTCCACATGAAAATTGGTGCGGAAAAACGTGTTTTACGCTCGCAAGTAGAAAAAAATTATTTTATCCCTTATCAAGATTTCGAGTAGGTATGAACTACACATGAAGGATTGCACAAAGCTTGGCCTCCCTAAATATTGGCCTTATTTATGAATCCAAGTGTAAGTTTAAAAAATTATGCATCGGCCGGGAATCGAACCCGGGCCGCCCGCGTGGCAGGCGAGCATTCTACCACTGAACCACCGATGCTTGGGAAAGTATTTCGCTCCAAATTTTACAAACTCCCACAAATATTTAAGCTGTCTTATTGATGTGTTCCTAAGGTTTTTAAGTGGTGCGCGTGCGGTAAAGTAAATACATTACCGCACGCGAGTAGATAATAGTTATTTACCTAACAAGTGCGGAAAGTAATACTTTACCGCACGCGACGGCAGTTAGCCGAACGACGCGGAGCGGAGTTCGGTCAAGCCGTTTACGCACATTGATTATGTAAATTATTGGCCTTAGCAAGAATGTACAGTGGCGAACAAAAGTATGGAAACATTTTAAAAATATTTATATTGTACACACGATTTTGATTTTTGTAATGAATTTATGTTTTTATATTAAATTGTGAGATGCAATAAATAATGCAATACAAAACATAATTTTAAATTAAAATATATTTAAAAAAATAGTTTTTTATTAAAAAATTGATTAACAAAAGTATGGAAACATTTCTAAAGAATGCAAAAAACATATTGTATAATCAGTAATTATAATTTATTTTTAATATTATGTTGGCCACCCATTGGCTTTAATGACTGCTTGGCAATTTCTCCCCATAGAGTCAACTAGCTTCGCACAATAATCGGCTGAAATATTTTACCACTTTGTATGCAAAACAGCCCATAATTCTTTCCGGTTTTTGATATTTCTTTTTCTAATCCGCGTTTCTAAGTGTCTCCAAAGATTCTCCATTGGATTCATATCCGGCGATTGAGAAGGCCATTCCATAACCGGAATTTTTTCCTTGGAAAACGAATTTTTGACCAGTCGAGAGGTATGTTTAGGATCGTTGTCCTGTTGAACAATCCATGATAAAGGAAGATCATCTTCATATGGCAACAAGTTACTCTCCAATATCTCAACATATGTTTGAGCGTCTATAATCCCATCGATTCTAACTAAAGGACCAGTACCAGACCGTCTAAAACACCCCCACACCATCAGGTTTCTTGCGCCATGTTTCACAATTGGAACGAGGTACTTTGGGTCATATCTTTGACCAGGAGGCCTTCTTACATATCCTGTAGAGTCACTTCCAAATAAATTGAATTTACTTTCATCACTGAAAACCACTGAAGACCATTGATTTTGTGTCCAGTCTTTCTTATTTCTAGCAAACTTTAATCTCTATGGCGCTTTTTTAATAAAGGTTTTTTAACGGCTCGTCTGCCATAAAGGTTCTTTCTTATCAGGCGTCGCCTCACAGTCATATCAGAAAGGTTTACCTCTGGATATTCTTCAATATTAATATCAACGGCAGTTTTTTTTGGGTCGCTTCTGGCTTTTCGTACTATAATTTGGTCGATTTTGAAGGAGGTTTTTCGCGACCTTCCACTTTTAATTGCAGGATCTACAGTCCCTCTTTATAAATAACGATTAATAATTTTACTAACCGTACCCCTTCTTATGTCAAGCCGCCTCGAAATATCAATTTGCCTCACAGCTCTTTGATACAAACAAACTATTCTCTGCTTAAAGTCAGGATAATACTTTGGCATTACGTTAACAAAATAGTAGTATCACACCAAGTAGCAAAAGGAAAACAATAACTAAAGTAATTTAAAATAAAAATATTATAAATGTTTCCATACTGTTGTGAACAAAAAATTACCAAAAAAACATTTTATCGCCATAAAAGATTTAAACACTTTTTATATTTTATCAATAACATTCTTGTGGCTTAACAAGTATACACAGACTACAGTATTTTCAGTAAGATACATTATTCATATAAAATATCAAATTATTAAATGTTTCCATACTTTTGTTCGCCACTGTATGATAACTACAAAAGCCTGAAATAATTAATTGATTTACCTAATGATTAAATTTTCCATAACCCTATAATAAGAAATCCCGGAAAAAAACGCGAATGGGGAAAAACGCTAGTCTTGAATAAAAACATTGCATTAATGGATTTTTGTAACTAAATATTTATTTATTTAGGTATACATATAAAAAGTTTAACAATTAAAAAATTATAGCTATTCACCTATACCGTATAATATGTTTTATAACCAACTGATGGTGAGGGGTGATGTCTTAACCTACCACCCACACTCTAAGGGCCGGTTTATCAATGGAGGGGTATCTCGTCGTGTTAGCTAGTCCAGGGCCAACTCTAACCTTGGAGTAACCCTCGAGTTAAAGAGAAAAGTGTTTATCTACACCATTTTAACCCAGAGCTCCGAAACTCGCAGGTTGGCAATGCTGATAACAATAGACCATCTAAGTTTTCCCTTCTTATTTGATAGTCTATGGTATTTTTGATACCTTGTGGTGTAAATCATATGTTTTTGTAATTTTGGTTTTGGGTGTTTTGTTAAAGAAAATGATTTGGAAAAACCTTATTCACCTTCTTCAGTTATTGTACTCTAGCCAGTAAGTATTTACTATGTATGATGAAAATAGTTTAGCTACATAAAAATTAGCATGTGGCTTCAAATTTGTAAAATGTTTCTGTTGTACTAAAAATAAAAATGCATCTATAGGTACCTATCTACCTATTAAAGCTAGATTTACACATTGCATAATTTAAGAGATAAAATGAGTTAAAAGCAAATGGATTAGTGTCCATCTAGGATCATAATACTGCATTTTTTAAGTTTATTTTTAAACTACTACACCTATTTTATTTTTGTCACAGATTATATCTTTGCAAGGAAACAAACAAACTTCTCTACTTGGGCATTCTAAAGAAGAAATATTCTCAAGGTACATCAACAAGAAATAATGGTACTAGTTTCTGGCACATCAAACTGTTATCCCGGAATGACTGATTTACAAACACCCTATGCAGAGCAAGAGGTTTCCTGGCTGACCAGAAGTTGTTTCAAAACCTTTATCTTGTTTATATATTATTTATTCTACAGCATATATTTTTTGAATTATAAAAGTGTTCTAGCATGTTTGAATGCTTCAGTATTTTATTTTGATGTTACTTTATAAGTTAATTGTTGATTATATCTGATTCCTAAAATACTGTTGTATAACAAAAGAACTTGTTAGTCATTTGTCAGGGGCTGCCAAATAAAAATTTTAAAAACTCAGTGTTTGAAATACATTCAATTTTTATTTTGCATTTTTAAATAAATATAAAAAGTTTTAAAACTATATACATAAATTAGTATTATAATAAAACTGGTACATATATTGATGATGATTCATATTATGTGAGTGGGCCTTGCAGCCCTCTCACTGCGACCACCAGAGGGTCTATATTGTGGCTCGGTATAGCTCTGTTGGCGGGTGGGATATTTATTGGGTTATTCATGGAGTGCTTTTCTATTAAACATTATCCTGCTCATAGAAAAAAGAAACTTTATTTTAGGCTTGCTTGGTAGACTGCTCCCATATAAAAAAAACACTTATTAAAATAATTCAAAATTTCGAAGTTAACCCAGAGCTAAATACGCTACCCTGCCGTCCGAGCGCGGGTCAAGTTAGCCTAGGGTTAACCCTCGAGTTTGCAGTTAACCTTGGATGGATAACCACTTTTGACAACTTTAACCCCGGGCTATCTCTAACTCGAGTGGTATCCCTCCATTGATAAACCGGCCCTGAATATGCCTTGAGCGGACGCAACGTTTTCCTCAAAATATTCGTTTTTGGGGAACGCGCGGTATCATTTTCAAATGGACCCGTACCTATACATGGTGTTATTGAATAACAATTTAAGGAGGTCAGGCTCTACTGCGTTACTCTCAATGTTTTTTTTCAGTGTTTTTTCTTCAAAATGCGTTACGAAAGAGGGAGGGGATAGTCAAAACTTCTGAATTTTTGGGTTACGTACATTTGACAAGACCTGACATCAATATGATTAAGAGTTGCAGCTTTTTTCAGATCTTGAAGAATTGATTCCACTCTTAGAGCATGGAATTAACTAGAGGAAGCATTTAAATTTTGTGGTAGTTTAACATCTGCACAGGGGTAAGGGGGTATTTATTTATTATTTTTCTACAATAAATAAACACGGGAATTCTTGTTGCCAACTTTTATTAAAGTACTGGCAACGTCACCAGTTGTCTATGTGATTTTTGCAACACCACCCCATATATGTATATAATGGGGGTTGAGTTTTAGCTATTTGTTTGATAATTGATTTGTGTCAATTTGGAAGTCATGAAAAGCTTTTAAAAGTTTTTGTGTAAGATTGTTTTATTTAGATTTGGTTGGTGAAAAAGTGGTAACAAGTTGTTTATTATGGAAGAGTGTGTACACTAATGTATGTATGTATCTAAACCATTCTTTTCACAAGTAAGTACGTAAACAAATCTGGGCTTTTATTTAAATACAAATAAACGGAATTCTGGTTGCTAAGTTTATTTTTATTAATAAAAATACAACTTATTTAACACAATTTCAAGCCGAATATTACTGTATATAATACCTGCAACTCGCTTAAGAATATTTACATTGTTAAATTGGCATTGTGGCATTTTAAACTTTTGCGACAAACAACCTGTCTACTATTAATTCAATGCTTTTAGACTTCACTAGATATTTTTCCCATGGCCCCAGTTCAAGTTGATGAAACCCAAGCTTTACTTATATTCGCGAATTAGCTATCGGAAATTCTTGTTCCTTACACAATAAACCGGATGGCAGTGGCGTATATAGAAAAAAGTTTCGGGGGGTGCCCGAGACAGTTCCGGGGGGGGGGGGAGGGGGCGAGACCTCATAAGGCCGTATTTTATGATATTTTATGTTTGTATTCATGAAATATGTGGAAAATATGTTAAAAAAATCTTGGCTTCGGGGGGGGGGCGGTCCCCCTCCGTATATACGCCACTGCCAGATGGTGCAAACATTAAGGGGGCAAACTTCGCCCGAAAACTTACCATTTGACAACACTGATATCGCATTTTTTGGCCAAATCTTTGTTCTAACAGAAATAGAAAACGAGAAAGCGGAACGCGTCGAAATTTTGAGGGGTAGTTTTTTAAAGCATTTTTAACAAACGTATCTCAGCAGTTTTTCGCGAAATCATTTTATTCAAAAAATAAAAAAAAAGTTATGGCTAAAACACAACAAATATTTCAAAACAATGTTTGGCATTTCAGTAGCCTAGTTGTGTTATAGAAAACTATAGGGAAATTGTTTCGATTTTTGTATTTTTTGGAAATGTACCAAAGAAAATCAAAAATCTAACAAGATACGTTTGAAGATTTTAAAAAAAATTTGCATATGAACAGAAATAATGTTTCAACTAGTTTTTTATAGAAGAGTTCTATTAGGATTTACAAAAGCGTGCTCAATTTTATATTTGCTCAGGACACCAAATCAGACAAGAGCCATCAACCTTCTGACTGAAGCGCCACCCCCATATACCGGGGGCAAGTCAATTCGATTGAGAAAATTTAATTAAGATCACGTGACCCGGATTTTCACATTATTTTCAGATATTTTGAATAAATAAAATGTCGTTTAACATAAGTTAAATGATTATAAGAAGGTATTTAAAGACATACAATTTTTTCTATTTATAAAACGTTTTTTAAGGGCTGGCCATAGCGTAACAAACAAACACGGGATTACGAACCCATTTAAAAGATAGTTTTTGATAATTAGTATATTGCTCAGTTAACAGAACCTTGTGCTTAACTTCGCTGAAAATAAAGCCCTTTTCATTTATTTATTTATTTATTACATAGCAAGAGAAGAAAGTGACAAATTTCACACGAGCGTGTGAAAGTTACTTTCTGTCGAGTTATGGACGCTATTTTTCCTACGGACACTGTTGAACTATACTAATTTTTGTAAAAATTGGTGTTTAATTTTGCGTAAATCAAGTGAAACTGCTTGTCCGCACATGTGTGGGAAAGTAGTTTGTAACACATGTGCAAAAAAGTATTGTGACAGTTAAAGACTTTCCATACTAGTGCCGAAGTTCTGAAAGTACTTGTCACACATGTGCGAAAATTTCTGCACACTGGTGTGTTTCTGAGGATGCAAATCGTGTAAAATCCAACATTTTCAGATGTGGTCGCAGGAAATAGTAATTTACCTAACCAGTGCGGAAGACGCACTAAACACATTCGTTAAGTATGTAGGTATAATATTTTTTCTACGAGGTTGGGGAAATAAAAATAAAGTACTACAATAAAAACAACTCATTTATTATATTTAATTTAGAATGATTGCCGAAACCTTTACTTCTTATCCTGTGCAGCATCTGTGGATCAGGAGATTTTCGTTTTCATATTCTGGATCAATGATATCGGAAGGTCTTTAAATATATTTTGCTCTAGATGTATTTGGAGGCAGGCTCATAGTAACATTATGTGTTCCATCCTTTGACTTCTATACCCTACGGGTAGACCCGGCATGGGCCTAAATTGCGCCACCCCCATATACCGGGGGCAAGTCAATTCGATTGAGAAAATTTAATTAAGATCACGTGACCCGGATTTTCACATTATTTTCAGATATTTTGAATAAATAAAATGTCGTTTAACATAAGTTAAATGATTATAAGAAGGTATTTAAAGACATACAATTTTTTCTATTTATAAAACGTTTTTTAAGGGCTGGCCATAGCGTAACAAACAAACACGGGATTACGAACCCATTTAAAAGATAGTTTTTGATAATTAGTATATTGCTCAGTTAACAGAACCTTGTGCTTAACTTCGCTGAAAATAAAGCCCTTTTCATTTATTTATTTATTTATTACATAGCAAGAGAAGAAAGTGACAAATTTCACACGAGCGTGTGAAAGTTACTTTCTGTCGAGTTATGGACGCTATTTTTCCTACGGACACTGTTGAACTATACTAATTTTTGTAAAAATTGGTGTTTAATTTTGCGTAAATCAAGTGAAACTGCTTGTCCGCACATGTGTGGGAAAGTAGTTTGTAACACATGTGCAAAAAAGTATTGTGACAGTTAAAGACTTTCAATACTAGTGCCGAAGTTCTGAAAGTACTTGTCACACATGTGCGAAAATTTCTGCACACTGGTGTGTTTCTGAGGATGCAAATCGTGTAAAATCCAACATTTTCAGATGTGGTCGCAGGAAATAGTAATTTACCTAACCAGTGCGGAAGACGCACTAAACACATTCGTTAAGTATGTAGGTATAATATTTTTTCTACGAGGTTGGGGAAATAAAAATAAAGTACTACAATAAAAACAACTCATTTATTATATTTAATTTAGAATGATTGCCGAAACCTTTACTTCTTATCCTGTGCAGCATCTGTGGATCAGGAGATTTTCGTTTTCATATTCTGGATCAATGATATCGGAAGGTCTTTAAATATATTTTGCTCTAGATGTATTTGGAGGCAGGCTCATAGTAACATTATGTGTTCCATCCTTTGACTTCTATACCCTACGGGTAGACCCGGCATGGGCCTAAATTGCCATTATATCAAGGTTTTATCGCAATTGACCAAATACAAGTAAGAATTTAATGAGCAAGATAGGGATGAAAATAGAATTTCGGTTTGGTAAGTCCGGACACATGCAACATCGCAAAATTATTCTATTTGCTTGTCTTGGATAAAAAAGGGCAGGGGCGGCGCAAAATAATTTTGAATTCCACTAGAATTTTTTTATCAACAATTTTCTGTTTGAATAATAAATAATTCATGAATACTTACTTGTGTATACTGTGTTTACAAAATTCTCTTCAGTAAAAAAAAAGAGTAAAAATAATTGCTAAGTGCAGTGGATGTATTAAAATTATTGTTTTCATCTTAGAACTTTACAAATGTTGTACCTTCCAGGTAAAATATTTTCTTTCTTTGAACAAGGGTCTTTTTCAACTCTTCTCTTCTTGGGTGGACTACAAGTTATGCTCCAGTCAGATGAAATTTCAGAACTAAACATTTTAATTCGGAATGGGACAACTGGGCGCCGGGCCAAAAATCCGCCATTTTGGATTCGCCATTCTTGTAATCAAAAACGTAAATTTTATGTTATCAGGTTACCAGAACTGTAGACCTACCAAAATTTCAACACTCGACTTAATGGATTTAACTCTAAAAAAAAACAAATTTCAAGAATATTACGTAAAGGATTTTTTAAAGATGTTTTTGCATAAATAATAATATATCTGTTTTGTTTTTCATCTGCACATTTTATCAAGAAAAATTATTTTAGTCCGGCGCCCAGTTGGCTCGGCGTCCAGTTGGCCCGGCGCCCAGTTGGCCTGCCGCCCAGTTGGTGGCGCCGAGTTGGCGGCGCCCAGTTGTCCTAGACTGCAACACATTTCAGGGGTCTGGTACGTTTTACCACCTTTCTTAAAACTACGAAGTTTTTTGAAAAATGATAATTTTAGACCATTTTATAGCGATTTCTAAAAAAAAAATTGCGGAAAATCGTATATTTTGTTAAAAAAATTGAGATTGAAAAATTCCTAAAACCCCATTAAAACCCATACAAATTGCTACAAAAGAAGCATTTTCTCATTTCAAACTGAAACAAAACGGTCCCTGACGTCTATCAGCTGTTAACAAAAACTTGAAATGACTAAGGTCACTGATCGAAATCGGGTCAGTTTTTTGGTAATTTTATGAAAATGCACAATTTTTAAAGAAGCATGAAATTCAAAACAAAATCAGGAAAATTATGATTCCTACATTTTTACAGTTAAAAATTAGTTTAATTGAACATTATATCAATTTTTATTCCTTAAAACACCAAACATTAATAATTACTTACTTTTTTAAAATTTATCGAAGGTCTAACCAAACAAAACCAAACTGAACCGATCCGTATCGAAATGAACCAAATCAAACCGAATCTAACGGTTCGGTTTGGTTCGGTTCGATTTGGTTAAACTAAACCGTACCTAACTGAATGTAGCTAAACCTAACCGAAACAAACTGAACCTAGCGGAATCTAACCAAACATAATCAAACTGAACCAAACCTAGCCGAACAAAACTGAACCTAACCGAACCGATTCGAAACGAACCAGACCGAATCTGGCTGAACCTAACCAAAACAAATTAAACCTAGGCGAACCCAACCAAACATAATCAAACTGAACCAAACCTACCCGAACCAAACCGAACCGAGTCGAACCAACCAAACCAAACCGAACCGTTAGATTCGGTTTGGTTCGGTTCGATTTGGTTAAACTAAACCGAATGTAGCTAAACCTAACCTAAACAATCCTAGCGGAACCTAACCGAACATAATCAAACTGAACCAACCTAACCCACCTAACCATCCTAACCCAACCTAACCCAACTTAACCCAACCTAACCCAACCTAACCCAACCTAACCCAACCTAACCCAACCTAACGCAACCTAACCCAACCCAACCCAACCTAACCCAACCCAACCCAACCCAACCTAACCCAACCTAACCAAACCTAACCTACCTAGTTGTTAATAAATATAGTAAAAGTTGTTAGGTTTATGTCCAGGGGGTAACCATTGTCCATAATCGTCGGAAATCGAGTTAGGATTAGTGTATGCGACCATAAACATTGAGTGTTTGGTTTTCAAATTTTTTTAGGGAAATTTTTCAAAATCTTTTTTTCCGCACACTGGGCACCCTAATAAACCGTAATCTGGTCACCCTAATTCATCGCAATCAAAGAAAATCGGTAATCGAAGTGTCACAAATTTTTTGTTGGTTTCTATTCTTCTTTTATATTATGTAGGACAAAATTATTAATTAAACTAAGTGACCTTATTAAGTAAGACAGCATGATGGTCAAATGACATTAGAAGGAGATACACATATGATACCGGCCTGTAGACCGGTCGCGGTGGCGTCATATAATAATAAATATATACTTTCGCGATGAAAGACCAAAATTTAACTTAAAATTACTGTAAAGTCCGCAAAAAACATTAAATTTATCGAAATTTATAAAACCATAGATCAGTGTGTGTAACAATTCATCAAGATGTATGAAACTCGACCGTGACATGTCAAAAGTTTGGTTCGAAAAAACAAAAACAACTGGATAAAAATCGGTATGTAAGCATTTCAAAAAACATCATTTTTAAGAAAATCAAATACTTTTTGTTAATTTTCATGCAATGCAAAAAAACCTTGTTGTAATAAGTTTTGAGTAGGGTGGTAAAACGTACCAGAACCCATTTCAGGACAAATTATTATTAAAAAATAATCTTATAAGTGCGGGGAAGTGACACTTTCTGAATCAAAATGTGTGAGGGTAAAATCGCACGGTCGCAGAAAAAACTATCTATCGTGACGCTACTGAACTTTCTCGTGTTTTACCAAAAACTATACGTCAAGACGACTTACCCATGAAATGTTGTTTTTTTATCGATTTTTTTTCTTCTTTTGCAAAAAAAACAATTTCGGACCATGTTTGAACTCAAATAGTTACTTCTAAACTTGTTTTTAAGCGTTTTAAGATTTCTTTTTGTAATATTCCCGCACAAAATTCAAAAAAATTCAATTCCGTACTTAGACAACATTGTCTATCAGTTTTCCCTGTATAAACCGACTAGCAGGTAGAATCACTCAAAATACGGCAGGTGGATTAAAGCCGAACAAAACTGAACCTAACCGAACCGATTCGAAACGAACCAGACCGAATCTGGCTGAACCTAACCAAAACAAATTAAACCTAGGCGAACCTAACCAAACATAATCAAACTGAACCAAACCTACCCGAACCAAACCGAACCGAACCGAACCGAGTCGAACCAACTAAACCAAACCAAACCGAACCGTTAGATTCGGTTTGGTTCGGTTCGATTTGGTTAAACTAAACCGAATGTAGCTAAACCTAACCTAAACAATCCTAGCGGAACCTAACCGAACATAATCAAACTGAACCAACCTAACCCACCTAACCATCCTAACCCAACCTAACCCAACTTAACCCAACCTAACCCAACCTAACCCAACCTAATCCAACCTAACCCAACCCAACCTAACCCAACCCAACCCAACCCAACCTAACCCAACATAACCCAACCTAACCAAACCTAACCTACCTAGTTGTTAATAAATATAGTAAAAGTTGTTAGGTTTAAGTCCAGGGGGTAACCATTGTCCATAATCGTCGGAAATCGAGTTAGGATTAGTGTATGCGACCATAAACATTGAGTGGCGAGTGAGTGTTTGGTTTTCAAATTTTTTTAGGGAAATTTTTCAAAATCTTTTTTTCCGCACACTGGGCACTCTAATAAACCGTAATTTGGTCACCCTAATCCATCGCAATCAAAGAAAATCGGTAATCGAAGTGTCACGAATTTTTTGTTGGTTTCTATTCTTCTTTTATAATATGTAGGACAAAATTATTAATTAAACTAAGTGACCTTATTAAGTAAGACAGCATGATGGTCAAATGACATTAGAAGGAGATACACATATGATACCGGCCTGTAGACCGGTCGCGGTGGCGTCATATAATAATAAATATATACTTTCGCGATGAAAGACCAAAATTTAACTTAAAATTACTGTAAAGTCCGCAAAAAACATTAAATTTATCGAAATTTATAAAACCATAGATCAGTGTGTGTAACAATTCATCAAGATGTATGAAACTCGACCGTGACATGTCAAAAGTTTGGTTCGAAAAAACAAAAACAACTGGATAAAAATCGGTATGTAAGCATTTCAAAAAAAATCATTTTTAAGAAAATCAAACACTTTTTGTTAATTTTCATGCAATGCAAAAAAACCTTGTTGTAATAAGTTTTGAGTAGGGTGGTAAAACGTACCAGAACCCATTTCAGGACAAATTATTATTAAAAAATAATCTTATAAGTGCGGGGAAGTGACACTTTCTGAATCAAAATGTGTGAGGGTAAAATCGCACGGTCGCAGAAAAAACTATCTATCGTGACGCTACTGAACTTTCTCGTGTTTTAGCAAAAACTATACGTCAAGACGACTTACCCATGAAATGTTGTTTTTTTATCGATTTGTTTTCTTCTTTTGCAAAAAAAAACAATTTCGGACCATGTTTGAACTCAAATAGTTACTTCTAAACTTGTTTTTAAGCGTTTTAAGATTTCTTTTAGTAATATTCCCGCACAAAATTCAAAAAAATTCAATTCCGTACTTAGACAACATTGTCTATCAGTTTTCCCTGTATAAACCGACTAGCAGGTAGAATCACTCAAAATACGGCAGGTGGATTAAAGGTAGCCAGCTGCTTTTCTGTCGCACTTATGCCGTCAGTGTGAAAGAGATAAAAGTACCCATATATTATCTAGGGTATTATTAGCATGCAAAATCACCCTATCTTTGTCCGTTTCACATGTTCAATAATGTCTATCTCTGTTTTTATTGTAAAAGAAATATCCGCCCATAGAAACCAAATTGAATAGGGTCAATAAAAAATGCCTTGTCTTTCCGTCTCTAACGCCCTTTCAGGGCGTTATACAACTCAATGGTTCCATCCTATTCTGGCTAAGTCTTCTTCGGGATTATCGGTATTTTCTATCACAGTAAGTAAACACTTTTTTTCTATTTTTCTTTATAAGGAAATGTCATCCCCTGGTTTTTGACAAAAAAATAGGCTTTGTTATTTACTCTATTCTCTTTTTTTTGTTGCTATTGGAAAACTAGCCGCCCACTTGTGTTTTTAGGCAAAAATTAACGTCAGTGTCAAACTCAAAATGTCTTGTTTACTTGTCATTCCTAAAATTTTAGTAAGGCCCACAATTTAGAAACCGAATAGGTGTCCCTAGGACTTTAATATGTAGTGCCACCTATTGACTGATATTTAAATATTTTGCCTTGTTGCCTTTTGCGTAAAAAATTAGCTGAATCGAATTTGTCGCCTTAATTACATTAATTCGCTTCATCCCTAGAGAAACAGATGTATATAGTATGAAGTAGAGACCCTGTATGTATGACATATTTTTTTTCTTGAAAATATATCATACATACAGGGTCTCTAGTATGAAGCACATAAGAGAATGCCAGACCAATATATCACTTCACCCTGTAAAATTTATTTTATCCCTTATAAAGATTTCGAGTAGGTATGAACTAGAATCCCTGTATGTTGACATATTTGGATATATTATCAGGGCTATCAAAACGGACGGGTCACGATCCTCCACTTTGTTGACGTCACATACGGGGCTGATTCTTTTTTTGATGGTCACATCCCGACACAGCTGATTGTCTTTAAAATATTGAAGTTGGAATGACGGTTCATGAATATTTAATTTTTTTTTTATATAAAGCCGGTTTTGAGAATGTTTTACTATATTCTTGCAGAACAATTTTTTTTAAATGTATGGTAATCCTTAATTTTTCAGAGCCGCTTAATTAGCTCACACAAAAATTAAATTTAAAACAGAAGCGAATGTGACAAACCCAGACGACAAAGTCAAATACATGACAAATATAACAGTTGGCATGCGGTATATGGCGGGTAATTCGAATTCAAAATAAGAAATGCTAAATCTTGAAGATTTTAACCTTTCAATCATCTTACATCCTTACAAAAATTTGGTACAATATCGGGATGGTGTCTGAGAATATTTCACTGAAATTTCGCGGAAATCTGTAGTGCCATTTTGAACATATCCTAAAAAAACGTCTGAACTCCCATAAGACCCAATGTAAAAGTCAGCCCCCAGAGAACAGCTGATTTTTTCAGGGTCGTCGCCTGTATATTTTTGTTGGCCTTGATATTATATCCAAATAGGTCAACATACAGGGACTCTAGTATGAACTACAAAAGACAAGAAGGATTGCACCGAGATGGCTTTCTTATTTATTTTTGTTCATTAAGAGATGCACTGTTGTCAAATAAGCCAAAATTTGTCTGCCTAAAAATTTGAATTGCGGCATTATTTATAAATTTGAGTTAAAAAAATTATGCATCGGCCGGGAATCGAACCCGGGCCGCCCGCGTGGCAGGCGAGCATTCTACCACTGAAGCACCGATGCTTGTGAAAGTATTTCGCTCACAATGTTACAAACTCCGACGAAATAGTTTTACGCACATTGATAATGTAAATTATTGGCCTTATCAATAATGTATGATAACAACAAGAATCACAAGAGCCTGAAATAATTAATTGATTTACCTAATGAATATTAAATTTTCAATAACAAGTTAACCTATTTCATTCAATAAAATATTTTATATAAATATCACATTTTAGTTTATTAGGTATGAAATGAATAATCGTAACATTTCCAATTTAAAAAAAAAGAATTGCTAGTTTGTAAAGATAGCAATGATAATATATTATATTCGTTAATAAACTTTAATAAAATGAACCCACTTTGCTTATTTAAATAAGGAACATTTTATTCATTCTTTAATTAAAAATCGACATGTCACAGTGTTTTTTTAAAGCTTTACGTTGACAACTTCGTCGGCTATAAGCGACAACCGGCAACGTTTTTTTATTACTAGATTATAAGAATATGTACCTATATTTTTTATGATTTCTTCAGTTTACTTTAATTCTAATAAAGAAACATTTTTTAATTAGTCGTCTAGCTATAATAAGAATATGAACCTATTGTTTCAATGATTTTTTGTGTCTACTTTATCTCTAAGCTTAATAAAAACTTCATTTAAATAAATATCTTCAGTTTTGGTATTTTAAAGTTACTTTCTAATAGATAGTAATTTTTTTCTATAGTGTCGTCTATTTACGATAGCCTCCTGTCTGCCACTACAAAACATCCCGTCCATGCACCAAAAAGTTGGGAAGGAGCGCCGTCCGGAAAGGGTTAATACCCAAAACGACTCTGTTTCATTTTTAATTTAAAAGTTTTTAACTGACACAATCTTGTTTAAAAATGTTATTAAAATCAGCTCACATCAGTTGTTTCGGAACTTTCGTAACGCAAGGCAGTTGGCAATAAATTTGGTGCTTTTATTGAATATCTTAAAAATATAAATAAGCTGTAACAAAATTTTTGGTTACAACAATTCTTGATAAATAATAATGTTATTAAATGTGTTCAATTATTTTCGGATCTATTTTAGGGTTCGGTTCGGTTGATGTTTTTTATATAACCTCGAAAATTAAAGCTGAAAACAGCTTTTTGATTTTTAATGGTTTAAAGTAATTATTAAAAATGTAATTCTAAGTTGACATATTTCAAAAAATAGCCCATTAGCACACTCCACGCTATAAAGCCTTGATTACAGTTTTTTGTAAATATCTTAGGAACGAAAGCTCCTACGAAATTTTTGGTTACAACACAAGTTATTGAGAAAAATGTGTTCTACTATATTCCCAAAACCGCATATTGATGCGATACTTCGTTAAAAAGTTATCTTTTTTTTTAACCAAAATCTAATCAGCTCGTTACAGTATCGAACCCTTTTTTTTTCTCGAAAATCTCATGAAACATGGTTTAGCGGTTTAGGACCTATCGTGTTACGGACAGACATACACACACAACACAGACAGACATCACGACGATATTGCTAAGCTAGGTCAAAATACACCCAAAAAACACATTTTCGGCGTTATCTCAAAATCTTTTTTTTTTCGAAAATAATATCTTTATAGCCATTGCTGCGCGGGCTAGGAAGGTAAAAATTAAGATATTCAGGGTGTCCAGTAAAACTTAAAATGAAGAAATTCCCTGACTTTTTCAGCCTGCTGGATACCCTTGTATTTTAAACTTGTCCTCTATGTCAGCTGCTTAAGTATTAATTGTTGCTAAGGTCCAAATAAGCGCCTCACAAATAATAAGGTTAATATACTAACCTCTCTATCGCTTGCCAGAACCAGGAAACCACCGGATGCTGATCGTGGTACCCTCCCCGGTACTCGGTGTTATTCCTCCAATCGATCAAATCAATCTCAGCGGTACCGGCAATGACCAGTTCCAGTTCCCTAGCATCGAAGACGCTGACCAATCGCGGATCGACGACTTCGTAAAAGCCTCGAATCAGCGACTCAGTCTGTTCGGATACTCCGCGTTCCAGGCGCCATCGCACTATCCGTTCTAGGTATTCCTGAAAAAAATATATTCTCTAGCGCAAAGGAAAGCAATATGCAGGTACAGTACAATCCAAATCGCGATTTTCCGAAATCCGGTTTATCCGAAAGAAAGTTTAAAAACAAAAATTCCGATTAACCGAAAAAAGGCGCATTATACGAAACGCGTCTGGGATTCACCTATACTGCTAGGTGGTTCCCGTCGAGGTTTCACGGCACTACGACGGTCTAAAATGCGAATTGTTTTAGTTAGCCGACAGAGTGTTACAAAAAGTCGATCTAATGATAAACTCCTATTTTCCAAAAAAAAATCGGATTAACCGAAATTTCGATTATCCGAAATCACTTTGGTCCACATTATTTCGGATAATCGGGACTGTACTGTATGTTGGATTTTGGATAAATTTAATAAAATTATTCCTTATCTAGGGATAAATAATAGAATTTTACCTTTTATGTTTTTTGCCGATTCGGTAATTAGTTATAATTAAAATTAATTAATATTACATTTTTTCGCTTTATTATAATACATATACTTCTATGTATGTGAGCCTTTGGGTTCCTTTATTGGCCGTAGTTTTCGCGAACAGTCGCGTGTGCTTCTCCCACTCTGATACTATGGAGAGAAGATCAAGAGCGATGTAAAAGCCCTGGGCTCGTTCTATTTCGATTTCGACTTCAGCATATAAGGTAGGCCAATATTTTACTAGCTTGAAGGTTCACCGCGGAAATAATTTTTCCTATTTTCGAACCGGTCTATTTGTTTCACCCGCGATCCCATAAAAGGATCCAAAAGCCATTTTGGGTTTTTTCATGGTCCATTCGAACCGCCTTTGAACAGCAATTAAATTTTATTTAATCATTTTTGTTTTTGCACTTTGCATTTTAAAAATAAATCGGCAAAAAAGATGTTTGTTTCATTGGAATTTTGAAATACCTACAATAGGTTAAAGTGACCATACAAAAATGTGCACGGCCGATCGCGAAATAAATTAGATAAGGAATTATTTTCTTACAGTTTTTTTTCTTGCATTGGAATTTTATTTTTAAAATTTTAATACGCTCGTTTATTTTTGTTCCATTTTTTGCATTGTTGGTATTTGGTAGCAAGTAAAGGACACACGTTAATTAAATTTTGCTTTCGCAATAATATACAGGGTTCATTTTAAAAATGTTGGACAGCTCGAATATAAATAAACGGAGTCTTTATAAAAAGGATCAAAGAGATGTATGATTTGTCCTTGTTAGCCTCGTGAGATCCGTCAAAAATTAATGATTTTAAAGCTCGTTATTCTCTTCTAGAAACTTGCTATTTGGAGTTTCATAAGTTACATTTAGATATTGTTTCGGATAAAAAAAGATGACGGATTCTACTTTAGATCAACAAGATAAAATTCGTATTGAAGTTGGCAAACAATTTTTTTCTGTAAAATGCACTTATAATGAGTTATGCATAAGGCATGACGTCACTCTGTCGGTTCCACCATCACCAACAGGGCACGTTAATTTTTATATGCCTAGATTGGATATACCCTGTTTTTCAGGTCATTTAAAAAGCTGGCCCACATTTTTTGATTTATATAAAAGTTCTGTGCATCATGCAGCTCATTTTTCAATCGCACAAAAGTTTCAGTTGCTTCTTACTTTGGTTTCAGGGGAGCCTCTTGGCTTGTTAAAAAATATCCCGATAACTGATGATAATTACCTCATTGCGTACGATACTTTGGTGCAGAGGTATGTACGATAATCGTAGGTTATTGGCCACAACTTATTTTCATGAAATATTGAATTTACCTAAAATTTCAAGCCCTCAGAACCATGTAATTTAGTAAATAGATTCTGCGAGAACGTGGAAGCTTTAAATTTATTGAATTTTTTTACTGCAGAGTGGGACTTTGTGCTTTTCAATTTATTACTTTTAAAAATCGATTCATATACCTCGCAGAGGTTTGAAATGGAGCATGCCAAATTTGATATGCCCAATTACACGCAATTAAAAGTATTTTTAAATAATCGTTGTAAGGTATTAGATACTTTGATCTGTACCCAAGTTGATAAATCAAAAAGTGGTGGCTCAGTTCAGCCTTCGATTAAATCTTCTCCTAGCTCACGCTTAAATAATAGAGGAAGTTATAATCGAAGCCCTGCTTGCAATAACTTTTATGTTAATACACCGAATCCTAATAATGGCAACTCACAAAATTGTGGGATCTGCCAATCCAGGCATTCGATCTATAATTGTACTGTTTTTCTTAGTAAATCTCCTCATGAACGTTACTTGCTTGTCAAACGCCATCGTCTATGTGTAAATTGTTTAAGTTCACATAAACTATCAAAATGTAATTCTAATAATTTTGCTCTGTTTGCAATAATCCGAACAGCCGCCATCATAGTCTTTTACATTTTGACTCCCCGCATACTCCACCTTCTCAACAACCCGTTTTGTTGCCACCGCAGCCCCCTGTGGCTCAAAATAATAATGGTCTAAATTCTCAAAATAGCCAATTGAGAAATGATCCCGCGCTCTGTGCTACTGCTTCAATAAACAAAGTTAATTTCATGGACGTTCATGGTAACTTTCACACTCTCAGTCTTATGTGACAGTGCTAGTCAAGGCAATTTTTTATCTAAGAGATGGTTTAAAAAATTGGGTCTAAGTCGTTCTCAATTAAATGTGCCTATTAGGGTCCATCTCACCGACTTTTTTTTCGTTACTTAGCTTAAAGCGTTCCTTAATATAATCATAACATGACGTAATAAGGAACACTTAAGGCTAAGTAACGAAAAAAAGAGTCGGTGCCATGGGCTATTAATGGCCTAGGTGATATGACATCTGTGACCTCAAAAGGTATAACTTCCTGTATAGTCTGTCCCGTAGGTAACAAGGACTTATCTTTTACTATTGAGTGCATTGTACTCCCTCAAGTGTGCCAATCTATGCCCAGTACTGCCTTTTCGCAAGAAAGGTGGTCCTATTTGAAAAACCTCTCTTTATCTGATGATACTTTTCATATTCCTGGGCCCATTGACGCCTTAATTGGGGTGGATCTTTTCTCACTAATCTTATTGCCGGAAAAGGTTTGTGGTGAGACATTTGAACCAATCGCCTTTAATACTTTGTTTGGATGGATTGAAATGGGTAAAATTATGTAGGACATAGTTCTTTTGTAACTTTTACCGAGGATAGTCCAGATTTTAATAAAACCTTACAGCGATTTTGGGAGATTGAGGAGATACCTCGCCCTAAATCTCTGCTACCGCTAGATTACCCTGCTGAAATTTCTTTTAGAGAAACTCATTCCCGCACTTTAAATGGGTGTTTTCTTGTGAAACTACCTTTTCTCAAAGGAGAACCGCTTTTTTCTGACTCTCGCTCCATAGCATTAAAGAGATATCATAGCTTAGAGCGACGTTTGCTCAAAGATCCGCCTTTATTTGAGGCCTATTCCAAGTTCATGCAAGAATATTTGGATCTTAACCACATGGAACCTATCTTCGTTCCTTCCCATGGGGTGACTAATTTACATAGTACTACAGCTAAACTTAGGGCTGTTTTCGATGCGTCATGTCGGCCACAAAATCAGTCATTAAATGATACCTTGGCAGTCGGCCCTAAGCTGCAAAATGAAATATCTAGTATATTGTTGAGTTTTCGAAGATTTTCGGTAGTTTTTACCGCTGATATAAAAATGATGTATAGGCAAATTCTTGTGCATGAAGACCATCAAGATTATCAACGTATACTATGGAGATTCTCTCCTAGAGAGCTTGTTCAAGACGGTCTAGGACAACTGGGCGCCGCCAACTCGGCGCCGCCAACTGGGCGCCGCCAACTCGGCGCCGCCAACTGGGCGCCGCCAACTCGGCGCCGCCAACTGGGCGCCGGGCCAACTCGGCGCCGCCAACTGGGCGCCGGCCAACTCGGCGCCGGACTAAAAATTTGTTTTTGATAAAATGTGTAGATGAAAAATAAAATATTTTATTTATATAAAAACATCTTTAAAAAATCCTTTACTAACTAACTAACTAACTATCTATCAAATCTTGTGAAGCGTTTTTAACACACTTCCCATTATCCGATTTGGATGAAATTTGGTACACACGTAGTGGTCCCATGACAATACAACATTAAGAAAAAAATATTCTACCACCCCTACCCCCACCCCTTCTATAGAAAAATGTGTTTTTGACACACTTCCCGTTATCCGATTTGGATAAAATTTGGTATACACATAGTGGTCCGATAATAATACAACAATAAGAAAAAAAAATTTCTCCCACCCCTACCCCCACCCCCTTCCATAGAAAAATTTGTTTTTGACACACATCCCGTTATCCGATTTGGATGAAATTTGGTATACATATAGTGATCCGATGACAATACAATATTAAGAAAAATAATATCCTCCCACCTCTACCCCCACCCCCTTTAATAGAAAAATGAGTTTTTGACACACTTCCCATTATCCGATTTGGATGAAATTTGGTATTCACATAGTGGTCCAATGACAATACAACATTAAAAAATATATATCCTCCCACCCCTACCCCCACCCCCTTCCATAGAAAATGCGTTTTTGAGACAAGTCGGTTAGTAAATAAAAAATCTGCCATTTTTGATCCGCCATTTTGATTTTTTTAAGTTTGAGTAAAAAATTTTGTTAAATGACTTCAAGCAATGTAATATTTCAAGTTTGAGACAAATCGGTTAGTAAATAAGAAAATCCGCCATTTTTGATCCGCCATTTTGATTTTTTTAAGTTTGAGTAAAAAATTTTGTTAAATGACCTCAAGCAATGTAATATTTCAAGTTTGGGACAAATCGGTTAGTAAATAAGAAAATCCGCCATTTTGATTTTTTTAAGTTTGAGTAAAAAATTTTCGTAAATGACCTGAAGCATTTTGATTTTTCGATCCGCCATTGTTGTAATAAAAAACGTAAATTGTAGTATTACCAGGTTACCAAACACTAGAACTGCCACGATTCAACAGTCGACTTAATGGATTTAACTTTACTTAACAAAAACAGATTTCAAATAAATTAGTAAAAAAATTTCTTTTAAGTCACAAGCTTTCATAAAATGCACTAAAAATGAACATTCTAATATTATCATAATATTAAAAGCGATGGCCGACTGATGGAAATTTTGAGGATGTTAGCACGATAAGATATCCGTATCAATTAAATATTACTATTTGCAAGAATCAATCTAGCAGAAAAATGCAGAGGTAAATAAATAAAGAAGAGTTTATTCTGGATTATAATGAAATCGCTGATCGTAAGTTGTTTGGAAACTCATTTTTCTATTGGGGGAAGGAGAGGGTGGGGGTAGAGGTAGAAATATATTTTTTGTTTGAGCTGTATTGCCATCGGACCTTTATGCATATATCAAATTTTGTAAAAGTTATTTGAAGTGAAGTGTGTTAAAAACGCATTTTTTATGGAAGGGGGTGGGGGGTAGGGGTGGGAGGACATTTTTTCATTATTGTTGTATTGTTATCGGACCACTATATGTATACCAAATTTCATCCAAATCGGATAATGGTAAGTGTGTCAAAAACGCATTTTTCTATAGATGAGGGTGGGGGTAGGAGTGGTAGGATTTTTTTTTTCAATGTTGTATTGTCATTGGACCACTATATGTATACCAAATTTCATCCAAATCGGATAATGGGACCCTTCCCACCCTTGTGACACCCTTGTCAAAAACGCATTTTCCATGGAAGGGGGTGGGGGTAGGGGCGGGAGGATATTTTTTTTAATGTTGTATTGTCATCGGACCACTATGTGAATACCAAATTTCATCCAAATCGGATAATGGGAAGTGTGTAAAAAACTCATTTTTCTATGAAAGGGGGTGGGGGTAGAGGTGGGAGGATATTTTTTTCTTAATATTATATTGTCATCGGATCACGATATGTATACCAAATTTCATCCAAATCGGATAACGGGATGTGTGTCAAAAACAAATTTTTCTAGGGAAGGGGGTGGGGGTAAGGGTGGGAGGATATTTTTTTTTATTGTTGTATTATCATCGGACCACTATGTGTATACCAAATTTTATCCAAATCGGATAACGGGAAGTGTGTCAAAAACACATTTTTCTATAGAAGGGGTGGGGGTAGGGGTGGGAGGATATTTTTTTCTTAATGTTGTATTGTCATCAGACCACTATGTGAATACCAAGTTTCATCCAAATCGGATAATGGGAAGTGTGTCAAAAACTCATTTTTCTATGAAAGGGGGTGGGGGTAGAGGTGGGAGGATATTTTTTTATTATATATGTATACCAAATTTCATCCAAATCGGATAACGGGATGTGTGTCAAAAACAAATTTTTCTATGGAAGGAGGTGGGGGTAGGGGTGGGAGGATATTTTTTTCTTATTGTTGTATTATTATCGGACCACTATGTGTATACCAAATTTTATCCAAATCGGATAACGGGAAGTGTGTCAAAAACACATTTTTCTATAGAAGGGGTGGGGGTAGGGGTGGGAGGATATTTTTTCTTATTGTTGTATTATCATCGGACCACTATGTGTATACCAAATTTTATCCAAATCGGATAACGGGAAGTGTGTCAAAAACACATTTTTCTATAGAAAAGGTGGGGGTAGGGGTTGTTTGGATATTTTTTTGTTAATGTTGTATTGTCATGGGACCACTACGTGTGTACCAGATTTCATCCAAATCATATAATGGGAAGTGTGTCAAAAACGCTTCACAAGATTTGATAGATAGTTAGTTAGACAGAACATCTGAAGCTAAATAAAAGCTTGTAAAAAATTGCGTAGGATTTTTTAAAGATGTTTTTATATAAATAATATATTTTATTTTTCATCTACACAATTTGTCAAAAAAAATTTTTTTAGTCCGGCGCCGAGTTGGCCGGCGCCCAGTTGGCGGCGCCGAGTTGGCCCGGCGCCCAGTTGGCCCGGCGCCCAGTTGGCGGCGCCCAGTTGGCGGCGCCCAGTTGGCGGCGCCGAGTTGGCGGCGCCCAGTTGTCCCATTCCGTGTTCAAGACTATAGGCTTAAAACTGTAACTTATGGGGATAACTCAGCTCCTTTTCTGGCTTTAAGGTGTCTCTTGCAACTGGCTATAGAAGGAAAGGAGAGATTTCCTAGAGCAGCCAATATTCTCGAGTCTAAGATTTATATAGATGATGCTTGTTGCTCTTTTCCTTCACTCCAGGAAGCTATAGAGGTTAAAAATGAGCTAATTGGTTTATTACATGAGGGAGGTTTTCTCTTGAGAAAATGGTCTAGTAATAATGCTGATTTTTTAGCGACTATTCCATCAGATATTCTCCAACAACCTCTGGCTTTAGATAGTAAATGTGACTCCTACTTGAAAGTTCTTGGACTGCGATGGTCTCCTGAAAAGGACATATTTTCATATGATATACAGCTTGTCAATTCATCATGTACTAAGAGAACTATACTTGCCGAGATTTTTAGGATATTTGACCCCTTAGGTCAGTCCTTATGGGCTAGAGGCCTAGATTGGGACGCTGAAGTGCCCGTTGACATAGCTCAAAAGTGGACATTATAAAAATGACTTATCAAGTTTATCTTGCTTAGAAATACCTCGATATTGTTTTTTCTCTGAATATATTTGTTTAGAGTTTCACACTTTTGGGGACGCCTCAGAATTAGGTTATGGAAGTTGCGTATACTCTCTCCTAGTTTCTTCAAATGGTTCTATATATACCTGTTTGCTCTATGCAAAAAGTAAAGTCGCTCTCCTAAAGAAATTGAGTCTTCCTAGACTAGAGTTAAGTGCTACTCTAATGGCATCTAAATTGCTTAAGTTTGTTTTAGACACCTATAGCATTCCAAATGTTTATAAAAGTTATGCCTGGTCGGATTCGACAATTGCCCTTGGTTGGATAAAGTCACCTCCTCATCGATGGCATACTTTTGTTTCAAATCGGGTCAGTTAGGTCCAAGATAATGTAGCACCTGATTGCTGGTATCACATCAGATCAGAAAACAACGCTGCCGATCTAGCCAGTCGACCCATACTTCCTTCTCAATTAGTCGATGGTGCGTTATGGTGGGCGGGGCCAACTTGGCTATCTCTGCCCATGGAACAGTGGCCAAAAATTGAGTCTTTTTTGGTAAATAGGCCTTTGCCTGAAGAAAGATCTCTAGTTTTCATGGTATCTACGGGTTATGATCCAATTATCTGGATTTTAGATAGATTTTCTTGCCTGCAGAAAATCTCACGTCTTTTAACGTACTGGCAACGTTTTGTTAATTTTAAATTTAAAGTCGACTCTGTTCTTAAAAGGGAGCCTTTTACGGACCTGGAGCTATCTCAAACTTTGCACTGTGTAGTAATGCTCTGTGTTGTAAAAAAGGTGCAGTATGAAGTTTTTCATCAAGACATTGCTAATATTCCAGCTAAACGGCTTTGCTCCAAGCCTTTGAGAAAATTAAATCCTTTTATTGATTGTGATGGGATTCTCAGGGTGGACGGTCGGTTAGTTTATTCTCAATTAGAGTTTGAACAAATTATCTTGCCAACATAGACTCACTGATCCTATAATTGAAGATTTTTATAAGAGATTTTTACATTGTGGACAGCAAGCTTTGCAGTACTTTATAGTACAACAATTTTGGATATTGAGTCCAAAACGAGCCATTCGTCGCATAGTCCAGAGTTGTTTTCGCTGTTTTAGGGTGAATCCTAAGCCTATAGAACCAAAAATGGGTGATTTACCTAGCTATCGCATTAAACAATGCAAACCTTTCCAATTTGTTTCTCTAGATTTTGGATCTCTCCAAATTAGTATGTCTCGCTATAGAGGGTGTCAGAAGGCATATTTATCTCTATTTGTTTGCTGTAGCACTAAGAGTGTACATTTAGAGTTAGTTTCAGATTTATCCGCCTCCGCATTTCTTGCTTCATTGCGTCGTTTTATAAGCCGAAGAGGAAGGAGCTCTCGAATACATAGTGATAATGCCACTAACTACGTTGCTTCGGCTAAATATTTAGCTGATTGCATGGCAAATGCCGCCGCAGATGAAAAAATTATGTGGCAATTTTTGCCGCCTTCCGCCCCTCATTTTGGAGGGCTTCATGAGGCAGGCATTAAAAGCGTGAAATCGCATTTAGTAAAAATAATAGGGGAACAGATTCTTACCTATGAGGAGATGTAAACTGTCCTCACCCAGGTTGAGGCAGTTCTCAACTCCCGACCATTATGCTCTCTGAGTAGTGATCCAAACGATTTATCTTGTTTGAATCCTGGACACTTTCTCACTTTAGCCCCACTTTCTACTGTCCCTGACCATGATCTTAGTTCTATTCAAATTAATAGACTTGATAGGTGGCAGTTATTAACCTAATTACATCAAACCTTTTGGAATCGATGGCATAAAGAATATCTTCATTCTCTGCAGCAAAGGGGTAAATGGGATCGAGATACCTCTCTTATAAAACCCGGTACCCTCGTTGTATTGAAGGAAGATAACGTTTCCCCTGTCCAGTGGAGACTGGGGAAAATAAAGTCGGTGTGTCCTGGGCGTGATGATGTAACACGTGTGGGTTAATGTCAAAACCAAGACTGGTATGTTTAAGCGTCCGGTGGTTAAAGTCTGTCCTTTGCCATCAAAGTCGTTTAATTCTTAAGTTACGCGTAAATAATATTTGTTTTATTTTACTTTTTATTTTTATTTTTGAAATACCGCTTTGCCGTATTTGGTGGCCGGTATGTTGGATTTTGGATAAATTTAATAAAATTATTCCTTATCTAGGGATAAATGATAGAATTTTACCTTTTATGTTTTTTGCCGATTCGGTAATTAGTTATAATTAAAATTAATTAATATTACATTTTTTCGCTTTATTATAATATACTTCTATGTATGTGTGCCATTAATGGCCGTAGTTTTCGCGAACAGTCGCGTGTGCTTCTTCCACTCTGATACTATGGAGAGAAGATCAAGAGGGATGGAAAAGCCCTGGGCTCGTTCTATTTCGATTTCTACTTCAGCATATAAGGTAGGCCAATATTTTACTAGCTTGAAGGTTCACCGCGGAAATTATTTTTCCTATTTTCGAACCGGTCTATTTGTTTCACCCGCGACCCCATAAAAGGATCCAAAAGCCATTTAGAGTTTTTTCACTGTATATAAAAAACGACGCATACAAGTATCAAATTTAGCATACTTTTTCGGCCGCCATTAGAAACGGAGCATTTGTTGAGCAATTTAAGTAAAAATCCAGAGGTAATTGAGGAAACAATCGATTGGACAAAGTGCTGCAAGGTTTAGTTAAGTTTACAAAAATAACTTAAATAACTCATAAGCTGTGTAGATCTCTATGTTTTTCTCAGATTATTTTATTCCCTACCTACCTTCTTATTTTTCTCTGTAACTGGCACATTTCTACCACCAGGTTTTAACTCTCTTTCCAGTACTTGACCAAACACCTCTTCTGTCACTGCAAACGTGAGTTCCAACTCACCTTTAAATAAAAAAAAAAAATATTTAAATCGCTGTCTGAATTTGCTCATTTCAATACTGCTTGTCATTTGATAGTTCAAAAACCGATGATTAAGTGTTTTTGAATGTGAAAGATCGCCAAAATACATAAACTAAGAAATGTATTGAGGTTTTTATGCGCTACTAGTTTTTTAAAAGGTGTAGCATCAGGATCCAGATTTTTGGTGTTGCTATATTTTACTAATTTAAATATTAAAACAGAAAACGCCGGGGCGCCTTCTGTATTTTTTCCAGAAATGTAATAAATAATTTTATCTTTCCATACTTCGTTATGTAAAATTTGAGTGTTTTTTAATTTAAAAGTATGGTGAGGTTTTACTAATTATTTAAAAACGTCATTTTGATTTTCCTAGCCCACGCAGCAATGGTTAGAGAATGTATTATTTTCGACGAAACAAACATTTTTGAGATAAAGCCGAAAATGTGTTATTTGGGTGTATTTTGACAATCTTAGCAATATCCTCGTGAGTCTGTCTGTGTTTGGGTGTGTGTGTATGTCTGTTTGTAACACGATAGCTCCCAAACCGCTGAACCGATTTGCATGAGATTTTTACGAAAAAGAGTTTTCGACACTGTAACGAGCTGATTACATTTTGGTGAAAATCCATTAATATTAATGAAAATTACAAATATGCTAACTTTTTAACAGAGCATCGCATCAGTATGCGGTTTTCGGAATATAGTAGAACGCATTTTTCAGAATAATTTTTGTTATAGCCAAAAACTTCGGAGAAGCTTTCGTTTCTGGGATATTTATTTGCAAGGCTGATATAGCGTGGAGTGTGCTAATGTGCTAGGAAGGTATCAGGTCCGCCATGGATCCATTTATTTTATAATAAATGTTTCCCAGGCTTAAAATATAAATTTTAAGCATACATTTTTTTTCTTCCAGAATACTTTTTGTGTAGATTTTAGTCAAAATGTTTGGTTTTTTTAGACATAATTTTAAATTTAAAGTTAATAAATGTTGGCCAGCCCTATATGAAAAATTAACAGCTTTTTAAAGAAGGGCTTAAAAGGCTTTAGCTACTACTTTATAAAAGGTTTATGCAAATTGAACACGTTTTAGCTCACACATATACTATACTATAGTAGTGTGAGCTATGGTGATCCTAATTTTTTCGAGAAAAAAAAAGTTGCTCCGATTTCAAAAATTTTTATAAATCTTTGCGTTTCAGATGATTTTGAAACTTTTTTGTTGCGCCGTCTGTCTGTCTGTCTGTCTGTCTGTATGTCTGTCTGTCTGTCTGTATGTCTGTCTGTAACGACCAACGCGCATAACTCAAAAACCGTTTGGCCGATTTTAATGAAATTTGGTACCTAGGCTGGGTCTAGGGTCGAGATGGTCCCATTTAAAAATGAACAAAATCCACCGAACACAAACCAAATAAAAGGGAGGGGGTAGATTTCAAAAATTAGAATTTATGTGAAAATATGGCGTGTGTGATATCAAACGAAAGGTAATTGAGTCTGCAGTTAAACAAAATATATTTTAATTTATTTCAAAAAAAAGGGTGGGGGTATATTTTAAAAATTAGAGTTTAAGTGAAAATATGGCGTGTGTGATATCAAACGAAAGGTAATTGAGTCCGGAGTTTAACAAAATACATTTTAGTTTTTTGTGTTTTTTTAAGGGTGGGGGTAGATTTCAAAAATTTGAGTTTAGGTTGAGGCTTGTGTGGTATCAAACAAAAGGCAATTTAGTCTGAAGTCGAATAAAATATATTTCAGTTTTTAGTTAAATTAGCTCACACGTACACTATAACTATTGGTACCTAGTGTGAGCTTAGGGGCCCATATATTGGCAGAGTATTTCATAAAAAATGGTAATATTCAATAGCTGGTTGTTATTATATTAAGTTTTTTTATAGTCTATTAATAAAAACCTAGTAACTTCATTAACAATACAGAACCATTATAAACCCTTTATTTTATCCTCATAACCTATATTGTTACATGAGAGGGCGATCTCAAGATTTTATTAAAAATTACAAAGTACATGAAAGTTACAAAAATTTTGTTGTCGTTTACCTTGCATCGAGACATCGTGGTCCTTGATCCACTGCAAAGACTGATGGAACTCAAAGTCCAGGCTTTCCAAGTCAGATAAGGCCACAGGAAGACGTAGAAGAGCTTTGTAGAAAGGACGTGTAAAGAACGCGTCGAGAAGATATTGATGAACCAAGGCTAAGCCTAGGACGCGACCGCTGAAGCGAAACCTAAAAAAACGTGGGTCAGGTTATTCCAAAGCAAAAAAGTTTTTCGTCTTTTATCATTATTGGGCGTACACGATGATCCCATAATTGGGTACTTTTGAGAGGTACTTAGAGGGGACATAAAAAACTGGCTCAAATTTCACAGGTGAAAACCATATTTTGATACATCACGCGCCGTTTTCGATCTAAGGGAGGTTTTTCAAAAGTGTGCATTTTGGGAAGGGATCTATAACTTTTTTATTTATCAAAATTTAATTTTGGTAAAAACTGATATTTATAGAATAATTTAAATAAATTTCATCTGTCCCTTTAAGTTTTTGCAATATTACATCACATTGGTATTTTGTATGAAAAGTTTTCTAAAAAATATCACACTAACTATTTTACTTTTAAATTATTTCTTTATATTCTATAAAATCAAACAAGTTTTCGTGGCTAATCGAGTAAAAATAACTTTTTGTTTCTCTCACATTTTTCCGAGGGTAGTTTGAAAGCTTCACCTCACGGTGAATGGACACCTAATAAGTGTTGACAGTTAACTGTTTCGTCCTTATGGGACTCCTTAAAACTCTGCTTGGTCAATGTGACACCCTTGCAAAGTTAATTAGACAGTTTTGTCTCTCATCCTATGGTTATAGTGAGAAAACCCTCGCAAGAAGCGCCATCTACCGAGATACGGGAGAAATTAGAACAAGAGCAGGCGAGTATAAACTATATACAGTATGTCCCCCTAAGTTGGAAGAATATGGAAAACTTTTTTATTATTAGTTTTAGGAAAAAAAGTTATTCTTCATAAAAAGTTCTGCATTATCTAAAACTTAGAATACAGGCATATCAAATATCAAATTTTTTCAGTGGTATACGAGGTTTGTCAAA
Organism: Aspidapion aeneum; assembly: GCA_963576565.1. NCBI lineage: Eukaryota > Metazoa > Arthropoda > Insecta > Coleoptera > Brentidae > Aspidapion > Aspidapion aeneum. The sequence continues at coordinate 56,774,754 of OY755042.1, forward strand.
AAATATGAGTTTCACTCAAGAGTAAAGTAACTTTAAATTTGACAATATCGAAAAATGTTACATATTACGCGTTTTAATTGCAAAATTATTAGAAAACATCGAAAAACTAAAAGGTTGTGTTTCGTAATCACAAGAGATACATGTTCATTCAAAATAGAAATATTAGTAAAAAATAAAATAAATAAGTTTTAATTTAACTGGATTTACTTGCATATTTAAACGTAATTTTTAATTCTGATCAACTTTTTTTTGTAACATTTTTCGATATTGTCAAATTTAAAGGTACTTTATTCTTGACCAAAACTTATATTTTTTGACAAACCTTGTATCCCAGGTAGCAAGGGGTCATCAAATGACGTCTTTTTTTCGTCGAAAACTGGTCATTTGGATGACCAGCAGGTCATCTACCAAAAAATGTTGTCTTTAAGGCGTCAGTTATTTGACGTCTTTTCGTAGTGTAGTTTTTGACGTCTGAAAAACGTCATATATTGGTCACTACCCACACTGCACACTTTGTCCAAGGGACATACACTCATACTTACATAGATGGTGCCCCAGTCAGTATTTGAAAGGATTTATACGGAATGCGGGAGTACGTATGTAAAATAAATTAAATATTAGATCAAGACAAACTTCGAGGTTTCTTTCGCTTCAAGGTGGAGAGTGTAAGTCTAGGTTTAGGTCTATTTTGATCTGTACCTCACAGAACACCGCTGTACCTGTTCCAGTACTTCCAGGTCCAAGTCACAGAAGAGTCATCTTCTGTGTCTAAGTTTCCTTCAGTGTTCTCAACTGCAGGGAATATTTGATATATTCAGACGAGTTTAAAAAAAGTCATAAATAGGTTTGTGTCTATGTGTGTGTGTCTGATGTTCTGATTTGGTCCCAAATACGTCATATTGTTGACGTCATATTGTTGACGTCTTTAAAACGTCTAAAAATGACGTAATTTTGGGTGTGTCTTTTGAACGTCATTTAAAGGTCATTTACACGTCAGGTTAGAGACGTCAATGGTCATTAATAATGACCTGTTTTTGACGTTTAAAAAACGTAACCTTGCTACCTGGGATACCACTGAAAACATTTGATATTTGATGACTATATTCTAGGTTTTAGATAATGCAGAACTTTTTATGAAGAATAACTTTTTTTCCTAAAATTAATAATAAAAAAGTTTTTTATAAGCTTCCAACTTAGGGGGACATACTGTATATCGATCGATGAAAAGATCGATTGCAAAGAAAAAGAAACCATCCGTGACCTACGACAGCACTACTGAGATAAGCCTAACCTAGCCGTGTAGTAGAATTTTTAAGCAACTTTTGCTTGACTTTCAAGTTCGTTCTTATGACTTACGAGTTGCGTGTACTTCATTTATAAACGTCCATAACCTAACTAAAAAGGCATTTGTAATAAAGCATACATAGGTTATTTTTTTATTTAGAAAACCAACAGACCCCATCTTCATCCCCCATGTAGGTAACCTAATGGTTTAATTTCTTACTTTAATTTTTTATATAGACGATTTAAATCACATATTTGTTCCACAAAAATTTCAAAACGAACTAAATTTCATAATTAAAGGGGTAAGAATAAAAAGGGTACAAGTGTATTTTTGAAATTATGGGATAACTACGTTTCCCTAAAGTTAAGGTGCATTTTTATTAGAATAAAAAGAGTTCAAGTGATTTTAAGTACACCTAGTACACACTAGAGCTTAGTTTTTATGAAAATTGCAAAAAATAGATAATCGTGACACATTTTTTTGTGATTTTTAAAAATTATCCCAGTTTAGAGACGCCACTGAATTGTGAGCCGTAATCTTGAGTAAATTATATTATGCATCATCGGAAACGATAACGTTTAGTTAAAGCGTATAAAACTTTTTTTTCGATGAAGCTTTGTTTTAAACTTCTAAATTCATTAGATTTTTGACGATTTCTATAAATCACCCACACTTAATGGATACCACGTTAGTGGTATACTTATACCCAACAAGTTATACATCGTTAAAAAGGAAATTTTGCCTCTTAATAAAGCCGTTCAAGTTTTCCTAAAATGTTTAGTTTTCAAGAAAACTGCAAAAAACATGTAATAATAGTTATTGTGATTTTTTCGTAACGTTCCCACTTTACGGACGCCACTAAAGTGTTACTCACCAACTGGACTGCACCAAATGATACATAATTTGAGTGAAAATTTTAATGTCTACAAAATAGTATTCTATACCTTACCTTAAACCTAAAATATTTGGTGTTTTTATTTTAAATAAAATGTGCAAGAAATCAGCATTTTGCGGGTACTTAAGGGTACATAGCTCTACAAGGAGAGCACATAGGTATCTTAAAGATATCTCGTTTAATTTTTAAATTTTCTTAAAAAAGAAATACCTTCTGAGTAAAAGGCTACACGGTAAAAAAAATTGTCTTAGATTAAGCAAATTGCTTTGAAGTAAAATAATTTGTACTTTCCTATTCACCAAGAGAATATTTTCTTGATATAGCATATAAAATGTCTTGCCTCTTTATTTTAATGTGAAACAGAAATCGTTTTAATATACAAAATTGGAACCGAATTAATCTAAGGCACCGTTTTCTTTGGAAGCAAAATATTACTTATATGAAGACAATTTGCTTTGTTACAAAATGGAGTATACTGAAACAAAACAATTAAAGAAGAAAACTAAAGACTCATTTCAAGATTAAACGCTGCGTTGAACTAAAAGGAAATATTTTAATTCAAAACAAATTTTTTTAAGGTAAAACAATTTATTCAAGAAAAGAACGTGTTTTCATTGTAGACAAAATGTTTTACTGTGTATTAAAGGAAAAAATTATCAAAAATCCACGATGGCAGCACCATTTTGACAATGTTCCTGAAAATAAAGGTGTCGCTTTTATTATGTTTAATGGTCCCATAAGAACTATTGATTCCGCCTAGTCTTGGTTTTATGTTCAATATTTCAGAAATGCCAAATTATATATTTTATCTTAAATAATTTAAAGTGCTCAAGGGTACCAGAGTGGCATCACCCGGATCCTTAAAGTAGAGCTCTTGGGCTACCAGAATCAGCAATAAAATTTTGTATATACCTCAAATCCAACCTCTTTCAAAATCTTCCTGACTAACAGCAAGCAGACATACAAGCTAAGCAGCTGCAGTTAAGGACACTCATCGTACAGGCAAGATTGCCTTAGCTGCAGTGTCAGGGTCAATAAAACCTAACCTTGCTGTGGGAATGAATCAATCAATGAATACTTGCCAATCGTGATAGTTGTCAACAAACGCAGACATTGGGGAAATCTGAACGGTATACGTATCGTTGGCGGAGTACTCGAACAGCCCGTAGTAGGGATTGAACAACTCCCTGGAAAGAAGAAAGAAAAACTCCCTGGAAGGGCCACCGTAGTCCAAACCCTCTTCGTTGTCCCAAATGATGCATAGTTTTCCTTTTTGCAGTTCTTTTTTGTTTGCAGACATTATTCTGCGGAATGCGTCTTCCAGAAGGTGATCTCTTCGAATGTGCAATCTGGAAAAATAATTTACTTAGTACTGTTTTAGATTCAAAAGTCGAAGACTTAAATTGAATTACTTTTCAAATCATATTATACAACTGTTCTTTAATAATGGGTGGCGGAATATCGGTTGAAAAGCATTATTGGTCAAAACAGGAAAGAAAATGGTTGGACTTTCGACACTTTACTTTTAGTCTAAGAGCTGATTAGAAGTCTGGGCGGAAGTAAATAGCCGCCAAAAAGCACTTATTTTGCAAAAAAATTTGCAATAAATATGTAAACTTCTGACAATTTCTGTACCTATTCAGTAATTCAAAATAAAATTACTAACGATCGAGCTACGCAGCGGTAGGTGTGACTCGGTAAAGTCAACATTTTCTTAAATACAGGATTGGTTGTTACCGACATAGCGAGAGGCACCCCAAAAGTGAAAAGTGAGGGGGTTAAATCACAAAGTTTACATGTATTTTTTTTTTCGAAAAATACGTTATAAGGTACAGTTCAATAAATTGCGATAAATATGTAACAAGGTAAACTTCTGACAATTTCCACACTTATTCTGTATTGCAAAATAAAATTAAAAATTAAATAAAAGCGTGTCGGAGATGTGGGGGTTAAAATTTTTTTTTTCGAAAAATCGATCTAATAAGGTACAGTTCTGACAATTTGCAATATTATCGAAGAGAATAAAAAAAAAACTGTCAGAAGTCTGGGCGGAAGCTAATATCCGCTAGAAGATGCTAAGGAAAAAATTTGCAATAAATATGTTACTAAGTAATCTTCTGACAATTTCTACAGTCATTCTGGAGTGCAAAAAGAAATTACTTTAAAATCGTCAGAAGCCTAGGTACATAGAGGCGTGACGGAGATATGGGGGGTTAAACATACAATTTTTTTTGAAAAATATGTGATAAGGTACATTTCTGAAGACAATAAAAAAAAAAGAAAAAATTGTCACAAGTCTGGGCAGAAGCTAATAGCTGCTAGAAAATACTTGCCCTAGTGCTTATGTTGTGAAAAAATTTGCAATATGTCACTAGGTAAACTTATTCTGTAGTTCAAAATAAAATGACTTGCAAATCGTCAGAAGGCTAGGTGGAAGAGTGATGGAGATATCACCGATAGTTGGTTTATGTTTACAGATGTTTAAACCAAACCCCCACCCTCACTTTATACTTCCAGGGTGTCTTGATGGCCAACTTCTCGCTATGTCGTGTCGGTAATAGCGTAACCGTATATTAAAAAAAATTACTTTACCTATTCCTTCGTAGTCAGCTCTCCATCTATTCTGCTTTTACCGTACTATACGCATCCTCACTCGGTAGAGGGATATTGTGTTCATAAGTTAATAGATAATAATTGGTCATTATTCTGGCACTCTCCTGACCTTACCATCCTTTTTAAGTGAAAGAAACAAGTAAAACTAAATTAAAGTAGAAAACCTCAGTCAATCAATTAAACTTAGAGAGAAGAATAAAATAAATAAAAACTTACTTAAACTTCCCAGGCCCCTGGCCGTACCCTTTGCTTTCCAGTTTCCGGTAAAAGTTCCTTAGCTTAGCCTCAAAGTCCCGCTTGTGCTGGACGTGCACCCGGTGCCTTCCCACTCCCGGAGAGGCGATTGGGGAAGGCTGGGGCGAATTCCTGGGGCTCCTCGCGCAGTTTCTTGTACTTTCCACGGCCGGAACATATGACATGATCTCCTGCTCGAACAGGCTGAAATAAAGAAAAATTACTATTCTTAATCATTGTTTCAAAATACCAAAACTTTTTTTTGAATTTAATACAAAAAATTAGTTAAGTTCATATTCCTATGGACAACAGGTTGGAACTAGAGGCCTCGGATGCATTTGACGTATGTGTTTTTCATAGTTGCGAAAGTCATATTGCCCTCTCTTGTAAAACTGTATTATGCCAGAAAGGGAGGGCAATATGGCTTGCCGATCTCTAGAGAAACACACCTGTCAAATGTATCGAGGGATAGGCGTCCCAAGAGGGCAAATGGACTAAAAATTTAACTTTTCGACCAAAAGATCGCTGCCTGTAGAAAATGATGTCCATATTTTGGATTCGGTATTTTAATCATTTTTGAAAATTTTTTATCTTAAAATCGATTTGGTGGTTCGGTTCGGTTCGGTTCGGTTGTCCACAGAGAGAGGTCCCAATAAGACAATATCAAATGGAATAAAAATTTCATATCACAAAAAGTTACTATTTATAAAAATATCTGCTTGTTTTGAAAAGTCTTTTGCCATAGAAATAGAAATAGAAATAGAAATAGAAATAGAAATAGAAATAGAAATAGAAATAGAAATAGAAATAGAAATAGAAATAGAAATAGAAATAGAAATAGAAATAGAAATAGAAATAGAAATAGAAATAGAAATAGAAATAGAAATAGAAATAGAAATAGAAATAGAAATAGAAATAGAAATAGAAATAGAAATAGAAATAGAAATAGAAATAGAAATAGAAATAGAAATAGAAATAGAAATAGAAATAGAAATAGAAATAGAAATAGAAATAGAAATAGAAATAGAAATAGAAATAGAAATAGAAATAGAAATAGAAATAGAAATAGAAATAGAAATAGAAATAGAAATAGAAATAGAAATAGAAATAGAAATAGAAATAGAAATAGAAATAGAAATAGAAATAGAAATAGAAATAGAAATAGAAATAGAAATAGAAATAGAAATAGAAATAGAAATAGAAATAGAAATAGAAATAGAAATAGAAATAGAAATAGAAATAGAAATAGAAATCTTTATTTGTACGTTGGCCATTTACAAAAACGGATGTACATTGTCAATGTGCACATACACCTAAAGTGCTGTAGTAGTAATTAATAAAAAATAGTTATTGTAAAAGATACTAAAATACTAAAAATTAATGTCAATACAATACACATTAAAAAGTTAAAAATTGAAATAGGATATAAGACAAACAAAACAACACAAATAATTAAAATTTAAAATTTGTAGTTTAAGAAATCCTGAACAGAATAAAAACAGTTTTTTAAAAGAAAATTTTTAATCTCTTTTAAAATTTACATCTGATAAAGTTTTCATTTGTTCAGGCAAATTATTGTAAAGTTTTTTGCCAATATAAGAAGGACAGTTTTCGTATTTGGACAAATTATGTAAATCCAAAACAAAACAATTCGCAGACCTTGTATTGTACGTATGAAAATGAGCATTGGTAGAACAAGTGTACGCATTTCTTTTTGTGTGTAATAAAAGTCTATAAATATAAATGCATGGAAAAGATAAAATGCCTTTCGCAATAAAAATCGGCCTACAAGTCTCTCTGTGATTTAAATTAAAAATTAATTTTGTCACCCTTTTTTGTGATACAAATACTCGGTGACTTGTGGATGTGTTGCCCCACAGAATAATATTGTAAGACAGATGGGAGTAAATTAATGCGTAATATATATCCAACAAGGATTTTTGTTCAAACATATGCTTAAGTCTGTATATTGCATAATATCCGGAATTGATTTTTTTGCAAACGTTATCTACATGTATATCCCATTTAAGGAATTCATCCAGGTAGACACCAAGAAGTTTAGTACTTTTACTGCTTTTAATAGAAGGTAGGTCAATTTTGGGTTTGGTATTAGAACACCTGAACTGGACACAATCTGTTTTATTTAAGTTCAAAATAAGCTGGTTTTTTGTACACCATGCATCAAATTCTCTTAATGTTAGGTTTACCAATGCTATTAGTTCATCAGGACTCCGTGCAGCGACCACTATTGTGGTATCGTCTGCGAATAATATAACATATTTAATCGACAGATTATCTAATAATTCATTTACATAAATCAAAAACAACAGCGGGCCCAGCACCGAGCCCTGTGGAACGCCCAAATCAAGATCTTTAAGATCAGAAAACTCACCATCTATCCTCACAATAAATTTTCTATGCTGCAGAAAAGACTTCAAAATTTCCAGAGAGGAACCGTTAAAGCCATACGAATTGAGTTTCTCAAGTAAAAACTCAATATTAAGCGTGTCAAATGCGTTTGAAAGATCGAAGAAGAGCCCGGCAACGTAATAGCCTTGATCTACTTTTTGATAGACCGATTCAACAAAAGACGCCGCCGCGCTCTCCGGCGACCTTCCTTGGCGAAAACCGTGTTGACAATGGCTTAATATTTTATGTTCATTCAAAAAAGACATTCTTTGGTCATAAAGTAATCGCTCTAAGATTTTAGACATAACATTTAAAATTGTAACTGGTCTATAGTTATCAACTAGACTAGGATTATCTTTTTTGAAAATAGTGTTACACATTTAAGTTATTTAAATTTTATAATTGGAATTTATTTAGGTTTAGTGTAGTATTAGGTCGATTTATCTTAAGGTTGTATTCTTAGTCTAGGTTTTAGTTGCGTTGTCTGTGGCTTGCGGTCGCGGTAGTGCGGGAACTTTCCGGACGTCGAAGGCTGCCGGAAAGTTCGAGAGAGATGGACGATCCTATATATAGGGCCGGGGTCGCGCACCAGGAGTCAGTCACAGATAGCGTGCTGTAGTGGTCGTGAGGTTAACACGAAGTTAATAGACCGATTATAGTAGTGAATTATTAGCAAGTTATTACTAAGTTTAAGTGCGTGTTTTTGTACATAATTTGTCGAAATAAATGGACGTATCGTTTTCAACCATTGCGAGGTTTAATTTGTCGTTGTGAACCCGTAACAATTGGTGTCAGAAGTGAGATTAAAAGAAATAAATAGTGCAAAGACTATCCTTACACAGTACAACCGGCTAGGACAATTAAAAAGAAAAACAGTAAGTGATTTTTTCCAGAATATTCGAAGAAGTGCGATATTGTTTTATTCAAAAACTAAAAGAGATATTTAAGAACCGACTTCGACATTAACTTTACAGTCCAAAAATTGATAATTAGAGAGATTTTCTAGAATATTCTATAACATTCTACGACGTTCTATTCAAAAACTAGAAGAGATATACAAATACCGACTTCGACATTAGATTAGTAATTTTAAAAGTAAGAATCAGAAAGAATTTCTAGAACATTCCATCACTTTCTACGACGCTCTATTCGAAAACCAGAAGAAATATCCAAAAAGAGACTTCGACATTAGCTTAGTAATTTCAAAAGTAAGAACTAAAAAAAAAGAATTTCTAGAAGATTCCATAACATTCTACGACGTTCTATTCAAAAACTAGAAGAGATATACAAATACCGATTTCGACATTAGTTTAGTTATTTCAAAAGTAAGAATTAGAAAGAATTTCTAGAAGATTCCATAACATTCTACGACGTTCTATTCAAAAACTAGAAGAGATATACAAATACCGACTTCGACAGTAGCTTAGTTATTTTAAAAGTAAGAATTAGAAATTATTTCTAGAATATTCCATAACATTCTACGACGGTCTATTCGAGAACCAAAAGAAATAATCAAAAAGTGACTTCTACATTTGCCTAGTAGCAGAAAGAGTAGCATTTACCAGTATATTCCAGAACATTCCATTAGGTTCTATTTAAGAATTGGAAGAGATATTGAAAAACCGACTTCGACATTCGCTTTATAGCCCTAAAATAGACGTTTTAAGTGATTTATCAGGAATGATGCTTACTAGACAAGGATCGGCAAAGATGGAAGATCTAACTAAAATGATGCAGGCTCTCGCAGCTCAAATGGCTCAAAACCAGAACGATATAAGACAGACCATGGAACAAAACCAGAACGACATGCAGGAAAACTTTGACCAAATAAAGAGCAACTCCGAACAGCTGAGAGAAGAGTTTAAGACTGCAACCGAAGATCTTAAGGAAGAAATAACTCAAAGAATGCATAGTGTGGAACAAAAGGTACAAAATAAATTGCAGAATGTAGAAGAAAAGGTACATAATGTTGAAGAAAAGGTACAAAATGTTAGGGAAGAAGTTTTTCAAACCATGGAAGAAAAATTCCAGGACGTGTCGAAACAGCTTATACAGCTTCAGAAAGAACACAACAAAATAAAAGCTCAGGGATGTGTCGTGAATTCCAACCAGAACATTAAGCCTCCAAATTTTGACGGTACGTCCTCCTGGTCCACCTACAAACAACAATTTGAAGCTGCCGCCGCTGCAAATGGTTGGGACGAGGACGAAAAAGCTAGAGCGTTGTTAGTAGCTCTACGGGAACCTGCACTCGGACTTTTACGGTCCATTCCAGTCGAACAAAAACAGAATTATAACGCTTTAGTGGCAGCGCTAGAAAGAAGGTATGGAGACGAACACTTGCGAAATTTACATTGGTCAGAATTAAATGTTCGTCAACAAAGAGCAGGGGAGTCATTACAAGAGTATGAAGCGGATATCAGGAGGCTGATGTACTTGGCTTACCCAGAAATGCCAGAGATCCCTTCACGGTAGATCGCTTTATTAACGGCTTGCGAGACACGGACTTAGCAAAATTACTTTGTCGAGAACGCTTCCATAACAGCAGTGAAGTGTTATTCGAGCCCTTGAAATTGAATCATCAAATAATATGTCCAGGCCAAAAGTAAGAGCTGTTTCAATTCAGGAGGGAGAAGAAATGAGCACTGGAGATGAGGTCAACTTAAAAACGCTAAACCAATTGTTTCAATCACTGATAGAGAAGATTGATTCTTTGAAAGAAAGTAGACGATCCCCTCCAAATGTAAAGTGTTTCAGATGCGGACGTACAGGGCATATTCAACGCGATTGTCGTGTCCAAATGAGGTCTCGCTCACCATCTAGTGGGACAGAGTACCGAAGAAGAGATCAGGAAAACTAAAACTAGTCAACGCAGAGGGGCGGGTGTTGGCTAATGGGAATTTAGCCCCCAAAATTTACTCTATCAAGAGCTTAAAACATACTGCTGACAGTCTTAACATCGACGGACTTATTAATGGAAGAAAAGTTAATATAACAGTAGACACTGGTGCTGCCATATCATTGCTTAAGTTCAAAATTGCAACGAGATATAAAATTCGACCAACAGAAAAGAAAATAACACTTAAGACTGTGACTGGAGAATCCGCCGACGTGTTGGGGCAGACAGACATAGACCTACAGCTGGGGAGGTTGAAGATTCGCCACTCGGTATTAGTTGCAGACATAGAAGACGAATTTATTTTGGGAATGGACCTGATAAGTAAACATGGATTTGCGTTTGATAATAAACTTAATACCCTAAGATTTGGGAACGAAGAGTTCATTTTGTCAAATAGTCACATCAATAAAGAACCAATTAAGGTGGTGGCAGTATGCACAACAAGACTAGTCGGTAACAGTGAGACCATAATTTTTGGGAGGCTGGAAAGTAAAACATCAAGCTGCGTCGGACTCATAAGCCAACAAAACACACCCAACACCTACCTCGTTGCAAAATCACTAGTTAAAACCGATAAAGACATCCCGATTAGAGTCGCCAATATTTTCCCAAATAGTGTCAAAATTAATAAGGGGGAGGTGGTAGCATTATTTGAACCAGTACAGAAAGTAACAAGATGTGAAGAGCCAACTTCCGAGAATACAAGCAAGTTACCAATGGAGGTACTTCAGCAATTTGAGTCAACTTGGCAACATCTCACTCCAGAAGAATATAGTAAAGCGAGAGAGTTTATAGAAGAACAAAGTAATATCTTCGAAACTAGGAGTAGTTCGGGACGCACAAACCTTATTCAACATGCTATCAACACTGGCGATGCCCAACCGATAAGACAGCCCCCAAGAAGACTACCAATGGCCAAGCAAGAAGAAGTTCACAATCTCATTAATAAAATGCTCAGCGACGGTGTTATTGAAGAGTCATCAAGTCCTTGGTCATCTCCTGTGGTGTTGGTCACTAAAAAGGATGGAAGTACTAGATTTTGTGTCGACTACAGGAAACTTAACGATGTGACCAAGAAAGATAGTTACCCACTGCCAAGAATAGACGACACATTAACAACGTTGGCAGGATCATATTGGTTTTCTACTCTTGACCTGAAAAGTGGGTATTGGCAAGTAGGAATCTTTGAAAGAGATAAAGAGAAGACTGCATTCTCTGCTGGAAGTGGACTTTATCAGTTCAATGTGATGCCATTTGGCCTGTGCAATGCCCCAGCTACATTTGAAAGACTAATGGAAGTCGTTCTACGAGGCCTTACTTGGAAAACCTGCCTAGTCTATTTGGATGATGTCATAGTAATGGGGAAATCATTTCAAGAACATCTAGATAATTTACGAGAAGTATTCTCAAGAATCAGGAACGCAAATCTTAAATTAAACTCAAAGAAATGTTTTCTGTTCCAAGAAAAAGTTGAGTTACTGGGTCACGTCGTTTCCCGAGAAGGCATCCATACCGACGAAAAGAAGCTACAAGCAATAAAAGAATGGCCTCAACCTCGTGACAAACATGAATTGAGAAGCTTTTTGGGTCTGTGTACATACTACAGACGATTTGTAGAAGGATTCGCCAAAATAGCGTCTCCGTTACATAGACTTACAGAAGATAAAGCTTCTTACAAATGGAATACCGAATGTGACCAAGCATTTAGAAGACTAAAAGCAGCATTATGTTCTAGTCCGATTCTTGCATATCCCATTCCAAAAGGAAAATTCATATTAGATACTGATGCGAGCAACGATGGCATAGGAGCAGTACTCTCCCAAGTACAAGATGGAGAAGAACGGGTCATCGAATTTTTCAGCAAGAAGCTATCCAAACCAGAGAGAAATTATTGTGTTACTAGAAAGGAGCTCCTAGCCATAGTAAAATCCGTAGATCACTTTCACAAATATCTCTACGGACAAGAGTTTCTGATTAGAACGGATCATGCTGCGTTACAGTGGCTCATGAAAATGAAACAACCTGAGGGGCAAGTCGCGAGATGGATAGAAAAGCTACAACAATACCATTATCAAATTAAGCACCGAGCAGGAAGGGTGCATAATAATGCAGATGCATTGTCCAGAAGACCTTGTCCCGAGGATTGTAAACATTGCAGGAAAATTGACCAGAAAGAAGGAATTACCTACGTGCGCCAGATAAAGTTAGAACCAGATGAAGAATGGATGTCGGTTTCGATTAGAACCACACAACTTAACGACAAAGATGTAAGACCTATCTTGCGATTGAAAGAAGAGAACAAGCCACGACCATCATGGCAAGATATCGCAAACCAAGGGGTGATATTCAAATCACTGTGGGCACAATGGGATTCACTGATAGTAGAAGAAAACATCCTTAAACGTGCCTGGGAAAGTGCCGATGGCCTTACTGTGATTAATCAAGTAGTGGTTCCTAGGAGCATGGTAGACAATATAATGGCCGAATGCCATGGTGGAAAATCAGGTGCGCACCTAGGCATGAATAAAACCATGGACAAAATTCGAAACCGATTTTATTGGGTCAATTACTTTCAAGATGTGAAAAACTGGTGCCGCCGATGTTCGACTTGTGCAGCCAGCCAAGGTCCCAAAACAAGGTCCAGAGGTCAAATGAAACAATATAACGTAGGTCTACCATTCGAACACATTGCTATTGATGTGGCCGGACCATTTCCAGAAACTAATAAGGGCAACAAATACATCCTTGTTGTCATGGATTATTTTAGCAAATGGCCAGAAGTTTTTGCTTTGCCTAACCAAGAGGCCGCTACAGTTGCAGAAGTTCTGGTAAATGATGTTTTCAGCCGATTTGGCATTCCTTTGGAACTACATTCAGATCAAGGAAGAAACTTTGAATCAAAGCTCTTCCAGAATCTCTGTGACCTTTTAGGAATACATAAAACACGGACTACTGCTTTGCATCCGCAGTCAGATGGCATGGTTGAAAGATTTAATAAAACAATAGAGGAACATCTTTGCAAAGTTGTTGATGAGCACCAAACAGATTGGGACCAATATATTCCATTGTTTTTGATGGCCTATAGAACTGCCATTCACAATACGACAGGAGCTACTCCATCTAGTATCCTGTTTGGTAGAGAACTGCGTTTACCATGTGATATCATGTTTGGTTCACCTGAAGAAGCACACTTAGAGGTTAATGACTATGTCGAACGTTTAAGGCAAAAGCTGCACGATATCCATGAAGTGGTTAGAGAGCGAATAGAAATAGCCAGTGACCGCATGAAAGCGAGATATGACCTGAAAGCAAACTCTTCAGGGTTCAAAGAGAATGATCAAGTCTGGCTATACAATCCTCAACGCAAGAAAGGAAGATCACCTAAGTTGACACCACCATGGGAAGGGCCTTATAAAGTTGTTAAGAGAATTAATGATGTAGTCTACCGAATCCAGAGAAGCCCGAAGTCCAAGATGAAAGTCGTTCATCTAGACAGACTAAAACCTTACCTGGGAAATGTTGATCGAGACGATCAAACCTGAAGAGGAGGATAGTGTTACAAATTTAAGTTATTTAAATTTTATAATTGGAATTTATTTAGGTTTAGTGTAGTATTAGGTCGATTTATCTTAAGGTTGTATTCTTAGTCTAGGTTTTAGTTGCGTTGTCTGTGGCTTGCGGTCGCGGTAGTGCGGGAACTTTCCGGACGTCGAAGGCTGCCGGAAAGTTCGAGAGAGATGGACGATCCTATATATAGGGCCGGGGTCGCGCACCAGGAGTCAGTCACAGATAGCGTGCTGTAGTGGTCGTGAGGTTAACACGAAGTTAATAGACCGATTATAGTAGTGAATTATTAGCAAGTTATTACTAAGTTTAAGTGCGTGTTTTTGTACATAATTTGTCGAAATAAATGGACGTATCGTTTTCAACCATTGCGAGTTTTAATTTGTCGTTGTGAACCCGTAACAATAGGTATTACTACCCCACATTTTAGTTCACTAGGAAACTTTCCACTTTCGAAACACAAGTTAGCCAAATGACATATAGGAGAAGCCAATGAACTTTTGGTCTTCTTAATTACTTGAATTGATATGTTGTCAGTCCCAACACTTTTTTTATTTTTTAGTTTATCTATAACTTTGATAACATCATATTCCGATACTGGCTGGATTTTAAATTCAGTCCCACATGGAGATTCTGTTTTTGTACACTGTATAGATCTTTGGTCACCAAACTTTTCGTAAAGCTTTTCTTTTACATTGATCTCATAGAAAGTTGCAAAAGAATTTGCAATCTCTGTCGGTTTAATAATCTGAGTTCCGTTTATTTCTATATGAGTCACTTTGTTTTTAGTTTTTCTACAACCTGTGTTTTCATTAGCCAAAGACCATATCGATTTTTGTTTGTTATCACTGTTTTTTATAATATTATTATTAAATTGCTTTTTTGTTTCTCACCAGTTGTTTATGTATCCTTCTTTCATTTCTATACTGAACTTGAATTTCTGCACTCGTCGTGTTTTTTGACGACCAGAATAAATTTCGAAGATTGTTGCCACTTTTCATTATATCTGGTGTAACCCAACTTTTTTTGATTCTTTCTTGATTTGATTTTGTTCTAGTACTTTCAAAAAATCGTGAAAGTCTATTAATTTTAAAATGTCAACTCAGTCTTCCATATTTTATTTTTCTATTTTATTTTCTAATTTATACCATTTTACGGCTTTTCATGTATCCTTTATCTAAGTATAATAAAGATTGTCATAGTCACTCTTAGATAGGTATTGATTTTATTTACTTGACAATAATAATTAAGTAATTATTTTTTATAACTTTACAGAAAAATAACATTTGTTCAGTTGAATTTTAGAATTAGTTTTTGAATAGGATTTTAAATGTTTTTTATTTGACAGTTTACTCCAAAACGAAAAAAAATAAAGGCAGCATACTCTTAATCGGGTTTCACGTTTCCTTGTTTTTCGACCCCCTCCCACTGTAAACTATTTTCAAATTTAAACTTTTCAGAACAAGCAGAACTTTTTATAAACAGTAACTTTTTGTGATAATATGAAATTTTAACTCCATTTGATTTTGTTTTATTGGGCCTCTATCTGTGGACATACTGTTGGCCAAATCGATTTTAAGATAAAAAAAATTCCAAAAATTATTAAAATAGGTACCGAAATCACCAATACAAAATATGGAAATTTTCATTTTCTACAGGCAGCGTTCTTCTCTCCTCTTTAACCCACACTCTAAATATTCAAAAACTTACAGAAAATTGTTTATTTATTAATTGGTGGCGTGTTTTTGGGTTATTGTTCAATGATAAACATAACTGACCTTTTTTATATGGGTATATGGCGTCATGGGACTTTGTTCGTATAATCTGTTAATTTTTTAAACGGTTGTTTAACATCAAAACTAGCAAAAAGTGGAAATGTGATTCAAGTGATAATTACTCATATTTACATATTTATTATTTTTCTTTATTGAAAATAAACATTTTTCCTTGCTGACCCCATTTTTTAACATTTAGTTTTATCTTTTTAATTTGTGTGTTTTCCTGCTTTAAAACTGTAATATCTGTTATCATTGGGTACATTTGGAATATATTAGTTATGTACTTTATTCTATTAGTAATACATTGAAAAATATGTAATTTTTATCTAGGACAGACAAAACCCATTAAAAAAAATTGATAGTAGAAAGCAGACATATTTAAAATAAAGATCTTTTTATAAGTTTCAATACTTTTTTGAATTTAACCTTTTAGATACTGCACTTGCGTAAACGAGAATATATATTTATTCAATGAATTGAAAATTTAATTAAACAGAATTTAATATTATAATACGTATATACGTATTTACGTTAATGATAATAATATTTCCTGAAAATATTTTGTAATCGCAAAAGATTTTTTTTTATTTTATTTTTAGATATTTATCGTAGGTTTTTGGAAAAACCATCTTACACGTCGATGTTCTATGTGAGGGGGCATTTTTTGATTCATATCTTAAAATTTTTGTAGCACGTCCCCTCCCCCCCACCCCCCTGGTCGAGGGGTAAACTTTACCTCTATATTTTGAATGGGGAAAGTGGTTGGAGTGACACCGTGTTTTTTTATTTTATGACAATTATGGTAAAATTTGAAGGCAAATACACTGAGGTATAAAAAATTAGAACAAGTGATCTGCTTTCATTTATTTATTTAAAAAAAAATTAGAAAGGTATAGAATAATTAGGGTGACCATACATCCGGATTAAGCCGTTTGGCTTTTTTGTCCGGCCAGATATTTTTTTTCGTACGGTGTTTTTGGCGACTCATCAAGGTTTTATTCAAGGCGGTTTTGTAAAATGACAGAGCTTGTCCTGATTCAGGATCTTTTTTTTTTGGTAAAAGCATTTTTTTCAAGGTGGTTTTTTAAAATGTCCGTCTATTTTATGCAAAATCTGGTTTTCCTCAATGAATGAACCCCAAGAATAATTTAAATAAAAATGCGGACTAATTTAAGGTGTATTGCAAAAAAAATCCATTTTTACGGTATCACTAGACTTCCCTATTCAAAATGTAAAGGTAAAATTTATCTCTTGAAGGAGGTGCGTGCTACAAAAATTATAAGATAGCCAAAAAGTGTCTCACTCGCAAACAAAATCGGCGTGTTTTTCCAAAAACATACGACATATATCCAAAAAAGCCTCTTTTACCTTTAAAAAAAACACCCTGTATTTATTTTTATATAATAACATTTATTATTTAACCGCTTTCTTTAAAATTGATTTAACCGTCAAGATTTATCTCCCAGTAACGGAAATCGACATTTTTATAATATAGTTTCAAAATAAAAATATTTATGTTTATTATAACCGATTCACATTTTTTGAGGGTCAAGTTCACTAACAGAAATTTAATTATTTATTATTTAAAAGTGATAAAAAACGTTTACCAAACAACAATAAATTATGACATGAAATGGTACATTGATTTTCCGTTTATTTTGTTTAAATACTGAGAAACAATTTTAAAATTCCTTATCAAAATTTAAAATAACGGAAACATGAAAGGTTGAGCTCAATACTGAACTTAAAATATTTATTTTGATTATTACTAAAATCAGATCTATCCAAATCATCCAGGATCCAACATGATAAAAAACTTTGTATGTAGGAAGTCCCAAAACTAATGATATAAAGCAAAATAATGAATATAAATTGAAATCACTAAAGCAAAACTGTGTCCAAGAATTTATCTTATCTATATAAACATTCATATTTTTGCATCAAAGGTTAGGAATTATGCATAGCTATATGCTGCTAAATCCTCGCATCAAAAAAAATATAAAACGGTCATTCCCGCGATTTCTAATAGGTCGCATAATGCTTACATATGTAATTTGCTTCTAACTTTTCCTATTCCTGTAAAATTCTGTTGAGTTGGGTTACGACATGTCAGAATTAGGGTGACGTTATTTTGACACACTTCCCGTAAACTGAATTTAATGAAATTTGGCAGTGATTAAGGTCCGATGAAAATACAATAATAGGAGGGGGTAGGGGCAGTTAAGGGGTATAAAGGGGATAAATTCATACATTTAAAACTAAAACAGATACGAATATGCGGTTTTCAGATTTATGATATGATCTGGTGATAAAGGTACAATTTTATGAAAAAAAAACGGGGGTAGGTGAGGGGTGTAAAGGTAGTATCTAAAACCGGAAGTAAGGGGTGGGTGGTGAAGAGTGTAAAGAGGTTAAATTCAGAACATTGAAATCCAAACAGATACGAGCAAGCAATAGTTATACATCCTAGTTTGTTTCTTTTTGATAAGGAAAAGTTAAAAATAAAATAAAATAAAAAAACATCTTTTTTAAATTAAACGATTATACTATAAAGTAGCACTAAAAAGTAAAAAATATTTTGATAGATTTCTGATTTTGATAGTTAATGGCACATTATATATTTAAAATCGTGGCGCGTATACATCTCTCTTTTATGGGTATCTTTAAAAATAGCGCCACGATTTTATTTCGAACTTAAAAATATATAATGTGCCATTAACGCTATTGTTAAATCTAGACTGTCACAAAAATCTGCCAAGTTTAACTTAAAAAGTATTTTTTATATTACTTATTTTTGATGTTTTATTATTGTAGGTGAAGAAATTTATAACTTTGTAACAAGTGTAACTTTTTTATGCATTAGTCTAATTTGTTTTAATTAAAAAAATCTCTCCTAGGGTGTCTATTTTTAAGCCCAAAAGGTAACGTGGTAAACTTCGGACTAAATTATAAAAAGGCTCAATATCGAAAAAATGGCCCTCGTAGGACTAACCAACCCATGGGGACAAGGTAACAACCTATGTAAATCAAAATGAGCCCACAAAAAATAGGTGCGGTACTTCTAAAAATGATAATACTATTTTAATTATAGAGTAGGGCACCTCGCCCAGGCCAAGGTTAATATGCCCTCATCTCAGACATTATTACCATTTTCAAGCATTTCGCCTTGCGGGGTCATGTTGATTATAGTAGATATCTGTCTACCTGTATACAGGGTGTTTCCTAAACATTTTTGAAAAAACTCTTCGTTCCCCATCTAATGCCATCTACAGAGGTTTGAAGTTTTAGAGTTTTTTCATTCAATACATTAAGCCAAACCAAGCAAACTACTTCCAAAACTTTTTTGTGATGTGCTAGTGGGTAATTTTAAAATTCAAAATTAATTTTTTTGTTACATTTATTATTCACTCAAGTATTTGTCACTGTTCACTTTTTTTTATTAAGGTCATACCTACATCTCTATCTTCCAATGGAAACAAAATACTCACAGAAAGAGAGAGAGAGAGTTATGGCTAACATTTTTACAAAACCCTAAAAAAAACTTTGAGCGAACTATGCCTTAATTTAGCAAAAGAAACAAACTAAGCCTTAATTTAGCAAACAATACAAATCTTATATAACCCTTAAATAAGCTTTATATTACAAATTTAATTATGGTTATCATGAATTTTTTTTACGCATTAAAGTTTTGTAAGAATTACAAAAAAATAATTCACTAACAACTAAACTTATTTTTCAAAAGTTTTATTTACAATTCCAACCCTAATGTGGAGTAAATTAAAATTAAACATGTGTTTTCTTTCTCTGTTTGAAATATTTCAAACATATATTCATCCTTATTAATCCAAATATTAAAACATAATTTATCGTGCATTTACCAAAACGACTCCTATCAAAAGTTTTTGCATAAAAAGTTTTGTTTCAAGTGATTTCTTAGGCAAAATTAGCGTTAGGTTTTCATTTCATCAAAATCTCAGTTTCTAAATCTAATAAAGCTCTACTTTTGAGTTTAATACTTAGTTTTTTATCGAAAAATTATTTATATTTCCTTACAAAATGTTACCATTTTTTGATGATAAATCTTTTCCAAAGAAGAACTTAGGTTTCAATTACTACTTTATAAAACTAAAAGAAACAAAGGTTTTGTAAACATGATAATGACAAATATAATTACGGCTGCTAGTATATGAAGTTAAATCTAACACAGTTTCTATAAATTTAAGGATTTCGACATAAAAATACAAAACCGTTATAAACCCTTTATAAGAATAGCTCATAATTATAAAACTTCCTCACAAACTATAATGTTACTTGGCAGTTCCTAAAATCAGTTTAAATAAAAACTTTTCTAGTAATAATAGACTTTTTTCTAACCTTCTCAATGTTGAGAGCAGTGGCGGCTGCTACAGGGAGGGCAACGGGGTAGTGCTCTCCCAAAACTAGACAACAAACAGTATTTTTAATTGATTTATTCAAAAACAGTTAAATCTTTCCTTACATGTCCAGTTCTTTTTTTAGTCTGTGGTTAACTGGGTTAACTTTTTTACTATAAATAATTGCAAGCCGGCAGCTCCGCACGGGACAATATTTCAATTTCACCTGTTTTTCAGCGGTGTATGGGTGGATGTTCTCACGCGGGGGCGGGAGCAATGTTTGTTTTAGTTGACATCGGCCATATGCATCGTGCCAAACCGTTCGTTGCCCTTTCTAAGTGTTGCCGGTTCTATCCTATCCTACGTCAGGGTCCGTAGTTAAAAGCCTTGCCGGACGCGTGTCCATTGTTTTTGTTTTTGTTGTTTGCAAATTTAAATACGTTGACATATGAACTTCGATTACAAATAAAATCTTTAGGGCCACATAGACCGGACCTAAAAATCCTAGAAATTAACCAAAATTTTAGTGCAAGTAATAAAAAATTATACGATGCTAAAAACTGGTTGTGCGGTTGTGAAGAACGAAATGTTTTTTTTTTTGCTTTATTTGTCTTATTATGAACAATCCACAAAGTGATCCTGCGTGGGTGGCAAAGGGAATGTATGATATCAAGCACTTTAGTGAAAAGTTAAAGGCACAAAGTAAGTGCTACTTATTTAAATAACCACATAGTATTTTCTATGCTAGGCAAGACTGATATTAGGTAGGTGCCAATTGAATAGCGCCTACAGGCAAAACATTACCGAACATAATGAAAATGTGACAAAAAATAGACATATACTTAGTAGGTTAATAGACTGTTTAAAATTCTGTGGAATTTTTGAGGCTGCTCTACAGGGCAATATAAATGTCTGCCCCCCCAATTTATAACGCCACCAGCCGTCACTGTTTGAGAGTAACATTAAACCTACAATGTCTGTTAGTAAAATGGTAATGAACTCTGCAGAACAGATTCGAGGTACTCGCGATCCTAGGCACATAATTATCACTTTCGATTTTGCACCGCTCGAACCGCAAATTAAAATTGGTGCTATGCTACAATTTCCGCCGAAGTAAATAATAAGTGCAGATGTTGCCGTGTTGATACATCTTGCATAATTTCGTTAGACAGAGATAAATCAACAACGAATCAAATGAGGCATACTGTAAACATTCGTGAGTTACAGTACAAGTAATAGCTGTAGAAATGCAACATTAAAATAAATGATAATAAAAATACTAATTAAAATTGAAATAAAAGACAAATGTTGATCTATTTTTACCTTCCTAGCCCGCATAGCAATCTAGAGAAGGAATTATTTTCGACGATTTTTTTTTCAGATAAGATAATATATTGTCGTGATGTCTGTCTGTGTCTGTGTGTGTGTGTGTGTGTATGTGTATGTCTATATATTATTTCTGCCCGTAACACGATACCTCCTAAAACGCTAAATCGATTTTCATAAAATTTTCTGGTAAAATAGTGCTCTCTCTAGCGAGCTGATTAGATTTTGGTCAAAATCCATTAATGCAGTTTTTTGACAATTAAAAATGCAAACTTTTTAACGGAGCAACGTATTAATATACAGTTTTCGGAATATAGTAGACTACATTTTGCTTAATAATTTGTGTTATAACCGAAATTTTCGTAAGGGCTTTAGTTTCTGAGATATTTATAAAAAAACTGTTTTTAAGGGTGATATATCATGGCTTCACTTAAAGTGTGCTAATAGGCTATGGATCTATTTAGTTAAACATAGATTTCTTCAATTTCTCAAAACCAATTTTGTTAAACCGTGAACATCCTTGGGATGTGAATTGGATTCTCTATTAAAAGTCATAATTAATTTTGACAAATAAATTTTTGTGTTTTGAAAAATATGTTAAAAACTAAAGCCACGTTTCAAGTTATTACAAAATTTGTTGAGAAAAAAATTATGATAGCGAATTCTAAAAACATGACTTCGATATCTTTTATAAGGACAAAAGTTATAATTTTAAATATGCAATTTAAAAAGCTTTATCTTTGACCGATTTTAATTTAAAAAAAATCAAACCCTGGTCGGATCCACCACATTGTTGAATAAAAACTCAATCAAACTAAAGGCAGACTACAAATTTTGCATTTTTAACCACTATCTTACAGTTTTTGAAAAATAACTATTTTTAGTTATTGCAAAGTAAAACTTTTTTATATTTTAAATTAAAATAAATTATAAATGTACAAATTTTAAAAATTTCATGTCTTTAAAAAATGTTTTTGGATTGGTCGAATGTTAAATATTTTCTATTCAATCAAAAGCGGTTTGGTTTGGTGGTTTAGGATATGCTAGGTGGGGGTCTTTAAAAGGTAAAAATATAGAACCAAATTCTGATTAATTGTGCACTGACAAATAAACATACAAATGTTTGTGAAATATAATAAATAGTATATCATTAATCAAACTTAACAACAAATTAAATGAAGCTTAAATATTTATTTGTAGAAAAGCAAGCTAGAAATTTTGAATTTTTACTAGTAGAAGTAGGGTTCATAGTTTCTTATTGGAGAATGTTTCTGCAGGAGACGGTCAAATAATATGACAAATTTTTTGAAAACACTGAGAAAGTTTGAGGTAACATTTCGCACCCTCCGGACACATCTCGAAATTTTAAGATTTTTACATTTTAAAATAATGTTATGCAGTTTGTTACTCACCAACGATACGTAGTCGAAGTAAGTCAAAATTCAAATTACATATAATAAAAAAATATATTTAAAGTTTTAAATTACCACAGCTTCTTATGGTGCAAAAGTTTTTTGCGATTTTGCAACAATTTAATTTTTTGAGATAGTGCGTTGTCATTCTGAGGGTGCGATTTGGTCAACTTATAATGAACATCTTTGGATATTAAAACAAATACTCACAGAACGAAATGGATAATTTATTGAATTAATGAACGAGTTCATTGTAATAATGTTTGTGTAAATTACATGTTTTTCTTTTTTCTGTGCAAATGAGATCTTCACAAAATCATTAACATTATTTAAAAAGATCCTAAGTTTCGTTTTAATATATCAATTATTATGCATTACTTTCGCAATTAATAAGTAATAATAGCAATTAAATTATATGCTTCGATAACATTAGCTCTAATTAGGTAGGTAGGCGCTTTTAATTATTGTTGTTTTCAATCCCACAAACATTTTACTTGATCAGAACAGCATGTGGCTATGTAGTATTGATTGGCGTGACATTGGGAAAAGTT
This sequence comes from Aspidapion aeneum, assembly GCA_963576565.1. Taxonomy (NCBI): domain Eukaryota; kingdom Metazoa; phylum Arthropoda; class Insecta; order Coleoptera; family Brentidae; genus Aspidapion; species Aspidapion aeneum. Next base: position 56,798,093 of record OY755042.1, read on the forward strand.
GTCAATACCAGCTAGAAAAAATCATCAATACGAAAAAAAAGTCTAACGGTAAAATGCTGTTTCAATAAATTGTTGCATCACGTAGTCTAATTACCGTAGCAAAAACTGAACCTGTAGGTAAAACTAAAAAGGTAGCTCATATTGAGCGCTGTTTTTAATTGTTTAACAATGTAAAAAACAATCAATTTTTTGAAAATAGAAGGCCAGAGATTGTACGAGTTATGCCTGATTTATTAAGGATAAATAGGATAAAAGCTCTGTGAATCAATGAATCAAAGAAGATAATATTTTTTAGCAAATTCAATGAATTTTAAAAATATACTAAAGTACTACTACTATACTATCCTTGATTCTTCCTTGACTGCTAGTTATAAAATAAAAAAATTAAATAAAAACGTTAAAAGGCATGTCCTTCTGCAGAAAAAAAAAATTAACACCACATACATTATGATCGGCTATAGTAATGCAAATAGGTTTCTTAGTTGATAGTGCGTATCGCTTTCCGTCACATGTAACATTTCTAGAGGATATTATAAGAAAAACAAAGTATTATATGTAGGACTTCTCGATAATAATAATAAAAAATTAGCAATAATTCGTTTAATTATTTAGCGAAATATTATCCAAATTTAGTATAAGAGTCAAGGCCATTATTAATACGTTAATGGTCAAGGCTTTGTACCTATCCAAACAAAGCATTTTTCCTTTGGATGATGAGTAATATCCTGCAGTTTTTCCGTGTCATTTCGATTTTTTTGCTTTTTCTTCAGCTTCGACTTTTTTGCTTTTTAAAAATGTCTGGTACCAATCTTTTAATTTTATACAGGGTTACTAATCCTGGATCTTGCATGGGAGAAGGCTGTGTGTTCAAGTGCAGACAAATTGAAAAAAAATAAGAAAAAAAGGGACGGGCATAGGTCGATGTTGCCACCACAGTTTAAAAGTGCAAAGATTTTGCTAGATGTCTGTTCTTCCTTTGTAAACGGCATTTTGAAAACAAAAACAGCAAACTATGTAATTGATCGAACTCTGGCAAGGAAATAATAAAAAAATTAATGAATCGATGATGGAACTTCCTAGCTAGCACATTTCAAGTAAAGCCATAATCTATCAGCCTTGAAAACAGTTTTTTGTAAATATCTCAGAAACTAAAGCTCTTGCGAGGTTTTTGGTTATAACACAAATTATTAAGCAAAATGTAGTCTACTATATTCCGGCATATTGATACGACGCTCCATTAAAAAAATTGCATTTTAAAAAATTTTTAATTGTCAAAAAACGTTTATTATCATTAATTTGCATTATTGAACACTATTTTACCAAAAAATTTTATGAAAAATATCGGTTTAGGAGCTATCGTGTTAGTGACAGAAATAATATAAACACACACAGACAGATATCACGACGATATTGATAAGATAGATCAAAATACACCCAAATAACACATTTTCGGCGTTATCTTAAAAAATACTCTGCCAATCTATGGGCACCTAAGCTCACATTAGGTACTATAGTTATAGTGTACGTGTGAGCTAATATAACTAAAAACTGATATATATTGTATTCAACTCCGGACTCAATTACCTTTCGTTTGATACCACACAAGCCATGTTTTGACTTAAACTCTAATTTTTAAAATCTACCCCCACCCTTTTTTTAAACTAAAATGTATTTTGTTTAACTCCAGACTCATTTACCTTTCGTTTGATATCACACACGCCATATTTTCACTTAAACTCTAATTTTTGACATCTACCCCCACCGGTTTTTTTTAAATAACTTAAAATTCATTTTGTTTAACTCCAGAGTTAATTAGCTTTCGTTTGATATCACACACGCCATATTTTCACATAAACTCTCATTTTTGAAATATACCCCCACCCTTTTATTTGGCTTGCATTCGGTGGATTTCGTTCATTTTTAAACGGGACCACCACGGCCCAAGACCCAGCCTAGGTACCAAATTTCATTTAAATCGGACAAGCGGTTTTTGAGTTATGCGGGTTGGTCGTTACAGACAGACATACAGACAGACATACAGACAGACATACAGACAGACATACAGACAGACATACAGACAGACATACAGACAGACATACAGACAGACATACAGACAGACATACAGACAGACATACAGACAGACAGACAGAGGGCGAGACAAAAAAGTTTCAAAATCATCTGAAACGCAAAGATATATAAAAATGTTTGAAATCGGAGCAACTTTTTTTTTCTCGAAAAAATTAGGATCACAGCTCACACTACTATAGTATAGTAGTAGTGTGAGCTAAAATACTAATACCTTGTCTAGCCATTGCTACGAGGGCTAGGAAGGCAATAACTAATCGATTAAGTTTAAAGCCCTAAACAGTTGGAATGTGTACAGGGTGTCCCATTTTTGATGGTATTGAATGGGAAACTCAGTTATTATATAAGATAAAGAAATATTTCACTTCTGTTAAAACTTCTCTACAGAAAGTTCATTCAGTCAATAAAATGACGTTGTCAAATTTTTGGTCCGTCGGCGTCGAGTCGGAATCGAGATTTCAGAAAAAAAAATAACAAAATACGGACTTAGATTTTCTTTTAAAAAATTGTATAGCTAGAAGTTAATTGAGGACCCGATTGGAAGCAAAAAATGGAAAAAAAAATCTAGGTTTGGCTCGACGGACCAAAAATTTGTCATTTTATTGACAGAATCCAGTTTCTGTACAGAAGCTTTAACAAAATTAAAATATCTGCAATAATAATTAATTTTCCCTCGCGTAGCTCCAAAACTACATGGGCTGAAAAAAAACTTTTGGCATATTTTTTAGGCCTCGATATTTGAGGACAGTAATGTAAATTCCCAGGTCTCTATCTTTTATAATACCTAAGTTTCCCATTCAATAACATCAAAAATGGGACAGCCTGTACTGCTGTGGTGCACTGTGAGGTCAACTCAGGGGATTATTTTTAATACAATTAGGAGTTAAGAACTGGCAGCATAGCGCAATACATCTGTTTTTCTTTGACACGCACAAATTTTTTGTCTGCCTATAGCTTTTACCATGCAAGATATAGGCTTGGAAACCCTGTATTAATAATAAGAATTATTTTTAACACTAATATAGAAGCAAACTCAATATTTGACCACTGTATTTCACTAATATTGACATATATTTTTAAAGATTAATAACTCCGGTACTTGATCCAGCTGCAGTGCATGTACCATAGCAGTAATGCAACACCTGAGGCGGTGCGTGCTCAATATACCAACAACATCACGTCGTCTACATAGCATATCTGCATTGCATGCTCAGCATTAAGGCTCACTTCTCGGCAAAAATCACTTTGGTACTGATTGCTCTGATAATAATCGACCGTGTCGAGGCTAACATTTCTTCTGTGGCGGCACCTGAATATTTTACTTTTAACGACGAGTCATCTTTTACCGAAGCTGCTATGAGTGATTGAGTCCCCGTTAGATTGTTAGTAAAAGTGAAAATGAGACATTATGTTGATGATACTTTGGTATCTTGCGGCCGAGATACCTCCAAATATTTTCAAATCACATCAGAGCACTCAACATCCGAATTACTATCAAAGTGGAAAGTCCACACACATTTTTATTCTTAGATAATCCTGTTAGCCAGCCAAGACCTTCCGTCTAAAGAAAACCTACTTATACTGATCGATTGATTAACTAATTGATTGATTCATTCCTATAGCAGGGTTAGGTTTTGGAGACCCTGACAATGCAGCTGCTTACCTCATTGTATCTCTTGCTGTGTGTTTTCCTAATCTAGGAGGTTTAAAAGCCCCCTTTATTAGGTGCTTCTGTTTGTTTGTTTGCCTCCTTGGAGAATCTTCCTTTCTGGTTCTGCAAAAGGTTAGTGCTGGGCGCTCGGATATGGTGTGAGTGGCTGATTCGTCGACCTCATTATGCAAGCGGGTGTAAATTCCTATTCTGTGCAGGTATCTCCTCAGTGTGTTCGGACCGGTATTTAGGCCGTCACATGCCTCACTTGTTTCCTATTTAGTTTAAGGAGGCCACACGTGAGTAATGTTGAGGGGGACCTCACTATTATTTTGCTGTGGTTTTGCGTCGGTGTTGATTGCAGTGGTTATGATGTTGTCCGTCCACCCATCTCTTGATATAGCCACATATCGAGGTTCTTAGAATTCCAAATACAGGCTCTGGACATATAAATGGTTTTTCATATTCTCTTCTTGCTAGAAAATCTGAGATAGAATTTAGCCAATTCCAAACGACTTTTGAGCATGCTAGAGCTTCAATTGCTGCTTAGCTATCTAAGAATATAAGATATCTTGTTCTAGGGTTTTCCCACAGACAGTATGTTTTTCTGATCGATATTTTAACACATTTTAATACTATTAACTTAAAATTAAACAAATCTTATTCAATTAATCTGTTCTTCTAGAGGAAAACCCCGTCATCCATTAAAATCTTAATCAGTATACAAAAAATTGCTAATGCAACGTTTGTTGTCGAAAAAAAAATTAAGTGACGCCACTGGACCTAGCACATAAAAGAATCAAGCGTTCACAATAGAATCTACCTCAAACTCCCAATCCAAATATTTTTCATGTTTTACGTTACCTGATGTATTGTCTATCAAGCAAAAAGCAATCAAATTTATATTTTATTTATATTATTTATACCGTCATATTAATCGTTATCATTAGGAAATGACTACACGTAGAAAAAAATATTAAAGTTTCAAAGAACGCCACTGGACTTGTATCAATCGATTAAATTTAAACTTGCGCGTGCTCGTTACGGATGATACGTGCAAATAACAGTTTGTCTTCTCGTCAATCAATCAGATCAAGCAGGGATATTATCAATCCAGAACTAAGGAATTAAAAATATTCATAAAGATATGATGATTTCAAGGGTGAATTACAAAAAGTTTATTTTTGATAAAAAATTATGAAAGGGCAGATAGTAAATATCTATTTAACTTCTGTGACCTCGCCAAGGCTTTTGATCGTGTATCTCAAGCCTATGGGAAAACGGAAATAAATAGAACACTGAGTTAATTTGAAATATGATTTTAAAATAATATATAATATTTATCTGATATTCAGAAAATCCAGACAAACAAATGTTTTAATTAATTCCATAAGGTGTCAAGATGTCAGCGATATTAACATTCAGAGGGGCAGCGCGTAGTATTGCATACCATATACGTTTAAACATTTAAAACAAAACAATTCCAATTGTTACACATCTGAACACAATTCAATATGGCAAGAAGTACTTTTTTGTATTTTGCGCTTTGGTTATTATGACCACTTGTTTAGTAGACATAATAGACACTTATTGGAATAAAACCTGGCCTTATTTTAAAATTGACCCTATGGTGACAGATTTACATATAAAAAGCAGCTACTCTCCTTCTTTCTTTTGTGTATTTAAAAACCGGATTTATGAGTGTCGGTATTTATTAAATGAAAGTTATGGTCTTTATTATTAAATTTGGCTTAGGTATGTCAATTTTGAGAGGTCAGCTGTTAGTTTTCTGTGTAAATGTGTCGACTCTAAAATAAAGTCAGGTTTTATTCCAATAAGTCCCTAATAACGTGGTGTGCTCAGAGAGATTTTCTGAGACATTTTACATACCAAATAGCATTATGATTTACAATAAAAAATACGATATTTAAATTTTAATAACTTTTACTTACTGTAAGAAAATATCTAAAAGAAAATTTACAAAAATATATTTCAATTTATTCGATAAGTATCGTTCTTATAGAGGACACTTTTTAAATAGGACTTTAAGAGTATTTTTGCGGCCGAAAATCCCGTAAAATCTCAAACGGAAAAGAGGAATAAAGTTAAGTTGCACCTTGTTGATTTTTTTGTTAATTATCTTAACAGAGCTAATATTATTTTAAAGATTCATTGATTTATTTAAGAGCTATTTGCATTAAAAAAATGATACCTCAAAAATAAATTGGCTTAGGTCTTTAAAGGATCTTCACATTGCTATAGAAACTATTTCGTTATAAAAACTAGCTAGGGGTTGGTTCGGTTCAGCTCGCCCCTTAAGTGGGCTAAAAATAAAAACCAATAAACTAAAAAACTAAAAGTTAAATAAGTTAATTTCCTCTGAAGCATTTGTTAAAACTTGATTTCTAGTCTGCCAAGCCCAACATCTATTGTCTTAAAAATCAACCATCTGCACCTAAGTGAAGATGACGAGTTATTGTAAATAAATCATGTAATATTCCATTTAGTTAATTTATTATTAATATTGTAACGTGTCATTTTTACGTTTAAGGCAACGTTACATATTTGTTTATTTAGGTAAATAATCAAGGCTCTTCGACTCGTCTTTCTGTACACAAATTAAGGGTATTTTATAGAGCTAGGTTTGGAGGTTATATAGTGTCCAAAAAGTTACCTTATAAAGGAGACATTCCATCGAATTACTGTGGACACTACGCACATCGCATTATCTGGACGTCGTAATTGGAATTTAGGATCACAGGTTTCGGAGCTTCTTATAGTCAGGCTGGTTATTTTCCTCCTACTTGCTATGTCGGCAGGGGTCCGGTAGGCAAATGTTCGGTCTATGTATGGAGGGTGTCTCGATGTCCTTGTTATAAAAACTGCGGGTTTTTTCCTCCAGTCTCGCAAACCGAATTTAGTGATTTTTTGGTGAGAGCGTTTTTTTTATAAATAGGTTTGCATCCTTATTTGAATTTAACCGGGAAAATTAGGTTGGTACTGTCCCACGAGATCTACTAACGGTTTCCGGCAACTTCATTTTTTGTGTTCTCGACAAAGTGCCTTGTCTCTTTTCAAAAGAACTGGCTGGGTCGGCAACAAGTCTCTGGGATCGCCATTGTTTTTTTTTGGTTAGTGGCACTGCAGTGGCTGCAGGTTCTGTCCCAGAGACTGTGAAGAGTGAGCCGTCGTGTTTAGGCGAATCTTAAAGTGACGCTCACACCCTTTGAGAGGGATTAAAAGGCGGCCTACGCCATTTCTACGGGAAATAAGAGCGGTAAGTTCGATTTTTTTTAATTATTTTTTTTCGAATTCTTCAAGACAATATGGAAGGCAACCCAAATTGTAGTTGTTTTTCGTGTGAAATGTACTTTTTCGACAAAGGACGTGGGGAATTTTTGGAGTTTTTTTAATTTTTTTTTAAAACCACGTTTTGGATAAAAACTATATATTGTTTTTCTCCTTTGTCTACAGCCCTGTCCATTCCATCGACGGGACAGTTGTGCTGGACGCTGGTGTGAAGCCGGGTGTAGCATTGTAACCCTGGGAAAGGTACGTTAGGATTATTTTAGTTCATCTGTTTAAATCTACTTTATTTTATTGAGTCGACATGGGGTTCTCGATTTAAATTACTCGGTGTAGGGGAACTTCGTGCAAAATAGACGAATTCCAGGAAACTAAAACATTTCATTTTCCACAGGGTTTTTACGCTCGGGCAAGATCCAACCACATTTTTGGACCATGTGCTGTCCTAGCACCATGTGCTAAGCAAGCACGAGGGGAGGCGCGGGCAGAAGTGGGACCGGTGGAGTAGCAGGAATGTCTGGAAACAACACCAGGTTTACAAAATATTACTTCAACAACTATTAGATCAGAACGGGACCAAGGTAGGAGCGAGCCTTAGATTTAATTTCTTTTTTTTTTTCTCATAATAATTTTCTTTGTATAATTTCAATATTGCTTGTAAACGCAAAAAGGTATGACGTCATAGCCCCAATTTTGCGGTATATTTAAGATAATTTTCCTGTGACATTTTAAGTGCCTTGCTATTTTGGCCCTGACTTGTTCCATTTTATTTCATTCATTTTTTTCTCCTATTTCATGTTTTTTGGTAATATTTTCCAGTTTTACCTTTAAAATAAACAAGATGAACTAAATCTTTGCGTTATTTGTACAATCCAGTGAACCAACTTTGCAGAGACAAAAGAGAGATGAGATTATATTTTTTTTAGCGGTTTCCTTACATTGTTTTAATTCATGGGTTAGATCTCGGACTGGGTTGCTGTCTGTCTCATTCTACCCAACGTAGAATGATGACAGCAGATATTTGGTTCAGATCTCCCCTATGATGGAACGATTTTGGAAGTGTATTTTTTTGAACAATCATTCATATAATTGAGTCTTACGCTACTGACTCAAATGTAGGTACACTGTGACCTGTTGGGAATGTGCATCTACCTATAAGGAACTTTATATTTGTGTCATTTTGATTCATTTAGGAATCTTTTAGAATTTTATTTTGTTTATTAGTCAATTTTTTTTTTGATTTTTTAATTACACAAATACTCTGGAAGCCTCGGAAGTAAGTAGAATTTCATTGTTTGGCTACAACGTTTGGGTTGAACTGTATTTTAATTAAGATCTTCTTTGTAAAACATTGATATTAAAACACTGTGGCGCACTTAAAATTTTCTTATTTCTGAACCCCCCCTTCTCCACTGTATGAAAGTTACCGGGCATATCAATGTTTTGCCTAGCTGAAAAATACAGTTCTGCTTCCAGATATTTGTTTAATTATTCAGTAATTTTTTTCACAAATTGGCACAGTGTTATTGTTCTATTCACAGTGTCACAAAATGTCATCCTACGCATTTTAATTGGCCACAAATGGCGCCCTACGTGAGTTTTTGGCTAGTTTTTTTAACATCTGATGTAATTTTTTTTAATTTGAAAAAAAAACCTTTTTTTGAATTTTTTTTTGAATTTTTTTAAGGAATTTTTTTTTTGGTGTTACAGCCATAGCCAGGTTAAAGTCTTTCAGTGGCTGTCGGTGTTTTTGACACTGAATCATTTTTTTTTTAATGAAAAACAAGTTTTCCATCATCATTGGTTTTGATAACATTATTTAAACATTTTTTTTTGGTAATATTTAAGCGTTGATTTAAAATTCGTTGTTGCTCTAGGGATTCTCATAGTTTTTTATTAGCTTATCTTCACAAGTTTTTCTTGGAAAATAAAAGGATTCATTTTTATTTATTAAGGAAGAATAAGTGGATAAAAAGCATGGGAGTTTTTATTCAACAGCGTCCAAATCATGTTCTTAATTCTTTAAAGTTTTTGTAGGAAAAACATGTTTTAATTTTTTTTAAATTTTTTTTAAGAAAAATAAAAGTAATGTAAATTTACTTCAATTTTTTTTGTTGATTTATAGGTGGATGGACCTCCAGACAGGGTCTTTTTTTATGTTTTAACTATATGACATAGGTAGTGTGTTTTTTCTAACAATTTTTTTTTGTAGGTTCATTTATTTATATGTTATTATTTCCTGCTTGTGATAAGATAGAAATTGTTTCACCGATTATTTTTTAGTGCAGTCAATTTATTTAGGTCAACAAGTTATTTTTTTGGTGATTTTAATTTTTTGTGGGATATCACCACTTGGAAATTGGAATATTTTTACAGAGTGTCACACAAATTTTTCTTGGCTAGGTTGTTTTAAAGTGAATATAGCTTAACAGCTGGTAGCTTTGTTTAGTTGAAAGTATTAATTAGTAATGAAAGAAAAGAAAATGAGTTTATTTTGCTTTGTCATTTTCTTTTTTTGTTTTTTGGTGGTAACTGTTGATGACAATTAAGATCTTACGTCACTCAGTTACATCGGGTCAGAGGAAGGTACTACTACTATTTAGTGTCAGCTCGGGACGTTAGGAAACGCAAGGCTAAAATCCCTAGAGCAACACATTGGCTGAACATCAATGCCAAAAAGTCCAGTTCATATTTTTTTTTTGAGTATTTTTTTTGGGCAGTTTTTTTAGGTCTTGGTTGCCAAGTCTAGTGGACGTTAGGAAACGCAAGGCTAAAATCCCTAGAGCAACACATTGGCTGAACATCAATGCCAAAAAGTCCAGTTCATATTTTTTTTTTGGGTATTTTTTTTTGGGCAGTTTTTTTAGGTCTTGGTTGCCAAGTCTAGTTGTCTAGTTGTGTTTTCGTGACTGGTCAAATTTTTTCTTGGTAGAAAATACAGCGTTGGGCTTTGGAGTGCATTTTTTTTTAAAATGACCTACGTGTATTTCTATCAATTAAAGTTTTTCTGGTTCACAATTAATTTTTCTGTATTTTTTCTGCGTTCAGGTTATAGCTTGGTCATGGCCAATGGAGAGCAAACATTTATTGAATACAGAGAAAATGAATTTGAAGCCCAACTAGATATAATACCACAAAAGAAATGTTTAACTGAGACAGATATAGATATAAGTTTTTTTTTGATTTTTTTAGTTCATTTGTAAAGTTCAGTAATTTTTTAAGTAATGTCATTTTGAGGCAGTGAAATTGGTCAGTGAATTTATGAGAGACTTTCTACTAAATATAAATGCTAGGCGGTGGTAATTGGTAAAAATATTTCAAAATTTTACTTTTATTTTTCAAATAATTTAATTTTTCTTAGAAAGATTATTTCTTTCTGTAAAAATAACTTCTCGAATTCTTGTTTTGATCAAAACGGTTTGTTTAGTGGTCGTAGTTTTAAAGGGTGACCAGACAGGTTATATTTTTTTTAGGGGACCAAACGGGAACTTCTTGAGTTACAAAAGGAGAACTTTTTTTGTCTTAGTTGATCAGGCAGGAATAAATAAATCTTTTACTTCCAAATCATAGTTTTAAATAACAAGATTTATTGGTTAGGTGTTTGGGTCTTATAATAAAAAACGTTTTGTTTTTGAGGATACTGGTATGATATGGAATTATTTTTATTTCATGCCAAATGTTGTTTGACGGCAGATATGCTAGTCTTCAGTGTTTTGATAGTTTGCATTTCAGGACAATGGCGTGTACCTAAAGGGGCGTCATCTGCGCCCATTGTAACACAACTTACAACTTGCTTAGCTTTTTCACTTCATCTTCGTTTTGTTGCTTCTGAAATTAAAGCGTTATGTTGGATAACGATGGATGGTGTTAGACTAAGAAAGTACCTATTTAGGGATGAAGATTTGGAAGTTGTGGACAATTGGGAAATAATTTTTTTTATTTAATTTTTTTTGTAATTTTAAAATAATTTCATACTGATGACCTCAAATAATGAAGCAAATTTTTAAATTACAATACATTGTTGTGGAATAAATGGGAAAGTGTTCAGGTTAAATAATAAATTTAAGATCATTGCTTTTTTAAAAAGATTTCAACCTAAGAATAAATTTAAAAACAATAGGTTTTCTTTGATGCGACTTAACATTGATGAGGGCATCTATTTTTTTTTAATCTGTTGGTTGTACAGGGTGTAAAGGAGCTAGCTACCTTTTATATTGCAATAATTAGGGTTTTTTTTTCTCTCGCGAGCTGGGTGGAAATGGAATAAATGTTTGGTTCGGAGTGTAGAAATCGAGGAACGAGGACTTCCTGCTAATCTTTTTAGGATTTCGCAACTTCGGTTTTCGCTAAATTAAAATACATCCAAATTTGGCCTACAGGCTGAATCTCGCATTTTCCAGGACCTTGCAGACTTGCGGAGAAAGACAAATTTTGTGATCTGTTTAGTTATGAGAGGAATTAAAATAGTAACATGCACATGAGGGAACTAGATATATTTAGGTTAAAAATTAGTAAGAACACTGATCTGAACAATTTTCCATAATAGTGTCCTATTTTCACAGGGTGCTTCAAAATATCATCACCCTCTCTTTGAAATAAGATATTATTTCGCCTGTGGGCGTTTAACCGTTTAAAAAAATATATAGGGTGCAGACGGGATTGGAATGGAAATCACAAGTTTTTGGGTTTATTGACATTATACTTAGGAAATAGGGGAAATGTCTAATAAAAAGTTTTTTGGTTTTAGGCCGAGTTTTGTTGAGTATAACAAAAGTTTATTTGGGGCCAGGAGTTTATTATGCTCTTTTAAAATTAATGTAATAGTTTTGGCTTCTTGATTTTTGTTGTCTGGTTTTTACGCAGGATTATTCCCAACTGTTTCATTTCAAAATATCATTTGTAGGTGATAGGGTCTCATTAGCCCTTGGACATTTGGTAATTTTGGCTTTGAATAATAGTTGTGGGAAGGGCCCAACTTAATTTTATATCTCGTGAACACCAGCAATAAGGATCTGAGAATGCATTAAGCAGTAAAATTTTTTTTGATTAGGTGTTGTGTGTAAAGACACTTGAGTAGGCAGATTTAGTTTTACAACGTTCTTATAGGTGAACCTTGGAATTGTTTTCATAGTTGTTTTTCTAAAAGTGCACACAAGATAATTCTTTACGGGGTTGAGTGCCAAGTTTAAAACTTAGGTTCTTCACATTATAGTGGTACAGTAAATAAGTACTAACGTTGCTTATTTCCTTAAGTAATAATTTTAAACAAATATATTAACATCGTTTGGTTTTTTTTCGAACATAAATATTTTTTTCTTTTCCTAAACTGATTGGTTTTTTTGCAATTACGATTTTTTATACCTTATGGTCCTTAAGTAAATTTTATTTTCAATACTTTTTTTTTCGTATAGTAAATTAATTTTTCTAGCTCATTCACTTTTCACATTCACACAGTTTTGGGAGAGGAAAGGAAATCTATAACTGTTTATTTAAAGGAAAAGAACAAAAACTGTTGCATGACATAACTCTATTAAGATTTTTCTAGTGCTAATTTTATTTTAATTCTTTTAAAATCGTTAATAGGAGCTGCAACCCCACTTAAACATTTTTAATTTTTCTTTTTGAAAATATTTTTTTAAATATTTTTTTTTAAATATTTTTTTAAGGAGGGAAACTTGAGGTTCTTGTTGGAAATTTTTTTTTTCTTGGTGCATAGTAGTACCTTGCCCTACAATAGTTTTACCAGTTTATTTAAATATTTTTTTTTCCTGAATTAAAATATAATTTCATTTCGAACCCTCGCGTTTTAACAACCTATCATCATTTGTTTTAATTTTTTTCTCCCTACTCCAAACCACCTATTAGGGTAGAGTAATATTTTGAAAATTTTAGTGACCCACTAATTAATTTTTTATTATTGGGCTACTGCGGTCGACACCAAAAATTTTTTTTTAATTTTTTTTTGGACACTTTCCGCTACGATCCTAGGGTCTTTTTGACCATGGTTTGCATCAACTTAGTTTAAATTTTGGGGATTTCATTTTAATGATTATTAGAGAGTTGCAGTCCTACCAAGACGTTATTTGTAAATTTTTTTAATACCATCGGTAATTTAAAAAAAAAAATTTAAATTACACACAACATCCTTACTAGTCTAATTCGACGCAATTTTAGCGAGCGGATTTTTTCTTAATTGAGCATATTTTACGATTTCTATAACATGAACATCTGTTCCGATGTTTATTGCATTCACTTATATATTAAGGGATGATGTGACCTTAAGCAATGCATGTTTCGTGTAAACTCAGAGTAGGTAAGCAGGTTAAAGTGGGTTTTGATTTTTTCTTTTTAGAAAAATCATTGTATACGGCGATTTTGGTTTTTTTTGAGGAGTTTAGTTGTGGAGCCGTTCTGCATGCAATAGCAGGAGTATACCCTAGCGTTAACTGTGTACAACAGCTTTGGGATTTTTGTTATAGGTAGTTTGTTGTACGTTCCATTTAGGGATAAATTTACCTATTCGGTTGCTGAGGTAAACAAACATCACTCAACTTTAATTTTAATCCAGTTCAGCTAGGATAAGCGCAATTATTTTTTTTTGGTTTTATTCACGCAGGAGTGGAACATAAGACCTGAACACTGCCAAAACTCTTGTCTCTCTTTTATTATTTTTTAAACTTTTTTATGGCTACTTGTTAATTCTAATTTAGGATTTAAGTAGTTATTTCTCTCTGCAAGGTTGGACGTCATAGTTGGTTGTACAGCTGGGGACTAATTAAATGGCCGCTACCAAGTTGGGATGAGAATTTCGGACTTTTTATTTAGTCCCTTTAATTTAAAAGCATGAATGGATCCATTTGGCGCTATACTATGTTACTATACCAAACTATACAGCCTAAAAATATTAGTGATTTTGCATTTATCAATGAAAGTTGAGGGCTCTGCGATCGAGAATAGGCTACTTGGTGATACCTATTATGTTCTTCTTTATTTGTGTCACACAGTTAAATATTCAGTGGTCAGTCTGAGACAATTTACGTAATTTCGAACGTTACGCTTTGCGATCAAGAATCATCCTTCTTTGTGAGTTTGCGGTTTTTTCTTTGTCTGTTTCATGCAGGTAAATCTTTAGTGCATCTTTAGTGCAGTATGCGGGCTGCATATTTACGTAATTTCGAACGTTGCCCGCTTATTTTTTCATTAGTTTGATCATGGCTGTGTCTACAACGCGGGGCACCCGGCCTGCAGGACGCATCTAAACGTGTTAGGTCTGTAGGCTGCCTGTACGTAAATAGAGACCATATTGAAAAAAACGTTAAATTAAATTATTATTTGTTATTATTAAGAACACCGGCGTATACAAAGGGGGGTATCAGAGTACTTACTCTTCCCAAGTTTGGTAAAAACCAAGTAATAGTTTATCGGACAAGTGCATCTTTTCAACTAAAAAAGCAAAAACTTTCGCCTGCGTTCTTATTAACAAAATTGTATCAGTATTCAGTAATAATAGCTTCTTACACTATTTACCCTCAGATGCACCGTAAGCACTTAATCGTAATTATGGGTTTAATCGCGATTAAGTCCTTGTTCTTCACATACAACACAACAAAGAGGGAGAATGGATTATAAGCCTTGGGATGGTGCATCTTAAGGTTAACATCAAATTTGTGCGAGAAGATCGTGTTTAATATTTCTCTTGTTCAAATACGTGTAACTGAGTAGTAGCGCAACCAGGAATACGTCTTGAGGGAAGGCCAAAAACCCGATAATGCCGTATTTTATGCTATCCCCCTAAAAGTTTGAGTTTTTTATGTTGGTGTTAAAGGTGTTAGTAGTAGCTGTTTCCTTTTAAATAAATATTAAACACTTAAAAAGACAGGAAAAATATATTGTTTTTTATATTGTTCTAGTGCGTTTTGGGACGACGACCAAAACATCTAAACACAAAATGACGAAAGTACAAAATGACGAAGTTATTAAAAAACCTGTTCTGGTTAGGTTATTATAATGAATAAAACATTAACCTGACCCGATTAGGTTAGTCTGTTTTGTATAATATTAATAGTTTTTAAACCTGACCTAGTTAGGTTCATATACAACAGGTCCTGGTTATGTTATTACACAAAATCTAACCTGACCAGATCGTGTTAGGTTGGGTTTTATTCATTTATTTTGCATTTCGACATTTTGTAATTCGATATGTTGTCTTTTCGATATTTTGTAATTTTGTGGTTTCGACACTTTGAACTTTCGATATTTTGTGTTTCGATGTTTTGTCCGTCGCACTACGTTTTTGCAACGCGTAAAGTTTTTTTACTATAAAACAAAAAAATTATTTTTCCTCGAATTTACCTTTGCCCGACTCCAGTTTCATCTGCAAAAAAGTCATAATTTAGTTTTATTTTTGGGCTCCACCAACTCTAAGGGCCTAGATCGGCCACTGTTTGAGAACAAATGGGTTAAAGATGTGGCTCAGTAGCGCACCGACGAATATGTCTGGGGTGGGGCGAAACCCTATGATGCCGTATTTTATGGAATTTAATTTGTTTGTTCATGTAATATGTGGCATAAAAATCTTAGCGTTGGGGAGGGGGCCGCCCCCCCTCGAACCGAACCCCTTTCTTGTTAAAAAGGTCCACTAAAGTAACATAATTACCGTGGAACTATGCCACCGATTTTAAGATCATTATTATTTAATCGGTAGTATAGTTCGAATGTTAGAATATTATAACAAAAATCAATTTGTCCTGTTTTTTAGCCCACCTGGTATATACTCTCATGAATTAACTGATAGTACATAACTAATTTTCAAAAAGTAGTAATTAAATATTTTTTTTGGGCAACCCCCAATTTTCGGGGCCTAGATCCGTCACTGATTATATTATGTTCTTTTATAATGTATTTAAAGGAAACTCATCGAGGTGTTGAACGGACTAAACCGAAGTCATTTGTCTATGGGAGTTGAAGTCAACCGACTAAGGAAAAATGTTTCACCGGCAATCACCACTAAAAATATGCAAAAACTGTAGCAAAGTTCCCATGGTATGAATGCTCACCCTTAATATCAAAAATCCAAATAAGTGACTTTTTAAACTTATTTGTCCTTTACAGCAATACCTACCTCCTATTTTAATTTGATCCCTTGGTTTTGGGACACGGTTTTATTCACTTCGGGCTCCAGACAGTTTGTCTAGGATTTTGTGTTCGCGGTATCTACCGTTTTTCTTCCTTTTTTTAATTCATGCAGAAGTGAGTAAAAAGACATACAGAGTTGAAATTGCCGGGCAAAAATAAAAGAAAAGGCCGAAAGGACAAAAGACGCGCATGAGCAGACGGTTGATCATCAGCTTATTAGTTCAGATTTTTTTGTGTGATTTATGGGGTGTTGTTTTGTTTGTGGACAAAGAGAGGTGAGTGTTAAAAAAATGCCGCGATTACCGGGCCAACAAGACTCCTCTGAGGTAACTAGGGCCAAAATTGGTATTTTGGCCGACGAAGGGTACTCTACAACAGAAATTGCTTGGAGGGTTAATCTCTCGGTAAGTTGATGTTATTATACCTATCTTCAAAACAAAAAGTGACAGATAAAATTTCATTCGACATTCAGATTCTTACCCTTTATACAAAAAAAACTATAAAGAGCGTTATAATATCAAAAATAAATTAATGAAAAGAAAGTTATTGGACCTCTGGTAAAAATAATTTTTCCCGTAACCACACAAATATTCGTCTGCCATCCCATCAAGTAGTTCCACAGTTATTTCCATATTTAAGCCCAGCATTTTTCAGTATTTCTGGAAGTAAAAAGTGCTTTATTTAGATCACTTTCTTTTCTACAATTTTCAATTTGAAATCTTTTTGAAAGCAATTTTTTCACTTGTCAAGAAAAACTATACATTCTTTCCTTACCTTCATTTTTATGATTCTTTTATAGGCAATTCTCATTTTTTTTGAATACGGCAAAATTTACTTGGATATTTTAAGCCATGGAAATTTTACGGTATAGAAAGACTATTGGGACAAAATAAGTTAACAAGTACTTTTTCCAATACCAAAAACTACCAAATTTTTTGATGGAGGCTGCCTGTCTGTCTGTTTTGGTGGGGGTTGGGGCACGCAAGTGAGTAGAAGAGAGAGATCAAATATTTTTAAAAAATTATAATTTGAAAACCACAGCAGCTGGCAGAATGAGGTTATCAAAGTTAGTTTAGGATTCAACAGTATTTTTTATAACGTCAACGTTTGTCAGAGTCAGTGATTTTAAGATATAAAAAAAACCGAGAAAATTATATCTTAGGAATCGAAACGTGGTTTTCTAATTTAGATTGCATTACATTTTAAACAAAATTTGTTATAACAAAAAGAACCTACCTTAATAGTCGGGCAGTTAATTTTTTAATAACTGCCGTTGCGACGCCGACGCCCTGAAGTTTAAGATTGATAGTAACCTATTTTTTGTCAAATAAACTGCACAAAAATTGAAATGAACCACCCCAATTTTTTGGACATTTTTAAAGTAAATTTATTCCTAATCCAAACAGTCAATTTCCACACAATTTTCTATGTGATATAGCTTGGATTATCCTCTTTTAATGTTTGGTTTTCTTGTTGTCCTGCGCTTGACAGTTAGCTTCACAGAGTGGCTACAACGCAAGTGTAACAAAAGTTTGCAAAGCACCCATTTCCCGTACGATTTTTTCAAAAAAATTTTAATGACATAAAATGACAGTCAGCTAAATCCAAAAAAAGTTATTTCTCAGTTTTTTAAATTTCTCTTTAGTTTCCGAGATATGATTTTTTTTTCCATAAAATTGTACTTCTTCTGATTTTTAGTTTGACGTTTCTACCTGTTTTAACCCATAGCGACCAAATTTAC
This sequence comes from Aspidapion aeneum, assembly GCA_963576565.1. NCBI lineage: Eukaryota > Metazoa > Arthropoda > Insecta > Coleoptera > Brentidae > Aspidapion > Aspidapion aeneum. Next base: position 56,816,011 of record OY755042.1, read on the forward strand.
TATGAGGCAACCCAAATATCTGAGGGTACGGGATACGGCAGTGCCACGCAAAGTTCGCGCGTCGTAACCATCTTTTCTTGAAACATTTCAGCCGATATTTGACCTATCTAAAACTCTACTTCGGAATGAGCTACGATTCTCAAACTTTGCACAGTCGGATATCTCCATGGAGTTAACAACCCCTCCAAGTTTCATGGAATTCATAAAGTAGTAAAGTAGTTACGAAATTTCAAAAAACGTCGAAATTCCCACTCACTCACTCACTCACTCATGTATAGATAATTAATATTCTACTGTACTTTCAGACATGCTACAAAGCTAAAATTTGGCAGACTGAGAGAAATTATGACCAAACCCCTGGAAAAAATCAAAAAAACGCAAAATTTTAATTTACTCCCCTTCCCTATACATTTAAAGTTAGGTAAAAGTAGCATTGCCCACTTCCAGAAATGCAAGAGAGTTGAGCTTTGGCAGACTGATAGGAACTATAATAAAACTATAGGAAAAAATTAAAACACCCCAAAATTCTAATTTACTTCCCTCCCCTATAAATGTATCTCACAAACAAAATTTTTAAGAGTGGAAAAAAGTGAAATGTTAACTGCGTCGGAGCCACAAATGTTATGCTTTGGTTATAGTCTATGGACAAATCGGCCTAAAAGGGGGTTTCGTGTGCAAGTCGTGCCAACTTTTTGCCGATAAGCCGTGTTTGTTAAGGGCACTCCATAGATCAGGTTTTGACTTGTCATTCTGGTAAATGCGTTTTTTAAAGATATGGCCCCCACCACTTTTTTTTGCACGATACTTTTTAAAACGATGTATCTTTCTTAAAAATAGTCGTAGAGGGTTGCAAATGAATCAGTAAGCACCCGCAATAAAATAACTTTCTATTATATTTTTCAAAATTTTGCTTCCTTTTTTAGAAAAAATAAAATAACTGAATTTTTACTTTTTTTTGTATAGCTAGTAAAGTTTAACCTACATTTTTATTAACACCAAAGCAAAATTAAAAAAAAAAGTTTAAATAAAAGTTTTAGAATGAACATTTTTCTTTAATTTGGTGTATACAAGTCTTATATGAATGTATATTTTATATTTGTTTCAATAAAAAAACAATTCGTTGTCACCAAAACGACTACCGATGGTGTATTACCGTACGCGGACGCCTATAAGGCAGCGCGCGGCTTTACGCAGCTGAGGCGTCTAGTAGAACAGCTGATTTCTATTATCATTGTTATGGTTGTTTGATGGACATTAATAGGTCATAGACTAACGATTTGGATGTTGCCGGGCAAGTTTTTGGTCCAATTTTTTTTATCCCCCTCCTTATATAGTCGTGTTCGAATTTCTAAAAATGTATCTAAGTTGACGCCCTAAAGACACAATGACATAGAAATGGATCAAAAATGTGTAAAATCCTCGGTAAAATCTAATTTAAAAAAAAATAATATATTAGTTTTTAAAATTTTAGCTGCAAAATCCCCCTCCTGAAATTTTTAGATTTTTTTCAAATTTTCTTAAAAACTAGGGTTAGGGAAAGATATGTATTAATCTTTATTGTAGACCATAAAATTTCCTTTTCAATAATGTATAAGTCAGTGAGATACGACTGACTCCAGCGGCGTCCGTTTATTGAGGTAGTGTAATAAATTTAAAAAAGAAACATGTTTATTACAGGTTTTACCCGATTTTCTTAAAAACCGAGCTCTATATCAAAAAATATAATACACACTTTGTTATAGACAATAAAATTGCCTTTTAAATGATGTATAATAAGCCAATGGTAATTTTATCTATAACAATTTAGGGACGTCCGTAAATAAAATAAATTTTTTACCCAATTTTCTCAAAAATTAAGCTTTTTGGAAAAAAAATTATTTTGCCATTTATTGTAGAAAATAAAATTTCCTTTTTAACAGTGTATTAGTCAGTGGGGTCAGGCTAATGACAAACTCTCCAGCGGCGTCCGTTTATTAAGAAAATATACAAAAATTAAAGAAACTACATAGGTTTTACCCGATTATCTTAAAAACCAAGCTCTCTATCAAAAATTGTGACCTATAGTCGATTGTAGACAATCAAATTTCCTTTTAAACGTTTATAATAATTTAAGATTTGTATTCAGATTAAAACTTCACAGGCCTGTACAACTTAAATCAATTTTTACAAATCACCAAACAAATTAATTCTGTTTTTTCCAATTTTTTTCAGAAACTAAGCTCAATTGGCAAAAATGTGTTTTATACTTTATTGTAGGAAATAAAATTTTCTTTTTAACAATGTATAAGTCAGTGGGGTTTAATTATGACAAACCCTTCAGCGACGTCCGTATATGGGGGTCAATTAAAAATAAAATAAGTAAAATCATTTTTGTCATTTGTTTCACCCATTTTTTTTTTCAAAGATTAAAAAAAATAAATTTTTAAAAAGTATTTTTTTAATACATTTCAAATCAAGTAATTTAAGCTTTGTTGTATTAGAATCGGATAAAAAATAAAAAAGATACAATTTGTTTTTAAATATGCTTTTCCGCCATATTGAATCCGCCATAGTTAAACAAATTTAAGTTACTTTCAAAAAGTTCTTATGGTTTTCATTAAAAGCATAATTTTTAAATATACCCCAAAGACCCCTATTTTTTTCCAGTTATTTGGAAATAACTTAAAAACTAATTAACGCATTGGAACATTTGAACCAGATTTAAGTGAGTTTTTTTTTCTAGCTCCAATAGTTTTATAAATAAAATAAAAAAGAAAAAATTACCTTTTTTTTATTTTTTTTGCAAATATAAAAAAATACATATTTTCTGACCAATACATTTTTAAGTATATTACAAAGTAAGTATTTTAAACTTTGTTCCATGAAAATCGGATAAGAAATAAAAAAGTTACAATTTTTTTAAAGATACGCCATTCCGCCATTTTGAATCCGTTATATCTTTCAAAAAACGCATTTACCAGAATGACAAAAAGTCAAAACCTGATATATGGGATGCCCTTAACAAAGTTAGCTTATCGGCAGAAAGTTGGCACGACTTGCACACGAAACTTGATTTGTCCATAGACTATTACGCTAACTGAGCATTTTACTGTATCATACGTAGAGATTGGTCGGCAAATAAAAAACAACTAACGATAAGAAATTTTAGTGACCTTATTTACAAAGCAATTTTGCTCCCAGATGTCTCATTTCTTCACCGGGTAGAAACATCAAACTAAAAATCAGAAAAAGTACAATTTTATGGAAAAATATCATATCTCGCAAACTAAACGCACTTTTGTTGCACTTGCGCTGTAGCCACCCTGTGAAGCTATCTTTTAAGCGCAGGACAACAAGAAAACCAAACTTTAAAAGAGTATAATCGAAGCAATATCACATAGAAAATTGTGTGGAAATTAACCGTTTCGTTTAATAAATTTACTTTAACAATGTCCGCGAAAATAGGGTGGTTCACTTCAATTTTTCAGCAGTTTATCTCAAAAATAGTAATACACAGGACAATTTTAAGCAACTGGTAGATTAGTCAGAGCATAATATTTTAAAAGGTTTTCGGTCTAGAAGCAAATCATATTACATTTTGGCAACAGACCATTTCCCCCTAATTTGACCCCGCTGAACCCGAATATCTCTGTTGCCAACTCGAATAATCGAGAGGGACGGAGAAAATCCCCCCAAACCCCCAAAAACCAAAATTTTTTCAGTTTTATGCAATTTTCTCGAAAACTAACCTTTCTATCAAAAATTGCAGAGAACAGTTTTTTATGGAGAATAAAATTCCCTTTCCAACGATATATTGGTCAATAAGGTTAGCAAAAGCAAGTAGCTCCTCAGTGGCGTCCGTAAATTGGGATTATTTAGAAAAAACATGTTTATTATAGGTTTTTCAAAATTTTCTCAAAAACTACACTTTTTAGGGAAAAATATGTAGTATACTTTATTGTAGAACATAACATTTTCTTTTAAAAACTTTATTAAAATGTCGGGTTGTTGCCATATTTAAGGCTTCAGGGGCGTACTAATATAAACTTATTTTCAAAAATAACTGAAATAATCAGTTTCTCTTGCATATTTAAATATCTTTTCTAACTAAAACGGAAAAAAATGTGCCTTTATTCTTTATTGAGGATAAGACAATTTCTTTTTAAATGATGTATTACAAAGTGAGGTTAATGTTATGATAAATACTTCAAAAAGTTTCGTAATTTATACCTACTAAAATAAAATGTTTCCAAATTAAAATAAACTGTGTTTTGATTGGATTAGATATTTTGATTTATCTAAATAAGTTCTTTAAAGCAAAAAAACACCGGTGGTTGGAGGGGGCATAGGGGCCATGGTCCCCCTAAGCAATATTTTTGTGCAGAAAGTAACAGTTGTAACTTTGACACAGGTGTTTTCGGTTATTTTTTTAAGCATATGGAACTAAAAATAAAGTGGCCTTACTTTCGATCTTTTGTACTTTCGACCTTTTGTACTTTCGACCTTTTGAAATTTCGACCTTTTGTTTTTTGATCTTTTGTACTTTCGACCTTTTGAAATTTCGACCTTTTGTTTTTTGATCTTTTGTACTTTCGACCTTTTGTACTTTTGACCTTTTGTATTTTCGACCTTTTGTACTTTCGACCTTATTTTTTCGACCTCTTATCTGCCGCTCTTTGTTATCCACCGAAAAGCTAATAAGACACAAAATTGATTAGTTTGGATTGATCTTAAATAATTTCTTTAAATTAAGAACACCACTGGAGCGGTAAAAATAAAATAACTTCCACTTTATTATACATCATTTGAAAGGAAATTTTATTCGCTATGACAAAGTATGGAACACATTTTTTGATAAAGAGCTTGGTTTTTAAGAAAATTGAATAAAACGTATGAAAAACATGTTTTTTTTAATGATTTGTTGAAATCACCCCCATTGACGGACGTCGCTGGAGAGTTTGCTATAAGTCAAACCCCACCGAGTTTCACATTTTTTTTAAAAAAAGCTTAAAAACTTGGTAAATGGAATTTTGTTTTTAGCAAACGGAAGCACATAAAAAGCACTTAATTTTCGCATATAAATATTATAAAAATATTTATTATTTCTGTATGGGCTTGCTAGCTTTATATATAGCTAGCACGGCAATCATTTTTTTACATTTCCGTGACGAAATTAGCACATTAAAAGAACATAATTCTGGAATAAATTTTTTAAATTTTTATTGGGGTGGGCATAAAAATATTTATTATTTCTGTATTGGCTTGCTAGCTTTATATAAAACTAGCACGTCAATCATTTTTTTAAATTTCCGTGAAAGCCAAAGGAGCACAAAAATTTTAAAAAGTGGACGAAATTAGCACATAAAGAGCACATAATTCTGGAATGTATTTTATTTATTTTTATTGATGTGGGCTTGCTAGGTTTATATGAACCTAGCCAGCCCACATATTTAAAAAAAAAACTTAAAAAAAAAGCACATAAAAAGCACTTAATTTTCGAATATAAATATTATAAAAATATTTATTATTTCTGTATGGGTTTGCTAGCTTTATATAAAGCTAGCACGTCAATCATTTTTTTAAATTTCCGTGGAAACCAAAGGAGCACAAAAATTTTAAAAAGTGGACGAAATTAGCACATAAAGAGCACATAATTCTTGAATGTATTTTATTTATTTATTTATATATATATATATATATATATATATATATATATATATATAAACCTAGCAAGCCCACCTCAATAATAATAAATAAAATACATTCCAGAATTATGTGCTCTTTATGTGCTAATTTCGTCCACTTTTTAAAATTTTTGTGCTCTTTTGGTTTACACGGAAATTTAAAAAAATGATTGACGTTCTAGCTTTATTGATTATTTCTGTATGGGCTTGCTAGCTTTATGTAAAGCTAGCACGTCAATAATTTTTTTAAATTTCCGTGGAAACCAAAGGAGCACAAAAATTTTTAAAAATGGACGAAATTAGCACATAAAGATTACATAATTCTGGAATATATTTTATTTATTTTTATTGAGGTGGGCTTGCTAGGTTTAAATAAACCTAGCCAGCCCACACATTTAAAAAAAAAATCTTAAAAACTTGGTAAATTAAATTTTCTTTTTAGGAAACGGGAGCACATAAAAAGCACTTAATTTTCGCATATAAATATTATAAAAATATTTATTATTTCTGTATGGGCTTGCTAGCTTTATATAAAGCTAGCCCGCCAATCATTTTTTTAAATTTCCGTGGAAACCAAAGGAGCACAAAAATTTTAAAAAGTGGACGAAATTAGCACATTAAAAGCACATAATTCTGGAATAAATATTTTAAATTTTTATTGAGGTGGGCATAAAACTATTTGTTATTTCTGTATTGGTTTGCTAGCTTTATATATAAAGCTAGCACGTCAATCATTTTTTTAAATTTCCGTGAACACCAAAGGAGCACAAAAATTTTAAAAAGTGGACGAAATTAGCACATAAAGAGCACATATTTCTGGAATGTAATTTATTTATGTTTATTGAGGTGGGCTAGGTTTATATAAACAACCAAACTGTAGTTTGAGCATGTTTTTAGCTGTTATAAGCAAAAATCTAAAAAATCAGAGTCAATTCTGACATAAAAAAATGCGATTTGCCCATATCTCTACTGTTCACTACAAAATATTTTATTATTTGTGAGTCCTAAAAATTTCGGGGGGGATTGACCCCCCTTCATCCTCCCCTAGGTAAGGCTCTGCGGTGGACTGATTCAAAATCAAAATCTACAAGTTCAGCTAGTTTGCAAATATTTTTTGTATGTGTATTTTTCCATAAACCTAATTTTTCTCATTCCAGGACAAATAAAAATAATAATTAATAATGGCTGCAAAGTGACTTATTCGTGATTAAATTTTCACAAACTCTGCTGCATGTTTTCAAACCGCCCCCCTCGTAACCCTACTTTAAAAAAAAACACACAGAAAAGTTACTTTTATTTCCAATTTATTTCTGACTAACAATAAGCCCTGGATTAACTTTCGAGCCAATTTTAAATATTGTGGTGGGCCAGCAAATAGAATTCGGCATAAATGTAATTAGAAAAAAGTTGGGTTTTTGTAACTAATTTTTGTTTTTTTAAATTCCTTTTGATTCTAATTCCATCGTAGCTCCTTTGTGGCAAGGTATAAAACAGAAAAATTTTTGCGCATTTTATCTGTGTATTGTTGCACTGAACTTGAGAGGTCAAACTTATTAAAAACGTACAAAAATGGTTTTTGCTGCCTCCTTGACCCCTGTAACAAAACCGCCTTCACTCCCTCCCCCGGACATCATAGATCCGCCAATGACTTGCTATCTTCATCCCAACTGCGACGGCAAACGAGAACAAGCTCCCTCAAAAAAGATTTATCATGCGTCTAGAAGTCAGGATAGATACCAAGGGCGCACCGAGGATTGGCAAGGGGGCTCTTCTTTACAAGATAGAAATTGGAAAATTTGTGTTACTTTTTAAACTCATTGTCAAACGTTCAATATTTTATTTAACATTTTAAATTTAGCTAGTATGCAATATACCTAAGCATGTTGCATTTTTCTCCTCCATGTATGTGAAAAAACTTTATTAAAATTTGTACGCTGAAACACTGAATATTAACCACTAAAACATGAATTTTCCCCAAAAATCGACATTAAAAACGGACTTTTCTCAAACTTTTCCCTTGCGGCGCCAACAATTATTTATATCTTTTTAAATAACCTATTTTTATTTTTGCTTCTAGCGCCAAGGGTGGGGCGGAATGGAAAAGCGTTTTTAAAATGAAAATAACTGCTGTTTCATAACTACAAAAACAAATAGTTACGATGAATTGTTGTTTAGATGTTAACAATGAACAATTAGAAAATAAACAGACTGGCCACGGAGAAAGTTCCCAGAAAACAATTTATTAAAATTAAAAAATTTGAATAAAAATTATCGTATTGTGTTATTTTTTTGGCCTAGTTGTGTTGTTGCGAAATCTTTTTAAACACTTTATACTTTTATTTGGGGGAAGATTGATCCCCCCAGGTACGGCCTGGTTGTCACGTGATCTCCCGTCTCGGTAAAGTGTCGTGGCTTACTCGTTTCCATGATACCACAGCTAATAATTATTATTTTTTAAGGGAAATACCTTAAACCACCCTGAGGCTCTATTCACATCACACGATCCACTCTCTCACCAATAGCAAACTCTGAGCAGTTGCGTGTTGTGCGAAATGCCTTGTCTCGACCAATGGCATAGTCGCCCGCTCTTCAGAGTTAGTGAATTTTACGCGTTTGAAGTAAAATCTGTTCTCCTGCCCCGTACCGACTGAACGTTTCTCAGTCGTACCGTAGGAGAACCTTGCGCAGAGATCTTTCCGCATACCACGTGACGGTTCGGAGCTAATTTAGCTTGCCATTGGCCAGAGCATGTGATGGGAACTACCACATCGTTCAAGAACGAGAATAGATAGGCTGGAGGAGTAGAAAGAAGCTATCACGGTATCTATTCTAAGTCTTGAACGGTGTGACTATCCACAACACACCCTTTGACCAATAGCAAGCTTTAAATTAGCTTCTCCTACGATATAACCGAGCAACGTTCAGTCGGTATAGGGCAGGAGAACAGATTTCAATTCAAACGCGTAAAATTCATTAACTCTAAAAAGCGGGCGACTATGCTAGTGGTCGAGAGTCAGAGTTTGCTATTGGTCAAAAGCGTGTGATGTGGACACATCATTTAAGACCCAGAATAACTACCCAGAGCACAAGTTAGGGCATTGGCATGGGCGTAGTTAGGTGTTCTCATCTGGGAGGCTATAGTCATACTTTCTCTTCTGAATTGTGTTTGTGTGTCTATGGTAATGTTCGAATAATTTCAGGGGGGGCTAATTTAAACAAGCTTTGGACGGGAAGGCTTAACCTCCACCCAAGCCACCCTAACTACGCCCATGGGCAATTGAAATTGATTTGTGTGATGCGGAACTTTGAGGAACGACTCCAACATTGTAGAAAACGGACGTCATCTACCTGACATTACTCTCAAAACGCAAATTCACTTTCTAACAGTTAAATCGTAACATCTCAACTTAAATTCTTGTAATTAGCTGAGTTATTCATATTTTAAAAACGCACCTTCATTCTGCTACACCCTGTATTATATTACATATTATTTATAAAATACGAAATATTTCTTTACCCAATTGAAAATTCTGTAGGTATTGCAAATTTAATGTTGCCAGACTCGTCAATCATCATTCTACGGCTAAAAAGACCTATCTGCAAAAAATTACTTTTAAAATTAATATGCAATTTATTCCAAAAATGTAAATGTCTAGAATTAATAACTTTTTGATTAGAATTTGATAGAATTGCGCTAGAGTTCTTCTAAGGGCGTTATTATATATTTTAATTAATATTTCTTTAAATATACCATTACATTTTTTAAATAAACTCGTTTTCTTAAAATTTGCACGTAGGCCCTTATTTAATTTAATTTAAGCATTAACTCGTCTTTCGTGGTTTGCAGTCGAATATTGCTGGGTTGGGTAATATCAAAATTCTATTAAATTCGGATTCTCATCTTAGCTCTTCTGAAAACGGCAGCGGCCATTTAATTAGTCCCCAGCTGTACAAATAATTAATATAAACTATGATTACATTTTCAAATGCAAATAAATTTTATTTTCTTACTGCTCCGGTGTTCTTCGATTTTGTTCGCGTCTGCCCGTATTTAAGTTTTATATTTTCTACATTGTGAGAAAATTTATAGTGATTTTCACTAGTGAATTTAAAGTGAACTTTGTGTTTGTTATTACGTGGTTTAGTTTTTTAATTGGGAGGTATAATTAAGAGTTTTAAAGTTTAAAGTTTTAATATATATAAGGTACTTAGTCAAGGACGAATTAATCTATGAGTTAACATGGAGAGGCATAGCTATTGGATCGGTGGAAAAGATGAAACAACAGCTTATACTGATCAAACAAAGAGAAAAGACTGATGCAAGTATGAGATACCCTCCGTATCCCTTTAAATTTGGCCAAGATGCTTTTAGCTGCATGAAGAAACTTTGAAGAAAGTCAAACGAAAGGCGTACTGGTTGCGGAAACCTTGAGTTTGATTGGGAGGTTGCAGAGCCAAGCAACAGATTTATTGAGAGTTGGCGTTGCCTCAGATGATGATGAAGCATCTGAAACTCATTCAACGAGTCGAGGCTCAGACCACTCAACAAATGCTGGCAACACACCTAACCAGTCTCATTTCCCGCAACCACAGCACTCGAGCACACAAAGAACAGCTCAACAGCCTACGAACCAACCGTCAGTCATTGCTCCAGTGCAAATGCAAATGCTAACGAACCCAACTCAAACTTCAGTACTAGCACCACCCCCAATGCTGATCCAGAATGACGGTGCATCAGCTTTTCATTATCAACAACCGTCTACCGTTCCTTTGAGTCTAGCTGCCCTCCAAAGTAGCATTGCACCAATTGCTCAGTCATGACCATTTTCTTGTTCGTCGCCAGTACCAATGTGAAGTGATCCTGGTACTTCATATCATGTTGCACCTGTACCTCCGCATAAATGGAACCTTAAGTTTACAGGCGAGAGGGGTACAATCTCCGTCACCGCATTTTTTGAGAGAGTGGACGAGTTGAGTCAAGCTAGAGGAGTTAGCAAAAAGGTTCTACTGAACTCAGGCATTGATCTTTTTGAAAAGTCAGCCTATACTTTTTATAAAGATGTTCGAAGAGAAGTCCATACATGGGAACAGCTGGAACAGAGGTTCATAGCAGAATATCTTCCTTCTTCATATGGCGAGAAGCTATTGAAGGAGATCCAAAAACGTAAACAAGGCCCTGGAGAGTCTATAGGGACCTATATTGCTGTCATGAACACGTATTTCCAAAGACTTGGCTGTCCTGTTTCTGAAGAGGCGAAATTAGCTATCGTCTTCAGAAATATCACGGACATTTATAAGAATGGGTTGATTGCTACTGAGGTCAATAGCCTATCACATCTAAAAGATTTGTGTCGTAGAATAGACCAGAGATATGGGTTAGAGGAGGAGAATTTTACTCCTAGGAAAAACCAATCAATCGAACCTGACTTGGCCACGTTGACGTAGAGAGCGACAGTGACGATTTTCCAACAGAAGTCAGTGCAACTCAAATATCAAGAACCGCGACATCTAACCAACGGAATTCAAATCATCATGCTGATAGATTTGATAGAGATAGGCAACAGCCAGCAGGCAGTTTCTCTGCTAGAGCTGATAGAGAGAGACAACAACCACCTAGTGGTCAGTCTAGCGTAAGTGACAGGGATGTACAACCACCACAGGGTGTTGGATCTGGTAGAGCGAATAGGGACGTTGTTTGTTATAGATGCAACCAAACAGGGCACATGGCGATCGGGTGCGCATTACCTAGAGGTAAGCAGTGTTATTCGTGTGGACAAGCAGGGGTAACAGTAAGAGAATGTCGAAATTGTAAGCGCCAGGGAAACGGACCCAGGCGCTCGTAGGTGGTCGACCTTCGAGTCAGCCTGAACAAGCATCGACCGATAGGCTAACGTACGTTTTAGATTATGTGATAAGTCATGCTCGTAAAGATGAAAGGCCTTATTTAGAAGTGGATGTGGTCGGAAATAAGTTATTAGGTTTGTTGGATTCCGGGGCTTCACGTACCTTTTTAGGGAATCATGGTTGGTCAATCATCGAGAGGTTTGGTTTTTCACTTGATACGACAAAGAAGACGCGTTGTATTGTGGCAAATGGTCAAAGCACGAGTAGTATTGGGACAGTGCAACTTCCTATGCGAGTTCAAGATAAATTTAGGTTAATAGAGGTCGTCGTCGTTCCTGAGTTGCCACATACTTTGATTTTGGGATTAGATTTTTGGATTTCGATGGGTATAGTACCGAACTTAAGTACTAATGATTGGCATTTTGCCGATAATAAAAATGTGATGTGTTCGTTAGAAATATCAGACCAACAAACGACTCTTACGCCTTATGATTCAGAACGACTAGAGGAATTGGTCGTTAAATATAAGACTATTATGGGTGACTCACTGGGATGTACAGACAGAGTAGAGCATAAGATTTCAACAGATGCAGCACCGATAAGACAACGTTCTTATAAGGTCTCACCGGTCATTCAAAAACTTATTGATGACGAGATCGACGAAATGCTAAAAATGGATGTAATAGAACGTAGTAGTAGTTCATGGGCTTCACCACACAAAAACACAAAGAAATATCGGTTCTGCGTAGACTACCGCAAATTGAACTCAGTGACGGCGCGTGATAGTTATCCTTTACCACTCGTATCCGAGACTCTTGACAAGTTGAAAGATGCAAAATACTTGTCAACTTTAGATATCAAAAGCGCTTATTGGCAAGTACCAATGGAAGGATCATCGAAGCCACTAACAGCATTCATCTGTCGACGAGGTCTCTTCCAATTTAAGCGTTTACCTTTTGGTCTTCATAATGCACCTGCAACTTGGCAGAGACTCATAGATAGCATCATAGAAAACGACTTAGACCCCTACGTGTACGTATATCTCGATGACCTCGTAATTGTCACACAGAGCTTTTCTGAACATCTTAGAATTCTTGAGGAAGTCCTACGAAGATTGCAGAATGCAAAGATAACGGTAAGTTGGGAGAAATGCCAACTGTGTAGGCCAGAAATGACTTATTTAGGATTCGTAGTGGACCGTCGAGGCATCCGAGTTGACCCTAATAAAATTAGAGCCATGTTAGAGCTCCAGAGGCCACGAACTGTCAGAGAAGTTCGTAGAGTTGTAGGTAATATTTCCTGGTATAGACGTTTCATAGAGAATTTTTCAGCGATAATAGCTCCAATTACAGCTCTAACTAAGAAAAATCAAAAGTTCGATTGGACTCCAGACTGCGAAAAAGCATTTATTAAGAACTTTTAGTGACTGCACCAATTCTTACATGTCCAGATTATACCAAAGAATTTGTCATTCAAACAGACGCATCAGGATATGGAATAGGAGCATGTTTAATGTTTAACGCAGCCTTATCCTGAAGGAGACAAAGTCATATGTTATTTGAGTCGATCTTTGACTAAGCAAGAACGTGTTTACACGACCACCGAGCGAGAATGTTTGGCATTGGTTTGGGCGATAGAGAAGCTCCGGCCATATATTGAGGGGATCTCATTTAAGGTCATAACAGATCATTTTAGCTTAAAATGGCTTCATAGCTTGAAAGAGCCCAGTGGAAGACTTGCTCGTTGGTCTGTAAAACTGCAGCAATATGACTTTGAAGTAATCCATCGGAAAGGGAAAGATTTAGTTGTCCCGGACATGTCGCAGTACCCATGATTGATACAATTTCGCAGCCCAGAGTGGTTTCAACAACAATTAAAGATCGATGGTACCAAAAGATGGATTCTACGACTCACCGTTAAAATTTATGAATTGGAGATACACTGATAATAAGTTGTATAAATATGTCAAACAAGAATACCCTCAACTTTCACCATCTAACGAATATTGGAAGGAGGTAGTCCCCAAAGATCATAGGCGTAGAATTATTGGAGAAGCTCACGATCCTCCTACCGCAGGGCATATGGGTGTGTATAAAACCTTCCACAGACTGGCAGAAAAATATTATTGGCCAAAAATGCGCCAGGACGTGGCAACTTTTGTAAAGAAATGCTTTGTGCAGCTCATAAAGGTGATACACAAGGTATGTCTGATCAGATGATATCTCACCCAAAACCAACTCGTCCTTGGGAAATTCTATTATTGGCCAAAAATGCGCCAGGACGTGGCAACTTTTGTAAAGAAATGCTTTGTGCAGCTCATAAAGGTGATACACAAGGTATGTCTGATCAGATGATATCTCACCCAAAACCAACTCGTCCTTGGGAAATTATTTCAACAGATTTATGTGGACCTTTACCTTGTTCGACAAAGGGTAATTGCTGGATTCTCGTCGTTACGGACTATTTGAGTAAGTTTTCCTTAGTTTTTCCAATGCGAACAGCCCCTACTCAAGCTGTTGTCAAGCATCTTGAGGAGAAAGTATTTATGGTCTTCGGAGTACCCCGTTTGATACTTTGTGATAATGGCCCTCAGTACAAAAGTAACGAGTTTAAGCGTTTTGCTGAGAGTTATCAGGTTAAAATTCAGTATAATCCGTATTATCACCCCAGAGCAAATCCAACAGAAAGGACGAATCGTACGTTAAAAACCATGTTATGTTGTTATGTGAAAGACAACCACAGGAAGTGGGACGAACAAATACATAAACTTGCCTGCGCGATTCGTACTGCAACCCATGAGACAACCAGGATGTCTCCTTTCTTTGTTAATTTTGGTAGGAATATGTGTTTATCAGGAAAAGATTACTCTAACCCAGTTTTGTTATCTGAAGAGAATGGTGTACAATCCGCAGCTGAAAGTAAGAACGAAGGTTTCCGGAAGCTCTATGCTGATGTTAAGAGAAGGTTAGAGGTGGCGGGAGAGAAAAACGTAGTTCAGTATAATCTGCGTACAAGGGTACCCAACTTTGTTGTGGGTCAGCGTGTTTGGAAGAAGAATTATGTGTTGTCAGATGCTGCGAAGTTTTTCTCGAAGAAGTTAGCACCGAAATTCGTTGGTCCTTATGTGATTAGGAATAAAATTTCTCCATGGATATTTGAGCTTCAGAAACCATCGGGTAAAGTACTACCAGGGAGCTGGCATGCCAAAGACCTTAAGTCGGCAGCGGACCTCTCCGATTAACCTTTTTAGGTTAATCGTCTTGAAGTTGGGGAGGGGGGGGATTATGTAACGTGTCATTTTTACGTTTAAGGCAACGTTACATATTTGTTTATTTAGGTAAATAATCAAGGCTCTTCGACTCGTCTTTCTGTACACAAATTAAGGGTATTTTATAGAGCTAGGTTTGGAGGTTATATAGTGTCCAAAAAGTTACCTTATAAAGGAGACATTCCATCGAATTACTGTGGACACTACGCACATCGCATTATCTGGACATCGTAATTGGAATTTAGGATCACAGGTTTCGGAAAAATCACATTAAAACTTTTGATTGTTTTGTTTATCTGAGGAATTTCGTGGGTTTCTTTGACGTTCATGAAAATAAACAGCTGTTCTGCTGGGGAATGGCGGCGTTGCCGCATCACAAATGGTTTCAGTAACAGGAAGGAAACATTTAGATGAACATTTCATTCGCTTATGTTTATTTTCGAGGATATTGGGACAATCCGAACCTCGTATCCTTCACGGATTAGCTAGTTTTGATAGCACGAAAACATATTTGGGTCCACGGGTCGACCAGGAACAACCGAGGCTCCGCCCACTTTGATATCTTTATTAATTTGATAGGGAAAGGATAAAATAAATACGAGTTATGCACTTTTGTAAATGGGAGATAAACGGAGAATAAAAACCAGGACTAAAAGAATAAACAAAATCGTATTTTTATATTATATAAATTTATATATAATCATAGTTATATAAAGTTAATAACTAGCTCAGTTAGTCGGATTGAAGGGCTTTGTAGGGCTAGCTAGTGGTGAGCAAACTTAACATCTGAACACTCTTGTGCCGAGTTTAAGCAGTAGTTCATGTGTATTTTTAGGTTCAAGTTCAGAAACAACTTTATTAATGTAGAAATGTTTTACAAGAATGGCGTCAAACCATATGAATCTTAGAGAAAACATATATAAAGAGCAAAGGAAACTTTTGACGAAAACTGTAACTAAAATACAACTAAATGCTACACTTAGTATAGCTTTACTCATATGGGAATTGGTTGAGTGTTCGAATATTCCGGGGTTTGCTGCATGCTCTGATCTCCAGTAATTGAATTTACAGTTGATGGTTTCAAGGCTGAGCTTCTTATAGTCCGGCTGGTTATTTTCCTCCTACTTGCTATGTCGGCAGGGGTCCGGTAGGCAAATGTTCGGTCTATGTATGGAGGGTGTCTCGATGTCCTTGTTATAAAAATTTCAACCGTGGAAATAGATCCGTCAACACCTCAAGGTGCGTTTTACGTATTTTCAATATCCCCTTGGTCGATGCTGCCCCCTGTAGACCGGTACGAAAGTATTAATGTATTTCCTCATTGGTTAGTTTGAAAACTGCGGGTTTTTCCTCCAGTCTCGCAAACCGAATTTAGTGATTTTTTGGTGAGAGCGTTTTTTTTTATAAATAGGTTTGCATCCTTATTTGAATTTAACCGGGAAAATTAGGTTGGTACTGTCACACCAGATCTACTAACGGTTTCCGGCAACTTCATTTTTTGTGTTCTCGACAAAGTGCCTTGCTCTTTTCAAAAGAACTGGCTGGGTCGGCAACAAGTCTCTGGGATCGCCATTGTTTTTTTTGGTTAGTGGCACTGCAGTGGCTGCAGGTTCTGTCCCAGAGACTGTGAAGAGTGAGCCGTCATATTTAGGCGAATCTTAAAGTGACGCTCACACCCTTTGAGAGGGATTAAAAGGCGGCCTACGCCATTTCTACGGGAAATAAGAGCGGTAAGTTCGATTTTTTTTTTTAAATTCTTCAAGACAATATTTGCCTCCCAAATTGTAGTTGTTTTTCGTGTGAAATGTACTTTTTCGACAAAGGACGTGGGGAATTTTTGGAGTTTTTTTTATTTTTTTTTTAAAGCACGTTTTGGATAAAAACTATATATTGTTTTTCTCCTTTGTCTACAGCCCTGTCCATTCCATCGACGGGACAGTTGTGCTAGACGCTGGTGTGAAGCCGGGTGTAGCATTGTAACCCTGGGAAAGGTACGTTAGGATTATTTTAGTTCATCTGTTTAAATCTACTTTATTTTATTGAGTCGACATGGGGTTCTCGATTTAAATTACTCGGTGTAGGGGAACTTCGTGCAAAATAGACGAATTCCAGGAAACTGAAACATTTCATTTTCCACAGGGTTTTTACGCTCGGGCAAGATTCAACCACATTTTTGGACCATGTGCTGTCCTAGCACCATGTGCTAAGCAAGCACGAGGGGAGGCGCGGGCAGAACTGGGACCGGTGGAGTAGCAGGAATGTCTGGAAACAACACCAGGTTTACAAAATATTACTTCAACAACTATTAGATAAGAACAGGACCAAGGTAGGAGCGAGCCTTAGATTTAATTTCTTTTTTTTTCTCATAATAATTTTCTTTGTATAATTTCAATATTGCTTGTAAACGCAAAAAGGTATGACGTCATAGCCCCAATTTTGCGGTATATTTAAGATAATTTTCCTGTGACATTTTAAGTGCCTTGCTATTTTGGCCCTGACTTGTTCCATTTTATTTCATTCATTTTTTTCTCCTATTTCATGTTTTTTGGTAATATTTTCCAGTTTTACCTTTAAAATAAACAAGATGAACTAAATCTTTGCGTTATTTGTACAATCCAGTGAACCAACTTTGCAGAGACAAAAGAGAGATGAGATTATATTTTTTTTAGCGGTTTCCTTACATTGTTTTACTTCATGGGGTAGATCTCGGACTGGGTTGCTGTCTGTCTCATTCTACCCAACGTAGAATGATGACAGCAGATATTTGGTTCAGATCTCCCCTATGATGGAACGATTTTGGAAGTGTATTTTTTTGAACAATCATTCATATAATTGAGTCTTACGCTACTGACTCAAATGTAGGTACACTGTGACCTGTTGGGAATGTGCATCACCTATAAGGAACTTTCTATTTGTGTCATTTTGATTCATTTAGGAATCTTTTAGAATTTTATTTTGTTTATTAGTCAATTTTTTTTTGATTTTTTAATTACACAAATACTCTGGAAGCCTCGGAAGTAAGTAGAATTTCATTGTTTGGCTAAAACGTTTGGGTTGAACTGTATTTTAATTAAGATCTTCTTTGTAAAACACTGTGGCGCACTTAAAATTTTCTTATTTCTGAACCCCCCCTTCTCCACTGTATAAAAGTTACCGGGCATATCAATGTTTTGCCTAGCTGAAAAATACAGTTCTGCTTCCAGATATTTGTTTAATTATTCAGTAATTTTTTTGTGTCACAAATTGGCACAGTGTTATTGTTCTATTCACAGTGTCACAAAATGTCACCCTACGCATTTTAATTGGCCACAATGTATTAATATTATGTGAAATAAATAAATTTTTAATTAAAAGTTCTTTGAAACCATTCGTGTTTAAGTGGCTCTAAAAATACATGATAAATAAAAGAAAAAAAGGATGGCAAATATCTCGAAACTGTAATATCAAATTAAATTTAATAAAATAAATTTAGGACAAATATTTAATAACAAATGCAATTTGAAGCAAGAGGAGCGACATTACAAAAAAACTAGTTAACATGTATTAATAAGAGACCGCAATACGCCCTATTCCCGTCGAAAGCGTTCCAGCGTTGCCAAAGGTAACCTTGATAAACTACAGGCGCAAGTGGTCGCAGTCGTCAAGGGGCGGACCACCTGAAACATTTGTTTAGGACGAGAAATAGTACATGACTTGATTTTTAGTCCACCATACAAAAGGTGGACTACTAAAACCGTGAAAATTTAATATTTTTATTTTGTGAGTTTTAGGTCCTAAAACACCGAAATTGGCAAATAAAATAAATTGGCTGTTTGAATACACACGATAAATCAAGAACACCTCAAACGATTTTAACCCAATATGATACAGATACAGGGAAGTCTTTTGTTGGCATTAGATTTTGGTTAAACAGAAAGGGTTAAAAGTATTATTTAACCAATTTTACCTTAAAACTATCAGTTATGCATAACTTTACTTGTATCGATTTTTGTTTGAAAATTTTCTTTTTGTATTTAAAATATTTTTACATGTGGTGCATGTCGCTCTTTGACAAAAAGTGCAGCATTGTTCCAGAAAGATAAAAAATTCCTAAGATGTCTAATTAACGTGAAAATATTTTTGCTATCTGCGCCGTATTTTTCCGGATTCAAACTTTTTTCTGTAGGTATTCAGTTATCAAAAAAGTTTGCTATGTATCTATTTTTTCCTGCGAGCATTTAAAGTATTATCCCTCCAATATTTTCTGAAAATTTTGTCTCCGACGCATTTACTCAAGAAATGTATGCTCCTTTTTTCAAATTTTCATTTGTCGTTTAAGAGGGACTACTACTCATAATTTTGATATTTGTCTAGGAAAAGTACTCAATCAGTTCAGTGGTCAGACCTACTTTTGAGGCTTCATACCTTCATACCACCTCTGCCGTCGCCTAAGGTCTCGCTCCCCTACCCACGCTGCGTCACTATAGTCGATGATTACCTTTTTTTTAGGATTGTACCAAAAATGCATTTAAAAAATTAAATATAAGGTAGTTTACCTGTAGATTGGTAAGTTATCTTTCAAATAAAATTGAGTTTGGTGAATGTGAAACGAAAATCAATAACAAGAATAACACTTTAAAATTCTGCTTGTTTATAAAAGTAAGTGAATTATTTACTTTTAGGAACAAGCAGAATTTTATTATATTTTTTTGGTTGTAGGTATATCGCCCCGTTTAATGAATGCACTTACATAAAACCATCATAAAATTGACTAAATTGCCCTTTCTCTGAGATTTTCACTGAACCGGCAACGTTGGTTTTACGCTAGATGGCTGGCCACGCTGTAAATGGGCATATTTAGGAGACTTTAAAAAACATCACATCCTGTTTTAATGTGTACCGAATCATTATATTTAGTTATACTCGTATAAGCAATGCATTATAATGAGTAATATTACAAGCTGATATCTAACGATTTTTAAAGTACCATTAATATTTAAAAAACATTTATTAGATTTTTCCAACATTATAATAATATGTATGTGTTTTATTGTTGTGCTTTCACTTATGTATGTGTGCATGTTTAGATATTTATTTAATTTTCCTTTGGGGCATGTCAGTTTTTGCTTCGTGTTTACATTATTGTGTTATAATGGACTTACGAGATTTCAAATTCGATGTCTATTTGGGTGTGTAACTTTGCAACTTTTTCTTCAATAAAGCTATAAATTCTATAATTACAATAATTATTATTTCTTTAGGTTTAATATGTTTTTATTAGTTTCAGTTTTGTCAACATCATTTTTGCCTTTTTGATTTGTATTCTTTCTTTAGTTTTTTTCAGCAATGAATCCGAATTTTGATCGCCATCATTTAGTTATTCAATTTTTAAACTCCTGCTTAATACGCACGATGTTATAAAAACAATGTTATATACTAATTAGTCAGTATTAAATTTAATCTTAGTAATTTTAATTTACTATATTATTATAAAAAAGTAATCTATAGAAATAGGTACGTGGAAAAATAAATTTTTTCTAATGCAATACTCTTCATCTTCAATTTTTTCTATAAAATTTATTGGAACATTTTTTGTGTAAGTTAATAACCGGCAATCAAATAATTCAGTCAGATAATTAAGTCTTTAACCCCTAAAATCAAATAAACTTATTATTTTGACATTTTTCGTTAAACTTCAAACAAAAGTTTTATTTGAACTCAAATACCTTAATCCTTTAAATTGTAAACTCTATGTTTTACTTCCTGCTTTTGTGATTTGAGGTCTTGGTTTTATAATATAAATAAAAACAAAAATCGGGTAACCTAGTTTCAAAGTTTTACATTTTTATATACAAAACTTTTATTGATGCATCTGGATTATGGAGAATCGTGTCGAATGAAAATATGCTATTTTTGAAAAATATTTTATATGCTGGTTTATTTTAGGTCAGGATATACCAACATGACACATTTAATTTTTCAAATATTTCTGGTTAGGAAATATGTTATATCATGTTAAAGTTACAAAAGTGTAACTGCGTATGGCAAGGACTATACTTGACTAATCAAATAGATCTTTATCCCATCTGTTCTGTATTGAGTGAGGTAACAGTTTTCTAGGCAGATAATAGAGAGGAATGAAACACCAAAGCGCACATGCATCCGCTTAGATAGTGAAGCGTGCACTGAAAGCACTGGGCAAAACATGTATGTCCGCGAGTTTGGGTCTGGATCCGCGAATGTTCAGGATCCGCGAATGGAAATCACAGAAAACAAGAAAGCGGAAACTCGCCTGAGGTGTTAATTGCATAGGTCCCATAGGACCCTTTCCTGGGGCTCACAAAAGATCAGATCAATTTGACCCTAGCAGAGTGGACCCAGAAAGAGTTACACAAGAAATAGAAGAACACATACATACAACGCCAGACAAGTAAAGAAGTGTGCGACCTGATGCAGTAAGTCTTGTAGTTACTGTGCGTGCAAGGGCTGAAAAATAACGGAATTTCCTTCGATAGGTCGCCGGTATTGGCTTCACAAGCACATTTAAAACTTATTGTCGGTATTGACGATTGAAAATGGAAAGTTACGATACATATGGAATTTTATATGAAAAGGCACCTACCTCGGACTCTCTTGCAGCTCCAGTCGACGTTTAAACATCCAGTTTTTTCACCTCAAATTCACTTTTTTCGGGAACGTGATTTTGCTAGTGTCTTGTTGTGACGGTGGTTCTTTGCGCACTTATCGCGGCGTTGCTTCTTCCCCGTGTCCGGTGCCGTGAAACCCCATATGCATATTTTAGAGCGCGAAAATTTAAACTATTTTAAACGCGCAGAAAAGGAAAAGAAAATGAAAATTAGGAAATTTCTTGCTTGCACCAACATTTTCCGGCCGCCAAAACACGTGTGTTTTTACTTAGTTAAGAAAAGGAAAGGCAAAAAAAATTAAATAGTATTCGCCTATTAGCAATTAAACGATACAATTTAACATTAACCCAAATATGCATTAGATAATGCATGTAAATTAAAATTAAAAGAAAAGAAAAAATACTTAGAAAAAATTAAGAAAGAAAAGAAAATTTTGCCTTATGCGTCGGGCATAGGCAAAGGACATAGTTTAACTACTGGTCGACGATATGTTCCTGTAGCTGTTTTAACGGTCACAACACGAATATGACCGTCTGAGCCAGGGTGTACGTCGACAATTCGCCCAACAGCCCATTGCAATGGCGGTTTTTGTTCATTCTTTACCACGACCAAAGTATTTAGTTTAATATTGTTAGAAGCCTCTGTCCATTTAGAACGCTGTTGCAAGGTGTTTAGGTACTCCAAGTTCCAGCGTTTCCAAAATTCGGACTGGAGCCTTTGCACCAGCTGCCAGCGGGACAGGGTGTTCAACTTGGAATCAGAAAAATCGGGTTCTGGTACGGAATTCAACGGTTCCAGGGTAAGAAAATGACCAGGGGTCAGTGGAAGAAAGTCATTCGGATCCATACTTTGGGCATACAGAGGCCGGCTGTTTAGTATGGATTCGACCTGACACAAAAAAGTAAAAAACTCTTCATAGGTTAACCGTTGCTCACCTATTACACGTTTTAAATTTGCCTTGGTGGATTTAACTCCTGCCTCAGCTAGTCCGTTTAGGTGCGGACTACCAGGACTTGAAAAATGCCAGGTAATTTTTAGACTGTGACATGCTTCCTGGGAGTACTGTTTGAGTAAACGATCAGCTCCCAAGAACGCGCTACCACAATCTGAGTAAATGTCAGAGATTCTTCCTCTTCTTGCCACAAATCTCTTAAAAGCCGCAAGAAAGGTAGGGGTGGAAATATCGGAGGTAAGTTCTAGGTGAACTGCCTTTGTTGCGGAGCAGACTAAGACAAGAATATAACCTTTGGATACCTTTGCACCTCGGTACTTTCCCATTGTAACTGGAAAGGGACCACAATAATCTATGGCAACATGTGAAAATGCCTTTACTTGAGAGATGCGTTGAGCAGGCAAGTTGCCCATGATTTGTACGGAAGGTTTAGGATTTAATCGATAGCATAAAATGCAATGAGAAGTTATACTCTCGATTGCATAGCGAGGGGAAAGGATCCAAAATTGTTGTCTCAAGAGGTAATGCAACGTTTTTTGACCGGGATGACAGTACCTTTTGTGAGTGTACTCAATGACAAGTTGAGTAAGACGGTGAGAACGTGGTAAAAGTAAAGGGTGTTTTGCTGAATAAGAGAGTTCGGAAGAATGTGGTAATCGACCCCCCACTCTTAAGCAGCCTTGTGTATCTAGAAAAAGTGAAAGTTTACGAAATTGTTTAGGAAGTAGCTTTGCGTCATTCAAACGTGAAATGAGATCAGCAAAGATGGAACGTTGAACATGCCGAACGAGAACAATAAGAGAATGTTGAAGTTCTACTTCGGTAATATTTTCGTTAGGATATTTAGATTTCTTTTCGGTAAGGCGAAAAATATAGGAAATTATGCGTTGAATTTTCTCTAGGGAAGAGTAACGAGAAAGAAAAGTATCAAGCATGTGTGGTTCAACTGTGCATGTTTGAAATACTGATTTTCGTTCTTCCAGAATAACCTCGCTTTCCGGAGGGTCTGGACAGCGAAAATCATCAGGCCAGCTCTCTTTTGGTAGCCTAAGAAAACAAGGACCTTCCCAATACAAGTCATGTTTGACAAGTTGATTAGGCATAAGACCGCGCGAAGCACAGTCGGCTGGATTTAGCGCTGATGGAATATATTTCCAGGCCGTAGGAGAAATGGTTTCTTGAATGTGACAGATACGGTTTGCCACAAACGTTTTAAACCTGTGAGGTGAAGCCGCCAACCAGCATAGAACCACTTGGGAATCACACCATGCACAGATTTGGTTGAAGTTAAGAATATCTGAATAAGTGTTTTGAATAAAGGAAATTAGGTCGCAAAGTAAAGTGGCACCAAGAAGCTCCAGTCGCGGTAGACTGACTGTTTTCACTGGTGCGACCTTAGATTTGGCCATTACAAGAAAGGTATGGATTTCTCCGGATACTGACTCCATTCTGAAATAGACCGTAGCCGCGTAACCTATCATAGAGGCGTCTGAAAAGCCGTGAAGTTCAATGCTACGTGGTTGATCAATGGAAAGGCGTCTAGGTAAATGAATATTTGAAAGATTTGGAAGTTCGGTTCGAAATTGATTCCAAACATTTACGATATGCGGAGGAGGCTGAGAATCCCAGTCCAGCTTCTCCTTCCACAGATCTTGCATGAGATGCTTAGCAAGTAAAGAAACGGGAGAACAGAAACCTAAGGGATCAAAAATTTTCATGATTTGAGATAAGATACCTCGCTTGGTGCATGGTTTATCTTCTGGTACGACCAAGTAGGTAAACGAATCTGAGATAGGATTCCATTGGAGACCTAATATTTTTACAAAATTAGGTTCGGATTTGTCGAAACGAATGGACATTTGTGTTTCTGATTCTGAGAATGAGGAGAGAAGTTCCGGACTGTTGCTCGCCCATTTTTTAAGTTCAAACCCTCCTAGGCGCAACAGGGAGATTAACTCCGACTGAAGTTCTTTGGCAGAGGCCACAGAATCCTGCCCAGTGAGCACGTCGTCGACGTAAATGTCTTTAAGAAGCACCTTGGAAGCATTAGGATACCTTTCAGACTCAAGTTTAGCTAGTTCTTGTATAGTACGAATAGCTAAGTAAGGTGATGACTTAAGTCCATAAACAACTGTTCTTAAGGAGTAGGTTTGGACAGGATCATCCTCAGAAAATCTCCATAGAATATTTTGATAACGCGTGTGCTCAGGAATAATTAAAATCTGTCGGAACATTTTTACTATGTCAGTAACAAAGGCTACAGCATGAATTCGAAAATTAAGTAAAATTTCACGGACATCATTTTGCAGTTTAGGACCTGCGCACAACGTCTCGTTGAGTGAGACACCTCTGGGACTACGTTGAGACCCATCAAAGACCACTCTTATCTTCCCAGTGTTCCAGACACTGTGATGAGGGATAAAGTAGGAATTATCCAAGACATCTTTAGATATAGGCGTAGGAATAGGTATCATGTGACCAGTGTCTAAATAATCTTGCATAAAATCTTTGTAAGCTTGATAATTAGCTGAGTCTTTGAGAAGTCTAGCTTCCTGAAGCTTGAAACGTTTTAAAGCGATTGGATAGGTGTCACCCAACTGGGGTTCTAAGTTTATGAAAGGTAATGGAACGACGAATCTACCTGATTCGTTGCGTGAAACTGATTGTGAAAATAATTTTTCGCACATAATATCCTCAGGACTGTGATGAACCTTATGTGGAACCTGCTCTATCTCCCAGAAGCGCTCTAGGCAGATATCCAGAGATGGTTCGATGGAAGTGTAACAGCTTATGAGTGATTGTGGATTTTGTTGCTTTGAAGTTTCAACTTTACCAATCAGCACATAGCCAAAGATGCTATTAAAAGCACTAGGTTGTCCACGCTCTCCGTGGATAACTCCCTCTTGTAAGAGATGCGGAAAAAGTTCACAACCTACTAGGACATCAATGGAACTTGGTATATGGAAGTTTTGATCAGAAAGTTTGATATTGCGAATGTGATTCCACTTGCTCGAGTCGACAGCGCAAGAAGGAATCTCTGTACAAAGTTTTGGAAGTACTAAAGCCTCAAAATCAAAGGTAGGTCCCGCTTGACCTTGAGGTTTGATAAGACATTTCGTCTTACCTTTGGTATTGGAAGATGTCATTTGATTTAAGCCTTGAATAGAAGTAGAAAAGAAGCTTTTCGAAAGACCTAAACGATTTAGACATTTTTCTGAAATAAAGTTTGCCTCTGAGGCAGAATCGAGTAAGATACGAACTGGTTGGTAATGTCCCCTTGAGTCTAACATGTCAGCTACAACGGTAGAAAGTAGAAAAGTGGAATTTTTGGAAATCATTGTCGCATGACAGTTCGTGGAATGGCTTCCTGACATAGGGGTGCTATTGGAATTGGAAAGTGGAATATTAACGTTCTCTGGAGGATAAGAATCAACACTCACAGAGGGCGCTACTGGTTGTGGAACGTGAAGAAGACTGTGGTGCCTAGCTCCACACGTAAAGCAGTTGTAGGAAGAGGGGCAATTCACGGTCTGGTGAGCAAAATGTAAGCAATTTTGACATAGATTCACCTGCCGAACATAACCCATCCTTTCCTGTGGACTTTTGTTTTGAAATTCGATACATTTCGATAATGCGTGATTCGAAGAACATAGGTAGCATTTTATTTTTGGATTAAAAGTTCTGTTCTGATTATTTTGTATTTGAGGGTTGCTGCGTTGATTGCTATTTTGTAAAGTATTTTGTTGATTTCTTGAATTTGAACTTTGATTTGAAATAGTTGTATTGAAAGCAGAAGGTGAATTAAAACTGTTTCTCTGAAAACTGTTCTGTTGAGAATTACGCGTAGTTTGAGGTTGTCTAGGGGTTTGATTTTGCCTACTAAAACTGGGCATTTGCACTACAGATTCGAGCGCAACGCAATGATTTTCTATAAACGTGTAAAGATCAGTGTAGGACGGAATTTCTGAATTGTTTTTCTCTCTACTATAGTAAAGTTCGAAATCAGTCCTCATCTTGACTTCAAGTTTTGAGAGCATCATGTTAAAAGTAAGAAAGTCCCATTCTTTTGTAGGAAAACCAAGCTCATTTAAGATGGCTAGATTCTCAGAAAATGTATCCAACATGGAACGTAATTCTTTCCCAGAACTGGATTTAGTTGAAAGAAAGTTAATAGCATTCAAAGCGGTAGTAGCAATAATTCGTTTATTTTGATACCTCTTTACTAAGGTTTCATACGCGATGTGATAATTGCTATCTGCGAGGGGAATGGTTTTTACTAGAGAAAGGGCTTCATTCAGAACAGAACTCCGCAAGTGTTGAAATTTCTCTATATCACTTAACTCAGAATTTTGATGTACCATGAGTTTAAATAAGTCAAACCAGTGTTGCCAGTCTTTATAATTACCATTGAAAATTGGCAACCGTGGTTGTGGAAATGATCTTGTATTTGACCTCTGAACAATATTTTGTTGGTTAGGGTTGCCTACGTAATTGACAGGGTTGGCCCTAAAAAGGTCGTAGTAAATACCCTTACATTCATAATAAAGGTTGTCAAAGTCTTTTCTAGTTTTATCCTGCTCGTCAAATGAAAGTTTAAACTCTTCGAGAGAGCCAATAATTTGGTTATGAAAATTATAGAATTGAGCATGACATTCTTCGACGTCTTCATATCTGGATTTAAACAAAAAGTGAAACGCTGTATCCGACTTCGCTTTCAAAGCTACCTCGTGAGCTTCCGCCATTTGGTTGAAGCTCAAAAGCCTTTTGTCGCAAAGTTTTTTCTGTTTTTGCGTAGACATTTTTGTTTTTGAAAGTTAATTTGTTTTTAAAATTACCCAAAAAAATGCCCAAAATATAGCTTAAAATATAACCCGAATTTTAGAAAAATTTAAACAATTTTATTATTTTAATTTTATTAACTTTTTTCGAAAATTTTGAAATGAAATGTTTGTAAGTTTGTCTGTATGTTATTATTTGAACATATCCCTTAAAAAAAACTTTTATGTCTCACCAAGGATTGAACCCCGCACCTTTCGATTCCAAGTCGCACACTCTGTGCATACGACTAGCGGTCTCGTCTGAAAGTTTTTAACAAACGACGGTATTTGAAGAAACAACGCGCGCAACGTGAGACCTTGGTGACGACGAAACACTTGCACCTGCGCGTTAACGCCGCGACACCTGTAAAATCGATAATTAGAAAAATAGGTGGAAGAACCGCCTTAAAATTTTCACTTTCGGCGTATTGACGCCACTTTTACTGAAAATGTAATGAACAAAGCGATCAACTTTCTTTGATGAACTAGTAAACTATACGAAATATGTGCATTGGCTATAGGTATTTTTGAACGGTAATAAACACTTCGATCAACTTTGAAGGAACATATCCCCAACAGGTGCTAAAACAATATGGTCTGATAATTGAAATTGAAATAAATTTTGAAATTTGAAATAGAAAATAGAAATTTGGAATTTTTGTAGGAAATTGCTGAACCACAGGAGTCTAGGTAGTTTGGAAAACTATGAATCCGGTTCGAAGGACCATTAAATGTGCGTGCAAGGGCTGAAAAATAACGGAATTTCCTTCGATAGGTCGCCGGTATTGGCTTCACAAGCACATTTAAAACTTATTGTCGGTATTGACGATTGAAAATGGAAAGTTACGATACATATGGAATTTTATATGAAAAGGCACCTACCTCGGACTCTCTTGCAGCTCCAGTCGACGTTTAAACGTCCAGTTTTTTCACCTCAAATTCACTTTTTTCGGGAACGTGATTTTGCTAGTGTCTTGTTGTGACGGTGGTTCTTTGCGCACTTATCGCGGCGTTGCTTCTTCCCCGTGTCCGGTGCCGTGAAACCCCATATGCATATTTTAGAGCGCGAAAATTTAAACTATTTTAAACGCGCAGAAAAGGAAAAGAAAATGAAAATTAGGAAATTTCTTGCTTGCACCAACATTTTCTGGCTCTACGCAAGAGCAGTAGCGTTTGAGACGGAGGACCTTTGGAACCTAATAATAATGCCCGATATCCTGGCATCTGTACAGAAGACTGGTGGATTCCTCCGCGAGAATAGTAAGGGGGATGCCTGAGACTCGACAAAAAGGGCGCGTCATGTGCCTATAGTCGCCAAGCATAGAGCATGCGAGAGTAAACTTCACACTTACTACTACTACTACTACCACTACTGTTGTGTGAGCTATCGGCTAATTAATTCTACACTAACTGTAGCTTTTTACTTATATTCAGCCGATGTTTTCATTTTTATGCATTTTTTATTTAATACTGTTATATACAGTCTAGTCTTTTAAAGGAGTTCTGTACAACATTTAGCATTTTCACTAATATTATATTGCATTTACCTTCCTAATCCAATCTAGTATTTACGATGTTGTTTTGACATAAAAAGAAAAATAATGGATCACTATTTAACAACACCTCGTACTAATCGCATTTAACGATACAGTATACTATCCTAGTAACTGACATGTTTCATTGTTCGGGTGTTTAACTTAAAATCGGGGTGTTGTTACAAGGAAGTTCTTAGTCCCTTAGGATCAAAAGGGTCACTTTCATCCTTAATACTACGGTATAAAGTGACCTCGTTAGTTTCTTAAGGATATAAAAGTATATATATATATATATATATATATATATATATATATATATATATAAAGTATTGCTTGTTTAAAGTTTTTTTCAAATTATTGTATTTAATTGTTTTTATCAGTTGAACGCATGAATTTGAGATGTTTGTGTACGAGCGGATAGACCCACGATCAAGGAAACTTTTGTGGGGTTTTTGTTTTTTTGTGTGCGGAGGTCTTGGGTTTGTGTTTTTAGCATGATTTATTTATTTATTAGGTTTATCTATTGTATACCTTTCGTACATTAATAAACTATTATTATTATTCTTATTATTATTATATTTTAATTTACTTATAGTCATGAAACCCCGGTAAGTTTTTTGTAAAGAACTCCTCTAACATTTCATGCTAATAAATAAAGAACTTCCTATGAAAACTGGCAACCACATTAACATTCATTTTATTATAGCCTAGGCCTAGCCAGTGGCGGTTTACTATTGTCTAAAAATCTAGCATCTTATTAACAGTGCATTGACACTTCTTTAATAACACATGTATACAAAGAAATATTTTTTGAAAACTGCCCTGGTAGTTTTGACTGATTTTTATGTTTTTTGTTGTGCTGAATCCAAATCTGCCAACCGTTTTTCTCTCCAGATTTCTTGCTAGGGTAAAAGAGGTTTACAGGGTTTATAACTCAACAATGGTAAAATAGGTCTAATTTTATTTACAAAAAAAAAGCAAACATATATTCCGAAATATAGTTAATGAATAAATAATATAATTTACAAACATACTAGGGATATAAAACCAGATAGACATCAATTGTTGTCCTGGTGGGATCGTTTCTTCTTCCCCTGAATACTTCTTTTCGTGCGTTGTTTTTTTATTTTTCTTTTGAGGTTTCCCACATCAACAACCAGCAGAAATCATATTGGTGTTCCACGTTCCCTGATATCTTCTTTCTGAGTCCTTGATATCTTGGTGAAAACTTTTAGCCTGTTCTTCACTATAGTTTTCCAAGTTTTAGGGAAATTAGCCTATGTGCGAATGCAAGAAATGCACTTTTAGACTCCTATAACAACCCTGCAATTTAAAAGCATTTAACATCCGATCTACAATAGCTTTGTAGTTAGCGTCCCTTCTGTTCCCCAAAAAATTAAGCACAACCTCTTTGAAGGAGTCCCAGGCTTCTTTCTCCCTTCCTGACATAGTTTCAGTGAATTATGTGTCAGAAATAAGTTTCCTTATATTAGGGCCAACAAACACTCCTTCCTTTATTTTAGCTTCGGACAGGTATGTGGAAACTTTGAGCAAAGGTATTGAAAACATGCACCATCTTTGGGGAGGGACTTTACGAATTGTTTCATGAGACGCAACTTAATGTGCAGCGGGTGTAGTAAAACTTTATCACTAGGTACCAAGCTCTTTTGAAGAACATTTTTCTCCCCCCAGTTTTAAACTTACTCGAACTGGCTAATCTTTTTTCTGGCTATCCCACAGACAGAGAAAGCAGGGATATTGCATGAAACCACACTGCTGTCCCAAAGAGCATAGTTATTATTTTGATATCTTCATATATCATCTATTTATGTTTGTCATAACGAATCTTTTGGAGAACGGTGATCAAATTTCCGTATTTTTCTTTAAGAATAACAGAATGTGTCATTTGAACTGACGCGTATGTATCGTCATTATGAAGGACTGCTTTTAAGCTGACCTTCGACGAATAAATAAACAACCGCCATTCCGCAGATCCATAGTTCGGTTTAAAACTTTTCATCAACCCGTGCACATCGTTGCAAAAAACCAAATCTTCCTCCTTGGTAAAATACTTTGGAAATTATGTTTCACGGTTCCTGTACCAGGAATCTGGTATTAATAATTTTTTTTGTTTAAACCGGGAGCCTAAGAGTTGGGCAGCCTTTTTGGGAGACCTAAATCCCGCACTAAATCGTTCAACTAAGCATGAAAAAAAAGTTCAGGTTCGCGTCCGGATTCAGGTTCAAACTCTGAAGTACCGGACTTCTCTAGAGAGAGAAACTTGCGAGACACCAAAATAAATACATGGACAGGTTTTTACAAGCTTATAAGAATAAGCACGTGTCTCTACTCGATATAAAGTCAAAACTATTCATGACACATGACTACTAAACAGATAGAACACTGACCTATTTCTTGCTAACACTCATATGAAGCAAAAAAATCAATTTGGCGAAAAAACGTGACGTGATGAATCTTTATGGGTATTTTTTCCGGATTCAGCACCCAAAAATCTATCAGGAACAGTGGAAAAATTAGAGGCAGTTTTTTGGTCGTATACCTGTGTAATTATACTACATCATTTGATTTAACATATTTTTTTTTACATTATAGTAGAGTGCTCTATGTTATACCGGGAGATAGTTGTTGAAGATTTCAATTGAACTACCCAAGATCGATTGGTAATAGATCACAAAATTTTAAGTCACCAGCCGTTTGCCTCCAATTTGAGTAGGAGAGCCTGTGTGACCCCCTCACCCGTCTGTGTAAGACATTTGTTAAAACATTTTTACAACTAAACAACAAGTGAAATAAAAGAAAGAAAAATAAGAAAAAGTTTTCTGCTTTGGCCGGGACTCGAACCCGAGATCTCTTGCTCTCTAGGCAAACATTCTAAGCATTGAACTACCGAAGCCATACATAAATTTTCGGAAAACTTCCATCTATGCAGGCAGCGATGACTCAATACAAGAACGAGAGATTCTCAGGGTATTAACTCGACCAAGTCATCAAACTGATTTCTATATTTCTTCCTTCTCACTGTCAAAGGTATGAAAACTCAAAAGTTAGACGTAAACTATCAACGTCTGAAAACATGAGATCACCTTTTCGTGTGTTAAAATTTCTGATCGCAATGGGCGATTGCCAATATAATTCTCAAATACCAAATTGCGACAAGTGAAGGTAAAGCAAGAAAAAAAAAGAAAAATAAGAAAAAAGTTAACTTTTTTCTTATTTTCCTTTCTTTAATTTCACTTGTTGTTTATAGTTTTAGGTCCTTGCATTATTTGCAATTTGGTATTTGAGAATTATATTGGCAATCGCCCATTGTGATCAGAAATTTTAACACACGAAAAGGTGATCTCATGTTTTCAGACGTTGATAGTTTACGTCTAACTTTTGAGTTTTTATACCTTTGACAGTGGGAAGGAAGAATTATAGAAATCAGTTTGATGACTGGTTCGAGTTAATACCCTGAGAATCTCTCGTTCTTGTATTGAGACATCGCAGCCTGCATAGATGGAAGTTTTCCGAAAATTTATGTATGGCTTCGGTAGTTCAATGCTTAGAATGTTTGCCTAGAGAGGTTCGAGTCCCGGCCGAAGCAGAAAACTTTTTTCTTATTTTTCTTTCTTTAATTTCACTTGTTGTTTATAGTTTTGGGTCCTTGCATTATTTGCAATTTGGTATTTGAGAATTTTCACTGCTGTTAAGTAAAACTTAACCAAATATACTGATTTTTGTAGCTATGGGACCCTTAACCAACAATAAAATTAAAACTCCAAGAAATTAATATATTTTTTAGTTTGTGAGATATAAAGCTAATTTATGCATTATTTTAATTGCTGTTCTATTTTGAACAATTTTTGTTAAAAGCTACAAGAAAACTTTGAAAAAAAAATATGGAAAATGCCGCCATTTTCATTTAATGACGTCATATAGACCCCCTTACTTAAACTTAAGGCAAACTAAAAACTTATTTACAGTTTTTCTGTAAACCTAATTTGGCAAAAGTTATAAGCCAATACGTCACACAGGCTATCCTACTCAAACTGACACGATTTTTGACTAGAACCCAGTCAACTATTACTTAGTAGGCACTTAATACCTTCATTCTCAAATTAAATTATGTCAGGTTTTTTACGCGTAGTCATTTCTTCACATGTAGTTTTTATATAAGCAAATCTTTATAGTACAGTAATTCTCAAAATCTTTGTTGTGCTGCATCAGGGTTTATTCTCATTTCCGATCTTTTAAATTAAATTATTATATCAGCAATATATTTTTCTAAATCTCTATCTAAATGATCAAAGTATTTTTTCAATTCGCTTAAGACGTCTCCCAAACATGATTTTTTAATGGATCAACGGCTTTTCTAACTTATTATTGACGACTAACACAAATCTTAAAATATATGACCCCCGTATAGCAAAATGTTTGTTCCTTTGTCTTGTCTCAATGAGAATAATTTATTTTTGGATATAGGTGATCAAATTTCTTGTATATTAGCTAAATCCAGTGACACATCATTAGCATCTATTAATACAATATTTGTAATTGAAAGATCACCTCTGTTTTCGTATATTTTTACCTTCCTAGTCCGCGCAGCTAGGCTACAAAAGGTATTTAGTTCAGTCAATGAATGGCCATTAAGGTGTTGTAGAGTGCATGGAGGGGGGGGGGGGAGAATTTTTCTCTCCGGGAATATGTGTAGAGTATAGTTAGGACGTTAACATATTAAAAGTCCCCACCCCTAGCCCTCCCGCTTCAGTGGCGGAGGAGGGTGAAAAGGTGCCGTTTTTCAGATTTTTGCCTATAACTCGATTACGGCGCGTTATACAAAAAAAAAATGTTTTATTAAATTATGAGAAAGTGGCCACCAAAAACCGTTAATTTTTGAAAAACACATTTTTGTCCCTTATTTTTTATCAAACTTGTTCATCTAACACTTTTGTTTTTAATTTTAGAAGAAACTTGTCAATGCGAAAGCTGTAAACTAATCAATTTACTTTAAAAATATGTAGCATTTATTAATTTGTCTATAATATATCAAAAGATGCAGCAAATTGAAATTTTTAACCAGATTTCTCAATTTTCACAAAAATGTTTTAATGATTTTTTTGTATTATTCAACAGTAATACGATTGATAAAATAAACTGAATAAACATATTTTATTATACAAAAGATATAATTAAAGGCATTGGCGGATCCAAAATTAGAGCACTTTTTGTTAAATCTTTTGTTGGGAAAAATCATCAAACTATGATGTGGTCTTTTTACTGCATACAATTTTGTGGCAAAGAAGATCCTCAATTATTAAATTAACCTTACCAACCAACCTAATAAACCGACCTAACCAAACCACCTTTGTAATGGATAAGTCAAATTCACAAGACTCATTATTCAGGCAAGTTTTGCGCTGTTGTTTTCCTAGAGCATTGAATTAAATCACTTCAATTCACTAAGATTGTTTTTGATAGATATAACATTAAAAATTGAATACTAAGGCTGCAAAACAAAAAAGACGCTATTGTATGAAAAAATCAGTTTATTTTACTTTTGATAATCTAATTAGTGTAAGTCAGGAATTTCTTTCCAATCCTAAAAACAGAGATTGTCTAAAATTACCAAAGAAAAACTTTAAAACAGTATAATCACAACGCTGCAAGCATCACAGGATAGTGTGAGCACTGCAATTTTAAACTCGATGCAGCCATTATTGTAGAATATAGATTTTTCGGTAATCCAGGTCGTAAATACTCCACCCGACCACAATATTTTATGTATAAATCCTGTCAGGGATAAGTAGAAATTGCATATTCCATCTACGAAATGCAGCAGCTAGGACTAAAAGAACTATTGTTCCTGCATGCTTTTACTGATTGCGATTGAACATCAGACGCATTTTGGAGGGGTCAGCTAGGATTTATAAAGGTTTACCAAAAATACCGTAAAATCCAAAAACCAGCTAAAGTGTCTTACACAATCCCCGCTCTTTGCATGCTGAAGTAGAACTTGCGTAACAGTTATATCTGCTAAAATGATAAAGCTCTTTAGCAAATAAAAGTTCCCTAAATGCCCACAGATTTCCAGAAACCCAAGAAAGCAAGACAAACAAAATAAATATAATTTATATTAATTGCAAACATTTTTACATCACCTTTGTTCAAATATTACTCTGAATTATTATCACATCTTCCAAAACAACATACACTTAAAACATATTATCAAGTAGCTACACATTTGGTTACCAAATTAGCTAGCTTCAGAACTACAAGGTTGGGAATCTATAGGAAGCTGTATAGTTCCAGCATTCACCAAGTATTCAGTGGTATCAAAAAAAAAAAGATTTTTTGTAGATGCGTGACTGACTACAGCAGCATCAAATGTAGCTGCAAAAAGATGTCCATGTTCCATTTATGCCACGATTGTCAGAGAAAATTTTATTTTTACCAATTATAATGAAGATGAAGAAGTCGAGCCAGAAATTAAAAAAAGGAAGACAAACAAAATATTTATAATAATATTAATTATAAACATTTTCACACCAACTCTATCCAAATATTACTAAGTACGCACAGAATTGCATCAGGTTTTGTTTTTACAGATGTATAAGTTTTCTTCTTATTCCATATGCAATGCTTTATAGCAGGCTAATTGATAGTCATTCTAAAAATTGTTCTTATTATACGTGGCTTATAAAAACTTAATAATAATAATACTTCAATTGTGATTCCAACTGTAGTGCGAAAGTTTTTTTCTTAGGTTTCTTTTCAAATAATACATATTCGTTTTAATGTACCCCCGTCCTAGTTAGTGCACTTGAAGTCGATATCTTGATCGAAGAATCATAATTGATGATGATGATTAAGAAGGTGATAGTAAAAGCAGTTATACAGTTTTTTGTAGAAAATCAGAAATATCAACTAAAACACCTGCAACTTTTAATTAATGATCCCATATTTAAAGATAAATAAATTTCTTTTTTAAAATTGAATGCACTACATTGTCGTTATTACGATTTGTTTCTAAAATTAAAAACAAACAAGTCTGATCAAAATATGGGACAAAAATGTTTTTTTTCAAAAATTAACGGTTTTTGTTTGCCACTATCTCAAAATCTATTACAGTTAAAGTTCAGATTAGCATATCCATTTTGTAGGGAATTTAATGCTCTTTAATTTTTAATGTAACATTTTTTTTGTACACCGCGCCGTACTCGAGTTACCGGCGAAAAACCGTAAAATTGCACCTTTTTACCCCCCTCCGCCACTGAAGCGGGGAGGCTAGAGGTGGGGACTTTTGATATGTTAATGTCCTAGCTACCCTAAACCTATTCCTGGAGAGAAAAATTCTCTCCCCCACCATGCACTCTCTCGTTGACTGGACTAATTGTTTTCAATGAATTTTTTTTAAGCAACGCGTAAAATTTGTTATTTGGGTTGGACCTATCAAGCAATCTCATCTTGGACATTTATTCTTGACTGGCCGTGAGGTGAGGTGAGCAAAAAGTTCACTTTAACGGGTGAACTTGGAACGCTTTAACCATCTTTTTACACGGGGAACTGAATTCACCGGTGTGAGCGATCACCTCACCTCACGTAAAGGATAGTCAAGAATAAACGTCCTGTAGTCTGTCCGTATGGGTATGTGTCTGTATGTCTATACCTCCAGAATCACTGGACCAATTTTCATGAAAAATAGTGTTTAACGAGTTTAAAGAATGAACTGATTTTCACAGTTTAAAAATTGAAAAAATGCTAACATTTTAACGGAGTACTCATTAAAATGCGCTTTGCGGATATAATAGAACAATATGAGTCTTTATCACCAAAAACTTCGAGAGCTTTAGTTGCTGAGATATTTACGAAAATATGTTTTTAAGGCTGATATAGCCTGGAGCTCACTTGGAGTGTGCTAATGGGCTAGTAAGGTATCCCATCCATCATGGATCCATTTATTTTTACATTATAACTATCATTAGCACAAATTTAACCAAATATAGCACTTTAATAGTTCATTGACACTTTTATGATTACATCATTATTATCGGATTGAGCATAATTTTTATATCACATACTTGGTATTCATCAGCTTATTTCCTTAATTAAATTGGGTCAGTCTTACATTAGTAGGTAAAATTATTGTTCGTGCATTTCTGCTCAATGCTTAGATCATCTGTTTTTATACGAATTTGGTCATCTTCGTGATTATATGTAATTAAATGCGCTGATTCATTAATAATAATGATTTCCGGACAATTTTTTCCATTATTTAGTAATTTCAAATTAAAACTAGACAAAATATCATGCCATTTGGCTGCCATCAGCAGTATGCAGTCGAGCCGTTGACTTTATAATTTTTTGTTAGCGATGCACTTTTTTTACAAGCTTTTATTTAGCTTCAGATGTTCTGTCTAACTATCTAACTATCTATCAAATCTTGTGAAGCGTTTTTGACACACTTCCCATTATCCGATTTGGATGAAATTTGGTACACACATAGTGGTCCCATGACAATACAACATTAAGAAAAAAATATCCTCCCACCCCTACCCCCTCTATAGAAAAATGTGTTTTTGACACACTTCCCGTTATCCGATTTGGGTGAAATTTGGTATACATATAGTGATCCGATGACAATACAATATTACGAAAAAAATATCCTCCCACCCCTACCCCCACCCCCTTTAATAGAAAAATGAGTTTTTGACACACTTCCCATTATCTGATTTGGATGAAATTTGGTATTCACATAGTGGTCCGATGACAATACAACATTAAAAAAAAATATATCCTCCCACCCCTACCCCCACCCCCTTCCATAGAAAATGCGTTTTTGATACACTTCCCATTATCCGATTTGGATGAAATTTGGTATACATATAGTGGTCCGATGACAATACATTGAAAAAAAAATCCTATCACTCCTACTCCCACCCCCATCTATAGAAAAATGCGTTTTTGACACACTTCCCATTATCCGATTTGGATGAAATTTGGTATACATATAGTGGTCCGATGACAATACAAGAATAATGAAAAAATGTCCTCCCACCCCTACCCCCCACCCCCTTCCATAAAAAATGCGTTTTTGACACACTTTACTTCAAATGACTTTTATAAAATTTGGTATATGCATAAAGGTCCGATGGCAATACAGCCCAAACCAAAAATATATTTCTACCTCTAGCCCCACCCTCTCCTTCTCCCAATAGAAAAATGAGTTTCCAAACAACTCACGATCAGCGATTTCATTATAATCTAGAATAAACACTTCTGTTCTGTTATTGAACAAATATTTTCATTTAATAGAGTAGATAGCTGAGACTAAAAAGTAGAAAATAAATTGGTAAAAAAAATTTTTTAAGTCACAAGCTTTTATAATATGCACTAAAAATTAAAAAATAATTTTCTAAAATTCTAATATTATCATAATAATAAAAGCGATGGCCGACTGATGGATATTTTGACGATGTTAGCACAATAAGATATCCGTATCAATTAAATATCACTATTTGCAAGAATTAATCTAGCAGAAAAATGCAGAGGTACCAAACCCACCCAACCCGACCCTAGATACCCCAACATTTCTCTGACATAGGTATGGTAGGTAAACATATCTTTGATGACCTGCTATGTTGAATATTCTTTAAGTGTTTAGATCACAAATTTAGATTAACTTATGCTTTGATTTGCGGCCATCGCTTTTATTATTATGATAATATTAGAATTTTAGAAAATTATTTTTTAATTTTTAGTGCATATTATAAAAGTTTGTAACTTAAAAAAATTTTTTTACCAATTTATAATATAAATGTTTTTACGCTGTATTTTTTTCTGGGTTAGTAAAATAAGACCTAACTACAAAATTTTATGGGTGTCTATCTATCTGTCCGTCTGTCTGTCTGGGACACGATAACTCAAAAACCGATAAAACCGATGTTAACCACGTTTGCTAAAAGAGTTTTGCGGTACCCGTGCAAAAGGCTATTAATTTTTAGTGGTGGTGGGGGTCTACAAAGTATAAAAATTATAATTTAAGAACCACAATTATATTTTCAACAATATTTTTCATAACGTCAAAGTTAGTTAGAGTCACAGTTTTTAAGATACAATTTTTTTTAAAATCATCTTACAAACCACAGCAGCCGCAGCGAAATTTGGAATTGAGAATTTTAAATTTTTAACAAAATTTGTCAAGTATAAAAAAAAGAAAATCGTATATACGAGGTGTGACAATAAAATTATAAGACTGGTGTAAAAAAATCTACTTTATTTAAATACTAATACAACTTAATGATGTTCCCCATCAATATAGTCCCCTTCTCTATCGACGCTGGCATGCGTTTTTTTTCCAATGTTGGAAGCAATTTTGGAAATTATTAGAAGAGAGGCTGTTAAGAAGTCTTACCGTCTTTCCCTTAAGATGTTCTAATATTTTAAAACGGGAAGCCAAGTCTAATGAATATGGTGGGTGGTTAACGATGGGGATCGTCTTATTAGCTAAAAACTGCTTAATGGATAGGGCATTGTGGGCCGGTGCATCGTCCTGGTAGAGAAGCCACGCGTTGTTCTTCCACAAATCTGGAAGTTTTTTCCTTGAACGTTCCCTTAGCTACATCAATACTTCCAATTATTAATGTTGGTTAACTGTTTGACCCTCACGCGCCCATTCAATAAGAATAACATCCATAATATCGAAAAGAAAAACACTAAGCATCGCTGTTTTGGATGTATTGGATCGCCCTTCTCGTTCATCATCTTTAACATCTTCACGACCCTCGAAAAAGCTTTTATGTCACATAAAAAGCATT
The DNA here is from genome assembly GCA_963576565.1 of Aspidapion aeneum. NCBI lineage: Eukaryota > Metazoa > Arthropoda > Insecta > Coleoptera > Brentidae > Aspidapion > Aspidapion aeneum. The sequence continues at coordinate 56,855,533 of OY755042.1, forward strand.
GTACGAGACATACACTGCTCCCCGTAGACATCCTTTAACATTCGAAAGCATTCAGTAGCCGTTTTTTTGAGTTTTACTTTAAATTAATACCTACGTTGCTCAATTTTTTCAGTTGTCGTAATTCCACCAAATGAGTTATGCACGATCCGCTTCAAACCACTGGGTAAGCCAAACTAGCAGAGGAAAGACGACAAGATTGCGCGCGGTAGTAGAACGCACATTAAGGTAAATAACTCCAACCGCCCGAGGCGTAGAGATTTAGAACCTGTTAGTAGGGGGGCCAGTCTTAAAATTTAATTGTCACACCTCGTATATCTCAAAAATGACACTGACCTATATACGTAATATTCCTTACGTATATGCACCGACCAGAGTACATACTTTTCATAAAATGATTCAAAATTAAATTTTTAACAAAAATAAAGCTACTGTATACTGCTGTACGTGCCTACTGGCGATGTTTTTTTTTGTTTGGCACTAGAACCCTCTGTGGGTTTTCATTTCTTCGACTACCTTGCCATATCTCCAGCAATTCTCTTCCAGTTTCATACTCTTTTTAGCCCTTTATTTTAATTACTAAACAAACGCCAATTTTAAAGGCTCAGGAAGAGGTTTTTTGAATAATTTTTGTTTTTGTCGACCTTTTATAATTCCTGGATACATATTTTGACTTACGTGTTTCTTTAGAAGGACGCAAAAACCGATTTCTATGTGCTATTTTGCTGGATGCTTTTTGACCAAAGATAACAGACCGCTGTGTTTTTTTACGTTTTTATTATTTTAAATCAGGAAATACTTCAGATTTTGACAAAAAAAAACTACTAAAGATTACTAAAAAGAAATAGTGAGTAAGAGACCAACCAGCTCTTAAAAAAAATCATGAAATTTGAACAGCGCCATCGCGTAGCTAGTTGAATTGTTTTTGATGGTCTGGCCTTATATATTATTATAGTAAGCTTTTAAATTGATAGGTAGGTTCATTTACTTCTAAAACACAATTTTTTCTAAAAAATATTTCTTTTTTTATAGGAGTTTGTCCTTAAAGTTGCGCCAATAATTTTATATTGATGATTATTCCTAATAACTGTCAAACAAAGCTACTCATCAGTAACACAACTTTCAAAATTAATTGAGGGCCTCTACCAGCCCCTGGGTTTAAGACGTAGAACTTAGCATCCCTTTACGGCTCGCCACAAAAACATCGAAAAAAGTTTTGTCGAAACGTAAAAAGGTCGAAAAAAAAATGCCAAACCGTAATTTGGTCGAAAATAAAAAAATCGAAAGTAAAATAGACGAAAATAATTTAAACGAAACGTAGTTTTGTCGATCCGTAAAATTGTCGAAAATAATACAGTAGAAAATAATTTAGACGAAGCGTTATTTCGTCGACCCGTAAAAATGTCGAAACGTAAAAGCATCGAAACGTAAAATTATCGAAACGTAGTTAAGTCGATTCGCAGAATGATCGAACCGTAAAAAAATCGAATCATAAAAAGGTCGAACCGTAAAAAAGTCGAAAAATAATAAAATCGAAAAATAAAAGAGAAGAAAGCAATTTAAGCGAAACGTAATTTTGTCGATCCGTAAAATTGTCGAAAATAATGTAGAAGAAAATAATTTAAACAAATCGTAATTTCGTCGATCCGTAAAAATGTCGAAACGTAAAAAAGTCGAAAATTAAACGCGCGATACGCAATGGAGAAGAGACGCAAAATCATCGAAACGTAATTATGTCGAAACGTAAAAAGCTCGAACCGTAAAAAAGTCGAAAATGCGGGTGCGATGTTGCCTTATTTTGCAAAATTTCTTGGCTGAATTCGTTGAACTTACGCTGCAAGTTTCACTATATATGGTTAGATGGCACCTGAGGTCATCTCAAAGAACGAAGGGGCCGCTTATGAATTAGCTGAGGTAATCGAAATCGTTTTTAACATGTTCTCCAGTAGTATAATTTCAGTTCCTATTATTTTATTATTAAATAATAGGTATAGTTTTCTAAAACTCTTACATTATTAGAAAATACTTTAATATTATAAATAAAATACACATGTAGGCACCTAAGTATTAATTAAATCTTATACGCCAGTAGCTAGCCCATGGAATAGTAAAGAAATTCAAACCTCGCAATGTCTATTAATTATGTTTAAAATAGACGATATCTAAACCAAAATTTTTCTGGAAAAAAATGAAGAAATTTCTAGTATTTGCGCTGGTATATTGACATAAGACTAGATTGAGGCAATCTGGGTCGATTTCGTTTTGCTAGCACACAACATTTTTTTTTTCGATTAGATCCCACCTAATCCTATTAACAGACTTAATTTTTTTTGCATCTGAGAAAAAGCCCGTAAAAAAACGAAGCTGACGTGTTTTTGTTTTTTTCTTCTAAAAAACCCAAATAAGTACCTTATTTACATTAACCCCTAAGTAGCCACTACCGACTTTTTTTTCAAATTGCACTCTTAAATCTACTGCCAATTCTAAATACAACCCCGTATGTTTTGTTTTTATTTAAAATAGGTATTTTGCTTTAAGTTAAAAAGTATTTATAAAATATATATAGACTAATACTATTTTTTATTATGACCCATTACAATGTTAAAATTCTGCTCCTTTGGCCGCTTATTCCGGGACACCGTGTATACACGCGTGCATAAACTAATAATATAATAGACGCTCAGCTTTCATTAGGCCAATAGCATACTCTTTAATTCACGCACTGAGGACCTTTGAAATCAGCCAGTGACGACCGGTGAGGGCGCTGATGTCGCTATTCGTTTGGTAATAGCAGGTAACCACATGAACTCCAATGCTCGCTCTGTCTTTTTTTTCTTATGCAATAATTTACATAGGAAAAAAGAGAGAGGAAGCGTTTTTGCCCCTGTGATTACTCCATAGTGCAGTGTTGCCGATATTTTATTTAATTCAAAATCATTTGGAAATATCTTTCAGTCACTCCTTTCAGTATACATGCAACCTTCTGTAGGGGTGGACGCGTCTTGCCCAGTGTAGGCATAGATATGTAGGTAAGAAAAAGTAGATATATTTTCTGACTTCCAAGAGTTAAGGCCAGAGGCAAATGTACAGTCCTTACACTTTAAAATTTTTCGGACAACTCAGAATTTTTTTGGGAAAACTCAAGAAATTTTCGGAAATGTCAGGAAAAACTCGGAAAATGTTTGAAAAGACTTGGAAAATTTTCAAAAAACTCGAGAAATGTTAGAAAAAACTCGGGAAATTTTCGGAAAATGTTTAGAAAACCTCGGACAATTTTCAAAAAACTTTAGAAATGTTTGAAAAACCTCGCGAAATGCTCGGAAAAACTGGGAAAATTTTCGGAAATCCTGGAAAACTGGGGAAATGGTCAGAAAAACACGGAAAATGTTCAAAAAAACTCGAGAAATGTACAGAAAAACATACATTGGAAAAGAACTCTTTAACCTGCTACCATCTGAACTGAACAAAAGGTCAAAAAAATCTTTTAAAAAACAAATAAGCACTTGGTTACTTCAAAATTATCCAAAATTAAATTAAATAAATAAATAGATACCTAACTAACTAGAAACTGATCTTCAAGAATATTTCATAACTTTTTTTTAGTTTTATATATTATTTGTTTTTTTTTTCATTGTAGTAGTATAACTACTTAAAAATTTTGCATTTAGTTATTTTTACATTTATTTGTCTGAATTTTTTAAACTTTTTATTTAGCCAAATATTAAATTCAAAAATACGTAAAACACTTTTAAGTTAAACGGTTCAACTGAAATCATCAGCTGTATAAAAAACTAAAAAAATTTAAGTACACTAACGTGACTTTTAACAGACTAAGGTAAAAGCGTGGGGTGTATAAAAATAGTGTTAATAAACGATTGTTTAATCAAATAAGAATGACTTGTCTAAAATATCAAATGCGCTAAAAACCAGGTTTGTAATTCCTTACCTGTCACTTTTCATCCCTGATTTTAATTTTTTATCCCTGATCTATCCCTGTTCATCCCAGGGATAAACAGTGACACTTTTATCTTTTATGTTTTTATCCCTAAACAACGAAAAAGGATTGGGACTGACCCTTGAAAGGAGGCGCAGTTTCATTCTTTTTTTGTAATAAGTGGACCCTTTTTGTGGTTTCTAGTTAGTAAGGTCTGGAACGAGTAACCTAATTATTCATATGGTAAGGTTAAAAACGAAATAGTCTATTACATATGAACAAGAGAAGAGAGTGACAAATTTCACACGAGCGTGAATGTTGAGAATGAGGCGCCAGCCGAGTGAAACAACAGGCGAGTGTAAGAAAGTTACTTTCTATCGAGTTGTGTACGCTATCTTTCCTACGAACACTGATGAGCTATACTCATTTTTGTAAAAACGGTTCTTCAATTTTGCACAAATCAAATGAAACTGCTTTTCCGCACATGTGTGGAAAGATACTTTGCAACACATGTACAAAAAGTATTTTTCAAAAAATTTCTGCCCATGGGTGAAACCTAACGTTTTCTGAGGATGAAAATGGTGTGAAACCCATGATTTTCATGTGTGGTCGTAGGAAAAATATATTGCATATGAAATACCTCTTATAAAAATAATTAACAAACAAAAGTTTAATTTGATACCTTTGCGCTTTTTTTTCTCTTACATTCTATTTAGTTCTCTTTGCTCAAATAACCGTTCGCCCGCCTTTCTTTTTGTGTATTCTTTCTGTCTAGAAATTAACAGTGTCGGAGTGGCAAAGGGACTACCGGGTGTGCCAAATTCGATGTAGTCGAAATTTATAAAAACTTATGTAAATATGAAGACATACGAGGGGATTATGAAAAGTCTGACTTTATGAAGGTGGCCTACAACTTTTTTATTTACAAATATTTTTATTTTGGTGTAATTTACCTTATTAAATGCAAACTTTTTAAAATCCCGTCGGTCCTAAAAAACCACGAGGTGAATCAAATAATAGAATCTTTAATAAATATCCAAGGTGTTTTTAGTATAAATGTATTTTATTTATTAAGTAATAATAAATGGATCCATGACGGATAAGATACCTTCCTAGACTAGCCAATTAGCACACAATAAGTAAACTCCACCCTATTATACCAGCCCTAAAAAGTATTTTCTAAATTTATCGGAAATGAAAGTTACGAAGTTGTTGGTTCTACCGTTGTTTGATGGATCTCCATCAAACAACGGTTCTACTTAACATCTTTTAGTGATTTTTTACTGCGTATCCAAATTTTTCAAAAGGCCCGCGCGCCGCTGTTTTGTGTACCCTGCCCGATTTAACCCAAAACTAGTTAAAAATTAGTCTTGAAAAAGTTTTTGGAGTATTATAGGGTGTGTCTGTATAACTAATCAAAAAAAACTGTAATTTAACCCGGTACTCATATCTGCCGGGTGGACCAAAAAAACCCGGTCCAAATGTTTTTGTTATAACTATACTAACCAATTGATTAGGCTTTCAAGCAGAAAGATTTGATATTATAAATTCTAAGATGGCTGAGAGAATCAATCTTGCCCGTTTCAAAGAGGCTTTTTAATTCTTATATTTCGGATTTTTGGAACTCTTAAAAACGCTCTGTTTTCGCCACCCTCATGCAACTAGTTACGAATCATTAAAATCCGTTTAGTGGATCTCGAAACATTAATTTTAAAACGGTTTAGTGGTTCCCGAAATATTATTCCTTAATTCTGTATCCATTCTTCCATTAATACTGAATGGATTCTATAAAATCTCTAGAATCGGTTCAGTGGTTCTTTAAATTAGAATTGTTATAGCAACTGTTATTTCAATTTCTGTCTGCAATAATTTCGTTATAAACTCACTGAATCGATTTCAATGAAAAAAAAAAAGAATTATGGTGATACCCGATTGCTCTTTGATCAAAACTATTAAAATTGAACAAAAGTCAAATTTGTCCTTCTATGAAGGATCGCTTCTTTGTATGTTGCGAAGATTTATTTTTTTATGATTACCTTGTGCGTGGTGGACCTAGGATCTTTTAAATAAATTCAAAAAAAGGTCGAAAAATTTCTCTCAACATAAGAAAAAACTACCCTTTATGGAGGGTCAAATTCGAATTGGTAAGCCATATTATATTTAGAGATGGCTGAAAATTTAAATACGGATCTTTAATGAACTTTGCCATGATGCTTTTTATTTAATTGTCGGTTTACTAGTAATGAATTTATGAGGAAATAAATGCACATAGAAATGGCAAGGCAATCGCATATTCTGTAAAATTTCTTTATAGTTCTAAAAAAATTCAAAACATTTTCGGAATATAAAAATAAACGAACCTTTTTAAAAAGTAAAGTTTTTATGTCCGCCATTTTGGATTTTACAATGACGGCAAATTTTGTTTGTGATCTTTTAAAAGCAATCAATCGTTAACCTGTATGTAAAAGAATATAGTTAAAGCAAAAATTAATTTTTAGGGGCCTAAACCGATTTAAACGATTATATCTCGTTGTGCGTAGCAAAGATAGAGCTTTTCGACAAACAAAAATATATATCTAAAATTTCCGTAACAGAAGAATAAACGAGCCTCTTTCAAGGTCAAGTTTGATTCTGTCTGCCATCTGGGATTTAAGATGGTGGACAAAAATATACTTTTACACAATTGTCCGATCAATTCCCTGCAAACTACTGCTTGCTTTGGTAAAATCTATAGTTGGAAAGCTATAACGATAAACATTTTGTCCGGTTTTTTGCCCACCCGGTATGACACAATAAATATAAAATATACATAGATGGCATATTTTTTTTCTTTTGCCCTTATTATCGAAGAAATAACAGTTATTTCTTCGATGCCCTTATATCAGGGTGTAATAATGGCAAACTAATAGGCGCTAGAAAAGATCAAACTAAGGATTTTTTTCTTATTATATTTTGCATCAAACCTCTTTGTTTTTTAGAAAAAGGGTGCCAAACTTAACAGCTTTTATTTTATATTTTTTACTCCCTTGTAATAAACAATGAGAAATGCTGGCCAGTTGGCTCGATCGAGGCCATATTACACACACACACACACACACACACACACACACACACACACACACACACACACACACACACACACATTTTATATTTTATTATAACTTCCTGAAAAATTAATTTATTATAACTTCCTGAAAAATTACAACAAAATCGATATTTTTTGAAATTTTGCATGACAATAGGGGTAATAATTAAATGGCAAAATTATTTAAAAATAAATAGAAATACTCAAAATTATTACCAAAAATCTCTTTTTTTCTTTAACAAATTTTAAAAACTCTTTAATATGTAGTGCTACTACAGTAAATATCGGTTATAACGACATTGAACGGACCGCTTAATTTCGGTCGTTAAAACCAAGCTTTGTAATAGAAAAAAAAGTAAAAAGTACTAAATATTAATTGTTAAAAACTAAAATTATACTTATTTTTAAAATTTATAAAATGTAAAGAAGAAAATCTTCGATTTTGAATCCGCCAATCCAACTTATAAATTGAATTTCATCTGCCCATTCGCGTATGCAAGGAAAGGGGATAATGGGGGTAATTATCCCCTCCCAAGATTCGTAAAAAGTGAGAATTTTTCCACAAAAATGCCCCCAGTTTTTTTTGCCCCCAGCGCAAAAAACTTTTTTTATTATTACTGAAATTATACCTATTTTAGTAGTATTCGTTTAAAATGAGGTCCTTAGCCTGAATTCATGGATCAAAAATGCAAATTGTTTTGCCTGCGGCGCGCAAGTAATCTCTAGTTATGTAAAAAATTTACATAAACTGCATAAAATTTTGTTTGTGGGACCTTAACACATATTAATAATTGCTATTATTTATTAAGTATGTGTGGCTGGACTGAATTGCCTCACGCAAGATCAGGCCTCTATCAGCATCGTAGCTAGCCTCAGTTTTCAGGGGGGCCGTGGCGTAGATCTATTTTTTCATAGATATTTTTATAGTAGAGGGGGAAAAGCCCCCCGTGCCTCCTAGCTACAGCAATGTCCTACTCTCTACTAATAAAAAATACAGAAACAATATACCTAATATGTGTATCACATAAAACATGGGCCACAGCCTCGCTTAAACACTAGGCTAGCTTAAGGGCCTAAATAAGGGGGAAGTAGTTAGTAGGGTTAAATATCTCCACCTTGCCCCAAAAAATTAGTTCATTGTGGATATATTATATTACAATGATTTTTTTTTATATTCTGAATTCTTGGGCTAGCTACGTCGATGGAGATTAGATAAAATGTATTTCTTTATGGACTGACCCCTTGATTTATTTGTAGTTTTTTACATTTTTGTATTTATTTGTTTTTGGGTTTAAATATTTTTTATTAATAAAATTAATCATGCAAATTCCATGGAAAAAATTCTAACTATATGGATACAATCTCAAAAACTAAAAGCCAAAAGTGACAGATGAAATTTAATTTGACAGTTGGATTATTTATATTTTTTTAAATAAAAAAGCAATTTACAATCAATTGTTTTTTTTTAATAAAAAAGTTATAGACCCCCTCTTAAAAGGTAGACTACTTAGCTTATAAAGGGCTATTAAAATGAGGTTTTTACTTTTTTCTATATCCCCTAGAAATACCTAAACCCCCCAAAAAGATCGATATTGATATACATACAGGATGTATTAAAACGCAAAGGAAGCGAAATATATACAGTATGTCACCCTAAGTTGGAATCATATGAAAAACTTTTTTATTATTAATTTTAGGAAAAAAAGTTATTCTTCAAAAAAAATCCTGCATTATCTAAAATCTAGAATACAGTCATCAAATATTAAATTTTTTCAGTGGTACACGAGGTTTGTCAAAAAATATGAGTTTTACTCAAGAGTAAAGTACCTTTAAATTTGCAAAATAAATGAATATGCACTTATTACGCGTTTTAATTTCAAAATTATTAGAAAACATCGAAAAACTAAAACTAATCACAAAATCATTCATTCAAAATAGAAAGAGTAGTAAAAAATAAAATAATCTGAAGTTTTAAACGTAATTTTTAATTCTGATCAACTTTTTTAGTAACATTTTTCGATATTGTCAAATTTAAAGGTACTTTAATCTTGAGCAAAACTCATATTTTTTGACAAACCTCGTATACCATTAAAAAAATTTAATATTTGATGACTGTATTATAGGGTTTAGATTTAGATAATGCAGAACTTTTTATGAAAAATGACTTTTTTTTCTAAAATTATAAATAAAAAAGTTTTCCATGATTCCAACTTAGGAGGACATACTGTATATATACATTTATATATGTATAAGTCGAAAACGTAAACGCCTAAGCATATTAAATAGGCAGTAGCTAGAAAAGGAATAATATTTGATTAAATTACGCGGTATACCAACCAAATTCTAAATACCTTATTCATAATGATCGAGTTCGACCAAACACACCGGGGCTCCCGAGAGGCTCTCTCTCTTTAATGCACCAAAACATTCAAAAGAGCGGAAGAATTGCCAAGCGCCCTGGGTTGTCTACGCGAACTCACTAACTGTCCACCTATTGAAAAATCAATCTGGGGAAAGTAGGAGAATTGTAAAGTAGATAGGTATAATTGTCTTTGGTATGGCAACACCGCCGACTCATTCAGGCGAGACAATTAGCAATTAATATTTACACCGTCGCGTATAGCCATCTGGTATGAGATTTCGGTAACAGGGGCCATTTTTGGATCAGGCGTCTTTGTATTAGTTTATGACGCGTGTGATTAAATAATTGTTGTAGGTCCTTTTTAATTTTATACTTTTATTGTCATTTTCTGTAATGTCATTAAAAATTGGCCCACTTTTTATTTTTGTAGTTACACTGTTTCCACTTGTTAAAAAATGAAAATCGTAGCCATCTAAATTATGTACCTGTATTTTAATAAAAAAAATAGGAGCTGCCATTTCAGAAAAAAAACTTGGTGGTGGCTACTTAGGGGTTGATGCATGAAAAAATATTGTTTCTACAAGCGTGTGGAAAATTTGATTTTCCACACTATTTTTAGTGCAAAAAATTTTACTTTGCCGCACTAGTGTCGAAAATATATCCGCAGAGAAATGTCAAATTAAAAAAAAACCTGTATAGATTTGAAGTTTCTATTAACAATAATGCCAACAAAACGCCTTGGTTGCTATGGTGAAAAGGTAAGATCTCAAATTTCTATAAAACACTTGTTTTTTGGAAAAAGTCGCGTGACTATAACACTGTATTTTTCTATATCATTTAATTTTTTTATGTTTTTCTGACGCTTGTAGAAAAACAATTTTTCCTAACTCTTGTGGAAAATCTTTTTCAACGGTCAACTAGACAGTCTCGTGCGGAAAAAGTGGATTTTCCACACTTGATAGGAAAATAGCTATTGACGACTTGATGCTATAAGGGCTAGTAGGCATCATTAAAAACCCCGTGTTTTATAATATTTTATATTCACTATTAACAGAGATATAGCGTGTGAGGGAAATTCTGCTGGGACTGTATTGTACTTATTATTATTATTATTTAGTCGGTTTAGAACGTTTTTCTTGTCCGACGCCTATTCTCCACCTCCTTCGATCCTGACAATCATCTTCTGTCAGATTTTTTTGACTCATTGATCTTTGGATTGACTGTTGCCATTCTAGTTTAGGACGCCCTCTTTTTCTGCGCCCTATTGGTTGCCATTCTAGGACCTGCTTTGGTAATCTTTCGTCGTTCATCCGTTGTACATGGCCGTACCATCTATCTTTTAGTGATGTCATCCGTTATGCCTCCTTGGATTCCCATTCTTTCTTTTATGATCTCATTTCTTATGTGATCTGTTCTAGATATTCTCATTGATCTTCTTATTGCATCCATTATGCCTCCTTCGATGCCTCTTTCCATTTTTGTTTTGTTTTTTCTGTTACGCGACAAGTCTCTATTCCATACAACAGCGTGCTTTTCACCATTGTTTCATATATGTTAAATTTAACATTCTTTTTTATCACTCTGCTCCATAAAATACTGTTAAGACATCCAATAACCTTTTTTGCTTTTACTATTCTTTTTTCCAGTTCTTTACAGTCTGTTCCTGTCTTATCAAATTTGACACCCAAGTATACATACTCATTGCATGGAGATTACTTGTCCATTGTCTAGTTCTAACTCACTGGATTCGTTTCCAATACATAAGTACTGTGTCTTGTCCACGTTCACTGTTAATCCCCACTTTTGGTATTCTTCCATTAACTTTCTCATCATATACATCATGTCTTCTTTATCATTAGCTATTACTTGGTCGTCAGCAAACTGTAGTGTGTATATGGTAAATCGGTCGTTAAGTTGTATTCCCATGCCGGGCACTTTCCGTTTCCAGTTTTTTAGAGGTACTGCGATATATATTTTAAAAAGAATTGGAGAGATACAACATCCCTGTCTTAAGCCTTCTGTTATCAGGAATTCTTTTGAAAGTCGATTTCCAATTTTAATTCCAGAGTTTTACCCATTATTATAGTCCTTTCATCGCTTTTATGTATTTATATGGCTGATATTAGTCTGCTCTAACACTGTCCATAGTTCTTCTAGTGGAACGGTATCATATGCTTTTTGTAGGTCCACAAAGGCAACATGAGTCTCTATATCTCTGGCGCTCCTTTTCTCAATGACTTGTTTAAGACAAAAAACATTATCACTACAAGATCTGCCTGCACGAAACCCACTTTGCTCTTCTTCTTGCTCATGAAAATCATTCTCTATTAGATCTCTAAGAATCCTACCGTACAATCTACTTAGAGTAATGGTTACTGAAATTCCTCTGTAATTGTTGCAATTCAGCTTGTTTCCTTTTTTATGTATTGAGTATATGAATGCAATTTTCCAATCATCAGGTACTGAATGTCCGTTTATGCATTGATTGATAATATATGTGAGATTTTCGATTAGTTTCTCTGATCCATATTTGAGCATTTTAGCATATATTCCTCCAGGTCCGCTAGCTTTTCCAGATTTAAGCTTTATATTTATTTAATATTATTATTAAACGAATTATTTCTAATCGTACATCATGTAAACTTATGCATAAACTAATAATATAAACTTATGTATTATGCAGTGATCTCTCTCGCCAACGATTATTATAATCGTTGCTCTCTCGCAAGCTTTCATACCTGGCCGCTGGATGGCTTAACTCAGCAAACATATTTAGGGTCACTGCATCCTGGAAGATATATCCTATTAGATATAATATTAGTTCTTACCTACAATGATAAAAAAAATAATATTTCTGTGGGATTACTCAAAATTTTGCCCTTTTTGGTTAAAATGGTTATAGTTTCTAGAGTCATATTCCTGTGATTCTGCCGTGCTTCCAATCAGGTAGACTCTGTGCAAAAACATGATTTAAAAAAAAAAATCCAAACCTTTTAGTTTTGTATTTTACATCGATATTGTTTTACATCGATTTCTTTTAAAATAACACACAGTATCTTTAAAGTTTGTTAGACTCGCGATCATTTAACGGCATTGTTGAAGATATATTACTTAAATATTAAATCAAGCAAAACAAACTTCAAACCTATCGGGACTTCGAGCCTCGAGGTAAACCTGGACGATCAGTCTAAAGTAGGAATGTTTAGGAAGCCAGAATAATTTTTAATGGTACCTAGCCCTAATGCTACACTTTCTTTATTTTAATTTGATGTCCTATGTACGTACCATATACGTCTGAGGTACGTACATTTTCAGTACTATATACGTACCATGTACGTCTGGAGTACGTACATTTTACGTTTAACTGGACGTACCATGTTATTATCTAGTACGAGTTTTTTACGTACATAGTAGGTACATTCATCGAAAATACGTCGAATGTTAGTAGATAGTACGTCCATAGTACGTACAAATCCCTACGACGCGACGTACATATATGGGCGTAAGCTCTCCGGTCCTCATTTTGGGAGGTTCTCTTTTGAGCGCAAACCTGTTACTTGGGGACAGTTTTTTGGTTGAAAAAAGTCATGCAGGGGGTATCCGAACCTGTAAGGAAATGTTTGTGATTAATTGACAAAGGTTAGGAAAACACCAATTTCGACCTCCTAAAAGGAGGACAGTGGAGCTAATGAAAATAATTTTTCCAAAATATGTGTCGGTTTGGTTCGGTTTGGTTTCACACTCTCTAAGATCCGGGGAAAGAAGTCAGGGAAGTTTTCTTATGAAAAAATATGTTAGAAAGTCGAACTATACGAGTTGTGTAAAGTTTGGCAATCCAGGTTAGAACTTTTTTTTTTCACAAAGCTTTTTTTACAATGAAATTATTTTTAAACAAATTTCTATTCGAGGAAAATGTTTTCGAACTATAACTTTCGAATAAATTTCCATTCAAAACAACTGTTTTCGAACAAATTTTTGATTAAAGAAAATGTTTTCGAAGAAATTTCCCTTTAAAGAAATGGTTTTTAAACAAATTTTCGTTTGAAAAAAATATTTTCAAACAAATTTCTATTAGAAGAAACTATTTTTAAACAAATTTCCGTTCGAAAAAATGTTTTGAAACAAATTTCCGTCAGGAAAAACTGTAAAAAAGTACTATTTGTGCGTTTGTGAGTGTGTGTGTGTTTGTGTCTATGTGTATGTAGTAAAGCCTTTTTTTAATCATTAGAGTGTAGCTACTTTCGATTTTTTATTGGGACTCTTTGTTTTTCAATCTTTTGTTTTTTGACCTTTCGTATTTTCGACCTTTTGTATTTTTGATCCTTTATATTTTCGACCTTGGAACTTTCGGCTTTTGTATTTTCGACCTCTTGTAGTTTCGGCTTTTTGTTTTTCGACTTTTTGTAGTGTCGCCCTGATGTTCTCGACCTTTTGTATTTTCGACCTTTTGTACTTTTAACCTCTTAAACCGTAATAAAATAATGGTAGGCATATTATAACCCTGGGGACGACAGTGTTTACTTTTAATCCCGCGACGAGAATTTTCAAGCCCGACAGGAAGGACGGCTATATATTCTGCTAAGTAACTAAAACTAATGCCAAGATTTATAAACAAAAAATAATAATAATCATAAAATAAATATTAAACCACTAACCGATACTCTAGTTTTAGCATATCAAACCCCGGTATATAATAATATAGTGGGCAGTGATTTTTCATTTATTTGGTGGACTATGGACCCATTGCTATAGCATGGCGTTAAACAAAAGTCAGTCAAACGCTAGCAAACATAGAAAAAATGATTGGTGTGAAACTAGCAGCCACCTTACAGCAGCCAAAGTGTGAAGTTAGCAGCCACTTACAGCAGCCAAAATGTGAAGTTAGCAGCCACATTTGGCAGCCTAACAAAAAGTATATTTTCAAAAATTATTTCATTGAGAAGCTGCAAAAACCTTGGAAAATAACTTTTTTTATTAAGAAATGGAGAATTTGAGAAATTTGGAAAAAAATAAAAAATCCAAAAATATTTAAAAGTCCTCTTTAGAAATATAGTTACACAATAAAACTTGGTAGAGTGTTTAAGTTGCCTACAACTAATCATCTGTGGAAGCGGCTGCTCCTTGTTCCCGGTTTAACATGTTCAAATTGAAAAAAAAATGGAAAAACAGAAAAAAAATCAAAAGTCACCTTTAAAAACATAGTTACGCAATGAAACTTTGTAGGGTGTTTAAGTAACCCACAACTAGTCATGTGTGTAAGCGGCTGCTACTTGTTCCCGGTTTAACATGGTGAAATGGAAAAAAAAATGGAAAAAGAGAAAAAAATCAAAAGTCACCTTCAAAAACATAGTTACGCAATGAAACTTGGTAGGGTGTTAAAGTAACCAACAACTAGTCATGTGTGTAAGCGGCTGCTACTTGTTCCCGGTTTAACATGGTAAAATGGGAAAAAATGGAAAAAGAGAAAAAAATTGAAGTCACCTTCAAAAACATAGTTACGCAATGAAACTTGGTAGGGTGTTTAAGTAACCTACAGCTAGTCATGTGTGTAAGCGGCTGCTACTTGTTCCCGGTTTAACATGGTGAAATGGAAAAAAAATGGAAAAAGAGAAAAAAATTGAAAAGTTACCTTCAAAAACATAGTTACCCAATAAAACTTGGTAGGGTGTTTAAGTAACCTACAGCTAGTCATGTGTGTAAGCGGCTGCTACTTGTTCCCGGTTTAACATGGTGAAATGGAAAAAAAATGGAAAATCAGAAAAAATTTCAAAAGTCACCTTCAAAAACATAGTAACGCAATGAAACTTGGTAGCGTGTTTAAAGTAACCTACAACTAGTCATGTGTGTAAGCGGCTGCTACTTGTTCCCGGTTTAACATGGTGAAATGAAAAAAAAATGGAAAATCAAAAAATTTCAAAAGTCACCTTTAAAAACATAGTTACGCAATGAAACTTTGTAGGGTGTTTAAGTAACCCACAACTAGTCATGTGTGTAAGCGGCTGCTACTTGTTCCCTGTTTAACATGGTGAAATGGAAAAAAAATGGAAAAAGAGAAAAAAATTTAAAAGTCACCTTCAAGAACATAGTTACTCAATGAAACTTTGTAGGGTGTTTAAGTAACCCACAGCTAGTCATGTGTGTAAGCGGCTGCTACTTGTTCCCGGTTTAACATGGTGAAATGAAAAAAAAATGGAAAATCAAAAAATTTCAAAAGTCACCTTCAAAAACATAGTTACGCAATGAAACTTGGTAGGGTGTTTAAGTAACCTACAACTAGTCATGTGTGTAAGCGGCTGCTACTTGTTCCCGCTTTAACATGGTGAAATGGAAAAAAACTTGAAAAACAGAAAAAAATTCAAAAGTCACCTTCAAAAACATAGTTACGCAATGAAACTTTGTAGGGTGTTTAAGTATCCTACAGCTAGTCACGTGTGTAAGCGGCTGTTACTTGTTCCCGGTTTAACATGGTGAAATGGAAAAAAAATTGAAAAAGAGAAAAAAATTCAAAAGTCACCTTCAAAAACATAGTTACGCAATGAAACTTGGTAGGGTGTTTAGGTAACCTACAACTAGTCATGTGTGTAAGCGGCTGCTACTTGTTCCCGGTTTAACATGGTGAAACGGAAAAAAAATGGAAAAACAGAAAAAAATTCAAAAGTCACCTTCAAAAACATAGTTACGCAATGAAACTTTGTAGGGTGTTTAAGTATCCTACAGCTAGTCATGTGTGTAAGCGGCTGCTACTTGTTCCCGGTTTAACATGGTGAAATGGAAAAAAAATGGAAAAAGAGAAAAAAATTCAAAAGTCACCTTCAAAAACATAGTTACGCAATGAAACTTGGTAGGGTGTTTAGGTAACCTACAACTAGTCATGTGTGTAAGCGGCTGCTACTTGTTCCCGGTTTAACATGGTGAAATGGAAAAACAGAAAGAAAATTCAAAAGTCACCTTCAAAAACATAGTTACGCAATGAAACTTGGTGAGGTGTTTACGTAACCTACAGCTAGTCACGTGTATAAGCGGCTGCTACTTGTTCCCGGTTTAACATGGTGAAATGGAAAAAAAATGGAAAAACAGAAAAAAATTCAAAAGTCACCTTCAAAAACATAGTTACGCAATGAAACTTGGTAGGGTGTTTAAGATGCCTACAACTAGTCATCTGTGGAAGCGGCTGCTCCTTGTTCCCGGTTTAACATGTTCAAATGGAAAAAAAATGGAAAAACAGAAAAAAATTCAAAAGTCACCTTCAGAAACATAGTTACGCAATGAAACTTGGTAGGGTGTTTAGGTAACCTACCACTAGTCATGTGTGTAAGCGGCTGCTACTTGTTCCCGGTTTAACATGGTGAAATGGAAAAAAAATGGAAAAAGAGAAAAAAATTCAAAAGTCACCTTCAAAAACATAGTTACGCAATGAAACTTGGTAGGGTGTTTAGGTAACCTACAACTAGTCATGTGTGTAAGCGGCTGCTACTTATTCCCGGTTTAACATGGTGAAATGGAAAAAAAAGGAAAAACAGAAAAAAATTCAAAAATCACCTTCAAAAACATAGTTACGCAATGAAACTTGGTAGGGTGTTTAAGTTTCCTACAACTAGTCATCTGTGGAAGCGGCTGCTCCTTGTTCCCGGTTTAACATGGTGAAATGGAAAAAAAAGGAAAAACAGAAAAAAATTCAAAAGTCACCTTCAAAAACATAGTTACGCAATGAAACTTGGTAGGGTGTTTAAGTAACCTACAACTAGTCATGTGTGTAAGCGGCTGCTACTTGTTCCCGGTTTAACATGGTGAAATGGAAAAAAATGGAAAAACAGAAAAAAATTCAAAAGTCACCTTCAAAAACATAGTTACGCAATGAAACTTTGTAGAGTGTTTAAGTATCCTACAGCTAGTCATGTGTGTAAGCGGCTGCTACTTGTTCCCGGTTTAACATGGTAAAATGGAAAAAAAATGGAAAAAGAAAAAAATTCAAAAGTCACCTTCAAAAACATAGTTACGCAATGAAACTTGGTAGGGTGTTTAGGTAACCTACAACTAGTCATGTGTGTAAGCGGCTGCTACTTGTTCCCGGTTTAACATTGTGAAATGGAAAAAAAATTGAAAAACAGAAAAAAATTCAAAAGTCACCTTTAAAAACATAGTTACGCAATGAAACTTGGTAGGGTGTTTAAGTAACCTACAGCTAGTCATGTGTGTAAGCGGCTGCTACTTGTTCCCGGTTTAACATGGTGAAATGGAAAAAAAATGGAAAAACGGAAAAAAATTCAAAAGTCACCTTCAAAAACATAGTTACAAAATGAAACTTGGTAGGGTGTTTAAGTAGCCTACAACTAGTCATGTGTGTAAGCGGCTGCTACTTGTTCCCGGTTTAACATGGTGAAATGGAAAAAAAATGGAAAAACAGAAAAAAATTCAAAAGTCACCTTCAAAAACATAGTTACGCAATGAAACTAGGTAGGGTATTTAAATGACCTACTGCTAGTCATGTGTATAAGCGGCTGCTACTTGTTCCCGGTTTAACATGGTCAAATGGAAAAAAAATGGAAAAACAGAAAAAAATTCAAAAGTCACCTTCAAAAACATAGTTACGCAATGAAACTTAGTAGGGTGTTTAAGTTTCCTACAACTAGTCATCTGTGGAAGCGGCTGCTCCTTGTTCCCGGTTTAACATGGTGAAATGGAAAAAAAATGGAAAATCAGAAAAAAATTCAAAAGTCACCTTCAAAAACATAGTTGCGCAATGAAACTTGGTAAGGTGTTTAAGTAACCTACAACTAGTCATGTGTGTAAGCGGATGCTACTTGTTCCCGGTTTAACATGGTAAAATGGAAAAAAATGGAAAAAGAGAAAAAAATTGAAAAGTCACCTTCAAAAACATAGTTACGCAATGAAACTTGGTAGGGTGTTTAAGTAACCTACAGCTATTCTTGTGTGTAAGCGGCTGCTACTTGTTCCCTGTTTAACATGGTGAAATGGAAAAAAAATGGAAAAAGAGAAAAAAATTGAAAAGTCACCTTCAAGAACATAGTTACCCAATTAAACTTTGTAGGGTGTTTAAGTAACCCACAGCTAGTCATGTGTGTAAGCGGCTGCAACTTGTTCCCGGTTTAACATGGTGAAATGGAAAAAAAATGGAAAATCAAAAAATTTCAAAAGTCACCTTCAAAAACATAGTTACGCAATGAAACTTGGTAGGGTGTTTAAGTAACCTACAACTAGTCATGTGTGTAAGCGGCTGCTACTTGTTCCCGCTATAACATGGTGAAATGGAAAAAAAATTGAAAAACAGAAAAAAATTCAAAAGTCACCTTCAAAAACATAGTTACGCAATGAAACTTTGTAGGGTGTTTAAGTATCCTACAGCTAGTCATGTGTGTAAGCGGCTGTTACTTGTTCCCGGTTTAACATGGTGAAATGGAAAAAAAATGGAAAAAGAGAAAAAAATTCAAAAGTCACCTTCAAAAACATAGTTACGCAATGAAACTTGGTAGGGTTTTTAGGTAACCTACAACTAGTCATGTGTGTAAGCGGCTGCTACTTGTTCCCGGTTTAACATGGTGAAATGGAAAAAAAATGGAAAAACAGAAAAAAATTCAAAAGTCACCTTCAAAAACATAGTTACGCAATGAAACTTTGTAGGGTGTTTAAGTATCCTACAGCTAGTCATGTGTGTAAGCGGCTGCTACTTGTTCCCGGTTTAACATGGTGAAATGGAAAAAAAATGGAAAAAGAGAAAAAAATTCAAAAGTCACCTTCAAAAACATAGTTACGCAATGAAACTTGGTAGGGTGTTTAAGTAACCTACAGCTATTCTTGTGTGTAAGCGGCTGCTACTTGTTCCCTGTTTAACATGGTGAAATGGAAAAAAAATGGAAAAAGAGAAAAAAATTGAAAAGTCACCTTCAAGAACATAGTTACCCAATTAAACTTTGTAGGGTGTTTAAGTAACCCACAGCTAGTCATGTGTGTAAGCGGCTGCTACTTGTTCCCGGTTTAACATGGTGAAATGGAAAAAAATGGAAAATCAAAAAATTTCAAAAGTCACCTTCAAAAACATAGTTACGCAATGAAACTTGGTAGGGTGTTTAAGTAACCTACAACTAGTCATGTGTGTAAGCGGCTGCTACTTGTTCCCGCTATAACATGGTGAAATGGAAAAAAAATTGAAAAACAGAAAACAATTCAAAAGTCACCTTCAAAAACATAGTTACGCAATGAAACTTTGTAGGGTGTTTAAGTATCCTACAGCTAGTCACGTGTGTAAGCGGCTGTTACTTGTTCCTGGTTTAACATGGTGAAATGGAAAAAAAATGGAAAAAGAGAAAAAAATTCA
Organism: Aspidapion aeneum; assembly: GCA_963576565.1. Lineage (NCBI taxonomy): Eukaryota > Metazoa > Arthropoda > Insecta > Coleoptera > Brentidae > Aspidapion > Aspidapion aeneum. The sequence continues at coordinate 56,875,244 of OY755042.1, forward strand.
AAAGTCACCTTCAAAAACATAGTTACGCAATGAAACTTGGTAGGGTGTTTAGGTAACCTACAACTAGTCATGTGTGTAAGCGGCTGCTACTTGTTCCCGGTTTAACATGGTGAAATGGAAAAAAAATGGAAAAACAGAAAAAAATTCAAAAGTCACCTTCAAAAACATAGTTACGCAATGAAACTTTGTAGGGTGTTTAAGTATCCTACAGCTAGTCATGTGTGTAAGCGGCTGCTACTTGTTCCCGGTTTAACATGGTGAAATGGAAAAAAAATGGAAAAAGAGAAAAAAATTCAAAAGTCACCTTCAAAAACATAGTTACGCAATGAAACTTGGTAGGGTGTTTAGGTAACCTACAACTAGTCATGTGTGTAAGCGGCTGCTACTTGTTCCCGGTTTAACATGGTGAAATGGAAAAACAGAAAAAAATTCAAAAGTCACCTTCAAAAACATAGTTACGCACTGAAACTTGGTGAGGTGTTTACGTAACCTACAGCTAGTCACGTGTATAAGCGGCTGCTACTTGTTCCCGGTTTAACATGGTGAAATGGAAAAAAAATGGAAAAACAGAAAAAAATTCAAAAGTCACCTTCAAAAACATAGTTACGCAATGAAACTTGGTAGGGTCTTTAAGTAGCCTACAACTAGTCATGTGTGTAAGCGGCTGCTACTTGTTCCCGGTTTAACATGGTGAAATGGAAAAAAAATGGAAAAACAGAAAAAAATTCAAAAGTCACCTTCAAAAACATAGTTACGCAATGAAACTTTGTAGGGTGTTTAAGTATCCTACAGCTAGTCATGTGTGTAAGCGGCTGCTACTTGTTCCCGGTTTAACATGGGGAAATGGAAAAAAAATGGAAAAAGAGAAAAAAATTCAAAAGTCACCTTCAAAAACATAGTTACGCAATGAAACTTGGTAGGGTGTTTAGGTAACCTACAGCTAGTCATGTGTGTAAGCGGCTGCTACTTGTTCCCGGTTTAACATGGTGAAATGGAAAAAAAATGGAAAAACGGAAAAAAATTCAAGTCACCTTCAAAAACATAGTTACACAATGAAACTTGGTAGGGTGTTTAAGTAACCTACAACTAGTCATGTGTGTAAGCGGCTGCTACTTGTTCCCGGTTTAACCTGGTGAAATTGAAAAAAAATGGAAAAACAGAAAAAAATTCAAAAGTCACCTTCAAAAACATAGTTACGCAATGAAACTAGGTAGGGTATTTAAATGACCTACTGCTAGTCATGTGTATAAGCGGCTGCTACTTGTTCCCGGTTTAACATGGTCAAATGGAAAAAAAATGGAAAAACAGAAAAAAATTCAAAAGTCACCTTCAAAAACATAGTTACGCAATGAAACTTGGTAGGGTGTTTAAGTAACCTACAACTAGTCATGTGTGTAAGCGGCTGCTACTTGTTCCCGGTTTAACATGGTCAAATGGAAAAAAAAATTGAAAAACAGAAAAAAATTCAAAAGTCACGTTAAAAAATATATTTACGCAATTAAACTTGGTAGGGTGTTTAAGCCGAAAAGAGCAACCTTGGCTCTTATCTGCTTTAACTAGGTACATACTTTACAAGTAGTAAACTCTGTAAGCATCACCCCCCAGTTTAACATAAATAAATACACAAAAAATTAAGAACAAGATAAATATAAAAAATCACCTTTATAAATATATTTAGACATATAAAGCTTGTAACTACAAATTAACTTTTAAGATCGCCTTAGATAGTTATAGTCTGGGACCTTTTTTAGAATTTATTTGTAACTCAGCAAACATCCATAGTATGAATTATTGAGCAATTCTAAGGAAAATTAGTTATATGATAGGGATGGTTTCTTCCGGTTTAGACAGAAAACGCATCAGAAGATATAATAATAACTTTTTTGTGGCTTTAAAAATATAAAATAGTATAAAAATAGTACTAGTAAAAGGTATACTAAATTAAGATGATGAAATGAGTGCCCTTATTTTTTAGTTGTGAAAGTTTATTAAATGATGGGTTGTTTTATAACTAGCTTAAAATACCATCTGTCTGCTATTTGAAATCCCCAAAGCCTTGTCAGACTTATCAGATGTTCGTCAATTTGGCACATTCAATTATGTTAATGTTCCTATTACCGACATACAAATAAGAAGAAGGTGGCTTATTTTAAGACTAAAAGTTTCCATGACTGCCTTGTTTTCGATCTGCATAGTGTTCTCGTTTTTTTTTTTCGTTTAGAGACCTTGCAGTTTATTTCAATATTCGTCATTAGACATGGTAATAAATTTAAAAATCTAGAAAGAGATATTTTTCATCGAAAATGCACTTTTTTTCCCTCGCCCTGAACCTGGTGTGTCATTGGTATGTAAATTCTAAACTACAAAATAAATTATTTGTTTTATCTAAAAACATTTTGGTTTCTTGCATTTTTTTTTAACCGCGACCGTTAACGAGAAAAGAATTAACTATTCTGATTGGACCGTAGTGTCTTAATCTGGCAAGGCTTTCGTGATTTTCAATAACAGCCAGGCTAATTTTCTCAATATACATATGCTATAACCTAGCATGTTAAAAAATGTAAAAACTAGGAATTTAAATTTAAAAAATCTACTAATTTTCCAATTTTCAAGACGCCGTGCCGCCAGATGCATTTATCAACTTTGTAAATCAGCCAGACTTAGTTTACTTATTTTATCGTGCGTGTATTATAGCATCAATTCGGATCCACAAATTTTCAGCTAGACGTAGTTGCCACCACTTAATGTGAGCCACATTTCTTTTCTTATAATGTTCGTAATCTCTTATTCTTCGGGTCGGTTTATCAATAGAGGGTTAGCCCTGACCCGTAAGTTATCTTTGATAGCTTTCTTTTTTGGCATGTGGTAAATATGTCAGTCATCTTTTTTTAACCCACGGGTCAGGGCTAACCCTCTATTGATAAAGCGGCCCTTAGTATGAAAGATTTAGAAATAAGAAGACTCATGCCATTTTTTAATATTTAGTAAAATCATCGCCAAACTGAAAACTTTTTGATTAATATCACCAACATACCTACTAATTCACAACTACTAAGAAAAAAAGTTTCAAAAAAATTTACTGCCTCCCCGACTATTATCAAAGTTACACAGCTCTGTTTCCAAAATGCATTTTTTTGCATACATGATCCCGATTAGGGCTGCCACCTGTCCGCCCAAAACCAATCCGGTTCTTTTTATGAAGACGTCTCTGTGTATATCGTGGAAAAAAATTACATAGTGGTGTTTATTATTTTCGCCACTGTTATTGTTTTCAACATTTTTAATTGCTCAGTTCGTGAGATACCTACTTTTTAGACCAGGCAATTGTCACAATGATCTGGCAGTATGTTGGAAAATTAATGTAAATAGAGGTGTGTATTTCTGTAGCCCGTTGAGAATACAGGAGGTGGCGTGGGAACACTCCTACTTTTCAGCTACCGCTAAATATATCTTATTTTTTAATTCCAGTTAAAAAATACAATTACATCAATCGCAATCTGTTATTAAATTTACCTGCGCGCCATTTTTTAAAATTTTCCATAAAAACTACTTTATTTTCAAAAAACATATCGCGGCGAATTCTATTGTCAAATTTAAAAGCTAACACTGATAAAAACATTAAAAAAAAACAAATATTTTAGATATTTCGGGCTCCTTGGCCTCTTCCTTAGGGAAGAATTCTTCTAAAACAAAAAATCTTATAAAATGTCATATACCAAAATCATGAGAATTTATACCTGATTTAGTCATACGGTTTTTAAACATTTCTCTTGAAATCTTTTAAATTTGCACAGGGCATCTGAAAAATCTAAAACCCATTTCTCACATAATTAGATTTTGTTACAAAACGACACAATAAATACAACTTTTCAGGAAACGCAAATAACTGACGATATGATTTTTTGTAGCTTTTGCTTTTTTCTATAAATACATCTAGTTCTAAGCACGATTTATCAATTTTTTTTGGGATGCTTGTGAGATGCGTGTCTAGAGTGACTTAGTAAAGCACTTCCGCCTACATGATGAAAATTTTGCTTTCATTTCATTACCAATGGATATTTAGGTGTACTTTTTTGACTTAGGTCTTGGGGTAGCTCATTTTCTCGTTGAAGCAATGAATGTATTAAAAATGTCATGAGTTTTCCCGGATATTTTAATCGGTTTTTTTTGCAGCTCTTTGTTATTTCATAATCCTTTAAGGTGGTAACCCTAATAAAGCTGGGTCCGAGAACTAGAAAGTGCACTTCAAAGACACAGGTAGCAAACAGTAGTCCCTCGCAAATTAATTATATAACAGGAAATTCCAAAATAGTAATTTTAAGGGTTGTACTTATACAGAACCCGCTTATAATAAAATAGAGGGTTTATAGTACAATGAATAGAGGAGTTTTACCCTACAAAAAGCCGATAAAGTTATCTTATATAAAGCGGCATAATAGTTCAATGAATAGGTCTTGGGGTAGCTCATTTTCTCGTTGAAGCAATGAATGTATTAAAAATGTCATGAGTTTTTCCGGATATTTTAATCGGTTTTTTTTTGCAGCTCTGTTATTTCTTAATCCTTTAAGGTGGTAACCCTAATAAAGCTGGGTCCTAGAACTAGAAAGTGCACTTCAAAGACACAGGTAGCAAACGGTAGTCCCTCACAAATTAATTATATAACAGGAAATTCCAAAATAGTAATTTTAAGGGTCCTACTTATACAGAACCCGCGAATTAAATACGAAGTCCGGTGACGTAGCTTTTAAAAAACTTTTTATTTGAAAAGACTACAAAAAATACTTATAACTAAAATGACCAATACAACTTGTAAAAGTATAATGATACCTAATTAGACCATTTGGGTGCATATATAAACTTCAATGTACGGCGTCAGCAATATATTTGTTATTACAAACAAGATGAGATGTTATTATTCCAGGGATATTACTCCTCCACCCTTAGTTTCGTCAACGTCCTCGTTGATGAGTTTTTGGAGAACCCTTAAGGGAATATTTTTTGTCTTTGAGGTTTTTTGTTTTCGCCAAAAATAGAAAATAAAAATAAATATCAAGATTACTGCCAAACATAAAGTTAAGATAATGTAATTTTGGCTTTCAAAATTAAGTTCCTGTAGGACTAAAGGATCCAAAAGGTCTTCCTGCATTTTTTGCGGGTTTTCTAAATGTCTTATCTGCAAATTGATAGACAAGTTTGTTTCAGGAAGCTTTATTATATCTGGCAATGAAACAGAAATGTTATTTATTGATAATGAATATTTATTTTGATTAATTATTATGTCACACTGGCTGTTAATAAGATAACAGTTTTGAAGTGTGGTTTTCTGAAACTGGAAGCAATTTTCGTAAATTGTTTCGGAGTTTTTTGTACAGAAAAGTAGACCACTTTTATAAGTTAAAGTGTGAATTTGAAAATTATTTTTTACTGTGGCGAAAGGGCAATTTTTTGGTAAAAGGCAACTATGTGCAATGGGGTTGAAACAAATCCAATTTGAGTTAATTTCAGAGCATTGCTGATACCATAAATTGTTACAATAGTATTTACTGGGGCTAATTAATATTTTTGATTCATTATTAGGTATTGGATAAACTATCTTAAGACTACAAGAATATTTTTCAAAGATTGGTATTTTCACTACAATGATTGACATATCTTTTAACAGAATAAGGCCAGTTTTACATATAAGAGTTAATTCTGACAGGTGTTTTAGTGGCCATAGAGAATTTTTTGGATAATGAGCTGTCAAATATTGCCAAATTTCCCTAATTTCATTGACATTCAAAATTTCTAAATCTAAAGTTTGCAGATGCGCAAAAGATATCATTCTCAGCATTTTTTCCAAAAATTTGTTTAGTTTTGAGATTTGTAAAATTTGGTTTTGCATACTGAGTAATAACGTGATTTCATTATTCAATTTTAAAACTTCGAAGCGAATGCATTTTGCGTTTTTATTTATAATGTTTACATTTTCCTGGAATTTGTTTATAATATTCCCGGCAAATGAACTAAGGTCATTTATCTTGTGCATCGTGTTAATTTGATTTTGTTTCAGTATTTGTAAGTTCTGCGTTATTGTGTCTAGGTCGGTATTATCTAGGTTTCCTGTGACAAATTTAATACCGCTTCCCAGTAGGTTGAATAAACCACGTTTCTTTCTAAGTTCATTGTTTTCTAAAGAATTTAGTTTTTCATAAGTATTGTACGTATCGTTTAAGCATGATTCAAGGAATTGAAATTGTATTTTTAATAAAGTATTATTAACTTGATTGACTAAAGGGGATAAAAATAGGGAATTAGTAGTAAAAAGTTGGCTTAGAGACGTTTTAATTTTTGTCATATTAAAAGGTATGTACATAGTATGATAATGGCTTACAACTAAAGAAGGAGAGATTTCTTCGGTGTAGAATCCATTATTGTCCAATCTATTGACCTGAAGGGCCTGGTTGAGGTTCGTCAATGTCAGGAGGGACAGGATCAGGAACCTGGAATGATTTAGGTTTTTTCCTGAGTCTTTTTATTTTTCTGACATGTGTGTTAATTGGTTTAGTTTTTGAGATACCAGTTATAACATTTTTATTGACGTTAGTTACTTTGGTAGGGATAAATTGGGGGTTCATTTTATTTCGAAGGGTGTTTTTTCTAAAGATAGTTTGATCTTTTTGAATTTGAGGGGGCTCTTCGGTGTTTTTATTTTGTTTTTGTGTGGTGTGTAACTGTTTTTGATATGCTTTTTTGAAAACTTGATCGTGAAAAGGTATTAGTTCTTTCTTTCGTTGTTCATTATATTGTTCAAAAAGAGTGAGGTCGTTATTTATGTTTGGTTCGTTCACATAAGGGCCATATAAAATTGAAAAGGGGGAACAACCGGTAGTAGAGTGAATACTTTGGTTATATATTAAGATGGCTGACGTCATTATGTTTTGAGGTGTCTCATCGGGATTTTGCATTTTCAAGATACGTAATTTTTCTAACAAAGTTGAATGTAACCTTTCGATGGGGCTATTAGAAGAGGAGTTAGCGGGTGTTGTATAATGTAAATCGATACAAAATAGTTGACAGAACTCTTTAAGGAGATTGTTGTCAAACTCAGTTCCTTTATCTGTCACAATTTTTTGACAGGTGTTATGGTGGGAAAAATAATGTCTTAATTTGCTAAGAATAGTAACGGCGTTTCGATCGGAGATAAAATAAGCTTGTGCATATTTTGAAAATGAATCAATGATAGTTAAAAATTGACAATTTGAAAATCGAAAAACGTCCATATGAAGAGTTTTAAAAGGTTTTTCGGCCAATAAGGGTCCTTCATATGCTATTTTGTAAGGGTGTCTTTCGTACTTATTCTGTAGGCATATTTCGCAGGTGTTTATAAAGTTGGTAATAGAGTCTCTTAGTTTAGGCCAATAATATTTTTGTTTTAAATGATTGTAGGTTTCAGTTATGCCGTTATGATTAGATTTGTGGTAATTTGCTATTATTTCTGTTTGCTGTTCGGTATTAATGACATCTGTTACATAAATGTTTGAAAAAATAAGTTTTGCACGAGGGTTTAAAATTGAGCTAACTATTCTTTGAAATTCGAGTTTGAGTTCATTATTTGGGATATAAACCGTGAAAAGTGAATCGGGTTTTACTATTTCTTTTAAGATTTTAAGAATGCATCCTTGTTGCTGATCTTTGTTTATTCGCACAAAGTTATGATTTTTCTTAAACGGGTTTGTATGGAAATGTTTGTATTCTTTACCGTAATCGATTATTAATCGATTAGTTGCGTAATTTAGGGGTAATTCTGAAATCGGTAGGTATTTTCCGTCTGTGTCGTTGTTCGAGTGAACGGTGACGTCAGAGTCGTTATCATTCTGAACTTTGTCAGTTTCAATTGGTTGAGAAGGATTTAAGTTTGATGTAGATGGTTTTGTCATTTCATTAAGGCGAGTTAGGTTGGTTTGTGTTTCTTGGTAAATTTCGTTAATGACGTAATCGGAGAGATTAAAATCGGTTAGGTCCGCAACTGAGTGATCGACGTTAGGGGATATAGACATGACGTCATTTGTTTCGTGGGTGTTGATGTCTATTCTTGAGAGTGCGTCAGCAACGACATTTTCTTTGCCTTTTTTGTATTTTATTTCGAAGTTGTACTCCTCTAGTTTAAGTTTCCAACGAATTAAACGGGAGTTTGGCTCTTGAATTTTTGACAGCCAAACTAATGGATTGTGATCGGTTTCTATGGTGAATTTTTGTCCGTAAAGATAAGGTCTAAAGTGTTTTGTTGATTCTAGAATAGCAAGGAGTTCTTTTTCTATAGTAGAGTAGTTTTTCTCGGCTGAATTTAAAGTTCTGGAGTAATATGCGATCGGTTTATTATTTTGCGAAAGGACAGAGCCTAGAGCTATGTTTGAGGCGTCTGTCGTAAGTATAAAGGGTTTTGTAAAGTCGGGATATTGAAGAACGGGAGAGTTTGTTATAAGTTCCTTACATTTTTGAAAAGCATTTTGATATTCCTGATTTTTAATATTAATTTCGCTCCCTTTTCGTAGACATCGCGTGAGAGGAAATGTAATTTTAGAAAAGTTCTTTATGAATCTGCGGTAGTATCCTACGAGACCTAAGAAAGATTTTATTTCTTTTTGTGTTCTAGGTATAGGGTAACGTATGATCGCGTCGATTTTCATTGGATTCGGTTTAATACCTTCCGGCGTTATGATATGCCCTAAAAATGCAACTTCTTTTTGTAGAAACTCTGATTTGTCTGGCTGTATTTTTAGGTTTACTTCTTTTAATTTTTTAAATATGATTCTAATATGATCAATGTGTTCTGATAAAGATTTTGAAAATATGACTACGTCATCCATGTAGACAAAGCAGAATTTGTACAGGTAGTCCCTAAGGACTTCGTCCATCATTCTTTGGAATGTGGCGGGGGCGTTTTTTAAGCCAAAAGGCATGCGCAAGTATTCAAAATGGCCGTTATTAACTGTGAAAGCAGTTTTCTCGATGGATTTAGGATCCATTTCTATTTGGTGAAAACCTTGGGCAAGGTCAAGGGTCGTGAAGTAGGTACATTTTCCTAGATTATCCAGGATCTCGTCTATTCTTGGAAGAGGCCACTTGTCCTCAATAGTTTCATCGTTCAAGCGGCGGTAGTCGATGACTAACCTAAATTTCTTCTTTCCAGAAGCATCTGCTTTTTTTGGAACTATCCAAACAGGTGCAGAATAGGGAGAAATGGAGGGACGAATGATTTTATTGTCAAGAAGCTTTTGAATTTGACTTTGAATTTCGGCATTCATTGCTGGAGGATGTCGAAAAGATTTAACATAGATAGGACGGTCGTTTGTCGTGCGGATAAAATGTTTAGTTTGACTTGTAAAAGAAAGGTCACAATTTTCGTTATACATAATGTCTTTGAATTCCTTACAAAGAGGCAAAATTTTAGATTTTTCAAGAGGCGTGAGATGATCTAGTCTTAATTGTGTGTCAGGGTCGAAGGCTGTGTTGTATTGATTAGGGGGGTCAATTATATCGAATTGTTCTTGAGGTATGACCTTGACTCGATCGTGAAAGTTAATATTGACGTTTGGGTTTGGATTGGGGATTTTGCAAAAACCGTTTTCGATTTTTACGAGACTGTCGGGAATAATGTGATCATTTATAGAAAAAGAGGGCAAAAGTGCAGTGCCTTTTTTGTAATTGACAGGGACTATCAAGGAATTGACATGAAAATTTTGAATCGGCTGCTTTAAAGGTTCGTTATAGGCTAACGAAAAAGGAATGTTAATTTTGTTTAAAGTTAATATTCTATTTTCAAAGTCGACTATACCGTTTAAATTTTTAAGGTCTCTTGAGCCTATTAATGCATCAAAGTCCTTATGCCAGTCTAAAACACGCATTTTAAAATTTTCGTTTATTCCTAGTTCTTGTAATAAATTTAATTTTAAATTTTGATTTTCTTTGTATGTCTTTCTGCAGGCAGTTACTTCAAAAGGTTCAAAAAATATATTATCGGGGTACATTTTGGCTATTTTTGGGGAGATTATAGAGTCTGAGGCTCCTGAATCGATAAGAATTGTTATTTGCGTTTTTGGTAAATAAAAATATGGTAGTTCGATTTGTCGGGCAACGTTATTTAAGTCGACGGGGGATCCAAGGCTGTTTCCTGAAAATTTTCGCTTGCGGCGTTTGTTTGTAAATTATGTTCGTAAGAGCAGTTTTCTTGTTGGCTAGTGGGTTCTTCGTTATAAAAATGAGGATCGTAAAAATAGTCAGGGTTTTCTTCACTATAATTATTGTAAGTTTGATTTTCACAGGTTTGTTCGTAGGTTTGTTCGTAGTTTTGTTCGTAAGTTTGTTCTGGGTATGTTTCTACATTTGTCAAAAATCCTGAGGGTTTAAAAATTCCTGAAGGTCGATAGTATGGGGGTCTTTGATAGTGTTGCCTTGACGGACCAATTGTTGATGTCGACATAGGGGTTGGCTTGTCTAAAATGGGTTTATTTTGTGGGGCGAAGGCGTTAGTTGGTCTTCCAAAATTTTGAAAATTTTGAGGTTGATTTTGAAAAGGTCTAGGTTGATTAAAATTAAAGTTAGGTTGTCTAAATTGAGAGTTAAAAGGTGGATTAAAATTAAATTGTCTGGTAAACTGAGGGTTCGAAAAAGGTTGCATAAACGGGTTAAAACGTTGTTGGGGTGGTTTTGGTCTTATTTGATTAGTTTGGGGGTTGCGATTAAAATTTTGGTTTTGTCTAAAGTTATTGTTGGGTTTTAAAAATGAATTATTTCCTTTGTGCAAGTTCGAGTTATTACTTGTAAAATTGACTTGCGCTTCTACTATGTTATTACTCATGACGTCCTTGTAGGCTTCGTCTAAAGTTGCAGGAGTTTTAAGCATAAGAAGCGTTTTTAAAGAGTCTGGGGAGTTTGCGGTCAAAATTAAAACAGATACTTTTTCTACTTGAGATATAAGCAGTAACTTTTGTGCGTTATCTGCTACTTCACATTGAATTTTTCCAAAGATTCTTTGGCAAAAGGCCTTAAGTCTATCGATAAACTGCAAAATGTCTTCGTTTGCGTCAATTTTAATGTACTGAAGTTCTTGCATCAAAATTTCGTGATTAATTGGATCACCAAATTTTTGTCTTAAAGCTAACTTAATTTTTTCAAAAGTATTTAAATCTGGCCTTTCTAATAGAAAATTTTGAGCTTTGCCTACCAGTTTCGATTTTATGGCAGACAGGACCAATTTTTGTTGCTCAATAGAATTACCAAAATAAAGTTCATAAAATTCTTGTACAGAAATCAAAAAACTTTCTAAATGGGATTGACTGCCATCAAATGTGGGCAACAATGACGTGTAAAATTTAAGATTTTCCATTGTGTTAGAAAGTTCTTCGTTTTGTAAAGTGTTATCTAATTGGTTACTACTAACGCTACTTAAACTACTGTTAAAACTAGTGTTTAAATTTGCAAAATTTAAAGAATCAAAATTTTCTAAAAATCTATTTTCTAAATTATTTTCAGTATTTTCTTCTAAACTTTCTTCTATACTTTCTAATTGCTGTTGAGTGTCTAGTCTCGATGTCGACTGACCACTTAAATTTCTTAAACTACTTTGCAAACTACTTATTTGCTCAAAATTTAAATTTAAAGACGGTTTCTTCAAACTTGCTAGATAGTTTTCAATTTCAGTTTTAACGTTTTCTTTCTTATTTTCTGCTCCTAATCCTAGTTTTGTTTTGTTCTTTTCTAAAATATTCTTTAATCGCCTAGGCATCAAGAAAGTCAAAAAAACTTACATAACAATCGAGGATAAATCCATAAGGCTTGTTCTGTAGAGGTTACGCCACCAAAAGGAATCCTATAAATGGGGGTTGACTTTAGCTTTTCTGCCTATGACACCGGGCTCAGTAGGGATGTGTCGTTGGTTAGGCTTTTGGCTTCGGCGGGACTCATACAACACGGTAGACGTCACTAGCTTCAACTCCAGGCTTTATTCCACAACACTTCTTTACGTTCGACGTCGTAAAAGGTATTTTCTTTTAAGAAAAAGTTCACAATTCGTACGGGACGTAAAGTTCGGTTTGAATAGCGCACTAAGACTTAAAAGTCACTTTCGTACAACGGAAAACCGATAAAGGACGAAATCGCACTATCCTGTTCGCAGCGCCAATTAAATACGAAGTCCGGTGACGTAGCTTTTAAAAAACTTTTTATTTGAAAAGACTACAAAAAATACTTATAACTAAAATGACCAATACAACTTGTAAAAGTATAATGATACCTAATTAGACCATTTGGGTGCATATATAAACTTCAATGTACGGCGTCAGCAATATATTTGTTATTACAAACAAGATGAGATGTTATTATTCCAGGGATATTACTCGCGTATAATAAAATAGAGGGTTTATAGTACAATGAATAGAGGAGTTTTACCCTACAAAAAGCCGATAAAGTTATCTTATATAAAGCGGCATAATAGTTCAATGAATAGAGGTCAAAATAGGGGGGTTACCCTACAAAAGGTCCGGTAGTTCTGAATTTTGGATATATTGTTAAGCTCAGTAGGGTACTTAAAAATCTGTGTTTTCGTCACCCCCACCCCTGTGCTCCCTCCGCCATCTTAAAAAAAACCATAAAAAATTGGCACTTTTTTTAGTTTTTTGCCTTTAATTTCGTTCCAGTACACTAAATCGCAAAAAGAGTTATATGAAATTTTTTAGAGGATATAATTATCTACAATTGGGTGGTACTATAGTTGTTCTGCGAGCAGTAGTAACGGAGCTAGGTAATTTCCAAACATGACTAAAATCACGTGCTTGGGCAAATTTTCAGATTTTTTGTACTTTAGACGGCATAAGCTCCGAAATACTTTCTTCTAGGGTAAAAGTTCTAAGAACATATCTTGTAGAGAATTTTATCAGCTACAACATCCATTCTTTAAATGTATTTTTAAATATTGTAATGGAGTGGGAGTAACTTTTAACTTAAAGTAAGTTAAAAAATAATATTTTTTTTTAAATTTAGTGCTTTAAACGGCACGTTTTTTATTTATTTATATTTTTTTGTATAAATTTAGTGACGTACAAAACGGTAAACGAGCTTAGGGGTCAAACACCTCCTTAAACTAACTACCTCTTCAAAAACCCCCCCAGACCCCCCGAAATCTAACATATTCAGGTTTTCTCAAATTTTATCAAAAAATACGCTTCTAAGTTCTTCTAATTTTTTTCTCGTTAACGACCGCAAATAATTTATTTTGTAGTTTAGAATTTACATGCCAATGACACACGAGGTTCAGGGCGAGCGGAAAAGTGCATTTTCGATGAAAAATATCTCTTTCTAGAATTTTAAATTTATTACTTACCATGTCTAATGACGAATATTGAAATAAACTGCAAGGTCTCTAAACAAAAAAAAAACGAGACCACTATGCTAAAATAAGCCATCTTCTTCTTATTTGTATCTCGGTATTAGGAACATTAACATAATTGAATGTGCCATATTGACGAACATCTGATAAGTCTGGCAAGGCTTTGGGGATTTCAAATAGTAGACAGATGGTATTTTAAGCTAGTTATAATATATATATATATATATATATATATATATATATATATATATATATATATATATATATATATATATATAACCCATCATTTAATAAACTTTCACAACTAAAAAATAAGGGCACTCATTTCATCATCTTAATTTAGTATACCTTTTACTAGTACTATTTTTATACTATTTTATATTTTTAAAGCCACAAAAAAGTTATTATTATATCTTCTGATGCGTTTTCTGTCTAAACCGGAAACCATCCCTTTCATATAACTAATTTTCCTTAGAATTGCTCAATAATTCATAGTATCGATGTTTGCTGAGTTACAAATAAATGCTAAAAAAGGTCCCAGACTATAACTATCTAAGGCGATCTTAAAAGTTAATTTGTAGTTACAAGCTTTATATGTCTAAATATATTTATAAAGGTGATATTTTTATTTTTCTTGTTCTTAATTTTTTGTGTATTTATTTATGTTAAACTGGGGGGTGATGCTTACAGAGTTTACTACTTGTAAAGTATGTACCTAGTTAAAGCAGATAAGAGCCAAGGTTGCTCTTTTCGGCTTAAACACCCTACCAAGTTTAATTGCGTAAATATATTTTTTAACGTGACTTTTGAATTTTTTTCTCTTTTTCCATTTTTTTTCCATTTCACCATGTTAAACCGGGAACAAGTAGCAGCCGCTTACACACATGACTAGCTGTAGGATACTTAAACACCCTACAAAGTTTCATTGCGTAACTATGTTTTTGAAGGTGACTTTTGAATTTTTTTCTGTTTTTCAATTTTTTTTCCATTTCACCATGTTAAACCGGGAACAAGGAGCAGCCGCTTCCACAGATGACTAGTTGTAGGCAACTTAAATACCCTACCAAGTTTCATTGCGTAACTATGTTTTTGAAGGTGATTTTTGAATTTTTTTTCTGTTTTTCCATTTTTTTTTTCCATTTCACCATGTTAAACCGGGAACAAGTAGCAGCCGCTTACACACATGACTAGTTGTGGGTTACCTAAACACCCTACCAAGTTTCATTGCGTAACTATGTTTTTGAAGGTGACTTTTGAATTTTTTTCTCTTTTTCCATTTTTTTTCCATTTCACCATGTTAAACCAGGAACAAGTAGCAGCCGCTTACACACATGACTAGTTGTAGGTTACTTAAACACCATACCAAGTTTCATTGCGTAACTATGTTTTTGAAGGTGACTTTTGAATTTTTTTATGTTTTTCCATTTTTTTTCCATTTCACCATGTTAAACCGGGAACAAGTAGCAGCCGCTTATACACATGACTAGCAGTAGGTCACTTAAACACCCTACCAAGTTTCATTGCGTAACTATGTTTTTGAAGGTGACTTTTGAATTTTTTTCTCTTTTTCCATTTTTTTCCATTTCACCATGTTAAACCGGGAACAAGTAGCAGCCGCTTATACACATGACTAGTTGTAGGTTACGTAAACACCTCACCAAGTTTCATTGCGTAACTATGTTTTTGGTGACTTTTGAATATTTTTCTGTTTTTCCATTTTTTTTCCATTTCACAATGTTAAACCGGGAACAAGTAGCAGCCGCTTACATACATGACTAGTTGTAGGTTACCTAAACACCCTACCAAGTTTCATTGCGTAACTATGTTTTTGAAGGTGACTTTTGAATTTTTTTCTGTTTTTCCATTTTTTTCCCATTTCACCATGTTAAACCGGGAAGAAGGAGCAGCCGCTTCCACAGATGACTAGTTGTAGGCAACTTAAACACCCTACCAAGTTTCATTGCGTAACTATGTTTTTAAAGGTGACTTTTCAATTTTTTTCTCTTTTTCCATTTTTTTTCCATTTTACCATGTTAAACCGGGAACAAGTAGCAGCCGCTTACACACATGACTAGTTGTTGGTTACTTAAACACCCTACCAAGTTTCATTGCGTAACTATGTTTTTGAAGGTGACTTTTGAATTTTTTTCTGTTTTTCCATTTTTTTTCCATTTAACCATGTTAAACCGGGAACAAGTAGCAGCCGCTTACACACATGACTAGTTGTAGGTAACTTAAACACCCTACCAAGTTTTATTGCGTAACTATGTTTTTGAAGGTGACTATTGAATTTTTTTCTGTTTTTCAATTTTTTTTCCATTTAACCATGTTAAACCGGGAACAAGTAGCAGCCGCTTACACACATGACTAGTTGTAGGTTACTTAAACACCCTACCAAGTTTCATTGCGTAACTATGTTTTTGAAGGTGACTTTTGAATTTTTTTCTGTTTTTCCATTTTTTTTTCCATTTCACCGTGTTAAACCGGGAACAAGTAGCAGCCGCTTACACACATGACTAGTTGTAGGTAACTTAAACACCCTACCAAGTTTCATTGCGTAACTATGTTTTTGAAGGTGACTTTTGAAATTTTTTCTGATTTTCCATTTTTTTTCCATTTCACCATGTTAAACCGGGAACAAGTAGCAGCCGCTTACACACATGACTAGTTGTAGGTTACTTAAACACCCTACCAAGTTTCATTGCGTAACTATGTTTTTGAAGGTGACTTTTGAATTTTTTTCTCTTTTTCCATTTGTTTTCCATTTCACCATGTTAAACCGGGAACAAGTAGCAGCCGCTTACAGACATGGCTAGCTGTAGGATACTTAAACAACCTACAAAGTTTCATTGCGTAACTATGTTTTTGAAGGTGACTTTTGAATTTTTTTCTGTTTTTCCATTTTTTTCCATTTCACCATGTTAAACCGGGAACAAGGAGCAGCCGCTTCCACAGATGACTAGTTGTAGGCAACTTAAACACCCTACCAAGTTTCATTGCGTAACTATGTTTTTGAAGGTGATTTTTGAATTTTTTTCTGCTTTTCCATTTTTTTTCCATTTCACCATGTTAAACCGGGAACAAGTAGCAGCCGCTGACACACATGACTAGTTGTGGGTTACCTAAACACCCTACCAAGTTTCATTGCGTAACTATGTTTTTGAAGGTGACTTTTGAATTTTTTTCTCTTTTTCCATTTTTTTTCCATTTCACCATGTTAAACCGGGAACAAGTAGCAGCCGCTTACACACATGACTAGTTGTAGGTTACTTAAACACCATACCAAGTTTCATTGCGTAACTATGTTTTTGAAGGTGACTTTTGAATTTTTTTCTGTTTTTCCATTTTTTTTCCATTTCACCATGTTAAACCGGGAACAAGTAGCAGCCGCTTATACACATGACTAGCAGTAGGTCACTTAAACACCCTACCAAGTTTCATTGCGTAACTATGTTTTTGAAGGTGACTTTTGAATTTTTTTCTTTTTCCATTTTTTTCCATTTCACCATGTTAAACCGGGAACAAGTAGCAGCCGCTTATACACATGACTAGTTGTAGGTTACGTAAACACCTCACCAAGTTTCATTGCGTAACTATGTTTTTGGTGACTTTTGAATATTTTTCTGTTTTTCCATTTTTTTTCCATTTCACCATGTTAAACCGGGAACAAGTAGCAGCCGCTTACACACATGACTAGTTGTAGGTTACCTAAACACCCTACCAAGTTTCATTGCGTAACTATGTTTTTGACGGTGACTTTTGAATTTTTTTCTGTTTTTCCTTTTTTTTCCCATTTCACCATGTTAAACCGGGAACAAGGAGCAGCCGCTTCCACAGATGACTAGTTGTAGGCAACTTGAACACCCTACCAAGTTTCATTGCGTAACTATGTTTTTAAAGGTGATTTTTGAATTTTTTTCTGTTTTTCCATTTTTTTTCCATTTCACCATGTTAAACCGGGAACAAGTAGCAGCCGCTTACACACATGACTAGCTGTAGGTTACCTTAACACCCTACCAAGTTTCATTGCGTAACTATGTTTTTGAAGGTGACTTTTCAATTTTTTTCTCTTTTTCCATTTTTTTTCCATTTTACCATGTTAAACCGGGAACAAGTAGCAGCCGCTTACACACATGACTAGTTGTTGGTTACTTTAACACCCTACCAAGTTTCATTGCGTAACTATGTTTTTGAAGGTGACTTTTGAATTTTTTTCTGTTTTTCCATTTTTTTTCCATTTAACCATGTTAAACCGGGAACAAGTAGCAGCCGCTTACACACATGACTAGTTGTAGGTAACTTAAACACCCTACCAAGTTTTATTGCGTAACTATGTTTTTGAAGGTGACTATTGAATTTTTTTCTGTTTTTCCATTTTTTTTCCATTTAACCATGTTAAACCGGGAACAAGTAGCAGCCGCTTACACACATGACTAGTTGTAGGTTACTTAAACACCCTACCAAGTTTCATTGCGTAACTATGTTTTTGAAGGTGACTTTTGAATTTTTTTGTTTTTCCATTTTTTTTTCCATTTCACCATGTTAAACCGGGAACAAGTAGCAGCCGCTTACACACATGACTAGCTGTAGGATACTTAAACACCCTACAAAGTTTCATTGCGTAACTATGTTTTTGAAGGTGACTTTTGAATTTTTTTCTGTTTTTCCATTTTTTTTCCATTTCACCATGTTAAACCGGGAACAAGGAGCAGCCGCTTCCACAGATGACTAGCTGTAGGCAACTTAAACACCCTACCAAGTTTTATTGCGTAACTATGTTTTTGAAGGTGACTATTGAATTTTTTTCTGTTTTTCCATTTTTTTTCCATTTAACCATGTTAAACCGGGAACAAGTAGCAGCCGCTTACACACATGACTAGTTGTAGGTTACTTAAACACCCTACCAAGTTTCATTGCGTAACTATGTTTTTGAAGGTGACTTTTGAATTTTTTTCTGTTTTTCCATTTTTTTTTCCATTTCACCGTGTTAAACCGGGAACAAGTAGCAGCCGCTTACACACATGACTAGTTGTAGGTTACTTTAAACACCCAACCAAGTTTCATTGCGTAACTATGTTTTTGAATGCGACTTTTGAACTTTTCTGTTTTTCCATTTTTTTTCCATTTAACCATGTTAAACCGGGAACAAGTAGCAGCCGCTTACACACATGACTAGTTGTAGGTAACTTAAACACCCTACCAAGTTTCATTGCGTAACTATGTTTTTGAAGGTGACTTTTGAAATTTTTTCTGATTTTCCATTTTTTTTCCATTTCACCATGTTAAACCGGGAACAAGTAGCAGCCGCTTACACACGTGACTAGTTGTAGGTTACTTAAACACCCTACCAAGTTTCATTGCGTAACTATGTTTTTGAAGGTGACTTTTGAATTTTTTTCTCTTTTTCCATTTTTTTTCCATTTCACCATGTTAAACCGGGAACAAGTAGCAGCCGCTTACACACATGGCTAGCTGTAGGATACTTAAACAACCTACAAAGTTTCATTGCGTAACTATGTTTTTGAAGGTGACTTTTGAATTTTTTTCTGTTTTTCCATTTTTTTCCATTTCACCATGTTAAACCGGGAACAAGTAGCAGCCGCTTACACACATGACTAGTTGTTGGTTACTTTAACACCCTACCAAGTTTCATTGCGTAACTATGTTTTTGAAGGTGACTTTTGAATTTTTTTCTGTTTTTCCATTTTTTTTCCATTTAACCATGTTAAACCGGGAACAAGTAGCAGCCGCTTACACACATGACTAGTTGTAGGTAACTTAAACACCCTACCAAGTTTTATTGCGTAACTATGTTTTTGAAGGTGACTTTTGAATTTTTTTCTGTTTTTCCATTTTTTTTCCATTTCACCATGTTAAACCGGGAACAAGTAGCAGCCGCTTACACACATGACTAGCTGTAGGATACTTAAACACCCTACAAAGTTTCATTGCGTAACTGTGTTTTTGAAGGTGACTTTTGAATTTTTTTGTTTTTCCATTTTTTTTTCCATTTCACCATGTTAAACCGGGAACAAGTAGCAGCCGCTTACACACATGACTAGCTGTAGGATACTTAAACACCCTACAAAGTTTCATTGCGTAACTATGTTTTTGAAGGTGACTTTTGAATTTTTTTCTGTTTTTCCATTTTTTTTTCCATTTCACCGTGTTAAACCGGGAACAAGTAGCAGCCGCTTACACACATGACTAGTTGTAGGTTACTTTAAACACCCAACCAAGTTTCATTGCGTAACTATGTTTTTGAATGCGACTTTTGAACTTTTCTGTTTTTCCATTTTTTTTCCATTTAACCATGTTAAACCGGGAACAAGTAGCAGCCGCTTACACACATGACTAGTTGTAGGTAACTTAAACACCCTACCAAGTTTCATTGCGTAACTATGTTTTTGAAGGTGACTTTTGAAATTTTTTCTGATTTTCCATTTTTTTTCCATTTCACCATGTTAAACCGGGAACAAGTAGCAGCCGCTTACACACGTGACTAGTTGTAGGTTACTTAAACACCCTACCAAGTTTCATTGCGTAACTATGTTTTTGAAGGTGACTTTTGAATTTTTTTCTCTTTTTCCATTTTTTTTCCATTTCACCATGTTAAACCGGGAACAAGTAGCAGCCGCTTACACACATGGCTAGCTGTAGGATACTTAAACAACCTACAAAGTTTCATTGCGTAACTATGTTTTTGAAGGTGACTTTTGAATTTTTTTCTGTTTTTCCATTTTTTTCCATTTCACCATGTTAAACCGGGAACAAGGAGCAGCCGCTTCCACAGATGACTAGTTGTAGGCAACTTAAACACCCTACCAAGTTTCATTGCGTAACTATGTTTTTGAAGGTGATTTTTGAATTTTTTTCTGCTTTTCCATTTTTTTTCCATTTCACCATGTTAAACCGGGAACAAGTAGCAGCCGCTGACACACATGACTAGTTGTGGGTTACCTAAACACCCTACCAAGTTTCATTGCGTAACTATGTTTTTGAAGGTGACTTTTGAATTTTTTTCTCTTTTTCCATTTCACCATGTTAAACCGGGAACAAGTAGCAGCCGCTTACACACATGACTAGTTGTAGGTTACCTAAACACCCTACCAAGTTTCATTGCGTAACTATGTTTTTGAAGGTGACTTTTGAATTTTTTTCTGTTTTTCCATTTTTTTTCCATTTGAACATGTTAAACCGGGAACAAGTAGCAGCCGCTTACACACATGACTAGTTGTGGGTTACTTAAACACCCTACAAAGTTTCATTGCGTAACTATGTTTTTAAAGGTGACTTTTGAATTTTTTTCTGTTTTTCCATTTTTTTTCCATTTGAACATGTTAAACCGGGAACAAGGAGCAGCCGCTTCCACAGATGACTAGTTGTAGGCAACTTAAACACTCTACCAAGTTTCATTGCGTAACTATATTTTTAAAGAGGACTTTAAAAATTTTTTGGATTTTTTATTTTTTTCCAAATTTCTCAAATTCTCCATTTCTTAATAAAAAAAAGTTATTTTCCAAGGTTTTTGCAGCTTCTCAATGAAATAATTTTTGAAAATATACTTTTTTGTTAGGCTGCCAAATGTGGCTGCTAACTTCACATTTTGGCTGCTGTAAGTGGCTGCTAACTTCACACTTTGGCTGCTGTAAGGTGGCTGCTAGTTTCACACCGGTGAAAAAATGTGGAAAAAATAATATTTATTTCGTAACAAACTAAATAGGCTTAGTCAAGAAAAAGTTCGAATTAAATTTCTCTAAGATGGAACAAACATGGACCAAAGAATAAAGGCTATTCCTACTTTGAGATGGACATTAAAAAGGCCGCCGAATAAAGCAGCTTTCAGAGTACCGAAAATGATGCAATAAACAGAATGTCGAAAATTTCAAAAGGTTGATTTACATCCTGAAGAAGTCTAGAACGTTAAATTCTTCCTATGAAGGCAATATTTGGAGAGCATTACTGGAAAAGGAGCCAAGCGCCATTATTTATATTTTGGAAAAATCAGAGTTAAAGTTAAGATTAAATTGTAAATCGTTTAAAAGAGAATCAAATTATGTTTTGATATACTCTGAATAGAGTACTCCTAATTAATTATGCCCTTAAAAATGTTGGCAGAATTTAGGTTTTGGCGCTTGGCTCCTTTTCCAGTAACGCTCTCCATTTTATGCCAAAGGACACAATAATAATTGAAATCAACCAAGTCATCAGCAAAGTACAGTAAAATTACGGCAAGCTGGAAGCAGCATAAGAACCGTAATCGTGTATCTTGATAGCTTTTTGTTTTTGTATTCTAATAAAATAAAATGATCGAAAACACCTTTATTTGGCGTTTATAGTTTTAAAGAAGTTAGTTACCTTAGTCCCTGAAAAAAAAGGATTAAACGTACACTTTTATTCCCTAGAGCGCATAAAGAAAAACATAATAGTTTTCTATATTTTATAATATATCGTCACCCTAATTCTGAAACATCGTAACCCAACTCAACAAAATATTACAAGAATAAGAAAAGTTAGAAGCAAATTACATAGCGTAAACATTATGCGACTTATAAGAAATCGCGGGAATGACCGTTTTATTATTTTTTTCGACGTGTCAGAATTAGGGTATCGATATATAAAACATGTCAACTAATTTTTGGTTTCTTGCGCTGCGTGGGTCCTAACACATATTGCAATCATAAAAAACTTATTTTTTATATTCGATAATCTGAAAAAGCATTATTTTAATGGTTTGTTTATTTTGATAGTCTAAATATATATACCGGGTGTGATAGACAGTTCTCTACGTAATATTTGTAAACCATTTTATTTTTTTGAACACAAAGAAAGCTACGCTCCTGAGTGTCAGATTCGTCATATAACCAAAAAGATTTAGCTGTCGTGTTGCTACTTAAAGAAGACTCTATGTCTTCGTGATGCAGTGACCCTAAACTATAATCGATAATCGTTGTTTGATCCATCAAACAACGCTAGGATCAAACAACGCTATAATGTAACAGCAAACTTGGCACCGTAGCGACTTAATTATAGAATCGACGAGTTTCCGATTCGACTTTTTTACGGTTCGAGCTTTTTACGTTTCGACATAATTACGTTTCGATGATTTTGCGTCTCTTCTCCATTGCGTATCGAGCGTTTAATTTTCGACTTTTTTACGTTTCGACATTTTTACGGATCGACGATATTACGATTCGTTTAAATTATTTTCGACTATATTATTTTCGACAATTTTACGGTTCGGCAAAATTACGTTTCGCTTGAATTGCTTTCTATTCTTTTATTTTTCGATTTTTTTATTTTTCGACTTTTTTACGGTTCGGCTTTTTTGCGATTCGACTTTTTTACGGTTCGAGCTTTTTACGTTTCGCCTTAACTCCGTTTCGATCATTTTACGATTCGATGCTTTTACGTTTCGACACTTTTACAGATCGACAAAATTACGATTCCTCTAAATTATTTTCGACTATATTATTTTCGACAATTTTACGGATCTACAAAATTACGTTTCGTTTAAATTATTTTCGTCAATTCTATTTTCGATTGTTTTATTTTCGATCAAATTACGGTTCGACATTTTTATTTTCGACATTTTTATAGGGACCCCCCTTTACCAGTATTTACTAATATCTTAAAACTAAGCACTTAGATCAAGTTAAGGTTACTTGTCTAAGTCTATATTGACCTCAACCGTTTAAGTGTATTTTTTAATACTTTCAATCGAATAACTGCAAAGATTTGGTTCACGCTAACGTGCAATGTATTTCTAAGTGAGTTTGATCTCACAATAAATCAAATTAACTTTAGCAGGTTTAATACAGCTGCCATTTTTAGACCAAAATATTATATTTGTTTATTTTTTTAAAAGTTTTGTGTGGATATGTCATTGCTACAACCAAAAAATGGCCTATATTGCAAGGAGCCCCCCCCAAGCCCAAGATTTTTTTAGATATTTTCATCATATTTCATGAATAAAGACAAAGACACAAACCTGAGTGCGCCACGCGCCACTGTTTATATCAATAGTAAAAACTATTGCATCCAGGAAAAAAATGAACCAAAATCCAGACTTTTAGATCTAGAATTTTAAAACCCACGTCTTTAGAACCTTTAGTAAATACTGGTGTAAATTTTGTCTAACTATGTATGTAGTAGTTGTTGCAAAAAGCAGCAATAGGATACAAAAGATCGAAAATGACCTCAATAAAAAAGGAAGAAGTTTGCATTCTAAAATAGATCCCGATCAGTTTTCTCTAGAATTAGAAAATTAATTACCGCATAGAATTAATCAAATTAAAAGACGCTCTGTTTATCAAACGGCGATACTAATTTCAATTTTAATGATTAACGCAGTTAACCGAGCGTACTAATTTCCTGGAGAAATCTTACAAACCGCAAAAGACAAATTTGATCTCATTGAGAGTTTAATTAAATTGAGTAATATGTATGATTTGTTTTGATTTCAGTAATTGAATTAATTGAAACTCCTTATTTTTCCAAAGGAAAAAATGTTATACATACATTAACAATAAGAACTCTAACACAGTTTTTCTAACTTTTTTTTCATGAAAAATAACTTGCACGTTTCAATGACAAAGTAGTAGAGGGCTTAACTCTCAATAATTTTTGTATTAACAAGTTTTTTGTACGACAATGTATAGATCACGGACAGGGACGCGTTAAACACAGCGGTCCGAGTAAACACAGACTACTATACAGGGTGTCAATTTGAAAACTTCCCACACGGGATTTCTCGAGAAATGCTGAAAATTTTAAAAAATGCCGAGACACGTCGATTTTGTTTGAGAGGGGGACACTTTTTAGCTATCTTGAAATTTTTGTAGCACGCACAACCTTCGAGGGGTATACTTTACCCCTATATTTTGAATAGGGAAAGTGGATCTAGTTTGAAGGCCTCTTGAATGTCCTTACAACCGTGTAAAAATTTCAAAAATCTATCTATTAGTTTTTGAGATAATTGCCTTCAAACTTTCAAATTTAACATGAACGGATAAAATAAAAATTTAATTAAAATTTTATATTTTTCGGATTTAATTTTTATTTTATCATTCCATGTTAAATTTGAAAATTTGAAACCAAATATCTCAAAAACTAATCGATAGATTTTCGAAATTTTTACACGGTTGTAAAGATATTCAAGATAGCTTCAAAACAAGGTATCACTAGACCCACTTTCCCTATTCAAAATATAGGGGTAAAGTAAACCCCTCGAAGGGGGTTCGTGCTACAAAAATTTTAAGATAGCCAAAAAGTCTCCCCCTCGCAAACAAAATCGACGTGTCTCGGCATTTGTAAAAATTTTTAGCAGTTCTCTAGAAATTCCGGCTGGAAAGTTTTAAATTAGACACAGTGTATATACAGGCTGTTATTTAAGATGTGGTCAAACTCCAAGAAGTGCTTCCTTGAGTTATTTTCAATAAAAAGTTCGTATAAACATGAGTTTGAAAATTCGCCATTTTTAGGATACAGGGCAAACTTAAAATAAACCAATCCATGACGGATCTGATACCTTCCTAGCTAGCATAATAGGACACTTCAAGTGAAGCCATAATAAATCAGCCTTAAAAACAGTTTTTTGTAAATATCTCAGAAACTAAAGCTTCTACAAAGTTTTTGGTTAAGACACAAATTATTAAGCAAAATGTACTATATTCCGAAAACCGCATATTGATGCGATGCTCCGTTAAAGAGTTAGTATTTTATTAAGTTTTCTATTTCCCAAAAAATGTCATTCGTGAATGGATGGATGAAAACTTTATGAAAATCGGTTCAGCGGTTTGGGAGCTATCGTGTTACGAACAGATACACACACACACACAGACACACATAACGACGATATTGCTAAGATAGGTCAAAATACACCCAAATAACATATTTTCGGCGTTATCTCAGGAAAATATTTTTCGTCGAAACTAATACCTTCTCTAGTAAAAATATCGTAAGTACCTATTAAGTTAATGTTTAGTTGATTTTGTTGAAAGTTGGCAGTACTGTTTGCAATAATAATTTAGCTCTAATTCGATTAAATATATTAAGTTCAGTGGCGTCCTGGAAAACAACCTGACCAATATGTTTGGCGAAAAACTTGTGCGCCACTGACTTTTTTCCAACTTTCGAATTAAGCATTTTATTTGTCTTTCAAATTTGATTTTTTTTTTTGATAAATGCATTGGCAAAATCAAAAATATCTCAAAAACAGTTTTCTTGACATTGGCGTGATAGCTAAATGTAATGTATATCAGAAAAGGTTTGATCAAAAGTTATTTAATGTTACATCTTCCATATCAAATAAAAATTAATACCTACAGTTTGAATATAACTCCAATATTTTTGGTAAGAATCCCCTTCTTAATTCACTGCACGGCGAAATTTTGAATCAAAAATATCCCAAACTTTGGGAAATTCATTCTCGTATAATTAATTAGTTGTAAATCTACATATTTGTAAAGTCAAAAGTATGGAAGAAGAAAGAGAAATTTATTTAAAGACAAATTTTACATTGAAAAGAATTAAAATTAAAACAATGTGATGTTGATCTATTATTATTAATATTATTGTTTTTTAAATGTGGATTTATTTTTTACTTTAGAGAGGTGGTTCCTATTAAGTTTTAGGATTTGCTTTGTGAATGTAATGTTATAACATTCAGACAATAAAGTTTATTTTGAATTGAATTGAAATTGAATTGAAGAAATGAAAACTGTCACTAATATTGTACATAAATTAAATATTTCAATGTCAAAAGCACCACACGCATTAGCGAATTAAAAATATCTCAAAAAACAACTATCTTTGCCTTGGCAAGCGTTATAGCTAAATATATCTGGTAATACAGACCCTAACAATCCTATCTTAATTCACTGCACGGCGAAATTTTAAATCCAAAATATCAGAAAAATTAGACTCTCCATTCTTGTTTACATTTGTTTTAAATTTACATATTAAAGTTATAAAAAATATAGAGTAAAAAAAACTGTAACTCATCATTTGCTTAAATTAAATGTTTCAATATTAAAATCACCACATGCATTGGCAAAAATAAAAATATCTCAAAAATCATTTTCTTTAAGTTGGCGAGTTTTGACCAAAAGCTACTTAATATTACATCCTGTATATCTAAACTTAAAAATAAAAAAATATGCATAAATACTTACAGACTGAATATAACTCCAATAGTTTTGGTAACAATCCCCATCTTAATTCACTGCACGGCGAAATTTTGAATCCAAAATATCACAAAAGTAAGGCCATTCATTGTCGTACACATTTGTTTTAAATCTACATATTTGGTCAAAAGTATAAACGAAAATTGTCACTAATCTTGTACCTAAACTAAATGTTTCAATGTCAAAAACACTTCACGCATTGGCGAATTAAAAATATCTCAAAAACAGCTATCTTCGCGTTGGCGAGCTTTATGGATAAATATATCGCAAATCGAATGTCATAAAAGCTCCTCTATTTATCGCGCAAAGCCGTCTTTTCGAACGTTCCCTTAGCGTGCAACCGCACACTCTAACCAACTGTTTATAGCATAAATTTAAACCCGATGCATAGGCTGCGAAGGCGGGCACCCATGTGCTTTAGCTGAAATCAGCGGGTGGGGAAATGTTTTTACAATAGTATGTGTTTGTGTACGTTTATCTGGAACAAATTGCAACGGATATGGAAAATTTTCGACGGGTAACGGAAATGGAAGGTTTTCCTAAGAAAACACGCTCCTATTTACAGGAAGAATCAAGAAATTTATAACGAGAATGAGTGATGATGAATAAGTTGAAGATTTAAAGAAACATTTAAGATAGACTAAACGATAACACAAAACCTAATAGAAGAATATTTACTAGAAGTGGAAACGAGACATATGAAAGAAGCCAGAAGCTGATATGATAAGCACAGGCCAGAGGATAAGGTCAAAAATAACAGCTGCCATCGCTCTGGATAAACCTAACTTAACATAAAATCGAAATATACAAAGAATGAAACCGATAACCACTAAAAATAATATTCTGGGATTAAAGTTAATGGTAAGGTAGAATGCTGCGCAATAAAAGATAAAACACTACCAACAAATTAAGGGAGAAGAGCAGCAGAAAAGCCCAGAAAATATTTCCAAAACATAAAAGTTGACACTCTGTACAAGGGTTAGGTAAATTGTAGGAGAAAGAATAAACTTTTCCATGCAAGTTTAAATTGTATATTAAATTAATTATTATGATTGTAAAGCGCAAGATAGAGAGGAAATTATTGCGAAAATATAACTTTGAATATTAATAAGTATTATGACTCAAATACATATCTCAATTAACAAGATAGATCTGCTATTAAATAATGTAGTTTAATTGATTAAATAATGTAGTTTAATTGATTCACAGAAACCTTCACATTGACTAAGTTGCAGGAGAAAATTTGCAGGAAACAGAAAAAAGAAAAGAGAAAACGGTCGGAAGAAAATTACAAAAGAAATTGTATAATTGAAAAAAATCTCGTGTTTTATAGTGAAACGACTTAAGCAACAAGGTTTCACAGGTAAGTTTTCTTGATGGTATTTAAGGCACAAAACATAATGATAACGATGGGATCAAAATTTACTTAGAAAACATACAATACCTACCAGAAATTTTCGAAAAAAACATGAGCAAAGACCATCATGTCATTGAATCTTATAGAGCAAAAAACATCTAATAAAATGACACACAAAAATATAAGGATAAAACAAAACAAAAAACTATAATAGAATCTTACGAGTGCCCTTTTATTTTAAAAAATAGTTTGATTTTTGTTTCCGACCTAACAGTGATATAACACTATCAAGTCAACATTTTATTTGGTAAGCTTATAAAAACAAAGATCCCCAAGCCAAACACTTAACCAGCACAGTTACAAAACAACTAAAGGGAATAAATGCAAAATCAAATACTGAAAGGGTCTAAATAAAAATAACGCGTAATAAAGATAAATTGTTACCCGGACTTCTTGAAGTTTAATAGAGGGGTCTTGAAATTTGGCCCGTCCCTGACCTAAATAGCCCATTAGTGAATGAAAAATACTGCGTAGCATTTTACGAAGCACTCCGGGCTTCAAGCCTAATCTTATAATCTAAAAAAGTATATTAATATTGTAACTGAAAGAAGTATGTACTTGATATAATAATAAATGTGGTAAATGATTTTCTAGTAACAAATCTATTTCACCTTTATTTAATTATTTTTAGCGTTTTATATTGGAATTTCCTCTATAATCATATTTTTAGTTTCCCAAAGCAAACAATAAAAAATTTCCAATAATAGTTTAAGACATACGATAACTTTATTATTTCTGAAAAACTGTTGTTCCCCAAAGAATGGCCACCACCTTTTCGTGTCGAAAACTCTCAAATTAGTATACCAATTTTCTACAAATTTTTATACAAAATCGTCGCACCTAGGTCCAGAGAAAATCCGAAATTTTATTAAAATCGGTAAACCGTACTTTATTTAATTTAAAATAAGTTTACTCGATTTATAATTAAGAAAGTGCTCCATTTTGGAACCGCCATTTTGATTTTTGAAAGTTTAAGTTAGAAATTATAATCAGCGACCTGAAAGATCTGAAAGTTCCGAATTTGATGCATGTATAAATGGGAAAGTCCACCATTTTGGATACGCCATTTTAATTTTCATAAATTTAGGTTAAAAATAATAATTAGCGACCTGAAAGATGATAAAATTCCGAGTTTGATGCAAATCGGTTCATAAATGGGAAAATCCGCCATTTTGGAAACGCCATTTTGATTGTTTTAAAGTTTAGGTTAGAAATTATAATCAGAAACTTGAAACACCGCAATGTTAAGAATTTGGTGCATATTGGTTCATAAATGGAAAAGTCCGCTATTTTGATTTTTAAATAATTTTAGTTTAAAATAATAATCAGCGACCTTAAAGATCTTAAAGTTCCGAGTTTGTTGCAAATCGTTTTATAAATGGGAATTTGAGTCAAAAATTGTATTGTGTTACCTTAAGCGCGGCGATGTTTCAAGTAAGTTTAAGGCAAAGCGATTTATAAATAATAAATTGCGCCACTGTAGAACAGCCTTTTGATTTTTTTAAAGTTTAAGTTAGAAATTATAATCAGCAACCTGAAACACCTCAAAGTTAAGAATTTGGTGCATATTGGTTCATAAATGGAAGAGTCTGCCATTTTAGATCGGCATTTTGATTTTTTAAAAGTTTAAGTTAGAAATATAATTTTATTTATTTTTTTAATAAAAAAAATGTTGAACCGAACCGAACCGAACCACCAAATATTTTAGCGGATCACAATTTTTGGAAAATAATGCACCTACCTATTGCAAACGTCACAAAATTGCCGACTCACAGATCCTCATGGTGTCCCCATGAAATTCGACTGCGTCGCACGGAGGTCAGCTTGTCGAATTTAGACGATCGAAACCTCAATATCGAACTATTTTCTATCAAGTCTTAAAAAAGTGCCAAATTACCTTATTAGTAGACCCCAATGCACAAAATCGGTCAACTAACTCGTCACTTGTTACGAGGACAAGTCATAGGCCGTTTGATAGCCTGCATAATGATCCGCACATATTCCGCGCGGAAAGTCGATTTTCAAAAGTGCTCCAAGTTCTTCTTCACGCATATTTAAAATATGGATTAGTATTTTTACTATTAAACCATTTGCAAAGTTTCAATTTGCTTGTTAAAAAATTAGATAAAAGTTGTGTATTGATTTATTATAATTTTTCAAATATTTATTATATTTATTGGACTGAAAAAGTCTGGATCGGTACGTATCAGTTTCGTTTGTGACTTTATTATTTCAATCATGTATCAAGGGTTGTATAGGTGCTACATTCAGCTGCCGCTTCTTGCCGCTGTATTAGCTATGATTTATTGTTTCAGCGTTGGCGCATGGGATTGGCCGACGTAATTTATTTAAAATCTGGCACAAAACACCGGTTTCACAGGATAAAAATCAATCCGTTTTAAACTATGTATGTGAAAATAGTGAATATAAAGACTACGCTCAAGAATATCAGTGCACGGTAAAAAATTGATATATATTATAGCAAGATTATTAAAGTTAGTTAAATTTTTATAAAAAGGCTATGTTAAATAAAAAAACTATAAGCTAGTTACGTACACACTCTCAAAGTATCAATTTTTCAAGTTTTTTGCTTAACAGGAAAAAATCGATATGTAACATCTTTTTTGGAGGCGACTGTACCATCTCCATCACATTTTTTAAACACTAGTTGACATTTCCTAACTTTCAGCATCAATTTGTCAAAACTAAAACCATAAAATAATTTCGATCGTTCAGAACCGACAAGCTGACCACCGTGCGTCGTAAGGCTATTCTATTCCTCTCCCATGTCTCTGGTTAAGAGACTATATATTAAACATTTTTATTTTACCATTAATATCTATAAGATAACACGTGAGTGGCTTTCCCGATATTCAAATCATGCAACTATCCACAGTTCTATCTAAGCCTCAAGGGCGCATTGATAAGACTGAAGGTATACAATATGTAAGTTTAACGCTTCTAGTAAGATCATTCAACTTTAATCAGATAATAATAGTATTTTTTTAAGCCAGCTATTCTCGCCTAGATTTATTTTTTTTTTCAAATTGCACCGATAGCTTATGATACCCTACGATACCTTATTCACTAGCAAAAACAACATCGAATATTTGTATAGTCAAGGATGTATAGTCCGTGTACCACAGCAATTCTTTCATCAAGCAGTCGCAGACGCGAGATACGGTATACAATTTAAAAGTACATGAAAAGGATAGCCAGTCCCTTACGTTTTGGCAAGTCAACCTTTAATTGGATGCACGCAGTTTGCTTCCTCTGCATGATACACTTAGATCATATATATATTCATATACTTTGTCTCACGCACTCGTGATTTTTTAAATTAAGAGTTGAAATGGAACACCCTGTAGAACTATTATATGCTGCGCGGCTGTGGGAAGTTAACTTGTAATAAATTCGTGAACAACTAGAGATTTTAAATTAAAAAAAAAAAACGTCTCCTTTTAATGGTTAAAATCATTTATTATTTTCTTTTCTTAAATGGAACCTACCCCTTGCGATACTTTTTTTTTAAAATATGCATATCTTAGAAAGAAAAAAATATCTGTCTATTTTTCTCTAACAGCAAACATAAATTTTAATTTCGCAAAACAATTTGAAAAGTTATACATTAGTTTTGTCAGTTATTCTCGCTTCTTTGCCTATCCATCTTTTTTTCTTTATATATATCAGCCTCAATTCATCTGCTGCCCATTTTTGTTACGTAGTCCAGTCAACGAAGGGATTGTAGAGTGCATGGAGGGGGGGAGAATTTTTCTCTCCGGGAATATGTTAAGAGTAGTTAGGACGTTAACATACCAAAAGTCCCCACTCCTAGCCCTCCCACTTCAGTGGCGTAGGGGGTGAAAAGGTGCATTTATTTGGTTTTGTGCCTATAACTCGATTACTATACGTTGTGCAAAAAAAAATTATCTATTAAAAATTACATAAACATTAACAATAACAATGTAAAAATTAAATAAAAATACAAATAAAATAAAGTAAAGGTAAAAATCCACACCCTCACATCCTTCGCTAAAATAATAAAATTTAAAAAAAAATTATTTCATCCAGACTGGAATTTACTGAGATAGTCCCCAAAACTGCTGCAGAATTTCCTTTTTGTATGGCCAAACTTATTTTCTGTGTTATAAAATTACTTGCACGTTTAGTTTTTGTGGTAAAAATCCACACCCTCACATCCTTCGCTAAAATAATAAAATTAAAAAAAAAATATTTCATCCAGACTGCTGGGATAGTCCCGAAAACTGCTGCAGAATTTCCTTGGCCAAACTTATTTTCTGTGTTATAAAATTACTTGCACGTTTATTTTTTGTTTTTAATTTACAGACAATTTCATTTATACTTTTTTTCCCCTCTTCCCCCCAAGGACCAAAAGTTTTCACAGAGAATGGTATAAAATAAAATCTATCTTCAAGCTCTTTATATTTTTGTTGTTTTAACCTTTCCCCTATTTCAGCTGCTGAACCAGCTTTTATAGATGTTTTTGTAATATATGATTCAGCCAATGTATCTCTACAGATAGCATCCCACAAGAGGGCTTTACCTTTCTTCCATGGGACTAAAGTTAATCCGTCAACACGTTTCCCGTCACTACGACAAATATTCTGTGGTTCAAGTACAGCTGGAATGTCAACAGAATTTAGTGCACGTTTGAGTATATCATTCAGTAACCTGTGTCTTGCCCAACGACCTGCATTCTTGTTGCAGCATAGTCCATGCAGACCATATTTATCCACTTTTTTGCCGCAAATGCAATCGTGTGGTTCAACAACAGGTTCTCCAATTCGAAGTGATACAGAAATTCGAAATGAAGGATCATCAAGAAGATTGCCTAAAGTAGATGACGGTAAAGCTTTTAACCATGCAGAACTTTCCGGTTCTTGCAAAGCCAAGAGACGCGCTTTCATTAACATTGATTTAGAATTTAAAATAATTTTATCAACAAGAGATTTACAGAGAGTTAAATCTAAATTTTTTTGGTCAGGTTTGCAATTAATTTCAGAAAAGTTTCCTATATTTTTATACAAAGTTAATGCCTCAGTGTAGATATGATCATCTGCAGATAATATGTATGAAGGAAGGATTAATTTTAATAAAGGTGAAACGTAATTTATGCAACCGAGAAACGCAGAAAAACAAAGACTTGTACAACTTCTGATTCCTAGTCCTCCTAAACTGATAGGTAATGAGCACTGATTCCATGTATCATTGCTTATTTTGCAATTTATAATACTTTCTAAAGATTCTCTTAACATTAAATCAAAATTTTGAAGACTTTCCATAGACGACCAACAAGGTGCACATCTTAACAGGTATGTTACTCTAGGAATAGAAAATTAATGTCTAAATAAGTAATATGCTACGTGTGAGTTAAGTAGGCATAGTTTCTCTACAATTTTTTAAATTAAATTCATTTTAAAATTTAAATTTGTCTCAATTTCATTTGTATAAAAAGGACAACCTAATAAGTTTAATTTTTCCGGAACAACTTTTAAAAAAGTTTGTATTATAGGATCATATGACTTAAAAATTGAATTATTGTTGTTAGAATTAAAAATTGTTGAAAATTCACATTTTTTATAATTTATAGTTAAACCAATTTCAGCGCAAGCTTTTTCCAATTTTTCAAAGTCACTCAAAACTAAATCAGGATCACCAGCTAGTACGCCATCATCAAGGTACCATAGGTTAATCTCAGATTTAAGATTTGATATAATAGGCTGTAATGCCAAACAAAATAAAGCTGGACCCAAAGGATCCCCTTGTTGTACGCCCCTTTGAGACAGAAGAAAGTTGTCACCAAAAGATAAAATTGGATTGTTTTTATAACATTGGAGAATAAAATTAAAATAATCAGGAATATATTCTTTGGATCTCGTTAATATGGTTTCACGATTTACCATATTAAAAGCATTAAAAAAAATCTATTTTAATTAAAATTTTGTCAGTTGAATGTTTAAAGAAAAGAAAACGACGAACTGCATGAGAAATAGTTCCACATCCACTTTTGGTTCCAAATCCCAATTGATGAGGGCGAAAAAAAGATCCTAATGATTCGTAAATTGAAGAGCATATAATCTTTGCAGCTAATCTACGAAAATATAGCCCAACTGCTATCGGACGAATCCCACCATCTTTTTTGTTTAATGCGCACAATGAGGCTCCATAAAAAACTGGTGCGATGCTACCTGGAATGGACCCGGAAAGAACAACATTTAGAAATTGTGAAAGAGCTTGAAGAAGATTACAACAAAAAATATTGGTGTCATCCCCTGTCAGGTCTTTTAAATGATGTGGTCTTAAAGAATCGATACCTCCTGCAGATCCCGGCCTGAATGAAAAAATGATTTTTTTTATGTCAGTTTCATTTATACTAATGTCACATTTAATTTGGTTAAAATTTGTGAAGATTTGTTCCCTTTCATGTTTTGGATGTTTTTGTTTCAATATTTCCAATGTTTCATTATTCTTTGGTGCCAACTTGTCTTCAGAGGTTAATAGTCGGATTGCGTCCCGAATGTCTCCTTCAGATATTTTACTTTCCACCTTTTTCGGTAGAAATTTGTTGAGGTTTTCGTAAAAATTTTCTTTTTTTCTGTTTGGTTTTTCTTTTTTCAAACTTTCCAAAAATGAAGTTATAGGTAGATCTTTCGATTTTTTCCAATTTTCAAGGTTTTCTTTTACAATAAAAGTAAGGCTCTTTGTTTTATTTTTTCTATTGTTTTTTGGAACTTTCAAAGCACCATAAGGAAAAGTAAGTAAATGGTACCAGCTTTCCGTATCATTTTTCGTATAACAACATTTAAGAAGTGAAGTAAGTTCTTCTGAAATATTTGGCCTAGCGCCTTTTGGAATCCGTTTTAAAATTGGAGTAGATGATTTTAAAGGACTTAAAAATGTATCTATGGAAAATGTATTTAAAACGTCGTCGTTGCTTTCTGA
Source organism: Aspidapion aeneum (assembly GCA_963576565.1). NCBI lineage: Eukaryota > Metazoa > Arthropoda > Insecta > Coleoptera > Brentidae > Aspidapion > Aspidapion aeneum. The sequence goes on from OY755042.1 coordinate 56,910,177, forward strand.
AGATGAGACATTTTTATGTTTTTTTGACATATGTTGCTTTAAGCCTTTATTATTTTTGAAAGATTTATTGCATATAGTACACTCTATCTTATTATCGACAGAACTTGAAGGTGTCTGGCTAATCGATGTTTCCAAATTTATGGATTTGTTTGAAGAAAAAGTTTCTGATAAAGATTTGTTTTTGTTGTTGTGAACTCTTTTATTATGTATTTTCAATCCATTAAAATTTTTAAAACATTTTAGGCATAGATCGCAATAGGGTTTTGACATCTGAAGGTCTAAAGGGTCAGTATTTTCTTGTAGAAGTTCAAAATGTCCCGAATCTGCCTTGCCAAAAAAAAGTAAATGAATAATTTTTGAAAAATTGTTTCAAAATGATAATGAAGGTTTAACAAATTTGAACATAACTTCTTCTTTCTTTCGTTGTCTACTATGTAAATCAAAGTCTATTTTGTAAAATCCAGAAAGCGCCTTACATTCTGTAGCAGTCCCATAACTTGAAAGTTGACTCATATTGAAACTGTATTCGTTTTTGTTGTTGATTGAAACAAAATTTTCAAACATTTTCCAGTTAGTTTTAATAAAATCAACAGCATTTTTTCTTATTTGAAAATGATTATCTTGGGAACAAAATAGATATTGGCGTCCGGCACGAAAAAGGCAATTTCCATCTCCGACGATGGGAATCCTTTTAAAATTCATTGGATATTTTCAAATTTTATTTGATTATGTCATAATATTTTCTATTTTCTTTTCTTCAAAAAAATAAGTTTCTTGGGAGGGATCTAATATATGTTAGTTGTGGAGGGCTCTTCAGCGGTCCTTGTAGAAACGTGTAAAAAAAATGTATAAAGTTTTAAACGATTAAAATATAAAAAATATTTCTTTTGACTTTTTATGTTGTTTGTAATTTTTGAAAAAAACATTTTGCCCCATCTTTTTTCTCTAACACTTTTGTTTTAAATTTTAAAATATATTCATGAATAATAATAATATGAAGCATTCAATTTAAAAATGTGTATTTATTTATTTACTTATTTGTGCTTATAAATTCAAAGTTACAGGCGTTTAAGGTTTATATTCATATTTGTGATTGTCCACAAAAAATTATATAATTGCTTTTACCATCATTTTTCTTCATCATTATAAGCTTTCGGACAAGCTACAGACTTTTAATGGCACCCTGATGGAGGTACTTAAAAAATAAGAGGTAGATATTATTATTAAGAGTTAACATTACTGAACCAGCTTAAAAATTGGATAGGGCACTAGGACTATACTTGGATTATTGATTCAGGACAAGGTTTTATAACATTTTTGTATTGCTTTAAGCAATTAGACTTTTAAAAATAATTCCTAATAGATTGGACCGGTCATGCGGATGGAGCATAAAAAACTTATACATCCTGAGACACAACAAATTATGGCTATGAGTTTTCTGGGTACAAAAATAGATATGTTTGGTATCGTCGAATTTGTTTTTAGTCCTATAAGTCCATTAATGTACGTAGTAAAAGCTTTCAAGTAAAGTTCATCACATCTGTAAATTTAAGGTCATTATTTTGTTTGTCTTGCTTGGGTTGGGAAGGGCCAGCTTCTGGCTCCACTTCCGAAAAATGTCTTATTCGGTGTTAGTCTTAGGTAATGTCGGAAGGCATTCCATGTCTTCGTCGTCTTTATTGTGATTGATTAAAACGCACATACTATTAAAACAATTACCCTGTCAATTGTGGCACTAATGGGTACCGACATCTTTTTTGCAGCTACATTTGATGCTACTGCAGTCGGTTGCGCATCTACAAAAATCATGTCCAAAATTTTGGTGCCACAGGAACTTGGGTGAAGACTGGAACTAGACAGTTTGCTTTAGATTCTTAACCCCATAGTTCTGGAACTAGCTGATTTCCTAACCCAAGCTGTACTTGATAATATGTTCTATACGAATGTTGTTTCGTTGCTATCTGACTTGGGAGAAGTCATGATAGATCAGATTTAACACTTGTCACCGATTTTAAATATAACCGAAATCTGTACGCATTTAGGGAATTTTTATTTACTGATAAATTATAACATTTGCTGATTTTTGGATTTCAGAGTGTTTTTGATAAAACTTTATAAATTCAAGCTTACCTACTTCGAAATGCTGCCAATGTTGTATCGCACCCGTAAAAGCATGCAGAAACAATATTTATTTTAGTCCTAGCTGCTGCATTTCATGGGTGGATTATATATGGGTTTCCACTTTTCCTCTGCCTGGTTTTATTAACAAAATATTAAGGTCGGGTGAAGTATGTTCAACAAGGATTACCGCGAGATCTATATCTTCTCCAATTACAGCTACATTGCATATATTTTGTATTGAGTTTTGAATTGCAGTGCTCACAATCAGCACATCAGCATCATCTGATGCATGCAGCGTTGTGATTACACTTTACTGAACTTACAGATTGTTAATACCCACCCCCTGATCTTCTTAAATGGACATTATGTCGTAGAAAGATTTAATAAAAACTGGGATAGTAATTTCACTTGCAACAAACCTGATTTAACTTACTTTTTTACCCATGTCGTATTGAACTTGGAAATAAAATTGAAAATATCTCAGAAACTACAAAAGATAATGTTAGATAAAATCGTCAAAAAATACAGCACGTTCCGTTTAAAAAATGATCTTGTTACCACACCCTGGAGAAAAACAAGTTTATTTTCTCCAACTTTACTTACTACATAATGTAATCGTTCTACGATTTATATAAAAAAGTTAAGGGGTTAACATTACATTACAACAGTTAACATTACCTTAACTTTTATCTTTTCTCGCCCCTGCCTTTAAGCATATTTTTGGTGTAAAAAATTATATTTATTTTATTTAATAAACTGTGTTACTTACTTACTTCTAATACAAAAAGCCATTAGGAAAGTTTTTGTAACATTTCTGAAACTTGAAAAATTTGATTAAAAATTTCAATTTGCTCTATCTTTTGATAAGTTGAAGGCAGATTGGTAAAAATTACACATCTTTAAAGAAAATTGATCGGTTTTTAACTTTTATGTTAAAGAATTTCTTCTAAAATCGAAAACAAAACTGCTAGATGAATAAGTTTGATAAAAAATATAGAGCAATAATATGCTTTTCACAAATTAACGATTTTCGGTAGCCAATAAATCAGCATATGTTACGTCAAGGATAATGTTAGCAACACGGTTTGGTAGGAAATTTATTGCTCTTTATTTTTTAATAGAACATTTTCTTTTGTAAAACGCACCGTAATCGAGTTGTGGCACAAAACCGAAAAAATGCACCTTTTCATGTTTACCTCCTAACTGCCCCAAATACATTCCTGAAGAGAAAAATTCTCCCACCTTCCATGTACTCTACAACCACCTAATCTCCATTCATGGACTGAACTAACGGTGCGGTGGTACTTGACCCGGTATTTATGAAAAATATATTTCTCATTCTGGTTGGATTACCAATGCAATGCAATGCCCTAGATTTAATAAAATAATTTGGGCAGTTATTAAGGAGTAAAACCTGACTTTATTTTAGAGTCGACTTTATTCTGACAGATTTACAAAGAAAACTGACAGCTGACCTCTCAAAATTGACATACCAAAGTCGCTAACTTTCTTTTAATAAAAACAGATACTCATAAATCCGGTTCTTAAATACACAAAGGCCGAATTTTGAAAGAAAGCAGCTGCTTTTTATATGTAAATCTGTCACAATACTGACGATTTTAAAATAAGGTCAGATTTTATTCCAATAACTATGTATTATTTGATGGTATATTTGTTTATTGTTATGACCAGAGGCTAGGCCGTTTCCAATGGTTAAACCGTATTGGTTAAACTTTTATAGTTCGTTTTCTATTTCAGCCTATTGGAATTTATAATTTATATATTTCATTTATCTATTGTCTATCTTCTTTCTGTAGAACAGTAAATATTTCTAACCGTTTCTCTGCTGATAGAAGATAAAATTAAAATGCTATAAACAGTTCAACACCTAAAAATAATAGGCGTAGTAAAAAGTTTGACATATACGATCGAATTTATGGCTTTTAAATTAAATTTAAAGAGATATACATCTTTGATAACTACCGGACCAATCAAGCAAACAGTAAAAAACTTGATTGGTAATTATTTTAGAAGAGTTGACCATTACATACTTTCAATCTTTCAATCAGTTGCATTACAGGTAATATTTTTTTGCTTATCCATATTGGACTTATTGTAGTTTCGAAAAGTAAGATTTATTTGGCAAGTCAAATATTGACAAAAAAGAAATGTTTTGTCATAACATTTATACTAAATATATTATTGATATTTGCAGTTTTTTAGACCTTTAACTTATTACAAGCGTTATTAAACTAATTAACTTAAATGTAGAATTAAAACTTGGTGAATCAAAAAACGAAGTTACAGGCGATGTATACGAGTCATCATTTAGAAAACCGTTACCTATTACGCGTGAAATTAAGCCAGGATAGCAACCAACCAACCCTACCTTACTTTTTAGTAGGTTACTTAACCCGTTTAAACGCATCTACTTATAGTCCATTTTGAAGTATAACAACGCATAACAACGTAGTAATTAACCGTTTGTATTCGAGATCTCTAATGCGTGATTCCGTTCTACGTAATTTACAAAATGGCACTTAAAGTACCAGAGTAACTGTTAGATAGTACACAATTAATCAACCCTGAATCACATGGGATATTTTACATAATTGCAAATCATTTTACCCACCACATTTATTTTAAAAATATTCGGAGATCTATATTGTTACTGCCATAAATATAGTGTTATCAGCATGCTGCGTTGTAACAACAGCGGCGTAGCGTGGAAGGGGGGGGGGGCGCGGGGGGTTCGTCGCCCCCCCCCCGCCCCGAGGGTAGTGGCGCCCCATAGGTGGCCGAAGCGCCCTCAGCTTTATTAAGTCCGGGTAATGGCCAATTGAGTGGGTGCCAAAGGAAACTAACGACATGAAGATGGTCGCAAGATTCGTGAGAAGCGCCCTTGTGACTTATCGGCCGCCCCCTCACACATGATGACAGATTTGTGAGAGGCGGCTTTTTGACCTTTTTGTTTTTTTTTTTTCAGTTTTCAGAGGCGCCCTTTTTAGCTGTCGCCCCCCCGCCCTTTCGGGCACGCTACGCCGCTGTGTAACAACAGTTCTTTATTAGCTGTTTTATTATTATAGTCTCATATTTTCCGCCAAGTGCGAGAAAAACATTTAATCTGGATGCAGAGTCGATTATGTATGTATTCTAAATTCTCAAAATCTTGTTTGTTATACTTAAATATTATTTTATTTTATGCGTTCTTTAGTAAGATGTTTTGAGTAATCTGTGGTTCAGTAAACCCTGTTGCTGGTTGCACGAATTTAAATCGATATGTAGGGCAATGGGAAAACACTCCCTAAAACTTTTCATAGCTCAACTATAATGGCTTGTTATTGTTAAACGATTTTTTCTTGTTTCTATTCTGATTAAACTAATTTTTATGTATTTAATTTTATACTTAGTATCATTATAAACTTGATAGGACCTTAATGAAGCAATAAACAATTTTATTGGTTTTCCTTTTACCAATGACCTTTCAGAAAATTAGTATTTTGCCTCAATTATTTAGTAATAAAGCGTATGAGTAACACTTATGCGATTATTAAAAAAAGTAAACAATATCGATCAAGATTTTTTTTATCTCAAGGCGAATAGATTCTACCATGCGAAATAAGAAATAACTAGGAAACCCTGGAAGTAGGTACTCCCAAGTGGACATTATTTTTTTGGCAGTTTGAATCACCAAATCCTCAAATTAAAAATAAAAATACTAACTTACCAAAACCAAGCAGCAGCTTTTGTAGTAAAATAAATTAAGTATAAATAAATAAATTTTTTTATTATATTACCTTTTGTTTCTTTTTATTCTTACCCCTCACAATGGACTGGATTGCCAAAAAAACGTTAAGTAACCGCCTTAGTTTAAGAAGCTTTTAACTTAGTCTTACTTTTAACATATACGTAACTGGGTTATAACGTACTTTCTAAATATTCTGGTTGTAACGTACGAGTGTACGTTAAAACCGGAATATCCCTGAAAAATTCATGTATGTTTTTCGAAGGTGTGTTAAATACATAATACATTAGTATATAGTATAAAGATTTTACTAGTTTTAGTTTTAGTTTAGGTGGTTTAGTTTTTGTTTTCTTAATTTTAAGTGTTTAAGTGTTGATTAGTTGATTTATTCCAAATAAAAAATGTACGTTCTAACATAACTTTTTAATGGTGTTGTTTATAACGTACGTCCGCTTATAAAGTACATTTTTTCTGGTTCCTTAAAGGTACGTTATAACCGGAGTACACTGTATTTATTTTTAATTTAATTATTATTATATTTTCTCAAAAATAAATATATTTTTTTATTTAAATAAAGACACTTAACCTCTGAAACTGAAACGTTTTTTTTTTAATTTCTAAAAAAATACGTTTTTTAAAGTTATTTTCTGTAGACAATTTTAAGATTTGTTTTATCGTGTAAAAGTACAGTTCTTACCCTATAAGCAGATATATTTGGTTGTTTTAAGAAATAATTTTTGTCATAGTTATAGCTTAATAATTATTGTTTATCTTCTTTTTCTATTTAGACGGATGGTTTTGACTAAATTAAATAGTCGTGTAGCTTCAGAAAAATAAAATTAGAAACTAACTCTAAATGCAAACTATAATTGAGATCATTTTTACCTTCCTAGCCCGCGTAGCAATGGCTAGAGAAGGTAGGTATTATTTACGACGATTTTTTTTTTTTTTGAGAACACGCCCAGAATGTGTTATTTGAATGTATTTTGACCTATCCTAGCAATATCGTCGTAATGTCTATCTGTGTGTGTGTGTAAATTATTTCTGTCCGTAACACGATAGCTCCTAAACCGCTGAACCGATTTTCATAAAATTTTCAGGTAAAATAGTGCTCGACACTCTTACGAGCTGATCAGATTTTGGTCAAAATCGATTAATGCTAATGACAGTTTTTTGACAATTAAAAACTTTAAAAAATGCTAACTTTTTAACGGAGCATCGTATCAATACAATGTTTTCGAAATATAGTAGACTATATTTTGTTTTGTAAGAGCTTTAGTTTCTGAGATATTTACAAAAAACTGTTTTCAAGGCTAATATTATCATAACTTTACTAATAGGCTTTACTAATAGGCTAGCTGAGAAGGTGTCAGATCCATCATGGATCAATTTATTTAATTGGAAAAGCATATTTTAAAGAAGATTCAAGAATGTTGTTATCGGCCATCAAAGACCGCCTTTAGGTCATTGTAGAAAAAATATTGTGACACGTATTTCTAAATCAGATTCATTTGCTTAATTTTTCAGTATTTCTTTACGGGGAAATGAACCGAACCAAAACTAATGTTACAGAGTTAAACTGCAGATTCCTTGGGTAAAAATATTAAAATTTGGCACCACTTATCTTAGTCCTAAAGTCATTTATTTAAATTGATGTTTAGGGGTCAATATTCAGTGGCTGTGCGGGGAAGGGCTTTAGCCCGCAAGCCCCCCCCCCCCCCCCGCGTACGCCACTGCTGAAGTTGTTAATAACCGAGATGCAGGGTTCGAAAATTATTTTCTGTTTTTTTAATAACTTAATTAACTTATTTACAATATTTTTGCATAAAATTTTGTAATCAATGGTTTTTTGATTTTGTTTATAATTTTTACGTAAATTGTACAGGACGGAAAATTAGTGCAACTTTTTTGTGCCTTAGTTACGTTTATTAAAATTATTATTAAACCACGAATCTCAAAATTTTATGCAAAAAAACGGGTTGTAGTACGAGGGTTGTCTATACAGCTGGAATAGAACAGTAGATAAGTTTTAAAGACTATTGTTTTTTGAAGTATTCACCACGAAAATTGTTGTCAAAGCTGTAATTTCACTCGTTTGTTGGTACTGTCAAAATTGCATTCTTAAAGGCGTCGACTGCTTCCTCTGGCGACTGAAATCTTTGACCACGCACTCCATTCTTGATTTTCGGAGAAGTATAGAAAAGGTCTAGAATGTATGGAGGATGGTCCAGCAATTCGGCATTGTCTTAATGGATGATGATTCGTCGTTCGGGGTTCGTTTTTCAAAGCTCAGCGATGACTTTCGGCAAACAAATGGTGATGTACCTATCGGCAGTAACAGTCCTTTGATTTTCCAAAAAATTGTTGCTCTATGACCTGCTTTTGAGACAAATGTCGCAACCATCTTTTTGAATACCTACACTTCGAGAACGGATGACTTTTGTGGGCTTTACTTTATCTTGGAACACCCAAACAGACGACTGACGTTTATTTTCGGGTTCATATGAGTAAATTCACGATTCATCACCACTGTCAATGCTGCACAAGTTTTTCGAGTTTCCTGCCTCAAAGCACAAAGACACCAATTGACCCTAGCATCTTTCTGTTCTTCGTTTAACAGATGCGGTATCCAGCGGGAAACTAATTTGCTTCCCCTAATTCTTCATGCAAATTTTTTTGAATTGAGGTTTTTGAAATCCCCAATGAAGCCTGAATCTCGCAATATGTACATGTCGATCTTCAGTGATGAGCATGCGCACAGCATCGATGTTTTCCTGAGAGCCTTGAATCGTCGCTAAGGCCAATCCGTCCACAATTGAATTCTCCTTCTCCATAACAACGAGAACTTGTTGACAGATGTTTTGCCTCATTACCGAAAACAGAAATCAACTCGATCACAAGATTTTACGAGACTGTACAAAAATTGAACAGGGATTTTACTTTGAAAGATTCCATCAGATTTTACCAAACACAAGCACAAGTTTTGCCGAGATTTGACAAGATTTTATGAGTATTCAACTTCTTGACCAGTTTTGATAAGTTTTGAGCAACATTAAGTTTTTCTATAGGAATTTAAAATATTATATAAGTATGTAAGATTTAATAAGAATTAAATTGCAAAATAATGACCAGTTTTGGTAAAATTTTACAAGCAAGTTTTTCTATAGGAATTAGGAAGATTTGACCAGCAAATTTATAATTTTTATATGAGATGTTAAAAGATTTTATGAGTTTCCAATTCTGCAAATTCTTCTATAAAAATTTAATAATATGCTGACAAGAACTCGTAAAAGTTCATAAGATCTCGTATCTTCTACGGATTGTGAAACACCTCTCCCTGGTGTAAAGTTCGCGAGATCTGCCCGTAATAATATGCTAACAAAAACTCGTCAAAGTTGAGATCCGGTAAGTATTTTCTGCGGAATATGAAACACCACTTTCTGGTGTAATCTCATAAACTAACAGTTTAAATATACAGGGTGTTCCAACTAAAAGGTAACAAAGGTGTTGTGTATTTTTCGTTCGAATTTGGAGAAACGCTTGGACACGTCTATTTTGTTTGCGAGGGGAACACTTTTTGGTTATCTTGAAATTTTTGTAGCACGCACCATCTTCGAGGGGTATGCTTTACTCCTATATTTTGAATAGGGAAAGTGGGTCTAGTGATACCTTGTTTTGAAGCTCTCTTAAATATCTTTACAACCGCGTAAAAACTTTAAAAATCCATCGATTAATTTTTGAGATATTTGCTTTCAAATTTGTAAGTTTAACATGGAATGATAAAATAAAAATTAAATCCGAAAAATATAAAATTCTGATCAAATTTTTATTTTATCAGTTCATGTTAAATTTGAAAGTTTGAAGGCAATTATCTCAAAAACTACTGGATGAATTTTTGAAATTTTTACACGGTTGTAAAGACATTTAAAAACCCTTCAAAATAAGGTATTACTAGACCCACGTTCCCTATTCAAAATATAGGGGTAAAGTATAAGTATGCTACACAAATTTTAAGATAGCCAAAAAGTGTCCTTCTCGCAAACCAAATCGACGTGTCCGAGCGTTTCTCCAAATTCGCACAAAAAATACCCAAAAAACACCTCTGTTACCTTTTAGTTGGGACACCCTGTATGTATTTTAAACTGGTGAAAGTTCATAAGTTTTCACTTGAAAGTGATGTTTCATAATCCGGAGAAAATACCTACGAGATCTCATACACTTTCACGAGTGTTTTTTACGAGATTTGAGGAGGCAGTTTTGCCTACTGGCCGGCCGTTCGGTCACCTCTCACTACTACTACTACCAAGGTAAGTGTGACCAAATCTTAAAATTTTTACCCAATTAATCTTTATCATTAGTTCTCGAACATACTATAAATTAAAAAAAGGTTCCCTTAGGAATTTGGGACCCCAATCAAGAGTCTACATCAGCAGCATAAAAAGGTAGATATGTATCTTATTTTTTGCAAAACTACGAAATTGCATACATCCTGTAACGATCAAGGTGGTCGCAGATATTAAATGCGACGCGCCAGAATAAAATATCGAAATTAAATGCGAGTAAAAATAAAAATAAACCAAATTAAGAAAAAAAGAATCGAACGATGTAGTGGAAGTTGCAGTTTTGACAAGGAAATTTCTATGAAAGAAGCAATCATTTTATTACTAATTTATTATGCCACTTAGGGTGTATCCGTTTTTCTCACAGAATAAGCAACGCGTGAGACGTTCATTGATGAAACCTTTAAATAAATCATAGTTATAATGTTTAATAATTATGATTAATTTTCTGTGATCAAAAAATGTTCTAATGTGTTTATAAAACGTATTGTTTAAAGAGATACCTAAGGAATGTTCAAATAGTTACCGCAAGATGTATATCTCACTATAACTGTCACCCCTCCTATTTTCCCTTAATACGCATGCTAAAAAAAATTTATTGATAAAAGTTGCTTAAATTTTTGCGAATTTTAAAAAAATTATACGTGAAAGTTGTCAAAAATAAATTCCTTCCAATGTCAAATTCCAAAAGGAGGTTTCATATTTTAGACAAAAGTCCCTCTATTTTATAAAATTTTTCGAGTCCTCCCTTTGCTCTGATTTTGAAAATATATAATATCCACACTAAGATTTTTAAAATCTGAGACATTCCCATAATAAATTTTCGGTAATTGACTAAGCTAACATAAATCCATATTGTACTGTTTAAAGTTAATTGCGCTATATCTCAAAAAATGTTTATCATAGCATAGAATATAATATTGAAATTAAACAGAAACGAGGAATCTAAAAATGTTATAAAATTATATGTAATAATACTCTGCCAATCTATGGGCACCTAAGCTCACACTAGGTACTATAGTTATAGTGTACGTGTGAGCTAATATAACTAAAAACTGAAATATAGTTTATTCAACTCCGGACTCAATTACCTTTCGTTTGATACCACAGAAGCCATGTTTTGACTTAAACTCTAATTTTTAAAATCTACCCCCACCCTTTTTTTAAAAACTAAAATGTATTTTGTTTAACTCCAGACTCATTTACCTTTCGTTTGATATCACACACGCCATATTTTCACTTAAACTCTAATTTTTGACATCTACCCCCACCGTTTTTTTTTAAATAACTTAAAATTCATTTTGTTTAACTCCAGACTTAATTACCTTTCGTTTGATATCACACACGCCATATTTTCACATAAACTCTCATTTTTGAAATCTACCCCCACCCTTTTATTTGGCTTGCGTTCGGTGGATTTCGTTCATTTTTAAATGGAACCACCACGGCCCAAGAGCCAGCCTAGGTACCAAATTTCATTCAGACAGACAGACAGACAGACAGACAGACAGACAGACAGACAGACAGACAGACAGACAGACAGACAGACAGACAGACAGACAGACAGACAGACAGACAGACAGACAGACAGACAGACAGACAGACAGACAGACAGACAGACAGACAGACAGACAGACAGACAGACAGACAGACAGACAGACAGACAGACAGACAGACAGACAGACAGACAGACAGACAGACAGACAGACAGACAGACAGACAGACAGACAGACAGACAGACAGACAGACAGACAGACAGACAGACAGACAGACAGACAGACAGACAGACAGACAGACAGACAGACAGACAGACAGACAGACAGACAGACAGACAGACAGACAGACAGACAGACAGACAGACAGACAGACAGACAGACAGACAGACAGACAGACAGACAGACAGACAGACAGACAGACAGACAGACAGACAGACAGACAGACAGACAGACAGACAGACAGACAGACAGACAGACAGACAGACAGACAGACAGACAGACAGACAGACAGACAGACAGACAGACAGACAGACAGACAGACAGACAGACAGACAGACAGACAGACTAAAACTATTTTCTTCTTCTATTGTTTCCTATTTTAAAGAAAAATTGAAAACACGCAATTGCCTTAAAACAACTTAGGTACTTAAGACTGGTTGTTCCGGGCATTTTTATATATCATCGTTTTTTTTTTTTGTTTTTATCTATTTTAACTCAATTATTAACAGAAAACGTGGTTAATAACATCATAAAATAAAAACTGGTTTACAAAACCATTTTTAACGAACTTCGGTATTTCTTTAAAATAAGCGCACTAATTACGAATCAATCAAAAGAAGTTCTTTTTGGTTTTAAACTTTGTTATTTATTATTTCTCGGAGACCGCTCTACGGATTTTGACTAATACAATTACAATGCTTTAAACATTTAACTCAACATTTAATTTAAAAAGAAAAATATTTATTTCCAGCAGACATATTTTGTTTAAAGGAAGAAAATGGAGTTTTTAATTAAAAATTTTAAACAGTATTGTGCGTTAACACTATCGAAAAATTATTTCGCAAAAGACAGAAAGTCATCTCACATCGAAAGAATAAACGATCAAATTTCTAGACGCATAATTAAAGAAAAGCTGAAAAAATTTACCTTAAAATAATAAATTAAAATTGAAATTAAAAAGAATAATAAACAAAAAAAGTTTATTATTAGACGTGTAACGTAAAAGCAGCACACTTTCGGTAAAAACTAGTATGTATATTATATTAGTGGCAGTCGAAGTTTCCAGAAAACTCCAGGCAAAGACACAGTCTGGTGAATTACTTAACTTTTGAGCAATTTTTTTTTTGTTTTAACCACTACTACTATGTCGGTTTAGAACGTTTTTCTACGTTGTCCGACGCCTATTCTCCACCTCCTTCGATTCTGACAATCATCCTCAGTCAGATTTTTTTGACTCATTGATCTTTGGATTGACTGTTGCCATTCTAGTTTAGGACGCCCTCTTTTTCTGCGCCCTATTGGTTGCCATTCTAGGACCTGCTTTGGTAATCTTTCGTCGTTCATCCGTTGTACATTGCCGTACCATATCAGTTGCCTTCGAGTGATGTCATCCGTTATGCTTCCCTCGATTCCCTTTCTTCCTTTTATGATCTCATTTCTTATGTGATCTATTCTAGATATTCTCATTGATCTTCTTATTGCATCCATTTCGACACTTTCCATTTTTGTTTTGTACTCTATTCCATACAACAGCGTGCTTTTGACCATTGTTTCATATATGTTAAATTTTACATTCTTTTTTATCTCTCTGCTCCATAAAATACTGTTAAGACATCCAATAACTTTTTTTGCTTTTACTATTCTTTTTTCCAATTCTTTACAGTCTGTACCTGTCTTATCAAATGTGACACCCAAGTATACATACTCATTGCATGGAGATATTGTTTGTCCATTTTCTAGTACTAACTCACTGGATTCGTTTCCAATACATAAGTACTGTGTCTTGTCCACGTTCACTGTTAATCCCCACTTTTGGTATTCTTCTGTTAACTTTCGCATCATATACTCCATGTCTTCTTTATCATAAGCCACAATTACTTGGTCGTCAGCAAACTGTAGTGTGTATATGGTAAATCGGTCGTTAAGTTGTATTTCCATGCTGTGCACTTTACGTTTTCAGTTTTTTAGAGCTACTGCGATATATATTTTAAAAAGAGTTGGAGAGATACAACATCCCTGTCTTAAGCCTTTTGTTACCAGGAATTCTTTTGAAAGTCGATTTCCAATTTTAATTTTAGATTTTGACCCTTTGTATAGTTCTTTTATCGCTTTTATGTATGTATGATTGATATTAGTTTGCTCTAACACTGTCCATAATTTTTTTACTGGAACGGTATCATATGCTTTTTGTAGGTCTACAAAGGTAACATGAGTCTCTATATTTCTGGCGCTTCTTTTCTCAATTACTTGTTTACGACAAAAAACATTATCACTACAAGATCTGCCTGCGCGAAACCCACTTTGCTCTTCTTCTTCTTGTTCATGAAAATCATTCTCTATTAGATCTCTAAGAATCCTACCGTACAATCTACTTAGAGTACTGGTTACTGAAATTCCTCTGTAATTGTTGCAATCCAGCTTGTTTCCTTTTTTATGTATTGAGGATATGAATGCAAGTTTCCAATCATTAGGTACTGGATGTCCGTTTATGCATTGGTTAATATTATATGTGAGATTTTCGACTAGTTTCTCTGATCCATATTTGAGCATCTCAGCATATATTCTCCCAGGTCCGCTAGCTTTTCCGGATTTAAGCTTTTTAATATTATTCTTTATCATTTCTTTTTCGATGATTACTTCCTCTCCATGTACTTCTATGTCTCTTCTCGGAGAGGCTGCCAGATATTCGGGTCTCGTCTCCTGCAGCAGTCCCTTGTAGTGTTCTGCCCATTGTTCTGGTTTGATTATCTGGATGTTTACTTTTTCTTTTGTTGGGTTTTTTACTGTAGAAATAAATTTCCATACTTCAGAACTCTGCCTACCTCCTACGTGTGTATTTATGTCGTGGCACTTGCGCTCGAACATTTCATTTTTTTCTGTGCGTATCAAATTTCTTAACTGTCTTCTGGTTTCCCTGTAGACTTCTAGGTCTCTTTGCTCCTTAGTACTGAGCCATTTCAAGTATGTACGTTTTTTCTCTTTGACAATTTCCTGTATTTTGTCCGTCCACCACATCTTCCTGTTATTTCTATTATCTTGGTACCGAACAGCTTCGTTGCTTGCTTCCTTCAAGCTTTTTATTATGTTTGTATATATCTCTTCAAATGTGTGATTTGTGTTTATTAATTTTTCATCTAATCGGTTCTGATACAATCTTTGAGTACTTTTGATTTCTAGACTTCTAAAGTTGTATTTTTGATTGTCTTCGATGCTTTCTAGGTTTTCATTTTCTCTAATACTTTCGTCCTTATTTGTTTTTCTTAAAGAGAATAATATTTTTGCTTTTACCAGATGGTGGTCAGATCCACAGGTAACACCACGAAGTGCTCGCACATCATACCACTTTAATTGCGAGTGTTGTCCACCTATAGCATAATCAATGATTGATTTAAGATTTCTTGTTGGCTGAATCCAGGTATATCGATGAATATCCTTATGTTTAAAAAAAAACCATTATTTATTTTTAGGTTGTGGGTTTCACACAATTGCATCAGTCTTAAGCCATTATCATTTGTTACTTCCTCTCCAAATGGTCCTATCACTTTGCTCTGGGTTTGCCTACCAGTTCGGCTATTAAAATCGCCAAGCATAATTATTTCTCTGGTATTACCGATTTTTGTGATAGTCTCATCAAGTTGATCAAAGAACATTTGTTTTGTAGCTACTCTTTCGTCATCTGATGGTGCGTAGACTGCTATTATGCTTATATTATGTCCAAGCATCTTCATGTTCACTCGAAGTATGTTTTCACTAATGCAATCGTAGTCTGTAATTTTATTCTTTAGATTTTTCTTTATTAACAAGGATACCCCTCTGGCTGCTCTTCTTTCTTTTGGGACTCCAGTGAATATATGGACAAAATTACCGACACTATGTGTACCTGTTCCTTTCTTTTTTGTCTCAGTGAGTGCAATAATATCGATTTTGCAATTCTGCACTTCGGTTGCAATAATGTCCAACTTTTGATTCAATCCCTGTACGTTCCATGTAGCTATATTCATAGTCCTTTGTCTTTGCTTTTTTCGTCTTCGAGAGTTTCCATCCATTGCTCCGAGGCTTTGTTTAGGCTTTTTGGTAACTGCTTTGTTTTACAAGTATTAGAGAACCAGTCTAATGCCTCAACCCCCTACTTGGAGGGCCAGGATTTTTGATCAAGGTTTTACTCCTCTAGCATTTGACGAGCCAACGTCATACTGTAAGGCAACAGCTGTAGTCTTTTATACTATCCCTAAAAGAAAGGGTTGCCACCTACGCTATGATCACCGTACCGAGGTCCATTCTCTCCGTCTTTCATATCGATGTGGTCTTCTCCCGTAACCCTGGGAAAGGGACCCTACACAGGTGCTAACTCTCCGGGTCAGAGAGTACCTGGAATCTACGGAGGGCAGGGGTCGATTCATTTTCCCTGATAGACATCTGACGAGGCCTACCCGTACCCCGTGTTTTAACCAAATTTCAAAAATCTAAACCGCTCCCTCCTTTTTTTTTTTTGAAAGTCTGGGACGGCCCCTGATTGTAATGCGTCAATAAACAAATAAAAAAACTATTTTACCTAGTTTTGCAAGGAAAAATATTTCAGTTATGAAAATTTATGTAGATGTTTTGATAATAATCATTCATAAAAATACTCTGCCAATATATGGGCCCCTAAGCTCACACTAGGTACTATAGTTATAGTGTACGTGTGAGCTAATATAAATAAAAACTAAAATATATTTTATTCAACTCCGGACTAAATTACCTTTTGTTTGATACCACACAAGCCATGTTTTGACTTAAACTCAAATTTTTGAAATCTACCCCCACCCTTAAAAAAACAAAAACTAAAATGTATTTTGTTAAACTCCGGACTCAATTACCTTTCGTTTGATATCACACACGCCATTTTTTCACTTAAACTCTAATTTTCGAAATATACCCCCACCTTTTTTTTTAAATAAATTAAAATGTATTTTGTTGAACTCGAGACTCAATTACCTTTCGTTTGATGTCACACACGCCATATTTTTCCATAAACTCTAATTTTTGAAATCAACCCCCACCCTTTTATTTGGTTTGTGCTGGGTGGATTTTGTTCATTTTTAAATGGGACCATCTCGGCCCAAAACCCAGCCTAGGTACCAAATTTCATTAAAATCGGCCAAGCGGTTTTTGAGTTATGCGCGTTGGTCGTTACAGACATACAGACAGACAGACAGACAGACAGACATACAGACAGACAGACAGACAGACGGCGCAACAAAAAAGTTTCAAAATCATCTGAAACGCAAAGATATATAAAAATTTTTGAAATCGGAGCAACTTTTTTTTTCTCGAAAAAATTAGGATCACCAAAGCTCACACTACTATAGTATAGTATATGTGTGAGCTAAAATCCTCGAAAACAAGTTTTCATTGAATTTAGTTGAAATTTATAAAAATATTATAAACATTAACTTTGACAACCAGAATCTTAAAGACAGGAAATATGAAATAAATGTGTCGATATCCATAAAACTTAAATCCGACCATAATCTCAAAATAGCCAAGAAACTGGTTTGTATAGACATACTAATTCAAAACTTATTAATGTCAAACGTAACCGAATATTACTGACTAAAATAAACACATTTAATCCTTTATTTACGGCCATAGTCTCTAAAATTATAAACATTAAAGCCAAAGTATTTAACATTACAAGGGTCAAAGTATCAATAAGTCATACACTTGATATATTGATCGTGTGTAAACTATAAAGTGCTTTTTAAAATACTCTGCCAATTTATGGGCACTTAAGCTCACACTGGGTACTATAGTTATAGCGTACGTGTGAGTTAATATAACTAAAAACTGAAATATATTTTATTCAATTCCAGACTCAATTACCTTACGTTTGATACCACACAAGCCATGTTTTGACTTAAACTCTAATTTTTTAAATCTACCCCCTCGCTTTTTTTTAAACTAAAATGTATTTTGTTTAACTCCAGACTCAATTTCCTTTCGTTTGATATCACACACGGCATATTCCCACTTAAACTCTAATTTTTAAAATTTACCCCCACCCTTTTTTTTACATAAGCTAAAATATAATTTGTTTAACTCCAGACTCAATTACCTTTCGTTTGATATAACACACGCCATATTTTTATATAAACCCTAATTTTTGAAATATACCCCCACCCTTTTATTTGGCTTGTGATCGGTGGATTTTGTTCATTTTTAAATGGGACCATCTCGACCCAAAACCCAGCCTAGGTACCAAATTTCATTAACGGGCAAGCGGTTTTTGAGTTATGCGCGTTGGTCGTTACAGACAGACATACAGACAGACAGACAGACAGACAGACAGACAGACAGACATACAGACAGACAGACAGACAGACGGCGCAACAAAAAAATTTCAAAATCATCTGAAACGCAAAGATATATAAAAATTTTTGAAATCGGAGCAACTTTTTTTTTCTCGAAAAAATTAGGATCGCCATAGCTCACACTACTATAGTATAGTATATGTGTGAGCTAATATACGGAAATCGTATTATAGAAATTTATTACCAAAACTGTTATCAAATTAGTATTTCTTGTATAGATTTAAATTTTGAACTGAACATCGAAAATAACCCACAACTCTCAAAATATATAAATATTATGTAGATAATATATGTAGAATGACAAAAAAATTAATTGTACCTAATTAAAACAAGACGAATTATATATTGTGAGTGGATGTGCCCTTTATGTCATTTTTTCAAAATGGCGGCCCTCACGATGGCGATTGTAACATTATAAATATGGCGACTTTTACCACTAGGTCAATTTCGACCTCATAATTCTTTTCAAATCAGCCTTACCCTGGAAAATAACCCGGTAAAATTAACATATTCCTAATATCCCATTTTTCTATTACAAGACTGCCGATGTCGCAGCAAGAAATACCATATTCAGTATAAATGAAAATATGGTAAAGTGCACCCCTACCCCCCACCCCCTTCCATAAAAAATGCGTTTTTGACACACTTCAAATGACTTTATAAAATTTGGTATATGCATAAAGGTCCGATGGCAATACAGCCCAAATAAAAAATATATTTCTACCTCTACCCCCACCCTCTCCTACCCCCAATAGAAAAATGAGTTTCCAAACAACTCACGATCAGCGATTTCATTATAATCTAGAATAAACTCTTCTGTTCTGTTATTGAACAAATATTTTCATTTAATAGAGTAGATAGCTGAGACTAAAAAGAAGAAAATAAAGTGGTAAAAAAAAATTTTTAAGTCACAAGCTTTTATAAAATGCACTAAAAATTAAAAAATAATTTTCTAACATTCTAATATTATCATAATAAAAGCGATGGCCGCAAATCAAAGCATAAGTTAATCTAAAGTTGTGATCTAAACACTAAGAATATTCAAGATAGCAGGTCATCAAAGATATGTTTGATGTGCCGCAATGTTATGCCATTGCCATACTTATGTCAGAGAAATGCTGGGGTATCTTAGGTCGGGTTGGGTGGGTTTGGTACCTCTGCATTTTTCTGCTAGATTGATTCTTGCAAATAGTGATATTTAATTGATACGGATATCTTATTGTGCTAACATCGTCAAAATTTCCATCAGTCGGCCATCGCTTTTATTATTATGATAATATTAGAATGTTATAAAATTATTTTTTAATTTTTAGTGCATTTTATAAAAGCTTGTGACTTAAAAAACTTTTTTACCAATTTATTTTATCCCATCATTTGTGCCAAATCTGGTAATTCTTGCTGCGGCTATCATTTTAGCGAAACTTCATTTTCATTACACCCGGTTCCCACTTACGACTTTCTCGTGGGTGCCCGCTCACGCGTCATACCTGATTCACACCTACGACTTTCTCGTGGGTGCCCGCTCACTCGTCACATGATCTCAATATGAAATGTTACGACAGTCATGAACGCGTGCGCGGGCACACACGAGAATGTCCCAGGTGGGCACCGGGCTTTACATGATCTCAATATAAAATGTTATGACAGTCATGTGACGCGTGCTCGGGCACGCACGAGAAAGTCGAAGGTGGGAACCGGGTTTTAGGGTATTTTTCAGGGTAAGAATGTCTTGGACCATACAAAGCGGCTTCAGCTGATTTTGAAAGGAATTAGAAAAAGTTTAATGTACAGTTCAATTTGCTGCTAGAAAACCTAGAATTACTGCAATTTTTAGAAATAAAATTGTCAAAAGTCTTTTTTGGTTCAGGTCAGGTCTAAGGACCCCAAAAATATATTTTTTTGAAATTCTTATACCCGAAAACCATACCCATATCGACTATGTCAAAAACAATAGTTTTTTGGTATTATTTCTAAAAAAAATCCGGTCTAAACCCATTCCCCTCACTCCAGGTTGCCAGCCACCACTCGGAATGGTGTTCTGCGGGTCAGATTGACCCTTTTGGTAATTCTTGCTGCGGCAGTTTTTTTATAGCCCTTGTCATTTTAGCGATACTTCATTTTCACCGGGGTATTTTTCAGGGTAAAAATGTCTTGGACCATACCATAAACTAATACAAAGACGCCTGATCCAAAAATGGCCCCTGTTACCGAAATCTCATACCAGATGGCTATACGCGACGGTGTAAATATTAATTGCTAATTGTCTCGCCTGAATGAGTCGGCGGTGTTGCCATACCAAAGACAATTATACCTATCTACTTTACAATTCTCATACTTTCCCCAGATTGATTTTTCAATAGGTGGACAGTTAGTGAGTTCGCGTAGACAACCCGGGGCGCTTGGCAATTCTTCCGCTCTTTTGAATGTTTTGGTGCATTAAAGAGAGAGAGCCTCTCGGGAGCCCCGGTGTGTTTGGTCGAACTCGATCATTATGAATAAGGTATTTAGAATTTGGTTGGTATACCGCGTAATTTAATCAAATATTATTCCTTTTCTAGCTACTGCCTATTTAATATGCTTAGGCGTTTACGTTTTCGACTTATACATATATAAATGTATATATACAGTATGTCCTCCTAAGTTGGAATCATGGAAAACTTTTTTATTTATAATTTTAGAAAAAAAAGTTATTTTTCATAAAAAGTTCTGCATTATCTAAATCTAAACCCTATAATACAGTCATCAAATATTAAATTTTTTTAATGGTATACGAGGTTTGTCAAAAAATATGAGTTTTGCTCAAGATTAAAGTACCTTTAAATTTGACAATATCGAAAAATGTTACTAAAAAAGTTGATCAGAATTAAAAATTACGTTTAAAACTTCAGATTATTTTATTTTTTACTACTCTTTCTATTTTGAATGAATGATTTTGTGATTAGTTTTAGTTTTTCGATGTTTTCTAATAATTTTGAAATTAAAACGCGTAATAAGTGCATATTCATTTATTTTGCAAATTTAAAGGTACTTTACTCTTGAGTAAAACTCATATTTTTTGACAAACCTCGTGTACCACTGAAAAAATTTAATATTTGATGACTGTATTCTAGATTTTAGATAATGCAGGATTTTTTTTGAAGAATAACTTTTTTTCCTAAAATTAATAATAAAAAAGTTTTTCATATGATTCCAACTTAGGGTGACATACTGTATATATTTCGCTTCCTTTGCGTTTTAATACATCCTGTATGTATATCAATATCGATCTTTTTGGGGGGTTTAGGTATTTCTAGGGGATATAGAAAAAAGTAAAAACCTCATTTTAATAGCCCTTTATAAGCTAAGTAGTCTACATTTTAAGAGGGGGTCTATAACTTTTTTATTAAAAAAAAACAATTGATTGTAAATTGCTTTTTTATTTAAAAAAATATAAATAATCCAACTGTCAAATTAAATTTTATCTGTCACTTTTGGCTTTTATTTTTTGAGATTGTATCCATATAGTTAGAATTTATTCCATGGAATTTGCATGATTAATTTTATTAATAAAAAATATTTAAACCCAAAAACAAATAAATACAAAAATGTAAAAAACTACAAATAAATCAAGGGGTCAGTCCATAAAGAAATACATTTTATCTAATCTCCATCGACGTAGCTAGCCCAAGAATTCAGAATATAAAAAAAAAATCATTGTAATATAATATATCCACAATGAACTAATTTTTTGGGGCAAGGTGGAGATATTTAACCCTACTAACTACTTCCCCCTTATTTAGGCCCTTAAGCTAGCCTAGTGTTTAAGCGAGGCTGTGGCCCATGTTTTATGTGATACACATATTAGGTATATTGTTTCTGTATTTTTTATTAGTAGAGAGTAGGACATTGCTGTAGCTAGGAGGTACGGGGGGCTTTCCCCCCTCTACTATAAAAATATCTATGAAAAAATAGATCTACGCCACGGCCCCCCTGAAAACTGAGGCTAGCTACGATGCTGATAGAGGCCTGATCTTGCGTGAGGCAATTCAGTCCAGCCACACATACTTAATAAATAATAGCAATTATTAATATGTGTTAAGGTCCCACAAACAAAATTTTATGCAGTTTATGTAAATTTTTTACATAACTAGAGATTACTTGCGCGCCGCAGGCAAAACAATTTGCATTTTTGATCCATGAATTCAGGCTAAGGACCTCATTTTAAACGAATACTACTAAAATAGGTATAATTTCAGTAATAATAAAAAAAGTTTTTTGCGCTGGGGGCAAAAAAAACTGGGGGCATTTTTGTGGAAAAATTCTCACTTTTTACGAATCTTGGGAGGGGATAATTACCCCCATTATCCCCTTTCCTTGCATACGCGAATGGGCAGATGAAATTCAATTTATAAGTTGGATTGGCGGATTCAAAATCGAAGATTTTCTTCTTTACATTTTATAAATTTTAAAAATAAGTATAATTTTAGTTTTTAACAATTAATATTTAGTACTTTTTACTTTTTTTTCTATTACAAAGCTTGGTTTTAACGACCGAAATTAAGCGGTCCGTTCAATGTCGTTATAACCGATATTTACTGTAGTAGCACTACATATTAAAGAGTTTTTAAAATTTGTTAAAGAAAAAAAGAGATTTTTGGTAATAATTTTGAGTATTTCTATTTATTTTTAAATAATTTTGCCATTTAATTATTACCCCTATTGTCATGCAAAATTTCAAAAAATATCGATTTTGTTGTAATTTTTCAGGAAGTTATAATAAATTAATTTTTCAGGAAGTTATAATAAAATATAAAATGTGTGTGTGTGTGTGTGTGTGTGTGTGTGTGTGTGTGTGTGTGTGTGTGTGTGTGTGTGTGTAATATGGCCTTGATCGAGCCAACTGGCCAGCATTTCTCATTGTTTATTACAAGGGAGTAAAAAATATAAAATAAAAGCTGTTAAGTTTGGCACCCTTTTTCTAAAAAACAAAGAGGTTTGATGCAAAATATAATAAGAAAAAAATCCTTAGTTTGATCTTTTCTAGCGCCTATTAGTTTGCCATTATTACACCCTGATATAAGGGCATCGAAGAAATAACTGTTATTTCTTCGATAATAAGGGCAAAAGAAAAAAAATATGCCATCTATGTATATTTTATATTTATTGTGTCATACCGGGTGGGCAAAAAACCGGACAAAATGTTTATCGTTATAGCTTTCCAACTATAGATTTTACCAAAGCAAGCAGTAGTTTGCAGGGAATTGATCGGACAATTGTGTAAAAGTATATTTTTGTCCACCATCTTAAATCCCAGATGGCAGACAGAATCAAACTTGACCTTGAAAGAGGCTCGTTTATTCTTCTGTTACGGAAATTTTAGATATATATTTTTGTTTGTCGAAAAGCTCTATCTTTGCTACGCACAACGAGATATGAATCGTTTAAATCGGTTTAGGCCCCTAAAAATTAATTTTTGCTTTAACTATATTCTTTTACATACAGGTTAACGATTGATTGCTTTTAAAAGATCACAAACAAAATTTGCCGTCATTGTAAAATCCAAAATGGCGGACATAAAAACTTTACTTTTTAAAAAGGTTCGTTTATTTTTATATTCCGAAAATGTTTTGAATTTTTTTAGAACTATAAAGAAATTTTACAGAATATGCGATTGCCTTGCCATTTCTATGTGCATTTATTTCCTCATAAATTCATTACTAGTAAACCGACAATTAAATAAAAAGCATCATGGCAAAGTTCATTAAAGATCCGTATTTAAATTTTCAGCCATCTCTAAATATAATATGGCTTACCAATTCGAATTTGACCCTCCATAAAGGGTAGTTTTTTCTTATGTTGAGAGAAATTTTTCGACCTTTTTTTGAATTTATTTAAAAGATCCTAGGTCCACCACGCACAAGTTAATCATAAAAAAATAAATCTTCGCAACATACAAAGAAGCGATCCTTCATAGAAGAACAAATTTGACTTTTGTTCAATTTTAATAGTTTTGATCAAAGAGCAATCGGGTATCACCATAATTCTTTTTTTTTTCATTGAAATCGATTCAGTGAGTTTATAACGAAATTATTGCAGACAGAAATTGAAATAACAGTTGCTATAACAATTCTAATTTAAAGAACCACTGAACCGATTCTAGAGATTTTATAGAATCCATTCAGTATTAATGGAAGAATGGATACAGAATTAAGGAATAATATTTCGGGAACCACTAAACCGTTTTAAAATTAATGTTTCGAGATCCACTAAACGGATTTTAATGATTCGTAACTAGTTGCATGAGGGTGGCGAAAACAGAGCGTTTTAAAGAGTTCCAAAAATCCGAAATATAAGAATTAAAAAGCCTCTTTGAAACGGGCAAGATTGATTCTCTCAGCCATCTTAGAATTTATAATATCAAATCTTTCTGCTTGAAAGCCTAATCAATTGGTTAGTATAGTTATAACAAAAACATTTGGACCGGGTTTTTTTGGTCCACCCGGCAGATATGAGTACCGGGTTAAATTACAGTTTTTTTTGATTAGTTATACAGACACACCCTATAATACTCCAAAAACTTTTTCAAGACTAATTTTTAATTAGTTTTGGGTTAAATCGGGCAGGGTACACAAAACAGCGGCGCGCGGGCCTTTTGAAAAATTTGGATACGCAGTAAAAAATCACTAAAAGATGTTAAGTAGAACCGTTGTTTGATGGAGATCCATCAAACAACGGTAGAACCAACAACTTCGTAACTTTCATTTCCGATAAATTTAGAAAATACTTTTTAGGGCTGGTATAATAGGGTGGAGTTTACTTATTGTGTGCTAATTGGCTAGTCTAGGAAGGTATCTTATCCGTCATGGATCCATTTATTATGACTTAATAAATAAAATAAATTTATACTAAAAACACCTTGGATATTTATTAAAGATTCTATTATTTGATTCACCTCGTGGTTTTTTAGGACCGACGGGATTTTAAAAAGTTTGCATTTAATAAGGTAAATTACACCAAAATAAAAAAATTTGTAAATAAAAAAGTTGTAGGCCACCTTCATAAAGTCAGACTTTTCATAATCCCCTCGTATGTCTTCATATTTACATAAGTTTTTATAAATTTCGACTACATCGAATTTGGCACACCCGGTAGTCCCTTTGCTACTCCGACACTGTTAATTTCTAGACAGAAAGAACACACAAAAAGAAAGGCGGGCGAACGGTTATTTGAGCAAAGAGAACTAAATAGAATGTAAGAGAAAAAAAAGCGCAAAGGTATCAAATTAAACTTTTGTTTGTTAATTATTTTTATAAGAGGTATTTCATATGCAATATATTTTTCCTACGACCACACATGAAAATCATGGGTTTCACACCATTTTCATCCTCAGAAAACGTTAGGTTTCACCCATGGGCAGAAATTTTTTGAAAAATACTTTTTGTACATGTGTTGCAAAGTATCTTTCCACACATGTGCGGAAAAGCAGTTTCATTTGATTTGTGCAAAATTGAAGAACCGTTTTTACAAAAATGAGTATAGCTCATCAGTGTTCGTAGGAAAGATAGCGTACACAACTCGATAGAAAGTAACTTTCTTACACTCGCCTGTTGTTTCACTCGGCTGGCGCCTCATTCTCAACATTCACGCTCTTGTGAAATTTGTCACTCTCTTCTCTTGTTCATATGTAATAGACTATTTCGTTTTTAACCTTACCATATGAATAATAAGGTTACTCGTTCCAGACCTTACTAACTAGAAACCACAAAAAGGGTCCACTTATTACAAAAAAAGAATGAAACTGCGCCTCCTTTCAAGGGTCAGTCCCAATCCTTTTTCGTTGTTTAGGGATAAAAACATAAAAGATAAAAGTGTCACTGTTTATCCCTGGGATGAACAGGGATAGATCAGGGATAAAAAATTAAAATCAGGGATGAAAAGTGACAGGTAAGGAATTACAAACCTGGTTTTTAGCGCATTTGATATTTTAGACAAGTCATTCTTATTTGATTAAACAATCGTTTATTAACACTATTTTTATACACCCCACGCTTTTACCTTAGTCTGTTAAAAGTCACGTTAGTGTACTTAATTTTTTTTAGTTTTTTATACAGCTCATGATTTCAGTTGAACCGTTTAACTTAAAAGTGTTTTACGTATTTTTGAATTTAATATTTGGCTAAATAAAAAGTTTAAAAAATTCAGACAAATAAATGTAAAAATAACTAAATGCAAAATTTTTAAGTAGTTATACTACTACAATGAAAAAAAAAACAAATATATAAAACTAAAAAAAAGTTGTGAAATATTCTTGAAGATCAGTTTCTAGTTAGTTAGGTATCTATTTATTTATTTAATTTAATTTTGGATAATTTTGAAGTAACCAAGTGCTTATTTGTTTTTTAAAAGATTTTTTTGACCTTTTGTTCAGTTCAGATGGTAGCAGGTTAAAGAGTTCTTTTCCAATGTATGTTTTTCTGTACATTTCTCGAGTTTTTTGAACATTTTCCGTGTTTTTCTGACCATTTCCCCA
Source organism: Aspidapion aeneum (assembly GCA_963576565.1). Taxonomy (NCBI): domain Eukaryota; kingdom Metazoa; phylum Arthropoda; class Insecta; order Coleoptera; family Brentidae; genus Aspidapion; species Aspidapion aeneum. The sequence goes on from OY755042.1 coordinate 56,936,960, forward strand.
GTTTTCCAGGATTTCCGAAAATTTTCCCAGTTTTTCCGAGCATTTCGCGAGGTTTTTCAAACATTTCTAAAGTTTTTTGAAAATTGTCCGAGGTTTTCTAAACATTTTCCGAAAATTTCCCGAGTTTTTTCTAACATTTCTCGAGTTTTTTGAAAATTTTCCAAGTCTTTCCAAACATTTTCCGAGTTTTTCCTGACATTTCCGAAAATTTCTTGAGTTTTCCCAAAAAAATTCTGAGTTGTCCGAAAAATTTTAAAGTGTAAGGACTGTACATTTGCCTCTGGCCTTAACTCTTGGAAGTCAGAAAATATATCTACTTTTTCTTACCTACATATCTATGCCTACACTGGGCAAGACGCGTCCACCCCTACAGAAGGTTGCATGTATACTGAAAGGAGTGACTGAAAGATTTTTCCAAATGATTTTGAATTAAATAAAATATCGGCAACACTGCACTATGGAGTAATCACAGGGGCAAAAACGCTTCCTCTCTCTTTTTTTCCTATGTAAATTATTGCATAAGAAAAAAAAGACAGAGCGAGCATTGGAGTTCATGTGGTTACCTGCTATTACCAAACGAATAGCGACATCAGCGCCCTCACCGGTCGTCACCGGCTGATTTCAAAGGTCCTCAGTGCGTGAATTAAAGAGTATGCTATTGGCCTAATGAAAGCTGAGCGTCTATTATATTATTAGTTTATGACCATACAAAGCCGCTTCAGCTGATTTTGACAGGATTTAGAAAAAGTTTATAAATCCTGCTTTTTAAGGTTCAGTTCCCAAAAATAATTTTTTTTTGAAATCCTCATACCCGAAAACCATATCCATATAGACTATGTCAAAACCAATAGTTTTTTTGTATAATTTCTAAACAAAATCCGGTCTAAACCCCTCCCCCCCACTCCAGGTTGCCAGCCCCCACTTGGAATCAGATTGACCCTGTAGGCACGGTGATCCGTGCTTTAGGTGTCGAAAATAATTGTGAAAAGTTTGTTCTATTATCACAAAACCCCACTTTATTTCGCGTAGCTTAAGGACTAGTGTCTAGGGGTACTCCTAGGCCAATTTTGTACTTTTTTACCAAAACTTGAAAACCTTTTAATTTATGGTAAAAATAATTGACACAACTTACATTAAAAACTTAAGAGAATGAAAGTTTTTATAAAAGAACACTATGAACCAAGCAGAATAAAATTGGTTTACAAATTAAAAAGTTGTGAATTTTCCAAAATTTTCCTTTTTTTCATGTTTGAGCATCTTGAATTTGACAGATTCCAGACGTAAGAGCTTTTAACCTCGGAGTCTAATTTGCAACAACACGAAAAGTGCATGAAGGCCTCTCGACTAGAGTACAAATTAAATTGAAATGTTTGTATTATTTAGAGTAGTCAAAAAGTACGCTCTTTGAAGACAATAAAATTTCCCTCAAGAGGGTTTTTATTAATTATATATAATTACTCTAATTTATGTGCACAACTATAGTGGAAACTTGCGTGTCATTTGCTATAAAGCAAAGCAAAGGAAAGGGGACAGCATTATTTTTTAGAATTCAAAGGGTATCTTTAGATCAAACATCTCTGAAAATAAGAGTTTCTTCAACCAAAATTTTCAGTTTAAAAGAGAAAAAAATCATAAATCTCTGAATCTGAAGACTTAAAAAAATTGCCTCAATCGAAATTTTCGGTTAAAGATAAATAGAAGGATCAGGAATCTCTGAAAACTTCAGTCAAAAGAAAAAGATCAGGATTCTCTGAAAACTTTTTTTTTGTTTAAAAGGTAAAGTAAAAAATCAGAAATCTCTAAAGACTATAAGAAGAGTTTCTTCAATTAAAATTTTTAATATAAATAATTTAAAAAAAAATCAGAAATCTCTGAAATAAATGAAAGAATTTAAAAAAATTCTTCAATCGAAATTTTTGATTAACGAAATACTTAGAAAGATCGGGAATCGAAAACATTAACGACAGTTTTTTTAGTCAAAATGTTTGGTTAAAAAGATAAATAAAAAGATCAGGAATCTCTGAAGACTTTAATAAGAGTTCCTTGACTCAAAATTCTTAGTTTAATTTTTTTAAAAATTGTATCCAAATATTTTTTGATAAAGAGAAAGAAGAAAAAGATCGAGAATTAAAACTTTAACAAGTGTTTATGCAATTAACATTTATAGTTTAAAAATTAAAACAGATTGGGAATCTCAAAAGACTTTAACAAAAATTTCTTAAATCAACATTTTCAGTTAAAAATACTATTTTATTACTACTAAAGCAAAAAATCTCTCGATTAGAAGTTCGTAAAGTAAATCTAACGGTACCTCTTCATACTTATATTGAAAGATTATTTCACATGGTTCGAAATCGACGAAGGGCTGAAGAGCAGGTGGGAATTTTTTACCTGTTCCTTAGCCCCTCTTGGGTATTTCGTCCCGTGTTTTTTTTCTTCCTCTTGTTGAACCTTCCATACATTAAAATAGCAATATAGTATAAAAATTGCAAATCGTTAAACTGTTTGTTAATGATTTCGTCAATTTTTTAAATTCGAATATTTCCAATGTCGCAGTTATAAAAATGTTTTTAGGTTTGGGTTCTTATCTACTGGGACTTGTAACAGTTTGTTGGCATATGTCTCTACAGTATTTGTTAACTTTTTTAATTGTCTTATATAATAATAATTTAAAACAAATTCTATCATACTAGAAAAAACAACGGCAAAAGACCTATGCAATGTTTTGCATTAACAATTTTGTTTGAAACTACCACTAAAGGGTGGAGGTCCTCGATACTGTTTGAAAGTTGTTATCATACCATACCATTATTACACTTATATTAATCAGGGTTCCGCATGTATGGAAGGTTCTGAATTCTAGCACCAACTTCTTTCTTCCTCTATTATAGGTGTTTTCTATGAGGTCGGGATACCATTATTATCATGTTTACATGCGGAAAATTGAATGGGTACTAGATTAAATCTTACCGATTGACGATTATTGATGATTTCGTACACCAAAATCTACGACATGTGTTTGTCTATTGTGCTTGAATGCCTGTGTTTTTTACCTTCCAAGCCACGCAGCAATGGCTAGAGAAGGTATTATTTTCGACATTTTTAGCTCACACTACTACTATATAAGTAGTGTGAGCTATGGTGATCCTAATTTTTTCGAGAAAAAAAAAGTTGCTCCGATTTCAAAAATTTTTATATATCTTTGCGTTTCAGATGATTTTGAAACTTTTTTGTTTTGCTGTCTGTCTGTCTGTCTGTATGTCTGTCTGTCTGTCTGTATGTCTGTCTGTAACGACCAACCCGCATAACTCAAAAACCGCTTGTCCGATTTTAATGAAATTTGGTACCTAAGTTGGGTCTTGGGCCGTGATGGTCCCATTTAAAAATGAACAAAATCCACGGAACGCAAGCCAAAATGGTGGGGGTAGATTCCAAAAATTAGAGTTTATCTGAAAATATGGCGTGTGTGATATCAAAAGAAAAGTAATTAAGTCTGGAGTTAAACAAAATGAATTTTAGTTTATTTAAAAAAAAAGGGTGGGGGTAGATGTCAAAAATTAGAGTTTAAGTGAAAATATGGCGTGTGTGATATCAAACGAAAGGTAATTGAGTCTGGAGTTAAACAAAATACATTTTAGTTTTTTTAAAAGGGTGGGGGTAGATTTAAAAAATTTGAGTTTAAGTCAAAACATGGCTTGTGTGGTATCAAACGAAAGGTAATTGAGTCTGGATTTGAATAAAATATATTTCAGTTTTTGATTATATTAGCTCACACTATAACTATAGTACATATATAGTGTGAGCTTAGGTGCCCATAGATTGGCAGAGTATTTTTTTTGAGATAACGCCAAAAATGTGTTATTTGGGTGTATTTTGACCTATCTTACAAAATCGTCATGATGTCTGTGTGTATGTGTATTTCTGTCCGTAACACGATAGCTCCTAAACCGCTTTTCATAAAATTTTCAGATAAAATAGTGTTCGACACTGACACAGCTGATTAGATTTTGGTCAAAATCCATTAATGCTAAGACAGTTCTTTGACAATTAAAAATTTTTAAAAATGCTAACTTTTTAACGGAGCATCGAATCAATATGGGGTTTTCATCACTTTTTTGCACTACTGAGGTAGACTTACTTTTTCTTCAAATATAACGCTGTTCATTGACATTTTACTTAATTTTTTATTCAACAAAATCAGAGATAAATGAATCAATCCCTGAAAAAAATATATTCTTAAATTATTTCTAATAAATCAGCGACGAACACATGCGTAAAGGGACTTTTCCGTCCTTGACTGCTTTACCGAACTCCGCTAATTTCGCGTGCGGAAAAGTACCACTTTCTGCACTTGTTAGGTAAATAACTACTGTCCGGCCAGAATAAAATGAGGCGGAAAAGAGATGGCTGAACTCAATCTATCTCATTCTGTTTACAGCACTTGAACACAATTTTAATATTACAAGCAAAAACGGGACTTGTCTGATACGTTTAACGAAATCGACTCCAGTCCGTTCATAATTCACACCCTTTTATTGGATTTCTATTGTTACCGGTGGCCTGAAAGCGACCTCGGCTCATTCACAATTCACACCCTTTTATTGGGTTTCTATTGTTATCAGACATAGCATGTCAACCAACAAAAATAAATAAAAATAATAATAATATAATAAAACTGTGTGGAGTTCCAATTTTAAAGATATAACGAATGGTTTTGGATTTTTGCAATTTTTAGAAAGTCAATTGGTATTTTTTTAGGTTTCTAGATTCGTACGCACCTATATAATGAAATAGGTAGGTACGTATATAATATAATAAGTATAAAAGTTTTGAAAAAATATTTATTTTTATGAAAAATACGATTTGGAGTTTTCCAGCAAAAAAAGGCTTAGAAAATATAAAATTAATATCTACCTACCTACTGATGAACTAAAAAATTATAGCACAACTGGACAGAGAAAGATAGCGTTCGCCCCCTATACGACACGCCACTGCACTTAATGTTAGCTAAAACTTCTAGACAAACTTTACAAATTTTCAGTTACTGTAGTATTTTTCAGATATGCACATACATTTTAACTTTTTTTATTTTGTCTATATTTTATTGCGTCAAAACATTTTTTTTTTGTTTAAATGTGGCTGCCTGCACTCGCTTTTGGTTGTACAGAGCTCTATATTTACTCTAGTATGTCACTGAAGGTACTGTTCTATAGCTTTTTATAATTATTATTGTTATTCGGGGTGTAATATAAATGATTCATTAAACTTCAAGGGTTGGTAAGGAAGGTCAAAACTAGACAAAAAGTTGAAAGAACCTTATTCTTAAAGTTTTCAAGTTAACATTTATCGAGCTTGAAGAATGAGGGAATACTGTTAATCTTGTGATTCATTATGAGCAAAAAATGTTCTGTTGCTTTTCTTCAAAAAATTAGAGGTTAAGGAGATACAGTGCTGCCAAATAATCTTTGCAATAGTATAAATTTGTGAAAAAAAAGTACGAATTTAATTTTTTTACGAGCTATTAAATTAACAAAAAATATTGACATTTTTGTACATATCTAAAGGCAGCTTAATAAACACAGAAAATAATATAATATAAGTACTACATTTACAATTTTTCTTGTAAATTTAGGTACATATTTCTATTTGCTTTTGAATCTCGCTAAGGACACTGTTTTTTGGCTTTCATTTCCTCTTGTCAGCTTTCTGACTATTTTATAGAATTTTCTTTAGCGCGAAATTTGTCTATATTTCATCTTTTTATCATAATTAATCCTACTTTTACAAGACTACCTCAACGCTTTTGACATAGTTATATTCTTCCTCCTTAACAATCGAAACAACATACAGCAAGCAAGAAAATAATTTAAATGGCGTTCCTCAGGGGTCTATTTTATCTACACTATACTATACATATATGAAAATAATCGACAAAATATATAAAGAAGTAAACTAAAATTAAATTAATTTTTAGCTTATACTCTGCTCATATGTAAATTCCTCAATGGTGTTTGGAATAGGAAGAGGTAACCCATTTGGAATTGAAATAAAAAAATATGTATTATTTAAACTTGTGCCTTGTAAAAAGGCCACACATTTTATAATTTGCTATTAAAACTACCAAACTAAACATCTAGGTAATAGATCAGACTAGTATTCATAAATATGTATCAAATTTATGAATACTTTTTTACCATTTTTACACGGCAATTAGGTAAATTTTTACCTTGAACCATTTTTTCGACTAGGTATCTAATCTAACTGTATTTTTAATTTTATTTCCTAATTTTCATTTAATTATTTCTTTTTTTTTACCCAACTCGAAGTGCTCCTCATTAGCTTTGAAAAATTCGTCATTAAATTAGCTGAATTCTGACTAAGGCATTACAAATATATAAAAGTTAATCGTTGCTTATCATTTTCACAAAAACGTTAAATTTTCGTTTTATTGCTTTTAATTTTGATTGGCCTTTTATTGAAAAACATAAGGGACAATACAAATTTGGTTCTAAAAAGCTTATTTTATTTTTTAATTTTAAAACATGAACAAAAAAGGTTTTTTTATTGATATTTAAAAATTACATTTCATTGCCTACAATAAAATCTATTATGCATTTTTTTAGAGCTTAGAAAATTGAATATAACCTAAAAATAACGGTAGTTTTGGATAGATTGTAAATTTCTCGAATATATCTCGTTTCATGGGTTATTAGTTTATCTCTATATTTTCAAGTAAAATAAGTGGTGTTTTTAGAGAAAGTAATCTATTCTTATCGCGAAGATAATTAGAACAGTTTTACAATTTTTTAATAAAGAAACAGTCCTTTGCGAGTAACATTTATTTTTTAGGGATACTCCGACACAATAAAATTTTGAAATTCAAGGATTATTCGTTGTGTATTTGCAAAAATATTAATTCAAAATCAAATAATTAGCAAGTTATTTTAATGCGGAGGCAGGCATCATACATTGAACTCCTGGTTAAATGATTATTTATAGAAAGAGTATCTTTGCTTCTCTTAGGTAGACATGTGCTAGTTTGCTTATTTATATCTTAAAACTTATTGCCAAATTCATAGTGCCATAAAATAAGAATTTATTAAAGCGAAATTTTGTAATTTTAGATTTTTCTAATTTTTTGGTTGGTTTTGTCCTTAAAACTTTTATATAACCGAATAGTCAGACCATTTTTTTAAAAATAAATTGAAAATTTCAAAATTTACATGTTTTACTCTTTCTCTTTCACTGACTTTGTTATTGTAATTCAATTTACGTCACATATTTCATGCATAGTTTCAGGTGTAAGTTTCATGAAACAATTTGAACCGAGAGTATTTGCGCTTAAGTAAGCGTAACTTACTCTATAATTTAATATTTTTGTTTTTAGATGACTTTTATGACGCTGTTAGCGACCAGTATCAGAACTAAACTAATGGGAATTTAATTTAAATAGGTAAAAATTCTGAAAAAATGTAATTTAGACGGCAATAAATAAAACTTAATATTTATGTAATCCTTAATGGGTTACAACGCAATTGCAAAACATTGATATGAAAATTTACAAAATGTTTTATCTTTTACGTAAGAAAGTTATTCCTTATAAAAAATTTATATATCAAATTCTAAAATCAAATAATAGCCAGACATTAGGGTAGGGTCACTGCATCCTGGAAGCCTGCGCCAGGCTTCCAGGATGCAGTGACCCTACATTAGGGACCTTTTATACGCCCTCCTCATTTAGCCTTTATATTTAGAAGGCCAATTTTGACCTTTAGCAGACACAATTTTTTATCCTTTATTTATCTGAAAAGCGTATTTTGTGTTATGTAGGTATATTAATTAAAAAACAACTAGGGAAAAACTGAAAGAGAATACCAGTAAAAAACTGCCAGGAAAATATGGGATAAGGTCTGTGTTTACTGTGTACTTCTAATTTTTTTTAGGCACTTCACAGAACATTGATGACTTTTGGTTAAGAACACTGGTTTTTATAGAAAATAATATTCAATAACTGGCGTAAAAAGAAATCTGCGGATTACCTCACATTGGTAGTTTTTGAAATAATTATCAGGTAACAAAAATATTATAAATTTACATTACATTTTGACATAACGCGGCAACACTGTCTCTAAATAAAGGAAGTAAGTAGTAGCCTGCGTTATTCGAACACAAGTAAGGTAAAACACTATCCTTTAGTAAAGGATAAGGTTCAAACCAGATAACTGCGCATGCCTCAAATAGAAGATAAGAGAAAAATGGGACACACAAAAGGTTCGTAATAAAAATTTCCAGTGGTATGGGGTGCGTCATCAGGGTTGCCACCAGTGGCGGCTGGTGACGTTATAAATTGGGGGGGCAGACATTTAAATTGTATGAAAAATAAGATAAAAAACTTACCGAAACAATTTTATTTTAGTATTTTCCAAACAGGCAGCAACTTGGTGTAGTTTTTAGTTTATTTATTTATAGATAAAGTCCATTCGCCTTTCTTCTTTATGGCCCCGTAGAGCGACCTCAAAAATCCCACAGAATTTTAAACAGTATACCTACATAACCTGCTAAGTATATGTCTAATTTTTGTCAAATTTTCATTATGTTCGGTAATGTTTGTCCCATAGGCACTATTCAATTGGCACCTAATATCACTCTTACCTAGCATAGAAAGTTCTATGTGATTATTTAAATGAATACCACTTACTTTGTGTCTTTTTAACGTTTCACTAAAGTGCTTGATATCACACATTCCCTTTGCACGCAGGATTACTTCGTGGATTGTTCATAACAAGCCATATAAAGTAAAAAAAAGCATTTCTTCAACGTCTTTTAATTTGCACAGTTAATTATGTAATCGACGGTATTTATTTCCATTTTATAAACAAACGATAACGAAAACAAACAATGATACGCGACCGGCACTAAGGATAGAACCCCTAACACTAGAAAGGGCAACGAACGTTTCCGCACGATGATGGCCGACGTCAACTAAAACAAACTTTCCTCCCGCCCCGCGCGAGAACAGCCATCCATACACCGCTGAAGAACGGTTAAAATTAAAGCGCTGCCGGCTTGTAATTATTTACGCTAAAAAAGTTCACCCAATTAATCGCTTGTTGTTAACCACAGATAATAAAAAGAACTAGGCAATCATGTCGTAAGGGAATATTTAACTTTTTTTAAATAAATCAATTAAAAATACTGTTTGTTGTCTAGTTATGGGAGGGCACTGCCCCGTTGCCCTCCCTGTAGCAGCCGCCACTGGTTGCCACCTTTCGTGTTTAAACAATCGGGATGACCGTAGCGCTTTCTTATTTTTTACCTTAACTCTGAAAGAAATTGTGCCCATTGGATTTCAAAACAATATTCTATGCCTTTGAGTCTTAAATTTAAAAAATACTATTCGAAAAAAGAATCAAATTACAATTTTTGTTTGAAAAAAAAAAATTGTGTGTTCTTGAGACGGCAGAAGTGTAAACTTCAACAAGGCGAAATTAATAATACTGGCCTTCATCTGCATCATCATATCGCTCGCTGAATGTTCCTCTCACAGTTAGTCGACTCGAGCCGACTTCACCCGAATGAGCGTCACATAGCCGAGCCTGACGGCTCAATTCAATTCATTACCCACAAAAACTGCTAAACGCGCCTAGAGTCCCTGTATGTTGACATATTTGGATATATTATAATATATCCAAATATGTCAACATACAGGGGACTCTAAACGCGCCTAAAGAAGTTTACACTTCAAAAATATAAAACACATCAATATAAATCTATGTTATATTACAAATTTTGTATCAAAGTAGAAATAACATGATATAAAACAAACATAAAAGGGGGCAATTAGAAAAAATAAACTTTAAAGTAAATAAAGAACGTATAAATTCAATATGGCAGTTATAAGAAATAACAAAGTTGACTATGGTTTCATAAAAACTGGAAATCCCAGAAAACATTTTTTAACGTCATTCGATCGCTCGTAGTTGCTAATACAAAATTGTCAAATTTTATTACATTCGTATACAAGATGGCGACGCTATTTCAGTTTTTTAAAAAACACAAATACATTTTAGGTTTGGCCTAATATTTTGAAGACCCTTTTCTTATTTAATCAAAATTGTATCTCATACCGTTTTCAAAATCCCTATGTACTTAATTTTATGTGGGACACCCTGTATAATAGCACATGTTAAGAAATACAAAGAATCTAAGTTAAAGTATATCAGAATGTAGTGTATAGATAAATGGTCTTCACTTTGGATTCACCTTGGATTTGTACTAAATAGAGTAATAAACTAGTTCTCAAGAAATTTCAAAATAAACTAATTAGAAATCTTTATATTAAACTTGGCACTTTAGAAATACCGACCTTAATCGGCACCTAAAATTGAAACTGTATATTAAAAAAAATACTCTGCAAATTTATGGGTCCCTAAGCTCATACGATTAATGTGTAATGTAATTTTTGCCCATTTGATCCGCGAAAATAACCCCCTACTCGCCACCCGGGAACTCGTCCGATCGATGCAAGTGCAACACCACTGAACAAAACAAACTATAATCTATTTTTTTGGATCTTTATGCAGTTACCTTTAATACAGTATACCATATTTTTAGCAAAACTATAATTTTTGAAATCAACCTCAACCATTTATGTCCGGTGGATTTTATTAATTTCATCTAGAGCCAAAACCCAACCTAGTTAACAAATTTCATTAAAATCAGGCATGATGAGGTATGCGCGTTGGTCGTTACGGACAGACAGACAGACAGACGGCGCAACAAAAATGTTTCAAAATCATCTGAAACGCAAAGATACAATCGATACCCTAATTCTGATACGTCGTAACCCACAAAAAAATAAAAATTCATATTTTTGCGTCAAAGGATATTAATTAGCTATATGCTGCTAAATCCTCGCAACGAAAAAAAAATTATAAAACGGTCATTCCGGCAATTTCTAATAAGTCGCGTAATGCTTACCCTATGTAATTTGCTTCTAACTTTTCTTATTCCTGTAAAATTTTGTTAAGTTGGGTTACGACGTGTCAGAAAACTTTTTTTCTTATTTCTGACACGTTCACCATAGCTCACATTACTATAGTCTACGTGTGTAGTAAAGTAACTGAGCTCCCAAGACCATACTAAGCTAGTTCAAATAATAAAAAGAGTGAAGATGTTTGGACCAATAAACCAAATAAAATACTTATATAGTACAAAATAATGCCATACACACAACGAAAAAATATATGCAAAAAGCTATCAACATAGAGATATGCGATTTGTCGAAGTAATTAATCTCCCAGACCATCCCAAGCTAGTTCAAATAATAAAAAGAGTAAAGATGTTTGGCCCATTAAGCAAAAGAAAATACTTATACCGGGTGGGCCAAAAAATACAATTTTTTTTTTCATTATAACTTTTGAACTATACCATCGATTTTCATGGGACAAAGTGCGCTTGGCAGAGAATTAATCAGAGTTTTGAATAAATATTTTTTTTTGTCTGCCATTTCAAAATCCAAGATGGCCGACGAAATAAAATTGTACTCAAAAATGCTCGTTTATTATTGTGTTGCGAACATGTTTTAATATTTTTTTTAAATCACTAAAAAATCAGCATTCTTGCCACGTACAACAAGGTATGAATCAGCAAAATCGGTTCGGTGGTTCTAAAAAATATATTTTTGTTTTAACCATTGTTGTGTGTTGTGTAACCTTGACTGCTTTACCGAACTCCGCTAATTTCGCGTGCGGAAAAGTACTACTTTCTGCACTTGTTAGGTAAATAACTACTGTCCGGCCAGAATAAAATGAGGCGGAAAAGAGATGGCTGAACTCAATCTATCTCATTCTGTTTACAGCACTTGAACACAATTTTAATATTACAAGCAAAAACGGGACTTGTCTGATACGTTTAACGAAATCGACTCCAGTCCGTTCATAATTCACACCCTTTTATTGGATTTCTATTGTTACCGGTGGCCTGAAAGCGACCTCGGCTCATTCACAATTCACACCCTTTTATTGGGTTTCTATTGTTATCAGACATAGCATGTCAACCAACAAAAATAAATAAAAATAATAATAATATAATAAAACTGTGTGGAGTTCCAATTTTAAAGATATAACGAATGGTTTTGGATTTTTGCAATTTTTAGAAAGTCAATTGGTATTTTTTTAGGTTTCTAGATTCGTACGCACCTATATAATGAAATAGGTAGGTACGTATATAATATAATAAGTATAAAAGTTTTGAAAAAATATTTATTTTTATGAAAAATACGATTTGGAGTTTTCCAGCAAAAAAAGGCTTAGAAAATATAAAATTAATATCTACCTACCTACTGATGAACTAAAAAATTATAGCACAACTGGACAGAGAAAGATAGCGTTCGCCCCCTATACGACACGCCACTGCACTTAATGTTAGCTAAAACTTCTAGACAAACTTTACAAATTTTCAGTTACTGTAGTATTTTTCAGATATGCACATACATTTTAACTTTTTTTATTTTGTCTATATTTTATTGCGTCAAAACATTTTTTTTTGTTTAAATGTGGCTGCCTGCACTCGCTTTTGGTTGTACAGAGCTCTATATTTACTCTAGTATGTCACTGAAGGTACTGTTCTATAGCTTTTTATAATTATTATTGTTATTCGGGGTGTAATATAAATGATTCATTAAACTTCAAGGGTTGGTAAGGAAGGTCAAAACTAGACAAAAAGTTGAAAGAACCTTATTCTTAAAGTTTTCAAGTTAACATTTATCGAGCTTGAAGAATGAGGGAATACTGTTAATCTTGTGATTCATTATGAGCAAAAAATGTTCTGTTGCTTTTCTTCAAAAAATTAGAGGTTAAGGAGATACAGTGCTGCCAAATAATCTTTGCAATAGTATAAATTTGTGAAAAAAAAGTACGAATTTAATTTTTTTACGAGCTATTAAATTAACAAAAAATATTGACATTTTTGTACATATCTAAAGGCAGCTTAATAAACACAGAAAATAATATAATATAAGTACTACATTTACAATTTTTCTTGTAAATTTAGGTACATATTTCTATTTGCTTTTGAATCTCGCTAAGGACACTGTTTTTTGGCTTTCATTTCCTCTTGTCAGCTTTCTGACTATTTTATAGAATTTTCTTTAGCGCGAAATTTGTCTATATTTCATCTTTTTATCATAATTAATCCTACTTTTACAAGACTACCTCAACGCTTTTGACATAGTTATATTCTTCCTCCTTAACAATCGAAACAACATACAGCAAGCAAGAAAATAATTTAAATGGCGTTCCTCAGGGGTCTATTTTATCTACACTATACTATACATATATGAAAATAATCGACAAAATATATAAAGAAGTAAACTAAAATTAAATTAATTTTTAGCTTATACTCTGCTCATATGTAAATTCCTCAATGGTGTTTGGAATAGGAAGAGGTAACCCATTTGGAATTGAAATAAAAAAATATGTATTATTTAAACTTGTGCCTTGTAAAAAGGCCACACATTTTATAATTTGCTATTAAAACTACCAAACTAAACATCTAGGTAATAGATCAGACTAGTATTCATAAATATGTATCAAATTTATGAATACTTTTTTACCATTTTTACACGGCAATTAGGTAAATTTTTACCTTGAACCATTTTTTCGACTAGGTATCTAATCTAACTGTATTTTTAATTTTATTTCCTAATTTTCATTTAATTATTTCTTTTTTTTTACCCAACTCGAAGCGCTCCTCATTAGCTTTGAAAAATTCGTCATTAAATTAGCTGAATTCTGACTAAGGCATTACAAATATATAAAAGTTAATCGTTGCTTATCATTTTCACAAAAACGTTAAATTTTCGTTTTATTGCTTTTAATTTTGATTGGCCTTTTATTGAAAAACATAAGGGACAATACAAATTTGGTTCTAAAAAGCTTATTTTATTTTTTAATTTTAAAACATGAACAAAAAAGGTTTTTTTATTGATATTTAAAAATTACATTTCATTGCCTACAATAAAATCTATTATGCATTTTTTTAGAGCTTAGAAAATTGAATATAACCTAAAAATAACGGTAGTTTTGGATAGATTGTAAATTTCTCGAATATATCTCGTTTCATGGGTTATTAGTTTATCTCTATATTTTCAAGTAAAATAAGTGGTGTTTTTAGAGAAAGTAATCTATTCTTATCGCGAAGATAATTAGAACAGTTTTACAATTTTTTAATAAAGAAACAGTCCTTTGCGAGTAACATTTATTTTTTAGGGATACTCCGACACAATAAAATTTTGAAATTCAAGGATTATTCGTTGTGTATTTGCAAAAATATTAATTCAAAATCAAATAATTAGCAAGTTATTTTAATGCGGAGGCAGGCATCATACATTGAACTCCTGGTTAAATGATTATTTATAGAAAGAGTATCTTTGCTTCTCTTAGGTAGACTTGTGCTAGTTTGCTTGTTTATATCTTAAAACTTATTGCCAAATTCATAGTGCCATAAAATAAGAATTTATTAAAGCGAAATTTTGCAATTTTAGATTTTTCTAATTTTTTGGTTGGTTTTGTCCTTAAAACTTTTATATAACCGAATAGTCAGACAATTTTTTTTAAATAAATTGAAAATTTCAAAATTTACATGTTTTACTCTTTCTCTTTCACTGACTTTGTTATTGTAATTCAATTTACGTCACATATTTCATGCATAGTTTCAGGTGTAAGTTTCATGAAACAATTTGAACCGAGAGTATTTGCGCTTAAGTAAGCGTAACTTACTCTATAATTTAATATTTTTGTTTTTAGATGACTTTTATGACGCTGTTAGCGACCAGTATCAGAACTAAACTAATAGGAATTTAATTTAAATAGGTAAAAATTCTGAAAAAATGTAATTTAGACGGCAATAAATAAAACTTAATATTTATGTAATCCTTAATGGGTTACAACGCAATTGCAAAACATTGATATGAAAATTTACAAAATGTTTTATCTTTTACGTAAGAAAGTTATTCCTTATAAAAAATTTATATATCAAATTCTAAAATCAAATAATAGCCAGACATTAGGGTAGGGTCACTGCATCCTGGAAGCCTGCGCCAGGCTTCCAGGATGCAGTGACCCTACATTAGGGACCTTTTATACGCCCTCCTCATTTAGCCTTTATATTTAGAAGGCCAATTTTGACCTTTAGCAGACACAATTTTTTATCCTTTATTTATCTGAAAAGCGTATTTTGTGTTATGTAGGTATATTAATTAAAAAACAACTAGGGAAAAACTGAAAGAGAATACCAGTAAAAAACTGCCAGGAAAATATGGGATAAGGTCTGTGTTTACTGTGTACTTCTAATTTTTTTTAGGCACTTCACAGAACATTGATGACTTTTGGTTAAGAACACTGGTTTTTATAGAAAATAATATTCAATAACTGGCGTAAAAAGAAATCTGCGGATTACCTCACATTGGTAGTTTTTGAAATAATTATCAGGTAACAAAAATATTATAAATTTACATTACATTTTGACATAACGCGGCATTACTGTCTCTAAATAAAGGAAGTAAGTAGTAGCCTGCGTTATTCGAACACAAGTAAGGTAAAACACTATCCTTTAGTAAAGGATAAGGTTCAAACCAGATAACTGCGCATGCCTCAAATAGAAGATAAGAGAAAAATGGGACACACAAAAGGTTCGTAATAAAAATTTCCAGTGGTATGGGGTGCGTCATCAGGGTTGCCACCAGTGGCGGCTGGTGACGTTATAAATTGGGGGGGCAGACATTTAAATTGTATGAAAAATAAGATAAAAAACTTACCGAAACAATTTTAGTTTAGTATTTTCCAAACAGGCAGCAACTTGGTGTAGTTTTTAGTTTATTTATTTATAGATAAAGTCCATTCGCCTTTCTTCTTTATGGCCCCGTAGAGCGACCTCAAAAATCCCACAGAATTTTAAACAGTATACCTACATAACCTGCTAAGTATATGTCTAATTTTTGTCAAATTTTCATTATGTTCGGTAATGTTTGTCCCATAGGCACTATTCAATTGGCACCTAATATCACTCTTACCTAGCATAGAAAATTCTATGTGATTATTTAAATGAATACCACTTACTTTGTGTCTTTTTAACGTTTCACTAAAGTGCTTGATATCACACATTCCCTTTGCACGCAGGATTACTTCGTGGATTGTTCATAACAAGCCATATAAAGTAAAAAAAAGCATTTCTTCAACGTCTTTTAATTTGCACAGTTAATTATGTAATCGACGGTATTTATTTCCATTTTATAAACAAACGATAACGAAAACAAACAATGATACGCGACCGGCACTAAGGATAGAACCCCTAACACTAGAAAGGGCAACGAACGTTTCCGCACGATGATGACCGACGTCAACTAAAACAAACTTTCCTCCCGCCCCGCGCGAGAACAGCCATCCATACACCGCTGAAGAACGGTTAAAATTAAAGCGCTGCCGGCTTGTAATTATTTACGCTAAAAAAGTTCACCCAATTAATCGCTTGTTGTTAACCACAGATAATAAAAAGAACTAGGCAATCATGTCGTAAGGGAATATTTAACTTTTTTTAAATAAATCAATTAAAAATACTGTTTGTTGTCTAGTTATGGGAGGGCAACGGGGCAGTGCCTGTAGCAGCCGCCACTGGTTGCCACCTTTCGTGTTTAAACAATCGGGATGACCGTAGCGCTTTCTTATTTTTTACCTTAACTCTGAAAGAAATTGTGCCCATTGGATTTCAAAACAATATTCTATGCCTTTGAGTCTTAAATTTAAAAAATACTATTCGAAAAAAGAATCAAATTACAATTTTTGTTTGAAAAAAAAAATTGTGTGTTCTTGAGACGGCAGAAGTGTAAACTTCAACAAGGCGAAATTAATAATACTGGCCTTCATCTGCATCATCATATCGCTCGCTGAATGTTCCTCTCACAGTTAGTCGACTCGAGCCGACTTCACCCGAATGAGCGTCACATAGCCGAGCCTGACGGCTCAATTCAATTCATTACCCACAAAAACTGCTAAACGCGCCTAGAGTCCCTGTATGTTGACATATTTGGATATATTATAATATATCCAAATATGTCAACATACAGGGGACTCTAAACGCGCCTAAAGAAGTTTACACTTCAAAAATATAAAACACATCAATATAAATCTATGTTATATTACAAATTATGTATCAAAGTAGAAATAACATGATATAAAACAAACATAAAAGGGGGCAATTAGAAAAAATAAACTTTAAAGTAAATAAAGAACGTATAAATTCAATATGGCAGTTATAAGAAATAACAAAGTTGACTATGGTTTCATAAAAACTGGAAATCCCAGAAAACATTTTTTAACGTCATTCGATCGCTCGTAGTTGCTAATACAAAATTGTCAAATTTTATTACATTCGTATACAAGATGGCGACGCTATTTCAGTTTTTTAAAAAACACAAATACATTTTAGGTTTGGCCTAATATTTTGAAGACCCTTTTCTTATTTAATCAAAATTGTATCTCATACCGTTTTCAAAATCCCTATGTTCTTAATTTTATGTGGGACACCCTGTATAATAGCACATGTTAAGAAATACAAAGAATCTAAGTTAAAGTATATCAGAATGTAGTGTATAGATAAATGGTCTTCACTTTGGATTCACCTTGGATTTGTACTAAATAGAGTAATAAACTAGTTCTCAAGAAATTTCAAAATAAACTAATTAGAAATCTTTATATTAAACTTGGCACTTTAGAAATACCGACCTTAATCGGCACCTAAAATTGAAACTGTATATTAAAAAAAATACTCTGCAAATTTATGGGTCCCTAAGCTCATACGATTAATGTGTAATGTAATTTTTGCCCATTTGATCCGCGAAAATAACCCCCTACTCGCCACCCGGGAACTCGTCCGATCGATGCAAGTGCAACACCACTGAACAAAACAAACTATAATCTATTTTTTTGGATCTTTATGCAGTTACCTTTAATACAGTATACCATATTTTTAGCAAAACTATAATTTTTGAAATCAACCTCAACCATTTATGTCCGGTGGATTTTATTAATTTCATCTAGAGCCAAAACCCAACCTAGTTAACAAATTTCATTAAAATCAGGCATGATGAGGTATGCGCGTTGGTCGTTACGGACAGACAGACAGACAGACGGCGCAACAAAAATGTTTCAAAATCATCTGAAACGCAAAGATACAATCGATACCCTAATTCTGATACGTCGTAACCCACAAAAAAATAAAAATTCATATTTTTGCGTCAAAGGATATTAATTAGCTATATGCTGCTAAATCCTCGCAACGAAAAAAAAATTATAAAACGGTCATTCCGGCAATTTCTAATAAGTCGCGTAATGCTTACCCTATGTAATTTGCTTCTAACTTTTCTTATTCCTGTAAAATTTTGTTAAGTTGGGTTACGACGTGTCAGAAAACTTTTTTTCTTATTTCTGACACGTTCACCATAGCTCACATTACTATAGTCTACGTGTGTAGTAAAGTAACTGAGCTCCCAAGACCATACTAAGCTAGTTCAAATAATAAAAAGTGAAGATGTTTGGACCAATAAACCAAATAAAATACTTATATAGTACAAAATAATGCCATACACACAACGAAAAAATATATGCAAAAAGCTATCAACATAGAGATATGCGATTTGTGGAAGTAATTAATCTCCCAGACCATCCCAAGCTAGTTCAAATAATAAAAAGAGTAAAGATGTTTGGCCCATTAAGCAAAAGAAAATACTTATACCGGGTGGGCCAAAAAATACAATTTTTTTTTTCATTATAACTTTTGAACTATACCATCGATTTTCATGGGACAAAGTGCGCTTGGCAGAGAATTAATCAGAGTTTTGAATAAATATTTTTTTTTGTCTGCCATTTCAAAATCCAAGATGGCCGACGAAATAAAATTGTACTCAAAAATGCTCGTTTATTATTGTGTTGCGAACATGTTTTAATATTTTTTTTAAATCACTAAAAAATCAGCATTCTTGCCACGTACAACAAGGTATGAATCAGCAAAATCGGTTCGGTGGTTCTAAAAAATATATTTTTGTTTTAACCATTGTTTTAAATATTATACGGTTGCCTTGTCAATCATGTCTGCATTTATTTCCTTATAAATTCATTACTACTGAACAGATTTAGATGAAATAAAAAATATCCTGGTAAGAATTGATTGCTTTTTAAAGATCATGATCAAAATTGATTAACATCTTAAAATTTAAGATGGTGAACAGAATCATAATTGATTCTTCAAAATGGCGTGTTTAGTCTTATTTTCTGAAAATGATTTAGTTTTGTTTTTAATTTATAGAAAAGCACTACTTTTCCGCCGCACAAGGTATAAATTTGTAAAATCGGTTTGATGGTTCTCCAAAAATCTATTTTTGTTTCAGCCATTGTTTTACAGATTATAGGATTGCATTGCCAATCCTGTCTGCATTCAATTCTTTATAAATATTACTGAACCGATCTTAGTGCAATAACAAAAAATATGGTGAGAATTGATTGTTCTTTAAAGTTTATAATCGAAATTTGCCGAAATTTTAGAAGTTAGGATGACGGAAATAATCATATTTGACCCTTCAAAGAGGCACGTTTATGCTTATTTTAAAAGAATATTTTAGTTATTTTTTTAATTAATAGAAAAGAACTTAATTAATTTTTATCTCTTTATGGGGGAGAAAATAAATGTTTTTCTATAAATTAAAAAAAAAAACTAAAACATTTTCGGAAAATAAGAATAAGCACGCCATTTTGAAGAATCAAGAATGATTCTGCCCGACGTCTTAAATTTTAAGATGGCGGCAAATTTGGATTCTATTCTTTAAAGAGCAATAAATTCTCAACACGATTTTTTTTATTTCACTAAAATTGGTTTAGTAATAATGAATTTATAAGGAAATTAATGCAGACAGGAATGGCAATGCAATCGTATAATCTGTAAAACAATGGCTGAAATTTTGTTAAAATTTTACTAATTTGCACCTCGTTGTGTGGAGGAAAAGTAGTGCTTTTCTATAAATTAAAAAAAAAACGAAAACATTTGCGAAAACTAAGAATAAGAATTTTGAAGAATCATGGATGATTCTGTTATGATCTTTAAAAAGCAATCAATTCTCACAGGATGTTTTTTATTTCATTAAAATCGGTTCAGTAGTAATAAACTTATAAGGAAATAAATGCAGACATGATTGGCAAGGCAATCGTATAATATGCAAAACAAACAAACAAAAATATTTTTTTTAGATTTTGCTAATTCGTACCTTGTTGTGCGTGGCAAGAATGCAGCTTTTTTACTAATTTAAAAAAAATAATTAAGAATAAACGAGCATCGTTGAACGGTACATTTTGATTTTGTCCGCCATCTTGGATTTTGAGATGGTGGACCAAAATATACATTCAGTTAAAATTCTGATTAAGTCTCTGCCAAGTGCAGTTTGTCACATTAAAATCAATTGTATAGTTCAAAAGTTATAATGAAAAAAAATTATCCGGTTTTTTTTGGCCTACCCGGTATATTACAAAATAATGCTGTACACAGAACAAAATAGTGAGTTGCAGTTTAGGTAAAGCGGGAGGAAACTGTAAAGTTAAAGTTAAGTTAAAACAAAATTGCTAATTAGTTTGACGTAAAAAAAAAACGATGGCAATCAATAAATTCATTTCGAGTTTTTCAGACAATAAAAATATTTTCTTTCAAAACCACATAATGACTAAAAAAACTTGTACGTTAGACAAGAGAAACAATGCATTTTAAGGTAAAGAAAACAACCTTAAAAATCTTTATAATTTCATGTAAATTAAGTCCTACGCATAGAAACATATGGGATAAAAGGTGATGTTCAACACAAAATGACATACAAAACTTTTATATTTAGCAAATAAATTATGTTTTTCATTGACCTCCTAATGAACAAAAAAACTAAAATAAAAGTTTGAGATAGGTATTTATCATAAAACAGTATAAATCTAAACCATTACGCTACGCTCTCACAAATTCCTTTTAAATCGAGTGAGTTAGAGAGGTTTGGCAGGCCATCTATCCAGTTTTAATGATTTTTGGTACAGGGTGATACATACAGGGCTATAATTTTGCACCCGCAGTTAGTTGTGTGAAAATTCACACAAAAAAACTTGAAAACTAAATATCTCAAAAACTGTTAACCGCAACCTAGGCATGTGGTATACCTTTAAAATCTGGAAAAAAATGCAAATAAAAATCATATAACATACAGTCACATGGTATAAAAGGCTTCTTTCTAATCAACTATAAAACTTTTACATTTAAACTTTTTTTCTATCATTAATAGTAAAGGCGCTAGCCGGGAATTCAAAATATAGTGGAATCACCCTGTACATTCATTCTACTTTAAAGGGGATCAAGAATCACAAATTTAAACTATTTTTGTTCAGTTCGTACTATTTTTATCAAAATAAATTTAAAAAAATCAAAACACTGCCAATACCGGGTGGGCCAAGAAAACCGGACATTGTTTTTTCATTATAACTTTTGAACTATACAATAGATTTTAATGGGACAAACTGCACTTGGCAGAGAATTAATCAGAGTTTTGACTACATATATTTTTGTCTGCCATTTTAAAATCCAAGATGGCCCACGAAATTAAAATGTACCCTTCAAAGATGGTCGTTTATTCGTGTGTTGCGAAAATGTTTTGAATATTTCTTTAAATTAGTAAAGAAGCTGCATTCTTGCCACGCACAACAAGGTATGAATCAGCAGAATCGGTTTAGTGGTTCTAAAAGAAATATTTTTGTTTTAACCATTGATTTGCATATTATACGATTTGAATGAAATAAAAAACATCCTAATGAGAATTGATTGCTTTTTAAAGATCATAATTAAAGCTTGTCGCCATCTTAAAATTTAAGATGGCGGACAGAATCATACTTGATTTTTAAAAATGGCGTGTTTATTGTTATTTTCTGAAAATGATTTAGCTTTTTTTTAATTTATAGAAAAGCATTACTTTTCCCCCACACAACGAGGTACAAGTTAGTAAAATCGGTGTGGTGGTTTTTAAAAAATCTATTTTTATTTCAACCATTGTTTTACAGATTATACGATTGCATTGTCAATCCTGTGTGCATTTATTTCCTTATAAATTCGTTATTACTAAACCGATTTTTGTGAAATTCAAAAAAAATCATGGTGAGAATTGATTCTTCTTTAATGATAACGTATTAAAATCGGATCAGTAGTAATGAATTTATAAAGAAATATTTGCAGACTGGATTGGCAATGCAACCGTATAATTTGTTACACAATCGTTAAAACAAAATCAGATTTTGTGAGAGCCATTAGACCGATTTTATTAATTTGTACCTCGTTACGCGGGAAAATAGTAGTGCCTCTCTACAAATTAAATAAAAAAACTAAAACATTTTCGGAGAATAAGAAAAAACGTGCCTCTTTGAAGGGTCAAGTATGATGATATAATCTTTAAAGAACAATCAATTCTCCTCGTGATTTCTTTTATCTTACTAAGATCGGTTCAGTAATAATGAGTTTATAAGGAAATTAATGCAGACAGGATTAGCAATGCAATCGTATAATCTGTAAAACAATGACTGAAACAAAAACAGATTTTGTAAAAATCATCACACCGATTTTATTAATTTGTACCTCGTTATACGGGACAGAAGTGATGCTTTTCTACTAATTCAAAAAAAAAACTAAAACATTAAAAAAAATAAGAATAAACGAGCCATTTTGAAAAATCAAGTATGATTCTGTCAGATATCTTAAATTTTAAGATGGCGATAAATTTTGATAATAATCTTTAAAGAGCAATTAATTCTCACCAGGATGTTTTTTATTTCATCAAAAGTAGTAATAAATTTACAAGGAAATAAATGCAGACATGATTTGCAAGACAATCTTATAATATTCAAAACAATGATTGAAACAGAACCACCGAACCGATTTTGCTGCTTCGACCGTGTTGTGCGTGGCAAGAATGCAGCTTTTTTTACTGATTTAAAAAACTAATTAAAACATGTTCGCAACACAAGAATAAACGAGCATCTTTAAATTGTACATTTTAATTTCGTCCGCCATTTTGGATTTTGAGATTTTTTTGTTTTAATTATAGATGTCTAGGGACTTTTTTTGACCCTGGATCGGATTTAGCGTCGGAAAATACATGGGAATATCATTGTCAGTCTTACCAATCTGGAAAAAAAATTATACTTTGAATTATAGATAAATTCTTACAAAATGTAAAAGATGACTATAACAAACTAAAAAATGTAAACAATTTAATGGGAATTATTATATAAAAAAACGTGAGAATGTTGCGAAATTAGTAACATAAAAAACTGCATGCAAATATGAAGGCCAAATATGGGATGCAGAATTATAATAAATTTTGTATAAAAAAACTGAACCAATTCCCATATTTTTTTATGAGGAAATTATTGTTTACATTGGCATTCATAAATAAACTTATAAAAAAATTAAGTATGGGCGTTGAGCATTCTGCTCTAATGAGGATATTAAAAACCAACACAAATGAAGATTGATGATATAAATAAACAAACATAATATTGACTCAATGACAAAAAGTTATTATTTATAAAAAAACTGTGCAAAAGCTAGTTCTTTAATCCCTAGGGAAAAAACCTATTTGACAAGGAACACCCAGATTTTGAGTTAAATATCAACCCTAACAATGAAAGACTGTCAGTCACTAAGATGACCTTTAATATCTAGAGTCTCGTTAAATACAAATAGTATGGGGTGTTGTTAAATAGCGTTCCATTGTTTTTATTTTTATTTATTTTTCCTATACTATATAAGCCACGTAACTAAAATATTTTAATCCATCAGCGAATTGTACATACAAACTTTTTGCCTTAGGATTAAAAGTACCACTTTAATACCTGGGTTTATAATGTACTATTATGTACTTTAGAGACTTAAGGGTGTGACCCCTTTTTTCCCTAGGTATAAAAAATTTACTTTTTAAGTCACACCCCGATTTGTATTTAAATATCAACTCTAACAATGAAAGACTGTCAAAGAATAAGATGGCATTTGATATCTAGAGTATCGGTAAATGCAATTAGTACGGGGTGCTGTTAAATGACGTCCCATTAGAATATATTTTTAATAATTTTTCCTAAAGTGCATAAGATGCTTATAATGAAGGAGGTAAATCTTAGATTCTGTTCAGTTTTGTCTAAGCACCCTGTATATAATGTACATTAAAATAGCTATTTCTGTTAAATCCTATTTAGTAGTAAACTAACTAGGATTATAAATTAGTTTAGGTTTTTTCTCTTTCAATACTTTCTATTAAAAATTGCGCGTTTACTAATGCCTAAGAATTATTTATTTTTTTTTTGGCCTAAAAACAGTTTACACGTTTTTAAAAACTAAAAGGGGTACCTCCGAAGTCCTTATCACAGAAGAGCCACCATTTCTGAGTCCTTATCGACTACGCGGCATTCGCCAAAATATAGCACAGAGTGTATTGCTGGTCGTTTCACGCACACGTATTACCTCTCAAGACTGTGTGTCTCTTTTGAACCAATATTTCATAAAATTTTCTTTAATTAATAGCGTTCAATCAGCAACCTATGGAATTCAAATCTTCTCAGTTCATTCATATAGATTCATTATGAAAAAAACTTTATATGTTATGTCTTAAACACGGGGGTTGGACTCGAACAATACTAAATTACCTTCCAGCTCCCTTTTGCGTTTTTATAGTAAACAAAAACTTCTTTTGTAAAAAAATGTAATTATCCGTATTAATGCAAATAAATTTTACTACTACTACTACTACTACTACAAACAACTTTTGAGATACGATAAAAATATATTAATATCTGTAGTGATATTTGAAATTTGGTACACATTTTCTACTCATCAAGACGCATTTTTAGATATATACCATATTTTTTACTTTCCTAGCCCGCACAGCAATAGCTGGAGAAGGTACTGTTTTCGACGATAAATTTTTTTTGAGATAACACCGAAAATGTGTTTTGGTGTATTTTGACCTATCCTAGCAATATCGTCGTGATGTCTGTGTGTGTGTTTTTTTTTCTGTCCGTAACACGATATCTCCTAAACCGCTAAACCGATTCTCATAAAATTTTCAGTAAACATAGTGTTCGACACTCTAACGAGCTGATTAGATTTTGGTCAAAATCCATTAATGCTAATGACAGGTTTTTGAAAATTAAAATATTTAAAAAATGTTAACTTTTTAACGGAGCATCGCACCAATATGACATTTTCGGAGTATAGTACTACATTCGGCTCAACAATTTGTGTTATAACCAAAAACTTCGTAGGAGCTTTAGTTTCTGAGGTATTAAAAAAAAAACTGGCTGATTATTCACTTGAAGTGTGCTAATAGGCTAGCTAGGAAGGTATCAGATTTGTCATAGATCCATTTATTTTTATTTCGACCAGTGGCGTTCATGCAGGAAATGCCCTCGGATTTTAGATGAAAATAATTTATTAAATAAAAATAGTTTTTAAAAGTGTTTTGCCGTACAGTTTTTTTTTAAATAAATTTATTTATCTGCATCTTGCTAGACCCCTTACCAGAAAAAAAATTGATTTAAAATACCAAGAGCTATTTCCGCACGGACGCCACTGATACAAAAAATATGTTATACATCAAAAAATACCTCTTGACGAAAAGAAAGAATGTACCAAATTTTGACAAAAATATCTTAATTACTTAGCGAATTGTACAAACCTCGCCCCGGGAATAAAAATACTATTTTAGCACCTAGGTTTATAGTTTTTTTAAGACAATAAAAATAAAATTAAATTATTGTAATACTTTCCTTCTTTGGGAAGGTAAAATATCGCGGTATTATATTAAAATTAAATTGCTGCTAAAGTCGTTTGATATTAGCTGTGGACCTAGTTTTCGGACAAAAAATTGTAGCCGATTTCTAAAGGCGGATAAATGAATGAAGGAATGATTTGCAATAGAACCATTGATGAATTGACCATGGCAAACCAGCAGGGAGCTAGAATTTATTCGCTAATTGCGTTTATTGAGCTTAGATTACAATATCACCAATTAAAATGAAAGCACACTATGACTCTGTTATTGCAAATTGTAACAGTTCGACCGTAAGGTACCTGTCAAAAGCTTTGAAACAAAAGGCAGAGTACAACGTCCAATAATAATAAAAAAAATAACAAAGATATACAGGGTGTTCAAAGTTCAGTCGGCACTATTACTAACTTCGCGTAGGTGAGTTATGGTAAAAAACACTAATGGAAACAAAATTTGGCTATAAACAAAATTTGTCAATTATTTTTTCAATGAATTGTAGATTTCTCCAGGGAGAAGTCCTTGAACCATTGTTAAAGGAGAAGAAACGAAAAGTCCTGCTTACTTCACAAATATTTTATTGCCTAATCACGACGCGTTTCGGTTTTTAAAAAACCATTATCAAGTGGTCTGGTCTGTAAGAATAATGAAAAAATATAATTAAATTATAATATTTAAAATAAAATATGCTAAAAAATACTTACAGACAGTTAAGAATCATCTTTGAAACAAATGAAAAACTGGAACACACAAAAATAAAAAATTAACATTTAAAACAGTCTAAAACAACATACAGATTAAAAATCAGTCAAACGGACATAAACACGGTATTTTTATAAAATACAATTAATTGACAAAGAAGATATAGGTTAAAATAATAAATAATAAATAATATAAACAAAACCCAGATATCCGAAACAGGTACAAAGCGACATTTAACATAAAATAAATAATGTAATAAATGAACAGAAACAATTTAAAATTGACAAAATCAATAAATAAAAGCAGATAAAGAAATCTTATTTGAAATTGTTTAAAAGTTTAGCTACCTCTTTGAAGTGGGCGTTAGTAGTGGTTTCATTTAAACTAACTGACGATTGATCAATTTCGAGTTTAGCAATCTCAAAATTTTCCAAAAAATTCAATTTTCTGCCTTTTTGGGTATCATGTAACATTCTAAAATTATTCTCCATATCAAAAGAATGTCCCGTTTCCCTCAAATGCATGCCAAAAGCGGATCTTTTATCGTTTGGGGACTTCTGAGATTTCAAATGTTCACGTACCCTAACCTTAAAACTACGGCCCGTTTGTCCCACATATTTAGCGGGGCAGTTATCGCAAGATAGTAAATAGACTCCGCTTTTTTCTATGGTTGGAGTTGGGTCTTTTATTCTCGAAAAAAGGCTTTTAATATTTAAAAAAGATTTGTAAGCAATCTTAATATTGCAATTTAAAGAATTTAAAACATTTCCCACTTTCAAAGAGATGCTGCCCAGATACGTTAATTTTACATATTTAGGTGGTTGGTATGGAGGAATGGAAATATCCAATGGATCAGTCAATAGATTTTTTAGTAAAGAATTATACTTTTTCTTAATAAGTCTATTTATTAAAGAAATTGGATAGCCATTATTAATTGCAATCTGAAACATAATGTTTTTTTCCTTTTCAAATTGTAAAGGAAGTAATGGAATGGTAAAAAGGCGATGAATTAAAGCGTTAAATGAAGCTATTTTGTGTGAAAAGAAGTGATTGGAATCTGGCGTAACATGATCTGTTTGAGTAGGCTTTTTATAAATGGAAAATTGTAAATTGGAGTTATGTCTTTTTATAGTCAAATCTAAGAAATTTAAGGTGTCATTCTCTTCCAGTTCCATGGTAAATTGAATTTTATTGTTTAATGAATTTAAAAAAGTTAAAAAATTATTAAGTTCTGTCTTTGAGCCATTCCACACAACAAAAGTATCGTCCACGTATCTGGTCCAAAAAAATATATTATCTAAAAAAGAACTGTTAGAAGAAAATAGCCTAAATTCAAAATCAGACATAAAAATTTCAGCAAGAAAAGGCGAAAGGCCAGAACCCATTGGCAATCCATCCAACATACGAAAAAATTTATTATTAAATTGGAAAAAATCTAAACTTAAACATTTCTTTAACAAGAGTAATAAACCTTTTTAAAGTTTTTCGCTTAAAGATAAATTTTGATTTAAAAGATCTTCAATAATTTTAATTACATCCTGTCTAGGTATGCTGGGAAATAAATTAACTATGTCAAAAGATACCAAAATGCAATTGTGGGGCAATTTGAGACATTCAAGTTTTTTTGTTAATTCTATTGTGTTTTTAATACTATATTTATTAGAAAAGTCCAAGATGTCCAATCCAATCTTAACCATACCATATAATAAAGGAGTTTTGCAGTTCATGGGAATATATGGTTTATTCACCATTAGATCCGTGAAAACATCTTGGTTTTGATTTATTAATCTTTTTAATTCTGTGACATATAAAGAATTAGGGTCTTTTTTTAATTCAAAAAACATTGAATTACTATTAATGAATTCTTCGACTTTCTCAAAATATAAAGTTTTGTCTAAAATAACCAAACAATTACCCTTATCTGCTTTACCTAACACTAAACTAAATTGTTTTATTTTACATCTAATAGACCCAAGCAATTTCTTATCTTTTAAAATATTCTTAGAATAATGTTTTTTCTTGCTTTGTTTTCCTATCAAATGTAAACAATAACCTTTAACTGCATCTACAACATCACATCCTGTCCCCAATAAAGCCACCTCAATATCAGCTAATAAAGAAGCTATTCCTTTTTGATCATAACCTAGATTCGGACTAAATTTTAAACCTTTTTCTAAAAATAATAATTCTGCCTGGGAAAACTGGTAACTAGATAAATTTAAAAGTTTTGGATGAAAAACATGATCAGAATATTTTCTGTTTTGATCTAAAATAAGTTTTCTTTTTTCCTCAACCAATGCATGCTAAATATGTGGGACAAACGGGCCGTAGTTTTAAGGTTAGGGTACGTGAACATTTGAACTCTCAGAAGTCCCCAAACGATAAAAGATCCGCTTTTGGCATGCATTTGAGGGAAACGGGACATTCTTTTAATATGGAGAATAATTTTAGAATGTTACATGATACCCAAAAAGGCAGAAAATTGAATTTTTTGTAAAATTTTGAGATTGCTAAACTCGAAATTGATCAATCGTCAGTTAGTTTAAATGAAACCACTACTAACGCCCAATTCAAAGAGGTAGCTAAAGTTTTAAACAATTTCAAATAAGATTTCTTTGTCTGCTTTTATTTATTGATTTTGTCAATTTTAAATTGTTTCTGTTCATTTATTACATTATTTATTTTATGTTAGATGTCGCTTTGTACCTGTTTCGGATATCTGGGTTTTGTTTATATTATTTATTATTTATTATTTTAACCTATATCTTCTTTGTCAATTAATTGTATTTTATAAAAATTACGTGTTTATGTCCGTTTGACTGATTTTTAATCTGTATGTTGTTTTAGACTGTTTGAAATGTTTCTTAATTTTTTATTTTTGTGTGTTCCAGTTTTTCATTTGTTTCAGAGATGATTCTTAACTGTCTGTAAGTATTTTTTAGCATATTTTATTTTAAATATTATAATTTAATTATATTTTTTCATTATTCTTACAGACCAGACCACTTGATAATGGTTTTTTAAAAACCGAAACGCGTCGTGATTAGGCAATAAAATATTTATGAAGTAAGCAGGACTTTTCATTTCTTCTCCTTTAACAATTATTTTTTCTCTTAAATTCAAAAATAACAAAGTTAATAACAAAGATATACAGGGTCTTCAAAGTTCAGTCGGCACTATTACTAACTTCGCGTAGGTGAGTTATGGTAAAAAACACTAATGGAAACAAAATTTGGCTATAAACAAAATTTGTCAATTAAATTCCAAAATAACAAAGTTAATAACAACCTTCCTAAGCATAGGGGATATGTGCTCTGTTTTTATATCTATTGTCTGTATTTGCGTTAATATCTAATATAAAGACTCATGTTAACATTTGTGGACCCACAAAAAGCATAAGATATGATGATTTTATTTACGGGTACTAAATTTTACATTTTTTAATATTTGGCTTTAAACTCCGTTGACTGACGCGATGCCGACGTCTTGATAGCGGAATAAACGCAATTAGCGTTGATCTGACCTAAAAAAGCAATGTGTGTCGTCAGGTCACGTGATGGATTTTTTCTTTCAATCGATACTTTCATCGATCGATGATATAGCAGTTTTACTCGCCTGCTGCTGTTTTAGTTTCTCTCGTACTTCGGTAGATGGCGCTTCTTGTGGGGTGTATGGTTTTGTTTTCTCACTAGAAATCTAAGGTGAGAGACAAAACCGTATACTTAATTTAGCAAGGGTGTCACATTGACCAAGCAGTGCTCTTAGGAGTCCCATAAGGACGAAACAGTTAACTGTCAACACTTATTAGGTGTCCATTAGATCTTGGACCACCGTGAGGTTAAGCTTTCGAGCTACCCAAGGAAAAATACGAGAGAAACAAAAAACCCTTATTTTTACCCGATTAGCCACGAAAACTTGTTTGATTTTTAATTTACGGGTACTAAATTTTACATTTTTTAATATTTGGCTTTAAACTGCGTTGACAGACGCGATGCCGACGTCTTGATAGCGGAATAAACGCAATTAGCGTTGATCTGACCTAACCTAAAAAGGCAATGTGTGTCGTTTTAAAACATCTCCTTTTTTCTTAGTATCTGTGATCAATCAAGATACATTTAGCTCACACGTATACTATAAATAAGTATGAGCTATAGTGATCATGTCAAAAACTAGAAAAAAAAGTTGCTCCAATTTCAAAATTTTTGATATCTTTGCGTTTCAGATGATTTAGAAACTTTTTTGTCGCGCCGTATGTCTGTATGTATGGAAATTTTAAAAATGTTTTGTTAAAAAAAAGTGGCATACCAAAAAAAAAGCAGTAGGTATTACACATATTATTAAAAACTAGATTTCTTTAAAAAACTTTAACATCCTGTATCTCAAAAGTTAAAATGTTTAGGACATAAATTGGTAAAAAAAAATTTTTAAGTCACAAGCTTTTATAAAATGCACTAAAAATTAAAAAATAATTTTCTAACATTCTAATATTATCATAATAATAAAAGCGATGGCCGACTGATGGAAATTTTGACGATGTTAGCACGATAAGATATCCGTATCAATTAAATATCACTATTTGCAAAAATCAATCTAGCAGAAAAATGCAAAGGTACCAAACCCACCCAACCCGACCCAAGATACCCCAGCATTTCTCTGACATAGGTATGGCAATGGCATAACATTGCGGCACATCAAACATATCTTTGATGACCTGCTATGTTAAATATTCTTTAAGTGTTTAGATCACAAATTTAGATTAACTTATGCTTTGATTTGCGGCCATCGCTTTTATTAATATGATATTAGAATGTTCGGTTCATTTTATAAAAGCTTGTGACTTAAAAAAATTTTTTACCAATTTATTTTCTACTTTTTAGTCTCAGCTATCTACTCTATTAAATGAAAATATTTGTTCAATAACAGAACAGAAGAGTTTATTCTAGATTATAATGAAATCGCTGATCGTGAGTTGTTTGGAAACTCATTTTTCTATTGGGGGAAGGAGAGGGTGGGGGCAGAGGTAGAAATATATTTTTTATTTGGGCTGGGATCTTTTTTTTTAAGTGTGGTATTGTCATCGGACCACTATGTGAATACCAAATTTCATCCAAATCGGATAATGGGAAGTGTGTCAAAAACTAATTTTTCTATGAAAGGGGGTGGGGGTAGGGTTGGGAGGATATTTTTTTCTTAATATTGTATTGTCATCGGATCACTATATGTATACCAAATTTCATTCAAATCGGATAACGGGATGTGTGTCAAAAACAAATTATTCTATGGAAGGGGGTGGGGGTAGGGGTGGGAGGATATTTTTTTCTTATTGTTGTATTATCATCGGATCACTATATGTATACCAAATTTCATCCAAATCGGATAACGGGATGTGTGTCAAAAACAAATTATTCTATGGAAGGGGGTGGGGGTAGGGGTGGGAGGATATTTTTTTCTTATTGTTGTATTATCATCGGACTACTATGTGTATACCAAATTTTATCCAAATCGGATAACGGGAAGTGTGTCAAAAACACATTTTTCTATAGAAGGGGTGGGGGTAGGGGTGAGAGGATATTTTTGTATTGTCATGGTACCACTATGTGTGTACCAAATTTGATCCAAATTGGATAATGGGAAGTGTGTCAAAAACGCTTCACAAGATTTTATAGATAGTTAGATAGTTAGACAGAACATCTAAAGCTAAATAAAAGCTTGTAATAATCAGCAGTATTTACTAAGATTTTTAAACTTAGCACTTAGAACAAGGTCTAGTACTAAAGTCTATGAACTTGATACCGACTGGTTTAAGTGTATTTTTTTAATACTTACAGGACAAATTACTGCAATGATTTGGATGACGCTAACGTGCAATAGCACAATAGGCATTTCTTAGTGAGTTTTAACTTACAAAAATTCAAATTAACTTTAAAAATAAAGAAAAACCACATAAAAATGTGTCACGAAATGTAATTTTTTGGAAATTTAGTCCGTGCAGTCGTAGGATTCTCGTTAAAAACACCCCTGATGGGTGGTTTAAAGTTCGAAAAACAATATAAATTATCTATGATCGATAAAAAAAACTTCAACGATAAATAATACATAAATAACTTAAAACTATATCTGTAGATGCATTACCATATTAAATACGTATCAATATTTAAATATTGTAAAAAGCACAAGATATATTAGAATCCGTTTTTAATTACAAATCCACCAAAACAATTGAACATCAGTTTAATCATCGCTAAGATGTAAAATACAGCGGACAGCTGAGACTGACTTACACCGTTTTTATTGGACATCTAGTGGATGGCTATCATTTATAAACCAAAATATAACATTATTTTTATTTATTTTTAAGTTTTGTGTGGATATAATGACATTGTAACAATGAAAAAAGGTAAAGTATTTATAAACAATTATACGAATAATAAACACTATTACGTTCAAGGCAATATAAGGAATTTTCTCAAAATGAACCCAAGAATTACCTCCCTAAGTTTTAGCATTTCATTCAATAGCACCCTGTAATTTTAACAGAAAATCTTAAAATTGCTATTGCTTTTAATTTAAATTAAGGCAAAGAGTTGTGTAGTGTTTAGATATTTTTTTCCAATTTTTCCTCTTTAAAATTGATGCCACTCTGTTCGAGAGTTCTTTCTAAGCTCGATTTTTTTTAAATATACATGTCAAATATAAATAAAGCTTTTGTTATAAAAAACGATCTGCTTTTAATATTTTAAAACTTTCTAATCAAAATCATCAATGCGAGTACATTAACTAAATTGCCAATAGGGCGGAAAGTAGACGTTACCCCAAAGGCTTTAAAATGCACACGTGCATTGCACATTACTATAATGCATTTTGCCAAATTACAGTTATATACATACATATTCTTTCATTCTTGCAGAACCATTTAGTGTTTTAACGGATATTTTTTCAAATCGTTTATGTCACGCATACTGTTATTTATAATATTTATTGGTAACATAAGAAGTAGTATTACTTAAAAATGTACGAAAATAAATTTAGATATCTCGAAAATTTCTCACACCAGGGTAGTGAAACATGGCTTGTTTGCAAAATCTTTAAAATTAAAAATAAAAACCTTTCGAATGAAGTATTACATAATTTTTGCAAAAAACAAATTAAACAAATTTACACAAAAATAAAATTTTAAAAGTAATAAAAAATGTACAATTCGTTTTTAAAAAAAACTACATCTACAAGGTATTTTAAAGACCTTTCAAACAACTTATTGCTGTAAATAGCTCTCGAGATATCTGTATTAATTTTTGTACAAAAAAACTACTGGTCAAATTTGAGATTTGGGATTTTTCATACCCTTAACGGTAGAGTGAATGAACTAAAAAACATTAAAATCGGAATGATGGTCTGCCAAACTTCCTTGTTTTGGTTCATTTCATATGAATTGACCACCTAGGGAAAATTCAAGATATCTAGGGACTTTTTTGATCCCGGATTCGGATTAAACCTCTAAAAGTACATAGGAATATCATGGTCTGTTTTATTTTCTTCTGAGTTTGTGTTATTTTAGGACAATGAAACAATTTTCTTCTGACAGATAATCATGGCAACTTTCTATCTAGTTAAAAAAGTATGGAATATAGAAGTGGAATTATTTTATTGTTAATAGCTACTGGTCTATCGAGAAATTAAGTCAAATTTCGTTTTACCGAATCATGAATTTTCCAAAAAAAAATGGTAAAGGGCGATTATAAGTGAAAAAGAAATTGTCGATTTTTAATATTATTTATATGTAAATGTAATTCGATGTTTTTTAAAGGTTTTAAATATTTCTAGCCGAGATAGATAAAACCGAAATGTCCTGGGCTCGATTTTATATTTAATATTTAAAGAAATCTCGAAAATCGGGCCTAAGATATATTTAC
Organism: Aspidapion aeneum; assembly: GCA_963576565.1. Taxonomy (NCBI): domain Eukaryota; kingdom Metazoa; phylum Arthropoda; class Insecta; order Coleoptera; family Brentidae; genus Aspidapion; species Aspidapion aeneum. The sequence goes on from OY755042.1 coordinate 56,971,451, forward strand.
TTATTTTCATCTACCTCAGCTAAAAATACCTATAACCGGCAAAAAAAATGCACTTTATACCGGGTGGAGACTTTAAATGGAACGCTGCCTCAAGTGGGTTAATATTTGGAGTTTTGTCACAAGTCTTCTTCCATTTTTGTTCAATCAGCAAATTGGTCGGACCTTCGAAAAGACGTCTACTCAAATACAACTTTTATTTTACAGAAGGGATAACCCCACTTGTGGCATCTTATTCGAAAGCTTATAAAGAGGAAATATAATGGTACCAAAATTTTAGACATACAAATTATCAATCAAAAAAATATTTTCAAAATTTTTAACATTTACACACATGTAGTTTTTTTTAAAAAAAAACAACGTTCTTTAACATTTTTATTGTGGTATGTTAAAATATTTATTTACCACATGTGAAAAAGAAAACATTTTAGTTGACGTATGTTAAAAACAATTATTCAGTTTTTTTATAGACTTTTGACGTAAGTGGGGTCATCCTATCTAAAGAAAAAAGTTAGATGTGAGTAGAGCCCTTTCCGTGGGTCCGTACAAAATTTTTTCCATTCGAAAAAACTCTCTGTTAACATGTTTCAGTTTTTTCTCTGTGTATAATGTATTATTCAATATTCAATAATGCAATTATATAATAAGTAATTTCAGTAACTCCTTTATATTTATTACATATATTATTATATCACATTTTTTCGGTCAAGTTTAACTTTAATTTGAGCTTGACCGTGGCTAATAGACTTCACCTGTTTATAGTGCAAAATACAAAAAAACAAAGGTTGAAATAAAATTGAATATTTTTAAGATTAATTCTTGAAAGAAACCTGTTACGGGTGTGTGAGTTTTAAACTACCCTATATTTTGTGCTACTTACTAATGTTATTCTATGATATATTTAATAATCCCCTATAGAAATTACATATATTTTATTACTATCTCAAATTTTTTCGGTCAAGTTTAATTTTAATTTGAGCTTGACCGTGGCTAATGGACTTCACCTCTTTGCTGCGCTAAATGCTAAAAAAATTGAACGTACTAGTAATAGCGTATCTAACCTAAATTAACTTTCTGAATCGATTTTAGATTGATTAAGAATATACGGTTAGTAAACTTTGTTTACTATTCGTATGTATTAAAATGTACAAATGTACAGTTAGGGACCAATATACGTTTAGCTTACACGTATACAGTGAGGTCCAGTGGGTTGGAACAATTCGTTTAAAATTTAGGGATTTTAAAAAAGTAATATCGACATAATCGTCAGTCAAAACTTTGCCAATGATTTAATTTATCTGCTATAGAGTTCTAAAGTTTTTCTAAATATTATTTAAGATTATTTTTAAAATAACACTGCTAAACATAATTAAACATAGGAGTGTTTTATTTTGTGTCATCAGTGGAGGAGCTCAAAATATTCATCTTCAGCGATTGGTACCTGTGCGCGGTTTGACCTCTAGGTGACCCCGTATCAAGCGGTTTTTAAATATAATTTTAATCAAAATAGGAATAATTACTTTTTTCCCAATTAACCCGATGTAGTTATTTTATCAGGGACACCCTGTATACTAAGCTAATTTTAACTATTCTGCATCTCAGGGCAGCCACCGACTGAAGGCGAATTTTTTAAAAGTTTTATGACTTTTTATGATCTTTTTCGAAAAAAATGACTTTTTATGACCTTTTCAAATAAAATTTTATGACTTTTAACGACTCTAAAAAAAAGAAATGTCCGCTTCTTGGTTACAGCGTTTTGCTTTTCTTTTAAATTGTTGATGTCAGTATTATATAAGTGAAATTCTCACATAGATTTTTGAGCCCCCTGTCTTGAAATTTGATTATTTTTTATGTCCCTTGAACACTAGTCAGAACCTGAAATATTAAAAAAGTTAATATTAACAAAGGTGAAAACTTGAACTTTTTTTGGATCATTCTTTTAAAAAAGTCATTGAAATACACTTATGTGTCATGCCAGAAAGCAAAAATTGCTACACCAATAATTGACATTGTAAAATAACTAGGTACATATTTACAGGGATAATTATACCAAAAACCGACTTTTTTTGATCAAATCTATTATAAACAAATTAGGGTCACTATGCGGCTCTACATTTAACTATGTGTGTAGTACATATTACAGTTTTTGTAAATTGATATTCACCTCCTAAAAAGGTTAAATTTGTATTAGAATTATAATTAGCTTCGCTTATTTTTATTATGTCAACAAAAAATTGCGTTTACTAGGAACTTCATGCTTCGCTGGGCAAATAAAAAGCATAATACGAGAAATGCCACAATATCGTATTTTTATTATTAGTGTAAAAAACCAAGTAGATTTTTTTTAAAATGTTGAAGTTTCTTCTTTTAACGGGTTTATTCAGCTTGACTCCGTATATTTGTTTATTTCGATCTTTATTTATTGGAATCTCGCGATTGCGTTGTCAAATATTCCTGATTTAGTATAATGGGTTTATAGTGTTTTTTTGGACAATACAGTTTAACATATTTTATTGCAAAAAAATTAGAGATTTGGAAACGATGAGGAGTTTGCAGAATAACAACAATTTAAAAATTCAAACTAAACAATAAAAATAGGTAAAAAAACATTTTAAGTTAAACGGTTTTATTCTAAATATCGGCTGTACCAAAAACTAGAAAATAATTAAGTGACATAAATCTGACTTTTAATCGACCAAAATAAAAACGTGAGGCGCACAAAAACACAAATAATTGTATTAAATATATTTAAACATTTTTCTCGATGGTACAAGAGTATCTTCTTAACGTGAAAAACTTTATGTTTTCATATTCAGTAGTCAAAATTGCGGAAAATTAACAAACAAAAAATTTGGGTGAAATTTTTACCACTGCCCGCTCCTCCTGTGTTACCCACCACTGAAGACACTCGAACACCAAATCTTATATCGTTAGATAGAGCCTAAAAACTTAGTACCTATACTAAATTGCTTTTAAATCTCTCCACATGTTTCGAAGGTCTTTACAAAAAATTGCCATCATATTTTGACATTTAACACCCTGTATCTTAAAAACTTAAAGACGTTTTGGACCCTAGATTATATAAACTTTTATCCCTATTTGAGGTCGTAGAATACGTGATTAAAATATCGACGTCTAATTTCGGGACACCCTGTATTTAATTTACAGGGTATCCCGCATTTTTTACGTTTGGCTCTTGTAAGTTTATTAATCGTGTTAGTTAATCATTTGTAGGAAAAAGATCAGCTCATATTTTGTTACTAGTTTAAGTTCACAAGCGCAACACTGTCGCAAATGGGTAACCACACAGCTTAGAGGATTTTCTTGTAATTTACCTACAGAAGACTGAAGATAATAATCAGTCGAAACGTTATAATTAAAGTAAAAAAATAAAGACGATGAACCGAACCCAAACACTATTTCATTTGTAAATATTTGTCTACCACCCTTAAGCAACAGAATTTAGAAATCGACTTACCTCAATAATATAGTCAAACTGACGTCATGACTTAGCCTATCCAACGCTGCCGTCCCATCTACTCGCACTGAGTTGACTTTGTCCCTTAGGGAGGTTGAGCTGCCGACCGGAGGATGCCGCTCTTTTAGGATGTCAAAGATGTTGGGTTGTCTGAGGAACGCCACTACTTTGTCGTTGTAGGCCACTGGAATTTCGGGCATGTTGGTTGCCATGCTGTGCAGTACCGTGGTAGATCTTGGAGGTGGTACCGGTGCCTGAAAATTAGTCCTTATAGCGTATTTACGGATATTACCAAGAATAGCTATTATACCTAATAGCTTAAAAATACCAGTCCTTCCTATGCTTTAGTTCGCCATACCTTTGAAGCAAATACCCTCTTAAGTCGTAGCTAGGCCAAGACATTTTCGGTTACCGCTTATGCGTTCATTTTAGTGATTTTTTGACATACTTCGTCCGCCATGGAGTGACAAAGTGACAACAAACAAAGATTTGAGATTCTGATATTGTGTTTTTGTAAACATTACTTGACTAGCTAAAAATTTACCAAATTAACTGGATTAAATTTGGTTTGGTTTTCCAAAACTAATTGTGCAGCTTTATTTGCGGACACCACAATTATGCCAACCACTACAGTAAAACCTCAGGAAATGAGCCACTGAAAAGGTGTTATAGAACACTATATTAAACCTATTTAATTTTACACCAAATGTTTTATATGGTACGCAAGAGGTTGCGAACTTATCTTATAAAGCTAAAGCTTACACTTTATATCGAAAATCAAAATCTCGAATAATGCAAATATCGAAAATGTTAAAATATCGATTAAATAAAATATTAAACATCAAAATATCGAAAATTCAAAATGTTAAAATAAAATAAAAAAAATATCGAAAAATTAAAATCATGAATAATCAAAATTTGTTAGGTTGGTTGCTTGGCTGGTTGGTCAGGGTAGTTGGTTAGGTCGGTTGGTTTCTTGGCCGGGATATTTAATTCGGTTGGTTCGGCCCGGTTCGGCTGGTTGTTTAGGTTAGGTAGTCGGGTGTGTTGGTTAGTTAATTAGGATGAAATCTCAGAATGGTTATTGTGTTTTAAGTAAGGACACTCATCGTAAAGGCAAGCTTTATAGGAAGCGAAGCTAACGTCAGGCTTTCTATTTTTTGTTTATTATTTTTGACATGTTTTCCTCGGTTTCGCATTGGCGGTTCTGTTTTATTTTGAGCATGTTGTTTTACACAGTATGAAGGTACCTAAACTATATATATTTATGTAATTAGAATTAAAAAGTTATGCTGCAAACTATCTTAAAACTGTATCATTATTAAATAAACAACGAGCGGCCAATGCGAAACCGAGGAAAACATGTCGAAAATTATAACCAAAAAGTAGAAAATTAGAGTTATGCTTCGCTACCTGTAAAGCTTGCTTGACGATGAGTGACCTTAGTTTTAAGGGGTTTGAAATTAAAAGACTTGTTTAGGCTTGATCAAAATTGGACACTTCAAAAAATATATTTGGTATTTTTGATATGTTTTAGATTTGACATTTGGATTTTCCATATTTTGTAGTTTTGGTATTTTGATTTTCGATATTTTGGAACATCATAATTCGAGAAACACAGCAGCTAGTCAAACGAGATTTTTAAAGTTAGATAAGAATTATTCATTCATTAATTCATTCATATTTCGGTTTGGTTGGCCTATGCATCAAAGGCCATCTAGCCACAGTCTGCAACTTAATGCTCTGATTTCTGATTTGAACAATCACAACACACTCACATTCATACACATATAGACCCCCATGGTAGGCAATTTTCTCTTCTCATGGAGGATTTAATTTTGCCTGATGCTCTTTTAGATAAGAATTATATTTTAAACAATGTTTCATAACCTCAAAGTTTGTGAAATCCAACCACAGCAGCTAGTGAAACGCAGATTTTAAATTTAGATTGAAAATTTTCAAAAACGACAGAAGCTAGAGTAACGTAGTTTTTACAAATTGAAAATTTTATATCAGCAAAAATAATGCCACCTTAGCAACCAGAACGACTAAGTTTTAATTCGAGATTTCAATTTTCGATATTAACAATTACGACATTTTGTCAATTTTTAATTTGTTCGACATTTTCGATATAATGTGTTCTAGATTTTGATCAAATGTTTTCAATATTGTGAACGTCACTCGATAAGAAGTTAGTTTGTTGGTGGTGTTATAATGTTTACGTTTTGATTTTCAGTATTTACTTCGTGTACATCTTAAGAATCGCAGTTTGCTGATGAAAATTTATATTTGCTATGCAAGTGCAGTGTATTTTTGAATCTAACGGAGTATGGCCCTAGTATTTTTCCTTGTAAAAGTTGTGATTTATGAGGCTCCGTTGCATTGTGGATTTGTATCGTTGTTCGGGTATGATTTTCTCACACGATTAACGTATAATGTAATTTTTACCCATTTTGGTCTACGAAAATTACCTCCTATCCATCACCCGGGGGCACGTCCGATTGGAGATTCTCCCCCAGTGTAACATCACTGAACAAAACAAACTATAGTGTATGGTTTTCATCTCTCCAACGTCGATCACAAGGATACGAATTATCCCCGTCTGGAAAACGTCCTGACACTCAGGAACAGTGATCCATGCCAATCCACGACCGGTTTCGGCCTTTTGGACCATCCTCAGGTGAATGTAGGCGATAGCTCCGTGTAGAGCATAAGTTGTGTGAAACCAACAGAAACAACTACTCCGAGGGAAAATACCCCTACCTACAGTCTGTAAGTCTTATTTTTAAAAAATTCTCTGGTTTTGTTCAAGATAATAATAATGGTTATAATCTACCACAAAAGAACTTGCCTTTGCCAGTACCCAAATTTACATTTACAAAAAATTCAGTGATTTATGAAAGCATAAAGATGTTTAATCATTTACCACAACAAATAAAAAATTGTTACAACTATAAGACATTTCGTTTGTGTGTCAAACAATATCTAGTCACCAAAGCATTTTATAATATTAAGGAGTTTTACGATTATGTGTCTTGAGTTTCTAATTTTTATATTTTAAATTTATGTAAACATGTTTTTTATATTTTTTATCCATTTGATGTTTGATTGATGTTTTTGTTTTCTTTTTTATTTATTTTTGTTTTATAATACCGTTTTGTATCTATGTTTTTACTTATTTTAAATTTTTAACTGACTACTTTATTATTGTTGTGTTTGTTTGTTTTATCTGTTTCCTTAATTGACTGTATACATTTTTTTTTATTAAAATTTTTCTTTTATTCTGTATGACCTGATTTATAACTTATAATTTAATTTTTTTTAATTACTAGCATGAACTTTGCTTTGTTAATGAAAACTCCGTTTTTTGAACAATAAAGCTTATTTGATTTGATTTGAACTGCATTATCGCGCATTTCTCATCTAATATTTCCCTAAAAGGGGTTCATATGATTTTCGTACGAAATTCATAACTTTAGTCTAGTATGTGTGTGCAGTAAGCGTGTGGAAGAACAATGCCAATTTTTGCTTACTTTGATTACCACTGCACGCCGTTGGAAAATTAAAAGGAATGAAGTATTTATACTAAATGAACATTCGTACACCGTCCGACAGTACGTGGGGAGCCTCCCAAGTACTGCCTAGGTAATGCCTAGTAGTCTAAATAGTAGATGAGCAGTACTGTCGGTATTGCCTAGTTCTGCCTAGGTACTGTTTAAGTACTGCCCAAAAGTGTGTTACCTACATTTTAAATGGGCACTGGAATTTTTTACTTTTATTACCTTTTTGATAATTCATAAGTTGTGATAAACAAAAATCATCACTTTTTTAGCACTTTAATGACCTGCCAAGTAATCATTATAAATAAAAACTGAAAATAAAATAAAGGCTACAAAGGTTTTTTTATAAGTGTTTTCCCAATATTAATTATTTTTTCTATGGATATGTATTGTTTTGAAAATTTAAATTTTGTTTATAAATAAATATTATGAAAACACATATTGAGAGGGTATCGAACTTTGAAAAGTACACAAGTACAGAAAATATATTTCAAAACATATACCTAATAAACAGAATGGCCTTCTCCGTCTATGTTTTGTACGCACTTTTGTAGGGAACACAGAACATTTGCAGAGATTATTTGCCCTTCTACGCATGCCTCACCCAGCTGCGAAGGTATGGTATATTTTCCCAGTTCCAAATGATGGATACAAACACCCTGCCTACGGTACTCACCCCTGGTTCTTCGGAAAACCGAACACCAGCCGCAGAATCTTCCAAAGGAAGCCTTGGATCCATGTAAGTGGTTTTCTTGTTAGTATGGTCGATGAAGAAAGGCTATTTGTTAGTAAAAATTGTGTTAGTAAATTCAAAGAGACTTAACGCCATAACGAGAAAGAAAGTAAAAATCGCATCTAGGCAGAGGGTCTAATACTCTCATTTATAAGGATTGTTTGGACTAAAAAAGGAAGAACTACTATGTGTGAACAAGCACTTTAATTTATAATATAGCGAAAAGCTTGCACTACCTTGATTTATCTATTAAAAAAAAGTTTTAAAAAAAACTTATGTACCTTTTCGCTTCTATCCTTCTTGGTATCCCAGCCATCTGGCAATGTAGCGTCGAGGTCTGCGAAGAAATTCACCAACGTTACCAATTCTTTGTTGTGTTGGTACTTCTCGAACACGTTCTGGTCCCTTCGTATCCTAACGATCATGTGTTTAAGAGAGGGGTTTCCATTGTAAAGAGCTAAGGCTTCCTAAAAACCATGATTTTGTAAAAACCCACAAAAAAACTAGAAAAACTTACAAGAAAACCTGATTTGGTAAAGGATTAAGTGAGGGAGCAAAGACGCGCGTATTCAGGAGCGTTTGCCGCTGTGACTCAAAATTCTTTAATAGTTTTTTATTACTAAACAGGAGCAATCAAAGTAAGATTTCCACTTTTAAAAGACGAAGAAATAGTTATTATTTATTTTGTTATTTTAGCTTTATTCCAAAAACATAAAATCGAGAAAAAATCAATTTTTTAATATTTTTCTTCCACAATAACCTTGCTCAGTTATTAAAGTCGCGCTTAAATGCCGCTCAGTGTTCGATCTCCTGGCAGCGGCTCACGGCGCAGTCAATTTGCTAAAAGTCACCATACACTATCCAGGAAACAGAATAGGGGACAACATTTTTGGGGGTAGGGATGTACGACAGCCCTACACCTCTAGCCCCTCTACTGGTTTCAGTCTGAAGAAAAATGTTTGTCACGTTTTACTACTCCTTTTAAAATTTTATTTTTACCCCCATTCCTCTTGAAAAAAAAACAATAAGTTGAAATGCGGTATTACGGTAATTGCAATTATAATGAAATTACAAAAATGCAATTGAATTACTAAAGTGATTGTTATTCTTTGTAAAAAGCTATTTTGCTTTTATTATTTAAAGCAATCCACGTTTCGTACTGCATTTAAGGGGTAAGTTCGGAATGTATTACGAAGGAAGAGGGCTCCTAAATTAAGCATTTTCACATTTTGTAAATTATGAAAAAGTGAAAGAAATAAATAAAAAATAATTGTCAACTACTTTTTTTATTTTGCAAGTAGGAAACTTATAATTAAGTTATTTTTTTGTTGTAATTAATTACACAGTTTTCTAAATACATTCTTGTAAAGTAATTTCTAATGTAATAGTTACTTTTCAAAGTATTGGTTTCTAACACTGGTCGAGAATAAATCGGTACCAAAAACATTCAACTAAAATTTCTGATCAGACTGAATTTCTTTGATCGGTACACATAAAGACCAAGAAATTTGTTATCCATAAAGTTGAGTTTGTGGAATATTTTTTTTGTGCGTGTAGTAACCTCCTTTAACATTTTTGCCATGTTAGAAAGCTCTACCTGTATACTTAATTACGGATTTGCAGTATTGATTAATAGTCATACAGTTCAAATGATATCTAAGAGATGGCGCTACAGCAATTAAAATCAAGGGGTTTTAAGGATTTTATGCACCGCCTACTCAGCCGGTAAGAGTAACGTCATTAGATCGCAAAAAGAAAACCATTTTCTTGACTTGCTAACTTGACAACAGCGCTAAACTATTTATCTCTCTTAGTTCCATTTATTTAAATAGCGATCTTACTTCAATTCACATATTTTCAATGGCCAAACGATCGTTGACAAACCCTGTATATGTAATTTTCAAACTAATATTTTTTGGACTAATTCCAATTTAAAAAAACTTTTTAACGAACTAAATACAACCCAAACTCGAACTTAAACCTATTTTAAATAAATGTTTTCTAACATCTTATGTAGGGGTTGATGAGCCGATTGATCTTGAAGACACTTTTATAGTAAGACCATTGCGTTTAATTTTTTAGAAAACAGTGTTTTTGGTTGTTTTAAAGGTCAAATTTAGGGGATTTCAAAAACTAAAGCACTACCAAAAATTTAAGTTATATTAGTTTGGAAAAATCATGTTTTATCATGAATTATTTTGATATTATTTGATAATATTTAAAAATGTTTAACACTTGAAAAATGCTCTCAGAATTAACAAATTTTAATAAAATTCCTCTTAGCCTGTACTTGGGCAGCCAAAATTTTGTGTAAAAATTTCGTCACATTAAGCCGTTCGGGACACACAGAAATTTCAGTAAAATCTGCGTTTCCTATAAAATTTTAAAAAATATTGCTCTCTGGAAATAGTTTCAAAATTTTCTAATATATTTCGAAAATCAAAGGTTTTTTTTTCACATTTTTGGATATCACAAAAGGCAAAAAAAACTAACGAACTCTGAACCGCTTCTCAATATCCTTTGTGAACTAAACGTATTTTTTTTTTAATATACAGATTGTTTCAAGTAAAAGGTAGGTAGATTTTTTTGGGTTATTTTTCGTGCGAATTTGGAAAAACGCTCTAACAAGTCGATTTTGTTTGCTCTTTTAACTTACCTTGAAATTTTTGTAGAACGCACCTTCCTACCCATATATTTTGAATATGAAAAGTTGGTCGTTTTGAAGGTATTTTAAATGTCTTTACAAATTTCAAAAAATAATTGATTTGTTTTTAAGATATTTGCCTCCGAAGTGAAAATGGAGCGAAAGAAATATTTTATGTACATTTCTTATCAAAATATTTTTCATATTTGATTTTTTTATTACTCCATGGTAATTTTGGAGGCAAATAACATAATCGATGAATTTCTGAAATTTTTATAGGCTTGTAAAAACATTTTAGAGACCTCAAAACAATTTTCCTATGCATAATAAAAATGTAAAGATTACCCTTCGAAGAGAGCAAACACTCGACTTCCTCGAGCGTTTTTACAAATTCGCACGAAAATACGCAAAATAGCTCTGCTACCTTTTGTTTAAAACACCCTATTATTCCTGTTGTTGTGTTCCTTCCTTACCTCATTCGTATGCAAAACATTAAAGAAGTCCGGTCTTATCAAAAATTTACATCCAGGTGGTAATAACGCCGAAAAATCTGTACTTTCCATTATATTTGAGCTAATTGTCCTTCTAATGCTTTGGTACCGCCTATCTAGTTGTCTCCTAAAATAATATAAATATGGTATATTCAATCAAAAGATTATCTAGCCTAATCTGCCACTTAAATAATAAGAGAAATAATAATTTTACCTAAAAGATGTACTTTACCAAGCCTTTTGATTAAGTTTAATGCCACATTTGACGTATATGTATTATTAAAAGCAAAAATTACAAATGTATTGTGAATTGATACCATCTTGACTTCATTGAGGGCGCCTGACTTCAAATAATACCCATTTCAAAAACATAATCTTCTTGTAGAACACCCTTGGGTACAAAGTTTAATTTCTAAGTAGTTCGTTTCATCTAAAATACCTGTATTGTTCTGCGCCGGTAACCGAAGGAGTGGTACTGGATGTTCCGCCAGGTCGTACCCAGGAAGTGGTCCTCGTTGCGTGGTCTATGTAGAATACGCGGCCGTGACTGTCCATTCTGGCTTCCCAAGCTAAGATAAAGCCCAGAAAAAAGTAGTAAGAGAAATGACTAAACATTGATTTTTCTAATTTAAAGGGCGTTAACAGGTTCAGTGCCAGAGCGATTGTATGATCGCCGTGTTTTTAGAGAAGTTTTTTCGCTACAGCATACGGCCGCTATGACACAAACATCTTGTATGTACGTACAGTACTGGCCAAGTAGATTAACTGTATAAAATTGTATATAAATCTAATCCATCATCATCATTCCACAAAAAATCATATAGTGGCGACAATATATTCCATTACAGACAAAACAAAATTTTTGTAGGTTTTGAGGCTAGAAAACCTTCGGACCAATCACAAGGCGTATAATCCTGGTGGCGCTTTCCAGCTCTTCCAAAAGTGGTTTGCCCGATTTCGAACGGATTATGCTAACCACTTTTGGTATGCTGTAGCCATTTCCGAACGAATAATGCTAATTTTGGTTTGTCCTCATCGCCGGTGAACGCACCCTTCAAATAATTTTTCAAAAAGAAAAAAATCTATGATAAAAACTGTTGGAAATGGAAGGAAATATACCGCAGCCAAGGTCGTACCTAGAACTGGTCGATAAAGTGTTCTAAAAGATTTATCAGCAACAAAAATAAGACAAAAATTGCACAAAACGCAAACATTTTTTGACATTTTTTAATCCCCCCCGAAATTTCTTCCTGGGTACCGCCCGGCCCTGATCGCTGCCAACGGAAAAAAAAATAATTCGACGCAATCCGAGTTATTAGGGTATAACGGGGTAAACTTTTAGGGGTGTGCTATCCAGGGCGGGACTGGCCCAGGCAGGAGGGTGGTGGGGATTCCCGCCGCGCCGTCGGTAGGGCCACTTAAGGCCAGGGGCTACTTTGGGCATGGATGTAAAAGTAAACGTTAGGTTGTTCTGGTCATAGAATGTCATTATTTGGCAATGAATTATATACGAAGTAACTGGAACGGCCACGGCTATACATTACGTATATGGGACATTGAGGCAAAAATTTAAAGAGTTTTTTTAGAGTGAAAACATACAATGAATGCTAAGTACTGCAACTTTTCTCTCTCTAGTTCTAATCACCGGTGGTATTCTGTGAACTTAATACTTCAAAGAGGTTGTCATTTGTCATTATAGTGTTGGTCGATGTTGTCAGTATATTTTTGAAATTGTTTTTGTTGACCAAAATAAAAAATGGGAACACCATACGTTGCTTGTAAAAACGAGTTTTATAGGAGTAAAAAGCCGGTTTCCTTTTTGACGTAAGTAGCTTTGATTATTTAAAAATACTTTATTAGGACCTAATCGCAGTAAAAATTCGGTTATATATTAAAAATCCAACGTCCGCGAACTTTCAAAACCACAGAATATCATCGGAAAGTAAAATTGAAAAAAGAAAGGTAGCATCTCCTGTGCAGCGTGCTCTCTCTACAAAAAATATCAATATTTTTGCAATATCAATATTTTTTCCTCACTTTGCATATATGTAAAGGCCTATCGAGTTATATAATATATATATATATATATATATATATATATATATATATATATATATATATATAAATATATATATTTTTTTTTGACCATATATTTTATATTTTTAGTTTTGTTGGTTTCTTGGGGATGTGGTTCTAATAAAACTAGCAAATACGGATTCACATTTATTGACGTTTCGGTCCAAAGACCTTCTTCAGAAACATTCACTACATTTTTACACTACATTCTGTCAACATCAGTTTTTAAAAAGACGGTCACACTTTTTATACGAAAAACACTTTAAAAATTAATATACAAACAAATAACACGCATACGAAGACTCTTAGTTTGCTAATTAGCAGCTGATGTTGACATAATGTAGTGTAAAAATGTAGTGAATGTTTCTGAAGAAGGTCTTTGGACCGAAACGTCAATAAATGTGAATCCGTATTTGCTAGTTTTATTAGAACCACATCCCCAAGAAACCAACAAAACTAAAAATATATATATATATATATATATATATATATATATATATATATATATATATATATATATATATATATATATATATATATAGATCATTGTTATTTGTTAAGCCAGGGACCCATCTTTGATCACAATTAAGAAGATAATATTACTGAATACATTTCTATGATTACTTTAATTTATATTTAAATCATCTGTGGTTGTTGAATGGTCTATAGTGGACGTTCTTTCGAAATAACCTCTTTTGTTGTTGTATTCGTTTTTGTTCCTATCAAGTGATCACGTGGCGTTTCCAAAGACGGCCCTTGAGCAAAGATTATAGAGCATCTAGAGATTGGATTTCACAACCAACCACAATAAAAACGGTGGGTACACCATGCGTTTGACATAACCATTGAAAAAGCTGAAAAATTGGCTGAAGTAGAAGGGCACTCGTTAAGCAGCCTAAACAAACTTACTATACTTTGATGTTAGCGCGGCCTTATAAAAATGGCGGAGACTGTCACTTGTAGTCATTTTTGTTAAAAAATAAAGAAATGCTTGAACTTTCCCTACTCTAATGAAAAAAGTAATGTTATAAGACCCTGAACAGTTTTTAACAGTTAGATTTTATCTCAAATTTAATTAAAAAAACTGGCAAAAAACCAAATAAAGAAAAACAGTGTTGACAAGACTTGAGATTTCTAAACCACATAACGAAATATCAAACTGAAACGTCTGTCGGCGGTCATTTTGGATTTGCCACTTTAACTTTGGTCAAATCCTATCTGTTTAAATTCAATAATCCGTACCCTCGAGCGTCTAGGTATATATTTTCTCTAGCCCAATCATAGGCGGAATCGAAGGAGGGCCTGAGGGGCCCGAGCCCCTCCTTCTTAAGATGAAGCTTATAATATTTAGTTCTAGTAAAACATAACTAGTACATAACTTGCAATTTTTGACAAAATTTAGATTACATTAAAAAAAATCACAAAAATTTTTACACTTTAATTTAATGTAATGGCGAACTGTAGAGTATAAACTTATCAATATAAAAGTATGAAACAAACCTTATAAATTATTTTCGTTGGCTTGGACATCACCTAACCAAATTAGGTAGTCAAAAACGAACAACAAAAAAATGAAAAACATTTTAGGTTATGAATAAATAATTTATAAAAAAGTTGTACACCTTTTTATTAATTTAACTTTTTTCGATAGGTCTAGTTTTGCTGGAAATCGTGAAAAACTCTTAAAATTTTACCTCATTTTACACTTATAACTCGAATCGAGTCTAATATATTTTTCTCGTCATCTGCGCTATATCTCCTTTCATTTTCAAGAGTTTTCCTCTTTTGCTGTTATTCTTTTTTTCTAATTTTTTTGACTTTTTAAGAGGTATTCTGTGTCTACAAGGTTAACAACTTAATTGGATAGCCCTGTATAACTGAACTTTACTCACATGGTGGCAAAGGCTCTTCGTGCTCATTCAACACCTCCGTCATTGCCGAATTTCGTCTTTCCGGTATCGATGGCAACCGAGTCGTGTTCAATCTATGTACTGGTAACGTCACGCAACTACTCGATTCTCCGTTGACGTTACTGACGTTTACTCTGGGTCTTAGACTAGGCCTACTTGGTGCGGTATCTTTGACTCTGAGTTCGGACAGTGCGATCACACTGATTTGGGGAGGAACTGCGTCAGTCGAATTGGAAGTACCATCTGTCAAAATTACTATTACTGTAGCGATACCGTTGGTTTCTACGTTTAAGTTTATTTAAGTTGATTTCGAAATTTTTTTGCAGGACCTACTAACTATGAATGGGCAAGTTTGTGATAAAAAACTGGTATTATACAGAGTGTCATACATATAATGTATTATATTAAGACGGGTATTGGAGAAGGTAAAAAAAAAGTTTAAATATATTCAATTTTAACTTGCAAAAGGTGGTGTAGTCGCGATTTGACATATTATGTTGTTGACATTGGAGTCCTAAAAACAAATTTGAGTTTTCGAACTTGGGGGGGGGGAGGCCGGCTCCCCCCGCCATCTTAGATTTAGTGTGCACAAAAAAGTTTTTTTTTACATTACTGGGTTACTGTACGATGTAGAAAAAAAAGTTTTAAACAAAAGTTGAAGAAAATAAAATTTTCTACAAAAACGCTTTTGTACGTTTCTTTGTTAGACGAATGGTTTTCAAGTTATGACGCTAGACACTTCGTCGCCATTTTGAATTTTCACAATTTTGTTTAGTGGCCTGTAACATTGAAACTGCTTATTTTTGAGAAAATCTGTAATAACATAAAATAAAGACAAACTAATAACGTATAAAATAAGACATCATTGAGTTCTCTGATTAAAACCCTTGCTGAGATACGAACCCTGAAGTGTTCGCAGTACACCCGTTTCCTATGTATTTTTATAGTATATGCAAAATAAACCGAAATTATCATTTTCTCAAAAGGCTTTATAGGACAGGAAAATTGCAAATTTTGAATTTTTTTATTAATTTTAAATCAAAAACATCTTTACTTTTAACAAAACATTAAAAGTTGATGCGGGACAAAATAGGGAAGATCTTCCTTGTGACGATTTTTCATGATCTGAAATAAAATAATGAAGAATTGCACCCATTGTCAGATTTATGACAAAAAATTTAAATCAAAAGAGACATTTGATTAAAATTACTTAAACTTTTTTCTTCTACAACACAATATTTATAACAGAATGGGTTTAAATGAGTGTTAATAGTGAAGTTTTGATAAAAACTGCAAAAAAAAAACGAAATTCAGGATTTTTTTTTGGCTCTCAATATAAAACACGTTTCACATAAAACCTCGTATTAAAATATGGGGCACTCAAAAAAACGAAGAATTTAAACTGGCGATGCCGAACTCGTCGTCAAGCAATACTACGATATGGATTCTTAACTTTTTTGCCATACGTTAAGTTAGTAATAAATATAAAAGATAATTTTATCATGTTTTCCAGTTTAATGTAAATGTGAATCAGAAATTTTTGGATAAAAAAGTAAAAACAAAATCAAGTTCTACACCTATGGAGAGCAGATGATGACGAAGTTACCTAGATAATAAAAAAATGTGCAGAAAATATTTCAGCTCACTAAAAACAATAAAAATTTAAATACAGTCATCCGTATCAATGCAAAATTTGGTAATTAGGGGAAAAGCTAAAACGAAGAAAAAAATCAAATAACCATTGGTAAAATCTTTTTTTTTCTGAGTGTATGAATACGTTTAAGAAATTGAAAAATAACATTTGAAGTAGGGGTGTTCAAGTAAGCGCTGCATAAAGAGCACAAAACATGCCAAAATATGTAATATTAAAAAAAACTGTTTTTATTTTTTCCACCCTGAATAAAAAACTCTTGAAAAGTTACCTTTCATCAAGACTAGTTTATCAGTATATCAAAGATTCGTACTTTAGTTTTAAGTTAAAAAAATGTTTGTTTAAAGATTTTAAAAAAAGTCTTACCCACACTGGATGTGCCCTCCAAAGTGCCAATAGGCCGGATATCTGCTTGTTTTACTTCTGGAGCCGGTATCATTTCCACGCCTCCCAAGTCGGGAGGTTCCGTTGATTTTAAAGTTGGAGGCCTGTAGAAATCCAAAATATAACGGTGATTGTTGTTGTTGTTAACCCGGTGAGACTCCTCTAGGGAGGAAATGTTTTCCAGTGGTTCAGGGTCCCTTGAATTTGGTAATCGATGGATTAAAAAAAATTTAGTTCAATTTTCGATACGGCGCCACTTAGTTTTTACCAACCTAAACTAAGAAAGGGTTATTCTTGTTTGGTATCCCTAGAAATAAAACTCATTTATTTTGCGGACAAATTACATTTTTTTATTTACTCATGTAAAAAAAATTGAGTTTGAAATACACTGCTGACAATACACTGTACAATTGATACCACCAGGACCTCTAGCTTATTTTAAAATAAAATAAAAGGAAAACTGTAATTTAAATTATCACTCCTATCTGGCATATTGACACTGAAAGGTTGATAACATCTTAAATTGAAAGAATTAAGAATTTTCAATTAGTAAAAATTTACCATTAAAAAACTCGAGTTTTTCTTTTAGTTTACACCAAGAGAATTCATAACAGGTAAAACCTAAGGATAAAAAAATTTTATCACCAATAAAAAATTCTTTCACACTAGTGCTCTACCCTTTCTTAATGCATTCGACGTAGAAATTCCGTCAGCAGGGGGCTACGCAGGTACGATAAAAGAGCAAAACTAACTAGCGACGCGTTTCGAACTTATTTTGATATTATCAGTGTGGCATAAGTCAAAAGCGGACCTTAACGGCTCACCAACATATAAATTAAAAATTAGAAAACATGCGTCATTTTCTTAAATCTACAATAAACAACGACGTCAAAAAATACAGTCATTGTGGATACATGGCATTGGTTTTTCACTTGATGGTGGGCACGTACGTCTTAAATATATCAGTACTGGAAAAGGGCCTCTAAAAATAACTGCTACAAGCGTGCCGGCATGTTGGATTAAAAACACCTATTCTGCCGTCATAAGCAAAAACACAGTAAGTACATTTGATAGCTCACATTCTAAGGTAACACTCTATATAAAATATATTATCTGAGATTGTTTGCCTGTAAAATATCAAATATCCTTACTGTGTTTTTGCTTATGACGGCAGTATTATCAGTTACCTACAATTACCTTACCAATTTGTTTAAAAAAATTTGAAGAAAGCAGCTAAATCAACTGAAAATAATGGCTTTCGGAACGCTTTTAATACGCTTTAGCAGTACAGATATATTTAAGATGTACCTGATGTGCAAAAATTAAAGTGTTCATTGTTACATAACTGATAGTATTAACTGAGTCATTCGACACCATAGATCTCAAATGAAGCAACATAGCAATTAAAATAATATATGATAGTCAGACAGCCCTAAGGTTCACGTCAAGGAATATGGTCAGTGAATCGGTGAACCATCAGAGGCAGTGCAAAACAGTAAATAAACCATTGAGCACTTTTCTCCCCCAACCACTTTTTTTACCGCGCCATAAGAGAATTATCCAACCCTTTCAGACTTTGATTCTAGTACTTTTCATCACCCCTTTATGCTTTTAATAAAAAACAAATAAAAACGTTTAGAACATCCCTCACTACCCCCAAGAAATATTTTAAAATCGAAGATCGATATTTAATTTAACTTTAATTTCGGTGATGTATCTCTATATAAATAAATGGATCCATGACGGATCTGATACCTTTCCAGCCTATTAGCACAATTCAAGTCCGTATGGTGTCCGGAGATAAGAATAGCACCAAGGTAACCCTTAAGCCTGTCGTAAGAGGCAACTAAAGGGTCCTCGACCCATGGGTATATGGGTAGTCTGGTAACGGACGAGCTTTGACCAGTGTGTTCACAAAAAAAAATTCAAACTGGTAACCTTTGGGAGTACACCAGATAACATCTATGTTAAAGGGGATAGGTTAATCTGGTGATTCTCTGAATAGATTCGGTGGCCTGGCCATTCAAGAAATCACCACATGGGACAGGGTAAATGGAGTGCCTATTTGGAGCGAGCACCTAGTGCGGGCACATAGTGGCTCTCTGTACCCTGTTGATTATGTTAAAAGGTTTATGACCCATCAGTCGTCTAAGGCTACAACCATGACATTATGTGGTATATCATGATGACTAAGTTTCTGGCCTAAAATATAATTTGAAGTCTACTGGGCTCTAGATAGTATTTAAATTATTATCTGCATTTTCAGCAATATTTAAAAAAAAATTGTCGCAAATAATACCTTCCTTAGCCATTGCTACGCGGGCTAGGAAGGTAAAAATTAACTACTTGAATAGGCTACCACTTTATACAGACGTATGTCACATTTTTAGAAGCGCAATACAGTCCAAATGGACAATTATGTCATAAATTGCGTTTGGTCAAATCGTTATAATTTCGGCATCGCTCAGTGCTGTAGTATAGCTGTTTTGTGCTTCAGTCGAGTGCAAATTTCATTGTCTACAAAAGCCCTTATAATCAATTTACTTCTATCTTGCATAGTTTGTAAGAAAAAATTATACGTGAAGATCGATTTCCAAAGAAATTCAATTCAATAAGCTGATCTCAACAGCTACTTGATAGAGACTTAGAACTTACAACAAACAATTGATAATCACAACCGTCAGAAAAATGTATTAATAACAATTTTGACAAAAAGAAAGGATCTAGTGACCTTAGTTTGCAGTGCTATTAGATAAGTAGCTGTAAAAGCCAGATAATTGTCTCATACATCATAGACAAGGCTGTGGCCTAATTAAATTAAAAAATTAATATTTAACATGTCACGATTTGATTTTTGCGAAAATAAGAAACAAATGTTTGGTGTGTTTTAGACTCTACTGATTTTAAGAAGTTCATAGAAGGACCCTACAATAAGAGAGCTAGGAAAATCGTAGGACTAGGAAATCTTCATAATGATGGACCTTTATACGGGACACTACCGATAAAGAGTATCATTGCACAGAACGGGAACGGAATAGCACTACAGCAGACGATCTGAATAGTACCTCATCCACAAAGTAGTTACCAGGCTATTTTAGGGACTGGACAGTGATGAGAGTTTACTCTATAGTGAGCTTTAGGGGTCCCGGTTTAAGGGCTTTCACTCACATCTGAACCATCAATTAACCAATAGAGATTTACAAAATAATAAAAGAGTTTACCTAAGATCTCCACCGCAATTTTTTCTAGAATGGTGGGTCGGAGTTGGTGGGCACCTTGGCAGTGCAACGCGCAGACCAGCTAATCTATTAAGTTGGCGAGGATGAGGTCTGAAAATGCATACAAATAACATAAGTAATTAGTATTTACCCGTGGTTTAAATATTACTTATTTTGTTAAGCAATGAACCCGACTCTTTCTTATCCGCCATCTATTGCTTATGAATAGAAACAAAAATTTTCTGTTTTGTGCTGACAAGAAATTAAAATACAATGTATCTTTTTAAGAGATAACAGAGAAGGACACTTTTCAGCTATATTGAAATTTTTGTAGCACGATTCGAGTGGGAAACTTTACCTCAGCTATATTTTGGATAGGAAAAGTGGATCGAGTGATACCTTGTTTTGAAGGTCTCTTGAATGTCTTGTGTAAAACTTTTGATCCAATAATTTATTTTTTGAGATATAAAAGAAAAACAGAACAAAAAAAATAAGAAATTAGAGTCACTGCAAAAATACACTCTATATCATAATTTTTGAGATAACTTTTTCACAGTTATCAGCTGTTTACCATAAAAAATAGCATAGGCCAACGAAAACCAGTTGTAAAAAGTTGTCTCAAAAAATATGAACTGTAAATGTGGTTTTATTGTTTTCTTAGAAATATACATAAAAGTTTTTCTTATCGCTCCATTGTAGCTTAAGAGGCAAATAGCTCATTTTTAATAGGTTGTAAAGATATTTAAGAAACTTCTCGAGGGGCGTTTTTCCAAAAACGTACGATAAATACCCCAAAAAGCCTTTGTTACCTAAAACAACATCCTGTATACGTTTAAATCGAGAATCTTCAGGCCAACTTTTCAGGAATAAAGGAGGAGGCACTAAATACATTGTTTACCGGGATGCGTCAGATGAGCTGAATTTGAGATATGTTGAAGGCCAAACCTTCCTAATATCTTAAACCCAAAAAAGTTGGGGGGGGGGTCATAGGATTCTTTTTCGAGATATACTTATTTAAATGCGCGCGACTCAAATATGGAAAAATATGACCTTTTGTAGTTTTTTTGTAATAACTTATCGCCAAATAAAAATAAAAAACTGATAGTAGTTTTATTTTATTGACAAAAGAGTTCTTTTAGGAATTTTTGTCAATTTTTAACATTTAGTTTGCGTTACATACCTACAGAGTGGCTAAAAATAATTTTAAAAAAAATATAGGAAAAATACCTGAGATTTATTAAATATAAAGAAAGAAAACTAAAAATACATAGTCCAAATTAACTTCAGTTGCTTTCATGTGAGTCGTTTTAAGAAACTTTTTTAAAAAACTGATATTAGTATTATTTTATTGACAAAAGAGTCCTTTTAGGAATTTTATCAATTTTTGACATAGTTTGCATCACATTCCTACAGAAAAATTGGGTGCATCGGTTTCGTTTTCGAGCTATAATTATTTAAATCCGCGCCACTGGAATATAGAAAAATGTGACTTTTTGTAGGTTTTTTGCTATAACTTGTCGTCAAATAGAAATAAAAACCAATATTAATTTTATTTAGTTAAAAAAAAGTCTTCTGAAGTATGTTCTAAATTTTTTTATAGTTTTCGTCACATATCTACAGAGTGGCTCAAAATATGAATAATAGAAATACAGGAATAATAACTGGGATTTGTTAAATATACACAAAGGGATGAAATTAAAAATGCATAGTCAAAATAAATTCATTTGCTTCAATGCGAGTCGCTGTTACTATTATAAAGTAACATTAACATACATAATGGTTTATGTAGTAAACTTTACAGGGTAAATTAAACATTTTTTAAATTAAACTCCTCATAGGACTCCTCAGAACAAGCAGTGTTCTGAGGAGTCCCATAAGGACGAAACAGTTAACTGTCAACACTTATTAGGTGTCCATTAGATCTTGGACCCCTGTGAGGTTAAGCTTCCGAGCTACCCACGGAAAAATACGACAGAAACAAAAAACCCTTATTTTTTTTACCCGATTAGCCACGAAAACTTGTTTGATTTTTAATTTACGGGTATTAAATTTTAAATTTTTTGGAATACCCTTTAAGTTTATTATTATTCCTGTATTTCTATTATTCATAATTTGTGCCACCTACACATGAAAGCAAGTGAAGTTAATTTTGACTATGCATTTTTAGTTTCCTTTCTTTATGTTTAAGAAATCTCAGGTATTTTTCCTGTTTTTTTTTTAAATTATTTCAGTGGCGCGCATTTAAATAAGAATAGCTCGAAAACGTATCCTGTGATCCCCCCCAATTTTTTTTGCTAAAAATATCAGGAAGGTTTGGCCTTCAACATATCTCAAATTCAGCTCATCTGACGCATCCCGGTAAACAATGTATTTAGTGTCTCGTCCTTTCCCTTTTCAAGCTCGAATAATTTGACAACCGGCCATTTTTGTGATATTTCCCATGGGCCATTTGTTGTTCATATCGTGTTATATTGTTATTGCGTCTAAAGCCTAATTTTGTTTTACAATACCGCGACTTTTGCAAAAATAAAACTTACCGCACTATATCTTTCAGTTCTCTTTTTGGCTTAATGAGGTGTAAAGGCGAATGGCACGATTCGGGCTCGGTGCTGCCCTCTTCCAGCCTTTTCAAAGTCCCTTGGCGCGTCAAAGGCTTATGAGTTTTACTCGTTATTGTACTAATGTTACTAAAATCTCCATCGACTACATCCTGAAAAAATAAAAAAAACTATTTCCAGGGTGTTCCATTGTCGACACTTTTGGGGGGGTTTGTTGGTTCACCATAGTTGATATTGTATTAAAGTGGCACCGCGTCATAGCTATGGTAAATCAAATTTTGCGGCAAAATCTAAGTAAAGAAGCCTTAAAAAATTAGTGTTTCACTTTGTACATGCAGTGTTCCGCTCGGGGTTTAACGTTCGAAGGATAAAACACTCAGACCTTTTAAAGGAGAGATCAGATAAATAAATAAAGATCCGACACATAAAAGAGGATTCAAAATTATATTAAAATGTGCGCAAATATTGATTTAGTTGCAAAAACGGTAATTTGTTTTGTAAAAAGCTCCGTCGTAATTTGTCTGATATAAACAGTCAAAACAACAACTAATAGAAAGCGTCAAAGCCCGGCTAAATCAATATGTTCGTAACAACCAGATAAGAGGATATATATGTTCCTTTCTAATGAAATCGTTTAAAAGAAGACATCAATAAAAAGCAAGTAAAATAGAAAGCTAATGACTAATTAGTGCAAGGCCTCATTTTGGGAATGAATATCAATAAAAAAATTAATGGAACTGCGTGCCACTATATGTACCCCCTCTACTCCCTTCCCGCCTATCAAGGTTTTGATGACGTGGTGTCACTTTAATACAATATCAACTATAGTACACTAGTGTGCTCAGATTTCAAGTGAAGGTCTAGTTAGTATGCATTTTGAAAAGGGTTCTAAAAGTTTCTTAATTATGAAATTTTCATTTTGGTGTTTACTGCCGACCTTAACTAAAAGGCAGTGTATCCACTTTTTCCAGTTTCTAAGATAATAATGTTAATTTGTTACCTACAGATTTTAGTTTTTCTTTCAAGTCCAGATTTGCTAAACAACCATACTTTCTAGAATAATCGTCTATAAAGTTTGCGTATAAACCAAATTATTAGCTGTTACTTTACTAAAAAGCAGTAAGTACAAAAAATAATAAATAGATACTTATAAGCTAAAATAAATTGCACTTTTTAACCAGTGCCAAATAGAATGTCATACATTAGTTTTTCCTGTTTGAATACATTTACCCCCTAACAAATAATAATTAACCTCTGTTATCAGGTTAATACTGTTTTATAAAGAAAAAGTATTTTTTAGACAATTTGTTTAGTAGGCTGTGATCAAATTTCACATATATCTATGAGGAGCATGTAAGTAGGCTTTCTCTTAAACAAATGAAAAATAAGCGTTGCAACATTCATAAATGTCAGTTTACATTGCTTTTTTTATTTAAAAACATTTTTTCATGTTAAAACCAGTAAAGTTTTAAAAATGTCAAGCAAAAAGTTGGTGACTATGACTTTATTGATTCCTTCAGCTTTAAGGATGACTGACCTCTTACCGAACTTGTGAAAAGAAGCAGATCCAAGAATCAAAGAAAACTATCCAAGAACGAAAAAAGGAATGGTAAGAAAACGAAGAAAATTTACTCTTAGTACAAAGGAGAGAGATTTTAATAACATAGAGAAACACAAAAAAAAATACAAAATAAAATTGTCTTGTAAAAAATGTAAATTTAATTGTAACAAAATGTTTGATAAATGTCAAAGGTTCCAAATAAATAAACATTACTAGGAGATGAATTAGCGACAATTGATTCTGTAACACCGGTAAACAGAAAGCGAGGGGAGAGCAGCAAAGGCAAGAAAGCTTTTAAATATTTTCTGAAAACAGAACATCCAAGTATGTAAAACTTTTTTCCTAGCTACAAATTAAAAAATGATAGAATAATCACAAATGCAGTGGGTAAAGGATATCATGAAAATATGCCTAGATCACAAAGTGATAAAAGAGGAGTGCATCAAAAAGTTGCAATTATTCACAGAAACTTAATAGGAGCTCACGTCGAATCGCAGAGAGCACGCTGTAATGTACAAAAATTTTAAACAATGGTTTGCTAATTTAAAATGATCATATGAAATTTATCGAAAATATGTTAAAAATTTATTTCATTTACCCGCTTAGGACACGAATTATGTGAATCTTGTGAAGAATTTAATCTGCATAAGCCGCTTCATACAAAGAATTCCATAGATTCTCAATGTTCCACGTGCTCTGTATGGAATATTCATATAAAAAAATCAGAAAATGCAAGACAACAATTTAGAGAAGATGCTAGTAAAGCGGCAAATGATGATGTTATTTACTATTCAGCAGACCTGGAAAAAGTTGTTATGTTGCCCCGACTCGATACGATTTTTTTTTAAATAAAGCTGGTTTTAAGATTGTTTTTACTAAATTCTTGTAAAACATTTTTTTTAATGTATAGTAATTCTTAATTTTTCAGAGCTACTTCAATAGCTCACAGAAAAATTAAATTTAGAGCAGAAGCGAATATGTTCGTTTCTGGGTGAAAAGTAGTCGGCCCACCTACACCTATTTGTTTATATTCGGCACATTTTTAAAAACATACTATAGTTATATACATGTATTTACAAAAACTACAAAATCAAAAAATATATTTTTTTGCATTGTAATTTTGTTTTAAAAAGATTAACACTGATATTTTTCGATTTTAAATCTTAAATTTCTTTTTTTTTTGATACTGGGACTTTCGCCCAATCAGGATCAATCGCTCAGTTTCGCAAAGATAGAACAAAATTTAAAGCATTTTAAACAATCACAAACATCCAAGTACCTAGCCAGGAATCGAACCCGGACTGCCGGTTTGTGAAGCAAACATTGCTACCACTACACTACTACGACGACCGATTTTAAATGAACTAAATTGAAAAAAATCATAAAAAATCGAAAAAGTTTTACAATACAAACAAGTAAACACATGCCATGACAAAGTCAAATATAACAGTTGTCGAGCGGTGCATGGCGGGAAATATGAATTTAAAATAAGGAATGCTAAATCTCGAAGATTTTAATCTTTTAATCATTTTTCATCCTTGCAAAAGTGTCTGGGAATTTTTCACTGAAATTTCGCGAAAATCTGTAGTGCAATTTTAAAAATATCACAAATAAACCTTTGTTCGCCTATAAGACCCAATGTAAAATTTAGCCCACGATAACAGCTGACTTTTTCAGGGTCGTGGCCTATTTTTTTGTTGGCCTTGGTTAGACTTACATCTACCTAAAATCGCTATCGTCCCAGCTGAGTTTGATATTCATATCACGTCAAACTCTTGACAAATCCATCATTTCCTTCCACATACTTTTAACAAAAAAAACTGCTTATGGTGAATAATTATGGCGCATCAAAAATAATATTCTTACCTTAGAATTACTACTGCTACCCCAGTGTCCAAAAGTGGACTCTTCTCTTATATCTAAAACATTCTGAGCATTTGTGGGACTAGATTCTAAACTCCTACTTAATACCGTCTTAATATAATTATCACAACCAATGAGTTTTCTTCTGCCATTCTCTTCCATAATGGCTTTCTTCAGTTTTGCTGCTGTAGAAGTCGAGGCTTGCTGGTCAGCAAGGGAGGTGGAAGCCTAAAAAAACTTCATTTACTAGGTTATCTTCAATTTTTATATCCATAGTCCGAGAAGCTGGCTAGTTGCGATAAATAACCCTAGAAAATACATAGATGGCGAAATTGATCCTAACCTAAAAAACCAAAAATCTAAAACTAAATTTCCGATCCGTTTTTACATTTTCCTGTTTGGGTTTTCGTAAGTTAGCAACTAAAGCTCTCGGGGTTTTATTCGTAATACAATTTGTGTGTACATTTTTAAGCCCTATCTAAATCCGAAAACCGCAACTCCATTGCAGTCAGGTTATGATTTTTTTAAATATTATACTCCCTTTGCCCCTTCCACAAACTAGTTAGCATTTCGCCCTGATCCAAACTATTTTTGCCAGGCAGACCGACAGACAAATCGCAAAAACATGTTTTTTCGATTGTATCCGTAGAAATCTCGAAACATGATGTTTGGCTAATTACAATGATCCCCTTACGAGGGTAATAAAAAAAAATCTAATAACCGTTAACTGAGTTTTTGCACGACTGGTTCTTTGATTGGTCGAACTTTTCAACTGTAAAAAATTTTTAACTACGCTAATGACTTTTAAAACCAGTTAAAGATTTTGTTGCCCTTCTGAATTTTACACTCTTCATAATTTTTCGTATAAGAGTTTCTTCAAGATATTAGCGAACAACAATATATTCTTAAAAATTCTCTCAATGTAAACTGATGCCACTGATAATTCCAAATTAACAGTTTGTATATACCGTTCCATGTATAATTTTATTTCCTTTATTAACATTCTTCTTGCTTTTATGTTTTTGTTTGTAAATGCTTTGTTTTCGGCTAGATCCATAAGGATTTTTGAAAATGTGGAAATTTAATTTTTACGCGAATACAATATTTTCCTTAACGAGGTAAATAAAAACTACTTTTTTAATTTTACTAGTTCTTCCTCAACAACTGCCAAAAATACACGAGCCTGTACAACAGTGTGGGAGACAAAGTGACGCTCAGGTTACACGGCAATGGAAGATGGTTTATTTTTAAAATTTATAGATACTGAGTAGAAACAAAGTTTTTGACTTGCAATCTAATCGTTTTCAAGCATTAGCTAACAATCTAGACTGCAAGCTATTACTTATACTACTTGGTGTGCCGTCAGGTGTTACGGCCCGCCCCTTTTTTTAATCCTGTGCTTGTTTTCCTTAAGGAGTGGTTTCCATATGTTTGGTATGTCCATGCTTAGTTAACTAAAAACATCTTTGATATGCATTATAAATGGAGCTTCAATAAACTTTTGTTTTCGCCAATGATACTCCTCATGCAAAACTAACTTCAGACGATTGGATCCTGTAATATATATAATATTCCCTAGTTGGGTACTTTTTTTAGGTTCTTTTGTTTTATTCAAACCTGAAGAGAGCATTTTGTTTCTCCTACATCTGATTTACCACACTCACAAGGGATTTGGCATTATACATAATATTTAAATAGAGTGCTTTCTTAAAGCTCTATTTTAAAATACTTGTTTCAGAGCATATTAGGTCTGTATTTTATAGGTTGTAAATGAGGTCTGTTTTAGTGCTTTTTTAATAATATTACGTAAATAAAAAAAGAATGAAAAAATATGTGAAACATATTTATTCATTTAACGAGTGAAACGACAGCGAACCAAGAAAACTAAGTCCATAGCGGGACGAAAAACATCCACCGGTCTATAAGAATGAAAGACATTTCGCCACAGTTCAACCACACCATGCCTGACTACAGTAAATCAAACTGATTACAACTAGTTATTTTTGATCTCCTCCTGTATACAGCGTATGATATTTCGCATAAATCTCAGTGTTGTTTTGTAAAATCTTAAGCATATATAAGTCATCCGAACCATTTTTTATTAAAAAGTGTTGCAGTAATAGTAATATTTATTAAATGCAATTCATCTCCCTTGGAATTATTTATGTTTTACTGGATCGTCGGTATATGGGATAAATCCAGTTTTATTTTATCCCATATACCGACGATCCAGTAAAACATAAGTAATATTTATTTTTCGGTACAGCCCAACAAATCCGCTCCTGTATCTCCAAAAATCTCATGACAATCGTACATTTTCTAATTTTTCATAAAAGCCGTGCGTAGTCCTTTATTCAGTTTGTAAATTTCTCTGGATATCCACTTAATTAGAGTCCGAAATTTTGATTCTAAGATGGTTTGTAATAAATAGTCGACTATTTTTAAAAACTAAATAGTAAATAAGTAAAACTTTAAACCAGTGTAGTAGTAGCCCATAAGATTTGAATCCCATTAGTAAATACTGCTAATAATGTTTTAAAGCATACCTGACTGCAAGAACTGCAATCTTCGTCAGTATCTATTAATTCGAATGTAAACGTATCTTCTAAAGTTTGAGGTTTTTTTGGTTTGTTTTGGCGCTGGACTAGAGGAGGTTGAAAAGGTGGACCTGTTAAAAAAATAGAAAAAATCAATTTAAGTGTTAATTTTATTTAGAGCCCTTTTATGAGCGTGAAAGGAAATATTATGAAGATAGCCTAGTACGACATATTTTATTTTTATATAGATCGGTGCGAGTCCAATTTAAAATGTAGAAAATTTAATTTGTAGAAAAGTTTTTTAAAGAAATTTAAAACCTAGAAAATATAATTTGTAAAAATCAAAATTAACAACCACAAAATTTTGTAGAAAACTGAATTTATCAAAAAATAATTCATAGAAAAGTAAAATGTAAAAACCGTACAGTGTAGAAATGGTTCACTGTTCTACCGGTAGAGGCCACCGTCAGCTATAGCCTTAGATGAAGAAGATAATGGAATACTCTTTCATCACGTAGCGCTGTGGAGAGGGCCGGCCCTTTACTGTTGCTAGTTCTACGTGTTAGTATGAAATTATAGGTTGTAAACAAAAACAATATTTAGGCGGGATTTTAAAATTATATCTACCTTGTCATTTCGGAGGTCGAAATCGGTGTTAACATAAAGTAAGTATAGCCTAATTGTGATCAATTGATCGCAAACGTATTCTAACCAGGGCGTGCCTGGGCAGGTTAGGATCCGTTTGCGATCATTTCACGGTTAGGCTAATACCGATATCAACCTCCGAAAAAGAGGAAAGGGGAGATATAATTTTAACACAAAAATACAAAAAAATATTAAATCATTTCCGAAAAATATAGGAGTGGAGTCATGTTCGTATTATACTACTACGATGACTGAACCATTTCTACACTCTACGGTTTCTAAATTTTACATTTTGATGAATTATTTTTGATGACTTCTTTTACAGAATTTGTTTCTATATTTTGCTTTTCAATAAATTATGCACGCCAGTCAATTAAAAAGTATGGGAATTTCGCACTAAGCGGATTTTCAGCCGAACCAAGCTCTTTATTAAAAAATGTCTCTTACTTGGTTGTAGAAAATAAAATTTACCTTTAAACCATGTATACCAAGGTACGAAAAGTTTAATTTGTAAAACTTTGGGGACGTCCGTAAATCAAATCAATGTTTAAAAATCGCCAAACCAATTAATTTTGGTTCGATTTTTTTTAAGATCCTTAAAATTTTAATCAGTGGCGGTAGTAGGCCATCTCCCCCTTACCCATCTAACCGTATCTACAAACTTATGGCGGGCGCAGGATGTGGAGAAAAGGTGAGTCCGAGGGATCACCTTTGCTGCTAGAGCATCTTTTTTCAGAGGGAGTTTAATCTTTTTTTTTTGTGGAGGGGGGATGGGAGGGAGGGTCGGGAGGTACGAGGGGTGCAAAGACTATCAATGCAGATGGCGGCTATAGTGTGGTGCTTCATTTGATAAATTTTAAAAATTTATTATAATTTTACTACTACTATGTCGGTTTAGTTCTACGTTATTCGACGCCTATTCTCCAACTTCTTCGATCCTGACAATCATCTTCTGTCAGATTTTTTTGACTCATTGATCTTTGGATTGACTGTTGCCATTCTAGTTTAGGACGCCCTCTTTTTCTGCGCCCTATTGGTTGCCATTCTAGGACCTGCTTTGGTAATCTTTCGTCATTCATCCGTTGTACATGGCCGTACCATATCAGTTGCCTTTTAGTGAGGTCATCTGTTATGCTTCCCTCGATTCCCATTCTTTCTTTTATGATCTCATTTTTTATGTGATCTATTCTAGATATTCTCATTGATCTTTTTATTGCATCCATTTCGACACTTTCCATTTTTGTTTTGTATTTTTCTGTTACGCGACAAGTCTCTATTCCATACAACAGCGTACTTTTCACCATTGTTTCATATATGTTAAATTTTACATTCTTTTTTATCTCTCTGCTCCATAAAGTACTGTTAAGACACCCAATAACCTTTTTTGCTTTTACTATTCTTTTTTCCAATTCTTTACAGTCTGTTCCTGTCTTATCAAATGTGACACCCAACTAACTCACTGGATTCGTTTCCAATACATAAGTACTGTTGTCCACGTTCACTGTTAATCCCCACTTTTGGTATTCTTCTGTTAACTTTCTCACCATATCCTCCATGTCTTCTTTATCATTAGCCCAATTACTTGGTCGTCAGCACACTGTAGTGTGTATATGGTAAATCGGTCGTTAAGTTGTATTCCCATGCCGTGTACTTTACGTTTCCAGTTTTTTAGAGCTACTGCGATATATATTTTAAAAAGAGTTGGAGAGATAAAACATCCCTGTCATAAGCCTTTTGTTACCAGGAATTCTTTTGAAAGTCGATTTCCAATTTTAATTTTAGATTTTAAGCCTTTGTATAGTTCTTTTATCGCTTTTATGTATGTATGATTGATATTAGTTTGCTCTAACACTGTGCATAATTTTTCTACTGGAACGGTATCATATGCTTTTTGTAGGTCCACAAAGGTAACATGAGTCTCTATATTTTTGGCGCTCCTTTTCTCAATTACTTGTTTAAGACAAAAAACATTATCATTATAAGATCTGCCTGTACGAAACCCACTTTGCTCTTCTGCTTCTTATTCATGAAAATCATTCTCTATTAGATCTCTAAGAATCCTACCGTACAATCTACTTAGAGCACTGGTTACTGAAATTCCTCTGTAATTGTTGCAATCCAGCTTGTTTCCTTTTTTATGTATTGAGGATATGAATGCAATTTTTCAATCATTAGGTACTGGATGTCCGTTTATGCATTGATTGATAATATATGTGAGATTTTCGAGTAGTTTGTCTGATCCATATTTGAGCATTTCAGCATATATTCCCCCAGGTCCGCTAGCTTTTCCGGATTTAAGCTTTTTAATATTATTCTTTATCATTTCTTTATCGATGATTACTTCCTCTCCATGTACTTCTGTCTCTCCTCGGAGAGGCTGCTAGATATTCGGGTCTCGTCTACTGCAGCAATCCCTTGTAGTGTTCTGTCCATTATTCTGGTTTGATTATCTGGATGTTTACTTTTCCTTTTGTTGGGTTTTTTACTGTAGAAATGAATTTCCATACTTCAGAACTCTGCCTACCTCCTACGTGTGTATTTATGTCGTGGCACTTGCGCTCAAACATTTCATTTTTAATGTGCGAATCAAATTTCTTAGCTGTCTTCTGGTTTCCCTGTAGATTTCTAGGTCTCTTTGCTCTTTAGTACTGAGCCATTTCAAGTATGTGCGGTTTTTCTCTTTGACCATTTCCTGTATTTTGTCCGTCCACCACACTTTCCTGTTATTTCTATTATCTTGGTATCCAACAGCTTCGCTGCTTGCTTCCTTCAAGCTTTTTCTTATGTTTGTACATATCTCTTCAAATGAGTGATTTGTGTTTATTAATTTTTCATCTAATCGGTTCTGATACAATCTTTGAGTACTTTCGATTTCTAGACTTCTGTATTTTGATTGTCTTCGATGCATTCTAGATTTTCATTTTCTTTAATACTTTAGTCCTTATTTGTTTTCTTAAAGAGAATAATATTTTTGCTTTTACCAGATGCACAGTGGAACGTTTGACGAATCTAGGTGGACATGGTTAAGTACTATAAATTAACATTTCAGCTACCTTCAATTAAAGAGCATATTCCATACATCCTAGATCCAAAATATTATTTTTTTATCCCCTCTGGTTGTCAAGTTATTTGCATTGAAAGTTGCATCTTAAAAATTTTCTGCTTAGACATTTTAATCTTATGTATGGGCAATGCTTTAAAACAATATTTTTTTTCCCGCGTAGTAGGCGCTGGAGTAAAACAAGTGCCAGGCATTTTTAGAGTGACATGTTTTTGATTGATTGATTGAAAACTATTTATTTAGCAAAAAGCTAGTCTACAGTAATTCACAATAGTAGAAATTATAATTATCGAGTAGTAGTAGTAGTCGACAACATTTATCAATACTTATATAAAAAACTAGTACATAAATAAACATATAAAACAAATACAAAAAAAAACAGTTAAGTAAATAAAACACTTTAAAAACAAATTTCTAATGTTTCAAATTATACGAGTACCGGGTTCAGTAGTTAAAAACTTTCTTAATCTATTTTTGAAACTAACAATATTTACGCTATTTTTTATTTCCAACGGTAGATTGTTGTATAGGTTCATACCTGAATAAAATATAGATTTTTTTGTTCCTATTAATCTAGTTTGAGGCACATGAATATGTTCTTTTTGCCTAGTATTGTATGAGTGAATATTATGTCTGAATTGTAAATTATCTGAGGGATAAGTAGGCAACAAATTATTAACAATCTTAAAGATAAAAAATAGTGTTCTAAACATTATATTCGTTTTTACTGAAAGCCAGTTCAATTATTTTTGCATTTATACCGGTATATCTATTACACTTAAGGATTAGACGCATGCACCTATTCTGAAGTAATTGTAGCCTAGCTAAATCACTATCTCTACACATATATAAAATAGATGAGCAATATTCAAAATGTGGTTTTATTATTGTATTATATATTAGAAGTTTTGTATTTTGAGATAAATGCCTGCTTATTCTATATGTAAAACCAATTTTTTTAGAGATTTTTTTAGCAATATAAGAAATATGTTCACTAAAATTGAGCTGGTGGTCTATAACAATACCCAAATATTTTGTAGAATACACACGCTCCAGATTAATATTGTTGAATTTAATATTGTTTGTAATTAACGAGCCGTAATGCTTTTTTCCATATAATATCATATATTTGGACTTATCTGTATTTATGGCTAACTTATTCATATCAAACCATTCTTTTACTTTTATTAATATGTTATTCATTCTTAAAATTAGTGAATCTATATCACCGCCAAAAATATACAACATACCATCATCTGCGAACAGATGAATGAATATATCTTGAAAATCGTTAATTAATAAATCATTAATAAAACAGATAAAAAGTATAGCACCAAGGACGCTACCCTGAGGCACTCCATTACACACCATTTTCATACTTGATTTTTTCCCATTAACTTTTGTTTGTTGGTACCTTTTATTTAAGTATATTTCGAATCATCTGTATGCGTTATCAGAGACCCCAAAGTAGATTTTAAGCTTTCTCATTAAGATTTTTCTATTAACGACTTCAAAGGCACGTTTGAGATCCAGAAAGACTGCAACAATGGGATCTCCTTGATCTACAGCACCCCCGAAGTCGCCGATTACTTTTTCCAATGCAGTTTCGCATGAAAAGCCATTACGAAATCCGGATTGATTGGGGTGTAGTAGTTTTTGTTTATCCAGATATTCAGTAAACTGTTTGTACATAGCAAGTTCAACTATTTTTTCCAGACATGGTAAGGTATTTATAGGCCTATATTCTTCAAGCATTTTTGTGTTCGCCTTTTTCTGAACAGGTATAATCAATGCAGTGTTTATACAATGTAAAAGCGGATATCCAATTACGTCAAAGGTATTTTTAATTAAACAAAAATCAATTTCATCTTCCGAGTATTTATTTTGTTGGCTAAAGACTAATTTTCTTAGTTCTGAAAGATTCAATAATTTAAAGCGATTTAAAGGCTCATATGGGCGATAACTAATATTTTTAAATAGAGCATTTTTGTTAATGATAAAGTCTTGTACACCTAATGAGCTAATTATAGTATCTATACTTTCAATAAAGAAATTATTGAAAATACTTTCAAGGTTTTCCGTAATCTCAGTACCATTTACATAAATTGAGGGAATCGTACTACTGTTTTTTGTATTAATGAGTTATTTTTGACCTCATCTATTTTTTTCTCGTAATAAGATTTTTTTAATTGTTTCATAATGCGTACACACGCATTTCGCTTCTTGCAATACAAAGTCCAATCGTTAGGATGATTCGTAATTTTAAATTTATTATATGCTCTTTCAAAAATTGCGGTTTTAGCTATATCAGTGAACCATTCATTATTTTTACGTATTTTTATGGTCTGAGTGGGAGAAACTTGATTAAGTGTATCTATGATAACATGAAAAAGTTTTCAAAGATTAAGTCAGTATTTGTTGAGCTGTACAGCCAAGATTTCGATATTAATTCTAGTTCCAAGATACTGTAATTAATTTTACGGCAAGTTATTTCTTTATAAATATTTTGACTGGTTACGTGATCTGTAATTTTTGGTTGAACCGATTCTGTGCTTAGATCAAATATATTAGAAAAGACTAAGTCTATTATAGATTTTACATCTCGCGTTATTCTTGTGGAGAAGTCTATATACTGTTTAAATCCAAACTGCTCACAAATCTGTTTTAATCTTTTAGTATATGTATTACTAGGTATATCCCACCTTATATTAAAGTCGCCTAAAAGTAAGAAGTTGCATTCAAAGTTAATATCTTCCATAATTGATTCAAAAAAGTCTAGAAATTCCGGGTGACTTCCACTAGGAGAGTGATAAAAACACCCAATTATCCAACATTTTGTTTCAATATATATTTTTACTAAGATCGTCCAATAGTTTAGACCATAGCTAATGTTCATTACTATACCTCAGGTCTTCTCTAAGATCACTACTCCACCAGTATGACGACTGCTGGAATCACATCTAATCATGTTGTAGTTATGGATAATTATTTCACTATCATGAATATCAGTAGTTGTCCTTGTTTCACTTAGACACAAAACAGGAATATTTTTATCACGCACTAACTTGCCTATTTCATCAATATGAGCCGGTAGGCTTTCACTATTTAAGGATATCACTTCGCATTGATTTTTAGATGCACTGGAGCTATTTTTGTTAGACACTAATTTTCGGTTTCGTTTGGTGGGGGTTTCTTTAAAAAACGGCTATTGAATCTGTTTACACCTACATATTCAGGCCAAATGTCAGGATTTGTAAAGTCCTTCACTAAATTTGCTGCAACTGATATTTTAAATGAGTTATACAAATCGGGATACTTGGATTCCATCTTCGCACATTTAATGTCTAAGATATTCTTTGTTTTGAGGTAATTAGTTAACTCCTGACTTGTTAGATCAAGTGGGCATCGGAATACGTGATAGTCAATATATCTAGTGACCCCAGCAAATGAGCTGTTTGAGGATCTACTAAATATTACATTTTGGCCTCATCTAGGCCTTTGTTTCGGGAAGGTCCAGGGACCATCATCCGAGTTACATTATTACTGTCATTATTTCCTGGTTTTCTGGGAGCGGTTGGTGTTACTCTGCTCAACACTTTGCTTAGAAGTTGATTTAGTACGGCTTCCAGTTAAGACAGGGTTCGAATGTCCACCCTGTATAACTTACGATGTAGAGGGTTTTGTCATAATCTCAGTATTATTTTTTATAAGTTTTAACAATTCGGCATTGCCTTTCTTTAATGTTTTTACCTCATTTTCGAGGGACAATATTTTATCATTAAGGCCTCCAATATGATTTTCAATACAGTTGCTAATTAGTGCCTCGAAATCATTGCTCTTTAGGAAGTTAATTATTATTTCCGAATGGTTTTTCGACATTTTAATAATAAATATTATTCATAAATATAATTGCACACTGATAACGCAGAAGCCGGTCGCCGCGTATACTCTTATCGCAAAACAACTACGGTCGTACCGCTCGATCTTTACAGATCGGCCGACGGACTACTACATGTCCTTAAGACTAGGGAAGCATTTTGACTGTCATTGTTGCAGTGTTTTACTTGCTATGATTTTATGAATTCACTGGCGTTTTGGTAAGGAAAATTTTATTTTTATATAGTTTTTGTTGGACTGAAACTTTAGTTTGTTAGAATTTGTTGATGTTAGTTTTATTATATTCCAATTAACCGCAAACTCTACTTTCTAACGCAGTATTGAAATT
The DNA here is from genome assembly GCA_963576565.1 of Aspidapion aeneum. Classification (NCBI taxonomy): domain Eukaryota; kingdom Metazoa; phylum Arthropoda; class Insecta; order Coleoptera; family Brentidae; genus Aspidapion; species Aspidapion aeneum. The sequence continues at coordinate 57,008,043 of OY755042.1, forward strand.
CTGTCCTTTTTCTGCGGTAAACTTGTACTTAATTATTTTGTAAGCCTGCAACTCTAAAAATAGAAAACGTATTATTTGTGTTTAATGACATTTTCTTTTTGATACCTTCACAAATGTGCCCTTTGGGGATTTTCTAACCTAAACTAGTCAATCTTCGTGCATTTTTCTGTATCACGATGAGTCAATGTGTCTGTTTGTCTACAGGGTGTCCAGATAAAAGTAAGTACATAGGGCTTTGTGGGATTTTCAGAACCGGTAACACTTACGATATTCGTTCAAAAGGAAAAAAGTGGCGCTATTGCGAGCTTAATCGGATGCAGTGTCGAAGTTTAAAATATCTACAGGGGGTTTCAAAGTAATGCTTAAAAACTTAAATTGTGTTATTCGAAAAATGAAAATATTGTCGCCTTCTTTTCAACAAATTGAATAAAAGTATATAAATATGACTAGGCCAATAAAAATTTTTTAGGACTTTATTTTTTTCAAAAAGTCACAATTTTTAGTTTTTACTACTACTATTATTAATAGGTATTATTTTCGACGAAAAAAATTTGAGACAACGCCGAAAATGTGTTATTTGGGTGTATTTTGACCTATCCTAGCAATATCCTCGTGTTGTCTGTCTGTGTGTGTGTATATTATTTCTGTCCGTAACACGATAGCTCCTAAACCGCTGAACCGATTTTCATAAAATTTTCAGGTAAAATAGTGCTCGACACTCTTACGACCTAATTAGATTTTGGTCAAAATCTATTAATGCTAATGACAGTTTTTTGACAATTAAAATTTTTTAAAAAATCTATCTTTTTAATGGAGCATCGTATCAATATACAGTTTTCGTAATATAGTAGACTATATTTGGCTCAATAATTCGTGTTATACTAAAAGCTTCGTAAGAGCTTCAGTTTCTCAGATATATACAAAAAACTGATATATTATCATGGCTTCACTTGAAGTGTACAAATAGGCTAGCTAGAAAGGCATTAGATCCCTCATGGATCCACTTATTTCTCAATATTTTGAAATATTTTTGACTGCATATAAATTTTTTCTTTGATACAGCTCAGAATAGCGCCACTTTTTTACCAAAATTGGTATGTCTTACCGTCTCCTAAATCCTCATAAACCCCCTTGTAGTTACTTTTATAGAGAGACACCCTATCCCATGTACCTATGTGTATGGGCCGATTCCTAAAGTATGTAACGCTCAAGGGTCAAGGGGGGAAGGGGGGTTATTAACCTTGCGTTACACTGTCATGATTCTTGAATGTATTTTTTCTTAAAAATGCATTACGGAGGGGGGAGGAGGGGTTACGTAATTTAAGAATATGCCCTATGTATGTCTGTACGATGGGTTTTTGAAACTCTCGACTTTCACGAATTTTTGTAAACAGTAACTTTTCACTCTGTCAAAAGCTTAACCAAGCTTAATAGAAATGCATCTGCACCAAACCCCAGGGGAAGTTTTTTGAAGTTTAAAAAATCCAAAAAATTAAGTTTTAAACGGAGCGAGTTATTATTATGCGGTTTTAGAAATATGATAATATATTTTTGTCTCTTTTTTGTGTCAGATTGAGAAATAAATTAACACAGTTTAGTTTGCAAGATAATAATAAAATAGAGTGTTAGTTAATTATTCTATTATTTGTTATGTTAAGTAATGATATTCTTCAAATAAAAATGGAATTTTTCAATTTAATAAATATTTTTTTAAACTTTCTTAGTTATATAAAATTAAAATCCAAATATCTCTTAAATTTTCTCACATTAAACCCCTTTAAAGATAATGCCATCCGATGAACATTTCCCATTATAATTTTAGGGGTTGGTTTCATCCCGGGCAAGGGGTGAGAGGTTTAAAATTTTTAATGCATTTATTTTTCATGTAGTGACAGATGAGACCGGAATTTTTTTCTTGATCGTCCCTTACCGCCTAAAAAGTCTTTATTTAAATTTTTCTGAAACACCTTGTATATTGCAAAACTGTTTTATTTAAATTCCTTCTTGCAAAAACTAAAAAAAATATATACCGTTACTTCATTGTTATAAAAATTTGTTGAAACAATTTTCGTTAAAAAACATACAGTATGACTACAAATCTTAAAATCATTAAAATCTGAATCACCCTATATAAGAGGTAGGTAATATTGCAAATACTAAATGCTTTTAGATATTTTATGTTATTTTAAAGCTAAAATAATCAAGCATTAAAGAGTGTTCATGTTGCTCAGGGGTTGTCCACCTAGATCGTCAAAACGTTCCACTGTGAGATGGTGGTCAGATCCACAGGTAACACCACGAAGTGCTCGCACATCATACCACCTATAGCATAATCAATGATTGATTTAAGATTTCTTGTTGGCTGAATCCAGGTATATCGATGAATATCCTTATGTTTAAAAAAACCACTATTTATTTTTAGGTTGTCGGATTCACACAGTTGTATCAGTCTTGAGCCATTATCATTTGTTACTTCCTCTCCAAATGGTCCTATCACTTTGCTCTGGGTTTGCCTACCAGTTCGGCTATTAAAATCCTCAAGCATAATTATTTCTCTGGTATTACCGATTTTTGTGATAGTCTCATCAAGTTGGTCAAAGAACATTTGTTTTGTAGCTACTCTTTCGTCATCTGATGGTGCGTAGACTGCTGTTATGCTTATATTATGTCCAAGCATCTTCATGTTCACTTCAAGTATGTTTTCACTAATGCAATCGTAGTCTGTAATTTTATTCTTTAGATTTTTCTTTATTAACAAGAATACTCATCTGGCTGCTCTTCTTTCTTTTGGGACTCCAGTGAATATATGGACAAAATTACCGTCACTATTCGTCCCTGTTCCTTTCTTTTTTGTCTCTGTAAATGCAATAATATCGATCTTCTGTATCAATTCTGCACTTCGGTTGCAATAATATCCAACTTTTGAATCACTCCCTGTACGTTCCATGTAGCTATATTCATAGTTCTTTGTCTCTGCTTTTTTCGTCTTTGAGAGTTTCCATCCATTGTTCCGAGGCTTTGTTTAGGCTTTTTGGTAATCGCTTTGTTTTACAAGTATTAGAGAACCAGTCTAATGCCTCAACCCCCTACTTGGAGGGCCAGGATTTTTAATCAAGGTTTTTCTCCTCTAGCCTTTGACGAGCCAACGCCATACTGTAAGGCAACGCTATGATCACCGTACCGAGGTCCATTCTCCTCGCCTTTCTTATCGATGTCGTCTTCTCCCGTAACCCTGGGAAAGGGACCCTACACAGGTGCTAACTCTCCGGGTCGGAGAGTACCTGGAATCTACGGAGGGCAGGGGTCGATTCATTTCCCCTGATAGACATCTGACGAGGTCTACCCGTACCCGCAGGAAATTTTATTTTCTACAAATTAGCTTATTTTCTATAAACATGTGACAAAAATGTTTTTTTATATATATATATATATGTATACTTATATACGAACGTCGCTGCAGAGTTTGCGATTAACCAAACGTCACTGACTTGTATATCGGTAAAAAGGAAATTTTATTTTCTACAATAAAGTTTAGAACAAATTTTTTCCAGTTGGGCTTAGTTTCGGGGGAAATTGGATTAAACCTGTAAAAAAATTAATTTGTTGAAAAATTGATTTTATTTACGGACGCCTGTGAAGTTTTAATTTAAAATCTTACTTTGTGATACAGCTTTAAAAGAAAATTTGATTGTCTACAATCGGCTATGGAACATGATTTTTAATAGAAGGCTTGGTTTTTAACATAATCGGGTAAAACATGTGACAAACACGTGGTTTTTTATTTTTTTTACATTTTCTTAATAAACGGACGCCGCTGGAAAGTTTGGTATTAGTCCGACCGCACTAGCTTACACATTATTAAAAAGATAATTTAATTTTCTACAATAAAGTCTAAAATATTTTTTTTTCCAAAAAACTTAGTTTTTGAGAAAATTGGACAAAACTTGTAAAAAAATTGGTAAGTTTAGTGATTTTTCAAAATTGATGTAATTTACGGACTACCCTAAATTGTTATAAATAAAAATAATCTTACCTTGTTACACACCATTTTACACAATTGCCTATAGGACACAATTTTTAAAAAAGAGCTTAGTTTTCAAGAAAAACGGGTAAATCATGTAATAAACATTTTTCTTTTTTTTAATTTTTTACATCACCTCAATAAACGGACGCCGCTGAAGAGTTTGTCATTGGTCGAACCCCACTGACTAATACTTCGTTCAAATCAAATTTTATTGTCTAATAAAGGAGATTACATATTTTTCCCTAAGAAGCTTAATTTTTGAGAAAATTTGAAGAAAACTCAAAATCTTAGGTTTTGGGGGTCTGGGGGGTTTTTGCAGTTAACATTTAACAAACTAATAAAATTTTATATCTAGGTTGGATTTTCCACATTTTTGATTAATTTATCTGTCATTGTGGCTTTAAGGCGTCAACTTAGTTAAATTTTCAGAAATTCGAACACGAAGAGGGGGGATAAAAAAAATTTGGATCAAAACCTGGCTTGGCAACATCCAGATCGTTAATCTGTGACCTTTTGTCAGCTAGAATCCATTGTCAAACTGCGGTCCTCATATTTTGCATACTCAACTACCTACAGCGTCTGCACTATATGCAAGAACTTTCACTCTGTTATACATCGTTTGAAAGAAGATGTTATTATTTATGACGAGTTATAGAACACATTTTTTGATAAAGAGCGTGGTTTTTAAGAAAATTGAATAAAACATGTGAAAAACATGTTTTTTTAAATTACCCCTATATATGGGCGTAGCTGGAGAGTTTGTTATAAGTCAAACCCCCACCGAGTTTCACATTGTTAGAAAGAGAATTTCTCTGTCTACAATAAAGTATGGTACAAATTTTGTCATATTGAGCTTAGTTTCTGAGGAAATTAGATGAAATGTGAAACAAAAATGGTTTGTTTTCTGTTTTTTAATTTTAATTTACGGATGCCACTAAAGTTTTCTTTATGACACCAATCCAATCATGTTACACCGAGTGTTACACATCATTTTAAAGGAAATTTTATTGTCTATAATAAAATATAACACATGTTTCACTGTAGACATTAGTTTCAAAAAAACAGAATAAATCTTGGGAAAAACATGGATATTTTTTCAACTTTTTTAAATTACTTCAATTAACGGACGCCGCTGGAGAGTTTGTTATCAGTCTAACTTTATTGAATTAAACTTTGTTAAAAAGGGTATTATAAATTTTTCGCTTAGAAGCTTATTTTTAAGAAAATTTGAAAAAACCTTAAACTTGCAGATTTTGGGGGGTCTGGGGGGGTTTTTGGAGGTTTTTGCAGCCATTAAATGAAAAAGTAATATGATATTATTATTTTTTAGTTATATAAATATATATTTTGAATGTACACCTGTATCAATTTGTACTTTACAGCGGCAATTTAAAATTTCGCCGCCATCTTGAAAATCTCAGCCCCTGTCAACATTTCGAGGTGGAAACAGGGATAATCGGATTCAGCGGGGTCGAAATAGGGTAAATTAACCATTTGCCAAAAAGTAATATAAAGTGCAGCTAGAAAGCAGATTTTCCGAAATCGTGACAATATAAATTCTTACCCACGGCATGCAACCGTTTCAGAGGCCTGTGTAAAGATCTGGGAGGCAGAGGAGGTGCGTTCTCGAGGCAACCGATTTCGCTGAAGTCTCCTATCGATCTCACCTCATCTTCTGGAGTTACTGAGGATGAACTACACGATGTCCAAATCTACAAAAAAATACGGCATATTACTATTTATTCTATATAGTATAATATATAATAGTAGTGTAAAACTTGGACATTCTGCGTGTACTGTTTTGTATAACTTAAGGACCGCTACGGACGTATTCTAAGAACCTTAGAAATTATAAGATCTCTTACTGCTGGGTGGCATATTCGGTTAGCACTGGCTTTAGACAGATAAAGAAACGTTAACGGTTCCCAGTTCCAAGCTATCAAAGTCAACAGATTATGACATCTTTATGTGATTATCGGACAATTTCAGTCTTATGAAACGATTGGTTGGTTTATTATTACTAAGAGTGAGTATTGTCTAATATAAAAGGTAAAACTGTAGATTTCTTGGGTAAAAATATTGAGATTTAGCTACATTAATCTTACGCCATAAGCGGGTGACAAAAGTATTTTTTTATATACTTTTTGTTTAGTTAATTACAAAACAAAATTTTTGAATAAAACTTTGAGATTAGAAGTTTTTTTGAGATAAAAATTTGATTTTGGTGTTGCCCAACTAACGGTGATCCGAAATATGCGATAAGAAAAAATGCGCAAAGGAAAAATGCGCACAGGAAAGAAGCGCACACAGAAAAATGTGAAAATGGAAAATGGTCGGGCAGTCAAATTGGAAATATTCAATTCTTGGGTGATTTTGATATAACTCGGCATGCTGTTTAACGACTCCCTATGAAGTTAGGAAAAACCAGTGATTTGCTCGCCGTCGCATTATATAAAGGTGAAGATTGATAGTAACCTACTTTTTGTCAAAAATCTCAAAAACGGTAATTTGTAGGACAATTTTGTTTTCAGTTTTATGCAGCCAGTAGGTATATCTATCTACCGCTCTATAACAATCTTAACAAATATTTTGAGTTTTTTTATTAAAAATTTTAGAAGTGAAATTTTGACCAAAATTTAAATTTGTAATTTTTAAAATTTTTGGATTATTTGCTTCCCTCGAACACAGTTTAGTGGTGATTTTGATCTCGTATAATAATTATTGTATTTTTAGAGCTAGCCTATCAGAATGTGCTTAAATTTATATATTATCTTTACACGGAACCGTGCAAAAAAATACCAAAATTAGCAATATCGCGTTTTGTAAAAAAAATTTAAAAAATGCTCTTATGATTAAATAATTTTTTTTAAGTACTGCTACTAATTTTTTTATTCTTATTTTTTATCTAAATATTAATAAAACTTAACAGAATTATTTAAAAAAATATTGCGGTAAATATAAAATATACCGGGTGTCTAAAAAAAACATTGGATTTAGGGCTCAATTTGTCATCTCTTCATTTGTGTGCCTCGGATTTCTATATTTTCTGGGTGATTTTGATCCTCCAAAGGAATTAGTTATATTAAGAAACAAGCTTTCAAAAACTGTATAATTTTACAAAAATCGTGCCGGGGTTTTTATGCCAAACATACTTAAAAATTGCACTTTTTCAAAAATTGTCAAAATTCCCAAAAATACAACATTTACCTTAAATATCGTTTTACAAATGACAATTTTATAATGTTAAAAATCATACAGCCATACCAAATTTAAAGAGAACCTTAATTCTCGAAAACGGAACCAAAATTTTTATATTTAGTAGGGGTGCCGGCTACAAAAACTTTAATTATTTGCTGTCAAAATACTAATATGTTTTATATCTCAAAATGCTTTGAATTTATATAGAACCTTATGAACCTACAATACATTTAAATAACTGAAGCCCATAACAGGACCCGCCCCAGATATTTAGGCGCCCTGGGCGAAACAGTAAATTGGCGCGCCGATACTCATACTTCTAAATACATCTAATCCTGCTACTCTAGATGTACAATTTAGCACCTTTAGAGCTCTGATTTGGCGCCCCTATGATTGGGAGTCCCTGAGCAGAAGCCCGGTTTGCCCGTGCCAACTACGGGCCCTACCCATAGACCTACTAAAGGGGTGTAAAGTTACAAAAAATACAAATACCAAATAAATTACTGGCTGGTTTCTGCGGCTTTTGGGGTTTGCACGTACCTACAAATATTTTCTATTTAGCTCTAGATCAGCGTGTATCTATATTTATTGTACTATATTAGTTCTAGGGTAAAAATATTATAATTAGACAATTTTAGGAATGCTTTATATGGGCAGTAATTTTAAGGCTTTATTTGTAAAATGTTGGCATACTTCCCATAATACCTGTAATGTTTCCTCCCAATTTGTTGGTTACCTGAGTTACTACTGATATACTTATCGACCTTAAGGAAATCCTACTCTATGCAATACCACCTCTAGAGTATTATTTCAAGTATCTCATAGTTATATGGCTCCAAGTAATCAGAAATCTGATGGCTTGGAATAAATGTGTCAAATACAATGCAACACATTGTGTCATCATCTTTTTGGTGCGTTCGTAGGGAAGAAAATCAGAAACTTTTAATAAAATTTCGCAACAAAACTTATTTAGGTTTCTTGGTAAATTGCATTTTTTTATAAAATTACCGGTATGTAAAAAATATCGCTAGCGGAGTTTATTATTTCATAAATATCTAAGTTAATAAGTATTTCTTTTCTATTTCGGTAATTATAAATTTTTGTTTTTTCTAACTAGAGAATGTTAAATTACATGTTAATATAATATATAATTAGGTACAGGTCCGGGGCTAGAGTATTGGCCGTCTATTTTGATGCCTCTCCTGATCATAGAATTCTTTAATATATATATATATATATATATATATATATATATATATGGTTGCCCCAAAAAACGAATCACTACTATTAATTATAACTTTTTAACCATATCATCGATTTTAATAGGGTGAATTGCACTTTGCAAGTGATGTTATTAATTTTTTAATAAATTTTTTGTTTTATTGTACGCATTTGGCTGCCCTCATATAACAAAACCTTAGGTGACTGCGTCGTTGATGGCCTTACCCCCAGACAAAATAGTTTTTAGGATTATAGTAATTTATCAAAGTTTAACAGGAACTAAAAAAAACATTATTATATGGTAAAAATACACTTTCTTCGGAAATTAGCAAACAATCTATGAGCCTAAAAATTTGGGATGGATTTCTTGTTTGCTTTTTTAATTCTGCTTGCATTTCTTTGCTTATGAATTCCTTATTAATGAACTGCTTTTAATGAACAAAAAAGCATTATGGTTAACATCGATAGGGGGTGAAAATTACTCGCAACCAGTGGCGTATATAGAAAAATGTTTCGGGGTGGGCCCGAGACCCCATGAAGGCGTATTTTATGCTATTTTATGTTTTTATTCATGAAATATGTCAAAAATATCTAAAAAACCTTAGCTTAGGGGGGGCCCGGGCCCCTCAGGCCCCCCCATATATACGCCAGTGTTCGCAACTAAAAATAGCGAGCCTTCATAAAGAGACAAGTCGGCCATCTTTGATTTAAAAATTGACGAAAGTTGCTATGGTGATGCTCAAAGATCAATCGATTCTCACTGTGATACTTTTCATTTAATTGAAATCGGTTTAGTTTTAATGAATTTGTGAGGAAATGCAGACAGAATTAGGCAATCGTATAGTTTGTCAAACATCCTTGCTCTATCAATGGTTAAAATAAAAATTAGTATTTCCGAAACTGCTAAGCCAATTTTAATGATTTAAGTTTAGTCTGTGTGGCGGATAAAGAGCTTTTTAACGAATTAAAAAAAAACGAATAGTTTCTCGAAACATAAGAATAAACAAACCTCTTTGAACGGTTAAGTTTGATTCTGGCCGCCATCTTGAATTTTAAGAAGGTGATAAATTTCGATAGGGACCTTCAAAGCACAATTAATTTTTGCCTTTATACTTTTTATTTGAGGAAAATCGGTTTAGTAATAATTAATTTATTAGGAAATGAATGGAGACAGAATTGAAATCTTTACAATAAAGGTTAAAACAAAAATTAATTTTTTTGGAACAATCCAACTGATTTTAGTAATGCGTACCTCGTCCGTGCGTGGCAGAAATAGGATTCTTTTTATAAATTAAAAAAAAACTAAAAAAGGATCTGGAACATAAAAATAAAAAAAAGTGTGCGTACTTAAGACCACACGGCAGAAGTGTAAACTTCAACAAAGCGAAATTAATAATACTGGCCTTCATCTGTATCATCATATCGCTCGCTGAATGTTCCTCTCGCAGTTAGTCACCTCGAATCGGTAGCATAATTCAAGAGTTATAACGAAAAAAAATTTCCGTTTTTTTTTCGTTTTTTTTTTGCTTCCCCCGATATTTTAAGAAACTGGATGATAGTATGTGGTGAAACCCCCACTAACTAAAAAAAAATGAATGCTTTATATAATGGAAGTACAAAAATTTCTATAGTTAAGTTCAAGTCATAGATCTACAGCAAGTTAATAACAGTAATGACTTGTTTTTATGGGATTTCATAGATTCTCTAAAAATAGCTATTTTTGGGGGCAAATGGCATGAAAACTTCAATATGGTTTTTGAAGATTTACACAAATTTTGAAAGCTTGTTCCTTGGGAAAGTAAATTCTTTTGGAGGAACAAAATCACCCGGGAATAATAAAAATCCCATGGACATGAATGAAGAGGTGCCAAAATTGACTCAAAATTCAACGATTTTTAAACTATCATTTCTTGTGTTTGGATTAAATTCCCAAACTCCCTGATTCTTTTTTTTGAACTGCAATATATTTTTTAAAATTTTCTTTAAATTCTAAAACATAATAATAAAAACTTAAGAAAAAAATAGTTCAAAATAAAGTGTAGTAAAAAAATGTTTTTGTTATGAGCGAAATCCATGGATTTTATAAAAAAAAATGACTTGACCAAATTCAAAAATTTTTTGCATCATTTCCTGCGAGTGAAAAATCTAAGTTATAATATATTCTTATAGGCAGACTTAAAAGGAACCTTAGTTTGCAACCAAACCCAAAATCACCCCTAAAACCACTAACCGCTTCAGATAAACAAAAATTAAGGAAAAATACAAAAATGTAAATTTTGATAAAAACTAAATTTAACAATTTTTATTTAATGGAATTTAATCACGCTTCTAAAGTGTAATACTTTGTTAGAAAGTTACACTCATTGTCTGCCTAAAAGTGAAATTAGAACTGTCCTATCTAATGTAGTTATTAAGTTTTTCAGAAAATCTGGATCAATGTCACGTCACATTTGAAAGCGTCGCGGCGCTGCATATATTACGTCGCCGAAAAAAAAAATATGATTTTTGTAAATGTCTTCATAAGTTTATTATTCCTACCAATTTATATCAAAATCACCACAACTTCGGAAATTCTACCCAACCAAAAATGCGCACACAGGAAACATATATCAGAATTTTTAAATTGTGGGAAAATCATGCAATCAAATAATGTTGGTTAATTAGGTTGTTGGTTAATTAGGTTATTGGTTAGACTGGTTGGTTAGGTTGGTTGATTAGTTTGGTTTCTAAGGTTGATTGGTTCGGTTGGTTGGTTCGTTGATTAGATTGCTTACGTTGGTTGGTTGGGTGTATACAGGTTAGGTTATTTGTTTACCTTGACTTTGCCCACAAAAAGAACGTAGTATACATATAAAGATTAGCGTTACAAACATACGTAAAATAATTTATTGAATTTTTAAAAAAATTTTAAATTTTGGATTTTTTTTGAATTTTGAATTTGTATAACTATAAAAATAATTGTTGTTTTGTGCGTTTTTTCCATGTGCGCATTTTTCCGCATGCTCATTTTCCGTGTGTAAACTAACTCTCTTAAAACTCACTAAACTAAAACCAAAATAAACTTAACCTAACCTCTCTCTTTGAGACAAATCCATAGGTTGAAGACACATGAAAATGTGTGAAAATATGAAATTGCTTTGATAAGTTAATATCTATTTTATTAAAATAACGAGTTGTAGTCCAATAACACTACGATCCATTTTTGTGACTAGTAACAGGCTAAATTTTCGTAAAACACTTTATTTTGCCGTAACACCCAACTTTTTCCTCTGCGAAAATTCTTGGAAGTGATTCCTAACAGAGTGCGCAGGTGCAGACCGTTTTCAAGCATCAGACTGGGTAAACCAAGCCAAAGTTTTGAAGAACAAAGTTGCCATTTACTTTGAAATACAATCTTTAAGCCATAGAAAAAATAAATTGCCAGTTACTAATGCTTTACAATTACCTTTTTCAACTCGTTATTTTTGGTGGAGAACACGACCAAAGCATCTATTTTTAAAAGCATCTATTTTTATGAGAAACGCTTTTCATGTTTAATATTATAAAATCTTTAGATGGAATTAGAAATCACTTTTAAGAATTTTTGCAAAGGAAAAATCATCTCAGCAAAATGAAGCAATTTACTAAAATTCAGCCTGTTGCTCACGACAAAAATAGACGGTATATGTTGGACTATTGTAAGAATCATTATTTAATATAATAATCATACCTCTCACATACGCATATGGGCGTTATTTGACCTAAATACAGATGATAAGAGTCATGCGGCAACACTGTGAATAATTTCAATTTTATCTTAGTAAATAGGTTTTGTTCTGGGATGCAAATCGGAGATATTACACTGGTTATGATACTTGTAAAACAAAGCAATAACCAAAAAGCCTAAGTAAAGCAATGGATGGAAATTCTCGAAGACGAAAAAAGCAAAGACAAAGGACTTTGAACGTAGCTACATGGAACGTACAGAGAGTGAACCAAAAATTGGACATTATTGCAAACGAAGTGCAGAATTGATATTATTGCACTGCAAGTAGTGTCGGTAATTTTGTGCACATATTCACTGGAGTCCCTAAAGAAAGGTGAGCAGCCAGAGGGGTATCCTTATTGATAAATAAAAACCTCAAAAATAAGATTGCGGACTATGATTGCATTAGTGAAAACATACTTTGAGTTAACATGAAGATGCTTGGACATAATATGAGCATAATAACAGCCTACGCACCATCAGATGAAGAAAGAATAGCTACCAAACAAATGTTCTTCGACCAACTTGATGAGACTATCACCAAAATCGGTACAAACAGGGAAATAATTATGCTTGGCGATTTTAATAGTCGAACTGGTAGACAAACCCAAACCAAAGTGATGAGTGAGTGAGACTGATGCAATTGTGTGAAACCCACAACAAAAAAATAAATAATGGTTTTTAAACATAAGGATATTTATCGATATACCTAGATTCAGCCAACAAGAAATCTTAAATCAATCATTGGTTAGGATTATAGGTGGAAACCCCTCGAAAATAAAGTGGTAAGATGTGCGGGCACTTTGTGATGTTACCTGTGGATCTAACCACCATCTGCTAAAAGCAAAAGTATTTCGTATTGGAGAAAATGAAAACCTAGAATGCATCGAAGAAAATCAAAAATACAACTTTAAGTCTAGAAATCGAAAGTACGCAAAGATTGTATCAGAAACGATTAGATGAAAAATTAATAAACACAGAACACTCATTTGAAGAGAAATATACAAATATAGTAGAATGCTTGAAGGAAGCAAGCAAAGGAGCTGTTGGATACCAAGATAATAGAAATAGCAATAAGATGTGGTGGACGGAGGAAATACAGGAAATGAGTCAAGGAGAAATACATACTTGAAATGGCTCACTACTAAACAGCTAAGAGACCTAGAAATCTACAGGGAAACCAGAAGACAGCTAAGAAATTTGATACGCACGGAAAAATTAAATGTTCGAGCGCAAATGCCACGATATAAATACACACGTAGGAGGTAGGCAGAGTTCCGAAGTATGAAAATTCATTTCTACGGTAAAAAACCCAACAAAAGAAAAAGCAAACATTCAGATCATCAAACCAGAACAATGGACAAAACACTACAAGGGACTGCTGCAGGAAACGAAACCCGATTATCTGTCAGCCTCTCCGAGGAGAGACATAGACGTTTTTTTTTTAATTTTTTTTTTATACTGAGACTTTTTCCATCCATACTAGGATTAATGGCCCATTTTTTGTCAAAGTTTTTGCGTCGAAAAATAGCTTTTTAGCTGCCATCATAGCAGCGATATATCCGAAGCAGGACCACTACACAAGCGGACACAAACACACAACACACCTTAGAGACATAGAAGTACATGAAGAGGAAGTAATCATCGAAAAAGAAATGATAAAACATAGTATGAAAAAGCTTAAATCCGGAAAAACTAGCGAACCTAAGGGAATATACGCTAAAATGCTCAAATATGGATCAGAGAAACTACTAGAAAATCGCACATATATTATCAATCAATGCACAAACAGACATCCAGTACCTGATGATTGAAAAATTGCATTCATATCCTCAATACATAAAAAAGAAAACAAGCTGGATTGCAACAATTACAGAGGAATTTCAATAACCAGTACTCTAAGTAGATTGTACAGTAGGATTCTCAGAGATCTAAGAAAGAATGATTTTCATGAACACGAAGAAGAAGAGCAAAGTGGGTTTCGTGCAGGCAGATAATGTTTTTTGTCTTAAACAAGTAATTAAAAAAAGGATTGCCAGAAATATAGAGATTCATGTTACCTTTGTGAAACAACAAAAACCATATGATACCGTGCCAGTAGACATTGTTAGAGCAAACTAATGTCAATCATACATACATAAAACAAATAAAAGAACTAGACAAAGGGTCAAAATCTAAAATTAAAAATGGAAATCGACTTTTAAAAGAATTCTCAGTAACGAAAGGCTTAAGACAGGGATATCGTATCTCTCTTTAAAAAACTGGAAACGTAAAGTACACGGCATGGGAATACAACTTAACGACCGATTTACCATATACACACTACAGTTTGCTGACAACAAGTAATTGAAGCTAATGATAAAGAAGACATGGATTATTTGATGAGCAAGTTAACGGAACAATAGTAAAAGTGGGGGTTAACAGTGACCGTGAACAATACACATGGACATGTATTGGAAACGAATCAAGTGACTTAGAACTAGACAATGGACAAACAATATCTCCATGCAATGAGTCACAGTTGGGTGTCACGTTTGATAAGACTGTAAAGAACTGGAAACAAGAGTAGTAAAAGCAAAAAAGATTCTTGAATGTCAGTATTTTATGGAGAATAGAGATAAAAAAATCTCTACCTGACTTGGGATGCAATTTGCTAGTTGCTTACCTGAAAATATTCCTTATCTTTATCTGGTGTCTTTGGTGTTTTCAGTCTGGGCTTTCGTTTCACGTTATCAAGCGTATGAAAATTGAATCCGTTTAAAGGTTTTGTTTTGATTCCAGAAGTGTGGGGCTTATTCATGTTTAGGTCTTCAGTCGAGGTGGATGTTCGATAGGAGTCTAGGGTTTCCAACGAATTCGACCTAAATAAAAAAAAACTGCAACAATTGGTGCTGAAAAAAATGTCTAACAACCCATGAACACAGTAATAGGTAAGATACCTACAATCTACCATAAGGCGTTAGCCAAAATTTTAAATCTTGGGCTAATCGGGGAGACGCAAAAGAGATCTGACTCAAAAAAAATTGTGTGTGCTTAAGACCACACGGTAGAAGTGTAAACTTCAACAAGACGAAATTAATAATACTGGCCTTCATCTGCATCATCATATCGCTCGCTAAATGTTCCTCTCACAGTTAGTCGACTCGAGCCGACTTCACCCGAATGAGCGTTACATAGCCGAGCCTGACAACTCAGTTCAATTCACTACCCACAAAAACTGCTAAACGCGCCTAAAGAAGTTTACACTTCAAAAACTTCTGAAAGGTTTGCTAGAAGTGTTTTACGGGATTCTTGTACAGGGTGATCTTGTATAATTGCAAAATCCCTGTAACTCAACCAATTTTTTTTGAGTTTTTCTACTCCCAATAATAACCGAGTTACAGGGATTTTGCAATTATAAAACAGCACCCTGTACAAGCAGGTACTGCAAGCTATGAATCCCGATAAATCCCTTAAAAATCAAGAGCTTTCGTACTTAAGCAGATATATTATGCATATATTTCTAACATTTTTTTCAAAAAACGGTTTTTAGCAAGGCATTTTTTTTAAATCAACCTAACCTAACCAAAACTATTTAGTTCGACTAAGGTGTCCTAACCTAACTTATTTTTCTTTAAATAAGCTCTCCTTGGTCCGTTCTTTTGGAAACTTGAAATTGGTGTTAACATAACCTTGGTCAATTGATTGCAAAGGTATCCTAACCTGTCCAGAGACGTCAACTATTACCACGAAAAAATATCAAAAAAAATCATTTTCTATAAAAATAGTTTCTAAAAAAGCCTATTCAAAAACTACTTTTTGACAACATGTCCTTTTGTAAAATTTTTATGGCAAACACAAAGCTAAATAAAATTGTTCCACGCCAACAAAAAATTCTAATTTCTATAATAAATTAAACAATAAAACTATCGCGGCGAATTGTCCCAACGGCGAAACGATAACGGTGAATTGTGTCTTCCCTTTCTTGAAATCTTGGAAAACAAATCTGTCAATTTTAACAACGCCTATATTTGAATATTTGTGACAAATCAGACATGTTTATAACAATTTCTCTGGTTTATAAAAACAATCTTGAGACGTATAGTTTAGTGTTTGAAGACATGCATAACCTAAATTATCTTATATTGTGTGTAATAAGAGGTACATCAAAAATATTAAAATGTTTTGGCTACACCACCCACCAAGCGGTGACGGCGGTTCGTGAGGTAGTGACACGGAGCCATGGCACTACCGTATTTTTCTGCAAGAACAGGTTTTTTTATTTTTAAAACATCGTTATTGGTTTTGGTGCAACGCAGTGGATCACTCTCCGACTCGATGCGACGGCGACTGAAACCCAAAGCAGCGTCGAACACGCTGCCACTTTTCTCTTGGCTCCTTCGAAAAGAGATAGATTTTACCTGCAGCCTATATGTTGGGCATTTTTGTTTAAATAGGAAAAATCAAAGAAATTTTGTGCCTGGCTCAGGCCATCAGTTCATCTCATCATCTTCATCTTACTCGCATTGTTTTTGTGCGTGGAGCATGGATATTTTAATTTACGCTGTTTACTGTTAATAAATTTCAATTACTTCAGCAGAATTTTTTGATAAATTTTGAATCATTTCATGACGGAATTCAGGTGCGCATGGGTAAGTTTCTTTTAAAAAAATAGAATTAGAAACCTTAAACATAGTAGTAGTAGGTATGTTTTTTAATGTCTTGTGGGTAAACATTTGAGCGCAACACTACGATTTTTTTTTACTGACTCAAAATTCTGGCACTACCATGTTGTATTGACGCTAGCCGCCGCTGCTAACTACTACAAATCTACTTTACAGTGAATTTTGTCTATGTGTATAAGTACAAAACTTTTCGCAGAAGAAGTTCAGTCAATTAAGCCATTTGAATTTCAGATTCAATAATACATCATAAGTAAATAAAAAATACAAAACTTTGAGTAACCGTACCAAAACCTTCTCCTTTCTATTAAAGTATTATCCTACCTTTTAGGCAAATGGTATTCCTCCAACCGACCACAAGGCAAATCCTCGTCCTCGTCTTGGAAGCCGTCATTTTCGATTCCGTTGCATTTCGATTTACTTTTGCTTTTGACTATTTTTTTCAATTTTTCCAACGGGTGCTTCAACATGATCGGCTGAGACTCTGCCAAATAGTCCAAAGAGTTCTGCTCGTAGTACCGGAAACACAGTAGTTTTTCGCAATCTGAAAAAAATCCTTTGTCAAAAAGAGAGACCGTTTACTTGTTATCTCAACCCACCACCACCGGTTTATAGGCCCCACATCTCCTGTTTTAGTACCCTTAAAACGCGATTTAGTACAACAGATTACTAGACAAATAAATAATGTGACAGCCTTCATCAACGTCAAAAATGGCGGCAAGGTAGGTCAAAAAGTGCACTAAATTAAGAGAGGATGTGAGGCCTATTCCCTATCGATTTTTTGTTTAAAAATGGGGCCTAAATTAGAAGATCTTTAGTAGCACTCTCTCTTGTATCGCATGTGTTCTCAAAACAATGCACAACACTGTGCTGACCTGGAAAAATGACAATAATAGAGAAATTAGTATCAGTAAGTACCCGTCGCACAGAGGGTGAAAAAAACGATTGAAAATTATCCTCCTTGCATCTCTTTCTTTATTTGAGGCATTCATGAAAGAGTGCGTACAACAAAACAATTGATAGCGTTTGTCAAAGGTAACGTCATTTTAATTGTGTTAAATATGCATTTTTTAAAGTAAAATATTTGGTACTTTCAAAGGTCATTTTCTCTGTGACAGAATTTCTTAGAACTAAAAAGTAAATGGCTAGCACTAACTACGGTAAGTATAGATTTGTTTAGTATACAATTATTTAGTTTATTTTTTAATGTTATTTAGATAATTAAATTCTAAAAACTTAATAGAAATTGAGTTTTGTTTTAAAACTGTAGTTTCAGCTAGCTCAAAAGTTAAGGATCCATTCGAATCCATCACACACTTTTATTACTTCCTGTTCTACAAAACCTCATCTTTAATGTGGTATAAGCATTTTTGCGGTATTTTGCGGTTTAACTCAAGAAAACGATTTCCAGAGTTTCAAGCATTTGCATATTGTGTGACATTTTAACAAGCCACATTTCCGTCTAAATGTCCCACATACTATAATTTAAATTTAATAACAAAATATCACTCTGTTTTGGTTTATTAACAACTTTGCCTAGTTAAAAAAGGGACTAAACACATTTTAGAATTATATTCTGCCAATTCTTGGGCATTTAAGCGTAAAAGATTAGAATCAGAATTGGAATAAAAAATAAGTAGGTACTTATTTTCTCCGTAACTATTTATTAATTTCCTAAAAAAATTGAATAAATATTTTTTGAGTTATAAGCTTTGGTTACAGTTATATAAACATATAGGCCTACATACAGACAAAAATGCTTCAAATTTAACAAAAGCAAAGATATATAATTTTGGTAAAATCATCGCACATTTTGTTCTTGTAGCTTTCAATAGGATCACTATAGATAGATAGATAATTAATTATAGTTTCGTTTATTGTGCGCTAAAAATGACAGGATAAAATAAGTTTGTTATATTTTAATAAAGACAGAATTTAGAAAAATTAGGGACCTAAATTTTTTATTTAAATAAAAAAAAATAATATGTGGATTATTTTGAAATCCGCCGTCATGATATTTCGATAAAAGTAAAAGAATGTCCGTCTTTAAATTCAAACCAAAAGTGTCAAAATGTATGTTATAGTTTAAAGAGAAGTGGAAAAAAGCTGCTAGAAATGAGTTAACTTTTATTTGAACAAACAGAAATTGGTTGGAAAGTAATTTAACTTCCAAAATTTGCCTATTACAAAGTATGTCGTCTGCTAACAGAGTTTACAGAATGCAGTGAAAACAGTAAACGTCAGAAAACTGCACATTTGCGAAAAAAAACAAGGAAATATTATATTGGAGCAAATGGAGTTTATATTACATATTTAAGCTTTAAAACTATTAAAAGAATTATCTTTAAATCCCGATTGAGCTTCTAAATACATAAACTTTTTAACAAAAGTAGTAAAAGAAACGACTAACAATCAATTGTCACAAAATAAGGCGCTCTCGGTTCTTGTAGAAAATGGCAAAAGACCCCAAAAAATGATCTCCATCGTCTCCCCGCTACTTCAGATTGTGATAATTATAGCGTAGGTTAGTTTTGTTTTGTTGTTTTTTTTATTTCTTTAAATATACTTTTTTTTAATAGATCATTTTGAAATTTATTCATTTTATTAACATGGGTTGTGGGCTATCAAATTAAAGGTTATTTTACCTAGATAATGAAATTACAATGAGGAAACATAAGGGTTGTTGTTTTTTTTAAATTCCTTTAAGTTTTAATATTAAATTTTGTTGCTATATATATGTAAGTACTGCGTTAGCGTACCGCACACCTCGGCTAACTGCTCGTACGACAATAATTTTTCATTAAATTATTAATTTTAAGAATAAAAAATGCGTTTATATACAATTTCAATAAACATTATATGCATATAGAATTTTCGGTAACTTTTATGTGTCCCGGCCCCACTGTGCGTCGGTAGGATTAAAAAAAAATTACTTTGTATTTAACATTTGCAATTTTAATTATAATTTACTGAGCTAAATATAGTCAAAAATAACTCAAACGGTTCGCAGTTTCAGCGATCCGTAAAAATATCAAAAATAATATACCCGAATGTTAGAAGCGCGTCGATTTTCATATAGCAGCTAGTCTAATGCTGTCATTCGTCTCTAGCGATAAGCTAGCAAAGTTTGGGCAAAATCGATAGGCAGGCCCATAATAAAAACGAAGTTCAAGTCCATGTCGCGCTGTGACCCTTTGGCAAAAAAATTACAAAAGTACCAAGTCAAGCCTAGAGACCCTGTATGTATGAAAAACTTATCAAGTCAAATTTAAGTCAAAATCAAAGGAGGGAAATAACTGTTTGGAGAGATCCGCACCTTCTGTCCTTGTTAATTCGTAAGTGTCATAAAATAAAAATAAATGATTTTTGACAAAACATAATATACCGGGTGTGACGGACCAACGTGTTTATTTAAATGTTGATACCGTTGATAACTTAAATTTATTTTAGTGAAATAACCTATAGACAAGAAAATAAAATAAAAACATGTGAAATTTAGTCACTTGATGGGTTTGTTGCGTCTCTATTTCTTTAGCGAATTTTTTTACGTTGACTACTCATTTTTATAGAACCGTACTTTATACTATATTACTGTTAGTGTAATTTACTATATTACTATTATAGCTCTCCAACTCTTTTTAAAATATATATCGCAGTAGCTCTAAAAAACTGGAAACGTAAAGTGCACGGCATGGGAATACAACTTGACGACCGATTTACCATATACACACTGCAGTTTGCTGACGACCAAGAAATTGTAGCTATTGATAAAGAAGACATGGAGTATATATGAGAGGGTTAACGGAGGAATACCAAAAGTGGGGGCTGGTAGTTAACGTGGACAAAATGCTGTACTTGTGTATTGGAAACGAATCAAGTGAGTAAGACCTAGACAATGGACAAACAATATCTTCATGCAATGAGTATGTATACTTGTGTGTCTAGATAGATAGATAGATATATATTTCGCTTTTGAAAATGCAATATTGCCTTAATATACTAATATTTATGCAAAAAAAGTATCTTGTTAGCACGCCACAAGAAAAAAGTTAAAAATTACTTAAATTTTTTTAAAAATAAATAACAAACAATAGTTTTTATACAAAAACACACACTTTACATTAAGTTGAAAAAAAATCTTTGAGAGACTAATAACTCTTGTCTATTGCAAAACCCTTCACTTTATTTTTAAAAGTTTTAAAGTTATCTGTCTCTGTAAAACATTGCATTTTTAGTGCATGATTGTAAATTTTAAGCCCGAGATTTTGGGGACTGTGCTGGCCTATAGCAAGTCGAGAGAATGGAATTTGTAGTTGATTCCGATTTCTAGTTTCGTAGTCATGTTTTTCGGATGATTTTGGCCATTTATTTATACTTTTTCTTACGTAGATAAGAAGTGAATAAATAAATAGGGATGAAAGTCATTATTTTGAGAGACTTAAAAAGATCTTTGCAAGATGGTCGTTTGCTTGATTTAGTCATATATCTTATCGCCCGTTTCTGCGCGATTAGTATTTGATCGACTCGCGCTGCATTTCCCCAATGAATGATTCCGTAGGCCATAGCAGACTGAAATAGTCCAAAGTATACCAGCTTAAGAACGTCCAGCGACACGGTATCTCTTATGTTTAAAATTAGAAATGAACAAGAACTATGTTTTGCCAACACGTGATCAATATGTCTATTCCAAGTTAGTTTCTGGTCTATATACACACCAAGAAATTTACTGGTTTCGACATTTTCAATTGATTGCCCTTCCACTCTAAGCAGAAGACTTGAATCCGTGGATGTGTTCTTTGGAAGACATTTCATGACCACCGTTTTTGTATTGTTTAGTTTAATGCCATTAGAGGTGCTCCAGTCTGCAACGTGGTTAAGGCATGCCTGAGATTTATTCTTAAGCTGCTCTTCGTTCTTTGCTGAGACTGAGCTTTCCGTGTCGTCTGCATAGTTTGTAAACGCTGTGTCGGCCAAGGAATTTGTTGGCATAGCACAGGTAGAGAGTCGCGGATATTATGGAGCCTTGTGGCGTTCCCCTTCGAATTTCTGGAGCCGTAGACCTGGCACCATCAAACATTGTTTGTTGATATCTTTCAGATAAGTACGATCTAATGAAAGTATTGCAAGCACCTCTTACTCCCATACGATCTAATTTTTGGCTCATATCAAAGAATAGGCCCATAACATGGTCTTTGTTGTTAAGACTGTCATAAAGGTGTTGGAGAGCACATTCGAGTGCGGTGTCCGTCGAACGTCTGTCTCGGAAACCATTTTGACATTTGGAGAAAATGTTATTAGTTTCCAAAAAATTGGTTAGCCTTTCGTTAAAACATGCTTCGAAAACTTTTGCTACGTGGCATTGCAAGGCGATTGGCCTGTAGTTCTTAATATCAAGAAAGAACACATTTAATAAGACAGAAACAGATTGTAATGAGCTGGAAATAGGAATAGTAAAAGTAAAAAAGGTTATTGGATGTCTTAACAGTATTTTATGGAGTAGAGAGAAAAATGTAAAATTTAGCATATATAATGGGAGGCACGCTGTTGTACGGAGTAGAAATTTGTCGCGATCAATGAGAGTATCTAGGTATAGAGATCATAAAAGAAAGAATGGGAATCGAGGGAAGCATAACGGACCACATCACTGAAAGACAACTGATATGGTACGGCCATGTTCAACGGATGAACGCCGAAAGATTACCAAAGGAATTCCTAGAATGGCAACCAATAGGGCGCAGAAATAGAGGGCGTCCTAAACTAGAATAGAAACAGTCAATGCAAAGATTAATGAGTCAAAAAACCCACAGAAGTCAGGATCAAAGGAGGTGGAGAATAGGCGTCGGACAACGTAGAAAAACATTCTAAACCGACATAGTTGTAGTAGTAATTCACTACCTATGTATATGTAATGTTATTTTACTTTTTATTGACATTATCAATCATCCAACCATAAACTAATACAAAGACGCCTGATCCAAAAATGGCCCCTGTTACCGAAATCTCATACCAGATGGCTATACGCGACGGTGTAAATATTAATTGCTAATTGTCTCGCCTGAATGAGTCGGCGGTGTTGCCATACCAAAGACAATTATACCTATCTACTTTACAATTCTCCTACTTTCCCCAGATTGATTTTTCAATAGGTGGACAGTTAGTG
This sequence comes from Aspidapion aeneum, assembly GCA_963576565.1. NCBI lineage: Eukaryota > Metazoa > Arthropoda > Insecta > Coleoptera > Brentidae > Aspidapion > Aspidapion aeneum. Next base: position 57,031,052 of record OY755042.1, read on the forward strand.
AGTTCGCGTAGACAACCCGGGGCGCTTGGCAATTCTTCCGCTCTTTTGAATGTTTTGGTGCATTAAAGAGAGAGAGCCTCTCGGGAGCCCCGGTGTGTTTGGTCGAACTCGATCATTATGAATAAGGTATTTAGAATTTGGTTGGTATACCGCGTAATTTAATCAAATATTATTCCTTTTCTAGCTACTGCCTATTTAATATGCTTAGGCGTTTACGTTTTCGACTTATACATATATAAATGTATATATACAGTATGTCCTCCTAAGTTGGAATCATGGAAAACTTTTTTATTTATAATTTTAGAAAAAAAAGTTATTTTTCATAAAAAGTTCTGCATTATCTAAATCTAAACCCTATAATACAGTCATCAAATATTAAATTTTTTTAATGGTATACGAGGTTTGTCAAAAAATATGAGTTTTGCTCAAGATTAAAGTACCTTTAAATTTGACAATATCGAAAAATGTTACTAAAAAAGTTGATCAGAATTAAAAATTACGTTTAAAACTTCAGATTATTTTATTTTTTACTACTCTTTCTATTTTGAATGAATGATTTTGTGATTAGTTTTAGTTTTTCGATGTTTTCTAATAATTTTGAAATTAAAACGCGTAATAAGTGCATATTCATTTATTTTGCAAATTTAAAGGTACTTTACTCTTGAGTAAAACTCATATTTTTTGACAAACCTCGTGTACCACTGAAAAAATTTAATATTTGATGACTGTATTCTAGATTTTAGATAATGCAGGATTTTTTTTGAAGAATAACTTTTTTTCCTAAAATTAATAATAAAAAAGTTTTTCATATGATTCCAACTTAGGGTGACATACTGTATATATTTCGCTTCCTTTGCGTTTTAATACATCCTGTATGTATATCAATATCGATCTTTTTGGGGGGTTTAGGTATTTCTAGGGGATATAGAAAAAAGTAAAAACCTCATTTTAATAGCCCTTTATAAGCTAAGTAGTCTACATTTTAAGAGGGGGTCTATAACTTTTTTATTAAAAAAAAACAATTGATTGTAAATTGCTTTTTTATTTAAAAAAATATAAATAATCCAACTGTCAAATTAAATTTTATCTGTCACTTTTGGCTTTTAGTTTTTGAGATTGTATCCATATAGTTAGAATTTTTTCCATGGAATTTGCATGATTAATTTTATTAATAAAAAATATTTAAACCCAAAAATAAATAAATACAAAAATGTAAAAAACTACAAATAAATCAAGGGGTCAGTCCATAAAGAAATACATTTTATCTAATCTCCATCGACGTAGCTAGCCCAAGAATTCAGAATATAAAAAAAAATCATTGCAATATAATATATCCACAATGAACTAATTTTTTGGGGCAAGGTGGAGATATTAACCCCACTAACTACTTCCCCCTTATTTAGGCCCTTAAGCTAGCCTAGTGTTTAAGCGAGGCTGTGGCCCATGTTTTATGTGATACACATATTAGGTATATTGTTTCTGTATTTTTTATTAGTAGAGAGTAGGACATTGCTGTAGCTAGGAGGCACGGGGGGCTTTCCCCCCTCTACTATAAAAATATCTATGAAAAAATAGATCTACGCCACGGCCCCCCTGAAAACTGAGGCTAGCTACGATGCTGATAGAGGCCTGATCTTGCGTGAGGCAATTCAGTCCAACCACACATACTTAATAAATAATAGCAATTATTAATATGTGTTAAGGTCCCACAAACAAAATTTTATGCAGTTTATGTAAATTTTTTACATAACTAGAGATTACTTGCGCGCCGCAGGCAAAACAATTTGCATTTTTGATCCATGAATTCAGGCTAAGGACCTCATTTTAAACGAATACTACTAAAATAGGTATAATTTCAGTAATAATAAAAAAAGTTTTTTGCGCTGGGGGCAAAAAAAACTGGGGGCATTTTTGTGGAAAAATTCTCACTTTTTACGAATCTTGGGAGGGGATAATTACCCCCATTATCCCCTTTCCTTGCATACGCGAATGGGCAGATGAAATTCAATTTATAAGTTGGATTGGCGGATTCAAAATCGAAGATTTTCTTCTTTACATTTTATAAATTTTAAAAATAAGTATAATTTTAGTTTTTAACAATTAATATTTAGTACTTTTTACTTTTTTTTCTATTACAAAGCTTGGTTTTAACGACCGAAATTAAGCGGTCCGTTCAATGTCGTTATAACCGATATTTACTGTAGTAGCACTACATATTAAAGAGTTTTTAAAATTTGTTAAAGAAAAAAAGAGATTTTTGGTAATAATTTTGAGTATTTCTATTTATTTTTAAATAATTTTGCCATTTAATTATTACCCCTATTGTCATGCAAAATTTCAAAAAATATCGATTTTGTTGTAATTTTTCAGGAAGTTATAATAAATTAATTTTTCAGGAAGTTATAATAAAATATAAAATGTGTGTGTGTGTGTGTGTGTGTGTGTGTGTGTGTGTGTGTGTGTAATATGGCCTTGATCGAGCCAACTGGCCAGCATTTCTCATTGTTTATTACAAGGGAGTAAAAAATATAAAATAAAAGCTGTTAAGTTTGGCACCCTTTTTCTAAAAAACAAAGAGGTTTGATGCAAAATATAATAAGAAAAAAATCCTTAGTTTGATCTTTTCTAGCGCCTATTAGTTTGCCATTATTACACCCTGATATAAGGGCATCGAAGAAATAACTGTTATTTCTTCGATAATAAGGGCAAAAGAAAAAAAATATGCCATCTATGTATATTTTATATTTATTGTGTCATACCGGGTGGGCAAAAAACCGGACAAAATGTTTATCGTTATAGCTTTCCAACTATAGATTTTACCAAAGCAAGCAGTAGTTTGCAGGGAATTGATCGGACAATTGTGTAAAAGTATATTTTTGTCCACCATCTTAAATCCCAGATGGCAGACAGAATCAAACTTGACCTTGAAAGAGGCTCGTTTATTCTTCTGTTACGGAAATTTTAGATATATATTTTTGTTTGTCGAAAAGCTCTATCTTTGCTACGCACAACGAGATATGAATCGTTTAAATCGGTTTAGGCCCCTAAAAATTAATTTTTGCTTTAACTATATTCTTTTACATACAGGTTAACGATTGATTGCTTTTAATAGATCACAAACAAAATTTGCCGTCATTGTAAAATCCAAAATGGCGGACATAAAAACTTTACTTTTTAAAAAGGTTCGTTTATTTTTATATTCCGAAAATGTTTTGAATTTTTTTAGAACTATAAAGAAATTTTACAGAATATGCGATTGCCTTGCCATTTCTATGTGCATTTATTTCCTCATAAATTCATTACTAGTAAACCGACAATTAAATAAAAAGCATCATGGCAAAGTTCATTAAAGATCCGTATTTAAATTTTCAGCCATCTCTAAATATAATATGGCTTACCAATTCGAATTTGACCCTCCATAAAGGGTAGTTTTTTCTTATGTTGAGAGAAATTTTTCGACCTTTTTTTGAATTTATTTAAAAGATCCTAGGTCCACCACGCACAAGTTAATCATAAAAAAATAAATCTTCGCAACATACAAAGAAGCGATCCTTCATAGAAGGACAAATTTGACTTTTGTTCAATTTTAATAGTTTTGATCAAAGAGCAATCGGGTATCACCATAATTCTTTTTTTTTTCATTGAAATCGATTCAGTGAGTTTATAACGAAATTATTGCAGACAGAAATTGAAATAACAGTTGCTATAACAATTCTAATTTAAAGAACCACTGAACCGATTCTAGAGATTTTATAGAATCCATTCAGTATTAATGGAAGAATGGATACAGAATTAAGGAATAATATTTCGGGAACCACTAAACCGTTTTAAAATTAATGTTTCGAGATCCACTAAAAGGATTTTAATGATTCGTAACTAGTTGCATGAGGGTGGCGAAAACAGAGCGTTTTTAAGAGTTCCAAAAATCCGAAATATAAGAATTAAAAAGCCTCTTTGAAACGGGCAAGATTGATTCTCTCAGCCATCTTAGAATTTATAATATCAAATCTTTCTGCTTGAAAGCCTAATCAATTGGTTAGTATAGTTATAACAAAAACATTTGGACCGGGTTTTTTTGGTCCACCCGGCAGATATGAGTACCGGGTTAAATTACAGTTTTTTTTGATTAGTTATACAGACACACCCTATAATACTCCAAAAACTTTTTCAAGACTAATTTTTAACTAGTTTTGGGTTAAATCGGGCAGGGTACACAAAACAGCGGCGCGCGGGCCTTTTGAAAAATTTGGATACGCAGTAAAAAATCACTAAAAGATGTTAAGTAGAACCGTTGTTTGATGGAGATCCATCAAACAACGGTAGAACCAACAACTTCGTAACTTTCATTTCCGATAAATTTAGAAAATACTTTTTAGGGCTGGTATAATAGGGTGGAGTTTACTTATTGTGTGCTAATTGGCTAGTCTAGGAAGGTATCTTATCCGTCATTGATCCATTTATTATGACTTAATAAATAAAATAAATTTATACTAAAAACACCTTGGATATTTATTAAAGATTCTATTATTTGATTCACCTCGTGGTTTTTAGGACCGACGGGATTTTAAAAAGTTTGCATTTAATAAGGTAAATTACACCAAAATAAAAAAATTTGTAAATAAAAAAGTTGTAGGCCACCTTCATAAAGTCAGACTTTTCATAATCCCCTCGTATGTCTTCATATTTACATAAGTTTTTATAAATTTCGACTACATCGAATTTGGCACACCCGGTAGTCCCTTTGCTACTCCGACACTGTTAATTTCTAGACAGAAAGAACACACAAAAAGAAAGGCGGGCGAACGGTTATTTGAGCAAAGAGAACTAAATAGAATGTAAGAGAAAAAAAAGCGCAAAGGTATCAAATTAAACTTTTGTTTGTTAATTATTTTTATAAGAGGTATTTCATATGCAATATATTTTTCCTACGACCACACATGAAAATCATGGGTTTCACACCATTTTCATCCTCAGAAAACGTTAGGTTTCACCCATGGGCAGAAATTTTTTGAAAAATACTTTTTGTACATGTGTTGCAAAGTATCTTTCCACACATGTGCGGAAAAGCAGTTTCATTTGATTTGTGCAAAATTGAAGAACCGTTTTTACAAAAATGAGTATAGCTCATCAGTGTTCGTAGGAAAGATAGCGTACACAACTCGATAGAAAGTAACTTTCTTACACTCGCCTGTTGTTTCACTCGGCTGGCGCCTCATTCTCAACATTCACGCTCGTGTGAAATTTGTCACTCTCTTCTCTTGTTCATATGTAATAGACTATTTCGTTTTTAACCTTACCATATGAATAATAAGGTTACTCGTTCCAGACCTTACTAACTAGAAACCACAAAAAGGGTCCACTTATTACAAAAAAAGAATGAAACTGCGCCTCCTTTCAAGGGTCAGTCCCAATCCTTTTTCGTTGTTTAGGGATAAAAACATAAAAGATAAAAGTGTCACTGTTTATCCCTGGGATGAACAGGGATAGATCAGGGATAAAAAATTAAAATCAGGGATGAAAAGTGACAGGTAAGGAATTACAAACCTGGTTTTTAGCGCATTTGATATTTTAGACAAGTCATTCTTATTTGATTAAACAATCGTTTATTAACACTATTTTTATACACCCCACGCTTTTACCTTAGTCTGTTAAAAGTCACGTTAGTGTACTTAAATTTTTTTAGTTTTTTATACAGCTCATGATTTCAGTTGAACCGTTTAACTTAAAAGTGTTTTACGTATTTTTGAATTTAATATTTGGCTAAATAAAAAGTTTAAAAAATTCAGACAAATAAATGTAAAAATAACTAAATGCAAAATTTTTAAGTAGTTATACTACTACAATGAAAAAAAAAACAAATATATAAAACTAAAAAAAAGTTATGAAATATTCTTGAAGATCAGTTTCTAGTTAGTTAGGTATCTATTTATTTATTTAATTTAATTTTGGATAATTTTGAAGTAACCAAGTGCTTATTTGTTTTTTAAAAGATTTTTTTGACCTTTTGTTCAGTTCAGATGGTAGCAGGTTAAAGAGTTCTTTTCCAATGTATGTTTTTCTGTACATTTCTCGAGTTTTTTTGAACATTTTCCGTGTTTTTCTGACCATTTCCCCAGTTTTCCAGGATTTCCGAAAATTTTCCCAGTTTTTCCGAGCATTTCGCGAGGTTTTTCAAACATTTCTAAAGTTTTTTGAAAATTGTCCGAGGTTTTCTAAACATTTTCCGAAAATTTCCCGAGTTTTTTCTAACATTTCTCGAGTTTTTTGAAAATTTTCCAAGTCTTTCCAAACATTTTCCGAGTTTTTCCTGACATTTCCGAAAATTTCTTGAGTTTTCCCAAAAAAATTCTGAGTTGTCCGAAAAATTTTAAAGTGTAAGGACTGTACATTTGCCTCTGGCCTTAACTCTTGGAAGTCAGAAAATATATCTACTTTTTCTTACCTACATATCTATGCCTACACTGGGCAAGACGCGTCCACCCCTACAGAAGGTTGCATGTATACTGAAAGGAGTGACTGAAAGATTTTTCCAAATGATTTTGAATTAAATAAAATATCGGCAACACTGCACTATGGAGTAATCACAGGGGCAAAAACGCTTCCTCTCTCTTTTTTCCTATGTAAATTATTGCATAAGAAAAAAAAGACAGAGCGAGCATTGGAGTTCATGTGGTTACCTGCTATTACCAAACGAATAGCGACATCAGCGCCCTCACCGGTCGTCACCGGCTGATTTCAAAGGTCCTCAGTGCGTGAATTAAAGAGTATGCTATTGGCCTAATGAAAGCTGAGCGTCTATTATATTATTAGTTTATGATCCAACCTAACCTACTCTAACCTACTCTAACCAAACCAAACCTATTCGCAATTTTTTAAATACTGCACAAGCCGCCAAAAGAAAGCATGACTTGCCTAAGCGAGAGATCCTGTACGTATGACATATTTGCCTAAGCTAATTTATAAATTGCCCCTTTGTACTTAAAAATTAGGCAAAGACGCAGTTTCTGTAATCCAGTGACCCTACTTACAGATCACGGTGGATAGAATAGACCGGTGTTCGGATCTTATATATATACAGTGAAACCTCCTATAAGCAGACACTCACGGTTCCGTAGATTGTGTCCGCTTATTGGCGGTGTCCGCTTATGAGAGGGAACTGCGAAATTTTAATATATATTTATTACCAATTTCCACTGCTTGAGTTTTTCCGAAATTAAATTTTTCAGCGATCTTTCGTGTTGCTAGATGTTCCTTCTCCGAAACGTTAACAACTTCCATTTTTTCATGTAAACTAAGAAGTTTTTTAGTAGGCAGCATTTCCGCCCCTGCCGAATAAAATATGTTGTAAATAGGACAGAAGTATTTATAGCCTCCGGATTAAAAAGGAAAGGTAATTCCCCGGCTGCAGAGTACGTTGTTGCCAACATAGTACATAATATTTATGCTCATGTCGTGCAGCGCTCCGTCCCGTTTTCAGAGGTTCGCGTCCGGTTAAGGGAGGTTTCAGAATTTTTTACCCAAAAAAAATGTCCGCGTCCGGTTATTAGAGTGTTCGGTTATTGGAGTGAATTTTACATGTAAAGAAATAGGGAAAAGCTTGGTTCCAAAAAATTTGTCCGCCTAAAGGGAGTGTCCGCTTAATAGAGGTGTCCGCAAGGAGAGGTTTCACTGTATATATATATATATATATATATATGTGTCGAATTTTTCACGTCACTGGTGGTCCAGCTGATTTTTGTAAACAAAAGTTAGATATGACATGAACAAGGGAACTACTAATATTTTTTGAATTTTTTGAAAACTAAGGCAATTTTCCCACTGTTTTCTAGTACATCCTTATAAAATATAATTTTTTAGACTTAATGTCGTTATTTTTTTTAGCCCGCTTTATTTTTTATTACACAAAACTTTAACTACAAGTCAAACTGAATGTGATCGTTTAGTATTAAAGGTGAACCGAGGACTTGGGAAACAAAGATGTAGGCAGCGGATTATTTATATTGTGTGTAGCTGAAACGAACACATTATTGTCTTCGAATTTTAATTTTTGTGTAAAGAGAAATGAAGCGGGCTAAAAAAAATAAAAAATATTATTTTATAAGCCAATATATGGGCCCCTAAGCTCACACTAGCTACTATAGTTATAGTGTACGTGTGAGCTAATATAACTAAAAACTGAAATATATTTTATTCAACTCCAGACTAAATTACATTTCGTGTGATACCCCACAAGCCATGTTTTGACTTAAACTCAAATTTTTGAAATCTACCCATACCCCTAAAAAAACAACAACTAAAATGTATTTTGTTTAACTCCGGACTCAATTACCTTTCGTTTGATATCACACACGCCACATATTTACATAAACTCTAATTTTTGAAATATACCCCCACCCTTTTATTTGGTTTGTGTTGGGTGGATTTTGTTCATTTTTAAATGGGACCATCTCGACCCAGGACCCAGCCTAGGTACCAAATTTCATTCAAATCGGGCAAGCGGTTTTTAAGTTATGCGCGTTGGTCGTTACAGACAGACATACAGACATACAGACAGACAGACAGACATACAGACAGACATACAAACAAACAGACAGACAAAATCTTCTGAAACGCAAATATATATAAAAAATTTTGAAATCGGAGCAACTTTTTTTTTCTCGAAAAAATTAGGATCACCATAGCTCACACTACTATAGTATAGTATATGTGTGAGCTAAAAATAATAGAAAAATTACCTTAGTCTTTAAAAAATTCAAAAAATATTAGTCGTTCATATAAATTTTGTTTACAAAAATCAGCTGGACCACCAGATTCGTGATAATTCGACATATATTTGTAGGCTCCGAACACCGGTCTATTCTATCCACCGTGCTTACAGATAGGGTCACTGCATCCTGGAAGCCTGGCGTCTCCATGGATAGCGACAAGCCCACGTGACCTGCCTCGGAATTTCCATGGGCGACTCGTCAACTTACCTCGGAATAATTAGAGTACCTATACGCAATTTTTATACAATATTGTAAATTAACCTCGGAATTTTTAGAGTACCTACAATTTTTGTAGAAGTTTGTAAAGCGATCTCAGAATTTTTAGAGGACCTACAGTATGTAAAATATTTTTAATAGTTATTTAAACAACAAGGTTTAAAAACGACTCTTTGCACACGATCGAGACAGTTTGGTAGACCGAGCCGAAGGCGAGGTCTACAAGTCGAGGGAGTGTGCAAAGAGGTTTTTAAACGAGTTTTTTACAATATTAGCTCACACATATACTATACTATAGTAGTGTGAGCTATGGTGATCCTAATTTTTTCGAGAAAAAAAAAGTTGCTCCGATTTCAAAAATTTTTATATATCTTTGCGTTTCAGATGATTTTGAAACTTTTTTGTTGCGCCGTCTGTCTGTCTGTCTGTCTGTATGTCTGTCTGTCTGTCTGTCTGTCTGTCTGTCTGTCTGTCTGTCTGTCTGTCTGTGTGTCTGTATGTCTGTCTATAACGACCAACGCGCATAACTCAAAAACCGCTTGGCCGATTTTAATGAAATTTGGTACCTAGGCTGGGTCTTGGGTCGAGATGGTCCCATTTAAAAATGAACAAAATCCACCGAACACAAGCCAAATAAAAGGGTGGGGGTAGATTTCAAAAACTAGAGTTTATGTGAAAATATGGCGTGTGTGATATTAAACGAAAGGTAATTGAGTCTGCAGTTAAACAAAATACATTTTAATTTATTTTAAAAAAGGGTGGGGGTATATTTTAAAAATTAGAGTTTAAGTGAAAATATGGTGTGTGTGATATCAAACGAAAGGTAATTCAGTCCGGACTTTAACAAAATACATTTTAGTTTTTGTTTTTTTTGTAAGGGTGGGGGTAGATTTCAAAAATTTGAGTTTAAGTCAAAACATGGCTTGTGTGGTATCCAACAAAAGGTAATTTAGTCTGGAGTTGAATAAAATATATTTCAGTTTTTAGTTATATTAGCTCACACGTACACTATAACTATAGTACCTAGTGTGAGCTTAGGGGCCCATATATTGGCAGAGTATTTTTATACGACTGCTAATAAAGAAAGAAAAATCAAATTTTAATTTAACTTGTTTTTATTTCCGACATTTTTACAACAAAACTATAAAAATTCAACAATTTTTTGACGTATCTAATCAACAAAACATACGAGCAGTGACGGTTGCTACGGAACTAAGCCAACTTATATTGATGGGTGACAACAACAAAAATCACAATGACGGGAGACCCGTATGCAGAAACGACATAGGCGTGCGCAAAAATGACATAAGGGTGTGCAAAACGTTTTGCCCACAGCGTGCGCAAAATGCCATTTTCAGATCGTGTTCTCCGTGCGCAAAACCCCCTTTTACAAGACAGTCGTAAAAAAAAATTAAAGACCATACACATATTTCTGTGGGGTTACCCTAAATTTTGCCCCTTTTGTAAATTTCTTATAGTTTCTAAAGTCATTTCTGTGGTTCTGCCGTGCTTCCAATCAGGTAGACTTTGTGCAAAAATATGATTTTTTTGAAAAATATTCCAAAACTTTTATTTTTGTATTTTACATCGATCAGTGAGTCTTTATTTGTTTTTAAAATAACATACAGTGTCTTTAAATTATAATATTTAATGGCATTGTTAGAGATACATTACTTAAATATTAAATCAAGTAAAACAAACTTCAAACCTAGCGAGACTTTGAGCCTTAAGGTAAACCTGGACGATCACTCTAAAGTAGGAATGTTCAGGAAGCCAGAATAGTTTTTAATGGTACCTAGTCTTAATTCTACACTTTTGTTATTTTAATTTGATGTCCCATGTTAGTACCATGTACGTCTAGAGTTTTACGTTTAAATGGATGTACCATGTACATACCTAGTACGAGTTTTTACGTACATAGTACATGGCTAAAATTACGTCCCTACGACGTACATATATGGACGTCCAATAATGTACGTACTATATACGTATAGTACGTCACAGAGTTACCTACTATGTACGTACATAGCACGTGCTGTCTGGGTAGACAGTGTGAAACCAAACCGAACCAATCGAAGCATATTTTCGAAAAATGTGTTATTCTTACCTTTCTCAATTGATAGCAAACGTTTGATTTGAAGACAGTGTTTTGGTGGAAAAAGGTCAGAGAGTGTCTGTACCGGTTAGAATAGGTTTGCGATCAATTGAGAAAGGTTAGGAAAACACCGATTGATCGCAAATTTTTGTTTCAAAGAAATTTCTGTTCGAAAAAACCGTTTGACAATTTTCCGTTCGAGGAAAATGTTTTCGAACAAAGTTCCGCGACCCGTCGTGTTGCTACCCAAAAAATACCTAGAGATGGTACAACAAAAAATTTTAGACCTTGAACTTTTAGATTGTGGAATTTTTTTTACCTTCCTAGCCCGTGCAATAATGGCTAGAAACGGTATTGCTTTCGAAGAAAAAATTTTTTTTGAGATGACCCCGAAAATGTGTTTATTTGTCGTGACGTCTGTGTGTGTGTGTGCGTTTATGTGTAGGTGTTTGTGTGCATTAGGTGTGTGTGTGTGTGCCTCTGTGTCTATAGTAAAGCCTTTTTGTACAATCATTACAGTATAGCTACTTTTGATTTTGGACTTTTTGTTTTTCAATCTTTTGTTTTTCGATCTTTTGTATTTTCGACCTTTTGTGCTTTCGACCTTTTCTATTTTCGATCTTTTGTACTTTCGACCTTGTGTATTTTTGACCTTTTAAAGTTTTGGCCTTTTGTTTTTCGACCTTTTGTACTTTCGACCTTTTGTATTTTCGGCCTTTTGTAGTTTCGACCTTATGTTTTCGACCTTTTGTACTTTCGACCTTTCGTGTCTTTGACATTTTGTTCTTTCGACGTTTTCTTCGCCGCCCGCTTTTGTTTGGACACCGTAATAAAATAATAGTAGGTAAATGCTGTGCTTACTTTTAATTCCGCGGCAAGATTTTTAAGCCCGACCGGAAGGACGGCTATAATTTGTTAAGTGATTAAAAGGGACTTTAATGCCAATGTTTATATACTAAAAATAATAATAATCATAAAATAAATAAATATTAAACCACTTACTCCGGTACTCTAGTTTTAGCATGTCAACCCCCGGTATATAATAATACAGCGGGCAGTGATAGTTTTCATTTTTTTGGTGAGCTTTGGGCGCGTTGCTATGGTAGATATTAAACAAAAGTCAGTCAGACGCTAACAAACATAGAAAAAAATGTGCAAAAAATAATATTTATTTCATAACAAACTAAATAAGAACAAGTTTGAATTAAATTTCTTAAAGATGGAACAAACGAGGCACCAAAGAATAATTCCTACTTTGAGATGAACATTGAATAGAAAGCAGCTTTCAGAGTACCGAAAATGATGCAATAAAAAGAATGTAAAAAATTTCACCGAAAAGGTATTCCTGTTTTTTATCCTGGAGAAGTCTAGAAAGTTAAATGCTTCCTTTATATGAAGGCTATGCCAAAGGACACAATAATAATCGAAACCAACCAAGTCATCAGCAAAGTACAGTAAACTTCTGCCAAGCTGGAAGCAAAAGAATAACCGTTATCGTGTATCATGATAGCTTTTTGTTTTTTGTATATTAATAAAATAAAATAAACCAAAAAACCTATAATTTTTCCTTTATAATTTAAAAAAAATTACTTTTAATCACCTAAGTCCATGAAAAAAGGGATTAAACGTACACTTTTATGCCCTAGAATATATCCAACAATAGTTTTCTATATTTTATAAAACATGTCAAATAATTTTTGGTTTCTTGCGCTGTGTGGGTAAATATTGAAGTCATAAAAAACATCGTTTTTATTCGACAATCTGAAAAGCATTATTTGAATGGTTTGTTTATTTGAACAGTCTAAATATATATACCGAGTGTGATGGACAGTCAGTGGACAGTTATTTACGTAACATTTGTAAACCATTTTATTTTTTTAAATACAAAAAAAGCTACGCTCCTGACAGTGTCAGATTGGTCATATAACCAAAAATATTTAGCTGTCGTATCGCTACCCAAAGAAGACACTACGTCTTCGTGATGCAGTGACCCTACTTACAGATAACATCAGACGCCATCTACCCTTAAAGAGTGCAACTATTAGCCAGTCCTTAGAGTAATAATGTTATTACTCTGAGAGCCAGTCCAATGAGTTCAGCCAAAAAAATTTGTTAAATAAGGCAACACGCAAGATTATTTTGTAATTTTCTACGGATCGACGATTTGTTCAAATTATTATTTTCGACTTTTACAACAAAACTTTTTTCGATGTTCTTGTGTGTCACCATTGAAAATATAAGCCAACAATCAATCGAAGTATTTTTTATGTTTTAAATATTTTTTTTGGTACTTTTTATTTTGGGATTTAATTTAAAATTAAATTTAATTTTCAAAAGATACAGAACAGCAAGTTACGACACCTTCTCATTACAAAAAAAATAATTGCAGCTCACAAAAAAACTAAATCGACCTGCTTTTTATTTATTTTTCCCTTTTTTTTTCGAAGTATAATTTTCATCATTTTAATTTATTAGTTTTTAATTTTTTTTTATATTTCAAATTCCCTCTCCTGTATAATGTGTAATTACTGCAAAAAGTACAAGTTTTTTGATAAAATTGAAAATTTTTGGCTTGGTGGAATTGGCTACAATTTTGGTTATAGTAGGATATGTGACTAAAAAAAATGTAAGTAAAGTTAAGTTTTTCTATGTACAGTTTTTGAGATATAAACGATCAAAGTTCGTTAAATGGTCGTTTTTGGGTATGTTCTAATAATAATAACTCTTACATGTTAACCGAAAAAAATTAATTGGCAATAAAAATTACTTAGTAAAGGTCTAAGGACAAAGTTATTTGTGGTGTCATAAGTATTGTTCATACTCGTCTTAGTCTTTTGTTTTTGATTAGTCTTTGTCCTTTGATTAGTCTTAGCTGTCTTAAACAAAATCGGCTGTTCATACTCGTCTTTTGTTTTTGATTAGTCTTAGTCATAACCCACTGAAAAAAAAATCAATTTCAATAAAAAGGCCCCTTTTCAAAAGTCATTTTCTACACAAAACAATCTTATTTAACCTAATTTGTGCACGAAACACAGACACGAAAGAACAAAAGCGAAAAAGAAAATAAAAAAAAATAAAATTTTGAGGTTATGTTGAGATTTTCTGTTAAAAACATGATTAATGGCGGTAAATTCAAAATTTCGGCCGCGCGCTTGCGCTCTTCGGACGCCCTGTAAAAAAAACAACAAATATCAGCTGATGTCTGTCACTCGTCTTAGTCATTGTCCTAAGGATTGAAAGTTGGCAACTCTTAAGACAAAGACTAATCAAAAACAAAAGCAAAAGCATTGTATGAACACTCCCATAAGAAACAGTGGTTTTAACTTTCTTATGACAAGACATATGACTAAACCAAGACAAAAGACTAGACAAAAGACGAGTATGAACGATCCAATACTTGTCAATTTATTAAATAATATACGGGGGATAGTCAAAAAACCATTTTTTTAATATATGCATTATTAACGAATTTTATAGCTAGCACATTTTGTTACAGATTAATAGTTTTATATAACATTAAAAAAAAAATTTGCTTTTTGATTGCCCCCACTTTTATAGATATAAATTTTTTTATTGCAAGTATTTTTTCTTACTAAAATTGACTTTAGCTCTTTTAAGCTATTTTCCGTATGATAAAAATTAATTTGTAATAAAATACAGCTCAAAGTGTATTTTTATTATATAAAAAAATACTATAGCTTTTGGTTGAGTCAAAGGGTCTTTAAATTTAATTTTTTTTAAAATTTTTTTGCTCTTAAATAATGTTTAAGTTATTTTTGGAAAACGGCTCGGTGAATTTTAATTAAACTTTACCTGCTTATTTTCGTAACTTAGCGTCACACTTGGAAAATATTCTGCCAATATATGGGCCCCTAAGCTCACACTAGGTATTATAGTTATAGTGTACGTGTGAGCTAATATAACTAAAAACTGAAATATATTTTATTCAACTCCAGACTAAATTACCTTTCGTTTGATACCACACAAGCCATGTTTTGACTTAAACTGAAATTTTTGAAATATACCCCCACCCTTAAAAAAACAAAAACTAAAATGTATTTTGTTTAACTCCGGACTCAATTACCTTTCGTTTGATATCACACACGCCATATTTTCACGTAAACTCTAATTTTTGAAATCTACCCCCACCCTTTTAAAAGAAAAAACTGAAATGTATTTTGTTTAACTCCAGACTCAATTACCTTTCATTTGATATCACACACGCCATATTTTCACATAAACTCTAATTTTTGAAATCTACCCCCACCCTTTTATTTCGCTTGTGTTCGGTGGATTTTATTCATTTTTGAATGGGACCATCTCGACCCAAGACCCAGCCTAGGTACCAAATTTCTTAAAAATCGGCCAAGCGGTTTTTGAGTTATGCGCGTTGGTCGTTACAGACAGACATACAGACAGACAGACAGACTGACGGCGCAACAAAAAAGTTTCAAAATTATCTGAAACGCAAAGATATATAAAAAATTTTGAAATATAAAAAATTTTGAATCGAAAAAATTAGGATCACCATAGCTCACACTACTATAGTATAGTATATGTGTGAGCTAAAAAATGTATTTTTAGCTCACACATATACTATACTATAGTAGTGTGAGTGTATTTTTAGCTCACACATATACTATACTATAGTAGTGTGAGCTATGGTGATCCTAATTTTTTCGAGAAAAAAAAAGTTGCTCCGATTTCAAAAATTTTTATATATCTTTGCGTTTCAGATGATTTTGAAACTTTTTTGTTGCGCCGTCTGTCTGTCTGTATGTCTGTCTGTGTGTCTGTATGTCTGTCTGTAACGACCAACGCGCATAACTCAAAAACCGCTTGGCCGATTTTAATGAAATTTGGTACCTAGGCTGGGTCTTGGGTCGAGATGGTCCCATTTAAAAATGAACAAAATCCACCGAACACAAAGCAAATAAAAGGGTGGGGGTAGATTTCAAAAATTAGAGTTTATGTGAAAATATGGCGTGTGTGATATCAAACGAAAGGTAATTGAGTCTGCAGTTAAATAAAATACATTTTAATTTATTTAAAAACAAAGGGTGGGGGTATATTTTAAAAATTAGAGTTTAAGTGAAAATATGGCGTGTGTGATATCAAACGAAAGGTAATTGAGTCCGGAGTTTGACAAAATACATTTTAGTTTTTGATTTTTTTAAGGGTGGGGTAGATTTCAAAAATTTGAGTTTAAGTCAAAACATGGCTTGTGTGGTATCAAACAAAAGGTAATTTAGTCTGGAGTTGAATAAAATATATCTCAGTTTTTAGTTATATTAGCTCACACGTACACTATCACTATAGTACCTAGTGTGAGCTTAGGGGCCCATATATTGGCAGAGTATTTTCTATGTCTAGTTTTGAAGATATTAATTTTTGTAACTCTAACTATTCTTATATTTACAGGACGGCGACAACAAAAAAAGGGATTTAACGTCCAATTTTTGCTGTACGTACCGAAACTCTAAATAAGAGCCAAAACAGTCGAAAAATAAAATATATACAGGGCGTCTCAAGAAATAGGTTTACGTACGTAACTTTTTGTTAAGCACCAGCTATGGATGTGATTCTTGGTAATTCCCGAAGCCCCCGTAGACCAGCGTAGATAATTTTAATATAATTTAATTTGTTGAGTTGTTTTCTAATTTAATGGTTTCTAGTATATAGTTTTAAAAGAAGTTACTTGTTACCATTATTAGTATTAAAATATTACAATAAAACAAGCTTTTTTCTTGATACACTCTGTATATATTTTATTTTTCTACTGTTTTGGCTCTTATTTGTTTAGAGTTTTGGTACGTACAGCAAAAATTGGACGTTAAATACCTTTTTTATGGCCGTCCTGTAAATATAAGATAGTTAGAGTTCCAAAAATTAATATCTGGTAGGTGGTAGACGGTTTTACTCATTGGGCGTCGACCGGTGAGATACCACCATGCCAGAACTGAGTAGCGCTAAGTGGTATCACCACGTTCCGCTACTGCGCTGGCAGTCCGGTTTCAACAATGAGTAACAGATAGCATGATGGCGCCTTCAGGATCAAAATATTCCGGAGGTAAAATACCCGACCACTCGGATCTCCGGGCGTCGCGTGATCCTGGAGGTCCTTCATGCAAAGATATTAAAAGAAGACCAAAAACTCAACTCAGAATTGATTTTAGCAATATAAGAGGATTAAGTACAAACATGAATTCAGTTCACCAACATCTTGAAGAACAAAGACCTTATTCTCACTGAAACTAAAATCAGTTCTGCAACACCTATTGTGAGGTATTTTTATCCCGGCCATTGACTTCTATACCCTACGTGTAGACCCGGCATGGGCCTAAATTGCCATTATATCAAGCTTTTATCGCAATTGACCAAATACAAGCGGAATGGGACAACTGGGCGCCGCCAACTCGGCGCCGCCAACTGGGCGCCGGGCCAACTGGGCGCCGGGCCAACTCGGCGCGGCCAACTGGGCGCCGGCCAACTCGGCGCCGGACTAAAAAATTTTTTTTTGACAAAATGTGTAGATGAAAAATAAAATATATTATTTATATAAAAACATCTTTAAAAAATCCTACGCAATTTTTTACAAGCTTTTATTTAGCTTCAGATGTTCTGTCTAACTAACTATCTATCAAATCTTGTGAAGCGTTTTTGACACACTTCCCATTATCCGATTTGGATGAAATTTGGTACACACGTAGTGGTCCCATGACAATACATCATTATCAAAAAAATATCCAAACAACCCCAACCCCCACCCCTTCTATAGAAAAATGTGTTTTTGACACACTTCCCGTTATCCGATTTGGATAAAATTTGGTATACACATAGTGGTCCGATGATAATACAACAATAAGAAAAAAATATCCTCCCACCCCTACCCCCACCCCTTCTATAGAAAAATGTGTTTTTGACACACTTCCCGTTATCCGATTTGGATAAAATTTAGTATACACATAGTGGTCCGATAATAATACAACAATAAGAAAAAAATATCCTCCCACCCCTACCCCCACCCCCTTCCATAGAAAAATTTGTTTTTGACACACCATTATCCGATTTGGATGAAACTTGGTATTCACATAGTGGTCTGATGACAATACAACATTAAGAAAAAAATATCCTCCCACCCCTACCCCCACCCCTTCTATAGAAAAATGTGTTTTTGACACACTTCCCGTTATCCGATTTGGATAAAATTTGGTATACACATAGTGGTCCGATGATAATACAACAATAAGAAAAAATATCCTCCCACCCCTACCCCCTTCCATAGAAAAATTTGTTGTTGACACACATCCCGTTATCCGATTTGGATGAAATTTGGTATACATATATAATAAAAAAATATCCTCCCACCTCTACCCCCACCCCCTTTCATAGAAAAATGTGTTTTTGACACACTTCCCGTTATCCGATTTGGATAAAATTTGGTATACACATAGTGGTCCGATGATAATACAACAATAAGAAAAAAATATCCTCCCACCCCTACCCCCACCCCTTCTATAGAAAAATGTGTTTTTGACACACTTTCCGTTATCCGATTTGGATAAAATTTGGTATACACATAGTGGTCCGATAATAATACAACAATAAGAAAAAAATATCCTCCCACCCCTACCCCCACCCCCTTACATAGAAAAATTTGTTTTTGACACACATCCCGTTATCCGATTTGGATGAAATTTGGTATACATATATAATAAAAAAATATCCTCCCACCTCTACCCCCACCCCCTTTCATAGAAAAATTAGTTTTTGACAAACTTCCCATTATCCGATTTGGATGAAACTTGGTATTCACATAGTGGTCTGATGACAATACAACATTAAGAAAAAAATATCCTCCCACCCCTACCCCCACCCCTTCTATAGAAAAATGTGTTTTTGACACACTTCCCGTTATCCGATTTGGATAAAATTTGGTATACACATAGTGGTCCGATGAAAATACAACAATAAGAAAAAATATCCTCCCACCCCTACCCCCACCCCCTTCCATAGAAAAATTTGTTTTTGACACACATCCCGTTATCCGATTTGGATGAAATTTGGTATACATATATAATAAAAAAATATCCTCCCACCTCTACCCCCACCCCCTTTCATAGAAAAATGTGTTTTTGACACACTTCCCGTTATCCGATTTCGATAAAATTTGGTATACACATAGTGGTCCGATGATAATACAACAATAAGAAAAAAATATCCTCCCACCCCTACCCCCACCCCTTCTATAGAAAAATGTGTTTTTGACACACTTCCCGTTATCCGATTTGGATAAAATTTGGTATACACATAGTGGTCCGATAATAATACAACAATAAGAAAAAAATATCCTCCCACCCCTACCCCCACCCCTTCTATAGAAAAATGTGTTTTTGACACACTTCCCGTGATCCGATTTGGATAAAATTTGGTATACACATAGTGGTCCGATAATAATACAACAATAAGAAAAAAATATCCTCCAACCCCTACCCCCACCCCCTTCCATAGAAAAATTTGTTTTTGACACACATCCCGTTATCCGATTTGGATGAAATTTGGTATACATATATAATAAAAAAATATTCTCCCACCTCTACCCCCACCCCCTTTCATAGAAAAATGAGTTTTTGACACACCATTATCCGATTTGGATGAAACTTGGTATTCACATAGTGGTCTGATGACAATACAACATTAAGAAAAAAATATCCTCCCACCCCTACCCCCACCCCTTCTATAGAAAAATGTGTTTTTGACACACTTCCCGTTATCCGATTTGGATAAAATTTGGTATACACATAGTGGTCCGATGATAATACAACAATAAGAAAAAATATCCTCCCACCCCTACCCCCACCCCCTTCCATAGAAAAATTTGTTTTTGACACACATCCCATTATCCGATTTGGATGAAATTTGGTACACACGTAGTGGTCCCATGACAATACATCATTATCAAAAAAATATCCAAACAACCCCAACCCCCACCCCTTCTATAGAAAAATGTGTTTTTAACACACTTCCCGTTATCCGATTTGGATAAAATTTGGTATACACATAGTGGTCCGATGATAATACAACAATAAGAAAAAAATATCCTCCCACCCCTACCCCCACCCCTTCTATAGAAAAATGTGTTTTTGACACACTTCCCGTTATCCGATTTGGAT
Source organism: Aspidapion aeneum (assembly GCA_963576565.1). Lineage (NCBI taxonomy): Eukaryota > Metazoa > Arthropoda > Insecta > Coleoptera > Brentidae > Aspidapion > Aspidapion aeneum. The sequence continues at coordinate 57,051,304 of OY755042.1, forward strand.
AAAATTTAGTATACACATAGTGGTCCGATAATAATACAACAATAAGAAAAAAATATCCTCCCACCCCTACCCCCACCCCCTTCCATAGAAAAATTTGTTTTTGACACACATCCCGTTATCCGATTTGGATGAAATTTGGTATACATATATAATAAAAAAATATTCTCCCACCTCTACCCCCACCCCCTTTCATAGAAAAATGAGTTTTTGACACACCATTATCCGATTTGGATGAAACTTGGTATTCACATAGTGGTCTGATGACAATACAACATTAAGAAAAAAATATCCTCCCACCCCTACCCCCACCCCTTCTATAGAAAAATGTGTTTTTGACACACTTCCCGTTATCCGATTTGGATAAAATTTGGTATACACATAGTGGTCCGATGATAATACAACAATAAGAAAAAATATCCTCCCACCCCTACCCCCACCCCCTTCCATAGAAAAATTTGTTGTTGACACACATCCCGTTATCCGATTTGGATGAAATTTGGTATACATATATAATAAAAAAATATCCTCCCACCTCTACCCCCACCCCCTTTCATAGAAAAATGTGTTTTTGACACACTTCCCGTTATCCGATTTGGATAAAATTTGGTATACACATAGTGGTCCGATGATACTACAACAATAAGAAAAAAATATCCTCCCACCCCTACCCCCACCCCCTTACATAGAAAAATTTGTTTTTGACACACATCCCGTTATCCGATTTGGATGAAATTTGGTATACATATATAATAAAAAAATATCCTCCCACCTCTACCCCCACCCCCTTTCATAGAAAAATTAGTTTTTGACAAACTTCCCATTATCCGATTTGGATGAAACTTGGTATTCACATAGTGGTCTGATGACAATACAACATTAAGAAAAAAATATCCTCCCACCCCTATCCCCACCCCTTCTATAGAAAAATGTGTTTTTGACACACTTCCCGTTATCCGATTTGGATAAAATTTGGTATACACATAGTGGTCCGATGAAAATACAACAACAAGAAAAAATATCCTCCCACCCCTACCCCCACCCCCTTCCATAGAAAAATTTGTTTTTGACACACATCCCGTTATCCGATTTGGATGAAATTTGGTATACATATATAATAAAAAAATATCCTCCCACCTCTACCCCCACCCCCTTTCATAGAAAAATGTGTTTTTGACACACTTCCCGTTATCCGATTTCGATAAAATTTGGTATACACATAGTGGTCCGATGATAATACAACAATAAGAAAAAAATATCCTCCCACCCCTACCCCCACCCCCTTCCATAGAAAATGCGTTTTTGACACCCTTCCCATTATCCGATTTGGATGAAATTTGGTATACATATAGTGGTTCAATGACAATACATCATTGAAAAAAAATCCTACCACTCCTACCCCCACCCTCATCTATAGAAAAATGCGTTTTTGACACACTTACCATTATCCGATTTGGATGAAATTTGGTATACATATAGTGGTCCGATAACAATACAACAATAATGAAAAAATGTCCTCCCACCCCTACCCCCCACCCCCTTACATAGAAAAATGCGTTTTTGACACACTTCACTTCAAATAACTTTTATAAAATTTGATATATGCATAAAGGTCCGATGGCAATACAGCCCAAACAAAAAATATATTTCTACCTCTACCCCCACCCTCTCTTTCCCCCAATAGAAAAATGAGTTTTCAAACAACTTACGATCAGCGATTTCATTATAATCCAGAATAAACTCTTCTTTATTTGTTTACCTCTGCATTTTTCTGCTAGATTGATTCTTGCAAATAGTAATATTTAATTGATACGGATATCTTATCGTGCTAACATCCTCAAAATTTCCATCAGTCGGCCATCGCTTTTATTATTATGATAATATTAGAATGTTAGAAAATTATTTTTTAATTTTTAGTGCATTTTATGAAAGCTTGTGACTTAAAAGAAATTTTTTTACTAATTTATTTGAAATCTGTTTTTGTTAAGTAAAGTTAAATCCATTAAGTCGACTGTTGAATCTTGGCAGTTCTAGTGTTTGGTAACCTGGTAATACTACAATTTACGTTTTTTATTACAACAATGGCGGATCGAAAAATCAAAATGCTTCAGGTCATTTACGAAAATTTTTTACTCAAACTTAAAAAAATCAAAATGGCGGTTTTTTGTTCCAACCTTGAAATATTACATTGCTTGAGGTCATTTAACAAAATTTTTTACTCAAATTTAAAAAAATCAAAATGGCGGATCCAAAATGGCGGATTTTCTTATTTACTAACCGATTTGTCTCAAACTTGAAATATTACATTGCTTGAGGTCATTTAACAAAATTTTTTATTCAAACTTAAAAAAATCAAAATGGCTGATCCAAAATGGCAGATTTTTTATTTACTAACCGATTTGTCTCAAACTTAAAAAAATCAAAATGGCGGATCAAAAATGGCACATTTTTTATTTACCAACCGACTTGTCTCAAACTTGAAAGATTGCAGTGCTTAGGGATCGATTTATAATAAATTTAGAACTTTGTGGTGTTTAACGTCGCTGAACATGATTTTTTACTCTTTTTAAAAAAATCATCTAAATCGGATAATGGGAAGTGTGTCAAAAACTCATTTTTCATGAAAGGGGGTGGGGGTAGAGGTGGGAGGATATTTTTTCTTAATATTGTATTGTCATCGGATCACTATATGTATACCAAACTTCATCCAAATCGGATAATGGGAAGTATATCAAAAACGCATTTTTCTATAGATGAGGGTGGGGGTAGGAGTGGGAGGATATTTTTTTTTAATGTTGTATTATCATCGGACCACTATGTGAATACCAAATTTCATCCAAATGGGATAATGGGAAGTGTGTCAAAAACTCATTTTTCTATGAAAGGAGGTGGGGGTAGAGGTGGGAGGATATTTTTTTCTTAATATTGTATTGTCATCGGATCACTATATGTATACCAAATTTCATCCAAATCGGATAATGGTAAGGGTGTCAAAAACGCATTTTCTATGGAAGGGGGTGGGGGTAGGGGTGGGAGGATATTTTTTTTTAATGTTGTATTATCATCGGACCACTATGTGAATACCAAATTTCATCCAAATCGGATAATGGGAAGTGTGTCAAAAACGCATTTTTCTATAGATGAGGGTGGGGGTAGGAGTGGCAGGATTTTTTTTTTCAATATTATATTGTCATCGGACCACTATATGTATACCAAATTTCATCCAAATCGGATAATGGGAAGGGTGTCAAAAACGCATTTTCTATGGAAGGGGGTGGGGGTAGGGGTGGGAGGATATATTTTTTTTATTGTATTGTCATTGGACCACTATGTGAATACCAAATTTCATCCAAATCGGATAATGGGAAGTGTGTCAAAAACTCATTTTTCTATTAAAGGGGGTGGGGGTAGAGGTGGGAGGATATTTTTTTTCTTAATATTGTATTGTTATCGGATCACTATATGTATACCAAATTTCATCCAAATCGGATAATGGGAAGGGTGTCAAAAACGCATTTTCTATGGAAGGGGGTGGGGGTAGGGGTGGGAGGATATTTTTTTTAAATGTTGTATTATCATCGGACCACTATGTGTATACCAAATTTTATCCAAATCGGATAACGGGAAGTGTGTTAAAAACGCATTTTTCTATAGATGAGGGTGGGGGTAGGAGTGGTAGGATTTTTTTTTTCGATATTATATTGTCATCGGACCACTATATGTATACCAAATTTCATCCAAATCGGATAATGGGAAGGGTGTCAAAAACGCATTTTCTATGGAAGGGGGTGGGGGTAGGGGTGGTTTGGATATTTTTTTTAATGTTGTATTGTCATTGGACCACTATGTGAATACCAAATTTCATCCAAATCGGATAATGGGAAGTGTGTCAAAAACTTATTTTTCTATTAAAGGGGGTGGGGGTAGAGGTCGGAGGATATTTTTTTTCTTAATATTGTATTGTCATCGGATCACTATATGTATACCAAATTTCATCCAAATCGGATAACAAGATGTGTGTCAAAAACAAATTTTTCTATGGAGGGGGGTGGGGGTAGGGGTGGGAGGATATTTTTTTCTTATTGTTGTATTATTATCGGACCACTATGTGTAAACCAAATTTTATCCAAATCGGATAACGGGAAGTGTGTCAAAAACGCTTCACAAGATTTGATAGATAGTTAGTTAGTTAGTAAAGGATTTTTTAAAGATGTTTTTATATAAATAAATTATTTTATTTTTCATCTACACATTTTATCAAAAACAATCTTTTAGTCCGGCGCCGAGTTGGCCGGCGCCCAGTTGGCGGCGCCGAGTTGGCCCGGCGCCCAGTTGGCCCGGCGTCCAGTTGGCGGCGCCGTGTTGGCGGCGCCCAGTTGGCGGCGCCGAGTTGGCGGCGCCCAGTTGTCCTAGACCGAAATACAAGTAAGAATTTAATGAGCAAGATAGGGACGAAAATAGAATTTCGGTTTGGTGAGTCCGGACACATGCAACATCGCAAAAATATTCTATTTGGTTGTCTTGGATAAAAAAGGACAGTGGCGGCGCAAAATAAAAATTTTGAATTCCACTAGAATTTTTTTATCAACAATTTTTTGTTTGAATAATAAATAATTCATGAATACTTACTTGTGTATACTGTGTTTACAAAATTCTCTTCAGTAAAAAAAAAGAGTAAAAAGAATTTCTAAGCATGCTAAGTGCAGTGGATGTATTAAAATTATTGTTTTCATCTTAGAACTTTACAAATGTTGTACCTTCCAGGTAAAATATTTTCTTTTTTGAACAAGGGTCTTCTTCAACTCTTCTCTTCGTGGGTGGACTACAAGTTATGCTCGAGTCAGATGAAATTTCGGAACTAAACATTTTAATTCGGAATGGGACAACTGGCGCCGGACTATTTTTTTTTCTATAAAATGTGCAGATAAAAAACAAAATAAATATGTTATTTATACAAAAATTTCAACATCTATTAAGTCGAGTGTTGAAATTTGGTAGGTGTAGTGTTCTGCGACTTGAAACACCGCCAAGTTCCATATTCGATACATATCGATGCATAAATAAGAAAGTCCGCCACTTTGGATCCGCCATTTTAATTTTTTTAAGTTTGTTTTCATCTGCACATTTTATCAAGAAAAAATATTTTAGTCCGGCGCCCAGTTGGCTCGGCGTCCAGTTGGCCCGGCGCCCAGTTGGCCTGCCGCCCAGTTGGTGGCGCCGAGTTGGCGGCGCCCAGTTGTCCTAGACTGCAACACATTTCAGGGGTCTGGTACGTTTTACCACCTTTCTTAAAACTACGAAGTTTTTTGAAAAATGATAATTTTAGACCATTTTATAGTGATTTCTAAAAAAAAATTGCGGAAAATCGTTGATTTTGTTAAAAAAATTGAAATTGAAAAATTCTTAAAACCCCATTAAAACCCATACAAATTGCCACAAAACAAGCATTTTCTCATTTCAAACTGAAACAAAAAGGTCCCTGACGTCTATCAGCTGTTAACAAAAACTTGAAATAACTAAGGTCACTGATCGAAATCGGGTCAGTTTTTTTGGTCCTTTTATGAAAATGCACAATTTTAAAAAAAGCATGAAATTCAAAACAAAATCAAGAAAATTATGATTCCTGCATTTTTACAATTAAACATTAGTTTAATTGAACATTATATCAATTGTTATTCCTTAAAACACTAAAAATTAATAATTATTTACTTTTTTTTAATTTATCGAAGGTCTAACCGAACAAAACCAAACTGAACCGATCCGTATCGAAATGAACCAAATCATACCGAATCTAACGGTTCAGTTTGGTTCGGTTCGATTTGGTTAAACAAAACCGTACCTAACTGAATGTAGCTAAACCTAACCGAAACAAACTGAACCTAGCGGAACCTAACCAAACATAATCAAACTGAACCAAACCTAGCCAAAGAAAACTGAACCTAACCGAACCGATTCGAAACGAACCGAACCAAACCAGACCGAATCTGGCTGAACCTAACCAAAACAAATTAAACCTAGCCGAACCTAACCAAACATAATCAAACTGAACCAAACCTACCCGAACCAAACCGAACCGAACCAACCAAACCAAACCAAACCGAACCCAACCTGACCCAACCTAACCCAACCTAACTCAACCAAACACAACCTAACCCAACCCAACCCAACCTAACCCAACCTAACCCAACCTAACCCAACCTAACCCAACCTAACCCAACCTAACCCAACCTAACCCAACCTAACCCAACCTAACCCAACATAACCCAACCTAACCCAACTGAACCTAACCGAACCGAACCGAACCGAACCGAACCGAACCGAACCGAACCAACCTAACCCAACTTAACCCAACCTAACTCAACCTAACCCAACCTAATCTAACCCAACCTAACACATATATATAAATATAGTAAAAGTTAAAAGGTTTATGTCCAGGGGGTAACCATTGTCCATAATCGTCGGAAATCGAGTTAGGATTAGTGTATGCGACCATAAACATTGAGTGGCGCGTGAGTGTTTGGTCTTCAAATTTTTTTAGGGAAATTTTTCAAAATCTTTTATTCCGCACTGGGCACCCTAATAAACCGTAATCTGGTCACCCTAATCCATCGCAATCAAAGAAAATCGGTAATCGAAGTGTCACAAATTTTTTGTTGGTTTCTATTCTTCTTTTATATTATGTAGGACAAAATTATTAATTAAACTAAGTGACCTTATTAAGTAAGACAGCATGATGGTCAAATGACATTAGAAGGACATACACATATGATACCGGCCTGTAGACCGGTCGCGGTGGCGTCATATAATAATAAATATATACTTTCGTGATGAAAGACCAAAATTTAACTTAAAATTACTGTAAAGTCCGCAAAAAACATTAAATTTACCGAAATTTATAAAAACATAGATCAGTGTGTGTAACAATTCATCAAGATGTATGAAACTCGACCGTGACATGTCAAAAGTTTGGTTCGAAAAAACAAAAACAACTGGATAAAAATCGGTATGTAAGCATTTAAAAAAAAAATCATTTTTAAGAAAATCAAATACTTTTTGTTAATTTTCATGCAATGCAAAAAAAAGTGCGGGGAAGTGACACTTTCTGAATCAAAATGTGTGAGAGTAAAATCGCACGGTCGCAGAAAAAACTATCTATCGTGACGCTACTGAACTTTCTCGTGTTTTAGCAAAAACTATCCGTCAAGACGACTTACCCATGAAATGTTGTTTTTTTATGGATTTTTTTTCTTCTTTGGCACAAAAAACAATTTCCGACCATGTTTGAACTCAAATAGTTACTTCTAAACTTGTTTTTAAACGTTTTGAGTATTCCTATTGTAATATTCCCGCACAAAATTCAAAAAAATTCAGTTCCGTACTTTGACAACATTGTCTATCAGTTTTCCCTGTTAAACCGACTAGCAGGTAGAATCACTTAAAATACGGCAGGTGGATGAAAGGTAGCTAGCTGCTTTTCTGTCGCACTTATGCCGTCAGTGTGAAAGAAATAAAAGTACCCATATAATATCTAGGGTATTATTAGCATGCAAAATCACCCTATCTTTGTCCGTTTCACATGTTCAATAATGTCTATCTCTGTTTTTATTGTAAAAGAAATACCCGCCCATAGGAACCAAATTGGATAGGGTCAATAAAAAATGCCTTGTCTTTCCGTCTCTAACGCCCTTTCAGGGCGTTATAGAACTCAATGATCCCGGCTATGACCTACATCACCGATTTCGACATAATTTTGGGATCTGTGTGTACTTTAAAAATGACCTTTCATGTCATCGAGAGGAGAAGCTAGAACCAGCGAACCTCGATATCATATGGCTAAAATTCACCTCAAAGTCATCGACCAAGTTCATCTGCTGCCTCTACCGACCGCCAAATAACACCGAGTACCAAAACTTTTTCGCGACATTATCCGAAAACTGTGATAGTATACAGTCTAACTATCCACATGCGGAAATTGTTTTTTTAGGCGATTTAAACGTCCACAATATACCCTGACTAAAACACCACAACAAAACAGATAATGAAGGCAGGGAAGCAGAAGCTTTTGCCATAAGTTGTGGTCTAACGCAGCTTGTCGATGAACCTACCCGTATCTCAGAAAGGGGTGAATTTGCAGCGCTTTTAGACTTGTTCCTAACTACAAATCCTGACTCGTACACAATTCAAGTAGATCCCCCACTTGGTTCATCCGATCATAAACTTATAATAACAAAGTGCGAAATGCTTATACCACCAAGCCAACAATCACTTCCTCGTAAAATGTGGCACTATAAATCGGCAAAATGGAATGACCTTAAACAGTTTTACCTGGATTTTTCATGGCAAGAGGTTTGCTTTAAAACAGCTGATCCCAACTATTTGCTGTAATGAAATAACAAAAGTAATCTTATCTGGAATGGATGCATATATCTCACATACAATAACACACAGAGCAAATGCAAAACCTTGGTTCAACAGCCAGTGTCAAACGGTTGTACAGAAAAAACACAGAGCATATAACTTTTGGAAACGACAACAAACCGCTCAAAACCACACAGAATTTATAGAAGCCAGAAATAGTTGCAAAATTACTATTGACGCCGCCAAAGAAACATACAATCAAAGAATGAAAAACAGGTTGCTGAATTGTCCAAGTAGTTCTAGGTCCTTTTGGTCTCTTGCAAAAGCTGTTGGATCAAACTTCATCAGATAAAAATACTCACTTAGCCACAACATCAGAGGAAAAAGCCAATATGCTGGCCAAAATCTTTCCCTACAACTCAAACCTAATGGAAAAACTCCACCGTTCATTGAAAGGGTTTTCCACAGTATGCCAGAGCTACCCTTTTGTTACAGAGAAATACGAAAATCCCTTAAAAAGTTGAATACAAACAAAGCAATGGGTCCAGATGGCATTCCCGCGATAGTAGTCAAAAATTGTGCTAACGAACTCAGCCCAACTTTCGCTAAATTATTCAATTTATCTTACAGGCAAGGAGTATATCCATCATCATGGAAGTCTGCCGCAGTACAACCTATTCCAAAGAAAGGAAAAAAGACAGATCCGTTAAACTTTAGACCAATTGCTCTACTTCCGGTTATATCAAAAGTAATGGAAAGAGTTGTGAACAATTACCTAACCAAGTACTTGGAAAAGTACAAAATTATCAACGACAAGCAATACGGATTTCGAAAATATGGGTCAACTGGCGATTTACTTACATACGTCACTCACTTATGGTAAAAAGCGATTGAGTTACGAGGCGAAACAAGAACAATTGCCTTAGATATATCTAAAGCATTCGATAAAGTCTGGCATGGAAATCTGCTCAATAAGCTCAAAGTAATGGGATTGTCGCCGAAACTTTGCACTTGGTTTGAAAGTTACCTTAAGGATAGATCCATTTATGTTGCACTGGATGGCCGGAACTCCAACTCTTACCAAATAAATGCTGGTATGCCACAGGGAGCAATCCTTTCGCCAACACTTTTTCTGATTTACATAAATGACCTCATAGATAAAACAGTAAATCCACTTTATTGCTTTGCAGATGATGGCAATGTAGTTTCCTCTGTCATACCACCCACTCAGTGTCTATCCGCACGTGAATTCCATCATCTTAGACTAACTCAAATATCGCAGATAAATAACGACCTGGAGATAATAGAGGACTGGGGCAACAAAAACCTTGTACAATTCAACGCGCAGAAAACTCAAGCAGCCCTGTTTTCAAAAAAGACCAGCACCGGTGAGCCAAACATCATGCTATCTGGAAGTGCTGTCACATTGCAGAGCCAGTTGAACATCTTAGGAGTCACTGCAGAGACCAACATGTCTTGGCACAGTCACGTGGCAGATATAGCTAAAAGGGCGTCCCAAAAGCTTGGGGTGCTATTTCGTACAAGACATCTGTAGACACCAAGCCAACTGCTGACACTCTACAAAGCCCAGATTCGACCAACTATGGAGTACTGCTCACATATATGGAGTGCGGTACCCAAACATACCTTAATGCTTTTGAACACCGTGCAACAACGAGCTATCAAGCTGATCAATGACCCCGCACTTACCCGTAACTTGGATAGTCTCGAACATCGAAGAACTGTGGGCGATCTATCTCTCTTCTACAGGTATTATCACGGAAAATGCTCTGAAGAGTTGGCACGTATGATCCCCCCGGGAGTAGCACCTACTAGGCGAACACGTCAAACAGACGGTAACCATCAATTTACTGTCAAAATAGAGGCACCAAGAACCTCATTATATCAGAATTCATATCTCTGGAGAACAGCATCGCTGTGGAATAAACTCCCTGAGACAGTTTTTCCTGCAGGTTACAACCTGAATCGTTTCAAAACCAACACACACCAACATTTCCGCGCACTGGCCGCTTCTCAAGCGTGATAAGGATCTCCTTGCGAGTGCGCTTAACCGTAAAAAAAAATCTTTAAAACTAGACATAGAATTTTTTTTTCTAGTGTGACGCTTAGTTACAAAAATAAGCTGGTGAAGTTTAATTAAAATTTACCGAGCCGTTTTCCAAAAATAAATTATATAAGGGCAAAAAAAATTAACTTTTTTTTTTGAAAAAACCCTATGACTCAACCAAAAGCTATAGTGTTTTTTTTATATAACAAAAATATTCTTTGAGCTGTATTTTATTATAAAATATTTAACAAATTGATTTTTGTCATACGGAAAATAGCTTAAAACAGCTAAAGTCAATTTTATTTAGTAAGAAAAAATACCTGCAATAAAAAAATTAATATCTATAAAAGTGGGGGCAACCAAAAAACAAAAATATTTTTTTCTTTAAATATTATATAAAACTATTAATCTATGCGAAAATAAAAAGTGCTAGTTATAAAATTCGCTAATAGTGCAGATATAAAAATATGTTTTTTTGACTATCTCCTGTATATTATTTATTAAATTGACAAGAATGACATCATAAGTGACCCTGTCCATTTACTAAGTCATTTTTAAGCCCAATTAATTTTTTTCGGTCAAGATGTAAGAGTTATTATTATCACAACATACACAAAAACGACCATTTAACGAAATTTGACCGTTTATATCTCAAAAACTGTACATAGAAAAATTTAACTTTACTTACATTTTTTTTAGTTGCATATCCTAGCATAAAATACTAAAATTATAGCCAATTCCACCGAGCCAAAAATTTTCCATAAGGCCTGTGTAAACGGGTGCGATGTTCTTTTTAGTACTTAAGTTCCTAAAGTTTTTAAGCCACTTTGGTTTCACTTTCTTTTACATGAATAGTTTTTGAGCTATTCAGCGAATTTTAAGAAAAGTTGGTGGAAAGCATATAAAGCAGTGACGGAAACTAAAACGGAGAGGAAACACACAATGATTTAATTTTTCTAGAACATATTGATTTTAGTTATAGCTTTTTGTAACAATATCTGAAAAAGGTTTGCCTTGTTTATCTTTTTTTTATCCAACTGTATGCCTATGATCCTGGAGTAATTGGGTGATCGATATATTATATACTTTTAAATAGACTTCTCGTACAAGCTTCGCCAAATTAGGCCAGGCCATTTACCAAATTCCTTAAGGATCAATTGGAAACAGCATTGCTGTCATCAGAACCTAGTATAACTTTTATAGTTGACTGGCCTATGGTATCCCGTGAGATAGTGTTAGATTTTTTTAAACTACTTTACATCGATTGGTAACATATCACACAATTTTAAGTCACTGGGTTTTGCCTCCAATTTGAGTAGGAAGGCCTGTATGAAGTTATTAATCCAAGATGACCGAGATTTAGACGTCTCTTACTCAAATTTGAGGCAGACACCCGACGAATTTAAATTGAGTGATCTATCACCAATCGATCTAGGGTAGTCCAAAACTTTCTTGCTGAATCTTAAGTTTGAAGTTCTGTATAACGTCTTTTATCAAAACCGGACAAAATCATAAACGATAAAATAATAAAAGGGCTACGCTTGTCACGTTCACCTAAAGAAGAGGGGTTTTGATATTGCTATGCAATTGAAACGTCTTTTACTGCCATGCTTTAAGAAAACGTCGTATCTACATAGGGATTGCTATAGCACATACGGTATTTTCATTAAGCAAGGCCCTTAATAAAGGTCAAGTGTTGGACCCTAGGTTAGAATTCATCTGGAATTAATTGACCAAGAGGTTCGGTTCGGTTCGGTTAACACCGATTTATTAAAGGAAGAAAAAAGACATTTCAATTTTTTATGTATTTTTTAACCCAAAAACAACAATATTATCTGTTCCCGATTTAAATTTGCCGCCAAACTTACATAAGACCGATTTGTAGGAGAGGAAGAGAGACGGAACCATGCTTCATGCTAGGCCCGACCCCTTTTTATGATTTTGTTCTTTTGGATTTTGTCCGGTTTTGTGATAAACGACTTTATACTAGACTTCGATTCTGCTTTTGTCTTGTTTTGGTGAATGACGTTTTTGTATAATCTTCGGTTATTAAGAATTCCGCTTTTGCTATTGGACTGTTATACCATTTTCATTTATGATCTTGAACGATTTTTGTTTTTGTCATTTACGACGATGAATAGGGATTCCAATTCAATTGTTATTCTATTGCAAAAAATCATGACTGATAAAGTGTAAAATTGTTATGGCAAAAGTTTGTGAAAAAGCATGAAAAAAATAAAAATTTTGGATTGATAACATCACACAGGCGCTCTTACTTAAATTTGATGCAAACACCTGGCGACTTAAAATCAAGTGATCCATACCCAATTAATCTAGGGTGATCTAAAACTTCCTTTCTCAATTTTTTTTGGGTAAAAAAAGTGATAATTTTTTTTTCAACTTTTTATATCTTTGTTAGTTGTTGAGATATAAAGCTAGTTTATCTATTATTTTAATTGGGGTTCTATTGCAAACAGTATTTACAGTTTTTCTGTACTAATTTAGCGAAAGTTATAAGCCAAAGGTTCCGAAAAAAAACTCTTGGATCTTTGACGTCGCAAAGGCCCTCCTACTCAAATGGGAGGCAAACACCCGGTGACTTAAAATTATGTGATCTATTACCAATCGATCTAAGCTAGCTTAAAAAAATCTTCCACAACTATCCCGGTTTTTGACTATAAGCCAGTTAACTCTTAAGAATTCATATGGTGCGACTATTAAAAGTATTAAAATAATATGGACAGAATGTGAACATTTGTAAGAAATCACGAAACTTTATGTTGCCTATTTTGGCTAAGGTAGTACCTACCTAGGCAAGTCAAATACCACTAGTGTCAGATTTATGATGTGTTGTTCGTTCCCAATAAAACCCTAGATTACAAAGCCTAAATGTCAAAATTAAATCAAAAACTACTTACCATTTTGATGGGCAAGATCCAAAAGCCACATGATACTTCCTTCCTTTTCCCGGACTTCTTGCTTTTCTAGGCATTCATAAACACTGGAACAATCTGTAACAATAACGATAAAATTTAACTACCTAAAATATTAATCTTAGAGCATTGAGGAAGCAAAGAAATGTTTAAATAGTTTATCAAATAAAGTTAAAAACATTCATTTTAAATGCTTCTTCACCCAAAGGATTAGTATTGTAATCCAGAGAGGCAATGCTGCCAGTGTTCTGTTTAATTTGGGCCAACGGGAGGATTGAGGATTAACATGTTTGTTAATTTGTTATAAAAAATTTTTTTGTTGACTTATTTATATTTTTTATTTTATTGATAATTTTACTCTTGTTATATCTATTAATTACAAAATATATTTAAAAAAAAATGAATTAATAGAGGAATACCAAACCATAGAAAGGTTGTTTGTCGTAAAAGTTTAAAATACCATAATGCCAATTTAACGATGTAAATTTTCTTAAACGAGTTGCAGGTATTTATAAAGTGATATTCGGCTTGAAATTGTGTTAAATAAATAGTGTTTTTGTTAATAAAAGTAAACTTGACAACAAGAATTCCGTTTGGTTGTATACAAACAAAAGCTCACATTTGTTTACGTACTTACTTGTGAAAAAAAATGGTTTAAATATACTAATACTGTGTACACACTCTTCCATAATAGATAGTTTTTGGTCGTGCCGGAAACGGCCGACGACTAACGCTATTTGACACTGTGAACGTCGCACACTCACGGACGGTTAACATAAGAATTTTGACGTACGTAGCACGTGCGCAATTGTGTTTTAGCGAGCTTCTATTAGTTTCCGCGCCATTTCGGTTGGGCTGGCGCTAATTGCACAGTTTTTACATGTTTAGGTACTTCTAAAACAGGTACCTTAATCTAATTATGTATTAACAATACCTAACTTTTTTTTTACGGGTATGCGCACTCGCAAGGAGATCCCTATCACGCTCGAGAAGCGGCAAGTGCGCGGAAATGTTGGTGTGTGTTGCTTTTGAAACGGTTCAGGTTGTAACCTGCAGGGAAAACTGTCGCAGGGAGTTTATTCCACAGCGATGCGGTTCTCCAGAGATATGAATTCTGATATAATGAGGTTCTTGGTGCCTCTATTTTGACAATAAATTGATGGTTACCGTCTGTTTGACGTGTTCGCCTAGTAGGTGCTACTCCCGGGGGGATCATACGTGCCAACTCTTCAGAGCATTTTCCGTGATAATACCTGTAGAAGAGAGATAGATCGCCCACAGTTCTTCGATGTTCGAGACTATCCAAGCTACGGGTAAGTGCGGGGTCATTGATCAGCTTGATAGCTCGTTTTTGCACGGTGTTCAAAAGCATTAAGGTATGTTTGGGTGCCGCACTCCATATATGTGAGCAGTACTCCATAGTTGGTCGAATCTGGGCTTTGTAGAGTGTCAGCAGTTGGCTTGGTGTATACAGATGTCTTGTACGAAATAGCATCCCAAGCTTTTGGGACGCCCTTTTAGCTATATCTGCCACGTGGCTGTGCCAAGACATGTTGGTCTCTGCAGTGACTCCTAAGATGTTCAACTGGCTCTGCAATGCGACAGCACTTCCAGATAGCATGATGTCTGGCTCACCGGTGCTGGTCTTTTTTGTAAACAGGGCTGCTTGGGTTTTCTGCGCGTTGAACTGTACAAGGTTTTTGTTGGCCCAGTCCTCTATTATCTCCAAGTCGTTATTTATCTGTGATATTTCAGTTAGTCTAAGGTAATGGAATTCACGTGCGGAGAGACATGTGGGTGGTATGACTGAGGAGACTACATTGCCATCATCTGCAAAGCAATAAAGTGGATTTACTGTTTTATCTATGAGGTCATTTATGTAAATCAGAAAAAGTGTTGGCGAAAGGATTGCTCCCTGTGGCACACCAGCATTTATTTGGTAAGAGTTGGAGTTCCGGCCATCCAGTGCAACATAAATGGATCTATCCTTAAGGTAACTTTCGAACCAAGTGCAAAGTCTCGGCGACAATCCCGTTGCTTTGAGCTTGTTGAGCAGATTTTCATGCCAGACTTTATCGAATGCTTTAGATATATCTAAGGCAATTGTTCTTGTTTTACCTCGCAACTCAATCGCTTTTTGCCATAAGTGAGTGACGTATGTAAGTAAATCGCTAGTTGATCTATATTTTCGAAATCCGTATTGCTTGTCGTTGATAATTTTGTACTTTTCCAAGTACTTGGTTGGGTGATTGTTCACAACTCTTTCCATTACTTTTGATATCACCGGAAGTAGACCAATTGGTCTATAGTTTAACGGATCTGTCTTTTTTCCTTTCTTTGGAATGGGTTGTACTGCGGCAGACTTCCATGATGATGGATATACTCCTTGCCTATAAGATAAATTGAATAATTTTCGCTAGCACAATTTTTCAGTACTATCGCGGGAATGCCATCTGGACCAATTGCTTTGTTTGTATCCAACTTTTTAAGGGATTTTCGTATTTCTCTGTGACAAAAGGGTACCTCTGGCATACTGTGGGAAACCCTTTCAATGAACGGCGGAGTTTTTCCATTTGGCACTGTTAGGTTTGAGTTGGAGGAAAAGATTTTGGCCAGCATATTGGCTTTTTCCTCTGATGTTGTGGCTAAGTGAGTATTTTTATCTGTAAGTGGTGGTATGGATGACTTGGTGAAATTTGATCCAACGGCTTTTGCAAGAGACCAAAAGGACCTAGAACTACTTGGACAATTCATCAACCTGTTTTTTATTCTTTGATTGTATGTTTCTTTGGCGGCGTCAATAGTAATTTTGCAACTATTTCTGGCTTCTATAAATTATGTATGGTTTTGAGCGGTTTGTTGTCGTTTCCAAAGGTTATATGCTCTGTGTTTTTTCTGTACAACCGTTTGACACTGGCTGTTGAACCAAGGTTTTGCATTAGCTCTGCGTTTTATTGTATGTGGGATATATGCATCCATTCCAGATAAGATTACTTTTGTTATTTCATTACAGCAAATAGTGGGATCAGCTGTTTTAAAGCAAACCTCTTCCCATGGAAAATCCAGGTAAAACTGTTTAAGGTCATTCCATTTTGCCGATTTATAGTGCCACATTTTACGACGAAGTGATTGTTGGCTTGGCGGTATGAACATTTTCGCACTGTTCTTATAAGTTTATGATCGGATGAACCAAGTGGGGGATCTACTTGAATTGTGTACAAGTCAGGATTTGTAGTTAGGAACAAGTCTAAAAACGCTGCAAATTCACCCCTTTCTGAGATACGGGTAGGTTCATCGACAAGCTGCGTTAGACCACAACTTATGGCAAAAGCTTTTGCTTCCCTGCCTTCATTATCTGTTTTGTTGTGGTGTTTTAGCCAGGGTATATTGTGGACGTTGAAATCGCCTAAAAAAACAATTTCCGCATGTGGATAGTTAGACTGTATACTATCACAGTTTTCGGATAATGTCGCAAAAAAGTTTTGATACTCGGTGTTACTTGGCGGTCGGTAGAGGCAGCAAATGAACTTGGTCGATGACTTTGAGGTGAATTTCAGCCATATGATATCGAGGTTCGCTGGTTCTAGCTTCTTCTCTCGGTGACATGAAAGGTCATTTTAGATATGGTAGGTAAGTTTCGTAGTAAACTATTTGATTTTGAAAATTAAAACCCGTAGGCTACAGACGGAACCTATTCATTTTACATAGGGGTAGATGGGGGAATAAGAAACAGGGGTAATAAGAAATATTTCTTTGCCACTCTTGCATTTTGTCTGAGATATCTGAACAAAACATAAGCTAAAACAATATTAAAAAAGTTTTTGCACTTTAGTGCTCCTTTTTAAACACATTTATGACAAGCATATCTTTTGAGATATTTTTTTTGTCTAAAGGAAACACTTTATTTGTAGTATTAATACTTAAATTTGTGCTCAAATGTAAGTCTTTCTATACATTGTTTTAAATTTTGCTTGTCATAAACAAGTCGTTCAGAATAGAAAAGTTTCTTAATACCCTTTCGTTTTGACTATCGTGGGGTAATTAGAAACATCGCAATGGGGCAATAATGTCGCCGTCGGGTCCGGGTTCGATTCCTGACTAGGGACTTGATTGTTTGTGTTTGTTTAAAAATGCTTTAACCTTGCTAAAAC
The DNA here is from genome assembly GCA_963576565.1 of Aspidapion aeneum. Taxonomy (NCBI): domain Eukaryota; kingdom Metazoa; phylum Arthropoda; class Insecta; order Coleoptera; family Brentidae; genus Aspidapion; species Aspidapion aeneum. The sequence continues at coordinate 57,068,811 of OY755042.1, forward strand.
TTTGCGAAACTGGGCGATTGATCCTGATTGGTTGGAAAGTCCCAGTATAAATAAAATAAAATAAAATAAATATATTCTTTTTTGTTGCAGATTGATTTGAATAGTGAAGTTGCCTTCAAATTTGACAATGTGACTTATGTTAAGCTTTAGAAATAGCAAATTGCGCAAATAGTCCACAGTACACCGGAATATTTTTTAAGTGATGATTAACAGGCTGAATTTTCGTACAAAGCTTTATTTATACTTGAAAGTGATTATTAATTAAGCATCGGACTGACTAATCCAAGCATATGATTTGTAGGACAATATTGCCATTAACTTCCAAACACATTTTTTAAGCTACAGAAAAAAATTGCCGGTTACTAATTCTTTAATGTTACTTTTTTTATGATTTGAGAATTAATACTACTACTATGTCGGTTTAGAACGTTTTTCTACGTTGTCCGACGCCTATTCTCCACCTCCTTCGATCCTGACAATCATCCTCTGTCAGATTTTTTTGACTCATTGATCTTTGGATTGACTGTTGCCATTCTAGTTTAGGACGCCCTCTTTTTCTGCGCCCTATTGGTTGCCATTCTAGGACCTGCTTTGGTAATCTTTCGTCGATCATCCGTTGTACATGGCCGTACCATATTAGTTGCCTTCTAGTGATGTCATCCGTTATGTTTCCCTCGATTCCCATTATTTCTTTTATGATTTCATTCAATACCTAGTTTTTTTCTGTTGCTTAAAAAAATGTGAAAGTAAATGGCAACATTGCCGATTAGGTTTGGTCAGTCCAACCAAACCTAATCGAATTTTTTAAATACTGCACAAGCCGCCAAAAGAAATTATGACTTGCCTAAGCTAGAGACCCTGTACGTATGACATATTTGCCTAAGCGAATTTATAAATTGCCCTTTTGTACTTAAAAATTAGGGTCACTGCATTCTGCAAGCTCCGTGATCCAGTGACCCTACTTTCAGATTACATCAGACCGCATCTACTCTTAAAGAGTGTAACTGTTAGCCAGCCCAATGAGTTCAGTCAAAAAAAAATTGTTAAATAAAGCAACATCGCACGATTATTTTCAAATTTTCGGATCGACGATTTGTTCAAATTATTTTCGATCATTTTATTTTCGACTTTTACAACAAAACTTTTTTCGATGTTCTGTGGGTCACGAATGAAAATGTAAGCCACACACCCAGACAGCATATTTTTTTGATGTGTTAGAAAGTAAATGGCAACATTGTCCCCAAAATGTAATGCTTGTTTTAGTCGGTCCGAAGCTCAAAGATTTCTGCGCCTGCGCATTCTGCGTCTTAGCCGAATAAAGCTATGTACGAGAATTCAGCCTAATAATCATTATTTAAAAAATAGACCAGTGTACTGTGGATTATTTGCATTTCTAAAGCTTTACATAGATCACTTTTACTCACTACGTACTCACTCTACTATAGTCAAAACAAATGGGAAATAAGAAACATTCCCATTCTGAACTACTTGTTTATGACAAGCAAAATTTAAAAACAAACTTAAGTATTAAAACTGCAAATTAAGTGTTTCCTTCAGACAAAAAAAATTTCCCTATCTTGCCCTATTCAACAAACGTCTCTATGTCTCGATTTTAATAGCCTTGTGCACCAAACGACAAATAACCGGACCGTCGACGTCGACAAAACCGGCAACAAAAAGAATATTTCGAACTGTCAGTTATCCGGGCCTAAATTTGGCACGACCAAAAACTATCTAATACAACGTTATATCACTTTTTATGAATTTCCAATTGACACATAAATCAATTATCAAACAAATAACTCAATTCAACCCCCGTTATATACATACCGTGTGGTCAAAAAAAACCGGACAATTTTTTTTCATTATAACTTTTGAACTATACAATAGATTTTAATGGGACAAACTGCACTTGGCAGAGAATTAATCAGAGTTTCGATGTATTTTTTTGTCCACCATCTCAAAATCCAAGATGGCGGACGAAATTAAAATTTACCCTTCAAAGATGCTCGTTTCTTCTCGTGTTGCATTCTTGCCACGCACAACGAGGTACGCATTAGCAAAATCGGTTCAGTGGTTCTAAAAAAAATATTTTTGTTTCAACCATTGTTTTGCATATTATACGATTGCCTTGCCAATCATGTCTGTATTTATTTCCTTATAAATTCATTACTACTGAACCTATTTTAATGAAACAAAAAGCATCCTGGTGAGAATTGATTGCTTTTTAAAAATCATGATCAAATTTTATCGCCATCTTAAAATTTAAGATGGCGGACAGGATCATACTTGATTCTTCAAAATGACGTGTTTATTCTTAGTTCCCGCAAATGTTTTGTTTTTTTTTTTTAATTTATAGAAAAGCGCTACTTTTCCCCACACAACGAGGTGCAAATTAGTAAAATCGGTGTGGTGGTTCTCAAAAAAATCTATTTTTGTTTCAGCCATTGTTTTACAGATTATACGATTGCATTGCCAATCCTGTCTGCATTAATTTCGTTATAAATTCGTTATTACTAAACCAATTTTAGTGAAATAAAAAATTTCATGTTGAGAATTGATTGATCTTTAAAGATTATAACCGAAATTTGCCGCCATCTTAGAATTTAAGATGTCCGACAGAATCATACTTGATTCTTCAAAATTGCGTGCTTATTCTTATTTTCCGAAAATGCCATTCACACAGAAAACTAACAGCTGACCTCTCAAAATTGACACGAAAGCCAAATTTAATAATACAGTCGCTAACTTTCATTTAATAAATACCGACACTAATAAATCCGGTTTTTAACTACACAAAGGCCGGATTTTGAAGCAAAGCAGCTGGTTTTTATATGTAAATCTGTCACCGTAGGGTCGATTTTAAAATAAGGTCAGGTTTTATTCCAATAAGTGTCTATTAATAAAAAAGTTGGATTTTAAGAAAAAAGTCGCGACTTTTGGAGCACATATTTTTTATGTTATACGTCTTTTTGCACTCTGCTACTTGTTTATTGGTACAAAAATATAACACGAAAGATGTTATAAACTAAGTTGCGCTTTCAAATAGAAACGTTTTACGTTTTAAAGAAATTCGAACGTTATTGTTTGTATCTTGGATTTTAGTAATAGGGAAATTTTATTTACCATCAATAAAGAAAAATCAATTATATTAATACGTAACCGGATATGGACAAAAAATATTTACGCAAAACATGTAGAATTCCAGACCAGTTTTCTAAGGAAATTAAAATTTCATTAGTTATAATTATTTGTTATTCAAGGTTGCCAGTCGGCTTGGCTAGCAGTATATTTTATATAGGATACAACAAATACTTCAATAAAATTAGATGATATTTGCCAAAAATTAATTTTTTATCAATCCTCAAAAAGTTTTAAAAAAGATACATACAATAGAGTTATGGTTCTGTGGTCAAATCATTTTATTTTGATATTTCTTTTAAAAGTTTGTGGCTTGATTTCTACTTTTTAAATCCTCGTTTGGGCATTCCTTGACTGTAACTGTCTTCATCTTACGGAAGCGGTGCTCAGCGTGACACCCAGAAAAAGACTCCCCCCCACAATGTAAAAAATTTAAAGACTAAAAACCATACTTTATGAAAATTAAAGTAACAAATGTTCACTAATCTAGCGGTATAGAACGCTGTTAGTTGTGGTTTTAGATAAACAAGGGAATGTGAAATTCACTTAAAACCTAACCTAACCTTTATACCTAATTAATCCTATCCTGTTCTAACTTATTTTTACTTAAATTAGCTCTCGGGTCTTCGGCGGTAAGGGTAAAAATCAGGCAACCTAGCCTATTCCCAACGATTATAAACACACAGGATTGCTTATTAGCTCGAATCTTTCAGCGGTAGGCGGCGCCTTGCTTACATCACTAGTTTTTCCCGCTTTTTTTCTTGTTTATTTGCAAATACATTTTTTATTCGTGATAGTAAATATAATTAATAATTTCATTCATTCAAAACAAATAATTTGATAAATCAAGAGTTTGCTCTGAGAGCTGAATTTTCCTACCAGACGATATGTTGGGAGTTTCTTTTATAAATAGTTGAAAGTTTTAGAATAGAAGTAAGATTTTTTCTAAAAGTTTAATCAATTTAAATCATTAGATGTATAATTTATTGTTTTTGTTGCGGATATAATAAAATACACTTATATTATGTAGTAACAAAAAGGTATTTATTTGATATTTCAGATCTAAAATTGCAATATTTATTATATTATTATATCAAAAACCAGTCAGTTTTTGGAGAAAACAGCCAAATAAGATGTGTTTTTCAACTTCTTATGCTTTAAATCAATGGATTTTTATAAGTTTTTTTTCAAATGATTTACATTGTTTGTGTTATGAGTTGTTTTTATCGCACCCAGCGCCCGTTTTCAGTCCTCCTGTAACATGTTTCTGAAAACTTCTATAAAGACACTAAAAAGACCTAAGAAAAAAACTGAAACTAAACTTGGAGAAACTGTCTACAAAATAAACTTTAATAAAAGAAGTACGTTTGCGGCATAATTACCAATTTTATTTAATGTGATTAATTTAATGAGCAAGGAGTTTCCAAAAATCCAAAAAAAATTAAAGTTTATATAAATATAATAATATAAAAGTATATATATTTATATTTCTACACTGAAAGAGGGAACACAAAGCTTTTATTTCAATAATAAATTAATGTGCTTTCTTTATAATTCTTCACTTAATTCACATTTCTAAAGGTTTATCATAACAAAAAATATTCCATGAAAAAAAAAGCCAAGTACGCGAAACTGGTATTCCGTAAAAAGAATTGAGATAAAAGTAAAGCCAAGTTCTACAATACAAATTTAAAAATGAATGGTTCTTACTAGTTTGGAAATATTTTTTTTAACTTTGCTATTCCAGCCAAACTTCTTTACGTTCAATTTCCTAAGAGTCATTTGCAGCCGTAATAGCCAAGTTTAGAAAAACATTTCCAAACTAGTAAGAACCATTCATTTTGAAATTTGTATTGTAGAACTTGGCTTTACTTTTACTTTAATTATTTTTACCGAATACCACTTTCGCGTACTTGGCTTTTTTAGATGAAATGTTTTTGTTATGATTTCACTGCTTTTTTAAAGGATTTGGATAATATTTAAGTTTTAAAGTAGTAAAATATAGGGGATATTGTTCAAAACCTTTGCAATGCCTTATTAAAAATGTTGAGTTTTTTTATATTTTCCTATGGTTTTATCATAGTTCTTTTCTTATCAGCCTTCTAAAACTCAGCTCTCTAGAGTTCCTGGAAGTAGGCAATGTTAATTTTACATAACTTTACATTTAAAGCGAAGGAAAGTAAATTAAAATCTTAGTGTTTTTAAATTTTTTTCTATAGTTTTATCATAGTTTCTATCAGTCCTCCAAATCTCAGCTCTCGAGCGTTTCTGGAAGTGGACAATGTTACTTTTACACAACTTTACATTTATAGGGAAGGGAAGTAAATTAGAATTTTGGGGTGTTTTAATTTTTAGCTCACACTACTACTATATAAGTAGTGTGAGCTATGGTGATCCTAATTTTTTCGAGAAAAAAAAAGTTGCTCCGATTTCAAATTTTTTTATATATCTTTGTGTTTCAGATGATATTGAAACTTTTTTGTTTTGTTGTCTGTCTGTCTGTCTGTCTGTATGTCTGTCTGTCTGTCTGTAACGACCAACCCGCATAACTCAAAAACCGCTTGTCCGATTTTAATGAAATTTGGTACCTAAGTTGGGTCTTGGGCCGCGATGGTCCCATTTAAAAATGAACAAAATCCACCGCACGCAAGCCAAAAAAAATGGTGGGGGTAGATTCCAAAAATTAGAGTTTATGTGAAAATATGGCGTGTGTGATATCAAACGAAAGGTAATTAAGTCTGGAGTTAAACAAAATGAATGTTAGTTTATTTTAAAAAAATGGTGGGGGTAGATGTCAAAAATTAGAGTTTAAGTGAAAATATGGCGTTTGTGATATTAAACGAAAGGTAATTGAGTCTGGAGTTAAACAAAATACATTTTAGTTTTTTTTTAAAGGGTGAGGGTAGATTTAAAAAATTTGAGTTTAAGTCAAAACATGGCTTGTGTGGTATCAAACGAAAGGTAATTGAGTCTAGAGTTGAATAAAATATATTTCAGTTTTTGATTATATTAGCTCACACTATAACTATAGTAACTAGTGTGAGCTTAGGTACCCATAGATTGGCAGAGTATTTTCTAAGTTTTATCAAAGTTACTATCGGCCTTCCAAAGCTCAGCTCTCTAGCGTGTCCGGAAGTGGGCAATGTTACTTTTACAATACTTTACATTTTTAGGGGAGGAAAGTAAATTATAATTTTGGGGTTTTTAAATTTTAGCTCACACATATACTATACTATAGTAGTGTGAGCTATGGTGATCCTAATTTTTTCGAGAAAAAAAAAGTTGCTCCGATTTCAAAAATTTTTATATATCTTTGCGTTTCAGATGATTTTGAAACTTTTTTGTCGCGCCGTCTGTCTGTATGTCTGTCTGTAACGACCAACGCGCATAACTCAAAAACCGCTTGGCCGATTTTAATGAAATTTGGTACCTAGGCTGGGTCTTTGGTCGAGATGGTCCCATTTAAAAATAAACAAAATCCACCCAACACAAGCCAAGTAAAACGGTGGGGGAAGATTTCAAAAATTAGAGTTTATGTGAAAATATGGCGAGTGTGATATCAAACGAAAGGTAATTGAGTATGGAGTTAAACAAAATACATTTTAGTTTTTTTTTCTTCAAAAAGGGTGGGGGTAGATTTCAAAAATTAGAGTTTACGTGAAAATATGGCGTGTGTGATATCAAACGAAAGGTAATTAAGTCCGGAGTTAAACAAAATACATTTTAATTTTTGTTTTTTTAAGGGTGGGGGTAGATTTAAAAAATTTGAGTTTAAGTCAAAACATGGCTTGTGTGGTATCAAACAAAAGGTAATTTAGTCTGGAGTTGAATATAATATATTTCAGGTTTTAGTTTTATTAGCTCGCACGTACACTATAACTATAGTACCTAGTGTGAGCTCAAGGGCCCATATATTGGCAGAGTATTTTTCTATAGTTTTATCATAGTTCCTATCAGTCTGCCATATCTGGAAGTGGGCAATGTTATTTTTACATAACTTTACAAGTATAGGGGAGTGAAGTTATTTAGAATTTTGGGGTTTTTTGATTCTTTCCAGTGGTTTGGTCATAATTTCTATCAGTCTGCCAAATTTCAGCTTTGTAGCATGTCTGGAAGTACAGTAGAATTTTGATGATCTATACATGCGTGAGTGAGTGACAATTTCGACGTTTTTTGAAATTTCGTAACTACTTCAGTACTTTTGGGAATTCCATGAAACTAGACATGAAGGGATTGTTAACTCCATGGAGATCTACGACTGTGCAAAGTTTGAGATTCGTAGCTCATTCCGAAGTAGAGTTTTAGGTAGGTCAAATATCGGCTGAATGTTTCAAGCAAAGATGGTACGGCGCTTGAACTTGGCGAGGCACTGCCGTGCCCTCAGATTTACCTCCTAAATAGTCAACCACACCGTCAAATAAATGAAAAAACGCAAAAAAACGGAGGTAAAAACGTCAAAAACACCTTAAAATCACACGAACTCTCAATACAAACAAAGCAACTGGTCCGCTGGTAACGTAAGCAGACACTAGATAGTTTAAGTTGTGCTACGTATTTTTACGTAAAACTGCATGTTAAGCCCTCTACGTTTTGTTCCAAATTTGAGTTTAAGTTGAATGTTTTTACGTTACCATAACAAGTCTACTAATAGCAGAGAATATGGAATTCGGCACTGTGTTTTTTTGATGTTACAATTTTGTTTTTTGTCTTTTCAACTACAGTAGGAATATATTTGCAAAGAATCGTTTGTACTGGAAGCGGAAATTATCGTCTAGGCCACATTTTTCGATCGGTCAATCAACCAATTCTATTCTTTGGTAACGTTAAGGTACCCGCAGACTGCCGTAAGCTAACGTAAATACGTAAGCTCCTAACGTGACCTTGACGACGGTGTGACGAAGTGCGCTTGCGTAACTGTCAAATCTCATGCTTACGTAAAAATACGTAGCACAACTTAAACTATCTATTGTTCGTCTCGCTGAGCGACGCTAACATAGAGTTAAATGGAAATAAGCAATCCTGTGTGTTTATAATCGTTGGCCTATTTCAACCTACGCCTACTCAAATTAACTCTCCCGCTTCGTCCTTGAATTATCAAACAAATAACTCAATTCAACCCCCGTTATATACATACCGGGTGGCCAAAAAAAACCGGACATTTTTTTTTCATTCAACTTTTGAACTATACAATAGATTTTAATGGGACAAACTGCACTTGGCAGAGAATTAATCAGAGTTTCGACTCAATGTATTTTTTTGTCCACCATCTCAAAATCCAAGATGGCGGACGAAATTAAAATTTACCCTTCAAAGATGCTCGTTTCTTCTCGTGTTGCATTCTTGCCACGCACAACGAGGTACGCATTAGCAAAATCTGTTCAGTGGTTCTAAAAAAAATATTTTTGTTTCAACCATTGTTTTGCATATTATACGATTGCCTTGCCAATCATGTCTGCATTTATTTCCTTATAAATTCATTACTACTGAACCGATTTTAATGAAACAAAAAGCATCCTGGTGAAAATTGATTGCTTTTTAAAAATCATGATCAAATTTTATCGCCATCTTAAAATTTAAGATGGCGGACAGGATCATACTTGATTCTTCAAAATGACGTGTTTATTCTTAGTTCCCGCAAATGTTTTGTTTTTTTTTTAATTTATAGAAAAGCGCTACTTTTCCCCCACACAACGAGGTGCAAATTAGTAAAATCGGTGTGGTCGTTCTCAAAAAATCTATTTTTGTTTCAGCCATTGTTTTACAGATTATACGATTGCATTGCCAATCCTGTCTGCATTAATTTCGGTATAAATTCGTTATTACTAAACCAATTTTAGTGAAATAAAAAATTTCATGTTGAGAATTGATTGCTCTTTAAAGATTATAACCGAAATTTGCCGCCATCTTAGAATTTAAGATGTCCGACAGAATCAAAATTGCGTGCTTATTCTTATTTTCCATTCACACAGAAAACTAACAGCTGACCTCTCAAAATTGACACACGAAAGCCAAATTTAATAATACAGTCGCTAACTTCCATTTAATAAATACCGACACTAATAAATCCGGTTTTTAACTACACAAAGGCCGAATTTTAAAGCAAAGCAGCTGGTTTTTATATGTAAATCTGTCACCGTAGGGTCGATTTTAAAATAAGGTCAGGTTTTATTCCAATAAGTGTCTATTAATAAAAAAGTTGGATTTTAAGAAAAAAGTCGCGACTTTTAGAGCACATATTTTTTATGTTATACGTCTTTTTGCACTCTGCTACTTGTTTATTGGTACAAAAATATAACACGAAAGATGTTATAAACTAAGTGGCGCTTTCAAATAGAAACGTTTTACGTTTTAAAGAAATTCGAACGTTATTGTTTATATCTTGGATTTAAGTAATAGGGAAATTTTATGTACCATCAATAAAGAAAAATAAATTAAATATTAATACGTAACCGGATATGGACCAAAAATATTTACGCAAAACATGTAGAATTCCAGACACATTTTTCTAAGGAAATTAAAATTTCATTAGTTATAATTATTTGTTATTCAAGGTTGCCAGTCGGCTTGGCTAGCAGTATATTTTATATAGGATACAACAAATACTTCAATAAAATTAGATGATATTTGCCAAAAATTAATTTTTTCTCAATCCTCAAAAAGTTTTAAAAAAGGTACATACAATAGAGTTATGGTTCTGTGGTCAAATCATTTTATTTTGATATTTCTTTTAAAAGTTTGTGGCTTGATTTCTACTTTTTAAATCCTCGTTTGGGGATTCCTTGACTGCCTAGGCCATGGCGACTTACGGCTAAATTTCAGAACTGTCTTCATCTTACGGAAGCGGTGTTCAGCCTGACACCCAGAAAAAGACTCCCCCCCACAATGTAAAAAATTTAAAGACTAAAAACCATACTTTATAAAAATTAATTAAAAGAAAAATCGTAGGAAACAGAATTTATTAAAAAAATTATTTAGAGAAATATAAATATAAATTTTAAAACGTAAAGTGTAACAAATGTTCACTAATCTAGCGGTATAGAACGCTGTTAGCTGTGGTTTTAGATAAACAAGGGAATGTGAAATTGTTTTATCTGATTTTCACTTAAAACCTAACCTAACCTTTATACCTTATTAATCCTATCCTGTTCTAACTTATTTTTACTTATAGTAGAGTTAAACGCCGCTTCTATCGTGTCACCCCGTGTGCACTTCATTGCTAAAATGTAAGACACAATTTAAATAATTTCTTACACCCTAAGAATGCAAAATCGACTGGTCGTCCAAAAATCGTCGTGTGCAGGGGGTGTGGGGGTAGTTTTTCCAAAAATTTGGAATTTTTTTTTAATGCATTTCTTGAATCTACAAAGTGTGCTCATGACTCCACCAAAAGCATATAGTAATATTACTATCAGAAACATTTATTTTTCAATGTTGAAAATATCGTTCCCAATGCTTTTATATGGAGTTCCCTTATTAAACAATTGCTCGCCCTGAACACGCGTATTTATAATAATTTATAACTTGTTATAACTCGAGAACCCTTTGCTTAATCAAAAAAACACCTTGTGTAAACTTTGTGTATCAAAGATCAGGGATTACAATGATGTTTGAAAAATGTCAATCGGACGTAAGAAAAGGGAAACTTAGTTCTATATTAGAATGTGACTCTCGGCCCTACGGGCCTCCAATTTATTTCTATATTAGTATGTGACTCTCGCTCCCCCCCCCCCCGAAGTGGACTATTTTTTTTAAATCAAGCTTTTGGGGTACCTCCCCCCTCCACGTTTTTCAAAGTTGGGAAAAACGAAAATTTTTTCTATAAGAATCATAGCAATGTTGGTTTTATTGAGAAAACCAAAAACCAAATCGGAATCGGTTTAGTTGTTTTTGAGATATCAGCGTTTGTATGTTAAACTTTGAAGGGTCATATCTCAAACTATTTTTTTGCTCGACTTCCGGTGACTTGACAGCCCTTGACTGAACCTATTTCTACGGTAAAAATATTAATTTGTGGCTTTAGATGTCACCCACTTAGTGCATTGACGCGCAAAACTACCCTCACCACCCCCTGCACACGACGATTTTTGGACGACCAGTCGATTTTGCATTCTTAGGGTGTAAGAAATGATTTAAATTGTGTCTTACATTTTAGCAATGAAGTGCACACGAAAATCGGTTCTAGAAGCCTTTTACGCGCTTTTAAACTCTACTATTAAATTAGCTCTCGGGTCTTCGGCGGTAGGGGTAAAAATCAGGCAACCTAGCCTATTCCCAACGATTATAAACACACAGGATTGCTTATTAGCTCGAATCTTTCAGCGGTAGGCGGCGCCTTGCTTACATCACTAGTTTTTCCCGCTTTTTTTCTTGCTTATTTGCAAATACATTTTTTATTCGTGATAGTAAATATAATTAATAATTTCATTCATTCAAAACAAATGATTTGATAAATCAAGAGTTTGCTCTGAGAGCTGAATTTTCCTACCAGACGATATGTTGGGAGTTTCTTTTTTAAATAGTTGAAAGTTTTAGAATAGAAGTAAGATTTTTTCTAAAAGTTTAATCAATTTAAATCATTAGATGTATAATTTATTGTTTTTGTTGCGGATATAATAAAATACACTTATATTATGTAGTAACAAAAAGGTATTTATTTGATATTTCAGATCTAAAATTGCAATATTTATTATATTATTATATCAAAAACCAGTCAGTTTTTGGAGAAAACAGCCAAATAAGATGTGTTTTTCAACTTCTTATGCTTTAAATCAATGGATTTTCATAAGTTTTTTTTCAAATGATTTACATTGTTTGTGTTATGAGTTGTTTTTATCGCACCCAGCGCCCGTTTTCAGTCCTTCTCCTGTAACATGTTTCTGAAAACTTCTATAAAGACACTAAAAAGACTTAAGAAAAAAACTGAAACTAAACTTGGAAAACCTACATACAAAATAAACTTTCCAATAATCAGTTTAATAAAAGAAGTACGTTTGCGGCATAATTACCAATTTTATTTAATGTGATTAATTTAATGAGCAAGGAGTTTCCAAAAATCAAAAAAAAAAGTTTATATAAATATAATAATATAAAAGTATATATATTAATATTTCTACACTGAAAGAGGGAACACAAAGCTTTTATTTCAACAATAAATTAATGTGCTTTCTTTATAATTCATCACTTAATTCACATTTCTAAAGGTTTATCATAACAAAAAATATTCCATGTAAAAAAAAGCCAAGTACGCGAAAGTGGTATTCCGTAAAAAGAATTGAGATAAAAGTAAAGCCAAGTTCTACAATACAAATTTAAAAATGAATGGTTCTTACTAGTTTGGAAATGTTTTTTTAAACTTTGCTATTCCAGCCAAACTTCTTTACGTTCAATTTCCTAAGACTTATTTGCAGCCGTAATAGCCAAGTTTAGAAAAACATTTCCAAACAAGTAAGAACCATTCATTTTGAAATTTGTATTGTAGAACTTGGCTTTACTTTTACTTCAATTATTTTTACCGAATACCACTTTCGCGTACTTGGCTTTTTTTAGATGAAATGTTTTTGTTATGATTTCACTGCTTTTTTAAAGGATTTGGATAATATTTAAGTTTTAAAGTAGTAAAATATAGGGGATATTGTTCAAAACCTTTGCAATGCCTTATTAAAAATGTTGAGTTTTTTTATATTTTCCTATGGTTTTATCATAGTTCTTTTCTTATCAGCCTTCTAAAGCTCAGCTCTCTAGAGTTCCTGGAAGTAGGCAATGTTAATTTTACATAACTTTACATTTATAGCGAAGGAAAGTAAATTAAAATCTTAGTGTTTTTAAATTTTTTTCTATAGTTTTATCATAGTTCCTATCAGTCTTCCAAATCTCAGCTTTCGAGCGTTTCTGGAAGTGGACAATGTTACTTTTACACAACTTCACATTTATAGGGAAGGGAAGTAAATTAGAATTTTGAGGTGTTTTAATTTTTTTCTATAGTTTTATCATAGTTACTATCGGCCTTCCAAAGCTTAGCTCTCTAGCGTGTCCGGAAGTGGGCAATGTTACTTTTACATTACTTTGCATTTATAGGGGAGGAAAGTAAATTATAATTTTGGGGTTTTTAAATTTTTTTCTATAGTTTTATCATAGTTCCTATCAGTCTGCCATATCTGGAAGTGGGCAATGTTATTTTTACATAACTTTACATGTATAGGGGAGTGAAGTTATTTAGAATTTTGGGGTTTTTTGATTTTTTCCAGTGGTTTGGTCATAATTTCTATCAGTCTGGCAAATTTCAGCTTGAACCGAACCGAAGAGATTGTTAACTCCATGGAGATCTACGACTGTGCAAAGTTTGAGATTCGTAGCTCATTCCGAAGTAGAGTTTTAGGTAGGTCAAATATCGGCTGAAATGTTTCAAGAAAAGACGGTACGGCGCTTGAACTTGGCGAGGCACTGCCGTGTCCTCAGATTTATCTCCTAAATAGTCAACCACACAGTCAAATAAATGAAAAAACGCAAAAAAACGGAGGTAAAAACGTCAAAAACACCTTAAAATCACACGAACTCTCAATACAAACAAAGCAACTGGTCCGCTGGTGACGTAAGCAGACACTAGATAGTTTAAGTTGTGCTACGTATTTTTACGTAAAACTGCACGTTAAGCCCTCTACGTTTTGTTTCAAATTTGAGTTTAAGTTGAATGTTTTTTCCTACTCGCGTGCGGAAAAGTGTACTTTTCCGCACTCTTTTGCGTGCGGGAAGTAGCACTTTTCCGCATTAGTGCGGAAAAGTTACTTTGCCGCACTAGTGCGGAAAAGTTACTTTTCCGCACTGCCCCTTGAATTTTGTTTTTACATGAGTTTTAATGAAAATATGGAACTGCAATAACAGTAAACAGTTTTTTGCAATATTTATTATGTGAGTATTACTATTGTTTCTCATAGGTACTCTATTAATAAGCAAAGTTTTTTAGAAGCTGCCTTTATTAATGACAGTTTTTTACTTTGTCAAGCACTCTATTAACAGAATAACAGAACTGACACCCAACATGTAGATGTCATTATTTTTAAGGTGGCTATGAGTAAGTATAGCATCACTGTTTAGATACCATAGCAACAAATTAAAATACAAACAAACGGTTTGATAGCTTTTTGAGCTGCAGCGTCGTTATAGTATAATATTATCCACTATTTTTGACCCAATGGACTCAGATTCCGAACAGGAAACGCCCCAGGAGATTTTGGAGGCAGCAAATGCGGCCACACTATCGTTGATACCCGAGAAATCTTCGCCAAGATACAACAAAGAATACGAAGCTTTAGAATCATGGTGTAAAAGCAAGAGTATGACCTTAGCAGTGGCTGCTTCAAAAGAGGAGGTAATATTGGCCTATTTTTATTATTTATCGAAGAAACTCTCTCCTTCTACTTTATGGTCCAAGTATTCCATGGTTAAAATGGTCCTTAAAGTCAAACATAACATCGATCTTAAAAATTTTTGTAAATTGACAGCCTTTCTAAAACGCAAAAATGAAGGCTTTAAACCAAAAAAATCCAGAATATTTGAAAAGGAGGACACGGAAAAATTTTTGACCCAAGCGCCAGACTCGGTTTATCTCATGATGAAAGTTGCCACCATCTTCGGCGTAGCTGGGGTGTGTCGCAGGGAAGAACTAACGAAACTAACCATCGACATTGAAGAAAAAGACGACATTCTCTTGATTACCATACCAGATACTAAAACAAAGGTATGTAGAAAATTTGTGGTTTGCGAAGACAGCTACATCGCTTTATATAAAAAATACAAGTCGTTACGTCCTTTAAACTGCACCACAAATCGTTTTTTCCTAAACTACAAAGCTGGAAAGTGCGGTAATCAATGCGTCGGCATTAATACGTTTGGAAAAATGCCAAGTAATATTGCAGGATATCTGGGCCTCAAAAATCCTGAAATGTACACCGGCCATTGCTTTAGACGATCATCGGCCACAATGCTAGCTGACGCAGGAAGCAATATCACAAATATTAAAAGGCATGGGGGCTGGAAGTCCACTTCTGTGGCGGAATCCTATATAGAGGATTCCCTACAAAATAAGAAAAAAATTGCGGAAAACATTTTATCAAAAAAACCATTAAACAACATGTATCAGAATCTGCAGCTAGATCACATTGAAAGTGAGGCACCATCTTGCATTATTTATCAAGGCCAAGAAGAAAGTTCCAGTGTCGTAAATTCCATGGAAATCCAGGAATCTCATATTTTTACTTCAAAAACGGGCCAAATTATAAACGCCAGTGAAATGAAAGCACATTTAAAAGGAGCTGACTCAGCAGTGAACCTGCAATGCGCTACAAATTGTAGCTTCAATTTTAATTTTTATAGTAAATAGTAAAATTAGTTTAAAGTTTTCCGATTTTTCTGTTATTATTTTAAAAAATAAAGAAAATATTAACAAATCTTTAGTTTCTTATTTAATTTTATGCAAAATTACATAAAATAGTTTTGAGTGCGGAAAAGTAACTTTGCCGCACTAGTGCGGAAAAGTAACTTTTCCGCACTCATTTTTTATAACTTTATTTTTAAGTTATTAAAGAAGAATGCATCAATTTCATTCCTTATTCTTTGTGCTTGGCGTGTTCTAACCTAAAAGACCAAAAAATTGTCCGATAAAAACTATTTTTTTTCTAAAAAACTGACGATTTCCACGTTCATAGGAAAAATGTTGTACCTAACACTTGCGGAAAATGTCTTTTCCGCCCTTGACGGTTGCCCGAACTCCGCTCCGCGTCGTTCGTGCAACTTCCGTCGCGTGCGGAAAAGTATCACTTTCCGCACTTGTTAGGTAAATAACTATTACGTTACCATAACAAGTCTAGTAATAGCAGAGAATATGGAATCCGGCACTGTGTTTTTTTGATGTTACAATTTTGTTTTTTGTCTTTTCAACTACAGTAGGAATATATTTGCAAAGAATCGTTTGTACTGGAAGCGGAAATTATCGTCTAGGCCACATTTTTCGATCGGTCAATCAACCAATTCTATTCTTTGGTAACCTTAAGGTGCCCTCAGACTGCCGTAAGCTAACGTAAATACGTAAGCTCCTAACGTGACCTTGACGACCGTGTGACGAAGTGCGCTTGCGTAACTGTCAAGTCTCATGCTTACGTAAAAATACGTAGCACAACTTAAACTATCTATTGTTCGTCTCGCTGAGCGACGCTAACATAGAGTTAAATGGAAATAAGCAATCCTGTGTGTTTATAATCGTTGGCCTATTCGTCCTTGAGGATAAAAATCAGATCTAGAAACCAGCTGGGGCAAAAAATGATTAAACATTTAAAAAAACATAACTTTTTTTTTGGATGACTTATCATAATAGCCGGAATATAATTTCTGGGTATTATATTCTAATCGCCTTTCTTTTCTACCGCTAACGCAGCTAAAAGCGACCTCTACCGGTCTACACTTTATTGTTTCTACATTTTACCATTAAAACCTTTTTCATTTCTACTAAATATTTTTACAAATTTTGTTACTATACTTTTTATTTCTAAAAATTATCAGTGCCTTGAAAAATTTGGTCCGAGTCCCGCAATTTATCCTTACGAAAGATCTCGAAATTTAGTCAAGTGCAAATTGTGTACTTTTCCTCCTTCCAGCAAGCTAAATTTTTCCGTATAAATCAGGGGTAATTTTAGTGTTAGGCGCTATCTAGTAGTAAATAGAGAACATAGAAATGGCATTATTATTATTATATAGTTTTAGCATGCAGGGACTTATTACTGCGTATATAGGTAGTCATTCTATTTTATATTATTCACCTTTAAAAAAATCGCCGCGTTTATGTGTGATGACGTAATTTTATCTTTCAAAATGATCTGTCGGTATCTCATCAACCTTGAACTTAGGAAGACCCACGACAGACCCATCAATTTGTTTTCAGACGATCAATATACTTTTAAAATAAAAGCCATGATGGTGTTCGATGAGTAAAGTTTACCTTGCGAAATTTCTGTCTATATCCAGGTCTACCGAACATACATGCCCAGTTAAACTTAGGCAGACCTGTGATTTTCTGTTCAGGTGATCGCTTCAATAAGTTCAGTGACCTTATGAAAGCTATACTTTATTAAGGTCGGCCAAGCATACGTGCCAAGTTGAACTTAGGCAGACCAGTAATTTTATGTTCAGGTAATATATATGCACCTTTTAAAGCAAAAACCATGATGATGTTCGATGAGTAATGTTGACCTTCAAAATATCAGACTTTATCGAGGTCTGTCGTGCATACGTTCCAAGTTGACCTTAGGCAGATCTGTCATTTTATGTTCAGGTGATCACTATGCACCGTTTACAACAAAAACCATGATGATGTTCGATGAGTCATGTTGACCTTCGAAAATGTCAGACTTCATCGAGGTCTGCCGAGTATATGTTCCAAGCTGAACTTAGGCAGACCTGTCATTTCATGATCAGGTGATCACTATGCACCTTTAAAAAAAAAACGATGATGATGTTCGATGAGTCATGATACCCCTCCAAAATGTCAGACTTCATCGAGGTCTGGCAAGCACGCGTTCCAAGTTGAACTTAGGCAGACCTGTCATTTTATGTTCAGGTGATCACTATGCACATTGTAAAACAAAAACCATGATGATGTTCCATGAGGCAAGTTACCCTTCCGAAATACCTGTCTTTATCCAGGTCTGCCGGGCACTGGTTCCAGGTTTGGGAACAAAATTTGAAGCAACAAAACAGATAACTAAACACCAACCCACAGAAATAGATAGGAAACGTACAAGTCAAGCTCTTAAAATAACTTATGACATTTGCGCACCGCACAGTAGTTTCCCGTACAAGATTTTTGGCCAATAAGGGTTATATTAGAACTACCTTTAATCTGAGTAAATTTAATATACAAACGTAGTAGAACGTCTAGTAGGCCTAGAAAATAAAAAACACTTAAACAAAAGAATTTCTACAGTTGTCAAAACGAAGCGTCCTGTCGATGTTCTACAATCACGCTGATAAAACTCTTGCTTTTCGAAAAAAATTGTTTAAGTTTGTTAATATATATTAAATTTATTTAGAAAGATATTATAAAAAATTGATATGGATGCTGCAGAACGACGTAAGCAAATACTAAATAATTTATTTAAAGTTTAATCTTCTGTACAGAGCAGCTGTTTTGAAGGGTTGGTTTATTGGTGTTTAAAATTACTGAAATTTTTAGAAATTTTTCTTTTAATAGAAAAAAATTATGTTTCCGTTTTCAACCGTATTTACAATTTATGGTGTTTTAATAACAACATTATCTTAAAGCGCCCGCCTTGTCCCGCTTGAAAAGATATTAACACTTATATATTGCTTTTCATTAATGATAATTTTTACAATGGAGTGCATTACATAGTATAAATTTTTAAAAATGAACACTGAGTATTTTTTTTGCCTAAGGAACTAAGATAAACCTACAGTTTGGCATACTAAAATAAGTCGTTCCTCATTTATCGATATATGTAATTTCTAACCTCGAAATATATCGCAAAACGGTTTTTCTTATGTAGGGTCGCTGGTAATTATGAAATCAGTCGATTATTTCTTAAAATATTCTTACAAAATTTCTCCTTTAGTTTTAAGCAAACTAAAAAAAATACAGGGTGTTGCCACTACTTTATGCCCAACCTTGTATACCTAATAAATAATTACTGATTAGTACAAATTTTAAAACCCTAGGTGCAAATTTTGTAATAAACTTTTTTCGACAAAATATATAGTTCATACTTACAAGCGACCCTGTATATCTCCTAAACCGTAGGAGATAACGACCCTGTATGTATGTCATTGTCATACATACAAGGTCTGTAGTAAGAGACTGCTCAACTGACAAAGTTACAAAATATTGGGAATTTTATATTCTATTTTTAAATAAAATAAAGAAATGTGAAACAAATTCTATAAAAATTTATGAACTAAGATAGGCGTTTTTGCAATTTTCTTGAGTAAACTAAATTTGCTGGAATTTTTTATTATTTCTAGAGACGTGGTTGAATATTACAAACTAGAAAATTTAGAAAACACAATAATTTTATAGGCCAAGATAGCGGATGCAATAAAAAAAATCAATTGCCTTTCTATCTAACCTTAATTAATTAATACTTAATTACCGGCGTATATAGAAATTAATTTTGATAATCAGAAATATAGTAGTGCACATTTTTTTCAAAAATTTGTGTTATAACCAAAAACTTGGTAGGAGCTTTTGTTAGCTCCCGCTAAATTTCGCGGTTGGTTATATATATTTTTAAAAACACACAACTGTATGTAGGACAAAGCGCATTCCGCGTATTTGGACATGCGCACCAACAACCAGTGAGATCCTTGTCAATCGCCTAGAGAAAAAGGCGTGTTAATTTCGTTCTCCAACAATTTCAAATATCTACACCTGAAAGTGCTCGATTTTGGTGTACTGAAGCATAGAACTAGAAACTTCAACCCTTCAGCTACGTGGTGACATCATTAGATCCTTCAGGGGCCCCTTGGGAACGAGGAGAATTTGGCTGCAAAGGAGGTGAGTGCACTTATCTGATTACCGTTGTGTGGTTCCAACAATTTTACCTATGGACGTCTGATTATTTCGTAATTTCATATCAATACATTTATGTTTGCTCACGATATCATTAAAATATTTACAGTCCACTGCATTTAGCGTTTTTTCTATCCGCGGGCTAACATAAAGTGTTCCTTCGACCGAATTATTTTAAATAATAAATCCATACGACGGTATTAATAATTATTTGCAGCCAAATAAGGCGACCTTGAATCGCAGTGTATGTGCAACAAGAGAAAGTCGTCTGCACCGACGACGGCACGTGGCTTTCGCGTGGTCATTCAGTAAACAAAGCGAGTAGGAATCAAAACAAACAAAACAAACTTTCAGTGGTGCTACATATCATTTCGATATTTAAAACAATTTTCATCAATTGCGATAAATTAGTGCATATTTTCGACAATTCGTCATTTTTCTATTTCAGAAGCATTAATTTAGCGTTAATTGTATATTTACCGACACTTCTGTGATTAGATGTGTTCCATATCATTTCGATATTTAAAATAATTTTCATCAATTGCGATAAATTAGTGCATATTTTCGACAATTCGTCATTTTTCTATTTCAGAAGCATTAATTTAGCGTTAATTGTATATTTACCGACAATTTCGTCATTTCAAAGGTAAAATCATGTCTGTCAAAAAAGCCGTACAGAAACGCAAGGGTTTTTTATCTGCGATCACCGAGTGTTATGTGTTGTCGCAGACTGCGGAAAAAGATGAAAGAGCGAGAAACGAGTTTCAAGTGAGGTATGCCGATTTGGATGAAACCTTCGATAAATGCATGCTGGCACATAATGACGTCATTATGTTGCTAGACGACTCGGACGATGAGGAATTTAAAACGCAGGATGCGATCCTTTCAGAAGCTCGTAAATATTTTTATGCGTGTAAGGGGGTTTACTCTAAAATATTTCCGGTTGAGGCCCCATCCTTTTCGGGATCATATGTTCGACAAAACGAAACTCCAAAACTCAAAGAGTTAGGTATTCCCATATTTCGAGGTGATAAAAAATTATGGCCAAGCTTTTTCGATCTTTTTAATAACATTATAGATCAAAATCAAAGTCTAAGTAACGTTCGAAAACTTCAATATTTATTTTCATATCTCGAGGATGAGCCTTTAAAATTGATATCAGGGATTAGCTTATCTGATCAAAATGATAAAATTGCTTATGACAAATTAGTCAATAGATATCAAAACAAGCGAGACCTCGCAAATGATGCTTTAAGCTCAATTATGAACTCCACCTTAAAAAACGAGTCAGCTAAAGAATTGCGTAATTTAATTGACACCTTTTCTGAATCCCTAGAAATTTTAAAATCACTTAGCTTTGACGTTGACAGTTGGGACTTTATTATTTTTTTCATTTTATTAGAAAAATTAGATATTCCAACGCGTTCAAATTTCGAAATGAGTCACGTCAATACTAATAACGAAATTCCCACTTTTCAGTCACTTTTTCAATTTCTAGAAAAAAGATGTAAAGTTTTGGAATCACTTCCTCAATCAACAGCACCCAAAAAGGTGCCTATATATCAAAAATCAAATTCTATGCAAAGTCAGTCTGGGCAAAAGCCTACCTATCAAAATTCAAATTCTATGCGAAATCAGTTTGGGCAAAAGCCTACCTATAAATCATCGAATTCGCCTTTTATAGGACTGGCTGGCACCTCAACTAATTCGAGTACGGGAATAAAATGTTTCCGGTGTAATCAAGGTCACGTGCTTTCGAAATGTCAAACATTTCTTGATCTCTCACCTATCGATCGCCTATCTTTCGTCAAACAGAAAAAATTATGTCTAGCGTGTTTTCATCCCTTGCATGATGTAGATACGTGCAAATCAAAATATTCATGCAGGACTTGCAATAGTAAAAGGCACCACACTTTAACTCATATCTTAGAAACTAATCAAGAGTCTGGAAGCCAAGATACTAGTCCTGTCATTCACACACCACCTGTCAATAATCTTCATGTGTCATTAAATGCCTCAGGACCTTCAGGTACCTTTCTTTTATGCACCGCCATAATAGATGTTATGGACGGTTGCGGAAATTTTCAACCTGTAAGGGCACTGCTTGATTCTGGATCACAGACAGGATTCATCAGTGAAAAGTGTATTCAGCGTCTTAATCTTCCTAGGCGAAGTTACACCACTGAAATATTCGGATTAAATCAGATGTCTTCTTTTACTTCCAAAGGGCTCGTTCAATGTCACATTAAGCCACAAGGACAAGTCACTCCTTTACTTAATTTCGAAGCAATTGTTGTTCCACAACTATGTTCCAATATGCCTACATTCTCTTTGAACGATAATCAGTGGAAACACTTGCAAAACCTTAAACTTGCCGACCCATCTTATTTCAAATCTAGACCTGTGGACCTGGTTATTGGTTGCGAGCTATTCGCACAGATATTCAAGGAGGGCAGGGTTCTTGGACAGGTAGGGCAGCCTTCAGCCCTTGAAACTATCTTTGGCTGGGTCGTCATGGGAAAGGTTGACGAAGTAGGTAGTCTTACGGAACGAACCAGTTGTTTTTTAACGAGTCATTCACCTCCTTTAGAGGTCATTCTCCCTAGGTTTTGGGAAATCGAACATTTGCCTAAAAAACAAATCTTATCAAAGGAAGAAAAACAGGCAGAATCAATTTTTACTGCTAGTGTAGTACGGCAACCGAGCGGTAGATTCATGGTAGATCTTCCGTTTAAAGATAAAATAAACCCTGACCTAGGAAATACTTATCCGCAAGCTTATCGTAGATTTTTACTTCTAGAAAATAGATTAATCACAAATCCTGATCTGTACACTGCCTATTCAAGTTTCATGCAAGACTATATCGATTCTAATCATATGAGTTTAGTTTTATCTAGTCAACCAAAGGTCGACGTATCGTGTTTTTTAGCACACCATTGCGTATTAAAGCCGGAAAGCTTGAGTACAAAATTAAGGGTAGTTTGGGATTGTTCAGCAGTCACCCCAAAAAATATTAGTCTCAATGACACATTGTTATCTGGACCGAAACTTCAAAAAGATATTGCTTCTTTACTCCTTATGTTTCGTCTTAATCCTATTGCCTACATTGCTGACATCAAACAGATGTTCCGTCAAGTCCTTATCAATCCTTATCACCGTCCTTATCAAAGGATATTGTGGAGGTTTTCTCCACAGGACCCACTTTCAGTGTGGGAACTTTCTACTGTCACTTTTGGCATGACATGCTCACCTTTTCTAGCCATGCGTACCTTAAATGAGCTGGCAGAGAGAGAAAAGGAACGTTTTCCTATGGCTAGTACTGTTCTAAAAACGTCAATCTATATCGACGATATCTTGGGAACTAGCCCTTCGCTTTCTGAAGCTCTCTCCCTTCAAACAGAACTCAATGATTTGTTGAAGTCGGGAGGATTTGAACTTAAAAAATGGGCAAGCAATTGTCCTGAGTTATTGGCAACATTGCCAGAGTCCGATCGTCAAATGCCTCTCTCTTTCGACAAGGAGGAACCCCACTTTATCAAAGTTTTAGGACTTCAATGGCATCCAAAAAACGACATTTTTTCTTATCAATGCCGAATGAAGGACAAATCCCCAACCAAACGTTCTATTTTATCTATCATAGGAACAATCTTCGATCCCTTAGGTTTTCTTTGTCCCTTGTTGCTACAAGCAAAATTTATTTTGCAACAGTTGTGATATCGAAAATAGGCTGGGACGAAGAACCAGATTCTTCTATCATCGACTCTTGGAACAAACTTCGTTCTGAATTCCCGCTTCTTTCCAATTTTCAATTACCCCGACAAATCAAACTGTCAAAAACCAATACCTGTCAAATCATCGGCTTCTGTGACGCTTCAATTCGAGGCTACGCAGGCGACGTATATTTTCGTGTAGAAGGGGAAAACAATATATCTGTTTTTCTCATATCTGCAAAATCTAGGGTCGCGCCTATAAAGTCCCAAACTTTGGCTAGGCTAGAACTCCTAGGCGCATTTCTTTTAAGCGAATTAATTGACTTCGTTTTATCTAGCTATGAAGGAAAAATAACTTTTACAAATATCGTTACTTTCTGCGATTCGCAAGTCGCATTGCACTGGCTTTCATCCCCTCCTAATCGCTGGCAAACCTTTGTTGGAAATCGAGTCAGTAGAATCCAAGAAATCATTCCCTCAAACTCGTGGCGCTACATTCCTTCTGCTTTGAATGCAGCCGATATTGCGTCACGAGGGGCCACCCCTTCACAGCTCATGTCACATGACATGTGGTGGAACGCACCGTCGTTTTTGTGGTCTCCCGAAAACGAATGGCCCGATTTTCATAAATCAAAAATGCCGATTGATTTCGGAGATATTAATCTGGAGGAAAAGCCAAAAGTCTGTTGCAATGCGATAATTGATGTCAACTTTTTAGATCAGCTTCTTATCAAATATTCCTCTATATCAAAAATTCAACGTATCATTTGTTATGTCCTTCGAATAGTTAACCTTTTTCAAAACCATTCCTATCAAAAACCCACTAAGCCGCCGGACCAAAAAGTTATTTTTGAGAATATTGTTTTTCCTACCACCGGTGAGATGCAAAGTGCGTTACACCTTCTTATCAAACGCGTGCAAGGTTCTTGTTTTTCTGAGCTTTTTTCCGCGTTATCTAAGGATAAACCAATACCGAAACCTTTGCGAAAACTTTCACCTTTTCTTGATGAGAATAATATCATTAGAGTCGGTGGCAGATTACAAAAATCTGACCTTTTGTCTTATTCTGCAAAACACCCCGTCTTACTTTCGAGTGACCATCGTTTAACTACTCTTCTTATCGAGTCCGCTCATCGACAATATCTTCATCCTGGGTTTAAAACATTACATAATCTGCTTTTACAGCAATTTTGGATATTATCTGCCAGACGGGCAATTCAAAGAACCATATCCAAGTGCTTGCAATGTTTTAGAATCAACCCTAAACCCTATAGACCGCCCATAATGAGTTCACTTCCCGCTCATCGAATCAATCAACTAAAACCTTTTTCGAGTGTAGCTATCGACTTTTGTGGACTTTTCTTTGTGATTCCTCATCGTTACCGTGGTTGTAAAGCTTTCAAATCGTATGTCTGTGTGTTTGTCTGTACGGCCACACATTGCGTGCATTTGGAATTAACCATGGAACTGTCCACCGAAGGGTTCGTAGGTGCATTCCATCGATTCATTTCCAGACGCGGAAGCGTGACGCAATGCTGGTCAGATCAAGGGAGTAATTTTATAGGGTTTCGTAACCAATTACTGGATTACGCAAGAAGTGCTGCCACCAGACTTTCTATTCGTTGGCATCTGGGACCTCCTCTCAGTCCACATTTCAATGGTCTTGCGTCAAAAGTTTTAAAACTCACTTTGTACGAGTTGTCGGCGACCAGAAGTTGTCTATCATGGAGATGTCCACCCTTACCTGTCGCATAGAAGCCGTACTTAATAGTCGCCCTTTATCTCCTGCCTCTTCAGACCCACACGATCTTCAACCTCTTACCCCTGGGCATTTTTTGACACTTGAACCCCTTAATTCAGAAATTCCGGAGTCAGATTTGTCCGAGGTTCCCCTAAATCGGCTCTCGAGATGGCAACTAATCCAAAAACTACATAATGATTTTTGGGAACGGTATTCTATAGAGTATTTGCATACGCTACAACAGCGACACAAGTGGACTGATTTGTCCCCAAATATCAAATTAAATGATTTGGTTATCATAACAAGTGATCACATTCAATCGCCTTTGAAATGGCTGGTCGGTCGGGTCATCGAACTGCATCCCGGCGGGGACGGTCAGGTGCGTGTTGCGACGGTAAAAACGGTTACCGGTGTTTAAAAGCGGCCAGTTGTAAAACTGTGCCTCTTGCCAAATTAAAAGTAATTTTAATTTTCTACCTTTTACCGGGTATTACAATAGGTTTTTTTATTTTTAATTTTTTTTGAATTTTTTGTTTGTTTGTTTTGCCTTTTTTCGGGATTTCGTTATATCTAAATAAACTTACGATACTTATCTGTTTTCATTCATTTATATTTATCGGTCGATTCTTTTTCTTATATCTATATCTGTCCGGTTGAGATTCTAAATTTGTGTGTTTTGGAGGGCAGTTATGTTAGCTCCCGCTAAATTTCGCGGTTGTTTATATATATTTTTAAAAACACACAACTGTATGAAGGACAAAGCGCATTCCGCGTATTTGGACATGCGCACCAACAACCAGTGAGATCCTTGTCAATCGCCTAGAGAAAAAGGCGTGTTAATTTCGTTCTCCAACAATTTCAAATATCTACACCTGAAAGTGCTCGATTTTGGTGTACTGAAGCATAGAACTAGAAACTTCAACCCTTCAGCTACGTGGTGACATCATTAGATCCTTCAGGGGCCCCTTGGAAACGAGGAGAATCTGGCTGCAAAGGAGGTGAGTGCACTTATCTGATTACCGTTGTGTGGTTCCAACAATTTTACCTATGGACGTCTGATTATTTCGTAATTTCATATCAATACATTTATGTTTGCTCACGATATCATTAAAATATTTACAGTCCACTGCATTTAGCGTTTTTTCTATCCGCGGGCTAACAGCTTTCGTATCTCTCTGTTTTTTAGGTTGATATAGCATGGAGTTTACTTGGGATGTGCTAATGGGTTAGGAAGGTATCAGATCCGTCATTATAACGTAAAATTGACCTGTTAAATTAAATTAAGTTTGTAACATTTAGTTTTTGATTGTCATGTATTTTTTCCTTTTGGAATGAAAGTTTAAATTTGCTGTAGTAAAATTTATATTTTATTACTTTTTTATATATTTTCTTTCTTGTCCTTTTTTTCATTACCTCAAAAAAGAAAAAATAAAAAATTAGCTAAATTAAATATATATATATATATATATAAATTTATAAACATTAAAATCTTAAATGGGATACGTCATAGGAAATTTTACACAGAATTTAAAAATCTAATAAAAAAAAAAATCAGTAAGTATTTAACGGGAAAAATAAAATAACAAAAATTAAAAAAGTAATGTGGAGTCTTTTCAAAATGCAAAATTTTCAGAAAGCCCCCGTAGCTAAAAACCTGTGTGGTGGATCAAAATAGGGTTTTCATAGTTAAACTTGTCTCGAAATTCGAGCCCAGGACATGCTAGAAATACTACCCTCGAATTTCGACAAAATTGGACCAATCCTGTACAATCTATTTTCAGTAACCAAAGTCCAGATGTATAAGAAATTATAATATGCCTAACAACCCATGCTAAAATTATACTTTTAAGCGTAATTTACTTGATTCAAACAGAAAATATTAATAATAACTCATATAACCTACTTATGGCCAAAAAAGTTGTCTGAGAAACTAGGGTCACTGCATCCTGGAAGCCTGGCGTCTCCAGGGGTAGCGACACCAAACATAACCTCATTTACGAAAAACGCAAATCTGACACTGTCAGGAGCGTAGCTTTTTTTATGTTCAAAAGAATTAAATGGTTTACAAATGTTACGTAAAGAACTGTCCGTCACACACGGTGTATAAATTTGACGGTGCAAATAAACAAACCTAAAAAAACTAAGATTTTTATGATTTTAATATTTATTAGGACCCTGTGTTAGGACCCACACATCGCAAGAAACCAAAAATATAGTTTGCATGTTTTATATATATTCTAAAATATAGAAAACCATTATGTTGGGTTTTGTATCATTTAATAAATTTCTTTATGCTCTCTAGGGAATAACAGTGTACGTTTAATCCCTTTTTTCATGGGATAAGGTAGTATCTCTTGTCCTCAGTGATTAAAAGTAATTTCTTGATGAACCATAAAGACAAAATATAGGTTTTTGGATTATTTTATATTATTATAATACAAAAAACAAAAAGGAATCAAGATATATACACGATAACGATTATTTTGTTGCTTCTAGCTTGCCGTAAGCTTACTGTACTTTGCTGATGACTTGGTTCGTTTCGATTGTTATTGTGTCCTTCGGCATAGAATATTGCTTCCATATAAACGAAGCATTTAACTTTCTAGAATTCTCCAGGATGTAAACCAGGAATACCATTTCGGTGAAATTTTCCAAATTCTGTTTATTGCATGATTTTCGGTACTGAAATCTTTTTTTCTTCGGTGGCCTTTTCCATGCCCATCTCAAAGTAAAAATATACTCTATTCTGTGGTCCCTTGTTTGTTCCATCTTCGAGAAATGTAATTCGAACTTTTTCTCGACTATTATAATCTATAATCTTTGTTCTCGACTAAACTTATTTAGTTTGTTATGAAATAAATATTATTTTTTCCACATTGTTTGTTATCTGACTGGCTTTTGATTAATGTAATGCCATGACAACTATCACTGCCCACTGTTTTATTATATACGGGGGGTTGACATGCTAAACTACAGTACGGTAAGTGGTTTAATATCTATTATTTAGTTTATGATTATTATTTGTTCGAAAACATTTTTTTCAAACGGAAATTTGTTCAAAAACATTTTTTTCAAACGGAAATTTGTTCGAACATCATTTCTTTGAACGAAAATTTGTTTTTGAACGGAAATTTGTTCGTGAGCAATAGTAGCATTTTCTTCGAATAGAAAACATTTTCTTCGAAAGCAAGCTTTTCGAAAAAATACGCTCTAGACCTGGATTTCCAAACCTAACACAATACATATAGTTTGACTAAGGCAAGGTCTTTCTAACATATTTTTTCAAAAAAACTCTGACTTCTTTCCCGAGATCGTAAACTGTCTGAAAATTTGTCTACTTTCCTCCTTTTGAAAGGTCGAAATTGGTATTTTCCTAAACTTTGTCAATTGATCGCAAACGTATCCGAACCGGTCCAGATACCCTGATGTACTCAATTGAGAAAGGTTAGAGTAACACCGATTTCAACCTTCCAAAATGAGGACCGGAAAGCTAATTTAGGGAAATCATTTTTCGACAATAGGTTTCAGTTGGTTCGGTTTGGTTTCACACCCTCTGGGATCCCAAGAAAGAAGTCAGGGAAGTTTTTGTTTACAAAAATTGCTAGAAAAAGACCCCATTAGTCGAACTATATGGGTTGTGTTAAGTTTGGCAAGTCAGGTCTAAATTTTTATTTTTTTTACATTTGTTTGAACAAAGTCCCATTTTAAAAAAATATTTTCGAACAAATTTCCGTTCAAAGAAAATGTTTTCGAACAAACTGTCGTTCGAAGAAAATGATTTCGAAAAATTTCTGTTTGATTAAAACGTTTTCAAACAATTTTCCTTTCGAAGAAAACGTTTTCGAACAATCTTTTGTTCGAAGAAAATGTTTTCGAACAATTTTCGGTTTGAAGAAAATGATTTTCGAAGTTTATGCTCTCGAACAATAATATTAAGATATTTATATGAAGTGTACTATAAAATTATAAGTAATATAGTATTTGGGCATTTTTTGTCTTTCGATAAAATGTAAAATTCGGGATAAAAAGGTACTAAAAAAAACCACAAAACCTAAAAACACCCAAAAAATTGGAAAAAAACTTGAAAAATAAACTAAACAGTGCAAAAAATAGCGTATAAACCTTGTAATTAGTTTCATTTTGTCCCTTGATATAATATATAGTATTAATAAACATTTAACATACAAATGTATTTCTGTCCTGTTTGTTTATTTAAAAGAAAATGATTTTTAACAATAAATATACCTACAATAAATATTCATAACCCAAAAACTCAAGGAACATATTTTTTATTTCTTAAGCTGTATAACAACGAGTTCTTTTTAAGTTTTAGTAAAACATTTTTTATTTCTTAGACTGTTTAAAAATGAGTATTTCTCACGAACGTCTATGGAAATTTGAGTACGGTTTTGACACTCGTGTCGCTACCCCTGGGAGACGCCAGGCTTTCAGGATGCAGTGACCCTAATGAGAAACTACTGTGCACCGCCATCTACCGCGAAGCTCGCCAGTTGAACTGTTTCTGACGCTCTGCGCATTATATATTCTAATACTTTTTTTAATCTTTGAATTGAGGGGTCAATTAGTACATTTTTATCCATTTAGTTATTTGCATACTTTTGAAACATAATAAAAAATTGTCAAAAACACAGTTGATCTTTTTGTAAAATACAATTTGTATTGTTATACTGTGGAAGTTGCGGCAAAGTGAAAACTATGTTAAGAATAAATTATTGATATGTAATGTCAACCTATGGAATAGGTTCATATATGAAACAGTCTTAAACAGCTTTACAACAGGCAGTGATCACATCATGGTCAGAAAAAAATCTGCAATTTCGAAATGAACAGGTAAATTACTAAACAATGAACAACTTGACATGAATAAACTTACAATACAAAGAAGGACTAAAGGAACAGCTAACCCAAAACTAAATGAACCAAGCCAATCCCCATAAGAAGAGGTGACAGTGTGACACAATATCACCTAAACTATTTAACCAGGCCCTAGAAGAAGTTTTTAAAAACTTAGATTGGGAAGAATACTTGAACCACCTGAGATATGCTGATGATATCGCCTTAAGAACAGACAAGAAAAAAGAACTGATAAAAATGCTGGAAGAACTGGATACAGCAGGCAAAAATATAGGCTTGGGTATGAACTACACTAAAACTAAAATCATAACAAACACAGATGAAGATATCACGATCAAAATAAACCAAAAGAAAATATAACAAGTAGAGGAATAAATATACCTGGACCAAATTATTAAACTAACAAAAGAAAACCAAACAGCTGAAATCAAGATTGGCCTGGGCAACATTCGGTAAATTAAGCTACATATTAAAAAATAAAACATATTCTCAGTACCTCAAAACGAAAGTGTGTAACTAATGTATCCTTCCTGTACTTACCTATGGATATCAGACCTGAACAGTTAAACTGGAGACCGTAGGAAAATAAAAGAAGTAGGGGAAGACCCCAACTGAGATGGGCAGAAAATTTGAGGAAACACGCGGGAACTAGATGGATGAAATCGGCGACAGACAGAGAAGAGTGAAATATATTGGGGGAGGTCTGTCCAATGATGGATCGAAGAAGGCTAAATAGATAGAATGCCAACATGCAAACACCAATTGTTTGTTATTGAAAACAAAATTTTCTAACAACTTTTGATGTAAAACAACTTTGAGAATGTATTACATTTAAACATTTTGAGCAAAACAATTGAAATGGTCACCGATTTATTATTCCTTTTGTTTGAGATGGTATCAATCCGCCTGATTTCAATTAATTTCAAACATGATTAAGTTTCGTGAAGTTTACTTTTAACATAAAAAATAATCTTATGAGATAATAAATCAGGGACTGTTG
The DNA here is from genome assembly GCA_963576565.1 of Aspidapion aeneum. Taxonomy (NCBI): domain Eukaryota; kingdom Metazoa; phylum Arthropoda; class Insecta; order Coleoptera; family Brentidae; genus Aspidapion; species Aspidapion aeneum. Next base: position 57,099,848 of record OY755042.1, read on the forward strand.
GAGAGAAAAAACAAATATACTCGTTACTACCAGCGGTAAATAGATTAGCACAAAAAAGTATAAAAATTCTGTGTAATTTATTATTATTATTGGTATTTTATTTTAATCAAATGCACTAATCGTATCCTGTCTGTTTCACGTTTTGTTTTTTGCCTTTATAATATTGATTACAATATTTTGCCATTTTTTCCTATCTCATAGCACTTCTCAAACAGGAAATCCCCTCCATTAAAATAACGTCAATCCTTTTAAATTTCATTCATTGAGCGGTAAGCGGATAGTGGCGTGCAATTTTGAGAGTTAGATGTCCATACAAGATCTAGATATTTTTTAGGACACAATTTTATGACGAAAAAATGTATAAGCCCTTTCCGAAATGTTTAGTTTTTTACAAATACAAATCCATTGATGTTATCATACAATAGTATTTACACACGTGAAAATGTTGAGAGAAAAATATTATTCTAAAGGCCGCTTGACATGGTGCATGACAATAAAATTTGCAGGCAAATGCATGAAATTTTGCCCAGGTGCATGCGCAGTACAAATCCAGCTGATTGTTGCAGGCAATCCATTTTTATCGGTCCGGTGCCATTTTTTTGCATGCAAACTGTACTTGCATGCAAACTGGGGAATTTTTACCTAGATTCTGGGGAATCAATGCATGGCCATGCACAATGTCAAACGAAAAGGAGATTTTTTGCAGGCAACAATTTGACCGAAATTTTTTGCTTGCAAATATTTGCAGCGCGTCATGCACCATGTCAAGCGGCCTTAAGAAAAATTGAGGGTTAACCTTTTTAAAATACTTAACATTTCTAAAATATCATTAGACATTACAGACAGATTAATAATATCAAAGTGACAACATTTACAAAAACATTCATAAAAGATTAATTAATGAATTCATTTAAAATCTATTACAAAAATTCTTCCAAGAAAAAAACGCAATTTTTATAACTCTTTAACCCAGCACTTTAACTTTTTTATCTATGTTTTTTAGCTCACACTACTACTATACTATAGTAGTGTGAGCTATAGTGATCCTAATTTTTTCGCGAAAAAAAAAGTTGCTCCGATTTCAAAATTTTTTATATATCTTTGCGTTTCAGATGATTTTGAAATTTTAGCTCACACATATACTATAGTAGTGTGAGCTATGGTGATCCTAATTTTTTCGAGAAAAAAAAAGTTGCTCCGATTTTAAAAATTTTGATATATCTTTGCGTTTCAGATGATTTTGAAACTTTTTTGTTGCGCCGTCTGTCTGTCTGTCTGTCTGTCTGTCTGTATGTCTGTCTGTCTGTCTGTATGTCTGTATGTCTGTCTGTAACGACCAACGCGCATAACTCAAAAACCGCTTGGCCGATTTTAATGAAATTTGGTACCCAGGCTGGGTCTTGGGTCGAGATGGTCCCATTTAAAAATGAACAAAATCCACCAAACACAAACCAAATAAAAGGGTGGGGGTAGATTTCAAAAATTAGAGTTTATGTGAAAATATGGCGTGTGTGATATCAAACGAAAGGTAATTGAGTCTGCAGTTAGACAAAATACATTTTAATTTATTTTAAAAAAAGGGTGGGGGTATATTTTAAAAATTAGAGTTTAAGTGAAAATATGGCGTGTGTGATATCAAACGAAAGGTAATTGAGTCCGGCGTTTAACAAAATACATTTTAGTTTCTGTTTTCTTTAAGTGTGGGGGTAGATTTCAAAAATTTGAGTTTAAGTCAAAACATGGCTTGTGTGGTATCAAACAAAAGGTAATTTAGTCTGGAGTTGAATAAAATGTATTTCAGTTTTTAGTTATATTAGCTCACACGTACAAAATAACTATAGTATCTAGTGTGAGCTTAGGGGCCCATATATTGGCAGAGTATTTTTGTTGCGCCGTCTGTCTGTCTGTATGTCTGTCTGTCTGTAACGACCAACGCGCATAACTCAAAAACCGCTTGCCCGATTTTAATGAAATTTGGTACCTAGGTTGGGTCTTGGGTCGAGATGGTCCCATTTAAAAATGAACAAAATCCACCGAACACAAGCCAAATAAAAGGGTGGGGGTAGATTTCAAAAATAAGAGTTTATGTAAAAATATGGCGTGTGTAATATCAAACGAAAGGCAATTGAGTCTGGAGTTAAACACAATAAATTTTAGTTAAAAAAAAAGGGGAGGGGGTAGATTTCAAAAATTTGAGTTTAATGAAAATATGGCGTGTGTGATATGAAACAAAAGGTAATTAAATCTGGAGTTTAAAAAAATATATTTTGGTTAAAAAAAAGGGTGGGGGTAGATTTAAAAAATTAGAATTTAAGTCAAAACATGGCTTGTGTGGTATCAAACGAAAGGTAATTGAGTCTGAAGTTGAATAAAATATATTTAAGTTTTTAGTTGTATTAGCCCACACGTACTCTATAACTATTGTACCTAGTGTGAGCTTAGGTGTCCATATATTGGCAGAGTATTTTTATCTCATAGACAGTTTATTCTAGAAATTGACTCCCCAATATTGGAACCCACTATGAGATATTAGACGCCTCAATGCAGGTTTTATGTTGTTATTTCTAGTATTGTGAGTATGTACGGCCGAGTGGAGTTCAAAGTTTTCTGTGATAATTAAATAAGATGGGAATGTCAAGATTTTTTATTGTTTAAAAGCAGGTCTGCTGTCCTCAGTATAGCCCAGAACAGCAACTATCCTGATTGCCTTCCTTTGGGCAGGAAAAACTGTATTCATATTTTATATGGCATTTTAATAGTGAGAAGCGAGGGGTGGGACACTCCTTAAATAGGTGTACAAATTTGGTAAAAGTATTTAATAAATACATTTAAATTCTTTTAAATACTTTTAAATACTTTTAAATACTTTTAAATACTTTTAAATACTTTTAAATACTTTTAAATACTTTTAAATACTTTTAAATACTTAAATACATTTAAATACTATTAAATACACTTAAATACAATTAAATACCTTTAAATCCCAAATAAATACAGTATTTAACTTAGATACTTAAATAGGTGTACAAATTTTTATGAGTGTCCCTCCCCTCGGTGAGAAGTAGTCTCATGTGTTATAAATTTCCTAGCGCAAAGGTATTTTTGGCAAGTTTTTCACACAATCTCTCAACGTGTACATCCGCACAGGAATCGGTAATCTAAATATATGCATATAAAGTTTTGATTTTTCAGTATGCTGCCTTTCCTGCAATTTTTGAGGCATTGAACTTCTGTGGGGAGACATTGAGTGACTGCTGGTTTTTTTTTGTTCATTGGTTAATTTCTTTTCCACATACAATTTACACGGTTACTGGCACTTAATTGTTTTTGTTGCATTCAATTTTTTTGTATGGGTAATGGCAAAAATTGACATTTAAGCTGTCAAATTTTAAATGAAATTTTTTGCTGGGGTATTTTTTTAACAAAATGGCTTTTAATTCAAAAATGGACGGAGCTAGGCCTGCCGCTTAACCAAGTTAATTTATTGCTTTTAAAAAAGATAACTTAAGCTTGGCTTTTCGATAAGTAATTGAATAGGTGACGGTAAGTGAACCAGCTTGATTTCACTGTACGATCACAGGTTACCGTTTGCTTGGTGGTCCACTATTGGCTCTTTGCCAAAAAACTGCCAAATAAAGAGGTTTTCAGAATTTTTCTCCAACCTGGAGTAAACCCAAGGCCGTTGACACTTATTAAATTACCAACCTTTTCTCGAATCGGTAATAACTTTCAGGGGCACCCTGACGAGTTTATCGAAATTATTGTTGCATGTAGAGAAGCGTTAAATCATTAATTTTAATAAAATATTATGAATGGCTATTATTTACTGCATCCATCCCTCGCCACAGGATATCTGCCTCCTAGAGCCAGTTGTCCAAATAATGGTCTATACACAATAGAAAAAAGTGTCTGACTGAAAAAGTTATAAAACTGATTCAAATTGTAAAAACATTTCAGTAGAACTTGTTTTCAAATAATAACATACTATTTGCATCTCCAATTGGAGGTGATTACATCAGTTGTGAAGGTAGGGTTGACTTACTTAAATTCTGTAGTACCACTAGAAGTCAAATTATTTTAAAAATCTAACCTTTTTATAATAAAAAAAGGAGTTCCACAGGGTTCGATTCTGAGAAGTTTGGTTTACCTAATCTACACAAGCACTTTTAGGCTTTTTTTCTATCTTTTTTTGAGTTTTGAACTTATGACGTTCTTTTTAAGCTTTTTACCCTGATATAGGCTACTTTTCATCGTGATTTTTTCCCTGATTCGCCACTTTTCATTAAGGGAACAAAAAGTGACACTTCTATTAACAACCTACAAATTTATCGGAAATTTTTTCATCCTACTTACCTAAGAAAGAATTCAAAGCACCTACCTTGAAAAGCCAAAAACCAAATAGGCAAGCACGTATTTTGACTGGCCTACTCGGCTCTTCCGGTCCTAAGTTACCAAAGTCAGGTCCCAAAGCGGATATAGGACAGGTCCGGAATTAATACCACGTCAATATTTAACCGACAAAAATGTGACGATCGGCAGGTAGGAGGTGCGATTTATTTTGTTTACTTTCTAGATTAGGATTTGTTTATTTATAAAGGACCATAAACCGGTAACAGTGATGTTAAAGCCCAAAATAAAAAAGGCAACTTTCCGATCGTAAATAATCATTTGTAACCAACAGCCTAAACTAACCAAATTAGTACAAATAAACTTTTACGTATATTGATACATAAAAATTTGTTTTTTTAGGAGAACCTATTAAAAATATTAAAAATTCTGCAAGTTGAAAGAATACAACGAATTTAAAGGATTGTAAATAATAAAGTTTTAAAATTTGCTAAGCCAACTCAAACTAGTGAAATTGGTTAAGGGAATAACTATGCTAGATAATTTGTATGATAAGCACAATTTTAATTAAAATTCTTAAACGATATCAGTAAAGACAAAATTACATTAAATTCGAATCAAACACCCCTCCAATAGAAACAAACAAGATAAACATATAAAACAAAGCACTATATAGCTAGGCTGGGTTAAAAAATGTAAATAACAAGTAAATACAGCTGCATAAAATATAATATTAATACAAGACTGAGCGTAATTTGGGTAAAGTGTGTAATTTGCAACAAGATGGAATTCTCGATGGCAATTTGGATAAAAAGTACAAAACTAAAGACTAGTGACCATGAGCCAGTGATCAAAAGTTTCAGTCAAATGATGGAAAACAAATCTAGATAAGAAACATAAAAATATAGTAAGTTCAACAATGCTGGAAATGAACTGAAACTTTATATAGCTAGGGTGGAACGTCCTTTAAGTTCTTATATACTGGATCTACATAAAAGTAGAAACTTTTTTGCGGGATTGCCGGCTAGTTTTGTGATATGGCAGATGTCAGTTAGGGTAAATCGAATTTCCCTAGCAATTTCTAAAGAATATTAAGATAAGAATTACCTGATTTATTTGTATTATTCAAGGAAATAAAAAGTTATTCTAGTTTGCACACATTTTTATTGATTTTCGCTTGTGGCGAAAATCAATTACTTGAGCCGCCTCGGCCGTAACATTATTTTTATTTTTTTTATTATTCCGTCCCTAGCACCCCTAGTGTATCGCGCTCGAATTTTGACGCTTACTCGGGAACGCTTCGACGTAGAAGGATGAATTTTGGCGCACTGATTAAGAACTTACGGGAGACCAAAAGTGTCAATTTTGGGTCAAATCGGAAAATTTCAAGTAGGGGAAATAGGGGAAAAACCGTCAAAAAGTGACTTTTTTTGATGTACCTCCGTTGGCACACCATAAGTGTCCAGGGGATTATTCTAGAAACTTGAGATTTTGCACAAGTATACTCTTATGTGTGGTCAGGAAGCCTATTGTTTTTCAGCCAGATCGGAAAGTCAAGTGCCCCATTTTGGGGCTCTTCTGAATCCCTGCAGTGACGCATTTTCACTGTACAATAAAATTGGTCAGAATTTCACTGTTTATTTGCCGTTTTTTAAAATATATCTGGTCATTACTCCAAAAATGTTTAATGCATTTTAACCAAATTTTAAACATTTGCGGACCTAAGGGAGTGTTCGGTAACCGTGTAGTTGGTTTTTAAAATTAGTTTTTGGTTTTTGAGTTTTGAGGATTTTTCAAAAACTATGCAAGGTTTTTGCAGTCAAAAATACTGAATCGAGAAATTTTTTTGCCCTTACACTTTTTGACAGTTCTCGAACTGCTATCTTTTTAAGAAATACCAAACTATTTTTTAAAAAAAGTTCGACTTTTCTAAGTTGTACCGTTTTTGAGTTTGAAAAATAAATACTAAAAAACACGCAAAAATCACAACGGAAATAACACGCATTTTTACAAAAATCGCGATATCTTTAAAACAGTAGGTCCGAATTGGACAAAAATTACACTACTCACTTCGCCGAACCTTTCTACATAAAACTTTATTTATAGTTTTAACCTTAATGTAGAGGGCGCTGGTGTAGGGCACTTAACATTTATCAAAACGGTCCAAAATTAATAAAAATCTTATAAAATTAAAGGAGTTTGCAAATATTTTTTGAAATATAATTCCAATAATAATAGGATTAATTTCATGTTAAAGAAGAGACAAAAATCTATAAAATGACATATGTCATTTTTAAGTTATGACAAATTTTTAGTTTGTAGGTTTATTTTTTGATCAAATACCGCGAAAAATATTTGTAAAACGTCAACGAAATAGAATATTATACACAAATTGGTTGAAATTAACACTTTTTTGATGCATTGAGTCTGTAGCATGAGAGGAGCCGGAGCTACAATTAGTTTTATTATAAAATAAATTATCTTGGACCGATAGTTTTTGATATTTATCCCAAAATATTTAAAAAGCTCAATAAATTTCATGTATTTTTATTTAAAAAAATTACGATATCTTCAAAACCATACGTCAGATTTTGACGGAAGTTACACCATTCGCTTACTCGAACCTTTTTACATAGTAATCAGTCAACAGTTTTATCATTTTTATAGAGCACGCTTAACAAAGTGACCAAAATTAAAAATTGTCGGTTCATAGATAAGAAATTCGCAAATGCCACATTTAACTATAGTATAGTATACTTTCATTTTAAAGAGCAGAATAAAATTTGCAAAATAGCAGATGTAATTTTTAAGTCAGTGTCTAGTTAATTCTTCCTAGGTTAATTCTTTGGATTAGTATATTAGTATTTTACACGCCAAATTCAAAGGATAAAAGTGACATTAATATTTTTTTAAAGCAATAAGTTTTTAGCATGAGGGGAGCGAGAGCTACATACTTTAGCGATAAAAAGGCACTTTAATTAAATTACATTATTATTAAAGTCCAGTGATAATAAGAGTTAAGGGGTTGGCAAAGGCAAATAATGAGTAGTTATTAAATGAATTACACTTAGTTGACTAATTAACATTTTATTTTTGAATCAGTGTCCAATTCCAAGGCTAAATATTTTAAAAAAAAATTTTCGTGGCTAAACGTATATAAAAAGGTTTTGTTTCTCTTGTACTATTCCATGAGCATAGTTTGTTTTGTATTCGGTAGATGTCGCCACTTGTGCTTAAAGCATACCGTATTGTAGGCATTATTTTTCATTTCTCTTATCAATATCGTAAGATGAAATTTATATACCGTCTCTCCAACTTTACAAAGGTGTTACATTGACCATGCACGGTTCTGAAGGGTTCCTTAAGCACGAAACAGTTAACTGTCAACACTTAATGGGTGGCCATTAGATCTTGAACCCCCGTGGGTGTACAGCGTGTCCCATTTTCGATGGGATTAAATGGGAAACTCGGTTATTATTAAAGATATCGATTTTCTGATTGCACCTTACCGTGCTCTTTTTTGGAGCCCTTAAAAATGGTGTAATCAGATTTTTACTATACCCCGTGGTTTCGATAATACAAGGAGTTTTTGAAAAAATTGCATTTTAATTAATTCCTTGTATCTCGCTTATTTTGCAAGATATTTTTATTCTGTAAAAACCTTTCTATGGCAACTTTTTTAGAGCAAAATAATGACGTTGTCAATTTTTAAAAATATTGTTTAGTTTTTGAGATATGGTCTTTATCATAAAAAAATTAAATACGGACCTGGATTTTTTTTATTACTACTTTGATATTGATATAATATATTTTTGATTTAAGGTTACAAAAAGCTATTGAATATTTGAAAAAAAAAATTATAGTCCGAACCTGGAAATTTCCAACGTAATTATAAATTAAAAATTGCAAGACACACTAGTTGAACGATTTTTGTTTATCTGTTTTGAAATGATAATTAAAAGATTTATAAATACAGTAAAAAACGTTAAAAAGTTACAAAAATAATATCGCACTAATTATTTGATAACCAAACAGCAGGTCGTGAAATTTACAAAACAAAAGCGTGGAATTGACATTGTCATTTTACTTGTCATTTTTGTAAATGGCTTACAATTATTTTAAACTGGCTAGAAATCGACCATATCCAGATTTTGAAAAATGTGATATGTTTGACTGCTTCATTCAAGCAACAAAATCCCAATATTTAAATGGCAGAAATATTTTTATGCAAAATGCGTTAAGAAAAATTACTCAAAAATGCCAACAATTTCTTACACATAATGGTAATCAGAAAGATTAGTTATTTTTTATAATTTGTTTTTTTTTGTATTTTTCGTAGACTTTGTTTCAAATAAATCTGTAAATTAACGTAAAACCATTTTAATATGCTAAGTATCAAAACAGTTAAACTAAAAATTGTTTAACTAGCAATTTTTAGTTTATATTTATGTTGGAAATATCCAGGTTCGGACTAATTTTTTTTTTAAATATTAAATATTTTTTTTTACCTTAAAACAAAAATTTTTTAAATTTTTATTATTTTATGATAATACTAGCATAAAACCAATAAAAAAAGTAATAAAAAAAATCCAGGTCCGTATTTAATTTTTTTATGATAAATACCATATCTCAAAAACTAAACAAAATTTTAAAAAATTGATAACGTCATTATTTTCTTCTAAAAAAGTTGCCATAAAAATGTTTTTACAGAATAAAAGTATCTCTCAAAATAAGCGAGATACAAGAGATTATTAAAAATACAATTTTTTCAAAAACTCCCTGTATTAGCGAAACTACGGGGTATAGCAAAAATCTGAATACGCCATTTTTAAGGGCTCAAAAAAAGAGGACGGTAAGGTGCAATCAGAAAATCAATATCTTTAATAATAACAGAGTTTCCCATTTAATCCCATCGAAAATGGGACACGCTGTACAGTATTCGAGCTGCCCACGGAAAAACACAAGAGGAACAAAACCTTTCTACACCCGATTATCCACGAAAAAATTTTGTTTTCTTTATTCACGGGTGCCAAACTTTACGTTTTAAATATATTTCGCAAAACATTTAAAAAAACTTTTCGAAACTAGTAAAAACCTTTAATTTTAAAATGTATATTGGAGAACTTGGCTATACTTTTATCTCAATTATTATATAGATTTCTCTTAGTTTCTGTCAGTCTGTCAAATCACAGCTCTCTAGCGTTTCTGGAAGTTGGTAATGTTACTTTTACATAACTTTACATGTATAGGGAAGGGGAGTAAATTATAATTTCGGGTTTTTTATTTTTTCCAATAGTTTTGTCATAGTTCCTATCAGTCTGCAAGGCATCTTTTTAGACTATATTGTGTATCCATTTGGATACGCAGTCCTTCAGATTGGATACCCAGTAAACAGGAAATGGATACCTACTTTTGGGCCTTGGCTTTTATAAAATATAATTAAAATATGATACCTAAAATACAGGGTGTAATTTAAATGATGAACCAATCTTTAAGAGATGGTGCGGAAGGTTCAAAGCAGACAAAAAGTTCAAATAACTTTTTGCCATAGCATTTTTTAAGTTTGGAAAGTAGGGAAAAACGATGAATTTTAAAATATCAAATTGAACAACGTTGCTTTTTTCCAAGAAAATATAGATAGGTTAAGGATACAGTGTGGCCAAATAATCTTTGGAATACGTATAAATTTCTCAATTCTTTTAAGAAGTAATATTTTTATGAGCTATTAAATTTACACAAAAGAAATTGAAATAGATTTATGTACATGTCTAAAGGACCCTTAAAACAAATATAAAATAATAATATTAGCACTATATTTTAACGATTTTTGGTAATAATTTTAAGTCTATCTATCTATCTATCTATTTAGCTTTCTTCGATCCATCTTTGGACATAGGCCTCCCCCAATATCTTCCACTCTTCTCTGTCTGTCGCCCTGTTCATCAATCTAGTCCCTGCATGTCTCTTCAAATTGTCCGCTATCTCATTTGGGGTCTTCCCCTACTTCTTTTATTCTGCCAAGGTCTCCAGTCTACAATGCATTTGTTCCATCGATTGTCTTTCAGTTTGATATTTTGACCAGCAAATTTCCATTTTAATTTTGCTAACTCCCCTCTGACATCCCTTACTTTTGTTTTATTTCTTATCCATTCATTCCTTTTTCTATCTGTTAGCTTTACATGTAACATTTGTCTTTCCATGGATCTTTGGGCTTTTGTTACCTTATCCATGTTTGATTTTGTAAGCGTCCAGGTCTGGGATCCATATGTGAGCACAGGAAGAATACATTGGTTATACACTTTCTGTTTAAGGTACTGAGGATATTTTTTATTTTTTATTATGTAGCTTAATTTACCGAATGCTGCCCAGGCCAATCTTACTCGTCTCTTGATTTCAGCTGTTTGGTTTTCTTTTTTTAGTTTAATAATTTGTCTCAGATATATATTCATCTACTTGTTCTATTTTTTCTTGGTTTATTCTGGTGATATCTGTGTTTGTTATGATTTTAGTTTTAGTGTAGTTCATACTCAAGCCTATATTTTTAGCTGCTGTATCCAGTTCTCCCAGCATTTTTATAAGTTCCTCTTTCTTATCTGTTATTAAGGCAATATCGTCAGCATATCTTAGGTGGTTCAAGTATTGTCCGCTTACTTTGATGCCTATTTCTTCCCAGTCTAAGTTTTTAAAAACATCTTCTAGGGCCTGGTTAAATAGTTTAGGGGATATTGTGTCATCCTGTCTGACACCTTTTCTTATGAGGATTGGCTTGGTCCCTTCGTGGATTTTGATTGATATTGTTGCTTCGCTATATATATTGGCTATTAAATCTGTGTATCTGTGATCTATTCGGCTACTAATTAAAGATGCTTTTACTGCCCAGTGCTCAATTCTATCAAAAGCTTTTTCAAAGTCTATAAACGCAATATAGAGTGGAATGTTGTATTCATTGGCTCGCTCTATTAGAATTTTCGTGGTTAGCAGGTGGTCAACTGTATTGAAATCCTTTCTGAAGCCTGCTTGTTCTTTTGATTGATATCCGTCAATTTTTGTTGTTAGTCTATCTTTTAATATTTTCGTGAAAAGCTTATAAATTACATTGGGGAGTGTTATAGGTCGATAGTTTTTTAGGTCTGCCCTATCGCCTTTCTTGTGTAGAATAATGGTTACTGATTCTTTCCAGTTGTTTGGGATTATTTTTTCTTTTAGAATTTTATTGAGGAGAATACGGAGGGTATTAACTACAGTTTTACCACCGTACTTTAGCATTTCTGCCGTTACTCCGTCTTTTCCAGGTGATTTGTTATTTTTCATTTTCTTTAATGCTCTCTTTATTTCCGTTTTGCTTATTTCGGGTTGTAATTCTGAGGTTATGTTCTTTATTTTTGTTTGAAGTTTCTTTATGGTTTCTCGCGATGGTTCCCTTTTTGTTTGGTATAATTTTGTATAGAATAGCTGTGTGATATTTATAATATAGACATGGGCGCACCCAGCTAGCTTAATATTCGACATCATGACATATTCCTGGGTGCGCCACTGATATAGATAATATATAGAGTCGGACTTAGACATTTCATATACCTGTTAGTTTCTATAACTCTTTCAACTTTTATTTCTTGGCTCTTTCTTTTATTTTGTTTTATCATTTTTCTTATAGTTTTGTTTATTTCTGTGTATTCTATCGATGTTCTCTTTCCTCCTTTCTCCAGGTTCCGCCTTTTTTCGATGAGTTTCTTTATGTCTTCTGATATAAAATTTTCTCTCTTTTCACCCTTTTGTGCCACATCTTTTCCGGGTCATAGTTCTTATCAGCGTATCATTTATTTCATCTATATTTTCGTTTTCGCATCTTAAGTTTTGGGTTAGCTGTTCATTTAGCATTTCTTTGTATATGGCTTTATTTTCTGTAAGTTTACTCATGTCAAGTTGTTTACTTTTATTGTTAATTTTCCTTTCTGACCATCCTGTGATCACTGCCTGTTGTAAAGCTATTTAGGACTGTTACATCTCTAACAATGCTTTTTCAGTAGTCAGGCTGAGCCATGTCCACTTTCGTTGCGGTTTCTTCCTATAGAACTAATTAAATGCATACATGTAGATAGTTCATTAAGGTTGTGCCCCTGTCATTCCTTTCGCCATATCCAAAATCCCCTATTTTGGATATTAATTTTGAGTATTTCTATTTATTTTCAAATAATTTTACCATTTAATTATTACCCTTATTGTCATGCATAATTTCAGAAAATGTCGATTTTCTGTTATGATTTTTATGGAAGTTATAACAAAAAATAAAATAGTAGCTGTTAAGTTTGGCACCCTTTATCTAAAAAACAAAGAAGTTTAATGCAAAATATAATAAGAAAAGGTCCTTCTTTTGATCTTTTCTACCACATATTAAAGTTTGCTATTATTACATCCTGATATTATGTTAAATGTTTGTATGTTATGGTAAGAATTTTAAGATATTTGAAAGTATCAATTTGGTCTGAAAAAAAAACATTTATAAAAGTGAGCGCTTTTCAAATATACCTGGTGGGCAAAAAATCCCAACAAAATGTTTTTCGTTATAACTCTCCAACTATAACACCAATTTTACCAAAGCAAAGAGTAGTTGGCAGGGATTGATTGATCGAACATTATGTCGGAAATGTTGGATATTTTTTTGTTTGTAAGAAAACTCTATCTTTGTTAAGCACAACGAGATAGGAATCGGTAAAAATGATTTCGGTCCCTAAAAATTGATTTTTGCTTCAACTATATTGTTTTACAGGTTGTAACGATTGTCTTCTAAATCCTGTCTGTATTAATTTCCTTATAAATAAATTTTTACCGAACCGATTTTAATAAAATATAAAGTGGAACAGATTGATTGCTTTTAAAAGATCACTATTAAAATTTGCCGTCATTGTAAAATCCAAAATGGCGGTCATAAAAACTTTAATTTTTAAAAAAGCTGTTTATTCTTATATTTTTTGAAAATTTTTTGATTTTTTTCGGAAAAGTTTTACAGATTACGCGATTCCCTTGCCATTTCTATGTGCATTCATTTCCTCATAAATTCATTATTACTAAACTGACAATAAAATAAAAAGCATCATGGTGAAATTCTCCGCCAACTCTAAATATTGACCCTCCATAAAGGACAGTTGTTTCTTATGTTACGATAAATTTTTCGACCCTTTTTTGAATTTATTTATTAGATCCACCACTCACAACGAGGTACTAATCATAAAAAAATAAATCCTCGCAACATACAAAGAAGTGATCCTTTCAAGGAGGACAAATTTGACTTTTTTTCCAACATCTTGGATTTAAAATTGTCGAAAAATTTCAATAGTTTTGTTCAAAGAGCAATACTTCTTTTTTTATTATTGAAATCGGTTCAGTGAATTTATAAGTAAATTATTGCAGACAGAAGTTAAAGCAACAGTTGGAATAACAATTATTATTTAAAGAACCACTAAACGGATTTTATAGATTTTATAGAATAAAATATTAATTAATTTATGATCAAATGATACTTGATCAAGTATCAAGGAAAATATGTAATTTTTTGAGACCGTGAGTCTGTCGCATGAGCAAAGCGAGAGTTACACATTTTAGGGATGAAAAATTCCCTTTTTAATAACTGTGTATGAGTTCGATATTAACTTAAATTAATACTGGTAAATTAAATTTGCAAAGCGAATTATTGACAAAAGTAACTTTGTGAAGTAAATTTTATTAACACAAATTTATGAACCAATAATAATTCTCCAAATTCTTGGTTTGAAACTTGTATACAACGATTTTGTTTCCAATCCCCCAAATGTTATTGTACGATATCAATAGAAATATTGTTAAACATATTTTTATAAATAATTAAACACAAAATCTCGCCGCAGCGAAAATCAATGCTGCAACAGTTTTAAAAGCGTTGGATGTAAAAAATTTGCGAAGCAAATGTGTTAATGAACTAATTTGCGAAGCAAATTTTTCTCAACACAAATTTGCAAATCTCGCCGCAGCGAAAATCAATGCTGCAACAGTTTTAAAAGCGTTGGATGTAAAAAATTTGCGAAGCAAATGTGTTAATGAACTAATTTGCGAAGCAAATTTTTCTCAACACAAATTTGCAAAGCAAATTTGTTAATAAACTAATTTGCAAAGCAAATTTTTCTCAACACAAATTTGCGAAGCAAATTTGTTAATAAACTAATTTGCGAAGCAAATTTTTTTCAACACAAATTTGCTTCGCAAATTTGTGATCCGGATGTTTTCGCGTAGCGAAAATCATCCGTATGTTTATTGATTTTCGCTTGTGGCGAAAATCAATTACTTGAGCCGCCTCGGCCGTAACATTATTTTTATTATTATTTTTTTATTATTCCGTCCCTAGCACCCCTAGTGTATTGCGCTCGAATTTTGACGCTTACTCGGGAACGCTTCGACGTAGAAGGATGAAATTTGGCGCACTGATTAAGAGCTTACGGGAGACCAAAAATGTCAATTTTGGGTCAAATCGGAAAATTTCAAGTAGGGGAAATAGGGGAAAAACCGTCAAAAAGTGACTTTTTTTGATGTACCTCCGTTGGCACACTATAAGTGTCCAGGGGATTATTCTAGAAACTTGAGATTTTGCACAAGTATACTCTTATGTGTGGTCAGGAAGCCTATTGTTTTTCAGCCAGATCGGAAAAAGTCAAGTGCCCCATTTTGGGGCTCTTCTGAATCCCTGCAGTGACGCATTTTCACTGTACAATAAAATTGGTCAGAATTTCACTGTTTATTTGCCGTTTTTTAAAATATATCTGGTCATTACTCCAAAACTGTTTAATGCATTTTAACCAAATTTTAAACATTTGCGGACCTAAGAGAGTGTTCGGTAACCGTGTAGTTGGTTTTTAAAATTAGTTTTTGGTTTTTGAGTTTTGAGGATTTTTCAAAAACTATGCAAGGTTTTTGCAGTAAAAAATACTGAATCGAGAAATTTTTTTGCTCTTACACTTTTTGACAGTTCTCGAACTGCTATCTTTTTAAATAAATACCAAAATATTTTTTAAAAAAAGTTCGACTTTTCTAAGTTGTACCGTTTTTGAGTTTGAAAAATAAATACTAAAAAACACGTAAAAATCACAACGGAAATAACACGCATTAACACGCATTTTTACAAAAATCGCGATATCTTTAAAACAGTAGGTCCGAATTGGACAAAAATTACACTACTCACTTCGCCGAACCTTTCTACATAAAACTTTATTTATAGTTTTAACCTTAATGTAGAGGGCGCTGGTGTAGGGCACTTAACATTTATCAAAACGGTCCAAAATTAATAAAAATCTTATAAAATTAAAGGAATTTGCAAATATTTTTTGAAATATAATTCCAATAATAATAGGATTAATTTCATGTTAAAGAAGAGACAAAAATCTATAAAATGACATATGTCATTTTTAAGTTATGACAAAATTTTAGTTTCTAGGTTTATTTTTTGTTCAAATACCGCGAAAAATATTTGTAAAACGTCAACGAAATAGAATCTTAGACACAAATTGGTTGAAATTAAAACTTTTTTTGATGCATTGAGTCTGTAGCATGAGAGGAGCCGGAGCTACAATTCGTTTCATTATAAAATAAATTATCTTGGACCGATAGTTTTTGATATTTATCCCAAAATATTTAAAAAGCTCAATAAATTTCATGTATTTTTATTTAAAAAATTACGATATCTTCAAAACCATACGTCACATTTTGACGGAAGTTACACCATTCGCTTACTCGAACCTTTTTACATAGTAATCAGTCAACAGTTTTATCATTTTTATAGAGCGCGCTTAACAAAGTAACCAAAATTAAAAATTGTCGGTTCATAGATAAGAAATTCGCAAATGCCACATTTAACTATAGTATAGTATACTTTCATTTTAAAGAGCAGAATCAAATTTGCAAAATAGCAGATGTCATTTTTAAGTCAGTGTCTATTTAATTCGTCCTAGGTTAATTCTTTGGATTATATATTAGGCAGAATGTTTGGCAAAAACTAATATTAGTATTTTACACGCCAAAGGATAAAAGTGTCATTAATATTTTTTTAAAGCAATAAGTTTTTAGCATGAGGGGAGCGAGAGCTACATACTTTAGCGATAAAAAAGCACTTTAATGAAATTACATTATTATTAAAGTCCAGTGATAATAACATCAGTTGTAAGGGGTTGGCAAAGGCAAATAATGAGTAGTTATTAAATGAATTACACTTAGTTGACTAACTAACATTTTATTTTTGAATCAGTGTCCAATTCCAAGGCTAAATATTTAAAAAAAACAAAAATTTTTCGTGGCTAAACGTATATAAAAAGGTTTTGTTTCTCTTGTATTATTTCATAAGCATAGTTTCTTTTGTATTCGGTATATGTCGCCACTTGTGCTTAAAGCATACCGTATTGCAGGCATTATTTTTAATTTCTCTTATCAATATCGTAAGATGAAATTTATATACCGTCTCTCCAACTTTACAAAGGTGTTACATTGACCATGCACGGTTCTGAAGGGTTCCTTAAGCACGAAACAGTTAACTGTCAACACTTAATGGGTGGCCATTAGATCTTGAACCCCCGTGGGTGTACAGCATTCGAGCTGCCCACGGAAAAACACAAGAGGAACAAAACCTTTCTACACCCGATTATCCACGAAAAAATTTTATTTTCTTTATTCACGGGTGCCAAACTTTACGTTTTAAATATATTTCGCAAAACATTTAAAATACTCTGCCAATCTATGGGCAACCTAAGCTCACACTGGATGCTATAGTTATAGTGTATCTACGTGAAAGCTAATATAACTAAAAACTGAAGTATATTTTATTGAACTCCAGACTCAATTACCTTTCGTTTGATACCACACAAACCATGTTTTGACTTAAACTCTAATTTTTCAAATCTACCCCCACCCCCTTTTTAAAAACTAAAATGTATTTTGCTTAACTCGACTCAATTACCTCTCGTTTGATATCACACACGCCATATTTCCACTTAAACACTAATTTTTGAAATTTACCCCCACCCTTTTTTTTTAAATAAACTAAAATGTATTTTGTTTAACTCCAGACTCAATTACCTTTCGTTTGATATAACACACGCTATATTTTTAAATAAACTCTAATTTTTGAAATCTACCCCCCACCCTTTTATTTGGCTTGTATTCGGTGGATTTTGTTCATTTTTAAATGGGACCATCTCGACCCAAAACCCAGCCTGGGTACCAAATTTCATTAAAATCAGGCAAGCCGTTTTTGAGTTATGCGCGTTGGTCGTTACAGACAGACATACAGACACACAGACAGACAGACAGACAGACAGACAGACAGACAGACAGACAGACAGACAGACAGACAGACAGACAGACAGACAGACAGACAGACAGACAGACAGACAGACAGAGACAGACAGACAGACATACAGACAGACAGAGCAACAAAAAAGTTTCAAAATCATCTGAAACGCAAAGATATATAAAAATACTCTGCCAATATATGGGCCCCTAAGCTCACACTAGGTACTATAGTTATAGTTTACGTGTGAGCTAATATAACTAAAAATTGAAATATATTTTATTCAACTCCAGACTAAATTACCTTTTGTTTGATACCACACAAGCCATGTTTTGATTTAAACTCAAATTTTCAAAATCTACCCATACCTTTAAAAAAAGCAAAAACTAAAATGTTATTTGTTAAACTCCTTTACTCCTCCAATTACCTTTCGTTTGATATCACACACGCCATATTTTCACTTAAACTCTAATTTTTGAAATATACCCCCACCCTTTTTAAAAAATAAATTAAAATGTATTTTGTTTAACTCCAAACTCAATTACCTTTCGTCTGATATCACACACGCCATATTTTCACATAAACTCTAATTTTTGAAATCTACCCCCACCCTTTTATTTGGTTTGTGTTTGGTGGATTTTGTTCATTTTTAAATGGGACCATCTCGACCCAAATTTCATTAAAATCGGCCAAGCGGTTTTTGAGTTATGCGCGTTGGTCGTTACAGACATACAGACAGACAGACATACAGACAGACAGACAGACAGACGGCGCAACAAAAAAGTTTCAAAGTCATCTGAAACGCAAAGATATATAAAAAATTTTGAAATCGGAGCAACTTTTTTTTTGTCGAAAAAATTAGGATCACCATAGCTCACACTACTATAGTATAGTATATGTGTGAGCTAAATTTTGAAATCGGAGCAACTTTTTTTTTCTCGAAAAATTTAGGATCACCATAGCTCACACTACTATAGTATAGTAGTAGTGTGAGCTAAAAACTTTTCGAAACTAGTAAAAACCTTTAATTTTAAAATATATATTGGAGAACTTGGCTATACTTTTATCTCAATTATTATATAGATTTCTCTTAGTTTCTGTCAGTCTGTCAAATCACAGCTCTCTAGCGTTTCTGGAAGTTGGTAATGTTACTTTTACATAACTTTACATGTATAGGGATGGGGAGTAAATTACAATTTCGGGTTTTTTATTTTTTCCTATAGTTTTGTCATAGTTCTTATCAGTCTGCAAGGCATCTTTTTAGACTATATTGTGTATCCATTTGGATACGCAGTCCTTCAGATTGGATACCCAGTAAACAGGAAATGGATACCTACTTTTGGGCCTTGGCCTTTTATAAAATATAATTAAAATATGATACCTAAAATACAGGGTGTAATTTAAATGATGAACCAATCTTTAAGAGATGGTGCGGAAGGTCCAAAGCAGACAAAAAGTTCAAATTAACTTTGGCCAAGTTATAGCATTTTTTAAGTTGGGAAAGAAGGGAAAAACGATGAACTTTTAAAATATCAAATTGAACAACGTTGCTTTTTTCCAAGAAAATATAGATAGGTTAAGGATATGTGGCCAAATAATCTTTGGAATAGGTATAAATTTCTCAATTCTTTTAAGAATTAATATTTTTATGAGCTATTAAATTTACACAAAAGAAATTGAAATAGATTTTTGTACATGTCTAAAGGACCCTTAAAACAAATATAAAATTATAATATTAGCACTATATTTTAACGATTTTTGGTAATAATTTTAAGTATATCTATCTATCTATCTATTTAGCTTTCTTCGATCCATCTTTGAACATAGGCCTCCCCCAATATCTTCCACTCTTCTCTGTCTATCGCCCTGTTCATCCATCTAGTCCCTGCATGTCTCATCAAATTGTCCGCTATCTCATTTGGGGTCTTCCCCTACTTCTTTTATTTTGCCAAGGTCTCCAGTCTACAATGCATTTGTTCCATCGATTGTCTTTCAGTTTGATATTTTGACCAGCAAATTTCCATTTTAATTTTGCTACCTCGACTCTGACATCCCTTTTGTTTTATTTCTTATCCATTCATTCCTTTTTCTATCTGTTAGCTTTACATGTAACATTTGTTACCTTATCCATGTTTGATTTTGTAAGCGTCCAGGTCTGGGATCCATATGTGAGCACAGGAAGAATACATTGGTTATACACTTTCGTTTTAAGGTACTGAGGATATTTTTTATTTTTTATTATGTAGCTTAATTTACCGAATGCTGCCCAGGCCAATCTTACTCGTCTCTTGATTTCAGCTGTTTGGTTTTCTTTTTTTAGTTTAATAATTTGTCTCAGATATATATTCATCTACTTGTTCTATTTTTTCTTGGTTTATTCTGGTGATATCTTCATCTGTGTTTGTTATGATTTTAGTTTTAGTGTAGTTTATACTCAAGCCTATATTTTTAGCTGCTGTATCCAGTTCTCTTTTTATAAGTTCCTCTTTCTTATCTGTTATTAAGGCAATATCGTCAGCATATCTTAGGTGGTTCAAGTATTGTCCGCTTACTTTGATGCCTATTTCTTCCCAGTCTAAGTTTTTAAAAATATCTTCTAGGGCCTGGTTAAATAGTTTAGGGGATATTGTGTCATCCTGTCTGACACCTTTTCTTATGCGGATTGGCTTGGTCCCTTCGTGGATTTTGATTGATGTTGTTGCTTCGCTATATATATTGGCTATTAAATCTGTGTATCTGTGATCTATTCGGCTACTAATTAAAGATGCTTTTACTGCCCAGTGCTCAATACTATCAAAAGCTTTTTCAAAGTCTATAAACGCAATATAGAGTGGAATGTTGTATTCATTGGTCATAGTTCTTATCAGTGTATCATTTATTTCATCTATATTTTCGTTCGTTAGCTGTTCATTTAGCATTTCTTTGTATATGGCTTTATTTTCTGTAAGTTTACTCATGTCAAGTTGTTTATTTTTATTGTTAATTTTCCTTTCTGACCATCCTGTGATCACTGCCTGTTGTAAAGCTATTTAGGACTGTTACATCTCTAACAATGCTTTTTCAGTAGTCAGGCTAAGCCATGTCCACTTTCGTTGCGGTTTCTTCCTATAGAAATAATTAATTGCATACATGTGTCTTTCCTCTAGATAGTTCATTAAGGTTGTGTCCTTGTCATTCCTTTCGCCATATCCAAAATCCCCTATTTTGGATATTAATTTTGAGTATTTCTATTTATTTTCAAATAATTTTACCATTTAATTATTACCCTTATTGTCATGCATAATTTCAGAAAATGTCGATTTTCTGTTATGATTTTTAAGGAAGTTATAACAAAAAATAAAATAATAGCTGTTAAGTTTGGCACCCTTTATCTAAAAAACAAAGAAGTATAGTGCAAAATATAATAAGAAAAAGTCCTTCTTTTGATCTTTTCTACCACCTATTAAAGTTTGCTATTATTACATCCTGATATTATGTTAAATGTTTGTATGTTATGGTAAGAATTTTAAGATATTTGAAAGTATTAATTTGGTCTGAAAAAAACCATTTATAAAAGTGAGCGCTTTTCAAATATACCTGGTGGGCAAAAAATCCCGACAAAATGTTTTTCGTTATAACTCTCCAACTATAACACCAATTTTACCAAAGCAAAGAGTAGTTGGCAGGGATTGATTGATCGAACATTATGTCGGAAATGTTGGATATTTTTTTGTTTGTAAGAAAGCTCTATCTTTGTTAAGCACAACGAGATAGGAATCGTTAAAAACTGATTTTTGCTTCAACTATATTGTTTTACAGGTTGTAACGATTGTCTTCTAAATCCTGTCTGTATTAATTTCCTTATAAATAAATTTTTGCCGAACCGATTTTAATAAAATATAAAGTGGAACAGATTGATTGCTTTTAAAAGATCACTATTAAAATTTGCCGTCATTGTAAAATCCAAAATGGCGGTCATAAAAACTTTAATTTTTAAAAAAGCTGTTTATTCTTATATTTTTTGAAAATTTTTTGATTTTTTTCGGAAAAGTTTTACAGATTACGCGATTCCCTTGCCATTTCTATGTGCATTCATTTCCTCATAAATTCATTATTACTAAACTGACAATAAAATAAACAGCATCATGGTGAAATTCTCCGCCAACTCTCAATATTGACCCTCCATAAAGGATAGTTGTTTCTTATGTTACGATAAATTTTTCGACCCTTTTTTGAATTTATTTATTGGATCCACCACTCACAACGAGGTACTAATCATAAAAAAATAAATCCTCGCAACATACAAAGAAGTGATCCTTTCAAGAAGGACAAATTTGAGTTTTTTTCCAACATCTTGGATTTAAAATTGTCGAAAAATTTCAATAGTTTTGTTCAAAGAGCAATACTTCTTTTTTTATTATTGAAATCGGTTCAGTGAATTTATAAGTAAATTATTGCAGACAGAAGCACTGGCGGATCCAGGGGGGGCACTAGGGGCACTTGCCCCCCCCCCCGAGAATTTTTTGACTATACAAAAAATAAGTAAAAAGTAAGGTTTTTGCTAATAAAAATGCAAAATTTTTCAAAAATTATATACCGTTTTTTACCAACAGGGAATGTCACCTAAAGTCCCCCCCCCCCCGAGAACCGAACCGAACCCCCCCCCCCCGAGAAGCACTTCTAGATCCGCCCTTGGACAGAAGTTAAAGCAACAGTTGGAATAACAATTATTATTTAAAGAACCACTAAACGGATTTTATAGAATAAAATATTAATGCATTTATGAGAAAATGATACTTGATCAAGTATAAAGGAAAATATGTAATTTTTTGAGACCGTGAGTCTGTCGCATGAGCAAAGCGAGAGTTACACATTTTAGGGATAAAAAATTCCCTTTTTAATAACTTTGTATGAGTTCGATATTAACTTAAATTAATACTGGTAAATTAAATTTGCAAAGCGAATTATTGACAAAAGTAACTTTGTGAAGTAAATTTTATTAACACAAATTTATGAACCAATAATAATTCTCCAAATTCTTGGTTTGAAACTTGTAGACAATGATTTTGTTTCCAATCCCCCAAATGTTATTGTACGATATCAATAGAAATACTGTTAAACATATTTTTATAAATAATTAAACACAAAATCTCGCCGCAGCGAAAATCAATGCTGCAACAGTTTTAAAAGTGTTGGATGTAAAAAATTTGAGAAGCAAATGTGTTAATGAACTAATTTGCGAAGCAAATTTTTCTCAACACAAATTTGCAAAGCAAATTTGTTAATAAACTAATTTGCAAAGCAAACTTTTCTCAACACAAATTTGCGAAGCAAATTTTTTTTAACACAAATTTGCGAAGCAAATTTGTGATACGGATGTTTTCGCGTAGCGAAAATCATCCGTATGTTTATTGATTTTCGCTTGTGGCGAAAATCAATTACTTGAGCCGCCTCGGCCGTAACATTATTTTTTTTATTTTTATTCCGTCCCTAGCACCCCTAGTGTATCGCGCTCGAATTTTGATGCTTACTCCGAAACGCTTCGACGTAGAAGGATGAAATTTGGCGCACTGATTAAGAACTTACGGGAGACCAAAAATGTCAATTTTGGGTCAAATCGGAAAATTTCAAGTAGGGGAAATAGGGGAAAAACCGTCAAAAAGTGACTTTTTTTGATGTACGTCCGTTGGCACACCATAAGTGTCCAGGGGATTATTCTAGAAACTTGAGATTTTGCACAAGTGTACTATTATGTGTGGTCAGGAAGCCTATTGTTTTTCAGCCAGATCGGAAAAAGTCAAGTGCCCCATTTTGGGGCTCTTCTGAATCCCTGCAGTTACGCATTTTCACTGTACAATAAAATTGGTCAGAATTTCACTGTTTATTTGCCGTTTTTTAAAATATATCTGGTCATTACTCCAAAACTGTTTAATGGATTTTAACCAAATTTTAAACATTTGCGGACCTAAGGGAGTGTTCGGTAACCGTATAGTTGGTTTTTTAAATTAGTTTTTGGTTTTTGAGTTTTGAGGATTTTTCAAAAACTATGCAAGGTTTTTGCAGTCAAAAATACTGAATCGAGAAATTTTTTTGCCCTTACACTTTTTGACAGTTCTCGAACTGCTATCTTTTTAAGAAAATACCAAAATATATTTTTTAAAAAGTTCGACTTTTCTAAGTTGTACCGTTTTTGAGTTTGAAAAATAAATACTAAAAAACAAGCAAAAATCACAACGGAAATAACACGCATTAACACGCATTTTTACAAAAATCGCGATATCTTTAAAACAGTAGGTCCGAATTGGACAAAAATTACACTACTCACTTCGCCGAACCTTTCTACATAAAACTTTATTTATAGTTTTAACCTTAATGTAGAGGGTGCTGGTGTAGGGCACTTAACATTTATTAAAACGGTCCAAAATTAATAAAAATCTTATAAAATTAAAGGAATTTGCAAATATTTTTTGAAATATAATTCCAATAATAATAGGATTAATTTCATGTTAAAGAAGAGACAAAAATCTATAAAATGACATATGTCATTTTTAAGTTATGACAAAATTTTAGTTTCTAGGTTTATTTTTTGATCAAATACCGCGAAAAATATTTGTAAAACGTCAACGAAATAGAATCTTATACACGAATTGGTTGAAATTAAAACTTTTTTTGATGCATTGAGTCTGTAGCATGAGAGGAGCCGGAGCTACAATTCGTTTCATTATAAAATAAATTATCTTGGACCGATAGTTTTTGATATTTATCCCAAAATATTTAAAAAGCTCAATAAATTTCATGTATTTTTATTAAAAAAATTACGATATCTTCAAAACCATACGTCAGATTTTGACGGAAGTTACACCATTCGCTTACTCGAACCTTTTTACATAATAATCAGTCAACAGTTTTATCATTTTTATAGAGCGCGCTTAACAAAGTAACCAAAATTAAAAATTGTCGGTTCATAGATAAGAAATTCGCAAATGCCACATTTAACTATAGTATAGTATACTTTCATTTTAAAGAGCAGAATAAAATTTGCAAAATAGCAGATGTCATTTTTAAGTCAGTGTCTATTTAATTCTTCCTAGGTTAATTCTTTGGATTATATATTAGGCAGAATGTTTGGCAAAAACTAATATTAGTATTTTACACGCCAAATTCAAAGGATAAAAGTGACATTCATATTTTTTTTTAAAGCAATAAGTTTTGTAGCATGAGGGGAGCGAGAGCTACATACTTTAGCGATAAAAAGGCACTTTAATTAAATTACATTATTATTAAAGTCCAGTGATAATAACATCAGTTGTAAGGGGTTGGCAAAGGCAAATAATGAGTAGTTATTAAATGAATTACACTTAGTTGACTAATTAACATTTTATTTTTGAATCAGTGTCCAATTCCAAGGCTAAATATTTAAAAAAAACAAAAATTTTTCGTGGCTAAACGTATATAAAAAGGTTTTGTTTCTCTTGTATTATTCCATGAGCATAGTTTCTTTTGTATTCGGTAGATGTCGCCACTTGTACTTAAAGCATACCGTATTGCAGACATTATTTTTCATTTCTCTTATCAATATCGTAAGATGAAATTTATATACCGTCTCTCCAACTTTACAAAGGTGTTACATTGACCATGCACGGTTCTGAAGGGTTCCTTAAGCACGAAACAGTTAACTGTCAACACTTAATGGGTGGCCATTAGATCTTGAACCCCCGGGGGTGTACAGCATTCGAGCTGCCCACGGAAAAACACAAGAGGAACAAAACCTTTCTACACCCGATTATCCACGAAAAAATTTTATTTTCTTTATTCACGGGTGCCAAACTTTACGTTTTAAATATATTTCGCAAAACATTTAAAATACTCTGCCAATCTATGGGCACCTAAGCTCACACTGGATGCTATCGTTATAGTGTATCTACGTGAAAGCTAATATAACTAAAAACTGAAGTATATTTTATTGAACTCCAGACTCAATTACCGTTCGTTTGATACCACACAAGCCATGTTTTGACTTAAACTCTAATTTTTCAAATCTACCCCCACCCTCTTTTTAAAAACTAAAATGTATTTTGCTTAACTCCAGACTCAATTACGTTGATATCACACACGCCATATTTCCACTTAAACACTAATTTTTGAAATTTACCCCCACCCTTTTTTTTTAAATAAACTAAAATGTATTTTGTTTAACTCCAGACTCATTTACCTTTCGTTTGATATAACACACGCTATATTTTTACATAAACTCTAATTTTTGAAATCTACCCCCACCCTTTTATTTGGCTTGTGTTCGGTGGATTTTGTTCATTTTTAAATGGGACCATCTCGACCCAAAACCCAGCCTGGGCAGCGGCGTAGCGTGGGGGGGGGGCGGGGGGTTCGTCGCCCCCCCCCGCCCCGAGGGTAGTGGCGCCCCATTGGTGGCCGAAGCGCCCTCAGCTTTATTAAGTCGGACCGGCAACGGCCAATTGAGTGGGCGCCAACGGAAACTAACGACATGAAGACCTTTTTTTTTTTTCTGGTCGCAAGATTTGTGAGAGGCGCCCTTGTGACTTATCGGCCGCCCCCTCACACATGATGACCTTTTTTTTTTTTGGTCGCACGATTTTTCATCAGTTTTCAGAGGCGCCCTTTGTAGCTGTCGCCCCCCCCCCCCCGCCCTTTCGGGCACGCTACGCTGCTGAGCCTGGGTACCAAATTTCATTAAAATCGGGCAAGCCGTTTTTGAGTTATACGCGTTGGTCGTTACAGACAGACAGACAGACAGACAGACAGACAGACAGACAGACAGACAGACAGACAGACAGACAGACAGACAGACAGACAGACAGACAGACAGACAGACAGACAGACAGACAGACAGACAGACAGACAGACAGACAGACAGACAGACAGACAGACAGACAGACAGACAGACAGACAGACAGACAGACAGACAGACAGACAGACAGACAGACAGACAGACAGACAGACAGACAGACAGACAGACAGACAGACAGACAGACAGACAGACAGACAGACAGACAGACAGACAGACAGACAGACAGACAGACAGACAGACAGACAGACAGACAGACAGACAGACAGACAGACAGACAGACAGACAGACAGACAGACAGACAGACAGACAGACAGACAGACAGACAGACAGACAGACAGACAGACAGACAGACAGACAGACAGACAGACAGACAGACAGACAGACAGACAGACAGACAGACAGACAGACAGACAGACAGACAGACAGACAGACAGACAGACAGACAGACAGACAGACAGACAGACAGACAGACAGACAGACAGACAGACAGACAGACAGACAGACAGACAGACAGACAGACAGACAGACAGACAGACAGACAGACATACAGACAGACAGACAGACAGACAGACGGCGCAACAAAAAAGTTTCAAAATCATCTGAAACGCAAAGATATATAAAAATTTTTGAAATCGGAGCAACTTTTTTTTTCTCGAAAAATTTAGGATCACCATAGCTCACACTACTATAGTATAGTAGTAGTGTGAGCTAAAAACTTTTCGAAACTAGTAAAAACCTTTAATTTTAAAATGTATATTGGAGAACTTGGCTATACTTTTATCTCAATTATTATATAGATTTCTCTTAGTTTCTGTCAGTCTGTCAAATCACAGCTCTCTAGCGTTTCTGGAAGTTGGTAATGTTACTTTTACATAACTTTACATGTATAGGGATGAGGAGTAAATTACAATTTCGGGTTTTTTATTTTTTCCTATAGTTTTGTCATAGTTCTTATCAGTCTGCAAGGCATCTTTTTAGACTATATTGTGTATCCATTTGGATACGCAGTCCTTCAGATTGGATACCCAGTAAACAGGAAATGGATACCTACTTTTGGGCCTTGGCCTTTTATAAAATATAATTAAAATATGATACCTAAAATACAGGGTGTAATTTAAATGATGAACCAATCTTTAAGAGATGGTGCGGAAGGTCCAAAGCAGACAAAAAGTTCAAATAAATTTTGGCCAAGTTATAGCATTTTTTAAGTTGGGAAAGTAGGGAAAAACGATGAACTTTTAAAATATCAAATTGAACAACGTTGCTTTTTTCCAAGAAAATATAGATAGGTTAAGGATATGTGGCCAAATAATTCTTAATAAATTTCTCAATTCTTTTAAGAATTAATATTCTTATGAGCTATTAAATTTACACAAAAGAAATTGAAATAGATTTTTGTACATGTCTAAAGGACCCTTAAAACAAATATAAAATAATAATATTAGCACTATATTTTAACGATTTTTGGTAATAATTTTAAGTCTATCTATCTATCTATCTATTTAGCTTTCTTCGATCCATCTTTGGACATAGGCCTCCCCCAATATCTTCCACTCTTCTCTGTCTGTCGCCCTGTTCATCCATCTAGTCCCTGCATGTCTCATTTGGGGTCTTCCCCTACTTCTTTTATTTTGCCAAGGTCTCCAGTCTACAATGCATTTGTTCCATCGATTGTCTTTCAGTTTGATATTTTGACCAGCAAATTTCCATTTTAATTTTGCTACCTCGACTCTGACATCCCTTACTTTTGTTTTATTTCTTATCCATTCATTCCTTTTTCTATCTGTTAGCTTTACATGTAACATTTGTCTTTCCATGGATCTTTGGGCTTTTGTTACCTTATCCATGTTTGATTTTGTAAGCGTCCAGGTCTGGGATCCATATGTGAGCACAGGAAGAATACATTGGTTATACACTTTCGTTTTAAGGTACTGAGGATATTTTTTATTTTTTATTATGTAGCTTAATTTACCGAATGCTGCCCAGGCCAATCTTACTCGTCTCTTGATTTCAGCTGTTTGGTTTTCTTTTTTTAGTTTAATAATTTGTCTCAGATATATATTCATCTACTTGTTCTATTTTTTCTTGGTTTATTCTGGTGATATCTTCATCTGTGTTTGTTATGATTTTAGTTTTAGTGTAGTTCATACTCAAGCCTATATTTTTAGCTGCTGTATCCAGTTCTCCCAGCATTTTTATAAGTTCCTCTTTCTTATCTGTTATTAAGGCAATATCGTCAGCATATCTTAGGTGGTTCAAGTATTGTCCGCTTACTTTGATGCCTATTTCTTTCCAGTCTAAGTTTTTAAAAACATCTTCTAGGGCCTCGTTAAATAGTTTAGGGGATATTGTGTCATCCTGTCTGACACCTTTTCTTATGCGGATTGGCTTGGTCCCTTCGTGGATTTTGATTGATGTTGTGGCTTCGCTATATATATTGGCTATTAAATCTGTGTATCTGTGATCTATTTGGCTACTAATTAAAGATGCTTTTACTGCCCAGTGCTCAATATTATCAAAAGCTTTTTCAAAGTCTATAAACGCAATATAGAGTGGAATGTTGTATTCGTTGGTCATAGTTCTTATCAGCGTATCATTTATTTCATCTATATTTTCGTTCGTTAGCTGTTCATTTAGCATTTCTTTGTATATGGCTTTATTTATCAAAAATCTTTGAAAAATGTCTAGCAAATCAAATTACAAATTACTTAGAAAAAAATGATATACTTAGCACTGGACAGTATGGTTTTAGGGCAGGGAGGAACACTACTTTGGCAATTTTAAGGGTTGTTGAAAAGATTATGGAAGGGTTTGAAAAGTCAGAGCATACTGTCACTACATTTTGTGACCTAAGCAAGGCTTTCGATTGTGTTTCGCACGACATATTGCTGGACAAACTACCATTTTACAATTTTACACTAGACAACATTCACCTTATTAAATCTTACCTTTTTAAGCGTCAGCAAATTGTTAATTATAATAATATATCTTCCAGTAAACAAGAACTTACTATAGGCGTCCCGCAAGGGTCGATTTTGGGTCCAATTTTATTTTTGATATACATAAATGATCTTCCAAATATTGCCGAAAATGAAAATGAAACTCTTACAAATTTTGCAGATGACACGACAGACCAAGTACAAGACACAGACTTACAGACAGCGCTAGTAATGTCGGGCGAGGCACAATCGAGAGCAGGCCAATGGTTTGCATCAAATAAATTATACCTCAATGAATTCAAAACACAAAATGTAGTCTTTTCACTTAAAAAGGTTGAACCTGTGATCGACAATCCAAAATTTCTAGGGGTAATTATGGACCAGAAATTACTGTGGGATGCACACACTGAAATGATCTCAAACAAGATGAGCAAAAATACTTTTCTACTACGAAACTTGGCAATGTGTGTCTCCCTCCAAGTGCTGAAGCAGGCATACTTCTCTCTTGTGCATTCCCATCTGGGATATGCTCTTTTAGAGTGGGGTCATGCAACAGGGGCGCAGAGGGTGTTTGCCATGCAGAGGAGGGCAGTCCGCATTGTTTCGGGTCTTGGGTATAGGGACAACTGTAAAGAAGCCTTCATCAGCTGCAGGATCCTGACTTTGCCTAGTGAGTTCATCTTACAAAACTTGCTTTATGTGAGAGATAACTTTTTTCTTCAGTACAACTGTAACAGTGATATACACAGCCATAACACTAGAAATAAAAACAACTTAAGGCCAAATTTTTATCGACTTCATAGGTGCCAGAATGGACCGGGATACCATGCCGCAAAACTGTTCAATAAGCTCCCAGAGGAGGTAATTAACCTCAATAAAACTCTTTTCAAAAAAAAGATAAAAGAGTATTTGTTGGGAAAAGCATTTTATTCACTTGAAGAATTTTACAACTCCACACTCACTTGGTCAACTAATAAAATTAAATAGTGCTGTTTCTTTCATTGTACTTTTTGGCTGCAATTTTTCTAGTCCCCAAATTTTATTAAATTTTATCAATCTTTATGTGAGTAATGTGTCCTTTTTTATGACCAAATTTTCTTTTATAGTCACTATTTTATAGTATGTACTTTAGGTGTATTTTAGAATTTAGTTAAGTATTTCCCAAATATTAAAAAAAAAATATAGTGTAAAACTATTTGAACTTTTACTAGTAGAATTTTTTAGAACTTTTTTTTTTAGATAAGTTATTGTTCAAAAAAAAAAAAATTATGACTTGTGTAAACACTTTGTGTATCTAACACCAATAAACGATTTGATTTGATTTGATTTGATTTATTTTCTGTAAGTTACTCATGTCAAGTTGTTTATTTTTATTGTTAATTTTCCTTTCTGACCATCCTGTGATCACTGCCTGTTGTAAAGCTATTTAGGACTGTTACATCTTTAACAATGCTTTTTCAGTAGTCAGGCTAAGCCATGTCCACTTTCGTTGCGGTTTCTTCCTATAGAAATAATTAATTGCATACATGTCTTTCCTCTAGATAGTTCATTAAGGTTGTGCCCCTGTCATTCCTTTCGCCATATCCAAAATCCCCTATTTTGGATATTAATTTTGAGTATTTCTATTTATTTTCAAATAATTTTACCATTTAATTATTACCCTTATTGTCATGCATAATTTCAGAAAATGTCGATTTTCTGTTATGATTTTTAAGGAAGTTATAACAAAAAATAAAATAATAGCTGTTAAGTTTGGCACCCTTTATCTAAAAAGCAAAGAAGTATAGTGCAAAATATAATAAGAAAAAGTCCTTCTTTTGATCTTTTCTACCACCTATTAAAGTTTGCTATTATTACATCCTGATATTATGTTAAATGTTTGTATGTTATGGTAAGAATTTTAAGATATTTGAAAGTATCAATTTGGTCTGAAAAAAAACCATTTATAAAAGTGAGCGCTTTTCAAATATACCTGGTGGGCAAAAAATCCCGACAAAATGTTTTTCGTTATAACTCTCCAACTATAACACCAATTTTACCAAAGCAAAGAGTAGTTGGCAGG
This sequence comes from Aspidapion aeneum, assembly GCA_963576565.1. Lineage (NCBI taxonomy): Eukaryota > Metazoa > Arthropoda > Insecta > Coleoptera > Brentidae > Aspidapion > Aspidapion aeneum. The sequence goes on from OY755042.1 coordinate 57,131,305, forward strand.
GATTGATTGATCGAACATTATGTCGGAAATGTTGGATATTTTTTTGTTTGTAAGAAATCTCTATCTTTGTTAAGCACAACGAGATAGGAATCGTTAAAAACGATTTCGGTCCCTAAAAATTGATTTTTGCTTTAACTATATTGTTTTACAGGTTGTAACGAATGTCTTCTAAATCCTGTCTGTATTAATTTCCTTATAAATACATTTTTGCCGAACCGATTTTAATAAAATATAAAGTGGAACAGATTGATTGCTTTGCCGTCATCGTAAAATCCAAAATGGCGGTCATAAAAACTTTAATTTTTAAAAAGGCTGTTTATTCTTATATTTTTGAAAATTTTTTGATTTTTTTCGGAAAAGTTTTACAGATTATGCGATTGCCTTGCCATTTCTATGTGCGTTCATTTCCTCATAAATTCATTATTACTAAACTGACAATAAAATAAACAGCATCATGGTGAAATTCTCCGCCAACTCTAAATATTGACCCTCCATAAAGGATAGTTGTTTCTTATGTTACGATAAATTTTTCGACCCTTTTTTGAATTTATTTATTAGATCCACCACTCACAACGAGGTACTAATCATAAAAAAATAAATCCTCGCAACATACAAAGAAGTGATCCTTTCAAGAAGGACAAATTTGACTTTTTTTCCAACATCTTGGATTTAAAATTGTCGAAAAATTTCAATAGTTTTGTTCAAAGAGTAATACTTCTTTTTTTATTATTGAAATCGGTTCAGTGAATTTATAAGTAAATTATTGCAGACAGAAGCACTGGCGGATCCAGGGGGGGGGGGGCACTAGGGGCACTTGCCCACCCCCGAGAATTTTTTGACTATACAAAAAATAAGTAAAAAGTAAGGTTTTTGCTAATAAAAATGCAAAATTTTTCAAAAATTATATACCGTTTTTTACCAACAGAGAATGTCACCTAAAGTGAGCCCCCCCCGCCCCCGAGAAGTACTTCTGGATCCGCCATTGGACAGAAGTTAAAGCAACAGTTGGAATAACAATTATTATTTAAAGAACCACTAAACGGATTTTATAGATTTTATAGAATAAAATATTAATGCATTTATGAGAAAATGATACTTGATCAAGTATCAAGGAAAATATGTAATTTTTTGAGACCGTGAGTCTGTCGCATGAGCAAAGCGAGAGTTACACATTTTAGGGATAAAAAATTCCCTTTTTAATAACTGTGTATGAGTTCGATATTAACTTAAATTAATACTGGTAAATTAAATTTGCAAAGCGAATTATTGACAAAAGTAACTTTGTGAAGTAAATTTTATTAACACAAATTTATGAACCAATAATAATTCTCCAAATTCTTGGTTTGAAACTTGTAGACAATGATTTTGTTTCCAATCCCCCAAATGTTATTGTACGATATCAATAGAAATACTGTTAAACATATTTTTATAAATAATTAAACACAAAATCTCGCCGCAGCGAAAATCAATGCTGCAACAGTTTTAAAAGTGTTGGATGTAAAAAATTTGCGAAGCAAATGTGTTAATGAACTAATTTGCGAAGCAAATTTTTCTCAACACAAATTTGCAAAGCAAATTTGTTAATAAACTAATTTGCAAAGCAAATTTTTCTCAACACAAATTTGCGAAGCAAATTTGGTAATAAACTAATTTGCGAAGCAAATATTTTTCAACACAAATTTGCGAAGCAAATTTGTGATACGGATGTTTCGCGTAGCGAAAATCATCCGTATGTTTATTGATTTTCGCTTGTGGCGAAAATCAATTACTTGAGCCGCCTCGGCCGTAACATTATTTTTATTTATTTATTTATTTTTTTTATTCCGTCCCTAGCACCCCTAGTGTATCGCGCTCGAATTTTGACGCTTTCTCGGGAACGCTTCGATGTAGAAGGATGGCGCACTGATTAAGAACTTACGGGAGACCAAAAATGTGAATTTTGGGTCAAATCGGAAAATTTCAAGTAGGGAAAATAGGGGAAAACCCGTCAAAAAGTGACTTTTTTTATGTACCTCCGTTGGCACACCATAAGTGTCCAGGGGATTATTCTAGAAACTTGAGATTTTGCACAAGTATACTCTTATGTGTGGCCAGGAAGCCTATTGTTTTTCAGCCAGATCGGAAAAAGTCAAGTGCCCCATTTTGGGGCTCTTCTGAATCCCTGCAGTGACGCATTTTCACTGTACAATAAAATTGGTCAGAATTTCACTGTTTATTTGCCGATTTTTAAAATATATCTGGTCATTACTTCAAAACGGTTTAATGCATTTTAACCAAATTTTAAACATTTGCGGACCTAAGGGAGTGTTCGGTAACCGTATAGTTGGTTTTTAAAATTAGTTTTTGGTTTTTGAGTTTTGAGGATTTTTCAAAAACTATGCAAGGTTTTTGCAGTAAAAAATACTGAATCGATAAATTTTTTTGCCCTTACACTTTTTGACAGTTCTCGAATTGCTATCTTTTTAAGGAAATACCAAAATATTTTTTAAAAAAAGTTCGGCTTTTCTAAGTTGTACCGTTTTTGAGTTTGAAAAATAAATACTAAAAAACACGCAAAAATCACAACGGAAATAACACGCATTTTTACAAAAATCGCGATATCTTTAAAACATTAGGTCCGAATTGGACAAAAATTACACTACTCACTTCGCCGAACCTTTCTACATAAAACTTTATTTATAGTTTTAACCATAATGTAGAGGGCGCTGGTGTAGGGCACTTAACATTATCAAAACGGTCCAAAATTAATAAAAATCTTATAAAATTAAAGGAATTTGCGAATATTTTTTGAAATATAATTCCAATAATAATAGGATTAATTTCATGTTAAAGAAGAGACAAAAATCTATAAAATGACATATGTCATTTTTAAGTTATGACCAATTTTTAGTTTCTAGGTTTATTTTTTGATCAAATACCGCGAAAAATATTTGTAAAACGTCAACGAAATAAAATATTATACACAAATTGGTTGAAATTAAAACTTTTTTTGATGCATTGAGTCTGTAGCATGAGAGGAGCCGGAGCTACAATTCGTTTCATTATAAAATAAATTATCTTGGACCGATAGTTTTTGATATTTATCCCAAAATATTTAAAAAGCTCAATAAATTTCATGTATTTTTATTTAAAAAAATTACGATATCTTCAAAACCATACGTCAGATTTTGACGGAAGTTACACCATTCGCTTACTCGAACCTTTTTACATAGTAATCAGTCAACAGTTTTATCATTTTTATAGAGCGCGCTTAACAAAGTAACCAAAATTAAAAATTGTCGGTTCATAGATAAGAAATTCGCAAATGCCACATTTAACTATAGTATAGTATACCTTCATTTTAAAGAGCAGAATAAAATTTGCAAAATAGCAGATGTCATTTTTAAGTCAGTGTCTATTTAATTCTTCCTAGGTTAATTCTTTGGATTATATATTAGGCAAAATGTTTGGCAAAAACTAATATTAGTATTTTACACACCAAATTCAAAGGATAAAATTGACATTAATATTTTTTTTAAGCAATAAGTTTTTAGCATGAGGGGAGCGAGAGCTACATACTTTAGCGATAAAAAGGCACTTTAATTAAATTACATTATTATTAAAGTCCAGTGAGAATAACATCAGTGGTAAGGGGTTGGCAAAGGCAAATAATGAGTAGTTATTAAATGAATTACACTTAGTTGACTAATTAACATTTTATTTTTGAATCAGTGGCCAATTCCAAGGCTAATTTTTGGATAAATATTTAAAAAAAAACAAAAATTTTTCGTGGCTAAACGTATATAAAAAGGTTTTGTTTCTTGTATTATTCCATGAGCATAGTTTCTTTTGTATTCGGTAGATGTCGCCACTTGAGCTTAAAGCATACCGTATTGCAGGCATTATTTTTCATTTCTCTTATCAATATCGTAAGATGAAATTTATATATCGTCTCTCCAACTTTACAAAGGTGTTACATTGACCATGCACGGTTCTGAAGGGTTCCTTAAGCACGAAACAGTTAACTGTCAACACTTAATGGGTGGCCATTAGATCTTGAACCCCCGTGGGTGTACAGCATTCGAGCTGCCCACGGAAAAACACAAGAGGAACAAAACCTTTCTACACCCGATTATCCACGAAAAATTTTTGTTTTCTTTATTCACGGGTACCAAACTTTACGTTTTAAATATATTTCGCAAAACATTTAAAAAAACTTTTCGAAACTAGTAAAAATCTTTAATTTTAAAATGTATATTGGAGAACTTGGCTATACTTTTATCTCAATTATTATATAGATTTCTCTTAGTTTCTGTCAGTCAAATCACAGCTCTCTAGCGTTTCTGGAAGTTGGTAATGTTACTTTTACATAACTTTACATGTATAGGGAAGGGGAGTAAATAATAATTTCGGGTTTTTTATTTTTTCCTATAGTTTTGTGATAGTTCCTATCAGTCTGCAAGGCATCTTTTTAGACTATATTGTGTATCCATTTGGATACGCAGTCCTTCAGATTGGATACCCAGTAAACAGGAAATGGATACCTACTTTTGGGCCTTGGCCTTTTATAAAATATAATTAAAATATGATACCTAAAATACAGGGTGTAATTTAAATGATGATCCAATATTTAAGAGATGGTGCGGAAGGTCCAAAGCAGACAAAAAGTTCAAATAACTTTTTGCCAAGTTATACCATTTTTTAAGTTTGGAAAGTAGGGAAAAACGATGAATTTTAAAATATCAAATTGAACAACGTTGCTTTTTTCCAAGAAAATATAGATAGGTTAAGGATACAGTGTGGCCAAATAATCTTTGGAATACGTATAAATTTCTCAATTCTTTTAATAATTAATATTTTTATGAGCTATTAAATTTACACAAAAGAAATTGAAATAGATTTTTGTGCATGTCTAAAGGACCCTTAAAACAAATATAAAATAATAATATTAGCACTATATTTTAACGATTTTTGGTAATAATTTTAAGTCTATCTATCTATTTAGCTTTCTTCGATCCATCTTTGGACATAGGCCTCCCCCAATATCTTCCACTCTTCTCTGTCTGTCGCCCTGTTCATCCATCTAGTCCCTGCATGTCTCTTCAAATCGTCCGCCCATCTCATTTGGGGTCTTCCCCTACCTCTTTTATTTTGCCAAGGTCTCCAGTCTACAATGCATTTGTTCCATCGATTGTCCTTCAGTTTGATATTATGACCAGCAAATTTCCATTTTAAATTTGCTACCTCTCCTCTGGCATCCCTTACTTTTGTTTTATTTCTTATCCATTAATTCCTTTTTCTATCTGTTAGCTTTACATGTAACATGTCTTTCCATGGATCTTTGGGCTTTTGTTACCTTATCCATGTTTGATTTTGTAAGCGTCCAGGTCTGGGATCCATAGGTGAGCACAGGAAGAATACATTGGTTATACACTTTCGTTTTAAGGTACTGAGGATATTTTTTATTTTTTATTATGTAGCTTAATTTAATGAATGCTGCCCAGGCCAATCTTATTCGTCTCTTGATTTCAGCTGTTTGGTTTTCTTTTTTTAGTTTAATAATTTGTCTCAGATATATATTCATCTACTTGTTCTATTTTTTCTTGGTTTATTCTGGTGATATCTTCATCTGTGTTTGTTATGATTTTAGTTTTAGTGTAGTTCATATTCAAGCCTATATTTTTAGCTGCTGTATCCAGTTCTCCCAGCATTTTTATAAGTTCCTCTTTCTTATCTGTTTTTAAGGCAATATCGTCAGCATATCTTAGGTGGTTCAAGTATTGTCCGCTTACTTTGATGCCTATTTCTTCCCAGTCTAAGTTTTTAAAAACATCTTCTAGGGCCTGGTTAAATAGTTTAGGGGATATTGTGTCATTCTGGCTAACACCTTTTCTTATGCGGATTGGCTTGGTCCCTCGTGGATTTTGATTGATGTTGTTGCTTCGGTATATATATATTGGCTATTAAATCTGTGTATCTGTGATCTATTCGGCTATTAATTAAAGATGCTTTTACTGTCCAGTGCTCAATACTATCAAAAGCTTTTTCAAAGGCTATAAACGCAATATAGAGTGGAATGTTGTATTCGTTGGCTCGCTCTATTAGAATTTTCGTGGTTAGCAGGTGGTCAACTGTATTGAGACCCTTTCTGAAGCCTGCTTGTTCTTTTGATTGATATCCGTCAATTTTTGTTGTTAGTCTATCTTTTAATATTTTCGTGAAAAGCTTATAAATTACATTGGGGAGTGTTATAGGTCGATAGTTTTTTAGGTCTGCCCTATCGCCTTTCTTGTGTAGAATAATGGTTACTGATTCTTTCCAGTTGTTTGGGATTATTTTTTCTTTTAGAATTTTATTGAGGAGAATATGGAGGGTATTAACTACAGTTTTACCACCGTACTTTAGCATTTCTGCCGTTACTCCGTCATTTTCTTTAATGCTCTCTTTATTTCCATTTTGCTTATTTCGGGTTGTAGTTTATGTTCTTTATTTTTGTTTGGAGTTTCTTTATGGTTTCTCGCGATGGTTCCTTTTTTGTTTAGTATAATTTTGTATAGAATAGCTGTGTGATATTTATAATATAGACATGGGCGCACCCAGGGGGGGGCGTTTCCCGCCCCCCCCCCAAGCCTTAGATTTTTTTACATATTTTCGACATATTTCAGAAAAAAACACAAAAATAGCTTCATATTCGACATCATGAGGCTTCGGGCCCCCCCCAAGAGGCCTCGGCCCCCCCCCCAAGACATATTCCTGGGTGCGCCACTGATATAGATAATATATAGAGTCGGTCTTAGACATTTCATATTCCTGTTATTTTCTATAACTCTTTCAACTTTTATTTCTTGGCTCTTTCTTTTATTTTCTTTTATCATTTTTCTTATAGTTTTATTTATTTCTGTGTATTCTATCGATGTTCTCTTTCCTCCTTTCTCCAGGTTCCGCCTTTTTTCCATGAGTTTCTTTATCTCTTCTGATATAACATTTTCTCTCTTTTCACCCTTTTGTGCCACATCTTTTCCGACTTGGGTCAGAGTTCTTATCAGCGTATCATTTATTTCATCTATATTTTCGTTTTCGCATCTTAAGTTTTGGGTTAGCTGTTCGTTTAGCATTTCTTTGTATATGGCTTTATTTTCTGTAAGTTTACTCATGTCAAGTTGTTTATTTTTATTGTTAATTTTTCTTTCTGACCATCCTGTGATCACTGCCTGTTGTAAAGCTATTTAGGACTGTTACATCTCTAACGATGCTTTTTCAGTAGTCAGGCTGAGCCATGTCCACTTTTGTTGTGGTTTCTTCTTTTTCTCTAGATAGTTCATTAAGGTTGTGCCCCTGTCATTCCTTTCGCCATATCCAAAATCCTCTATTTTGGATATTAATTTTGAGTATTTCTATTTATTTTCAAATAATTTTACCATTTAATTATTACCCTTATTGTCATGCATAATTTCAGAAAATGTCGATTTTCTGTTTTGATTTTTAAGGAAGTTATAACAAAAAATAAAATAATAGCTGTTAATTTTGGCACCCTTTATCTAAAAAACAAAGAAGTATGATGCAAAATATAATAAGAAAAAATTCTTCTTTTGATCTTTTCTACCACCTATTAAAGTTTGATATTATTACACCCTGATATTATGTTAAATGTTTGTATGTTATGGTAAGAATTTTAAGATATTTGAAAGTATCAATTTGGTCTGAAAGAAAACAATTTATAAAAGTGAGCGCTTTTCAAATATTCCTGGTGGGCAAAAAAACCCGACAAAAGGTTTTTCGTTATAACTTTCCAACTATAACATCAATTTTACCAAAGCAAAGAGTAGTTGGCACGGATTGATTGATCGGACATTTGTGTAAAAGTATATTTTTGTCCACCATCTTGACCCTTGAAAGAGGTTTGTTTATTCTTATGTTGGAAACGTGTGGAAATTTTGGATATTTTTTGTTTGTAGAAAAGCTCTATTTTTGTTAAGGCCGAGATATGAATCGTTAAAAACGATTTCGGGCCCTAAAAATTGATTTTTGCTTCAACTATATTGTTTTACAGGTTGTAACGATTGTCTTCTAAATCCTGTCTGTATTAATTTCCTCATAAATAAATTTTTGCCGAACCGATTTTAATAAAATATAAAGTGATTGCTTTTAAAAGATCACTATTCAAATTTGCCGTCATTGTAAAATCCAAAATGGCGGATATAAAAACTTTACTTTTTAAAAAGGCTGTTTATTCTTATATTTTTTGAAAATTTTTTGATTTTTTTCGGAAAATTTTTACAGATTATGCAATTGCCTTGCCATTTCTATGTGCATTCATTTCCTCATAAATTCATTATTACTAAACCGACAATAAAATAAAAAGCATCATGGCGAAATTCTCCGCCAACTCTAAATATAATATGGCTTACTAATTCGAATTTGACCCTCCATAAAGGATGGTTGTTTCTTATGTTACGAGAAATTTTTCGAACCTTTTTTGAATTTATTTATAAGATCCACCACTCACAACGAGGTACTAATTATAAAAAAATAAATCCTCGCAACATACAAAGAAGTGATCCTTCCAAGAAAGACAAATTTGGCTTTTTTTCCAACATCTTGGATTTAAAAATGTCAATAGTTTTGTTCAAAGAGCAATATTTCTTTTTTTATTATTGAAATCGGTTCAGTGAATTTATAAGGAAATTATTGCAGACAGAAGTTAAAGCAACAGTTGGAATAACAATTATTATTTAAACCACTAAACGGATTTTATAGATTTTATAGAATAAAAGATTAATGATTTATGAGGAAATGATACTTGATTAAGTATCAAGGAAAATATGTAATTTTTTGAGACCGTGAGTCTGTCGCATGAGCAAAGCGAGAGTTACACATTTTAGGGATAAAAATGCAGTTTTTAATAACTGTGTATGAGTTCGATATTAACTTAAATTAATACTGGTAAATTAAATTTCCAACGCAACTTATTGACAAAAGTAACTTTGCGAAGCAAATTTTATTAACGCAAATTTATGAACCAATAATAATTCCCCAATTTCTTGGTTTGAAACTTGTGGACAATGATTTTGTTTCCAATCCCCCAAATGTTATTTTACGATATCAATAGAAATACTGTTAAACATATTTTTATAAATAATTAAACACAAAATCTCGCCGCAGGCGAGAGGCTTAGCGAAAATCAATGCCACAACAGTTTTAAAAGTGTTGGATGTAAAAAATTTGCGAAGCAAAATTGTTAATAAACTAATTTGCGAAGCAACTTTTTCTCAAGACAAATTTACGAAGTAAATTTGTTAATAAACTAATTTGTGAAGCAAATTTTTTTCAACACAAATTTGCGAAGCAAATCACAAATTCGCGAAGCAAATTTGTGATACGGATGTTTTCGCGTAGCGAAAATCATCCGTATGTTTTATTATTTCTAAGTCAAACTATTGAAAAGAAAAATATCAAAATTGAAGTGTTGGCAAACGCGGAAATTATTAAATGAGTAAGCCTAGATGAATTCAGTTTGAAGTCAACATTACTCAGGGCTATCAAAACGGACGGGCCACGATCCTCCACTTTGTTGACGTCACATCCGGGGCTGATTTTTTTTTGATGGTCACGTCACGACACAGCTGATTGTCTTTAAAATATTGAAGTTGGAATGACAGTTCATGCATATTTAATTTTTTCAAAAATAAAGCCGGTTTTGAGATTGTTTTTACTATATTCTTGCAGAACAATTTTTTTTAAATGGTTGGTAATCCTTAATATTTCGGAGCCGCTTCATTAGCTCACACTAAAATTAAATTTAAAACACAAGCAAATGTGACAAACCCAGATGACAAAGTCAAATACATGTCAAATATAACAGTTGGCATGCGGTACATGGCGGGTAATTTGAATTCAAAATAAGGAATGCTAAATTTTGAAGATTTTAACCTTTTAATCATCTTGCATCCTTACAAAAGTTTGGTGGAATATGAGGATGGTGGCTGAGAATATTTCACTGAAATTTCGGGGAAATCTGTAGTGCCATTTTGAAAATATCATAAAAAAACGTCTGACCTCCCATAAGGACCAATGTAAAAGTCAGCCCCCGGAGAACAGCTGAGTTTTTTAGGGTCGTGGCCTGTATTTTTTTGTCGGCCTTGCATTACTAAACCCCTGCAAAATCATCACCAATGGCAGTGTGACAGGTTTCAAACTCACCCCAAATCAAGAAACGTCAAAATCTGTTTGACAATAATTTGACTGGTTCTGTATCCCAGAGATGGCGCTCTTGTTTATAAAACAGGGCCTTCTTTCAATAACAAAGTTTAATTTAAATACCTTTGTTTCGAATCTGGCGATAGCTATTTCAACTACTTGCTTCTGAGCCAGACACTTGAAATTTGGTAGGTTTATATGGCGATCTGGTGATAATACATTTCAACATGCTTTAACTACAAAAATATCAAAATGGCGGTTATTTTTATTTATAAACCGACTTGCAATAATTTTGAAACTTTGCAGTGCTTAAATGGCGGATCGAAAATTCGGAACTTCAGGGTGAGGTATTTAAGAACCCTAATTTTGATTTTTAAATCAAAATTAAAAAAAAAATAACAACATTGTCAAAACTTTGTGATGCTTACGGTTACTCAATACAACTTTTTACGCCAAGCTTAAAAAAATCAAACATCAATGGGATTTTTGGCAGAATTATACAATGTACAGGGTGGGCAAAAGTCGATTCTTTTTGGCAAGGTATTTCTAGCCGAGATACATAAAAACGAGTAGATATGTCCTGGGCTCGATTTTCGAGACGTCTTCAAATATCAATACCTCAAAAGGTCTTGTAGTTTTTAGCCACAAGGAGATTTTTAAAAGTATGCATTTATGGAGGTAGCCTATAACTTTTTAATTTATAAAAATTTGATTTTGCTTTTTTATAGATTTTTTAATAAAGATCCATCTGTAGAAGTAAATATCATCGGTCAGTTTTAGCATTTGAGATTATACATAAATTTAAAAATTTTCTTTTTGAATGATGATTTTTATTTGATTTTTGAAATCAGCGTAAAATTTCTTTTAAAATGACGATTTTTTTATTCTTTCTTATTTTTTTAATTTGTTTATTTTAAAATATTTTAAATCTTTTTGTTTGAAACTTGTAGACAATGATTGAGTGGAAACAAAATTCTGGACTTCCATTGTCTTTATTTATTTTAAACAACGAAAGTGTGTAAAATAAATAAAGACAATAAATCACAATATAAAATAAAAAATATAAAAAATACAAAGAATATAAAGAAATAAAGAAGTCATTTTATTAAAAAATACCGATTTTATGAATATCTCAAAAATTAAAAGTGACAGGTAAAATTTAGTTTAACAGTTGGATTTTCTATAAAAATAACTATCAAAGTGCATTTTACACCAAAATGAAATTTTTATAAAGGAATATCCCCTCGTACCTGAAAAACTACGAGGTCTATCAAAAAATCGAGCCCAGGATATTATTTTTAACTTATTACAACCCTTTACATGGTATCGCATTTTTGATGATATTGAATGGAAAACTCACCTATAGATAGATAGAGGATTGGGGATTTCACATTACTGTCCACAAATTTTAAGACAAGAAAAAATAATGTGTCCAATGTTTCTTTCTAGCCTTTGTAGTTCTAAAGCTACGAGAGAAAATTTAAAAAATCGGAATCCCAGAAATTCATTATTAGGGCAGATATTTCAATTCTGTTAAAACTTCTTTACAGAAAGTTGATTCTGTCAATAAAATGATGTTGTTAAATTTGTGGTCCGTCAAGTCTGAGAATTCAGAAAAAATTTTAAAAAAAATACCGACGTGGATTTTTTTTTAAAAATTTCTTTTATAGCTAAGGATTAATTGGAGACCTAATGTGAAGCGAAAAATTGAAAAAAAGTCTAGATTCGTATTTATAACAAATATATGACCGAATTTTATAATTCCAAATATTTGAATTTTCTCTCGTCGCAGCTCCAAAACTAGAAGGGCTGGAAATAAACTTTTGTCATAGTTTTTTAGGTCTCGAAATTTGAGGATAATAATGTGAAATCGCCAATCCTCTATCTTTGATAATTAGTGAGTTTTCCATTAATACCATAAAAAATGGGACACCCTGTACACGTACCAAATATGGAACTTAAGGTGTTCAAGGAAACTGATTATAATTTTTAACTCAGGTCACTTAATACAATTTTTTACTAAAACTTAAAATATCAAAATGGTGGACTTTCTCATTTATGATATCAAATTCTGGAACTTTGGGGTGTTTGATTTTTTGAGGTGGCTAGTTTTTATTTTTACCTTAAACTAAAAAGAATCATTGACGAGACGATCCAAAATGGCGGACTATTGTAGTTTTGAACCGAGGTTTCCTTAAATGTGATTTAGATTTTTTAAAAATAAACAAGTATTTTATATTGTGTGTGTATATTAGTAAATTGGTTCCAGTTAAAGTCCCCACCCTGAATATATAAATGTGTATGTAGATCTTTGCAAACCAGAAGGAGAGAGAGAGAGAGAGAGACATTATCATTGATTTGTTTTTAAACCCTAGCCAGTGAACGAACTCCTAACAAAAGCAAATAATAATAGTCGCCTTCATAAGCCAAGTATGTAATATAGGTATATATAACACCTAAGTACGGACCTGTGTCCAGTGTTGCCATTCGATTATTCGATAAAACCAAAATTACTAAACTGTCACAAAGCAAATTTCAGTTGACAGCTAAATAAGTGTCATTTGTACATGGAAATTTTTGAATTTAGTATATATATATATATATATATATATATATATATATATATATATATCTATTATCTATTTTTAAAATCAGAAGAAATGCGGAATATCAAAAATTAATAAAATACAGGGTGTTCCGATTATTAAAGTGGTATGATGTGCGAGCACTTCGTGGTGTTACCTGTGGATCTGACCACCATTTGGTAAAAACAAAAATATCATTCCCTTTAAAAACGAATAGAGACGAAAGTATTGGACAAAATAAGAACATAGAATGCATCGAAGAAAATCAAAAATACAATTTTAGAAGTCTAGAAATCTAAAGTACGCCAAGATTGTATCACAAATGAGTAGATGAAAAATTAATAAACACAGAACACTCATTTGAAGAGATATATACAAACATAGTAAAAAGCTTGAAGGAAGCAAGCAAAGAAGCTGTTGGATACCAAGATAATAGAAATAGCAATAAGATATGGTGGACGGAGGAAATACAGGAAATGGTCAAGGAAAAAAAACGCACAGACTTGAAATGGCTCAGTACTGAGGAGCAAAGAGACTTAGAAATCTACAGAGAAACCAAAAGACAGCTAAGAAATTTTATACGCACGAAAAAAAAGTGTTCGAGTGCAAATGCCACGATATAAATACACATGTAGGAGGTAGGCAGAGTTATAAAGTATGGAAATTCATTTCTATGGAAAAAAAACCCAACAAAAGAAAAAGTAAACATTCAAGTCATAAAACCAGAACAATGGACAGAACACTACAAGGGACTGCTGTAGGAAACGAGACCTGAATATCTGGCAGCCTCTACGAGGAGAAACATAAAAGTACATGGAGAGGAAGTAATAATCGAAAAACAAATGATAAAGAATAGTATTAAAAAGCTTTAATACGGAAAAGCTAGCGGACCTGGGGGAATATACGCTGAAATGCTCAAATATGGATCAGAGAAACTACTAGAAAATCATATCCTCAATCAGGGCTACCAAAATGGACGGGCCATGATCCTCCACTTTTAAATAAAATCTATATGTTTGTGGCGGATTCATTTTACAAACACAACTTTTTCTGGGTATTACGCCACTAGTAAGGAAAAATTACTTTAAAAAATTATAAAAAACCACTGCGTAGATTGGCAATCGAAACGTAGCGTATTCAAATTCAATTAAAACATAAGTGGTTTAGGTTTTACTAGGTAACTATTTATTTTTATAGAAAGCCACTGACAAATTAGTGATTTTTATTTTTCTAGGAGAAACGCAGTGGTTTTTTATAATTTTTTAAAGTAATTTTTCCTTACTAGTGGCGTAATACCCAGAAAAAGTTGTGTTTGTAAATCCTCCACTTTGTTGACGTCACATCCAGGGCTGATTTTTTCTTGATGGTCACGTTACGACACAGCTGATTGTCTTTAAAATATTGAAGTTGGAATGACGGTTCATGGATATTTGATTTTTTTTAAATAAAGCCGTTTTTGAGATTGTTTTTACTTGATTCTGGTAGAAAATTTTTTTTAAAATGTATAGTAAGCCCTAATTTTTCATTGCCGCTTCTTTAGCTCACACAAAAATTAAGTTTAAAGCAGAATCGAATGTGACAATCACATATGACAAAGTCAAATACATGTCAAATATAACACTTGGCATGTGGTACATGGCGGGTAATTTGAATTCAAAATAAGGAATGCTAAATCTTGAAGATTTTAACCTTTTAATCATGTTGCTCATGTAGTGCCATTTTGAAAATATCATAAAAAAACTTCTGACCTCCCATAAGACCCAATGTAAAATTCAGCCCCGGGAGAACAGCTGATTTTTTCAGGGTCGTGGCCTCTATTTTTGGGTTGGCCTTGCCTCAATACATAAAAAAGGAAACAAGCTGGATCGCAACAATTACAGAGGAATTTCAGTAACTAGTACTCTAAGTAGATTGTACGGTAGGATTCTAGATAATAGAGAATGATTTTCATGAACAAGAAGAAGAAGAAGAGTAAAGTGGGTTTCGTGCAGGCAGATCTTGTAATGATAATGTAATTGAGAAAAGGAGTGTCAGAAATATAGAAACTCATGTTACAATGTTACCTTTGAGGACCTCCAAAAAGCATGATACCGTTCCAGTAGAAAAGTTATGGACAGTGTTAGAGCAAACTAATTTCAATCACATATACATAAAAGCGATAAAAAAACTATACAAAGGGTCAAAATCTAAAATTAAGATTGGAAATCGACTTTCAAAAGGATTCCTGGTGACGAAAGGCTTAAGACAGAAATATTGTATCTCTAACGCAACAACTCTAACTATTTTTAAAATATATATCGCAGTAGCTCTAAAAAACTGGAAACGTAAAATACACGGCATAGGAATACAGCTTAACGACCTATTTACGATATACACACTAGAGTTTGATGACGACCAAGTAATTGTATCTAATTGTAAAGAAAACATGGAGTATATATGCAATGAGTATGTATACTTGGGTGTCACATTTGATAATACAAGAACAGACTGTAAAGGACGAAAAAAAAAAGTAAAAGCAAAAAAAGGTTATTGGATATCTTAATAGTTTTTTATGGAGCAGAGAGATAAAGAATGTAAAATTTAACATATATGAAACAATGGTGAAAAGCACGGTGTTGTATGGAATAGAGACTTGTCAGAACAGAAAAATGGAAAGTGTCGAATTGGGTGCAATAAGAAGATCAATGAGATCATGCAAGAAAGAATGGGAATCGAGGGAAGCATAACGGGTAACATCTGACTGATATGGTACGACCATGTACAACGGATGAACGACGAAAGATTACCAAAGCAGGTCCTAGACCAATAGGGCGCAGAAAAAGAGGGCGTCCTAAACTGGAATGGCAACAATCAATCCAAAGAACAATGAGTCAAAAAAACCTGACAAAAGGTGATTATCAGCATCGAAGGAGATGGAGAATTGACTTCGGACAACGTAGAAAAACGATCAACCAATAAAACCTGTGGAAACACTCTAAACCGATGTAATAATAGTAGTGTTCCGATTAAAATTTAAAACTTCCTTTTAAAATCTTAAGGAACATGATATTTCGAGATATATTCAAATAAACTCTCCGTAAATATATAATAATACACAGTATACATATTTGGGAGTACCCTGTGTAAAATACTCTGCCAATAGATGGGCCCCTAAGCTCACACTGGGTACTATAGTTATAGTGTACGTGTGAGCTAATATAACTAAAAACTGAAATATATTTTATTCAACTCCAGACTAAATTACCTTTTGTTTGATACCACACAAGCCATGTTTTGACATAAACTCAAATTTTTAAAATATACCCCCACCCTTAAAAAAAACAAAAACTAAAATGTATTTTGTTAAACTCCGGACTCAATTACCTTTCGTTTGATATAACACACGCCATATTTTCACTTAAACTCTAATTTTTGAAATATACCCCCACCCTTTTTTTAAAATAAATTAAAATGTATTTTGTTTAACTCCAGACTCAATTATCTTTCGTTTGATATCACACACGCCATATTTTCACATAAACTCTAATTTTTGAAATCTACCCCCACCCTTTTATTTGGTTTGTGTTCGGTGGATTTTGTTCATTTTTAAATGGGACCATCTCGGCCCAAAACCCAGCCTAGGTACCAAATTTCATTAAAATCGGCCAAGCGGTTTTTGAGTTATGCGCGTTGGTCGTTACAGACATACAGACAGACAGACAGACAGACAGACAGACAGACAGACATACAGACAGACAGACAGACAGACAGACGGCGCAACAAAAAAGTTTCAAAATCTTCTGAAACGCAAAGATATATAAAAATTTTTGAAATCGGAGCAACTTTTTTTTTCTCGAAAAAATTAGGATCACCATAGCTCACACTACTATAGTATAGTATATGTGTGAGCTAAAAATGTATAAAATTTACTAATTTACACACAAACGAAAAACAGGCATACTAAAAATCAATTAATGTCTTTTGCTACAATTTGCCGGATATACTACTTCCGATTCGGCTTAGGCATCGGGCGGTTAACAGCAGGTAACAATAATAACGCTAGTTCCGTTTTTAGACCGGAACAACATCTGTTTTATTGCACGCCACCCGCTTGGGGGTTGGTAAACAGAACCGTGATTTTTATTTTAAGGATCTAAATGTAGTGCCCGAGAAGAGCAAACACATGCTCTTTTCGGATAATGCAGCTTTAGTTTAGAGCGGAGGTTTATTTTTGGAGGTAAAAGGAATTTAATATGAATTATGGACTATAAGAACTAAAAAGTTAAGCAGAACATTGCGTATAAAACCGGCTACTCACTACGCGGGACTTGTCAAGTACTTATCAAGGTACAAATTTAGTCCAATAAAATTGTACACACTAGGTCGTGCCAAAAACGGCCGACGACTAACGCAATTCGACACTGTTGACATTTGAACGTCACTTGTGGTTAACGGCTTCCGTGGAACGCTGCAAACTTACGGACCGTTAACATAGGAATTTTGACGTACATAAAACGTGCGCGATTGTGTTTTAGCGAGTTTCCATTAAATTCCGCGCCATTTGGCTAGCGCTGGCTGCACAGGTCACAGCAGTGTTGAGCGGAACCAGGAACAGAATTGGATGTCTGGAAGCAGATTAATCAATCACTTGCGGAGCTCATTTATTTGACATAGGGCTTTGGGATAATAGGTAATAGCAAATATTTTTTGCTACTCTTGCATTTTGTTTTTTGTCTCTTGAAAAATCCTTTGAAATTTTTCTACTACAATATTAATAAATAGTAGAGTAAATTTGTAGGGTATTTCAAGAAAAAGCTGCAAAAAGGGTATATTTTTTTTATATTTGGCGTGGTAGTAGCTAACATCAAAAGCTAAATTTTCACTCGAGGATCCGCTATTTTGCGGCATCAGAATCCAAGATGGCGGCTGCCAAAGTTAAGAAAAAAAATGAATTCCCTGTTTAAAGAAAAATTAAATTAATTTTGATAAATTTACCTTAAGTGGGAACTACTCAATTCAAAAGTATTAAAAAAGAATTCACCTGTCACTTTAAAACAAAATGGCGGCTGTTTGCCCGCAGTTAGAAAAACGATAACTGCAATGGACTGTATATATTTTAATTAATGAAAGCGCGAACAAACATAAATATATTGATATGAAATCACGAAATAATTAAGGTCCATAGGTTAATTGTTGGTACCACACAACGGAAATCATAAACAAAGCACTCACCAGTTTGCAGCCAATTTCTCCACGTTCCAAGGGGCCCCTGTCTTGATCTAATGCTGGCACCACGTAGCTGAAGGGCTGAAGTTTCTAGTTCTATGCTTCAGTACACCAAAATCGAGCACTTTCAAGTGTAGAAATTTGAAATAGTTGGAGAAAGTAAACTAACACGCCATTTTCTCGAGGCGGTAGAAAGGATCTCACTGATTCTTGGTGCGCATGTCCAAATGCGCGAAAAATGCACTCTGTCCGTCATCCAATTGTGTGGTTTTAAAATTTACAAACAACCGCGAAATTTAGCGGGAGATAACATAACTGCCCTCCAAAACACACAATTTTAGAATATCAGCCGGACAGATATAGATATAAGAAAAATGATCGACCGATAAATATAAATGAATGAAAAACAGATAAGTAGCGTAAGTTTATTTAGAGATAACGAAAACCCGAAAAAGTCAAAACAAACAAACAAAATTAAAAAAAAATAATAAAAAATTACCTATTGTAATAATTGACTTCAATAGGTAGAAAAAATTAAAATTACTTTTAATTCGGCAAGAGGCACAGTTTTACAACTGGCCGCTTGTAAACACCGGTAGCCGTTTGTACCGTCGCAACACGCACCTGACCGTCTCCGCCGGGATGCAGTTCGATGACCCGACCGACTGGCCATTTCAAAGCTGACTGAATGTGATCACTCGTTATGATAACCAAATCATTTAATTTGATATTTGGGGACGAATCAGCCCACTTGTGTCGCTGTTGTAGCGTATGCAAATACTCTATAGAATACCGTTTCCAAAAATTATTATGTAGTTGTTGGATTAGTTGCCATCTCGAGAGCCGATTTAGGGGAACCTCGGACAAATCTGACTCCGGAATTTCTGAATTAAGGGGTTCAAGGGTCAAAAAATGCCCAGGGGTAAGAGGTTGAAGATCGTGTGGGTCTGAAGAGGTAGGAGATAAAGGGCGACTATTAAGTACAGCTTCTATGCGACATGTAAGGGTGGACATTTCCATGATAGACAACTTCTGGTCGCCGACAACTCGAACAAAGTGAGTTTTAAAACTTTTGACGCCAGCTTCTGCCAGGCCATTGAAATGTGGACTGAGAGGAGGTCCCAGATGCCAACGAATAGAAAGTCTGGTGGACGCACTTCTTGCGTAATCAAGTAATTGGTTACGAAACCCTATAAAATTACTGCCTTGATCTGACCAGCATTACGTCACGCTTCCACGTCTGGAAATGAATCGATAGAATGCACCTACAAACCCTTCGGTGGACAGTTCCATGGTTAATTCCAAATGCACGCAATGTGTGGCCGTACAGACAAACACACAGACATACGATTTGAAAGCTTTACAACCACGGTAACGATGAGGAATCACAAAGAAAGGTCCACAAAAGTCGATAGCTACACTCGAAAAAGGTTTAAGTTGATTGATTCGATGAGCGGGAAGTGAACTCATTATGGGCGGTCTATAGGGTTTAGGGTTGATTCTAAAACATTGCAAACACTTGGATATGGTTCTTTGAATTGCCCGTCTGGCAGATAATATCCAAAATTGCTGTAAAAGCAGATTATGTAATGTTTTAAACCCAGGATGAAGGTATTGTCGATGAGTGGACTCGATAAGAAGAGTAGTTAAACGATGGTTACTCGAAAGTAAGACGGGGTGTTTTGCAGAATAAGACAAAAGGTCAGATTTTTGTAATCTGCCACCGACTCTAATGATATTATTTTCATCAAGAAAAGGTGAAAGTTTTCGAAAAGGTTTTGGTATTGGTTTATCCTTAGATAACGCGGAAAAAAGCTCAGAAAAGCAAGAACCTTGAACGCGTTTGATAAGAAGGTGTAACGCACTTTGCATCTCACCGGTGGTAGGAAAAACAATATTTTCAAAAATAATTTTTTGGTCCGGTGGCTTAGTGGGTTTTTGATAGGAATGGTTTTGAAAAAGGTTCACTATTCGAAGGACATAACGAATGATACGTTGAATTTTTGATATAGATGAATATTTGATACGAAGCTGATCTAAGAAGTTGACATCAATTATCGCATTGCAACAGACCTTTGGCTTTTCCTCCAGATTAATATCTCCGAAATCAATC
Source organism: Aspidapion aeneum (assembly GCA_963576565.1). Classification (NCBI taxonomy): domain Eukaryota; kingdom Metazoa; phylum Arthropoda; class Insecta; order Coleoptera; family Brentidae; genus Aspidapion; species Aspidapion aeneum. Next base: position 57,151,384 of record OY755042.1, read on the forward strand.
GGCATTTTTGATTTATGAAAATCGGGCCATTCGTTTTCGGGAGACCACAAAAATGACGGTGCGTTCCACCACATGTCATGTGAAATGAGCTGTGAGGGGGTGGCCCCTCGTGACGCAATATCGGCTGCATTTAAAGCAGAAGGAATGTAGCGCCATGAGTTTGAGGGAATGATTTCTTGAATTCTACTGACTCGATTTCCAACAAAGGTTTGCCAGCGATTAGGAGGGGATGAAAGCCAGTGCAATACGACTTGGGAATCGCAGAAAGTAACGATATTTGTAAAAGTTATTTTTCCTTCATAGCTAGATAAAACGAAGCTTAAAAGAAATGCGCCTAGGAGTTCTAGGCTAGCCAAAGTTTGTGACTTTATAGGCGCGACCCTAGATTTTGCAGATATGAGAGAAACAGATATATTGTTTTCCTCTTCTACACGAAAATATACGACGCCTGCGTAGCCTCGAATTGAAGCGTCACAGAAGCCGATGATTTGACAGGTATTGGTTTTTGACAGTTTGATTTGTCGGGGTAATTGAAAATTGGAAAGAAGCGGGAATTCAGAACGAAGTTTGTTCCAAGAGTCGATGATAGAAGAATCTGGTTCTTCGTCCCAGCCTATTTTCGATATCCACAACTGTTGCAAAATAAATTTTGCTTGTAGCAACAAGGGACAAAGAAAACCTATATATATATTTATCGGTTTCACAACGTTCTACGTCTTCCGATACCCAATCTCCACTCGTTTCTGTTTGCCCATAATTCATCATCTAGGCCTCTTATTCTTATTTCACTGTCTATTCCTTCTCTCCAGCTTCTCCTTGGCCGTCCTCGTTTTCTTCGGCCAGTTGGTTTCCATTGTAGTATTTGTTTAGGTAGTCTTTCGTCATTCATTCTTTGTACATGTCCGTACCACACCAGTTGTTTTGTTCTTATATCATCCACTAAAGTACGATCACCTACTGTCATAATTTCTCTTATTCTTTGATTTGTAACTCTTTCTCTTTTTGATTTCCCTGCTGCTCTTCTCCAATAGTCCATCTCCGTAGCGGAAAGCATTTTTTCTGTTCTATCCTTGATTGGCCATACTTCTGAGCCGTATGTAATAATACTTTTTATAATGGTGTTATATATAAGCTTTTTGTTATGTTTTGATATACTTTGGTCCCAAATTATTCCATTTAATAAAGTTATTGCTTTTCTTCCTTGTACGTTTCGATCTTTTATAGCTTTGTCTAGTGTTCCGTCAGCTGTAATTTTTAGACCTAAGTATTTATACTCATCACAGGAGTGAATTCGCTGCCCGGTATTTAAGATTAGATCCTGTTTCATTCCACCGATACACATATACTCTGTCTTATTGAGATTAACCTCTAGTCCCCACTTATTGTACTCTTCTATTAGTTTTCGTGTCATATATTCGAGGTCGTCATAATCCTGAGCCACTACTATCTGATCATCGGCGAAACATAAAGTATACAAGGTGGTTTCGTCCAACGGAATTCCCATGTTTTGGCATTTTCTCTTCCATACTTTAAGGACTTGTTCCAAGTATATCTTGAAGAGCGTAGGCGAGATACAGCAACCTTGTTTCAGACCTTTATTTACTTGAAAGCCTTTGGTTAGTTTTGCTTTTATTTTAACTTTTGCCTTACTATTGCGGTATAACTCTTGGATGGCCTTAATTAGTTGTACGCTTATGTTTGTGTTTTCCAACGCTTTCCAAAGTAGATTTAGTGGTATACTATCATATGCCTTCTGCAAATCCACGTAAAGCAGATGCAGCTCTTGACCGTATGCCATTTTCTTTTCAATAACTTGGGTTATACAAAAGAGATGATCTGAAGTCGATCTACCCGCCCTGAAACCAGCTTGTTCTTCTGCCTCCATGTCTTTATATTCGCTCTCTACTTTATTTCTTATTATTTTACCGTATATTCTGCTTAGCGTACTAGTCACAGATATACCTCTATAATTGTCACATATATCTTTCCTTCCTTTTTTGTGTATTGTGGATATATATGACGTTTTCCACTCAGTTGGGACTACAGTTCCATTTAAATATTTTTGGAAAAGATTCCGTAATCTCCAAAACAGTTCTTCAGTGCCATATTTAATAAGTTCGGCTGGGATATTTCAGGGTCCGGCAGATTTACCGCTTTTTAAGGTTGTGCACACGTTTTTGACCTCAGAGATTGTGAGGGGTACTGGAGATCCCATCGTTCTAATTATATTGTCTCTTGCGTCTTCTTTGAATTCTGCTCTATCTTCAGTTAAAAGTTTTTTAAAATGCTCATCCCATTCTTTGTCTGGTATTGGTGAAATGATATCTCTGCATGTTTCTTTTTTAATCGATCTTATAGTTTTCCAGCTTTCGGTACTTCTCCTACCTCCTAAGTAAGAATCTATTTTCTGACACTTTTGAGTCCACGAATGATTTTTCTTATCACTGATCATTCTTCTCACCTTTGATTGCGCGATTTTGTATTCTTGTCTGCTTCTATCTGTCTTTTGGGATAAGTAGGTGTGATATAATTTCCTTTTTTCCTCTATTTCTCTCTCAATCTCAGCATCCCACCAGTATGGTTTTCTTCTTTTAGAAGTTTCTTCCACTAATCCTAGTGCTTCTTTTGCAGCTTGGTGGATGCTTAATGTAATACATTCGTATTCCTCATCTGGGGTTTCACCTGAACTTGTATTAAGTTTTTCGTTCAGTCTCTTTTTGTATAAGTTTTTTACGCTGTCATGTTCTAGGCTTAGTAGATTATATTTACAGTGATCAATTTCTTCAATCACTGTATCATCAAGATGTTGTTGATGCAGGCTTCGGCCTTGATAAGGAAAGAGAATTTTGGACTCCAGAAAATAGTGATCACTTCCGCATGTTGATCCACGCTTTGTTCTGACATCTTGAATTTTTAGTTTTGTCTTTTGTTTAGTGATAAGATAATCAATGACGGATTTCAGGTTTTGTGAGGGTTTGGTCCAGGTATATTTGTGTATTTCCTTATGTTGAAAAAAACCGTTTTGGATTTTTAGGTTTAATTGCTCACATACTGTAATTAGCCGGTTTCCATTGTCATTAACAAGATTTTCTCCATATTGGCCAACTGTCAGATCATTAACTCTGTTACCGGTTCTACTATTTAAATCTCCCAATATGACAATTTCTCTAGATGCACTTACTGCTGATATTTCATTGTGTATTTCTTCAAAAAAATTGTCTTTCACGGCTACATTTGCATCGTCGTTATACGCATAGATTCCAAAAATCGTAAGTCTCATTCCTTTGTTATATAAAAGAATAATAAAGAAAACCTAAGGGATCGAAGATTGTTCCTATGATAGATAAAATAGAACGTTTGGTTGGGGGTTTGTCCTTCATTCGGCATTGATAAGAAAAAATGTAGTTTTTTGGATGCCATTGAAGTCCTAAAACTTTGATAAAGTGGGGTTCCTCCTTGTCAAAAGAGAGAGGCATTTGACGATCGGATTCTGGCAATGTTGCCAATAACTCAGGACAATTGCTTGCCCATTTTTTAAGTTCAAATCCTCCCGACTTCAACAAATCATTGAGTTCCGTTTGAAGGGAAAGAGCTTCAGAAAGCGAAGGGCTAGTTCCCAAGATATCGTCGATGTAGATTGACGTTTTTAGAACAGTACTAGCCATAGGAAAACGTTCCTTTTCTCTCTCTGCCAGCTCATTTAATGTACGCATGGCTAGAAAAGGTGAGCATGTCATGCCAAAAGTGACAGTAAAAAGTTCCCACACTGAAAGCGGGTCCTGTGGAGAAAACCTCCACAATATCCTTTGATAAGGACGGTGATAAGGATTGATAAGGACTTGACGGAACATCTGCTTGATATCAGCAATGTAGGCAATAGGATTAAGACGAAACGTAAGGAGTAAAGAAGCAATATCCTTTTGAAGTTTCGGTCCAGCTAACAACGTGTCATTGAGACTAATATTCTTTGGGGTGACTGCCGAACAATCCCAGACTACCCTTAATTTTGTACTTAAGCTTTCCGGCTTTATTACGTAATGATGTGCCAAAAAACATGATACGTCGACATTTGGTTGACTAGGTAAAACTAAACTCATATGATTAGAATCGATATAGTCTTGCATGAAACTTGAATAGGCAGTGTACAGATCAGGATTTTTGATTAATCTATTTTCTAGAAGTAAAAATCTACGATAAGCTTGCGGATAAGTATTTCCTAGGTCAGGGTTTATTTTATCTTTAAACGGAAGATCTACCATGAATCTACCGCTCGGTTGCCGAACGACACTCGCAGTAAAAATTGATTCCGCTTGTTTTTCTTCCTTTGATAAGATTTGTTTTTTAGGCAAATGTTCGATTTCCCAAAACCTAGGGATAATGACCTCTAAAGGCGGTGAATGACTCGTTAAAAAACAACTGGTTCGTTCCGTAAGACTACCTACTTCGACCACTTTTCCCATGACGACCCAGCCAAAGATGGTTTCAAGGGCTGAAGGTTGCCCTATTTGTCCAAGAACCCTGTCCTCCTATATCTGTGCGAATAGCTCGCAACCAATAACTAGGTCCACAGGTTTAGATTTGAAATAAGATGGGTCGGCAAGTTTAAGGTTTTCCAAGTGTTTCCACTGATTATCGTTCAAAGTGAATGTAGACATATTGGAACATAATTGTGGAACGACAATTGCTTCGAAATTAAGTAAAGGAGTGACCTGTCCTTGTGGCTTAATGTGACATTGAACGAGCCCTTTGGAAGTAAAAGAAGACATTTGAGTTAATCCGAATATTTCAGTGGTGTAACTTCGCCTAGGAAGATTAAGACGCTGAATACACTTTTCACTGATGAATCCTGCCTGTGATCCAGAATCAAGCAGTGCCCTTACAGGTTGGAAATTTCCGCAACCGTCCATAACATCTATTATGGCAGTGCATAAAAGAAAGGTACCTGAAGGTCCTGAAGTAATTAATAACACATGAAGATTATTGACAGGTGGTGTGTGAATGACAGGACTAGTATCTTGGCTTCCAGACTCTTTATGAGTTTCTAAGATATGAGTTAAAGTGTGGTGCCTTTTACTATTGCAAGTCCTGCATGAATATTTTGATTTGCACGTATCTACCCCATGCGAGGGATGAAAACACGCTAGACATAATTTTTTCTGCTTGACGAAAGATAGGCGATCGATAGGTGAGAGGTCAAGAAATGTTTGACATTTCGAAAGCACGTGACTTTGATTACACCGGAGACATTTTATTCCCGTACTTGAATTAGTTGAGGTGCCAGCCAGTCCTATAAAAGGCGAATTGGATGATTTATAGGTAGGCTTTTGCCCAAACTGATTTTGCATAGAATTTGAATTTTGATAGGTAGGCTTTTGCCCAAACTGATTTTGCATAGAATTTGATTTTTGATAGGTAGGCACCTTTTTGGGTGCTGTTGATTGAGGAAGTGATTCCAAAACTTTACATCTTTTTTCTAGAAATTGAAAAAGTGACTGAAAAGTGGGAATTTCGGTATTAGTATTGGCGTGACTCATTTCGAAATTTGAACGCGTCGGAATATCCAATTTTTCTAACAAAATGAAAAAAATAATAAAGTCCCAACTGTCAACGTCAAAGCTAAGTGATTTAAAAATTTCTAGGGATTCAGAAAAGGTGTCAATTAAATTACGCAATTCTTTAGCTGACTCGTTTTTTATGGTAGAGTTCATAATTGTGCTTAAAGCATCATTCGCGAGGTCTCGCTAGTTTTGATATCTATTGACTAATTTGTCGTAAGCAATTTTATAATTTTGATCAGATAAGCTAATCCCTGATATCAATTTTAAAGGCTCATCCTCGAGATATGAAAATAAATATTGAAGTTTTCGAACGTTACTTAGACTTTGATTTTGATCTATAATGTTATTAAAAAGATCGAAAAAGCTTGGCCATAATTTTTTATCACCTCGAAATATGGGAATACCTAACTCTTTGAGTTTTGGAGTTTCGTTTTGTCGAACATATGATCCCGAAAAGGATGGGGCCTCAACCCCCTTACACGCATAAAAATATTTACGAGCTTCTGAAAGGATCGCATCTTGCGTTTTAAACTCCTCGTCGTCCGAGTCGTCTATCAACATAATGACATCATTATGTGCCAACATGCATTTATCGAAAGTTTCATCCAAGTCGGAATACCTCACTTGAAACTCGTTTCTCGCTTTTTCGTCCGTTGCCGCGGTCTGTGAAAACACATAACACTCGGTGATCGCAGATAAAAAATCCTTGCGTTTTTGCACGGCTTTTTTGATAGACATGATTTTACCTTTGAAATGACGAAATTGTCGGTAAATATACAATTAACGCTAAATTAATGCTTCTGAAATAGAAAAATGACGAATTGTCGAAAATATGCACTTATTTATCGCAATTGATGAAAATTGTTTTAAATACCGAAATGATATGGAACACATCTAATCACAGAAATGTCGGTAAATATACAATTAACGCTAAATTAATGCTTCTGAAATAGAAAAATGACGAATTGTCGAAAATATGCACTAATTTATCGCAATTGATGAAAATTGTTTTAAATATCGAAATGATATGGAACACACCTAATCATAAAACTCGTGCTTGTTTGTTTTGATTGCTTCTCGATATGTTTACTGAATGACCACGCGGTAGACCCTACGTTACCATAGCAGCGGACCGAAAACAGGTGAATTGCGCCGGACAACCGAAGGTCGAGCGACACTCTCTCTCGGTTCAATACGATTGGCAAAATTCAAGGCCGTATGATCTCGGCGTGAAAATGGCCGACTTATTAATACCGTCGTATGGAGTAAAATTTAAATAATTCGGGTCGAAGGAGCACTTATGTTTGCCCGCAGTTAGAAAAACGATAACTGCAATGGACTGTATATATTTTAATTAATGAAAGCGCGAACAAACATAAATATATTGATATGAAATCACGAAATAATTAAGGTCCATAGGTTAATTGTTGGTACCACACAACGGAAATCAGAAACAAAGCACACCAGTTTGCAGCCAATTTCTCCACGTTCCAAGAGGCCCCTGTCTTGATCTAATGCTGGCACCACGTAGCTGAAGGGCTGAAGTTTCTAGTTCTATGCTTCAGTACACCAAAATCGAGCACTTTCAAGTGTAGAAATTTGAAATAGTTGGAGAAAGTAAATTAACACGCCATTTTCTCGAGGCAGTAGAAAGGATCTCACTGATTCTTGGTGCGCATGTCCAAATGCGCGAAAAATGCACTCTGTCCGTCATCCAATTGTGTGGTTTTTAAAATTTACAAACAACCGCGATATTTAGCGGGAGCTAACAGGCGGCTACATTTTAAAAAAATCGTTTTTCTTCGATATTTTATTTAATTTTTACGCGATATTTACTTTTAATGTATTAAAGCCACTGACCAGATCTTTAAACTTACCGAAAAAAAATTATAAGTTTCCCAGCCGACACAAAAATGGCGCTTATTATGTCAAAAATAAAAAGACCTTTATAACCTGTAGACCAAATGAAATTTTTAGAAAAAAAAAATTGCATTTTATCAATAGTAAGCCAAGTTTTGCAAAAATTTATAAAAAGTTACAATTTGACATTTAACATTTTAAGATGGCGGCCGAAGTTCAGATAAATAAGTTCTTTTTTTGTTCTTGTTTGACACAACTAGTATTGCCGTGTAATATATCGATTTATACTAAATAGGGATCGCCGATTGTAAATATTTCATAATAAATGACACATGTCTATTATTAATCAAGATGGCGGCGTTCAAAATATAAGAACAACAGTATCTTCTTGGTTTGGTAACTTTTTTGACCAAGTTATGTAGTTTTATTTTTTTTTTCATTTTCATTTTCATTTATTTTCAAAATAACTTAAATTTACATAAATAAACTTACAGTTTAAGAAATTTATTCGAAATGGCATGTATCCCAAATAGTTTCCTAGGCTTAAGGTCAAAAGTCCTTGTCTGCCATATTCAGGACACATCCATCTCGTCTCTGAAAGAACTTAAATAACTAAACTATCTACTAGAAACTAGGAATAAATTCTTGTTTAAAAAGTATGCCAAACTAATGATGTAATTAATTAATTAATTAATACCAATAATAATATTAATACCAATAACAATAAAATTATTCGAAAGAGATTTAAGAGAGTGAAAATTTAGTTTGTATAAAATATTTTGTTAAGTGTTTTTTAAATGCTTTAAAACCAATTTTGTTTTAAAGGGAAAGAGGTAATTTGTTATGAACTTGTTGTCCTATGTAAATAAAATTTTGTTGTCCAATTGTTGAATTGAGTTTGCTTGTTGTGACATTATCATTAGCTTGAAATCTAGTGTAGTATTTTTGTGACCTTTCTGATATAAACATCTTATTTTTAATACTTTGTAATATTGATGCTTTATAGAAAAGTTGTTTGATGGTAAGAACGTTGCTTAGTTCAAATAGTTCGACTGTAGAGAATCTTTGGTCTAACCTAAAAATTGATTTTAAGATTCTCTTTTGTAGTGTTTCGACAGATTTGATGTTTTCTTGGTAGGTTCCCCCCCACGCTACTATTCCGTACTCTAGGAGAGACTGAACCAGCGAAAAATACATAATTTTAAGTGAGTTTAAGGACAAAATTTGTTTTGCCTTCTGAAATAGGTATGTGAGAGATCTTAGCTTTTTTGTAAGATTGTCAGTGTGGGATTTCCATTTGAAATAAGAGTCTACCGTTATTCCGAGATATTTTGCAGAGTCAGAGATTTTAATTGACCAATTCTTGTTTTTTCTAAAGGGTAAAAAGATGTTTAGTTCAATCGTCGGTAACTTTTTGGCGGTTTTTGCAAAAGGTAGGTAAATTGTTTTTGATAGGTTAATAGTTAGTAGGTTTGAGTCAAGCCAACATATTATTTTTTGCAGATCTTCTTGAATTAGGTTTTGAACTTCATTCCAGGAGTCAGCTTCAACAAACAAACATGTATCGTCAGCGAATGATAGTAGAGTTCCGTGACAATTTAGGTTTAATAAGTCGTTTATATACAAAATGAATAGTACAGGACCTAAAACAGTGCCTTGAGGCACGCCAAAAGTAACCGTTTTTTGGTCGCTGTTCTTATTTTCGACTGTAACAAACTGTTCTCTGTCCGTTAGATATGATTCAATCAATGAAAGAGCCACTCCTCTGATTCCCATGCTTTCAAGTTTTGTTAATAGCTTTCGATGGTTAACAGAGTCAAAGGCCTTTGCCAAATCCAAGAATACTGCAGCACATTATTTGTTCTTGTCAAGAGACTCATAGATTTTGCTTGTCAAGAATGAGATGGCATCCGAAGGATACCTGTTTTCTCTAAAACCAAATTGCAGTTTGTCGAAAATACAGTGTTTTTCAAAAAAGTCAACAAGTCTACCTCTGAGTGCCCTCTCAAAAATCTTTGACAAGACACTGGTCAAGCTTATTGGTCTATAGTTTTCGACTAACTTTTTATCCCCGTTTTTGTATATAGGCTTGACCACTGCTACTTTAAATATTCTGGGACATATACCGGTATTAAAAATAACATTAATTAAGTGTTGCAGCGGTTTTGAGAGAATGTTTGCGGATTTTTTATATAAGGTAACGTTAATACCGTCATTTCCAGGTGCGGAGTTATTTTTAAGTCTCAGGATTATGTTTTGAATTTCTTTCTCTGTCACTGGTGTCAAAAATATTGATTGGGGAATTCTTTTTAAAGGGATATTAAAAAAAGGTGAGGCTCTATTATTTTGTATATTATCTGCCATTTTTTGTCCGATTGTTGTGTAGTGGTTATTAAATATTTGCGCTATTTCTTCTGGATCGGATTCTATTTCGTTATTTGGATTTATCACAGTTTTTATATGTGTTTCTTTATATGTGGTCTTATTAGTGTACTCGTTTATAGTCTGCCATATAATTTTTGAGTTGTTTTTGTTGTTTATTATTTTCTCTTTGTGAAATGTGTTTCTCGATTAGGTGGTTTATTTTATTTCTGTAGAGTTTATACTTGTTATACGTGTAATCAGTTTTTTCGATTTTGTATTTTTGATACAGCTGGTCTCTTATTTTAATTGATTGGGTAAGACCTATTGTTATCCATGGCTTTTTTTGGATATAGATCGTCTCAGAAGTTTTAGTGTTTTGGCTTAAATATGTTTTAAGTGTGTTAGAAATCCTTTCAGCTATATAGTTTGCATCATTACTCATATAAATATCGTTAAAATTGTGGGTGTTTAGTTGGTTTATATTACTCTTAATTAGTTTTAAATTATAATGTACAAAAAAATATAATTTATTTATTTTTTAAAGATGGTGGCTGAAAAAGTAAAAAATAAAATCATTTTTGTTTATTGTCGAAATTTAACAAAAAAAAACTGGAAAAAACAAGACTACTCGTTAAATAAAACACATTTATTTTAAAAATGTCAAAAAAGTTGACATATGTCACGTACCGGGTGATTTGATTGAATTGACCATATTTTACTTAATAGCTATCTCCTTTAATATTGATCTAACAGTAACGTTTAAATAAGCAAAGTTAAATAATTTTTCCTAAATCATCAGAATCTGATGTCAAAAATGACATATGTCATACACTTGTCAAACTTTTGACATATGGTTTATTTTTTTAAATAAAGCACCCTGTATATAATTTTTTTAGTTGATAAGGCACCTTTTTCTGATTTTAAAATGTAAATATTTCAACAACGGCTGGACTAAATGTCAACATATTATATATTTTTGAAATCAGAAAAAAGAGCCCTATCAATAAAAAAAATTATATACAGGGTGTTTTATTTAAAAAATAAACCATACGTCAATAGTTTGACAAGTGTATGACATATGTCATTTTTAACATCAGATTCTAATGATTTAGGAAAAGTTATTTAACTTTGCTAATTTAAACGTTACTGTTTTATAAGAGATAGCTTTTAAGTAAAATAAAGTATAATTTATTCGAATCACCTGGCACGTGACATATGTCAACTTTTTTGACATTTTCAAAATATTTGTGTTTTGTTTAACAAGATGTCTTGTTTTTTTTGTTTTTATTGTTAAATTTCGAAAAAATAAACAAAAGTGTTTTTTTACTTTTTTGGTCGCCATCTTTAAAAAATAAATAAATTATATTTTTTTTGTACATTACAATTTAAAACTAAGTAAGAATAATATAAAACCACACATCTTGATAAAAAAATTTGCCAAACCAAAAAGATATCTTGGATAATAATGACATTTATTATAAAATATTTAAAATTGGCGACCCCCATGTAGTATAAATCGATACACGAATACTAGTTGTGTCAAACAAGAACAAAAAAAGAATTTTTTATCTGAACTTCAGCCGCCATCTTAAAATGTTAAATGTCAAATTGTAACTTTTTTTTGACATATTAAGCGTCATCTTTGTGTCGGCTGGGAAACTTATAATTTTTTAGATCTGGTCAGTGGCGTTAATACAAGGTATTAAAAGTAAATATCGCGTAAAAATTAAATAAAATATCGAAGAAAAACGATTTTTTTAAAATGTAGCCTATACTACTACTCATAAAATCCAAACATTTTTTTTAAATTTTATTTGCTCTACAAGTTGTAAAGGTCTCTTTTATTTTTGACAAATTAAGCGCCATCTTTGTGTCGGCTGGGCAGCTTATCATTTTTTTAAAGCACGTTTAAAGAGCTGGTCAGTAGCTTGAATATACGATACTAAACATAAATATCGCACAAAAAATAAAGAAAATATCGAAGAAAAACGATTTTTTAAAAATATAGCCGCGATTTTGTTTTGCAGTGACAGGTGTAATTTTTTTACATTTTTAAATTGAGTGGCTCCCACTTAAAGTAAATTTATGAAAATTAATTTAATTTCTCTTAAAACAAGGAAATCATTTTTTTCCCAACTTTGGCAGCCGCCATCTTGGATTTTGAGGCCGGAAAATCAGGGATCCTCGAATGAAAATTTAGCTTTTGGTGTTAGGTACTACTATACCAAATATAAAAAAATATACCCTTTTTGCAGCTTTATTTTACAAATTTACTCTACTAAAAGTTTTAGCTCTTTTTTAAACATATTTTTCACAAGCAAACCATTTCAGATAATATTTTAGCTCACACATATACTATACTATAGTAGTGTGAGCTATGGTGATCCTAATTTTTTCGAGAAAAAAAAAGTTGCTCCGATTTCAAAAATTTTTATATATCTTTGCGTTTCAGATGATTTTGAAACTTTTTTGTTGCGCCGTCTGTCTGTATGTCGGTCTGTAACGACCAACGCGCATAACTCAAAAACCGCTTGGCCGATTTTAATGAAATTTGGTACCTAGCCTGGGTCTTGGGTTGAGATGGTCCCATTTAAAAATGAACAAAATCCACCGAACACAAACCAAATAAATGGGTGGGGGAGGATTTTAAAAATTAGAGTTTATGTGAAAATATGGCGTGTGTGATATCAAACGAAAGGTAATTGAGTCTGGAGTTAAATAAAATACATTTTAATTTATTTTAAAAAAAGGGTGGGGGTATATTTCAAAAATTAGAGTTTAGGTGAAAATATGGCGTGTGTGATATCAAACGAAAGGTAATTGAGTCCGGAGTTTAACAAAATACATTTTAGTTTTTGTGTTTTTTAAGAGTGGGGGTAGATTTCAAAAATTTGAGTTTAAGTCAAAACATGTGTGGTATCAAACAAAAGGTAATTTAGTCTGGAGTTGAATAAAATATATTTCAGTTTTTAGTTATATTAGCTCATACGTACACTAAAACTATAGTACCTAGTGTGAGCTTAGGGACCCATATATTGGCAGAGTATTTTTTTGTCTGAAGGAAACACTTAAGTTTGTTGTCAGACTTGCTATGTATTGTTTTAAATTTTGCTTGTTATAAACAAGTAGCTCAGAATGAAAATGTTTCGTATTACCCTATCGTGGGGTAATAAAAAACATCGTAATGGGGAAATAAGAAATATTATTTTTTGTTGCATATTGATTTGAGTACTAGTGAAGTTGCGATAAAATTTGACAAAAGTGACCTATGTAAAGCTTTAGAAATGGCAAGTTGCAAAAATATTAAATGGCATCATAACTTCAATAGTCCACAGTACACCGGTCTATTTTTTAAGTGATTACAAACTGGCTCAATTTTCGTACATAGCCTTATTTGGCCGAGACGCATAACTTTTTTCCCAACAAAAATACTTGAAATTGCCATTACCAAAACAACAATTTTTCGTGGCTAAGCGGGCATAGAAAGATTTTGTTTCTCTTGTATTTTTCCGTGGGCAGCTGAAAGCTGTCCACCCACGGGGCCCAAGATCTAATGGACACCTATTACGTGTTAACAGTTAACTGTTTCGTCCTTAAGGGACTCTTCAGAACACTGCATGGTCAATGTGACACTTTTGTAAAGCTATAGAGACGGTATATGAATCTCATCTTACGATATTGGTAAGAGAAATAAATAAATAAAGCCTATGATATCGTATACTTTCACATAAGTGGCGACATCTACAAATACACAAGATACTACCAGAGTAAAAATAAAAGGCATGCAGATGAAATAAAAAACAGTACCCATGATCGTGACATAAGTTGTCCCTCAGGTCGGATTAATTCATATTGCATTTTTTCCGCCTTCGCAACGTTTTATGTTTAGTCAGCGGAGTGTGAGCCAAAAATACTACAAACGTAGTTTAGTACCCGTGAATAAATAATTTTTCGTGGCTAACCGGGCATAGAAAGATTTTGTTTCTCTTGTATTTTTTCGTGGGTAGCTGTACACCCACGTGGTTCTATTAAGGTTAATAGGTGTCCATTAGATATTGGACCCCGTGGGTGTACAGCTTTGAAGCTACCCACGGAAAAATACAAGAGAAACAAAATCTTTCTATGCCCGATTAGCCACGAAAAATGGTTGTTTTTTTATTCACGGGTACTAAATTACGTTTGTAGTATTTTTGGCTCACACTCCGCTGACTAAACATAAATCGTTGCGCAGGTGGAAAAAATGCAATATGCATTAATCCGACCTGAGGGACAATCGGCTATTTTCATATCTATTTTAATTCCCTTTCAATTCTCATAACATGTACTGAGAAATATGGTGGTCCGACTGAACAAAATGTTTCACATTCTTTCTTTAAAGATCAATCAATTGTTTTAACATTTAATGTATGTAGGAAGCCATTCATCAATTGGAGAATCAGTGCCTTGTTTTTTATCATTTTCTTTATCTGAATCTTCTTTAGTATTGACAAGAAGACAAATATTTTTATAGTGTCCTGTTGCAAACTTGTTGTGATTGATTACTTCTTTAACCATTGTGTTGAGTTGCTGGCATTCGATGATTTCTGTTTTCATCTAACACGCATCTAGACAAAACAAAAATTTTATTTTGTGTTTTAGATTCTAGCCAGCGGTGCATCGCAAAAAAGTTTAGGAAGTATTAGGGAAGATTGAAGAAGGTGTTTTGAAACAAATCAACTAGTGATTGGGATTTTCTTATATTTTAAAAAAGCGAGGGAGAGATTCTACAAAAGTTTTAAAAAAATGGATTACGAGGAAAAGTTTTGAATGGTTTAAAAATTATTTCTTCAACTTGTAAAACAACGTAATAAAATAATCATCAACAACAAAAATCAAAATTGAAGTAACACATAGAAGTAATTAGGGTCATTACCGTTATTTTTTACATTAACGATTAACCATCAATTTTAAAAAATTGTTTAATTTAGATGTTTACGGATGATACCATCTTTGGAACATAATATCTATTATTCAGTTATTAAAAGAGAGACTGGTTGAATACAAAGAAATTAAAATTAAATTCCAATAAAACCAATTGCATGACAATGAATTTGAAAAGTACTACGTTAAAATAAACAATGACAAATTAGAAATTGTGGATTCCAATATCTAGGAATTATAGTAGACTCACAATTAAAGTTTAATTTACACCACGGTAACATCATCTCCAAAATAACAGCAGAAATGGGAAATTGAGGAACAATAATTTATTATTTAAGAATTTGTAAAAAATATATATATACAACCATAGTTTGAGAAATTACCTCCATCAAACAATGACACAATACAATATTGTTTTTTGTACTGGTTAACAATTTTATATTCAGTTTTATAAGAGAAATCTTACAAAAAAATTTAAATGATACATATTATGTCAATATAAAAACAATGTCAAAGAAATTCAACTGGTAACCTATTCAAAATTAACAATTTACTACCAGAATTCCTAAAGCAATTTATAAATCTAAATTTTAATTATCATACACACAATACACGGTCTTAGGAAGATTTTCATTTAAACATTACATCAAAATTAGCTGTTGAGGAAAAATAATTTTCGCCAAAGGATTGAGGGAATAATAAATTAAAAGTGACAATTAAAAATGAGTCCAACTAATATTTCTTTTAGGTAAAAAAATATTTATTTTCAATTCAATTTATTTAAAATTTACAGTAATAGTTTAGATTTAGTTATTTATTTCTTCTATAAATGCTAAATAAAAGCTTAAGGGTAATTTTATATCATGTCAACCAAAAAAAACGAGGTTTGGGAATTTATCATTTCAGATTTTTATAATTTTTGGTACAGTTTTTGTTACTACTCAGAATAACTGATGCTTATTGGACTTCTGACAAACGCCCAATAAGGAAATGGTGGATCAAAGATGAAGGTCAAGCCTTTTGCATGATACCTTGAAATTTTTTTTAGCTTTTCAAAATATATCGTGCAAAAGACAAATCATAGATTCTAAAAAGCAGATCATAGATTCTAAAGATCTATAATCTAGGATTTGAGGTCAAACTAATTTTGGCAAGCAAGCCAAATGGGAATTAATAACAATCCTAATTATAAAATGGTTATGCAATTGTCCTTTTGCCATTTTTCTTCTTCTTGCTTTCTCTAGACTGGCCTGAAATTGAACTTTTCGTGTCAAATTCACCACAAGTAGACTATCATTATATAATTCACTTAAAAATTTCGAGCTCCTGGTGCATTATTTTTTGTTAACATTTTTGCTTCTATCAAAGTTTCCTGTG
Source organism: Aspidapion aeneum (assembly GCA_963576565.1). Lineage (NCBI taxonomy): Eukaryota > Metazoa > Arthropoda > Insecta > Coleoptera > Brentidae > Aspidapion > Aspidapion aeneum. The sequence continues at coordinate 57,167,463 of OY755042.1, forward strand.
TTTATTTTTATAATTGTTGCACACCCTGTATAGTAGGTAACTTAAATTTCATAAATATGTGATAAAATTAGCTACTTCAGCAGTGTAATTTTGCTATTTTTCAATAAAGATTACAGTATTTTTGAAAACTTTTGTTTTATTATCTTACTTAATTATATGTTAGACGAAAAAGGTTAAAGTTACCTACACTGTAACAACAAAGAGCACAAACAACAAGATACTATAAAAATATTTGTCCTCTTGTCAAATGATTCAGATAAATAAAATGATAAAAGAGAAGGCACTGATTCGACAATTGATGAATGACTTCCTTCGCACATTAAAATAATTGATTGATCCTTAAAAAAGGAATGTAAAACATTTTGTTCATTCGGACCACCATATTATTTAGAATTAAAAGGGAATTGAAGTAGAGCTGAAAATAGCATACAGAGGGGTTGTATGTTAATCTAGTTTAAAATTAATTTTAAAAGAAATTGGTATGGTATTGTCCTATTGCCATTTAGCTGTGTTAGCATAATTATTGTTTTTCTTGCTTTGCTTGGACTGACCTAGTGGAAAAAGTAAACTTTTGGAATAAACTGAAGAGTGCCACAAGCAGACTGAAAAGTGCCATTCACAAAAAAATTCTAAACTCCTGCGATAGATTTTCGGTTCTACCTTAGAAAATTGAACTGGTTTAATGTTCCAACGGTTCTATGAAAGTTTCCTATGTTTATTTAAATAAGTGTTGCACACCCTGTATGGTAGGTAATTTAGATGTCATAAAGATGGGATAAATTTCAGAAGTGTAATTTTGTGAATGTTGACTAAATAATACAGTGGTTTTGGAAACTTGTGTTATTATCTCACTTAATAAAATGTTTGATGAAAAATATGAAAGTTACCTACACACAATGGTAAAAGAATTAATCAATCACATTAAGTTTGCAGATAAGAGCACAAACAATAGGCCGCTATAAAAATATTGGTAATCTTGTCAATACTTAAGATTCAGAAAAAGAAAATGATAAAAAAGAGAAGGCACTGATTCTTCAATTGATGAATGGCTTCCTACGCAAACGTTAAAACAATAATTGAAAGATCCGTAAAAACAGGAATGCAATTTATATTACATAATGAAAGTAGCACATTTCATACGAGTGTGACAGTTATCACATTACACAAGTGTAAGGATGTCACTTTCTAACGAGTTATGTACGCTAACATTTATTATTTTCGCCTCTAGAAACAAAAGTAGTTTCTTCTCTAGAGAGGAAAATATGTTTGTCAAAACATTGGCCTTTTGATATTGACATTGGCAAGGCTATAGAACTTTAAGTCAATTTCATCTCCAGAGATAAAAATCAATATGCGTGTAAAACATGCACCTTCTAAAACAGAAAAGAGTGCATATTTCGCTATTTTAGTTTGTGGTCTAGGAAATACACTTGGTGTTTGGATCACCATATTTGTCAGTATATGTTAATGAGTTGTATGGTAACCTGGTTTAAGATTAATAAATAAAAATTAAAATTGTTATAAAATTATCAAATTGCCATTTTTCTTCGAGTTGCATAATTATTTATTTTCTTTTCCTGCTTTGTTTAGACTGGCCTAGTTAAAAAATTAAACTTTTCGAGTCAAATTCGCCACACGTAGACTATCAAGTGCGTCAGTCACGAAAAAATTCGGAGCTTCTGGGGCAATAGATTTTTTGTTTACATTTTCGCTTCCATCAAAGTTTCCTGTGTTTATTTTTATAATTGTTGCAAGCTGCGTATCCGTTTTTAAAACGATCGCGGAATGTTTCCGCTCGGTCGAGCGCAGAGTATAGCGTTTTAGAAAATGAATTTCTTTCATTTTGGTTAATAAAGTTGTTTATGCTAAATTGCAAAAATAAATAGGTTTTAAGTTGAAACGGAAGGCGAGCTTATATACACACACAGGCATTGCTTTATTTCGTCTGGCCGGGCCATTAATTAATTACTACTTTATTGTTTGTTTAGATTCGCAATCTTTAAACAAATCTGTTTACCATATTATAAAACAATACTTAAATATATTTTTTCTTTTACTAGAGTATTACAAGGTTTTCTACCACCCTAGCCCCATTTTCCACCACAATTTCATGAAAATCCGTAGTCTCGATCGTCCCCCCATGCTAATGATACCCTCCAGACGTCATCAATTTATTCCAAAACTCAGGACTGTATATGTTTGTTGTTCTTGCATCTTCATTATCGTGTCTTAAGTTTTGTTTTCTGCTTCCTCAGTTCCTTAAATTGTAACAATGAATATCAAAACTTTAGATGTTATTTTTCCATGCGTGTTATTCCTTATGATAAATATGATTTCCTTGATTTCTGTTCTGGATTAATAATTATAGCATTTATGCACTAATTCTTTTGTACCACCCACATCGACAGAAAATTATAAATTTCCTGTGCCGTATTATATCATTCATGCAAATCATTTTTCAATTTCCCGTGTGAATCTGGTTTGATGACTTGCTGGTAATTTACTAGTGTGCTTATTTCTTGTGTTGCATTCGACACACTTGATGACTTACTTGCTAAGGATGTTTTCACATTCTTTAAGACTTAATTCTTTCTGTCCCTTTAGTTATATTCACGTGAGCTGGTCATCGGAGAGTACCACTGTGGATTCCGCCCCAACAGATCAAATATTTGTTCTCAGGCAAATTCTAGAAAAAGCCTTTGAACACAATATTTATGTAGATTTTAAACAGGCCTTTGACAGCGTAAATCGGGAGAGAATAATGTAAGATTACTTTAGGAATCCCCTCAAAATAAATTAAGCTTATCAACGCTTCTATTTAGCTGTAGTAAGAATAAATAACCAATTCTCAGAGCCATTCTGTGTAACTTCAGTAGTAAGGAATTCCTCCATTACTGTTGAATATGTTCCTTGAAGCTTCTGTTAGGATGAATGACACAAGCGAAAATATTGGCACCAAATCAACGTAGGTAGCTGGCTACGTGGATGATATTGGTGTTCATAGTAAAGACAAAATATATTTGACCGAAATTGTAACAGTTCTTGATATAGAAGCCAAAAAACGAGGACAGAAAACAGAGAGATATGCTCATAATTTTCAGGTACTTGGTTATAATTTTAAGCAAATTGGACATTTTATATACTTGGGAAAAAACATAAATATAGAAAACTCTATTACAGACGAAATCAACCGGAGAATAAGGGACGGAATGAATGAATTAAGAATTAGAACAACTAATAAATGTACATGTACCCAGAATGCATGAGACAAGAACACCAAAAATAATAAACTGGAGAGCTACAGGAAGGAGAGTAAGAAGGAGGCCACGTAAAAGGTGGATAAACGATGTCGAAGGTGACACAATAATATGGTAATAAGAAGGTGGCGAAAAATCATGCCAGAGGGCAGAATGGAGAGTTCTGTTTAATCAGGCTAAAACCGACTAGGGGTTGTATGCTACTTGAAGAAGAAATCGACAAACATGATGACTTACTTGCTAAAAATGTTTTCATATTCTTTAAGGCTTAATTATGTTTCTTTATTTATATTCACCTACGAGGTTTGATATTATTCATGGTCATTTTGTAGTACTATATAATGCCTGATGAAAAGACGACGGCCTTCGAATCTATTAAATTTTACAGCTCACGTCCTACTTGATGAGATACTGTGTCGGTTTTCTTGGTACTAAAGAAAATAGGCAACCGCTTTTGTAGTTAAATCACGTTGATTTTTCGGAATTACGGTCAGTTTGGTGCTTTTTAATTGCCTACGACGGACTATTTCCGTTCGAAAATAGTCGTTAAAATAAACAATGTTGTTATTTTGAACTTTTGGCATTATCCCCAACCGCAAATTCAAATAATTACTATTTTGGTAGGAAGCTCACAAAACACTTCTATTATGTTCAGAGGATGTGCTAAATTAGCTAAAGATTGAGAAATTATTTCTGGTAACACAAAGTTCCTTTCATGACTTACAAACTATTGTATTTTTGTTGTAACAGATTTAACAAGCCACAGAAAAGAAAAATTACCGAATACATGAAATATTTATTTTACTAAATTACAAATTAGGCGGCCAGAAAATGAGCATTTTGTATATGTTGGTCTCAGCATAGGAGTTCAATTATTTTAAGCAGAAACTGTTTAAAACTTTAAAATCCGCGTCAAGATTTTAGTTTTGAAGCAAAAGTTGAAATGTCCAAACATCCCAAAAGATTAAAACTCGCCTTATGCGCTCTGCGTAAATGAGATTGTTTCATTACTATTCCACGTAACGTTATTGTCATTTGTGATGTCAGTGTCAAAACTTCACCATTTTTTCTTTTGCCTTTTTCCTAAAAACTAATTTTTAATCATTTATTTTAACGAGAAATATTTATCTTAGTCATTTTTAATAATCCTCCAGTATGGGTGTCTTTCTACTTTCAAAACTTAACTGTAAAAACGTTTTTCTTGACTTGTACCAACTCAGCTGTACCAAGGTTCAATTTGAAGACCCTCATCTTTAAATTCTATGTAAATTTAGCGTTAATTTTACTAAAGGCGTTAAGAATTTTTCTTTATCCTTAGTGAAACGTTGGCGATCATTTCAAAACAAGAAGACTGGCCAACAAACTCCAATTGGGTCGAAACCCATGGTTGGCATCGCGACATATCTCCCCATGATACTAAGACAATAAAAAAAAAGAAAAAGATTTCTAAAAAATGTATAACCAATAGTTGGTTTATTTTTACCTTGACAATTTTATAAATTCTTTTAAATGCCTGGATAATGGACCCTTGAAAATGCAATAAAAAATTTAAAACCGGCCGGGAATTATTTTATAAAATAAACGGTTTATCAATCTTAGGAAATTTTTTTGTATTTTCCAAAATATAAAGAATTCTCAAAAGTGTGGAGTAAAAGAATCCTCTTCCAGTTCCAAAAAAATTCGGAAGAAAAAAGAAGGAATGACGCAGGCGAAACCCCTAATCGAAAGCTCCAGAGCTCCTTCCTCATACCTATAGTAGAAAATATATTAGATTTTTGCAGGATTTCTAACCGGGAGCCCTTAATAACCGTCAAATTTTTTCAAATTCAGTCTCGGAGAATCTTCACTAAACCTATTACAAAGTGCCATGCACTAACGACTGTCTTCTCCTTCGGGAAATTGTGTGCTATTTTCTGGCAAACTAGTTCGGTAAGTGGAGGAAAACGAGCTCAGGAAGGTGGCCTAAGTGCATGAAATATTATTCGCCAACGAAAGTTCATTGATAGAGTCCTTCATTCTCTCACCAATAAAAAATATTGATAATATTATATTATGCAAGATATCCAAAAAGAAAAACCCCACGGAATAATTTCATGTGTGGCCAAGTGTAGAAATTATTCGAACAATTTAGACAACATTCTTTTGTAAATTGTTTTATACCCAAGGAAGTACCAAATTCATTCTTTCATTCTTTGGCTCATTCATTAAATGTAAGTAGTAGTAGTAGACGGGCAAAGGAACAACTATTCGATACGGCTTCCCACGCTCTGCCAGCCTATCATTATACAACGATTTTCTCTATGTGCTGTTAGGTATGTCCACGGTGTCTTATCTTGAATTATTTGCAACATTCTTTGGAGTATTTAAGCAGCAGAAGTGATTTTAAGGAGCAAGACATGCTGTGCATGTCTGATATTAGTCCTGGGAAAAATGTTGCAGCTGCTTTTGAGATCAGTACCGACAGTAAAAAAATTATATCTAAACATCGCAACAAAACAAGAATCTCGAATCATAAAAATACATGATACAAGTTGTTAAACCATAAATCCGTGGACTGAAGAATTCTTTGGTTAATAGTTATTTTGTAAAAGTAATAACTAATTTTTGCCATCGTGGTCAAGTTTGCGGCTTCTATTCGTCAAAATTTTGGATTAAAGCAACTTAAAAAACAGAAACAAAACTCAAAAAGTTCTATAACTTGTATTAAAATAATACGTAATTGGAAATTGCTTTATTGTTATAAAAAAAATTAACGAACCAATTTTTCTTCCGACGCAAATTGTTGTCCAAGCAATGAATTCTTTTTTTTATGAAAACAAACATTGGAAGCCAAAACTTGAGTGTACACCTAATTAATTCCATTTTATTAATTTTATACATATATATATTTTTAATTTGTCAAACACACTGTGTTTATTGTATTACAATCTAGTCAATTATTTACTAGAAAAGTTAGATTTAAAATTAGGGTTCACTCAACAGTTTTCCCGGCTTTGTTTCGTCTGTAACTACCAATTGTATTGTGTTTATAGCACTATTTTGTTTTATATAATTCATTTAATTCACTACCTTAAACGTCTTCACTCTTTTTAGTCTTCGAGCTAGCACAGTATTGTCTACAAGCTGAATTGCTTCCACATTCACATGTCGATGGAGTCTATCTTTATGGCTTTTTGCGTACTTTTTTATAGCCTCTGCTACAGTTTGGATTTTTAGGTCCCGATGAAGGTCACTATTTCGAACGTACCAAGGTGCATTCACAATATTTCGTAATACTTTATTTTTGAAATCTCTGTAAAACTAGAATGTTACTCTTTTTAACAACCCCATAATTGAATAATATATGTCCATACTAGTTTCAGTATTTATCTATAAAGCAGTAACTTCTTATGAATTGTTAAATTGGACTTCCTTCCAATTCGCCAGTTCATTTTTCTATACTTTATTTCAAGTTCTTCTTTTTTTTTTCTTAACATGTGCTTTCCAGCGCAATTTGGCATCAAGTGTCATACCGAGATATTTTGCCTGATTTGAATATGGTACTGGAATGTGGTTAATTGTTATTTGTATGTGATTTATATTTTTGTTTGTAAAATCACCATGAATTGATTTCGTTTCATTTAATTTTATTCGCCACTTTGTGGTTCAATCGTGAACTTTGGTGACTGCATCCTGAAGTTTTTCTATGCATTCTTGAAAAGATTTTTTTACCGTCAATAAACCAGTATCATCGGCAAATGTTGTTAAGAGATAATTTTCTGCCTTTGGGATATCACATGTGAATAATAAGTATAAATAAGGGCCTAGTACGGTACCCTGGGGCTAACCTGCCTGAATTTCTCTTAAATTTGACTATAAGTCTTCCTGTTTTACTCTGAAATGTCATCAGATATGTATGATTCCAAAAAATCCGAATATTGTTTTGGCAGAAACCGTTTTAGTTTAAATTAAGGCCATTATGCCACACCTTGTCAAATGCTTGTGCTACATCTAGAAAGACTTTAGAACAAAAATTTCCCTCTTCTAGTGCTTTTCTTATTATATTAGTAATTCTGTGTACTTGGTCTATCGTGGAATGCTTGTCTCGAAAACCAAATTGATGAGATGGAATAATGCCTTGTATTTCTTTAATTGGTTTTATTCTTTTAAGCAATAATTTTTCATAGAGCTTAGATATAATTGGCAGCAAAGATATATACCATATCGATAACTTCTGTAACTTTCCACAGTTTAGGTACATAACTAAGCCTAAAGGACGCATTAATTAGGTTGCATAGTTTTACGATAGCTTTTCTGGGGAGTTGTTTTATGACTACCCCGTTCACAAGATCATAGCCTGGGGCTTTTTTCGAATTAATGTTTTTCATTTCTGTTAATATTTCTTTTGGTGATGTGAGCTTAATATGGCCTTTGATTTGATGGGGTTCATTTAAGGTGCCCGTCTCATCCCTATTTTTGAGATAAATGACACAATTGCAGTGTTGGAAATTATCCATATGATGCTTTTTCAACCAGGTCATCCAGGGAGAAACTGGTAGCATTAGAGGAATTTTTGTTTTTTCTAGTAAATTCTTCATCGAATTTGGGGGTGCTGACTTTTTTATTTTTTTGAAATTTGCCTTATTTTGGGTTTTATCAAACATTTTAGAAATTAATTTTTTTGAAATTTGGCAACGATGCGTGTTTGTACTCCCCTATTTTCTCCTCCACAGCTTTATTCTAAAATATGCACATTTTTCTATGGGTTTTTCGCATTTTGCCATCGTTTTAGACCATATTTTCAAAATCGGAAAAAAGTCAGCACCCCGAAATTCTTTTGTTTATCTAACACAACAAAAAAATAAGTTATAATTGGTTTCTATCATATGGCTTGATCGCCCAAATTTTGAAATTGCATGGGTTTTTTTGTAAATTTATTTTGATCACGTGATCGTCGATTCACGAACTGCGAAAAAGGAAGATGACGTGGTCTGTCGTGCAAAGCAGAAACCTAGTAAGTCAAAAACTAGTGTTTTGGGAAAAAGAGTTTGAAGTTTATTTAACTACATACTAACCATAGTTTATTTAACTACATAGTAACTACATTCAACTTCCTTGTTTTCTAAGATAGCCACATTCTAGAAAAACTCTCTGGTGCCGTTTTTTACGGTTATTTCAATGATATCAAAATCTCATTTTTGAGTATGTCGAGTTACTAGGTTTTTGCTTTGCATGCCAGCGGTACTTTCTGATAGAAATCTGTAATTTTTTCTTAATTCTTAATTTAGTTTTGACATCAATTGCACAGCGGCGCTGTTACACAGGACAGCTGTTTTTGACTTTTCCAATAAAAACAAATATTTCTAACCCAAGAAAAATAAAACACTAAATAAAAATTGATTTAAACATTTAAACGAAAAGTACAGGCTGCTTTCTTTTTTACAAACGCAAATACTGGTACCTGTGAATAAAAAATTCTACGAACCACAATATAGCTGGCAAAACGCGGTTTTCAAATTTAGATTGAGAAAGTACATTCCCGAAGTAGTATCAAAGTTTGTCACAATTTTTGAGAAAATAACATAGTACATATACCTCAAAAGCGACAGCAGGTAGTTGTTTTCACAAATAAATTGAAAATTTCATTTTCAACAAAAATAAATTTACCTCAACACCCAGAATGACTAGGTCTTTTCCTATGGATAGCTGTACATGCCTCCTGGCGAAAATTTGTTTTTTAAATAAGACAATTTGTAGTATTACCAGAGACAATATAAGAAAGAAAATAAAAAAGTCAGGGTGCAAGCATAATAGAGATGTGGGGACATGCATTTTTGTAAACGATAAGGTAAAGTTTTGACCAATTGTATGTTTACTGCCTTCAATAAGAATCTTCTTTTTTATGCTATTATTGGAGACAACATATAAGAAACAAAATAAAAAAAACTATAACTTAAAACATGTATAAAAAAATCTACTTTACCCAGTGACTCCTATCCCTTGGTAGCCAGCTCTTAGATCAATAAACAATGCCCCCATATAATAAACAAAGATACCAGGAAATGATGTAACTCTATATTCATAAAAATTCTACTATACCTATTAGGGACATTTTGAAACACTTTGACAATTGTTATCGTTATAGTTGTTGTCTAGGTATCACAACTTAGGTTGAATTACTTTATTTGCCTGACTATTTTTGCACTTACCTTTAGTAGAATCTTCTTTAATTAAAGAATAATACTTTTAAACTAATTTTTCTTTAAGAAAATACCAAAATGCACAAACTTGACTGTGGTTAATAAGCACTTTATAATTATTGGGATTTTATTGTTACTTAGTAGTTATTTACTTTTTCATCACATTTATGTCTAACAACTGACCTCAAAGTGTGTAAAGTTTGGTAGTTTTTTTAATAAAAATAAGCTTAAAAGTATTATTTTTTAATTGAGGAGGATTCTACCAATAGTAAGTGTAAAAATCGCCAGGAAAACAAAGCCAAATTAGTCAGGTTGTGAAACCTTAAAAATAACTATAACAATAACAGTTGTCAAAATTTTTAGAGTTTTAAAATGTCCTTATTATCTCTGTCTTTCCAACTAAAAATATAATGGGTAGATGTTAACTCCAGTTCAAAAAAATTGAGACAAAATTTACTGACAGTTTGATGAGTCCGACATTTAAATGTTAATTGTAATGTTACATTTGTCAATAAAAAGTGTCTCAATTATTTTTCATTGGAGTTTTATGTACCTATGAGAACTTTCTTGGTGTGTTCATTGAACATTTTTTAAAACAACCTGTTCTACATTTATAGATCGTTTTTGACAAAGCATGTTAAAAGTTATCAGGTAGGATATTTCAGTTCAAACCACATTTTAGGTTAATTTAGATCAAGTTTGGATCAGGGTGTTTATTCTTGATTGTCTGTACCGTGAGGTGAGTGCTCACCTTGTGGATTCATTTCCCCGTGTAATAAGGTGGTGAAATCATTTCAAGTTCACCCGTGAAAGTGAACTTTTCACTCACCTCACCTCACAGAAAGTAGAGAATAACCATCCCGATCTGATAAAACTCACCCTTCAATTTGTTTTTTTTTTAAACAAGGCAAAAACAGATTTTATTGTTTGCAGAGGAGTTTTGTGTTTCTCTCAGAACAGTATCAACAACCAATAAAAACATTTTTATTAAAAAAAGAAAACCCGAGAGAAAACCATATTCTTACCTACTGCATATTTATGTTTTCTTGGAACATAATATTATCTTTTAACAAAAACACTTTCTAAAAGAAAAACAGGAAGCCAATATTTTTTTAAGAAAATGTCAAATTTTTTTTTAATTAAAAAAAGTTTTTAAACAATTTCTAATTGAAGAAAATATTTTGGGACAATTTCCTTCCCCTCCTTCAAACAAATTTTAGAAACTTTATAGTAGTACATAATTTGACATAGGTGCAGAGGTGCACTATAAATGAAGCTCAGAAAAATTACTTTTACATTTATTTATTGTTTAAAAATATTTATTATTCTATTGCTACAAATAACAAATATATTGCTGCCGATTTATTGTTTTATTTTCTTTAAATAAATTACAGCATAGTAATAAAAATAGAAAACTTCTTAAGAGGAGCTTGAAAAAAAATTATTAGAAAATATCTGAAAATACACTCTACTACAGTTTTAAAAAACAACCAATTATTTTTTATTTAGCAAAACTATTTTCTAACATTTAAATTTACAGCCTACTCAGTTATTATTATTATAAATTTACATTCTATATTCTTATAAATAAACTCTAAAATAGTTCTATAATCAAATTCAAAATAATTGAGACACTTTTTATTGACTGTTTGACAGATGTGGCATTATTAATAATCTTTAAATGTCAGACTCGTCAAACTGTTAGTAAATGTTGTCTCAATTTTTTTGAATTGGAGTATATAGAGCATACACACACAAACAGTTAGGTTAGGTTAAATTTTTTATATTATAAAAAACAAATGTTTTCTGAAAAAAAAACCTATTCTTTATAGAAAACTAATTTTCAATAATATAAGTAACATTCAAAACAAATTTTCTTACAAAAGGTTCAAACATAATAATATAATATATGGTCGTTTGTTTACTGAAAACTGTTTTGTGCTCAAAATAAAATTTTACAGAAAAGACAAAAAAGGTCTATGATGCCATTTATAAGCTGTCTGGATCCTTTTTTTATCCTTGCTTCAATTAACGTTATTATTACATTTTTTTTGCAAATAATTTTATATAGGATATCCATTATAACTAGGGCTAATTGATTATGCAAAAAACTTAATTTTGAAACAAATGTCACATATCAGGTTTCATCGAACCAACGACGATGTACTAGTAGCTCCTGTAATTTGTTGTGGAAATTTTAAACTGTTGATTTTGAGTACCTGATTTCTTATGGAGTGTGAACTTGTATTGCACTTAGTAAATCCTAATAGTCAACCACCATCATTATTTCTGAAAAAAGAAATGTATCATGAACATAAAAAGCACATTATACACGAAATTATAAAACTGGCACTTTTTGCAAAGCAATTCATCAAATTGTAGAGAAAAAATCCCCAAGATAGTAATAATAATACAGATGTATTTCACTACAATACAGATGAATTTCGCTACACAAAAATATTTTCACGTAGATTAGGGGTTTTTTATTTATAATCTATATTTCGATATATGTTTAGCAATTTCGGTTAGTACAGTAATTTAATTTTAAAAAAAATGTATCTTTTAATATACAGGCCGTTTCAACAAAAACTTAACAGAGGCCTTTTGGGGCACTTCAAAAATCCACAAACACGTGGATTTTGTTTGCAAGGGGACCCGTCTTGGCTATCATGCATTCCCTCTGAGGGGTATGCTTTACTAATATATTTTGGATATGAAAAGTGGGTCTAATGATACCTTGTTTTGAAGGTCGTTTGAATATCTCTACAACCATGTAAAAATTTTGAAAAGGTCTTTTTGTTGAAACACCCTGTATATGGTTACATGGAGGGTTAACTAAAAGCAGATATTCCTTTCTAATGTGGAGGATTTTGACTTTGCAGAGCTAGATGTAATAGTATGTCAACTCGATTTTTCGATTATGTCAAAAATATAATTTAGATAAAATTTATAAATGTTCTAAAAACTCACACAAGCATAAATGACAAAGCAAAATTATCATTCCAGCTTCCCTTATTTTTGTCTACTCTCTTTGTTCCTTCAGTATAAAGATGAAAATCCAATGTAACATAGCAATGTTCATCCCCAATTGGATTTTTCCTAAAATAAGAAAACATAATAATTTTACTACATTTTTATGCAACTTACGATGGTTTCTAGTTTTTAGTTTGATAGCTATTGTTTTAATTTACAGGTTTTTTTATTCTTAATAGCTTTAAATATATTTTTGTTTGTAAAACTTATTAAAAGGTCACATCAAAAGATATGTATGCTTTGGATTTATAAATGACAGGTCATTTCATACCAAATTAACCAGCCTCCAGTATTCATCAACTCCGATTTTAATGATTTTTGGTACAGTTATACTAACCATTAATAAACTGAAAAATCAAAAATTTCAGATTTTTTTGACAAGTAGTTCTATTAAATATTTTTTTGAATTGCAAGTTTGACCTGACAAAAAAAAATATCTCAAAAAGTAAGCACTAGAATTAAAGACGCTTTAAAGGATATACCACATGATACACTTTTTATAAAAAACTTTTTTAGAATTTTCGATACCTACTGAATTTTAAATGAATATGGAACATAACCTAACCTAACCCATGTGAATATAGTACAGTATTCTACCGTGCCAAAGCAAAAGAGTGTACTCCCAATTTTTTAAAAAATTATTTAGTTTCTTCGCTTTTTAAATTATCCTTTCTTCTCTGCATAAATATTAATTTTTAATATTTTAATATCTTTAAAAATAAATAAGGCTCTTATCAAAATTTAAAAAACAATTATCAAAAATGAAATTAAGGTTAAAAAAATCCATCTTTTGCCTTGGCATGGTAGTATTAGTGTATAACAACATACACATTTTTGTTTGTACTATACCTACCCATCATTTCTCCATCTTGAAATCTTTAAAATATCTTAGCAATCAATCAATGAAATAAAAAATTTTTTTGAAAATATAAAAAATGGTTTTGAGAAATAAAAAAAAATTTACAAAAATTTTTAAAAAGTTTTTTATAAAAAGTATATCATGTGACACATCCTTCTAAGTGTCTTTAAAATGTATTTCTAACAAGCCATAAATCATGTTTCGAGTGTAAGCAGTTTTTAAGTTATTTTAGTTTTTACCTTTATAGCCCATACAGCAATGGCAGGGAAGATATTGTTTTTGATAAAAAAATTTTAAAATATAACGCCGAAAAGGTATTATTTAGGTGTATTTGGACCTATCTTAGCAATTTCATTGTGACGTCTGTCCATGTGTGTGTTTTCGGCCCACAGTAGCTCCTAAACCGCTAAACCGATTTTCATGATAAAATAGTGTTCAACACTGTAGTTTGTTCAAAATCCAATAACGCTAGTGACAGTTTAAAAATTTTAAAAATATTAACTATTTAACGGAGCATCGAATCAATATGCGGTTTTTGGAATACAGTAGAACACGTTTTGCTTAATAATTTGTCTAATAACCAAAAACTTCTTAGGAGCTTTAGTTTCTAAGATATTTACAAAAAACCGTTTTTAAGGCTGTTTGTTTTACTAATGAGCTAGGGAGGTATCAGATCTATCATGGATCCATTTATTTTAGTAAATGTCCGGAAAAAACTTCAATTTTAAAAAATTAATAAAAAAAAACTATTGGCCAAAAATATCTGAAATTTTGGGTTTTTAGTTTTTAGATAATAATAACTGTGTCAAAAATTATAAATATCTTCTTTTTTTGGTTGATTTTATATGGTTGAATGCTTTTAAAAACTTAATGGGGCATATCATACCCCACCTTACAAATTTATAATGATTTTCTACCTTACCGCCAAAATTACATGTCTTACTATGTATAATCTGAAAACCCCATAAGCCACCAATTACTTTTATTTCAGACACTGTTATACAAAATGTTTCCATGCTACAACATCTTTTTGAAAACACTTCATTGAAAGACAGTTTAATTAAAAACCTAAATTTGGAATGAAATTTCCAAATTGTTTTTTTAAAGATTTTTTTTTGATTTTTTTTTTCAATGACATTTTTTTCCTAGTGTCACTGCATTCTGGAAGACTAACGCTGGTCTCTCAAGATGCAGTTCTCCTTTTGGAATGTCAAAATTGGTGTTATCCTAACCTTTGTCAATTGATCGCCAACATATCCTAATCTACTTTGATATACACAGTGACATTTTTCCACACAAAAAAATGGCCCCAATGGATAGGCTAGAATATGTTTAGGATAAATTGACAATGATGAAAATAACACTAATTTTGAAAAAATGTAATTTGAAATAGGTTTTCAAAAATATCAAAGTGTGTTTTTAAAAAACAACACAGTGAGTGACCCGCTGAAATATAACTTTTTTTAATTTAGTGCCTTATCTTATTCTCCACTTTTTTGTTATTTATTAGACTTTATGACAATCAGTGTATTTAGGGGCAGCAGCTTTCATCAGACCATGCATTTCTAGCATAAAATCTTGCTAACTTGTATAAAGAGTGGCAACTATAAATGAGATATTGCCTCTAGCATGTTTGGTTTTTTGAAAACAAAAACATCAATTGAGTTTTTTTACAGACCTTTTTTCCTAAGTCAAAAAAATTTGGTCAGACTTCCAGAAAGGGCTTAGGTTTAGTTTAGTTTTGCCATTAAATTATTTACAAAATATAACATAGAGGGTGTATGGAAAATTTCAATTATCTTAATATAACTTCCAATGGACCCTTATCTTTTTTCTCCCTGGCTCTTCATATGTAACTTTTGACATTGTAGCTATATGTCAAAAAAATTATTCCATTATTTTTTATATACTTTTGAACAAAGTACCACAAATGGGGTCATTCCATCTGAAAAAAAAAGATATATATGGTTAGACCCCTTCCCTTTTCTGTCAGGAAGAAAGCCTAGGAAAAAACTCAATTGACATATTTTCGTTTTTTTTTTTAAATTATTATTAACCTGCTAGAAACAGTATTCCATTTAAAGTCTCCACCCTGTATATTCCAAATCAAGGTTTGTGAAATTAGATAAAATGTGTAGTTTTCAGTGAAAACTGTCTGGTTTTACATTTAAAAAAATTTATTTTATCCGAAGCTACAGGAGTTTTTTTCTAAACTATTTTCTCACATATATCAAAAAATACCTCAAAAACAAAAAAACAAAATTTACAGAAAAACAAAATTATCATAAATAAAGAAGTTATAGACCCCCTCCCAAAATGCAGACTTATGGCTTACTATATTAAAATATGGTTTTCAGCTTCTCTTGAAATTTGAGTGTCGTAAAGGGGGGGTCAGTTTTTTTCTATCCCCCCTAGAAATACCCGAAACCCCCCAAAAACATCGAATTTGAGACACCCTGTACAGGGTGTTTCATTATATTTCTACTAT
This sequence comes from Aspidapion aeneum, assembly GCA_963576565.1. Classification (NCBI taxonomy): domain Eukaryota; kingdom Metazoa; phylum Arthropoda; class Insecta; order Coleoptera; family Brentidae; genus Aspidapion; species Aspidapion aeneum. The sequence continues at coordinate 57,183,279 of OY755042.1, forward strand.
CCAACTTTTCCAGAATTTTTGTCCTAAAGGAAAAAATTAAAAAGAGTTTAAATCTGCAAATTTTTTCCTTTTTGTTTACGGTATGATATTTATTTTGGCAGTTTCCATATACAAGTGGCAGGTAAAAGTAACTTTTTTTTAAAGGAAACACCCTATATATTTTTACATTCATATTATGAATAGGCGTTAAAATCTTCTTTCTAAAATAATAACATACTTTATAGCTGTGAACAATAGTTTATGAGATATAAGCACTTTTTTTTAATGATAAAAAAAAGTACCACTCAGCACCCCTGGTATATACCACTCTTTTAAGTTATATGTGACAGGTTGTGAGACAATCAAAACAATTTTTTCCTTTTTGTGAATGTGAAATTATACTAGGAGTGCTACTATATTATTTTAATAATTGGAAAAATTTTAAATGGTTATATCTCGTATAAAGTATGTTATAGATTTATAAAGAAGATTTTAAGCCTTATTCATACCTGTAAAAATATATAGGGTGTTTCCTTTAAAAACACATCACTTTTATCTGCCCCCGCATATGGTAAATTTTAAAATGAATGTCAAACCGTAACCAAAAAGGAAAACATTTTCTGATTTAAACGCTTTTTAAATTGTTTCTTTAGGACGAAAATTATGGAATTTTTCCATGGGAAGAAATATAATGAAACACCCTGTACATACAATTTGAACAAAAAATATGTAAAGAATTTTTTTTTGCATTTTTGACATTTTTTAACTTGTTGCATATTTTATCTCATTTGACCATCCTTGTAGTTCTTATTTCTCTCTCATTCAACTAAATACTGGCGTTTATAGACACAAGACACTAGCGCTACCAAGTCCACTTTCAATCCCTGACTTCGCTTGTGCAGATCTACCAATATTATTTACCTCATGTATTAGAATAGATGAATACAGGGTGATTTTCACTTGAATGATTCTAACCACATGAAAATAGAAAGTTTCAAAAACCTAACCCAACAAAACCTAATCAAATCTAACCGAACCGAACCAAAGCAAATTGAACCAATAATTTAAAAAAAAATAACTTTCCTGACTTCCTGCCCGGGATCCTAGAGGATGTGAATCTGAACCAAACCAAACAGAACCTAACTAAACTGAACCAAACCTAACCTAACCAAACTAAACTACAACACATACTGCTAATTAGGTTTAGTTGGGTAGGGTTAGGTTTGGATAGGTTCAGTTCGGTACGGTCCAGTTCGGATTCACATCCTCTAGGATCCCGGCTAGGAAGTCAGGAACATTTTTTTTTTGAAAAAAAATATTGGTTTAGTTTGCTTTGGTTCGGTTCAGTTAGATCTGATTAGGTTTCGTTAGGTTAGGTCTTTGAAACTTTCTATTTTCATGTGGTTAGAATCATTCAAGTGAAAATCACCCTGTACATCTATTCTAATACATGAGGTAAATAATATTGGTAGATCTATGCATGCGAAGTCAGGGATTGGAAGTGGACTTGGTAGGGCTAGCGCCTTGTTTTATAGACTAGTAGATTTAGCACTTACTCGTTTTGTAACTTCCGACTTCTTCTGTTATAACGTTCCAAACTCCTAAACTTCTTTGTACCCCAATTTTGTGGACTGCTAGGGATCATTTTGCTCCCAGGTTCAAGTTCACGGCGCACAAATCAAAACAGTGACTTATAAAGTTCACCAAAAACACTATTTCTCACAAATATTCATCGAAATTTTCAAAAATGTTTAAAAAGATCAAAATTTTTTAAAAAATTGACATAACCTGTCTAACACCCCCGTGAAAATGACATACGGAATATAACAGCGCGAACAGCGCTTGCGATCTGGACAAGGGACTAAATTGGAACTAAACATAATGACGTTCGACAGTGTCATCCTGTTCTGTGGTTTGACTGCTGTTGTGGGAAAGAGAGAGAGCCCACCAGAACAGACAGAAAGCGAGACACGCGACACACCTGAATTTATTCTGTGGTGAATGTCATTTTTGTCGGGTGGTTCCCCTCAATCTGATTTTTGAAAAAAAAATCTAAAATCAAATCATTGTGTACTAGATCGGCATATTTTGTGAGTCTAACAAGCAGTAGCAGTGTAAAAAAGAAGCAGCAGCAGTATAAAAAACAAGGAGCAGCATATAAAAAGCAGTCAATTCAACGACCCCATACCAGTGAGTTTTAAGGTGGATTTATTGTTCGTTAAAGTAAGGTAAGGGGTAAGTTCATTTATTTAGGCTTACTTCATACTTTCCACTATGAACAATGGAAATTTCTATTTTAAGTAAGGCCGCCTTGTTTATGATAAAAACAAATAGGTTCTAACTTAATAAGTCTAAGTTGTTACTTCTTCTGAAGAGTTACAGTGATCTATCACTCAGCTGCGACACAGTTTTATGCCAAAAACCACCTTCGCTTAGTTTCTACCACCAAAAAACCAATTACTACCACCTTCTGTGGCTTCTATCCCCAAAAAACCAACTACTACCACCTTCCCCTACTTCTAACCCCAAAAAACAAACTACTACTACCTTCACTGAGCTTCTACCCCTAAAAAACCAACTACTGCCATCTTCTCCTAGTCTCTGCCACCAAAAAACCAACTTCTACCAACGCTTATCTTCTACCACTAAAAAACCAACTACTACCTCCTTTGATTATGATTGTAGTATTTGGTTTTTTGGTGGTAGAAGCTAGGGGAACTTGGTAGTAGTTGGTTTTTTGCTGGTAGAAGCTAGGGGAAGGTGGAAGTAGTTACTTTATTGCTGGTAGAAGGTAGCAAAAGTTGGTAGTAGTTTGTTTTTTGGTGGTAGAAGGTAATCCAAGGGGATAGTAGTTGGTTTTTAGTGTAAACCTGATCTGTACCTAAGTGATAGATAGATAGGTAACTGTTTGGGTGTGGTAGCAGCTGTGATTTATTAGTTAGGGTTTGTTTTAACCTCAAACAATACGCTGCAATATCGAAATGCATAAAAAGGTCATTAAAATTTTGATCTTTGATCATATAGGTAGGGGGGGGGTGGTACCCCATGAGGCCATATTTTATGTTTGTATTCATGAAATATGTGGAAAATATTAGAAAAAACTTAGCTTTTGGGGGGGGGCTGCCCCTGACATATATGCCACTGTGTAGACCCATGTTTGTAGGATAATACATTTTTTGTTGCATCTTACTGCTTACTTTATGGCAATATGGCTTTGTTTGTTATTGGTATTGCTATATAGCTTTAAAATTCCTGCCTCCCTGCTTAATAAGTTTGACTTAAGCCCTGTTCTGACTGCATCAAACCCATGTCACTATATCCGATGATGGCACTTGGAATGAGATGGTTACATGCATTTTAGAGAAACTTTCATAGTGACAAACCAGCTTTACAGCCCCAACTATAAACTCAACTTTACTGTATCAATTTGATCATGGCACATACCTGTTCTTTTCTGGGGAGAAAGAGATGTGTCAATATGGAACTGAAACAGTATCCTTGAGTTTTATAAATAGCATTTTTTATTGCCTAATACCCTGTTCGGACTGTGCAACTTTTCCATGCATGCAACTTTTGTGTCCTCTCTCTCACTCAGATGATGTTACTTAAAGAGAGACAGAACAAACAAGTTGCATGCTTTGTTTGGAAATGAATGAAAATTTGTTTTATTTTTAAGTAAAACACACTGTTTTTTAATTTTGCAAAGGCAGCTTTGTGTTCCCCTCAGATAGTACTAACCAAGTGGTAACAGCTAACCTGTAATTTGTACTGTTTTGCTAATAATGCCATGTAAATCTTGGGCTAATGTCAAGAAATCTGTAATCATGGGCGCAGCCAGGCGGGGGGCCCCAAACCTAAGATTTTTTTTTTACATATTTTCCACATATTTCATGAATAAACACAAAAAATAGCATGAAATACGACATCATGAAGCCTCGCACCCCCCACCCCCCCCCCCCCAAGACATATTTCTGGGTGCGACACTGCGTAAGCTGTAAAATAATATTTTATTCTGCATAATTACCGGACAATGTAATCTCAAAGCTAAATTTGTAATCAGGGTAGTAATGCTATGTTTTTTGAACAGGTGTCAGTTGGAGCTTCAGCAGTCATGTATTTTAAGGTGTTTTATAAAGTTTCACTTAGTTTTATTTTAATAAATCTAAATTTTTTAACAATCTTAGTGGAAAGTTTGGTTTGGTGAAGTAAAAAAATAATAATAATTTCTTATGGTAGTGATAGTAGTAATTATTTATTATTCGCATTTTTTACTGTAAAATCTTTTAAAATAAAAATTTTACAAAGTTTTTTTTGGTTTATTTATTTTTATTTAATTATTTTAGACAGGTTTTCTTTCTAACATAAAAATTTTTGTTGGTCCCCCAAAAGAGGATTCTATTTACAAACAATATTTTATAGCTTGTGAAAAAAGAAAACAACTAAATAATTTTTTTTACATGTCAATTGTAATGTCAAAAAATGTTTTTTTTCACTTGTTGACACATGTAAAAAAAATATATATTTTTTTAACTTTTGAATATGGTGGGGGGTGTGACTGTTCTATCTGAAAAAGGTAGTTGTTATTTTGTCTGCAAATTCTATTACATGTCAAAACTTCAGAAATCTTTAAACTAGAACAGGTCATTATTCACATAACTTATATTATCATGGCATTTTTCTAAGTAAGGCCTGGTTTACCCAAAAACCTAATGTTCAATGAACAAACTCATTGCTTAATTTTAATATCTCTGTTTCCATTTCCTTAGTATTGTAGATATAAAGTATAAACACTAAATCTTTCCATTGTGCATTATGTTATGGGTAAATTAGGCATAAAATAGAAAGTTCACATTACTTTGTTAAGTAATCTTATCTAGTTTGACTAATGGTATCCGACCCTCGGAACCGAAATCAAAAAATATATTTTTACACAAAACATAAAGCCCAATTGTGTAAAATTCAAAACTATACAATATCAGGACATCCACAAAATCATATAAATTCATAAAATTTGACTTGTGTATTGTGTAAAAACATATTTTTTGATTTCTGTGCTGAGGATCAGATACAATAAGTCAAACTGTATATACAAGTGGCCCATTTTGTCTTATTTTTATTACATATAATAGTGAGTTCATATTGCTCCAATGAAAGCTCCCAATTGTATTGTATTTAACATTTGGGGATATAGTGTGCCTATATTACCTAATGAGTTTGACTACATTCTTGAAATATGTAATGCTCAAGGGGGAGAGGATTTAGCCTTGCATTATATTCAATGTGCTTGTTTTTTAATGGGGGAAGCAGGCATATTCTTGTCAACCGCTACAAAAAATTGCAGACTACAACAAAAAAATAAATAGGATTTGTATTATAGCACTAGTGCAATATTGAAACATTATTCGTAATGCATGTAAGCCAAAATTGATTATATAGGGTGTTGTGAAATTCAATAAAATATTTTTAAAGATAATTTCCTAGAGTGATTTCAAGACAAAAAGTTTATATAAACAAACGTCTACAAACACTTAGTAGTAGAGATACAGGGTGTTTAAATTTACTTTTTTTATATAGCTTTTACAGTTTTTGTGATATTTAGCTCAAATTTGGCTCGTATATTTACTTATAGGCACTACAAGTTAAGGCATGTCAAATAGGTTTTAATTAATTTGTTTATTTTGATATACTCGCCATACCATACTGGAGCATTTTTTATGTTATGATAGCAGCCTTTGGTGCAATAGCGATTTTCTCTAAAATGGTTAAAGATGCAAAAAAATTTCAGAAAAACAAAAAAGTTTGCAAATGAAACAAAGATTTTATTTCTTGTTTTAAAATCCCTACTTCTCCCTACCAGTGGCTTAAAACAAAAAAATTCTGGGGGAAAAGGCGACATGACCCCTGAAAAAGGGTCACTCTGTACATTTTTACTATTATTTGGCATGTCTAAAAGTGTAGTGCCTATTGCTTAATATGCCAAATTTAAAACTAAATAAAAGAAACTTTAAAACAAGGCGTTTAAGGTTATATAAAAATTTTGCCTTGAAACCACTTAAGGAATTCAACACTAAAATTAAGTTATTGAATTATGAAACACCTTGTATAATGTGTATTTTATAAAAACTTATTTCAATATGTAAATAAACAGTGGCAGAACTACAATGCAGCAAGGCACAGGGTTGCTGAGAGGCGTATGCTCCATAGAGAGCCCGAAGGGCTGGAGTGATCACACACACACACAGTGATAAGTAAAAAATGATTTCAGCGAAATTAAAAAGGTTTAGTTGGTGGGAGCACCTCTGCCCTGCAGAAGGTCTTGCTGTATGGTGGTTCTATCACTGCTTGTCTTGCAATTTATTGCAGGGAGAAAGGCTGATCAATAGCAAAAATTGTGTACAATTCTTTACATAATCCATATTTTTGTTGGTCCTGTAAGTCCTTCTTGGTCTTATTTAGGTATAAAGTGATAAAAAAAAGACAAAAATGACTAACGAATAATACCAAACCAAAGGTCCTGCCAAGATCTAATTTTTACTGATTTTTATTAGTCCGAAGCACATTGATCAGCCCCTCGGCGCAGGATCTGTCCTGGGAAGGGTTTTAATTGAGCGAACTGTCTATCCGGAAAAGTGTTTAAGTTCAATAAACTGTGTCTATCACGGAAAGTGTTTTAGTTTACTATCTGCTCAACACTGAAATAACAATATCACAGTTCATATAAATGTATCTTTAGCAGTAAAAAAGCTGGTAAGTACTATAATATGTTTATTAATTAATTTTTAAATATTAATATAATACTGTTCATTGAATATCAGCTGATGATGGTAAAAAAAGTTTGTTTTTGTTTAAAATGTATTTTTTCAGAACCATTTCCTATAAAGTTTTGGTATTTTCCATAAATTTTGTAAAAAAATTATTGTCCACAAAGTTTTACTATTTGACGATATTTTTGTGCAAATTTAATGGAAAAAGTATGCCATGATTTAAATGGGATGGTTCTGAAAAAATACATTTTAACAAAAACAAACGTTTTTCCCATCAACAGCTGATTTTCACTGACCAGCAGATTTATTTTAACTAATATCAGCTAAGCTGGTGTTCTGTGATATCAGCTGATTTATTTTGACAAAAATCAGCTGTGTCCCGACATGTTTGATCTAGACAGAGAGCTATAGTCTTCTCTCTGTCTGGACCGTGTTAAGGTTATTCTCGTGTTACCAACGGTTTAACACGTAGTTTGCATTTCTTCCCTTTGGTGTTCTGTGCTGACCAGCAGATTTATTTTAACTAATATCAGCTAAGCTGGTGTTCTGTGATATCAGCTGATTTATTTTGACAAAAATCAGCTGTGTCCCGACATGTTTGATCTAGACAGAGAGCTATAGTCTTCTCTCTGTCTGGACCGTGTTAAGGTTATTCTCGTGTTACCAACGGTTTAACACGTAGTTTGCATTTCTTCCCTTTGGTGTTCTGTGCTGTCTAATCAAACAAGGCCAACAAAACGTATTATTTTTTTTCGTTGGCCACAGTATGAGTCGAAATTTGGTCTCTAGATGGCGCTCATCGAACAAAAACTGACAAAATTGATGGGGGAATATTTGAGAGAGACAAATATTAAAGTCGGTAAAGGACAAAAACTATTATAGGCAACCAAGCCAGGGGAATCTCTTTATCCCTCCGTTAATTTTTTGGCTGTTCCAAAATTTCCGTAGATTGTGACGCTGGCCTTAAATGAAAGTTTTCATCTGGTGCTTCATGGGACTGAAATGTTTTTTTTTTCTAATGCAATTTCTATACTTTGAGTGTTCAAATAGTCGGTTATTTGCGATAAGCAAATCGAGAACCAAACCTTGTTTATACCTTCTTCAAAAAAACCATTTTACGCACTGCCAACAAATTCCAAAAACAGCTTTTTCGGTCACCGGTATAAAGAAGAATAAGCACACGATTGAAACAAAAAACTGGTTTCAAGTTAGCAAAGTGCAAATAGGACTCAACAACTGGGCAGAGAATGCACTAGCAAACTCTTGGGAAACTGGAAGAAGTTACAGATAGATCAGAGAATTCGTAGACATACCAAAGTTCGATAGGTATTCTAATTGGATATAACCGGTTGAGGGAGGACATGGCACGATAGAAGTCTCTGCCTGTGGACAGAACGCCAAGGCACCTCGCGGTAGGCACACAGGATACCATCCTTGAGGAAGAAGAAATTTCTCTAATGGGCAGACATAAAAAGAGTAAGTTAAGTTAAAGGGCCTACCCTGGCCTACTTACCGAACCTACGCCCCCCCCCCCCACTACTACTACTAGCAATTTAGTTGTGTCATCTATTACCATTTCGTTATTAATTAATGCTGCGTGGGGAAATACCTTTTTATTGATTTATAATAATTTTGCAATACTTACCACTTTTAAAAAAGAAGATTACCGTTTTCTGAAACTTTCACTCTTTTCAGTTTTTTCTTGGAGTGTTTTGTGCTTTTTCAAGGTATAAAAAAAGTTAATTAGTTGATAGAACTAGACAGATACATTTTCTGTACACAGGGACTCTATCAATCCAGTTTATTATAGTGTTCACTGCGTATAAGATGAAAACTAATTATATTATTAAGAAGTGGGAACTGGACAACATTGACGTAATTTACATAAATTGCATTTTGTCATCTTGACGACTGGAAGTCTGGTTTAAAAGGTGTGTACCAAAACCAAAATAAATATTAAACTGCTCCTAAGAATGCAACTAATTAGCATGAGTTGAATGACGGTGCTGACTCAATTTAAATTAAAGCAGGGCAAAATATAGCAACAGCAATATGATGTATTCACGCCAGCTAAAACTGTTAATGACGGATTGGAATTAATTTTAATGAAATTAAAATAATTATGGTGTTAATGATTTGAAATTTGCACAAATTTCTAAGCACACATCTGCATGTTCTACTTACGTTCGTGGTCACCTGCATGATATTGTAATGTCCTAAAACTGGCAACTCTTTGGATAAAAACAGAACGATTGATTCGGTTTGGGTTTTAATTTAAAGTTTAAATTCCCAGACTGACCCGGTCTCCTCTGTATTTGAGTTTTGTATGTTTGATAAATAACACAACCCCACAAGAAAAAAAAATCGAGATCAGTAAGACAGAGTCGCCCAAGACAGGCCATGATATTCCTATCATACCAAAAACATTTCATGTAAAAAAAAGCCAAGTGCGCGAAAGTTGTATTCCGAAAAAGAATTGAGATAAAAGTTCTTCAATACAAATTTCAAAATGAGAGGTTCTTACTAGTTTGGAAATGTTTTTTTACACTTTACTATTCCAGCCAAACTTCTTTATGTTCAATTTAGCACTGTGCCTAAGAGTCATTTGCAGCCGTAATAGCCAAGTTTAGAAAAACATTTCCAAACTAGTAAGAACCTTTCATTTTGAAATTTGGATTGGAGAACTTGGCTTTACTTTTATCTCAATTCTTTTAACGGAATACAAATTTCGCGCACTTGGCTTTTTTTACATAAAATGTTTTTGTTATGATTTCACTCCTTTTTTAAAGGATTTGGATATTATTTAAGTTTTAAAGTAGTAAAATATGCGGAATATTGTTTAAAACTTTTGCAATGCCTTACTAAACATTTTGAGGTTTTTTTTATATTTTCCTATGGTTTTATCATAGTTCCTATCAGCCTTCTAAAGCTCAGCTCTCTAGTATTCCTGGAAGTAGGCAATGTTAATTTTACATAACTTTACATTTATAGGGGAGGAAAGTAAATTAAAATTTTGGTGTTTTTAAATTTTTTCCTATAGTTTCCTATCAGTCTTCCTAAGCTCAGCTCTCTAGCATATCTGGAAGTGGAGAATGTTGCTTTTCTAGAACTGTACATTTGCAAGGGAGGGAAGTTAATTAAAATTTCGGGGTTTTTAAAATTTTTCCTATAGTTTTATCATATTTCTGCTAAAGTTCAGCTCTCTAGCGCCTCTGGAAGTGGCCAATGTTACTTTTACATAACTTTACATGTATGGGGGAGGGAAGTGAATTATAATTTTGGGTTTTTTTTCCAAGGGTTTGGTCACAATTTCTATCAGTGTGCCAAATTTCATCTTTGTAGCATGTCTGGAAGTACAGTAGAACTTTGATGATCTATACATGAGTGAGTCAGTGAGTGAATGGCAATTTCGACGTTTTTTGAAATTAGAAAACTACTTTAGTACTTTTTGGAATTCCATGAAACTTGGAGGGATTCTTAACTCTATGAAGATCTACGACTGTGCAAAGTTTAGGATTCGTAGCTCGTTTTAGATAGGTCAAATATAGGCTGAAATGTTTCAAGAAAAGATGGTAAGGCAGCGCGAACTTGGCGAGGCACTGCCTTGTCCTCAGATGTATTTTTTGACGCTGAATCCTAATTCGGGATCAAAAAAACTGCTAGACATCTCAAATTTTCCCCAGTGGGCAGATCATCTTTCCGATTTTAATTAATTTTGGTGCATTCATTCTACGGGATCAACAATCCCAAATTTTAACATATTCTGATCAGTTTTTTTATTTAATTTTTAGAAATCATAAAACTACCAATTTTATGAAACATGTTTAAAATAAATTCAGATATATCGAGAACTAACTACACCAAGTTAGTGATATTTGGCTTGTTTGAAAGGTCTAACATACATTTCAACAACTATCACCAGGCCTTATATTCAAAATTGGGTTCAACAAGTGGTATTGAGGAATGCTTATCGATAGGTTAAATAGTAAAAAAGTTTATACACTTCTGATTTTCTGGGAATGGCTCCTGCTTGGTCTGAAACTAACATGTTAAAAAATTTAATCAAATCAATTAATCTACATGGTGGTTTAGTAGGCTGATTTGAAGTATTAAGAGTAAAATACCTTTGTTTTAAAAGTTATCGGAAAATGTTATTAAGAAGAGTGGTTTAGATTCAAAAGATGAATTTTCTGGAAATTTGGAATAAGTCGAAACTTTTAATTCTAAAGAACTTTTCTTAATAACTTTTTTATTACATCAACCTCCTAAACCACCCTGGATATTAATTGATTTGGCTCATTTTCTTAACATGTTAGTTTAAGACCAAGCAGGAGCGATTCCCAGAAAATCAGAATCTAAATCTTAAAATAAGTTTTTTGTCATTTATACCTTACCGTAACTCAATCCGTGGACACACTGTATAATCTTTATTAATTTTTAACCTATCGTTAAGCATTCCTCAATATCACTTGCTGGGCCCAATTTGGATTATAAGGCCTGGTGATGCATGTGCATTGAGCAATGTTTACACAAAATTTTGTTATTTCCTTAAATCTTAAGGTGATAATTTTATTTTCCTAATCTACGTTTTTTATTCAAGTTTAATCATTCTTAATTAATTAACTTAATCGTTTTCCTCTCAAAGGCGTTTATCAGAAACAAGACATCAATGTCGCATAATAATTAAATCAAGCCGATTTACATTCGTAATCACCAATTTCCCAATATGCTAATCAATTGACACTTCCATGCAAGATTGTGTTTTACTTTGTTTCCTATTAAGCATAATTTAACCATCAATTAGACTATTTTAATGAAGGATATGCATCCTGCGGAACGTCGAAATGAATTTGCACCATTTGGGAATCATACTAATTAGTATATAACATTATGATCTGGTTAAAAAAAACTGGTAAAAGAAAATGCATATCCTCAATACATGTTTAATATAACTTATTAAAGGCTTACCGCAAATTTTGATAAAATAAATTCATTAAGGGTGCTTTTTAATCAGGAAAAAGAGTGCTCTAAAATTAAATGAAAATCTGATCCTGCTCCAACTATGAAAAAACTAGTGGTACAGGGTGTCACAAATTCAATGTTTTTGGGAGGTTTCTGGTATTTCCAGGGGAGATAGGACGTTTTGCGACGCTCCCATTTTAAGAGAAGCGTAAAGGTCAAAACCGCATCTTGCTATAGCAATCTGTTTTTAAGCCACAGGGTGTTTTTGAAAAGTCTGAATTTTGGGAGGGGGGTCTATAACTTTTTTATTTATGAAAATTTTATCTTCGTGTGGAGCTTTATTATAATTTTTTCTTGAGGAATTGACAGATGTAAACGGTTTTTATATATCTTTCTTTCTCTTTGAGATATTCCACAAAGTTATACCTAATTTTCCTTATGAAATTTGAATGAATATTTGGTTAGTATTATCAGCGTAAAATTTCCTTTAGAATGACGTATAACACTCAATATATTTTTTTGTTTTTATATTTTTGTTTTTATTCAGATGTTTTTATTTTTAATTGTTTTTTAATTTAAAATACTTATAAAAACAATAAAAATAAATGGATGCATGACGGATCTGATACCTCCCTAGCTAGCCTATTAGCACACTTCAAGTGAAGCCATGCTAAATCGGTCTTAAAAACAGTTTTTTGTAAATATATCAGAAACTAAAGGTCTTATGAAGTTTTTGGTTATAACACAAATTACTGACCAAAATTAGTCTACTATATTCCGAAAACCGCATATTGATATGATGCCCCGTTAAAAAGTTAGCATTTTTGAAATTTTTTACAATATTGCTAAGATTATCGCAAAAAAAAATTTTTCATCGAAAATAATAGCTCTCTAGCCACGGGCTAGGAACGTACAAAATTAAAAATATAATATTGAGTGTAATACGTCATTTTAAAGGAAATTTTACGCTGATTTCAAAAATCGAATAAAAAGAGGTTAAGTCCATAAGAAAAATAATAACTTTATGCGATATCTCAACAACTTAAAGATATAGATAACAACCGTTCAAATCTTTCAATTCTTCAAGAAAAGATCTATACGCTCTTTACACAAAAACAATTTTAATAAACAAAAAAGTTATATAATTATGTAGGCTTTTCAAAAACACCCTGTATCTTAAAAACGGCGTGCTATATCAAGATGTGGTTTCCATCTTTAAGCTTCTAATTCTAATGGGGGTCAGTTTTTTCTATCTTCCCTAGAAATACCCGAAACCCAGCAAAAACATCGAATTTTGACACCCTGTACATCAGAAAACTTCAATCTATTTCTCAGTTAATTTCAAAGTTGTTTTGTGAAAAAAAAGCAGTGATCCCCGTATCGTATCCTTGTGATCGACCTTGGAGATAGTGAAAACCAAACAGTTTTAACAAGTTCCCAACAAAAGCATCAAGCCATCAATGAGTTTATAGTAGTATTTTCTCTCGGAGTAGTTCTTTCTGTTGGTTTCACAAAACTTATGCTCTACACGGAGCTATCGCCTACATTTACCTGAGGATGGCCCAAAAGGTCGAAACCGGTCCGGTTGTGAATTGGCATGGATCACTTGTTCCTGATTGTCAGGACGTGTTCTAGACGGGGATCACTCGTATCCTTGTGATCGACGTTGGAGATAGTGCTATCCAAACAGTTTTAACAAGTTCCCAACGAAAGCATCAAGCCATCAGTATAATTCAATGCCGGTAGGGGTATTTTGCCTCGGAGTAGTTGTTTCTGTTGGTTTCACAAAACTTATGCTCTACACGGAGCTATCGCCTACATTCACCTGAGGATGGCCCAAAAGGTCGAAACCGGTCCGGTTGTGGATTGGCATGGATCACTTTTTCCTGATTGTCAGGACGTGTTCCAGACGGGGATCACCCGTATCCTTGTGATCGACGTTGGAGATAGTGAAAACCAAACAGTTTTAACAAGTTCCCAACGAAAGCATCAAGCCATCAGTATAATTCAATGCCGGTAGGGGTATTTTCCCTCGGAGTAGTTGTTTCTGTTGGTTTTACAAATCTTATGCTCTACACGGAGCTATCGCCTACATTCACCTGAGGATGGCCCAAAAGGTCGAAACCGGTGTGGTTGTGGATTGGCATGGATCACTTGTTCCTGACTGTCAGGACATGTTCCAGACGGGGATCACTCGTATCCTTGTGATCGACGTTGGAGATAGGGAAAACCAAACAGTTTTAACAAGTTCCCAACGAAAGCATCAAGCCATCAGTATAATTCAATGCCCGTAGGGGTATTTTCCCTCGTAGTAGTTGTTTCTGTTGGTTTCACAAAACATTTTCTTTGTTATAACTTTAAACTATGCCATCGATTTTAATAAAATAAACTGCACTTTGCAAGGAATTTATTAAGCTTTTCAGCAAAAATATCTTTTTTTAATCAAACCTAACCCTTCAAGAAGGCTCGTTTATTCTTAGGTTCCAAGAAGGTTTTTAATGTTTTTTAAATTCGCAATTTTTGAAACGCACAAAGGGGTACCAATCATTAAAATCGGTTTAGTGGTTTTCGAACAATGATTATTTTCAACCATTGCTTGAACCCATTATACGATTGCCATCTCAATTTTGTCTGCATTGCTTTCCCCATAAATGAATTGTTACTGAAAAGATTATAATAAAATAACCAGCATGGGCATTAAAGATCGAATGCTGTTTAAAAATAATTATCAAAATTTGCCACCATCTTGAAATCTAAGATGGCGAATGTAATCAAATCTGACTCTACAAAAACAAAAAGTTATAATGAAAAACATTTAAAAAATAAAATTTCGGACTTCCATTGTCTTTATTTATTTTAAAACACGACGTTTCGGTTAGTAAGTATCTCTAAGCGTTATCAAGTGTAACTAAATCTAGTCTCTAGGCTACTACTTATACTACTTGGTGTACAGTCAAGTGTGACGGCCCGCCCCCTTTTTAATCCTACCACGCCTGTTTTCCTTAAGGAGTGGTTTCCATATGTTTGGTATGTCCGTGCTTGGTTGACTGAAAACTTCTTTATTCTGCATTATAAACGCAGCTTCAATAAACTTTCGTTTTTGCCAATGCGGCTCCTTATGTAAAACTTTAGCTTCTGACCACTGAATCCTGTGATCATTTGACCATGCATGATCTGCTAAACCGGATTTTTCAATATCCCCTAATCGGGTACTTTTTAGATGTTTATTTACTCTAACCTGAAGAGGGCGTTTCGTTTCACCTACATATAATTTACCACACTCACACGGGATTCGGTAAATACATTCCTTACTATTTGAGGGATTGTCTGGTTTTGTTTTAGTTACAAAACTTCTTATCGTATTTCCCGAAGAAAATACTGTTTTTATATTATAGTGTTTAGCTATTCGTCTTATGTTTTCTGAAATCCCTTGAACATATGGAATGTTAATAACACCTAATGGATTATTATTTTGAGAATTTGGTACATTTAGTTTGTTTTTAATTTCAAATATCGTTGAGTTTATTAATTTCTTGAAATAACCATTCTGTTATAAGTCCTTTTTAATGTTGTTAATTTCTGTGGTTAATTCTTCATTATTACTACAAATATTTACGCCTCTTAAATACAAACTTCTTATAACTCCTTGTTTTGTAGCAACAGAATGATTAGACTTAAAATTTTGGTACTGTCCCGGGTGTGTAGGTTTCCTATATACAGTGGTTTGAATGTTTCTGTCTAATCGTTTGACAAGAACATCCAAAAAAGGTAAGGCCGAATCTTTTTCAATTTCCATGGTGCACTTGATTGTTGGTCGAATACCGTTGAAATGGTGTAGAAAATTCTGTAGTTCAAGGTGCAAGAAAGCCTAGTTCTACATCAGTCTTAAATAATTTATTTACCTATGATCAATTAATCCAGATTCCAAAGTAACGAAAAACACCTACTGACAATTTTTAAGCCATATTTAAATTTATTAGTTGCCAAGTTTAAAACAAAATGACCATAAAATGTTTTTCGTAATTTACATAAATAAGTCAAAATTTTACCAAATAAATTTAATACTTAGAAAAAGTCCATTGGGTGGTCATTACGCACAGCTTACTGGATATTTAAATAAGGTTTAAAAAATAATGATTTGTCAGTTTAATTAGGCTTTTTACGACTTCGGGTTTTTATTTTAAAATTTATTAACATTGGGCAAAATTTCTAAGCTCCTACACCATAGTGCGACGGTCAGTTGGGAGAGATTTCAAAAAGAGTAAAAAAACTTCAAACTTGAACTTAAAAGGTAAACTTGGAAAAGATTGAACAGATCAGGACAGCATCATCAGTTCAAGCCCTATGAAATGAATTTTGAAAATCCAAACCAATTTAAAATTGATGAATAAAATAGCACCCAAAAAATTTTCTGGAATTTCCTAGAAAGATATGTTAATTTTGTATATGCTGTCGGGCTCAGACCTATTTCCATTTAAAAAAAAATAAACATGTTGTAAATGTAAATTATTTTATTTGTAAGTAGTCATGTAAAACTGTGTATTGTAAATTAGTTTGATGCTAATCCAATTAAAAAGCCACCAACAAATGGAATCAAAAAACTAGAGTTTGTTTTAGCAAACTTTGTGAAATTTCGGAACCTCCTGGAAAACCATCGATCAATTGGTTGTTCTGGTTCAGTTCTATCTCCATTTTGAGAAGCTGAAGGTGTATTTTCTCCTGCTAGTGCTGTGTCAATATTCTGCCAGTTAACCAATACCAAATCATTTTCTCTAGCCCATTCTATTAGTATTAGACCACCGCCAATGGCAAGAGCAAGTATTCTTCCAACCTTCACAGTAAAAAATCCTGCAATCCAGCCTGTGAATGCGCCAAGTAAAATTTGCTGCTTAGGAGAGCCACTGCAAGCAGTTTTTAAAGATCTCTCGATATATACCGTAATAGAGTCCATTTTATATTATTTTGGGTCAGAGTGATTCAATCTTTTTTGTTACCTTGTTAAAAGCATTTTTGTGAGTTTGTTTTCGCTGTAAACATTATTATTAACGAATTTTTGAAATTAAATTTGTTTTTTTTTAATTTTGATAGTGTTTTGATGTATCAAAAAACTGTCACATTAATTTTGACTTCTTTAGTGTTTTCAGTGATTTTTCTGTTGTCTATTAAAAAAACCTCGATCATTCGATACCTTATGAAACTTCTCTTATGCCATTTCAAAGTAAGCAACAAGCAACTCTCAAAAAACACACAATACGAACTAAGGGTATATATATATAATATGCAAAACTGGATTTTGACGAAAAAACAGGGCAAATGAGTTACCTACCTCTGAGAAAACGCATTAATCAAATGCATTCAGATTCAAAAGCCTCAGTAAATATGCGTTAGGTTTTCGTTCAAGCTTGTAGTAATAAAAGGTAGTTCAGCTTTTATTTTAAATGACTAAATAAATAAAACGAACTAGCAGAAAAGGTTCCAGTACATTAATACACTTATAAACCATGAAAATCCTAATAGAACGAGCCAACGAATACAACATTCCATTACATATTGCGTTTATAGACTTTGAAAAAGCTTTCGACAGCATTAAGCACTGGGCAGTAAAAGCATCTTTAATTAATAGCCAAATAGATTACAGATACAAAGACTTAATAGCCAATATATATAGCGAAGCAACATCAATAAAAATCTACGAAGGAACCCAGCCAATTCGCATAAGAAGACAGGGTGACACAATATCCCCTAAACTTTTAACAAGGCTTTAAAAACTGGGATTGGGAAGAAATAGGCATTAAAGTAAGCGGACCACCTAAGATATGCTGACGATGCCCTAATAACAGATAAGAAAGAAGAATTGAGAAAAATGCTGGAAGAACTGGATACAGCAGCTAAAAATATAGGCTTGAGTATAAACTACACTAAAACTAAAATCATAACAAACACAGATGAAGATATTATGATCAGAATAAATCAAGAAGAAAGAAAACCAAACCGCTGAAATCAAGACACGAGTAAGATTGGCAGCAATTGGTAAATTAAGGTACATATTAAAAAATAAAAAATATCCTCAGTACCTCAAAACAAAAGTGTATAACCAGTGTATCCTTCCTGTACTCAACTATGGATCCCAGACATTGAGACTTACAAAATCAAACATGGATAATGTAACAAAAACCCAAAAGATCTATAGAGAAATATGTTACATGTAAAGCTAACAGATAGAAAAAGGAATGAATGGATAAGAAATAAAACAAAAGTAAGGGATGTCAGAGAAAAGGTAGCAAAATTAAAATGTAAATTTGCCGTCATAATATCTTGTAAACTGGAGACCTTGGAAAAATAAAAGAAGTAGGGGAAGACTCTAAATGAGATAGGCGGATCATTTGAAGAAACATGCGGGCAGTGGCGGTTTCTCCATAAGTGCACATGTGCACGTGCACTCCCAAATTATACTTAAAAATATATTAAACTTTGATCATTCCTTAATTTAATTAATAATTACCCCAAAAGGAATTCACTAAAGACTGGAATATTATCTAGAAATTAATACCCGGTATGTATGTGTTTGTATTCGTGTTCAAACCAAGCTCGAATCTAATTCTTTACGGTAATTTACTGGAACCAAGTTCTATGCACCGAGGATGTTAATGTCCAAATAGAATTTTACAGTACATAGAATCTGAACCTTCCTTCGGCACCGCGCTTATACAAAAACTATCCTCGATGCCGCCCGTGATGGCTCCCGCGTCCATGGTTCGCATTGCATTTTAGAGCAGTTCACGCGCACTTTTCAGTAGTGCGCGCTTAGACAACTTCCTATTATCGGTCGGGCGCTGTCGGTTTGTTTTGATTTCGACGATTTGGTATTTACGACAATGGCGGAAGTTTCTAATTCTGATAGCATTAGCGTGCAATATTTAAAGGCAATAAGGCGCTGACTGTGACGTAGCACGGCACCCCGACACAAAATAGGATTTTCGAACGTACCACCAT
Organism: Aspidapion aeneum; assembly: GCA_963576565.1. Classification (NCBI taxonomy): domain Eukaryota; kingdom Metazoa; phylum Arthropoda; class Insecta; order Coleoptera; family Brentidae; genus Aspidapion; species Aspidapion aeneum. The sequence continues at coordinate 57,201,977 of OY755042.1, forward strand.
CTAATCTAATCGTGTCATTGACTGAACTTATAGATTATTATCCGATTATTTCCCATCTCTTTTTAAATTAATGTATCAGTAAGGCCTCCTAACAATCATGATATCAATAAACAAACAGTGGTCTACTCGGTTTATTTACTAAACTCACACATTGTCATCCTACTTACTCTCTCTATTACACTCAATTTATTGGGACGGACGCACCCAATCTAAAACAGCCTTGGGATTAGTTTGCAAATAGAAGTATTTATAAGATGTCATTTTGATAATCACTGTCAATCGATGTTCTTCCATTAGCACACAGTGGGCTCGCGGACCTGATTTTTCGTCAAAAAGGGTTAAATTAAATCCATACTGAAAATTATGAACATCTTTACTAAAAAAGTGTAGATAGTCCAGTAGCCTTAAAAAAACTATTATTTGATTGACGCAACTTTCAGAAGTCTCATGTTTCCTTTCAACGGAACGTTAAAGTACCATATTTGCATGACGATTTGTTTCAGATTTACAGCCACCTTGCGACAATATTTTATGTTGTATAAAACTCTCATAAAATCAATCTTGTACAGGGAGGTGAGTAGATTTTATCCCTGTACATTTTGATTTCAATTTTGATATATAGACAGGTATGGTAATGGTTTTTGCTTGAGATTTCTGAAATTCTATAAAAATATAGATTTTTTATAAGTTTTGGACAAAAATTTGGTTTAGTCATCAATCGTTTTCTTGAAATTTTTATTTTCTTAAGCAGTACATATCTTTCAAAAATTATATTTTAAAATCTGCTGCCACAAGTTGCCCATATGAAAGATTATTAATTTACTAAAAAGGGATATCAGTCCAGTGGCGGATCTAGGGGGGACACTAGGGGCACTTGCCCCCCCCCCGAGAATTTTTTGAATATACAAAAAATGAGTAAAAAGTATGTTTTTGCTAATAAAAATTCAAAATTTTTGCTTGCGGCGCATGAAAGTGTCTATTGTTATTATCATCGAAATTCAGCCACTGACTAATTCAATAAAATGCTGCTTAAAAAAATATATACCGTTTTTTACCAACAGAGAATGTCACCTAAAGTGCCCCCCCGAGAAGCACCTCTGGATCCGCCCTTGTTTCAGTCTTAACAAAAGTGCATGTTTATTATTTTTAAAACACTTTAGGCTAACTTAAACAAATAAAAATGTTCAAAAATCAAATAAAAAAAGGTCACTGCATAAAAAATTCAAACTAAAAAATCTCAAAAACCAAAAATTACAGATAAAGTTAATTTTAACAGGTGGATTGTTTATGAAAAAAAAGGTAAAAAAACTTTTAAGGGAAACGGTTCTATTTTGAAGCATCAGCAGTTTACCAAACCTGACTTGATAAACTAATATAAAAACGTGGACGCTTTAAAAATATTTATTCTGTTGGACTTAAAAACAAATTTTTATAGAAAAATCATTTTTAATTAATTATGCAGTCGTTAAACTTGCAGGTTCTTATCCACTACAAAGTCAGGGTTACGTTCGTATTATTTTCTTGTTTTTGGTACAGCCAAAGAATAATATAGTTTCACTCTTTTTAAAATTGGTTCATAAATAGGAAACTTCGCCATTTTGGATCCGCATTTTGATTGATAATTACTTTTTTCTCATTTTAAAAGAAAATATTGTTACAAAACCTATTTTTCTAATTTTGGTCAAAAATTAGATCCTATGAGTTGAACAGCAATAAAAAAATTTGCTGTGCTTCAAAAAGAGATGCAAATGAGTATGTTCCAAAATAACAATTTATGTCGGGGCGCAGTTTTTTAGTGACGTCACGAGTCAGCGCCTAATTAAATTTTCATCTTTGCCATTAGAAGAGAAAATATATGTTAACTAGGTATGATACATTTATTATTTATTTATAATTACAATAATAATAGGTAGGTAACTAATATCTAACTAAATATCTCATTTTTAATTATTTGCTCTAAATTATATGATATGACGACCCACTCGATGGCCCAAAAAGTTAGCGTGGCACTCAAAAAAAATTTACGCCTGCGCCGCAATTTTTTTTTTTTTTTGGTGTTTTACCACGCGCCGCATGCGGGATCTAAATGGATGAACACGACAGTCAAAGAACAGTGAAAGATATTGTGTGGGCCTATATCCAAAGATGGATTGAAGAGGGCTAAATACAAGTAACATTTTTTTAAAAATTAAGGATTAAAATGCAAAAATGTTCAAAATTACAATTAAAAAGTATCTTTATGAAGATTTTAAAAAGTTTTCTTAAAAAATAAAAATATTATAGTTGTAAAATAAAAAGACAAGTCACAATTTTCTTTTTGACGTACAGTTATCGAACAACACAAAACACAAACAGGTATTACCGTTACAAAAATATATAAATAAAAGTTACTATAACAAGGTATCTTGATCTTGTTTAGTTTATTACATTCTTTGTTTTTTTGCCCTGAGGATGATGCGGAAGGCGTCGAAACGTTGGCAGTTGAATTAGTCATTTAAAGGCCAAAAAGCCGAAAACTACCTTTTAAAACTCTTTAAGTAGTGAAAAGGTCGGGAATTTCTGTTTGGTAATCATTTTTCTGATTTTTGTAAAAGTAAAATCTTTACCATCAAACAAAATACATAAAAACACAAACCAAGCCACTGAAAACGTCAAACCAACATAGCAAATGCTCTGCGCACGTTCCGCATTCCCTACAAAATTGCGACTTGAAGTAAAACGTGACTTATTACAAATGTAAAACTGGTATTTTTAAGACATCACAATATTTTAACAAAACTCCAGTTCTTTTGCTTTCACTTGACAACTTTTATTGTTCAATGACCAGAACAAATAAGGCTTGTATAAATGTTCAAATCCATTTGATGTAAGTTCTTTAGAAAACCCATGGAATAATTGCGGCAACTATTATTCTCAAAACCTACGCCTAAATAAAATTGCCACCGAGATAGAAAATGGTATAAGATTGTTTAAGACATTGAAGATATTCACAAATTCTAAACATTGTCGATAATAAAAAATGTGATTCTAATTTTGAGAAAGTAAAAGTGTTAAACATTTATTGCTTTTGGTATTTGTAAGGGCAGAAAAATACAACTCAACTGATATAATAGTTTTAAGGATAGGCCTAAAAGCTGAGAAAATAAACAGATGATAATAGGCTCTTCACCGTGGAAAATATATTATATCTGCAAACATGTAAAGTTTTTGAAGATCTGACGGAACGGATAAATTAATGGTTTTTAAGAAGAAACTGACTCCTTGACAAACTCTTCAGTAAACCGTCAAGCCAAAACACCAAAAGCGCTAAGAGTGGCATATGTGCATGGACGACCAAGAAACATCGTTACAAATACAGGGTTTTCCAGTGTATCTACAAAGTTTGTTACTTAGTCCCAGCGATATCAAAAGTTGGAAAATCTACTTCTTTGCAGGAAAATAGGCGTACCTTGCTAAATTTTGCATTGATGGAATTTCATTTGCTTAAATTGTCTGTGGTATTAACATTGGTGGTAACAGGACAAGGATATGGAGGTGTCTGTGTAGTAAAACGCGCGACATTCAACCTGCTATAATCTACCGATAAGACGGTGAAAGACCCGAGCGAGCGGCTAGGCCTACCCACGACCTCACCTACAGTTCAAAGCGGCACACATGGTTGATACTTCAAATGGTGATCTAGCGTAAAAACTGCATTTTTTGAAAGTCTATTAATATATTAGTTTATAAAATTAATTTATTAGGCTTTCCGCTGTCTGTACCAATCCAAACTTCTGTTTAACCAAAGCGCGCATCGGGGTCAAAATCTAATGGAGAAGGAAAGGTAATTGAAAATTGATGACATACATTCTTCAACTGTCAAAATTCAGAGGAGAATTCACTAATCTCAAATTTCAATACTTTGAGATTTTTGAACTGAGACAAAAATTTGGTGTACAAAATAAAGATTGAAATATTTGTGCGACACACTTTTCCAATATCCATATTTAAAATCCAACTAATTTGGATAAAAATCATACAAAATAATCAAATTAAAAAGCCGAAAATTTCGAAAATAATGCTATTTTTTCCCGTAATTTTCTGAATCTCAATAAATAAATGAAGATAGTGAAGAGGATTTCGGTTTTATTAGTTTTTTGCTAATTTCTTTGAACAGCCCCTTGTCATCGCCTTCACTTCTTGTTATTAATTATATTTGATTTCGTCAAAAATATTCAATTAACATGCTATAAGCCAGTGGTTCCCAAACGGGGGCACGCAGACTAATATTAAGAGGGCGCGGGAGTATAGTATAATAGTGCCTTAAACACCAGTCTTTAGAACTCTTTGTCCTGATTTACGTTCAAAGCATAAAAAACTTCTATTCCATACGGCGATACGGTGGCTATCTTAGGGAAATTTGTTACCCAGACTGTTTGAGTTGAGGACGGAAGTAACGCAATTTCTCAGACAACAAAAAAAGAGCAATTATTGGAAGCGTTTACTGATAAGAATTTTCAAGTCAAATTAGCCTCAAACAATCTAACTGATTTGTTTGAGGAATTAAATGTGCTCAATTTGAAGTTGCAAGGCAATATTTCAGCAAATATCCTAACCCGTCATGATGCTAGTTAGCGTTCTTAGAGAAACTGCTGTTGTGAAAACATCGTCTGCAATCAGCTTAATTAATGGAGAATAGTCTCTTCGATGAATGTCAATGATATTTTCCACTTTTAAATGACAGTGATACTGAACATAATTCTGCACGGACTCTTTTTGTTATCGATATAAACAATATTACATCTAGAACACTTGCTTAAATAACTTTATCAATTTGGATAATACTTTATTATTGATAAAATATTTTCCCATCTATCCTTTGATTGCAGAAATGGCTTTGAAATGAGAAGAATGCTTTTCTATTTGACTAATTAACCATTACTATTAACAGTTTTTTCATATCATAGTACATGCATGTAATGAGTTTTGTTTTTATTTCCTTGTTGCTCTTGGTGATTTGTGGCTCCTCAGTGCTTTGGTTTGTATTAAAGTTAGGTAATTCCAGGCGCATATACAGCACGGTAAATTCGTTCAACTATGAATTAAGTCTTAATATGCTTTTGCTTGATTTACCAGTTTTTTGTAAATATTTGAATGCACATATTTTAGTAAAGTTAAAACTTAAATCAGTTAAATTTTAAGTAATCATTTCGTTTTTAAATTACAAACCATATACAAACCAAATATTCCAAAAAGTTTAAGGTAGCATAGTAGGTACAGGGTGATTTTTTATAATTGCAAGATCGCTATAACTCGGTTATTATTGGGAGTAGAAAGTTCAAACAAAAACTGTTTGGTTTGGTAAATTATGGCCACTTTAGACCCACCATTAGTATTTTTTTATAGGTTATAATATACAGGGGGCGACAATCAGAACAATTTTTTTAAAGGGAACACCCTATATATTTTTGTATTTTTAAGTTCCGCAAAAAATTAGCTTTACAGATATATGTAACACTATGGCTCTATCTTTGTTAGTTTTCGAGATATTGACGATTGAAATTCCGAAAATTAGCAAACCGAACAGTTTTTGTTTGAACTTTCTACTCCCAATAATAACCGAGTTATAGCGATCTTGCAATTATAAAAAATCACCCTGTACATACCTATTTGTGAAATTCCACTAGACTGTTCCATTTATTTCAATAGTTTCGTTTTGCTTGTGATTTTTACTACTATGAGCGAAATGTCAGGCGATTATTGGCCCACTCGTGGATTAGCGCTAGATCTTGTTCAGGTGGGCACAACACGATCAAGAATGGACATTGCGGCTATTAAGACATTAAATATTATTGCTTTCATGAAAGAACATACACACATATACAGAGGGTCTTAATATCAAGTACATACACTGCTTCTAGAAAGTATGGTTTTAAAAAAAAGATATAGCCTCCTCAAATTTGAAATTTTTTTGAAGCTAAGTATTTTTACTTCCAATTTAAGTAAAATTTAAAATCCCCTAAGCAGGGCTTTTGGTACAGCCAGAAAAAAATAAAATAACATATTATAGTTGATATTGTATTAAAGTGACACCGCGTCATCAATATTGATTCCCAACACGAGGCACTGCACTAATTAGTCATTAGCTTACTATTTGAGTTGCTTTTTATTTATGTCTTCTTCTAAATGATTTCATTAGAAAGGTATATATAATACTCTTATCTGGTTGTTACATTTTCTGTTCGTTGTTGTTTTGACTGTTTTATGTCAAACAAATTACCGTTTTTGCAACTAAATCAATCTTTGCGCAAATTTTAATACAACTTTAGATTCTCTTTTATGTTTCGGATCTTTATTTATAAAATAAATACCTAATTCATCTATCATCTAAAAGATCTCAGCGTTTTATCATACACATATAAAGCGGCACACTGAATGTACAAAGTGAAACACTAATTTTTTAAGGCTTCTTTACTTAGATTTTGCCGCAAAATTTGGTTTACCATAGCTATGACGCGCTGCCACTTATATACATCCTCAACTATAGGTGATAAGTAGAAAATCGACTTTTTCTTTTAACATATAATTTTCACATATAATAATTAGATTTTGATAATGTTATAGACTTAATACAGACCGGTTTAAGTGTTTTTTTGTTAATACTCACAGGTCAAATAACTGCAAAGATTTGGTTCTCCCTAATGTGCAATATGATAGTAAGCATTTCTCAGTGAGTTGCATCTTATATACATTCAAATTAACTTTAGAAATAAAGAAAAACCACATAAAAATTTTGTAACAAATGTCATTTTTTGGAAATTTAGTCCTTGCAGTCGTAGGATTCCCGTTAAAAATAGTCTCAAATTATAGTACCACCCCTGAAGGGTGGTTTAAAGTTCGAAAAACAATAGAAATAATCCATGATTTCCCTAAGTGCACTTCAATCAATTACCTCCGTTTACTCAAAGCACCCAATAGTTCAACTTATTAAAGAACAGCTTTTTAAAGTCCAAAATTCCTCGTTGACTGCGGTTCTCATGTGGGTTCCTTCCCATGTAAATATTAAGGGAAATGAGATGGCGGACTTACAAGCTAAAAACGCGATAAGAGACACAAACTCTAAAGTTCTAAAGCTAACTGTAGGTAGTGATTTTAAAACGTGGCTAAAATCTAAAATACAATCAATGTAGCAAGAAAAGTGGGATAATTCTACATCCAAGTTATCCGAAATAAAAAAATCCGTAAACAAGTGGTCATTTTTACCAAAATGTCGCCGAGTTCAAATTAACAACTAGGTTAAGAATAGGTCACATTAAATTAACTCACAAACATATTTTTTAAAAAAACCAATGCACCTATATGCGCCCAGTGCCGTGTAATAATCACAGTGAGACACATATTAATTGACTGCCCAAACTACAACAACCAGAGACACAAACACAAATTGAAAAACAATTTAATGGAACTATTAAACAATAGTGAACAGACCACCAATCTCTCTCTCTTCTCAACTTTTTAAAAGACTAATTTTGTACCTTGTATTTAACTATTGTAAACTTCTTTGAGTGCGCTAATGACCTTAGTGGTCGATGCGCCTTACAATAAAAGAAAAAAAATCCATGATTGACAAAAAAACTTATATACAAAAATATTCAAAACTAAATAATACATAAATAACTTAAAACTATATCTGTAAATGCATTACCGTAATAAATACGTGTCAATATTTAAATACTGTAAAAAGCACAAGATATATTAGAATTACACATTCACCAAAACAATCGACCATCGGTTTAATCGTCGCTAACTTGTCTAAAAAATTAACATGTAAAATATAGCAGACAGCTGACACTGACTTACACCGTTTTTATTCCACATTTCTTAGTGACGTTTGGAGGTTTAAATACGGCTACCATTTTTAAATCAAAATATTTTATTATTTTTATTTATTTATAACCTTTGTGTGGAAAAAATGTCTTTGTTACAACGAAAAAAGATGACCCATATCGCAAGGTATTTATGAACAATTTATATAAATATTAAAAACTATTGCATTCACGGGAAAAATAAGTTACACCTTCGACCAAAATGTAGACTTTTAAACCTAGGATTGTAGCACTTAGTACTGTAGACCCTTTAGTAAATACTGGTGAAAGACTTTTTTTAACCCAATGATATCTTCTACATGCTGTACCACAGTCTGAATTTTTAGGGGTGTATTTAGTTTTGGCCTTTTGTAGTTCTCTGGCAAATTCTCTTATGTATAATGCAAAATGTCGGTCCAAATCCATTCCTAAAGATGCCTCAACCACACAATACACTAAAATTTGGACGTATCACAAAACTTGACTGATTAAACAAAACCTATAGCATAAAATAAATAATAATTATAAAAAGTTTATGTATTTTTTAAACTTTAAAACCTGAAACTAGACATTCTAGAACATCCACATTTTTGATAAGGTAGGTTTTATTATCCAAGTATAATTTTCAGCTAAATTTAACTTTATATAACTTTCTTTCATTAGACTTTATTTTTAACACCTCATAATGCGACACTTTTAAAAGCCCATGTTCTTAATAGAGCCTCATTCTTCATTACCAAATTGTTTAAACTCATCAAAGATACCAAATGATAAAATAACTTCTAAAATATTGACATTTATTTAACCTTCACAATAATTTCGTTAGAGTTCATTCAATAAAATCCTGACCGCGAGCGTCACATTCATAAAAAGCTTGATTTTTATTGATGTTAAACTGGTAATAGTTTCACCCACACTTGTTTTTAATAGTGTACCTGTTTCATTCATTCATTAAAAAAAGTTCAGACATTTTTACTTGTTAGAATGGAATTTATTTCGTCCTTTAGAATTTGTCACAATTTGTTTAAATTATTCCTCCCAAATGTATTTATTTAGTGTTTCCGTTGTTACAAGTAGCTGTAGTTCCAAGATAAGTGTCCTTTTTTACTTGTTTAAAGGGAGTATGAAACTTATCTGTTTATTGTAATCACTGTCTTCTTAAACAGTGTTTATTATAATAATTTTTAGGACCTTGATAAATTTGGTGACGTCGCGTGAGTTGGAAACTTTCCAGGGACTTCCTTAATAAATCAAACCAAGACGTGAAAATTCAGGGCGCAAAACTAAGTAACGATCACCAAAATTTGTTTAGTATTGATCCAGTTTGTTTATCATCGTCTTTCCTAAGCTAATCTTTTCCAAAATTTCTTCAGAATTTTAAAATTTCATATTCATTTTGTCAATTGTATACAGTCCATTTCACAACTATTTTGTTATTTAAACCCACTTCCTGAGGTCAAATATTGGGATAAAATTACTAAAGTGATCATTATATTTATTATAGTAACCGATTTACCCTCACAAGTGAAGGGTTTCACATTTCATTGATTTCAATTATATCTTTCATGAGCTCGTAGTCTCGTATAGCAACAAAGATTCATTGGATTTGTCTGGCGCTCTCTCTATAGATGCAACTACTTCAAAACGTTCTATTAAGAAATATAAAAAACTCTTACAAATTTCACAGCCACTTGCCACTTTTCGATTTCTCTGGATTTTGCCTTGGCTTCGAATATATTCTGAACATTTTTGCGTGTAATGTCCAGTCCACTTTATAAAATAGAGTGGTAAAAACATAGCGAGCGTGGTTAGTGCTAGTTTAAAGGATACGATTTGCTAATTCTTTCCTTGTTTTTTCTTGAGTGTATTCGTTATTACAATTTTTGGCAAAGATAAGTGTGCATTTACACTTGTACGATGGAAACCCCTTGGAAACTTCTATACTGTACTATCTGTATCTGTAATACTTTCTTTGATAGTTTCATAAATTTTGTTTCCTTCACTATGAGTATCAGACGAGTACTACTACTATGTCGGTTTAGAACGTTTTTCGACGTCGTCCGACACCTTATTACCGTATATATAATCATTGCATGCAGATATTGTTTGTCCATTTTCTAGTTGTCCACTTGATTCGTATCCAATACATAAGTCACTGTTAACCCCCACTTTTGGTATTCTTTCGTTCTTTCTTATCAGGTCGTCTTTATCATTATCTACAATTACTTGGTCGTCAGCAAACTGTAATGTGTATGTGGTAAATCGGTCGTTAAGTTGTATTCCCAGACCGTGTACTTTACGTTTCCAGTTTTTTAGAGGTACTGCGATATATATTTTCAAAAGAGTTGGGGAGATACGCCATCCCTGTCTTAAGCCGTTCGTTACCAGGAATTTGTGAAATGTGTGGAAATGTTGACCCTTTGTATAGTTCTTTTATCGCTTTTATGTATGTATGATTGATATTAGTTTGCTCTAACACTGTCCATAAATTTCTCTACTGAAACGGTATCATATGCTTTTTGTAGGTCCTGTAAGGTAACATGAGTCTCTATATATTTCTAGCACTCTTTTTCTCAATTACTTGTTTAAGACAAAGAACATTATCACTACAAGATCTGCCTGCACGAAACCCACTTTGTCCTTTTTCTTCTTGCTCATGAAAATCATTCTCTATTAGATCTCTAACAATCCTCCCTTACAATCTACTTAGAGTACTGGTTACTAAAATTCCTCTGTAATTGTTGCAATCCAGCTTGTTTCCTTTTTTATGTATTGATGATATGAATGCAATTTTCCAATCATCAGGTAATGGATGTCCGTTTATGTATAGATTGATAATATATATGTGAGATTTTCTAGTAGTTTCTCTGATCCATATTTGAGCGTTTCAGCGTATATTCCTCCAGGTCCGCTAGCTTTTCAGGATTTAAGCTTTTTAATAATATTTTTTATCATTTCTTTTTTGATGATTACTTCCTCTCCATGTACTTCTATGTCTCTCCTCGGAGAGGCTGACAGATATTTGCGTCCTGTTTAATGCAGCAGTCCCTTGTAGTGTTCTGTGTTTTTATAGTAGAAATGAATGTCCATACTTCAGAACTTTGCCTACCTCCTACGTGTGTATTTATATCGTGGCATTTATTATCGAATTCTAAAGGTAAAATTAACAAACTAGGATTGGCTTAAAATCTAGAAAACCCAAAACTATTTTGCCTGTCAACCCCGTATAAATAGATTGGGACACCACGTATAATGGATCACGATTTTTCGTATCTGCATTGGACGAGTTTAACTTTCCATCAAACGGAGTCTATCATTAAGACTACTATTGTAGGATAAAACCTTTATCGTAAAATTTCTCGCAGCAGTATTTTTTTAACCGTCTTGGCACTAAAATGCTTTCTAATTTGTTTACGACCGACATAAAATCGAAAAATATAGTGAATTCTCTATTAAATTTTTTCGCCGGCCACATCGGTAGACTAGATACATGCATAAATAAAATACGCCTCGGCGTGTCTTACGACGTCGTCATTTTAACGTGGTCGTTGGCAGCCGTGTAACCTTACAGGATGGCCAAAATAATCAAACAAATTCATGCCACAAAATCAAATACAGTCGAACCTCTCAACTCGAACCTCTATAACTCAAACCTCTCTATAACTCGAACCTTTTAAGTGGTCCCTGTACTTTTTTATGTATTTTAACCTGTTTAATTCGAATTTCTATAACTCGAACTCTCCATAACCCGAACTGTTTTGGTTGTCCCTTTGAGTTCGAGTTATAGAGGTTCGACTGTACTAAATATAAAAAAATACCTAATACAGAATACTGTAACAAGAAATTAAAGATTATCTAATCAGTGTTACGAGTCATAGCTACTGTAAAAACGCAAACTAAATTATACACAAATGGATATATAAAACAGGCGTGACACTATATTGTTGAAACTGTCCTTAAATGACGTAAGTAAACGTTTGGTCAAAAACAAAACTTTTCTATTATTGCATTTACGAAAAACAAAATAAAATTATTCACTGGTAACGAGGTATGTGAAAAAATATGAGTTAGATGAGCATTAAAGTTTACTTATTTTAGACAATATATCGATTAGTTATTAATAAAAGTAGATCAGAATTAAAAATAAGTTTAAATATGGAACTTAGGTAAAAAGCTTTTTAAAAAATTATCCAACAACATTTTTATTATTAAATGATAAAGTCAAAAATTATATAAAATACAGGGTAGTAAATTTAGAAAATCAATCTTGTAGCCACATGCTTCGGAAAGCTATCGAGTATTCTAGTTTTAAAAATGTTTTGTATAATTTTCAAGGCTCAGAACTTAAAGTAGTTTAAGATAGACATTTAATTGCATAGAAAACTGAAGATACACAAATAGTATTAAAGTTAAATACTTACAGCATAAACTAATACAAAGACGCCTGATCCAAAAATGGCCCCTGTTACCGAAATCTCATACCAGATGGCTATACGCGACGGTGTAAATATTAATTGCTAATTGTCTCGCCTGAATGAGTCGGCGGTGTTGCCATACCAAAGACAATTATACCTATCTACTTTACAATTCTCCTACTTTCCCCAGATTGATTTTTCAATAGGTGGACAGTTAGTGAGTTCGCGTAGACAACCCAGGGCGCTTGGCAATTCTTCCGCTCTTTTGAATGTTTTGGTGCATTAAAGAGAGAGAGCCTCTCGGGAGCCCCGGTGTGTTTGGTCGAACTCGATCATTATGAATAAGGTATTTAGAATTTGGTTGGTATACCGCGTAATTTAATCAAATATTATTCCTTTTCTAGCTACTGCCTATTTAATATGCTTAGGCGTTTACGTTTTCGACTTATACATATATAAATGTATATATACAGTATGTCCTCCTAAGTTGGAATCATGGAAAACTTTTTTATTTATAATTTTAGAAAAAAAAGTTATTTTTCATAAAAAGTTCTGCATTATCTAAATCTAAACCCTATAATACAGTCATCAAATATTAAATTTTTTTAATGGTATACGAGGTTTGTCAAAAAATATGAGTTTTGCTCAAGATTAAATTACCTTTAAATTTGACAATATCGTTAAATGTTACTAAAAAAGTTGATCAGAATTAAAAATTACGTTTAAAACTTCAGATTATTTTATTTTTTACTACTCTTTCTATTTTGAATGAATGATTTTGTGATTAGTTTTAGTTTTTCGATGTTTTCTAATAATTTTGAAATTAAAACGCGTAATAAGTGCATATTCATTTATTTTGCAAATTTAAAGGTACTTTACTCTCGAGTAAAACTCATATTTTTTGACAAACCTCGTGTACCACTGAAAAAATTTAATATTTGATGACTGTATTCTAGATTTTAGATAATGCAGGATTTTTTTTGAAGAATAACTTTTTTTCCTAAAATTAATAATAAAAAAGTTTTTCATATGATTCCAACTTAGGGTGACATACTGTATATATTTCGCTTCCTTTGCGTTTTAATACATCCTGTATGTATATCAATATCGATCTTTTTGGGGGGTTTAGGTATTTCTAGGGGATATAGAAAAAAGTAAAAACCTCATTTTAATAGCCCTTTATAAGCTAAGTAGTCTACCTTTTAAGAGGGGGTCTATAACTTTTTTATTAAAAAAAAAACAATTGATTGTAAATTGCTTTTTTATTTAAAAAAATATAAATAATCCAACTGTCAAATTAAATTTTATCTGTCACTTTTGGCTTTTAGTTTTTGAGATTGTATCCATATAGTTAGAATTTTTTCCATGGAATTTGCATGATTAATTTTATTAATAAAAAATATTTAAACCCAAAAACAAATAAATACAAAAATGTAAAAAACTACAAATAAATCAAGGGGTCAGTCCATAAAGAAATACATTTTATCTAATCTCCATCGACGTAGCTAGCCCAAGAATTCAGAATATAAAAAAAAATCATTGTAATATAATATATCCACAATGAACTAATTTTTTGGGGCAAGGTGGAGATATTTAACCCTACTAACTACTTCCCCCTTATTTAGGCCCTTAAGCTAGCCTAGTGTTTAAGCGAGGCTGTGGCCCATGTTTTATGTGATACACATATTAGGTATATTGTTTCTGTATTTTTTATTAGTAGAGAGTAGGACATTGCTGTAGCTAGGAGGCACGGGGGGCTTTCCCCCCTCTACTATAAAGATATCTATGAAAAAATAGATCTACGCCACGGCCCCCCTGAAAACTGAGGCTAGCTACGATGCTGATAGAGGCCTGATCTTGCGTGAGGCAATTCAGTCCAGCCACACATACTTAATAAATAATAGCAATTATTAATATGTGTTAAGGTCCCACAAACAAAATTTTATGCAGTTTATGTAAATTTTTTACATAACTAGAGATTACTTGCGCGCCGCAGGCAAAACAATTTGCATTTTTGATCCATGAATTCAGGCTAAGGACCTCATTTTAAACGAATACTACTAAAATAGGTATAATTTCAGTAATAATAAAAAAAGTTTTTTGCGCTGGGGGCAAAAAAAACTGGGGGCATTTTTGTTGAAAAATTCTCACTTTTTACGAATCTTGGGAGGGGATAATTACCCCCATTATCCCCTTTCCTTGCATACGCGAATGGGCAGATGAAATTCAATTTATAAGTTGGATTGGCGGATTCAAAATCGAAGATTTTCTTCTTTACATTTTATAAATTTTAAAAATAAGTATAATTTTAGTTTTTAACAATTAATATTTAGTACTTTTTACTTTTTTTTCTATTACAAAGCTTGGTTTTAACGACCGAAATTAAGCGGTCCGTTCAATGTCGTTATAACCGATATTTACTGTAGTAGCACTACATATTAAAGAGTTTTTAAAATTTGTTAAAGAAAAAAAGAGATTTTTGGTAATAATTTTGAGTATTTCTATTTATTTTTAAATAATTTTGCCATTTAATTATTACCCCTATTGTCATGCAAAATTTCAAAAAATATCGATTTTGTTGTAATTTTTCAGGAAGTTATAATAAAATATAAAATGTGTGTGTGTGTGTGTGTGTGTGTAATATGGCCTTGATCGAGCCAACTGGCCAGCATTTCTCATTGTTTATTACAAGGGAGTAAAAAATATAAAATAAAAGCTGTTAAGTTTGGCACCCTTTTTCTAAAAAACAAAGAGGTTTGATGCAAAATATAATAAGAAAAAAATCCTTAGTTTGATCTTTTCTAGCGCCTATTAGTTTGCCATTATTACACCCTGATATAAGGGCATCGAAGAAATAACTGTTATTTCTTCGATAATAAGGGCAAAAGAAAAAAAATATGCCATCTATGTATATTTTATATTTATTGTGTCATACCGGGTGGGCAAAAAACCGGACAAAATGTTTATCGTTATAGCTTTCCAACTATAGATTTTACCAAAGCAAGCAGTAGTTTGCAGGGAATTGATCGGACAATTGTGTAAAAGTATATTTTTGTCCACCATCTTAAATCCCAGATGGCAGACAGAATCAAACTTGACCTTGAAAGAGGCTCGTTTATTCTTCTGTTACGGAAATTTTAGATATATATTTTTGTTTGTCGAAAAGCTCCATCTTTGCTACGCACAACGAGATATAATCGTTTAAATCGGTTTAGGCCCCTAAAAATTAATTTTTGCTTTAACTATATTCTTTTACATACAGGTTAACGATTGATTGCTTTTAAAAGATCACAAACAAAATTTGCCGTCATTGTAAAATCCAAAATGGCGGACATAAAAACTTTACTTTTTAAAAAGGTTCGTTTATTTTTATATTCCGAAAATGTTTTGAATTTTTTTAGAACTATAAAGAAATTTTACAGAATATGCGATTGCCTTGCCATTTCTATGTGCATTTATTTCCTCATAAATTCATTACTAGTAAACCGACAATTAAATAAAAAGCATCATGGCAAAGTTCATTAAAGATCCGTATTTAAATTTTCAGCCATCTCTAAATATAATATGGCTTACCAATTCGAATTTGACCCTCCATAAAGGGTAGTTTTTTCTTATGTTGAGAGAAATTTTTCGACCTTTTTTTGAATTTATTTAAAAGATCCTAGGTCACCACGCACAAGGTAATCATAAAAAAATAAATCTTCGCAACATACAAAGAAGCGATCCTTCATAGAAGGACAAATTTGACTTTTGTTCAATTTTAATAGTTTTGATCAAAGAGCAATCGGGTATCACCATAATTCTTTTTTTTTTTCATTGAAATCGATTCAGTGAGTTTATAACGAAATTATTGCAGACAGAAATTGAAATAACAGTTGCTATAACAATTCTAATTTAAAGAACCACTGAACCGATTCTAGAGATTTTATAGAATCCATTCAGTATTAATGGAAGAATGGATACAGAATTAAGGAATACTATTTCGGGAACCACTAAACCGTTTTAAAATTAATGTTTCGAGATCCACTAAACGGATTTTAATGATTCGTAACTAGTTGCATGAGGGTGGCGAAAACAGAGCGTTTTTAAGAGTTCCAAAAATCCGAAATAAAAGAATTAAAAAGCCTCTTTGAAACGGGCAAGATTGATTCTCTCAGCCATCTTAGAATTTATAATATCAAATCTTTCTGCTTGAAAGCCTAATCAATTGGTTAGTATAGTTATAACAAAAACATTTGGACCGGGTTTTTTTGGTCCACCCGGCAGATATGAGTACCGGGTTAAATTACAGTTTTTTTTGATTAGTTATACAGACACACCCTATAATACTCCAAAAACTTTTTCAAGACTAATTTTTAACTAGTTTTGGGTTAAATCGGGCAGGGTACACAAAACAGCGGCGCGCGGGCCTTTTGAAAAATTTGGATACGCAGTAAAAAATCACTAAAAGATGTTAAGTAGAACCGTTGTTTGATGGAGATCCATCAAACAACGGTAGAACCAACAACTTCGTAACTTTCATTTCCGATAAATTTAGAAAATACTTTTTAGGGCTGGTATAATAGGGTGGAGTTTACTTATTGTGTGCTAATTGGCTAGTCTAGGAAGGTATCTTATCCGTCATGGATCCATTTATTATTACTTAATAAATAAAATAAATTTATACTAAAAACACCTTGGATATTTATTAAAGATTCTATTATTTGATTCACCTCGTGGTTTTTTAGGACCGACGGGATTTTAAAAAGTTTGCATTTAATAAGGTAAATTACACCAAAATAAAAAAATTTGTAAATAAAAAAGTTGTAGGCCACCTTCATAAAGTCAGACTTTTCATAATCCCCTCGTATGTCTTCATATTTACATAAGTTTTTATAAATTTCGACTACATCGAATTTGGCACACCCGGTAGTCCCTTTGCTACTCCGACACTGTTAATTTCTAGACAGAAAGAACACACAAAAAGAAAGGCGGGCGAACGGTTATTTGAGCAAAGAGAACTAAATAGAATGTAAGAGAAAAAAAAGCGCAAAGGTATCAAATTAAACTTTTGTTTGTTAATTATTTTTATAAAAGGTATTTCATATGCAATATATTTTTCCTACGACCACACATGAAAATCATGGGTTTCACACCATTTTCATCCTCAGAAAACGTTAGGTTTCACCCATGGGCAAAAATTTTTTGAAAAATACTTTTTGTACATGTGTTGCAAAGTATCTTTCCACACATGTGCGGAAAAGCAGTTTCATTTGATTTGTGCAAAATTGAAGAACCGTTTTTACAAAAATGAGTATAGCTCATCAGTGTTCGTAGGAAAGATAGCGTACACAACTCGATAGAAAGTAACTTTCTTACACTCGCCTGTTGTTTCACTCGGCTGGCGCCTCATTCTCAACATTCACGCTCGTGTGAAATTTGTCACTCTCTTCTCTTGTTCATATTAGACTATTTCGTTTTTAACCTTACCATATGAATAATAAGGTTACTCGTTCCAGACCTTACTAACTAGAAACCACAAAAAGGGTCCACTTATTACAAAAAAAGAATGAAACTGCGCCTCCTTTCAAGGGTCAGTCCCAATCCTTTTTCGTTGTTTAGGGATAAAAACCTAAAAGATAAAAGTGTCACTGTTTATCCCTGGGATGAACAGGGATAGATCAGGGATAAAAAATTAAAATCAGGGATGAAAAGTGACAGGTAAGGAATTACAAACCTGGTTTTTAGCGCATTTGATATTTTAGACAAGTCATTCTTATTTGATTAAACAATCGTTTATTAACACTATTTTTATACACCCCACGCTTTTACCTTAGTCTGTTAAAAGTCACGTTAGTGTACTTAAATTTTTTTAGTTTTTTATACAGCTGATGATTTCAGTTGAACCGTTTAACTTAAAAGTGTTTTACGTATTTTTGAATTTAATATTTGGCTAAATAAAAAGTTTAAAAAATTCAGACAAATAAATGTAAAAATAACTAAATGCAAAATTTTTAAGTAGTTATACTACTACAATGAAAAAAAAAACAAATAATATATAAAACTAAAAAAAAGTTATGAAATATTCTTGAAGATCAGTTTCTAGTTAGTTAGGTATCTATTTATTTATTTAATTTAATTTTGGATAATTTTGAAGTAACCAAGTGCTTATTTGTTTTTTAAAAGATTTTTTTGACCTTTTGTTCAGTTCAGATGGTAGCAGGTTAAAGAGTTCTTTTCCAATGTATGTTTTTCTGTACATTTCTCGAATTTTTTTGAACATTTTCCGTGTTTTTCTGACCATTTCCCCAGTTTTCCAGGATTTCCTAAAATTTTCCCAGTTTTTCCGAGCATTTCGCGAGGTTTTTCAAACATTTCTAAAGTTTTTTGAAAATTGTCCGAGGTTTTCTAAACATTTTCCGAAAATTTCCCGAGTTTTTTCTAACATTTCTCGAGTTTTTTGAAAATTTTCCAAGTCTTTCCAAACATTTTCCGAGTTTTTCCTGACATTTCCGAAAATTTCTTGAGTTTTCCCAAAAAAATTCTGAGTTGTCCGAAAAATTTTAAAGTGTAAGGACTGTACATTTGCCTCTGGCCTTAACTCTTGGAAGTCAGAAAATATATCTACTTTTTCTTACCTACATATCTATGCCTACACTGGGCAAGACGCGTCCACCCCTACAGAAGGTTGCATGTATACTGAAAGGAGTGACTGAAAGATTTTTCCAAATGATTTTGAATTAAATAAAATATCGGCAACACTGCACTATGGAGTAATGACAGGGGCAAAAACGCTTCCTCTCTCTTTTTTCCTATGTAAATTATTGCATAAGAAAAAAAAGACAGAGCGAGCATTGGAGTTCATGTGGTTACCTGCTATTACCAAACGAATAGCGACATCAGCGCCCTCACCGGTCGTCACTGGCTGATTTCAAAGGTCCTCAGTGCGTGAATTAAAGAGTATGCTATTGGCCTAATGAAAGCTGAGCGTCTATTATATTATTAGTTTATGCTTACAGCCAAGAAACCTTGGTCCACTATGACCCTAATAAACCAGTGAGTGTCAGTACCCAAGTAACATTTTAGGGCATATTGGCAAGCTGAAGGGTCAAAATTTCCAATCACTTGTCAAAACTTCTACTTTTTTCCTTAAAAAATTACTTTGCAGTTAAAGGTGTGTAAGATAGGTCATAAACTGGAACAAATAACCCAACCCGTTATTTATAGACAAGAAATTTTGAAGAATTCTTTTAGGCAAAACTTCCTAATTTTTTCCTTCTTTATAAGCCTTTAAACTCGTTTTAGCTATAAAGGCAAAGTAACGACACGGTTTGTGCTAAACCTGACCTGGTATTCTACTTTGAGGTTCTCGATTTCCCTAGGCATTTTTAAGACAATATAGCTTGTAAAATAGTGTATATTTTGACCTTAAAGACTTCTTTAAAGTTAAAAACATTTTTGGTTGGCTCTGTAAGTTAGAGTTACTTATTTTTGACCTAAATGAATTCCTTCAAGGCAGGGCCTTTTTTGGTTAAGTTACAGGTTGAAAATTATTATTTTTATTAAATAAGTACAACCCAAAAAGCATCGTTGAACTATATAGGAAAATCTGCCATGTTATTTAACCATGTGGAAAGTTCGGCGTTGGCTAGGTTAAAAGTTGCACTTTTTTTTGTCCTGATAAAAATTACGTATAAGTAGTTGAAAACAAGAAAGATCATTTTCAGATGACGTCACAACACAAACAAACCAATTTGAGGTTAACTGTAGTGTTTTTTTTTCACTAAATTCTAAAATAGAGACAATAGGGCTGTCTAACAAAACATATGATCCAATCCAAGATGCCTTCCGGAGGACACACAAACCGATTTCCTATAAGCCGCAAATGTTAACAAAAACGTAAATTTTACAAAAACGACAAGAGATTTAGTCTTAAAAATGATTCAGTTTTAATAGCGGATCCTTTGTGCATATGGGAAAAATGCGTTTTTCTTAAAAATATTAAACTAAAGCGAGTAAATCTGAAATAAAAGGGACCATGTTTTCTTCAAAAAAGTAGGTTATGTTTTTGTTTATTTTTATTAATTTTTAAACTTTTTTTCTAGTTTTTTTTACTTATTTTGATTTTTTACATCGGCCCCAAAGGTTTCGGGTCCCTCAAGACATATTTCTGGGTGCGCCACTGATTATTATGCCAAGTTTTTTTACTGTTGTGAATTGTGGCAGCCAAGGAGGTTATGATAATGTTAGTTTTTATTGAATATGAAGTTTTTTGACCAATGAATCATTCTAATTTAATTCAACTATCAGCCCAATGAAGGGGAAAGTGGATAAGTAGTTTGTTCGAAGAGCTCACTTCAAGGCTCACTTAACAGAGAAGAAAGTGAAAAAGACTAAACTCTTCTATGAACATTTCTCGTCAGATTCAGGTTTTCTATATCTTTTGCTGTACTTGACTAAACCTTTTGCTAAGTAATAGGCCTTCTACAGTGTTAAACTGTGAAAAATGTTTCACTATGATTTTTAGGTTTAGACAAAGTTTAATTGTGTTAACCCTCCAGTGGTGACATGAAAAAGAGGCACAACTTATAGGTAAGTCGGTCCAACAGATCAATATGCACATATGGGTTCCAACCGAGGTTGGTCAAGCAAACTTTAATAAGTACTTTACAAAATATGTTTATTTAAAAAAAATATAAGTAAACATTACATAAAAAAAACTTGCAAAATCAAAATACAGTTTTTCCTTGTTATTGGTTATTTACTGGTTTTTTGTAACAATATTCGCTCAATTATGTATCTAAAAGTTTATGCAAATAAATATGTACTCTACTATACAATTTGGGCATAACAGAATATGACAGGACCCATCAAGACTCAAGTTTTTTTGAGAGAAATTGAAAAAAAAATGTGAGAGAACTTTTTTGTTTTTCTTGTGTTATCAAAGTCATATAAAAACTTTTTGGTAATAAGCTCAGAACAGTACTGTAGAAATTTCATAACAGGATTTGTAATAGGTCCGGTCAGATGCTGTACAAATTTTACGGTGTACAAGTTATAAAAAAAATTCCAGTTTCAGATGATAAAAAGCAAGGAAATAAAGGAAAATTTGCACCAAAATAGTTTAAGATAAAAAGAGGTTTGAGTTAGGGAGATTGTCAAACCCGCTAGTTTATTCTAAACTGTTTTGAGGACTGTAAAATAAATATTTATTAAAGAAAAAGAAACTTTGACGATACAGGACTCCACTGCTATATACAGGATGCTACACCACCATGAATTTATTAGAGTTCTGTAGGATGGTGTACAAATTTGGTTTAGCTTGTTACCCACACTTTAACCTCATATCCTTTTCCTCTTCTTTCTTCTCTGAACCGTTTTTTTAACCATCATTTTTTAAATTTTTCAACTGTTTTAAAACAATCCATTCAGGAGGGACCCACTCAGGATAATTGCTGTATTCTTATTTTGAAAGTTGCTTGCCTAGAATAGTAAAAAAAATCATAGTGAAATATTTCTTATAGTTTAACACAATTCTATGTTACACTTCTGCAAAAGGTCCACTCGAGTACAAAAAAAGATCCCAATAGAAAATGTTGCAAAAATCGCAGTTTCAATTTTGCTCTGTTAAGTCAGCTCTTAGAGCACCTATCCACTTTCTTTTCCCTTCTTTGAGCTGATACCTAGTTCATTTAAATCAGGATGATTTTTTTAAGGTCAAAATACTTGGCATTCCATCAAAACTAACATTATGAAGAACTCCCCAGCTGCCACAGTTCATAACAGCAGAAAAACTAATAATAATGATTCAAACTGAGTAAAAAACTGGAAAATAAGTTTAAAAAACAAAAGTAAATAAAAACATAACCTGACTTTTTGAACAAAACATGGTCCCTTATATTTGAGATTTACTGGCTTTAATTGATTTTTTTTAAGAAAAACGCATTTTTCCCATGTGCACAGCATCTTTGTTAAAAATTAAATCGTTTCACTTTTTTAAAAATTTACGTTTATGTTAGCATTGCGGCTTATGGGAAAACGCTTTTCTTGTCGTCCCACAACTATCGAACAGCTGATCGTGACAGTTCGTTAGACAAGCTTATGTGAAGTTTTTTCGGATTCCTGCCGCATTGAAAAATGCAGGTGACAGTCAAAATGCCTTATCAAAACGGAGGCAGGAGATGTGGATTAAAGTCCTTCGAAAAGGAGTGTGATTTAGTGAATCTCAAGTAAAGCATGCTCCACACACTTCAAAACAGGTAATAAATTCTCAAAAATAGCCCTTTGTTTATATTGTTGAAAATTGTTTTGTTTTCAGGAAGATCTGCTGATTTTCTAAATAAAGATCACCCTAGCTGATTGGATTCCCCAACTATAATCCTCTAGCTGTGACTGCCACACAAATTGATAGAGAGCATCAAAAAAGAGGAAGCAGCTTGAACTAGATGAGGTAAGTCTGTGTACATATAGTTAACACTGCCATTCTTAATGAAAATATCATATCTACATAGGAATCCCTATGTAGTTATGGGTTTCCCATTAAGCATGACAGTACAAGGGTTTATATTTAGAGAGAGCCGAGGGGATAACAACCCAAAATCTGGACATGTATGTCAATATTATGTAGATGGATTTTCATGAGAGCAACCATGAGGGGGCTCGAGGTCCTGTCCCCCTATTGCCTAAGTTTTGAGATATTTTATAAATTAAAAAGGAAAATCGTGGTATGTGACTCAGTTTCAGTCATTACATCAAGTTAAGGACTGAAAGGTAGGACTAAATAAGGATTTTGTGCTCGGCTGCTCTTAGTCGGTGTATAATTTTGTTCTCAGGAATATATAGCATAGGACACTATAGAGTACTGTAAAACACATTACAGGACCAAGAAGTTATTTTTAATATTTTTTTAAGTTGGTTCAGGTGGTCACCTCTCGGCTTTAACTAAATTTGTTTTGATAAATAAGTGTTATTTTTTTTAGCAAGAGCTGCAGACTCCACCGACATGAAATTATGGAAAATTTAGTGAATAAGTGATTTAGACAAAATGTGATATAATATATATGATATAATGTAATTTCTACACTTTATTGTGTTTTTTTTAAATATTATTATTGACTTTTATTGAAACAGTACTTATTTTTTTATACAAAAGCTTTAATTAAATTTTTTTTTTTAATCCTATAATGGCTGGTTCAGCCTTAACATTTTCCTTACATAATTTAAGTTTCTTAAGCCAACTGGGACTAACTTACGATAAAATTCTCTATTTTTAGTTTTTTACTTAGACTTTATATACGGGCAATATTTTATGCCATTAAAAAAGCAACACTTTTGCACAAAAAGTTATCTTACATTAGTCTGAGTTGCCTTCTGGTAAGTTAAATTATTGTAAGGTAAACTGTGGGGTGAAGCATGGGCGCACCCAAGGCTTTGATTTTTTTACATATTTCATGAAAAAACACAAAAAATAGCTTAAAATTCGACATCATGAGGCTTCGTCCCCCCCCCCAAATTTTCAACTCTCCAAGACTCACCCGATCTCACTCTCTCTCTCTCTCTCTCTCTCTCTCTCTCTCTCTCTCTCTCTCTCTGTACAGCTAAGACAGAAAAAGACAACATATTTCCGGGGGACTCTGGGTGACTATGAGTAAGAATCTGCGGTGATTGTCGTCGTCTAGTTTATTTGGTTAACAAAAAGGAATATTTGTCGTTCTTGTCAAAATTAGAAGAAATTTGAGCTACTAGACATTGCGCCTTTGAGGACGAAAATAAAGGTAAAATCAACCTCTAAGACGATCTTCGGGGGAAAAAATATATACGCCATGTTTTTTTTTCTTTGTGAAAAATGTTAAATGTCGGGAAATTTCCCTCTTTTTTAACCTTTTAATTTGTTATGAAGAAAAATTACTCTCTTATTTTAAGTAAACTTTATCTAATTTTAACCAAAAATGTTACTTGGGTAGTGATTCAAGCAACGCCGGTACAGGAATTGTAATTTCCCATCGCTATCCAGATGGTACTTTAAAAGCAACTGCGTCTGCTTCTCGTTCTATTAAAGTCATAGAAAGACGTAACGTTACAACAGATAAAAAAGCCTTAGGATTAGTTTATGCAGTAAACAAATCAAAACCTTTATTAAAAAACGGTTTATATTCATAACGTTTAGAACGTATTTTAGTAGAAAATCGAGAAACACCTAAAGTTGGAAACAATAGTTTATAACATTGAGCAATGCTTCTTAATAGCTACAATTTTGATTAAGAAAGTAGTCCAGCAGATAAGTTTACAAGTTGCCAGATTTCAATAAAAAAATTCCTGATTATTCCACACTGCGACAAGTAAAAGTAACTTTTTACTTGTTACAAAGCAAGAACTTAAAATGGAATCTAATAAATATCAAATTTTCTCAAAAGCAATAACCTATATAACTATTGGCCTGACAATTGAACAATATTACTTCGAAAAGCGAAATTTGAAATAGTTATATGGAATGAATACATATGGATATGCATTTCAAAATCATTACAGCAAAACAGTTTGCAAATGTTACATGGCGGTCATCCAGGAATTACCGCTATGCAATCTCTGAAAAAAATTCATGTTAACTGGCCAAACATTAGCAAATATATTGTTTTTCAAGCAGATAAATGTGCATCTCGTCAGGAAGCACGACATAACAATCCTAAAACTCCTTGAGGAATTTCTCCAATTGTTTTTGAAGCAGATGAATTTTCATCTCGCCAGAAAGCACAACAGAATAATCCTAAAACTCCTTGAGGAATTTTCCAAACCATGGCTTTGGAGCGCCCTTTTATGGGAAAATGTGGATAGCCTTAACCCAAATGACAAACATTACAACAAAAATAACAATTAAAGCACTTAAAAAAATGTTAGGCGTTTCCAAGTTTTTAGTAACACATAATGGTGCTCCCTTAATTTTAATGGAATTCAAGGCCTTTTGCAATGAAAATGGAATTACCTATAATCAAAAAAAAAAAACAAAAAAAACAAATAACTAAAGTTGTTCGCCCTGTAACGAAAACAATTTAGACGCGGGTAAATACTTTATAAAAAAGCTAATTTTTACGAGGGCACCTACTCACATCCTGTCCATTTCACTTATATTAATATATTGTTATTATTACTAACGGATCTTAACAGACAGACTCCAATTACTTCTGAAAGATGGAGCGTTTAGTCCAGTGGCGTCTCTTCATCTTGGAGGGAGCGATTGAGTCAAAATTAAATAAAAATTTTAACATAAGTCTTGTTTCACACTTTCACACCACAAAAATGTCCAAAAAGTCAATAATCTCGAAGTTAAGGAGTGAATTAACTCTGGCTCTATATACGGAATTTTTTAAAGAAATTTAGGACTTTTCATCTTTTTTATTTTATTTGTCAAACACACTGTGTTTATTGTATTACAATCTAGTCAGTAAGACTAATTAGCAATTTTGTTTTAACTTAATTTACTAGAAAAGTCAGATTTTTTATTTTTTATTTTAGATTAAGGCGCATCGACCACATAGGGTCGTTAGCGCAAATTAACGTTTGTTTAACATGATGTAACCTTATTATTTTAAATACATTGCAAAATCTTACAGTCTTTTAAAAAGGCTAGGACACTGTTTAAATTTTTTGTTTCATTGTTTAATAGAACACCAATGTTTGCTATTAATGTATGTTTTTGTCTTTCATTTCTGTAAGCTACACAATCAATTAAAATGTGTTTGACTGTAATAGGTTCTCGGCACTGTGTACATACGGGAGTTCATGTGTAATTTTCATATGACCTATTCTAAGCCTAGACAAGTAAACTTGCACTTTTCTTGAGTTGGATAAAAATGGCCACGATTTAACAGAGGTCTTAATTGTGCGTAATTTGGAGTTTGATGTATTCCACTGGTCTTGCCATATGTTTAGCACTTTACATTTAATGAACACTTTAAAGTCACTATATACAGTTTTGTTGATAGGTGTAGAGTCAATATAGTCACTGATTGCCAGTTTGGCCTGTTGGTCAGCCGTTTCATTTCCCGCGATACCGACATGTGATGGAATCCACATAAAAGTTACTTTAAGTGAGAGTTCTTGCATCTTGTATAGTATGTCTTTAATCATATGAATTATGGAATGTTTTGAACAGACTGAGCAAATTGACTGGATAGAACTTAGGGAGTCTGATAAAATTAAAGTTGATTTTAGTCTTTTGTTAAGTGTATATTTTAGTCCTTCATAAATCGCATAAAGTTCTGCTGTGTACACACTGGTGTGCTTTGTCAGTTGAAACTTGAGTATTTCAGTATCTTTTATTACGACCGCTGCTCCAACCCCCTCTAAAGTTTTTGATGCATCAGTGTATATTTTGACATGGTTCTTCATAGTTTCTGTTATAGTTGCTAGTCCATTTCTAATTAGTTCTGGGTAATTGCTGGTCTTATCAAATTTTTTCATTGAAAATATGCATTCTGGGGTCTCAACTAGCCATGGTGGATACTTTTCTTCGTATGTGAAGAAGTTAGGCTTGATATCTTTTAATTCTTTCATAGAAAGATGGTGTTATGTTTTGTCTTTGTTGGTAGATACGACTGAAATCATGTTTTTGGACATTTTGTTTGACTGGATTTGAATTATTATTTAGAGCATTGGCTGCGTAAGAGAGACTAAGGTATATTATTCTAAGGGATAAAGAGGGTTCTCCTGCTTCGCACAAAAGGCTTTCGATAGGACTCGTACGGTGTGCTCCCAGGACAATACGGAGGCTGGAGGCGAATACGCACCCGTATTCGATTTTAGATCTTATTAAACTTCTGTAGATGGCCATCAAGGTTGTTGTGTCTGCACCCCAGGATCTATGTGCTAGTATTTTTAGTAAGTTTATATTCTTTTGGCATTTTTTTACTATATATTTTATGTGTAGATTCCAACTGAGTTTTCTATCAAATATCATTCCCAAGAACTTTGTTGATTCTATACATTCAAGTACCGTTCCGTATAGCTGAAGATTAGGGTTTTCAAGTCTTATACTTTTTTGGAAAATAGCATAACTTTGGTCTTTTCTGTTAAGAAGATGAACCCTGAATTGTTTGACCACTAGAGGACTAGTCTATGAATTTGAGTTTGTAACATTGTCTCCATTGATTTGGTACATTTCCCTTTCAGTTTTAAGACAAGGTCGTCAGCAAAAAGTAGAGCCTTAACCGGTGCTTTAATTTTTTTAAGTATGTCATTTATAGATGCTAGGAATAAGGTTGCACTTATGACTGATCCTTGCGGCGTACCGTTTTCTTGAATGACTTCGTTTGAAAGGGTGTTATTTACCTTTACTTGAAATGTTCTGTTTTGCAGAAAATTTTGAATAAAAAATGCCATGTTGCCACGGATATTCCATTCTTTAATTTGTTGAAAAATTTTGTATCTCCATGCAGTATCATAAGCCATTTTGAAATCGAAAAAACTTGCAATCAGGTTTTGGTTATTGGCGAATGCATCATGTATTTCTGACTCCAATCCTACTATATTATCTTGTGTCGATCTGTTTTGACGAAAACCACTTTGATAAGAAGCCAGTAGGTTGTTGTTTTCGAGGAACCAGCACAAGCGTCGGTTTATAATTTTTTCCAAAAGTTTGCACATGACGCAAGTTAGAAAAATTGGTCTATAGGATTCTGGATCAGTTTCAGATTTGCCTTCTTTTAGAATAGGTACTATTAATGC
The DNA here is from genome assembly GCA_963576565.1 of Aspidapion aeneum. Lineage (NCBI taxonomy): Eukaryota > Metazoa > Arthropoda > Insecta > Coleoptera > Brentidae > Aspidapion > Aspidapion aeneum. Next base: position 57,229,935 of record OY755042.1, read on the forward strand.
TTTAGACCATAGGGTAGGATATTTATTTGATTTCCAAGTGACAACTTTCTGACTTTTGAATCATAGCCTTTCCCTTCGATGTTCCTTACTTTTTTCCATACTTCTGTACTAGGGGTATTTGGATTTAGCAGTGTTAGATAGTTTTGGAAGGAATCCTTTTTACTTTTTTTGACAATAAATCGGGACTTAGCTCTAAGTTTTTTAAAAATAATCAAATTTTGTTGACTTGGGTGGCGTTTAAATCTATTAAATGCATTTTTGCACTGCTGGATTACAACAGCGCAATCTTTATTCCACCAAGGAACATGATTTCTATTCTTAGGATACGTTTTTTTCCCAACAGCTATCTCAGCAAATTCATTGATTATTTTATTAATGTTTTCTAGTGTTATATCTATGTTATTATCTAGAAGTGTTGGTTTAGATCTTTGTTCTATAAGTTGTGTATATAAGGTCCAGTTAGCATTTTTAAAGTTCCAATTTTCGTTCGAGTGTGACTCATAGGAGTCGCTAAGGTTGGTAATTTTTATTGGAAAATGGTCACTCTGGTAGAGGTGTGGTAATACTTCCCATTTTAAGGATGTAGCTGTAATCGGGTCACTAAGTGTAAGGTCAATAGCAGAGAAGTCACCATTGTATGCATTAAAACGAGTATAAGATCCATCATTCATAAGCACTAGATTTGAGTTTTTAAGGCTTCTAAAAATGTTTTTCCCCTAGGTTTATTGGATTTACAGGCCCAAGAAATATGATGACTGTTAAAATCTCCAGTAATAATTTGAGGACAGCTCACTTGCAAGAAAAGGTTGTTTAGTTCTTGTTAATTAAAATCCCTGTCAGGTGGTATGTATATATTGCATATAGTCGTTTTGTTTTTCAATTCCACAGATACTGACAAGGCTTCAAAATTTGTTCTTAGTACATTTTCTTTCGCTTTGATAGATTTATGGACGAATATTGCTATTCCTCCGCTTGCTTTTTCTTGATTTTGGCGACTAAGATAAAAACCATTATATTTCTTTGGACAGTATTCTTTTCCGGGCTTAAAATGGGTTTCTTGAAGACAAATTATGGAGGGTTTTATTTCCTGTATTAAAATTTGGAGCATTTCTAGGTGAAGTGAATAACCGTTTAAATTCCACTGTAAGATTGAATGTTAATTTTTAACCATTTTTAATGCTATGATATTAATACTAATTTATTACATTGTTAGTTTTAATCGGCCTTGGGGTCTTGTGACGCGTCGCTGGTAGCGTCGTCACTAAAGTCAAAGTGCTTGGCAATCTTCCTTCTGTTTCGTTATTTTGGTTTTCGCGCTTCTTGCTGTAACATGTAGATAAACCCCTTTTATCATTTTATTTAATTCGAATAGATCCTTTGTGTATTCCAAGGCAATCGGGATGGGATCTGATGATCCATGTATGTTTATAAATAGATCCTTGAGTTTGTCGTATTTAAGTGGAAATTCAGGCTTATGTGAGTCAATAAAGTTTTTTGCAGGTAAAAAAATATTTTCCGCAGATTCGGAGCTTAGAGAGTCGCTAGTTTTTCTAGGTTTTTTTGATTCCTTTTGCGGTGTTGGTTTTGTAAAAATATTATTGTCTTGTTGGGAAAATTCTATGGGTGGAGTCTCTATTTCTTCGAAATTTCTCTTCTGTTGGTTCCCTGTCGGTTCTTCTGATGATAGAGTCTGATGGTTCCCTGCCGGTTCTTCTAATGAAAGAGTTTGCTGCAAGGTTTCAATTCGATTGGTCGATGCATTTTCTGATTCTTGTGGATTGTTGGGGCATTGAGATCTTGAGATAAAAATACTCGATAGGATTGGTTTTCGTGGTCAACTATGATAGAGCTGGCTAAAGTTATGTTGTCCGGAGGCGTTATGAAAGCTTGACGACGAAAACTCAAAATATGATTATATTCGGCCTTGGTTACTCCTACTTTGAGGAAGGTTATTGGTGAAACCAGTTTAATACCGAGAGAAGTAAGTTTTTCTTCAAGTAACTTGTGAGTAATTGTAGGGCATACATTTGACAAAACTAGTCGCTGTGATGGTGTGATAAGTCTTCTTACTTGAATGGTTTATTGATTTTAATTGAACCATACTCTTGCATAACTTTGTCAACGAGCTCTTTGCTTGACAAGTACATGCAGATTCTGTTGTTAGAGATGCGTGATGAAAATATTATCTTTTTTGGTCCAATTTTGTCTCCGATTGCGAAAATGTATTCCTGCAAAGCAACATTATTTGGCGCTGGTAAAAGAATGGCTTGTTCTTTTGTGGGAAACAATTGTTGTGAGGCTACAGTTGAGTATGATTTAACGCTGGAAGTAGAAGCTGTGGTGTTGGTATTCAGAACGGTAGAGGGGGTGTTTGAGTCCATGTACTCATGAACTCCATCAGGTGTTAAACTCATTTTGTGTTACTTTGGATGCTTCCGCTTCATTGAAATAATTTTAGTACGGTCCTGTTCGATGATGAGTGTTTTGCACGGGTGTCGCCTAGCTGTCTACCAAGATTAGACAACTGTGCGCGCGCAACCTTGTTGTTGTGGATGCTAAAAACGATCGATTTAATCGTTTATGAGTTAAAATTGGTGTACTCACTGCGTTTTTAAATCACTTGTGTCTTGCTTTTTAATAAAACACCTTTTTTTTAAAATGTAAACGTTATTTTACTTGAAAAATCACTATAAAGTCGGACCTAACTTTTAGCACGTATTTAGTGTTGAGGGCAGGGCCGTATCTGTCAAAGTCAGATTTAAACTTAGGGTTCACTCAACAGTTCTCCCCGCTTTGTTTGGTCTGTAACTCACAATTGTGTTGTGTTTATAGCATTATTTTGTTTTATGTAATTCACTTAGTTTACTAGCTCAAACGGCTTTACTCTTTTTAGTCTTCGAACTAGCATAGTATTGTCTAGAAGCTGAATTGCTTCCACATTCACATGCCGATGGAGTCTATCTTCATGGCTTTTTGCGTACTTTTTTATAGTCTCTGCTACAGTTTCGATTTTTAGATCTCGTAGAAGGTCATTATTTCGAACGTACCAAGGTGCATTCACACTTAATACTTTATTTTGAAATCTCTGTAAAACTAGAATGTTACTCTCTTTAGCACAACCCCATAGTTTCAGTATTTGTCTGTAAAGCAGTAACTTATTATGAATTGTTAAATTGGACTTCCTTCCAATTAGCCAGTTCATTTTTCTATACCTTATCTCAAGTTCTTCTTTTTTTTCTTAACATGTGCTTTCCAGCGCAATTTGGCATCAGTGTCATACCTAGATATTTTGCCTGATTTAAAAATGGTACGGGAATGTTGTTAATTGTTATTTGTATGTGATTTACATTTTTGTTTGTAAAATCAACATGAATTGATTTGGTTTCATTTAATTTTATTCGCCACTTTGTGGTCCGTGATCTTCGGTGACTGCATCCTGAAGTTTTTCTATGCATTTTTCAATAGATTTTTCTACCGTCAATAAACCAGTTTCATCGGCAAATGTTGCGAGGTATAAATTAGACTGATATATTTTCATGTGTTAGAGCAAAAAAAATTGAAATGGCTCTCCGTTTTCGGTCTTTCCGCCAAATCCAAATATCCAACTCGAAATATCGACAGGGACGGAGAAAATTCCCTCCAAACATCTGTTTTTTTTTTCAGTTTTATTCAGTTTTTTTTTAAACTAACCCTTTTATCAAAAATTGCTAAGAACAGCTTTTTGTCAAAAAAAAATTGGTCGATAAGGTTAGGAAAAGAAAGCAGCTCTTCAGTGGTGTCCGTTAATTGGGATTATTTATAAAAAACATGTTTATAAAATTTTCTCAAAAACTATACTTCTTGGGAAAACAATGGGTTGTATACTTTATTGTAGAAAATTAAAAGCTGTATAAACATGAGCGGCTTGTCACATCACATTTAAGACTCCAGGGGCGTACTTAAATAAATAAATTTTGAAAAATAATCAAAACAAGCAATTTATGTATAACACTTTATGATTTTTTTAACAAAACTAAGCTCCTTAGATAAAAAATTGATTTTTTACCTTATTTCATCCCACTGACCTTAGTTTTTTTTTTTAAACTCCAAAAATGTTTTTTTTTGTTAATTTTTAAAAGTTACCTTAATTTACGGACGCCCCTGGAAAGTTACCTATAACAAGGGTCATATTTTGTGATACACATACACAATATGGAATAACTTCTACTTTGTTATACATCGTTTGAAAGAAAATTTTATTGTCTATGACGAAGTATAGAACACATTTTTTAATAAAGCGCTTGGTTTTTAATAAAATTGATTAAAACGTGTAAAAAACATATTTTTGAATTATTTTTTTAAATCACCCCCCATTTACGGACGTCGCTGGAATGTTTGTTATAAGTCAAACGCCACCGAGTTTGACACTCTTGAAAAGGGAATTTTACTGTCTACAATAAAGTAAGAAAATTAAATAAAACGTGTAACAAAAATCATTTATTTTTTGTTTTTTTTTTTTAATTGATTTAATGCCCCTAAAGTTTTAATTATGAAATTAATCCGATCATGTTATTAATCATTTTATTATTTATAGGAAATTTTATTCTCTATAATAAAATATAACACATGTTTTCCTGTAGGCATTAGTGTTTTTGGCCGCCATCTTGAATATCTCAGTCCCTGTCAACATTTCGAGGTGACAACAGGGATATTCGGATTCAGCGGGGTCGAATTAGAAGGAATTGACCATTTGCCAAAAAGTAATAAAATGCTTCTAAAAAGTGGATGCTTCTAAAATCTTGCCTTAACTATTTCATATTTTGCCAATATCCATATTTAAAGTTCTGTTTTACGATATTGTAGGTACTTAGCATCATTTAGTAAATACTGCTGAAAGTGTTTACTGCTCCTGGAAGTGATTCTTGTTAATAGTTACAGTTAAATCGGAAGGAAGGAAATGACTCAGAGATCCGATTAGACATTCAGAAATGCGGGTACCTATGATAATACATAGTAAGTTTTTTTTAATAACATGATTGACATACGTTCTTAGAGATTGTTATATTTAGAAAAGCCACGACAGTGTAAAATATTTTATATGTGTGTCAGAAAAATATAATTATACACTAAGTCCCTTAAATCGGCAAATATGTAATTTGGTGTAATCACCATACCTCAAAAAATATTTGTCCGATTTCATCAAGTGGGACAGGCAGGATACTTTGGCGGATCCAGGGGGGGCAGAGCCCCCCCCCCCCCCCATATAACTTTTTGTTTAGTTTAGCAGCATCACTTATTTAAAATTTGTCACAAATTGTAATTTATTTTAAAAAACATTATCATAAATCTCCTTTAGATATCAAATTTCACACCTCGGATCTATCAAAAACCACTAATAAAAAATATTTTGATGTTTGCTGCCACTTTCGCCCCTTCCCTCCGGAAATCCTGGATCCGCAACTGGTTTGAACTATTTTGGCTCGGATTATTCATAATTTTAATAATAAAAATTAAACATAGATCAAAACATTCACAAAGAATGGGCTTAGAATAACGAAATCATTCTTAGGTTATAGGAGGCCTATAACTTTTTTAATTATGAAAATTTAATTTTGGTGTAAATTAGTTTTTATAGGTTTTTTTATTTAAAATCCAACTGTCAGATTGAATTGCATATGTCACCTTATGGAATGACCTTTATATTTCTTTATATTCTTTGTAATTTTTAGTTTTTATTTTATATTTTAATTTTTAAAATATTTTGTGACAAAATTAAGAAATTATTTAATTAAAAAAACAACAAAAAAATTTTTATATTGAATAAGACACGTCATTTTAAAGGAAATTTTAGTCTGATTTCAAATATCGAATAAAAAAGAGGGACACTCTATAAGAAAAATACCAACTTTATGTAATATCTCAAAAAATAAGTGACAGATAAAATTGGATTTGGCAGTTGGATTATCTAAAGAAAAAGCAATTTACACCAAAATGAAATTTTCATAATTAAAAAACTTATAGGCCCCTCGCAAAATGCAGACTTTTTAAAAAGCCCGCGTAGCTTAAAAAAGATACGATTTTACCTTTAATCACCCCTTGAAAATCGAGGGTAGGGATAAGGTTTTTACTAGAAAATACTAGAAATCCCTTAAACCCCCCAAAACATCAAATTTGAGACACCCTGTACCTATACGTCAAGAGTCGTGTTGTGGATTTAATAGCACCTAGCTATTCAATAACATCCATAACATCTTAAATATTTTTCTGCACACCTACATCTCAAAACTCCGAGATTTATTTTTGGTTTAAAATGCTGGGATTAAGGTCATACAGCAAAAATCACATTATCTGACCACTCTTGTTCTCGAATTTAAGGATATATCTATTAAATGTTATATTAAATCCTTTTTTTTTTGTAAAATTGTCTGCTTTCAGCCCCGGTTTATCCTATAGGCACTCTAGGCACTTGCCTAGGGCCCACAGCCTCAAGAGGGCCCGAAGGGCCTGGGCCAAAAACTCAATTTAACTTTAAATTTATTATGATGGAAAAAAATGCAAGAATAAAATGGAAAAAAATTTAGTTTCTTTAATTTTGTTTTTTTTTTTGGAAAACTACTATTCAAATCTAGGTATTTAATAGAATTGACTAAATTATGGTGCTAAAGTTTTATCTATGCATTTTTGCTGGAGAAGGTAATGTTTCCGACGAAAAAAGTTTTTTTCAGATAACGCCGAAAACGTGTTATTTGGGTATATTTTAACCTATTTTAGCAATATCGTCGTGACGTCATCTGTGTGTGTCTGTCTGTCCGTAACACGGTAGCTCCTAAACCGCTGAACCGATGTTCATGAAATTTTCAGGTAAAATGACAGCTTTTTGACAGTTTAAAAATTGAAAATATGCTAACTTTTTAAAGGAGCATCGCATAAAAATGCGGTTTCCGGAATATAGTAGAACACATTTTTGTCAATAATATGCGGTATAACCGAACGTCGTAGAATCTTTAGTTTTTGAGATATTTACAAAAACTGTTTCCAAGGCTGATATAACGTGAGTTCACTTGCAGGGTGCTCCGTCATGGATCTATTTATTTTCGTTAATTTTATATAAATTACTAGGGAAAATTCCAGGCGTCTCGGGACTTTTTTGAAGCCGGATTGTCGGCATTGTCTGCTTAGGGAAAGTGTTGAAGATAAAGTTAGTGAAATTTTTCAAAATATGCGTTCAATAAATCCCTCGAGAATTAAAGCCGGCCATGACCTCCGACCAGTGACGCCATAATTTACAATATACACACGTTCACGTTAGATGAATTCAAGTGCCATATCCTTTACGATGCATATCATTTCCGCTATTTTGGAGGCTGTATGCACATGTGCCAATGAGTTTTTAATACGTTCTTCCGGTCTCTGTATAGTAAAATTTCTGGTTTATCGAAATAATCTTGTCGCTTTTGTTAGAATGCGGAATTTACCTACTACGTTTGCATTTCACTTTTTAGGTATCTATAAAAATTATTATTGAAACTAGTTAATTTGCATTTGGTCTAATTCGTTTGAAAATCAATTGTAGGTGTTGTAATGATTATACAAATAGGTATGTAAAAAATATTCATAAAATACCAGCAAACAAAGAGTTAAAAAAAGTAAATTTATAATAGAAAAGAAGCGCACAAATATATTAAGAAAAACTATCACTATCACTGCAATTTGATACATTTGTACCTAATCAACAAAATAATTAACTAACCTCTGGTATTTTTGACAATTTGTCAAGTCATGTGGTCACCTGGGACGGACTATGTTCCAAAACAACTAAAACTAACGCGTGCGCAGTAACCAAAGTTTTGTCTACCGGAAAAAGGAACATTAAGAATTAACGGGGTCCTGGTTTTAAGCGTCGCATGTAAGAATGAATGGGAATGGCCTGTATTTATGCTCTACGGTATTTGGAGTGAATGAGTTGTGATGGTCTCGGGCACCAAGTGACTTCGAGTCAGATTATCTTGGTGTCCACCGAATTGAGGTGGCAAAATTGTCTGCAATAAGCAGACAGAGCCAATAAGTAAAAACGATGGCTTTAAGGCATTAAACGCAGAAATAATAAGAACATTGGATACTGAGATTCTTGTAAATAAAATCTATATGTTTGTGGCGGATTCATTTTACAAACACAACTTTTTCTGGGTATTACGCCACTAGTAAGGAAAAATTATTTTAAAAAATTAAAAAACCACTGCGTTTCTCCTAGAAAAATAAAAATCACTAATTTGTCAGTGGCTTTCTATAAAAATAAATAATTGCCTAGTAAAACCTAAACCACTTATCTTTTAATTGAATTTGAATACGCTACGTTTCGATTGCTAATCTACAATCGTTTTCAAGCTCTTTATTTATATTTTCTCTCAAAATCTTAAATGTTTCTTGTTCAAATATATTTTTTTATTATTATATCGTTGACAAATTGTCAATATTCTGAAGTTTATCAAAAACAATTGACCAATCTAAACAAAACACAAGGTAACATGATACTATTTCAAGACATTATGTCAGTCAATGTTGTTTTCAAATTTGAAAATAAACAGAACAGGGTGACTCATTAAAACTAGAATCAATAAGGTCTCTTTTTTATAACCATTTAGAAATTTTTACAAAATTATGATCATTGTTAGTAATATTAAATTTATTAAATTATAAATAAATAAATTATATTACTATTATATCAAAATCTATTTAAAAAACAGTAATCAGAATTTCATTACAGTATTAATTAATTTTGAAAAAACCTTTTTGCAAATCTTGTCTGAGAATAGGAAGCCAAGCTTTACTTATATCTATAGAAATACTTGAAAGACAGTTATCTTCATTTAAATAAATACATGCTGATTCTTTTAATTTTCTTTTAATGTCATTAGATTCTTTTTGTAAAATTATTGTTTCTCCCCATTTAATTCTATGATTACTCTCAAAAGAATGCTGACAAACTCTGGATTTCTCGTAATCACCCCTTCTCAAATTATATTTATGATCATTAACTCTTACTTCAAGTGGCCTAGAAGTTTCACCTATATAAATTTTACCACATTCACAAGGTATTTTATAAATTACATTTTTTGAATTCTGCTCTTCATTTATTGGTTTTGTTTTTGTTAGAATAGATCTAAGTTGAAAGAGAATTACTTGTTACAATAATTAACAGTAGCACTGCAGTGTATAACGTGTAATTACATCAACTAATCATGCCAGTTAAAGCTTAAGGAACAAAAACGAAATTTTAAAGTGGTTTGGATTTTCCTCCATAGAAATTTTCTGAGCAGCTGCAACCAAAAGTAGAATCGCTATGATGATTAGCAATATTAGTCGCGGAGGCCGCATTTTAAAAAGAATTTAGTTAACTTATTTGTTCAAATATCAATGAATTTTAAGGTATCAAACTACTCTAGAATGTTAAATAATGTAGGTTTGACCGAGTGTAAAGGAAATCGTAAATAACAAACAACTGAATTGTGTAGATACACCTATAATTGATAAGTCTACACGATATAAGCTGATAAAAAGATAACTTAAGGGAAATACAATGTGAAAACATCAAAACTAATTAGTGAAACAACCACTTTCAAAATTATTCGATGCATATAACAGTATAAAAATTAAAACAAATTAAGAGAAAAAATAACTCTTATCTTATTTAATTTTAATATATTCCTTTAAACACAAACAACAGACTGAAAAAAAACATTTAGTAGATCTATTCCACGGTGGATAGAATAGAGCGGTGTTCGGATCTTATAAATATATGTCGAATTTTCACGTCACTGGTGGTCCAGCTGATTTATGTAAACAAAAGTTAGATATGATATGAACAAGTAATATTTTTTGAATTTTTTTGAAAACTAAGGTAATTTTCCTACTATTTTTTAGTATATCAGTCGTTATTTTTTTTAGCCCGCTTTATTTCTCTTTACACAAAAATTGAAATTCGAAGAAAATAATGTGTTCGTTTCAGCTTCAGAAATAATCCGCTGACCTACGTCTTTGTTTACTTCCCAAGTCCTTGGTTCACCTTTGATACTAAACGATCACATTCAGTTTGACTTGTAATTTAAGTTTTGTGTAATAAAAAATAAAGCGGCCTAAAAAAAAATAACGACAATACGTCTAGAAAATTATATTTTATAAGAATGTACTATAAAACAGTAAGAAAATTGCCTTAGTTTTCAAAAAATTCAAAAAATATTAGTTGTTCCGTTGTTCATATCATATCTAACTTTTGTTTACAAAAATCAGCTGGACCACCAGTGACGTCAAAAATTCGACATATAATATATATAAGATCCGAACACCGGTCTATTCAATCCACCGTGGATCTATTCAGCAATTTCTCTCCCAGTATATATGCAATTACAAGTTATTTTTCAACTATTTTAAAAAATATGGAACCCAGAATTGAAAACTTAAAAACTGTAGGCTAAAAGTCTGGCTGATAAGTGATAAATTACTATTTTAACTGTTAGACATGATACCTAAAAACGTAAAGCGAAAAGGCGTGAAGAAACGAAAAAGTATGTCTGAAACCAAAGAAGGGCAACATTACATTAAAACCAAAACTCAAAAAATCAATTATAACCAGACAACCCAAAATTAACCTGAAAAAGCGATACCTACCGAGAACAAAAACAAAAAGACACAAAGCAGATGGGCAAACGGCCCCAAACCTAATATTAAATCCCAAAATTCTTCCGTTTAAAAAGATTTCCTAACCGATAAAATCACGTTTACCTACTGATGTCCGCCCATTCTCGTGGAAGGTAGAAAAGTGAAACAAATGCAAATGGATTTGCTGAGTCTTCTCTCATCAAAGCGGTGAACAGACATTAAGGCATGCCTCTTTAAAAATTACACTAATATCACGGATCACCAAACAAATAATATGTTTGTTGTCTAGATCAAAAAAGCGTTGTAATTATTTATATTGAATTCGATAAGTCTTATAATAGAAAAGATATAGAATAAAATATAAAACAAAAGAAGATTATGTAGGTACATAGGTGAAATTTTCCACTCTAAAATAACATGCTGAAGAAATTTGCAATGCACATTGAGGTTTACCCAGAACCTTTAGACTAATAACAAAGATAATTCGAACGAACTAACTTTATACCATTCATTGACTTCTATACCCTATAAAGCCCTTTCAGGGCGTTATACAACTCAATGATACCATTGCTTCAATAGACCTGTAGACAGTGGTCATACTGACTGATCATCTTTGCTCTATCAAAGTAACTAACATTTTCGAGATAATTCAATTTGATTGGATATTTTTTATAGTAATGAAAGGCTAAAATGCATTTATCTCCTTATAGCTGATTTTAACGGGCCTTGACAATTATAACCATACTCGTATTGTATTATTGAACTGTTGTGATTTTTTAGTGAAAATTGTAGAAAATCAAGTTTAAAAAAAATGCGATGTAGAAAAACTTTGAAACATAATAAGAATAATAAATGGATAAACTGTTTGTCTGACATGGTCACTACTAACATATTCTTTTTTCGTCTCAAAACACGTATTTATTACCATTAAAACTATTTTAAAAGGCTATTTAAATAGACATTTATTTATCAAAACTACAAACTTCTTTTCTCTTAAGGTAACAGTAAGTAAACCAAAATGTAGAAAACTTAGACAGATGGGACTAACTGATAAACACGTAATTTTTTAAGAGGTCCCGTCAAAAACGGCGATGGTTCGCCGGATGTAGCCCTCAATAAAAAACTGGCACAACGTCCCCAAGATGTTCCGGTTTTAGATATAGATTATTTTAAGATTATACTAATGGATTACGCTTAGCTATGCGCCAAAAATTAGAAAAAACATTTTTTAAGAAAGATAACAGATAAAAAATCTTACCACATATATTTTAAAATGACAAAGAAAACCAGATATTTTGTAGAAGGAAAGCAAGATAGAACTTTCTTTTATTTTTATCGGCAAAAGGGAGTTTCTTGAGATCAATATCAGTCTTAGGTGAAATAGCATTTTGGTTTAAATTTTGGTATATTGTGATAATGTCTGATTTTCTGTACCGCAAAAGCTTCGAAACAACCACACCAATTTTAATAAAATTACATAAATTCTGTTTCCGTCAACCATTTGGCCCAGATCAGCGCTTGACATAAAGCGCCCGTTTCGCCAACCCCAAGGCATCCCCCGACTGTGTCCATCCTTCGCCGAGAAATCTGTACAAAGGCCAGAATATCAGGCCACCAGAAATTCAGAATGCTTACCCTTCTTGCCTCTTTGCATGCTTCACATGGACGCAGTGTCCGGTGAGGACCCCAACTATGACTCCTAGCTCTCTTCGCGTTCTACGGAGTAGCCAGTCCCTACTAGTGTCCCCTGTATGTTGATATTTATCCAAATATGTCAACATACAGGGACTCTAGTCCCCACGAGACTTGATGTATTCGGTCACACACTCCTTCACCTGTATTGGTCCATTCCTTTTGTATCTCTGCACACTCTGCTAGGGATTAGGGTCACTGCATCCTGGAAGCCTGGCGTCTGACGCCAGGCTTCCAGGATGCAGTGACCCTACCAGGGATGACTTAATCTGCCCTCTGGTGAGCCCCAGGAGAGGCTCTGAACGACCCATTTTAACAAATTAAAAATAAGGTCGATTTGTAATGGGTTAAACATTTTAAATAATAAGCACTTTTAAGCATAAAAGAAAGGCTCTTTTCAAAAGCTATAATATGATTTTTATCCAACAAATTTTGTAATAATTATTAAAATGTGTAAAAAATAGCCAAAATATAAAAATAAACGCCAGTTGTTTTTAGGTAATACATTTTTATTTCACCCTTCAAAGATGATCGTTTATTCTTTTGTTGTGAACATGTTTTCACAACTTTTTTAAATTAGTAAAAAAGCTGCATTCTTGCCACGCACAACAAGGTATAAACCAGCAAAATCGATTCAATGGTTCTAAAAAAAATTATTTTTGTTTCAACCATTGTTTTGAATATTATACGATTACCTTGCCAATCATGTCTGCACTTATTTCGCTATAAATTCATTACTACTGAACCGATTTTGATGAAATAAAAAACATCCTGGTGAGAATTGATTGTTTTTTAAATATCATAATTACAATTTATCGCCATTTTAAAATTTAGAATGGCGGACAGAATCATACTTCATTCTTCAAAATGGCCTGTTTATTCTAATTTTCTGAAAATGTTTTAGCTTTTTTTTAATCCAGAAAATAGCACCACTTTTCTTCCGGTTAACAAGGTGCAAAGTAATAAAATCGGTTAAGTAGTTCTCAAAAAATCTGATTTTGTTTTAACCATTGTTTTACAAATTATACGATTGCATTGCCAATCCTGTCTGCATTCAGTTCTTTATAAATTCATTATTACTGAGCCGATGTTAGTGAAATAAAAAACATTATAGTGCAAACTGATGGATCTTTAACGCTTGCACGATTATGTTTTTTATTTTACTAAAATCGGTTCAGTAATAATGAATTTATAAAGAAATTAATGCAGACAGGATTGGCAATGCAATCGTATAATTTGTAAAAGAATAGTAACCACTACACCGATTTTATTAATTTGTACCTCCTTATGCGGGAGAAAAGTAGTTTTTTTTCTATAAATTAAAACAAAACTAAAACATTTTCGGAAAATAAGAATAAACACGCCATTTTGAAGAATCAAGTATGATTCTGTCCGACATCTTAAATTCTAAGATGGCGGAAAATTTCGATCAAAATCTTAAAAGAGCAATCAATTCTCACCACGATTTTTTTTATTTCATTAAAATCGGTTTAGTAATAACGAAGTAATAAGGAAATTAATGCAGACAGGATTGGCAATGCACTCGCAGAATGTGTAAAACAATGGTTGAAACAAAAATCGATTTTTTGAGAACCACCACACCGATTTTACTCATTTGTACGTCGTTGTGTGAGAGAAAAGTAGTTCTTTTCTATAATATAACAAAAAGTCAAAATGGTCGGGCAGCAAAACACAATTTTGGGTGATTTTGGTAAAACTTGGTACGTTTGTAGAGCGGCCCAAGAGAAGTAGAGAAAAATTTTTTTTTGGCTCGAACTCTACTGATTGCCGCGTTTCAGTGCCCTTTAATTTCAAATTTGCACCTAAAATATTTTTCATGACAATTTTGATTAGGTAAGACCTGTCTCTATAAGCCCATGTAAAGCAACTTTTAAAAATTTTATATTAAGAAAAATAATGTTAAACTCAAAACTTTGAAAATTTACCAAATTATTGATTTTTTTAAAACTTAAAATTTTGGACCCTGTCAAAAAGTTTCTGAGGAGGATTTTATCTGACATACTTTTTTTTTCTTTCTTTTGAGTCTGGCTATATCTCACTTTTTAAAATTTAAAAAAATCTTGCAGGGAAAATCTGTGACAGAGTCACAAATACCATGCTGTCGCGTTTTTCGCAATATACAAAGATTTTGGACTGCTTATACAAAACAATTTTTTAAAACTTTATTTGAATAAAACTGAAAATAATTTTTATAATTTTACAAAATTTACTTTCTTAAAAAAAAATTATAAATATAATCCAATATATTCAAAAATTTACCACAAACATGGAAAAATCATAGGTTTAAAATAACGGTTTTTAAGCAAAAATGACATGTTTGAAGATAAACGGCTGGGGATTTTTTAATTTGCGTTTAATTTTGGGTACCCCCAAAAAACCGTTGTTCTAATATAGACAAGCTTTCAAACGGTATGCAATTTTTTTTTAAATCTACTTGGTAAATGGTAGCAAAAAAGCGTTTAAAGTTCGCTATTTTATTAAAAGATATTCAAATCGTTTACTGGTCGGTCATTAAACCGCCATTTTTGTAATTTTTTTGGGGATTTTGATAAACATTGGCACGATTGTACATCAACTTGAGCAAAGTAAAAAATAAAAACAAAATGGTTGGTACACCACTATAAGTTGCGTATCAGTGTTCTTAAATTTCTGGTTTGCGCCTTTCCACTTTTTTCAAAATATCTAAAAATCAAAAAAAGCTAATTATTTTTTGATTGTTGTTTTAATAAGTTAAGACAACTTTTAGAAATATTTATCGATTTCAGACAAAATAATGTCAAAATCAAAACTTACAAATTTACCAAAGTGGTGATATTTTCAAAACTTGAATTTTTGGATCCTGTCCAGAAATTTCTGAGGCGGATTTTATCTGACATACTTTCATTTCTTCCTTTTAAGCCTGGCTCTATCCGACTTTTTAAAACATTAAAAAATATTGCAGGAAAAACCTGTAGCAGAATCACATATACCAAGCTGTCGCGTTTTTCGCAAAATTCAGAGACTTTGGACTGCTTATACAAATCAATTTTTTAAAACTTTATTTGAACAAAACATAAAAGGCTATTTAATGGTTCTACTAGGCAACTAAATATAAAATTTACTCAACTAAAAAAAAATTTACCGCAAACATGGAAAAATCACTGACTCAAGAAAAATTTTCACATTTGGAGATAAACAGCTGGGGACTTTTTATTTTGCCTTTAATTTTGGGTCCCCCGAAAACCTTTGTTCTAATATAGCCAAGCTTCCAAAAGGTGTGAATTTTTTTTCAAAATATAAAAATAAGTTGTAGGACAAAAGCGTTTAAAGTTGGGTATTTTTCAGTTTTTTAATAAAATATCCAAATCGTATACTGGTCGGTCACTTAGCCACCATTTTCGTCAATTTTGATGGGACTTTCATAAAAATTGGCAACTTTAGAGAAGTAAAAAATAAATAAAAAGTTGGTTGGTACTCCACTTTCAACTTTCCAGTTCGCACCTTTTCACTTCTTTCAAAATAACTGAAAATCAAAAATATTTTTTTTACGGTTTTAATTAGACCTGTCTCTATCGGCCTGTCTTACATAACTTTTAGAAATATTTTTTATTCTAAGAAAAATAATTTCAAATTAAAAATATTGAAAAAAAGGTAGGGATTTTTTAAAACCTAAATTTTTTAACTTTGTGAAGAAGTTTCTATTGAGGATTTTATCTGACGTACTTTTTTTTCTTCCCTTTGAGTCTGCCTATAATTTGCTTTTTAAAATATTAAAAAATATTGCAGGAAAAATAGGTACAATTTTTGTATGGTTAATTTTCATTATTTTTTAAAAAATGTTAAATTATTTTTTTGTTTTATAGCGGTACCGAAGGGCGGATTAAGGGCGATCACTAAATCAAAAATGTTATAATATGTTGGCTTGTGTTTTTTTTAATGCTAATAAATACTTATTTATGTATAAACCTTAAAATGGCTGGCTATTACAGGCAAAATTAATTAAAATGAACAGATTTGTCTTTGCATTGAATCCAAAGAAATGGTTTTAAAAAAATGAAAATTACACTTATTCCAGTAAAATGGGCTTAGCACTTATATCAACTTATTTGTCTCTAATGAAATATAATTTTATGAAGAAGCTATTTCTAATGGCTCGCTTGTTATTATTATGAGATACTATTTTAATTTTACAGGTGCCGTAACATTTGTTAAATTTTAAAATCGGGTTAGCACCCATGTACTATTTAATGTATGGAATAATTCTGTTTTTTTTACCTTTTGTATTTATTAAGAGATTAAAATTTTTTTATGGAAAATTATAAATATTTCTGAGCTTTGTAAATAAATAAAATAAAATAAAGTTAGCACATTTACTAATGTGTTAATTCCATTTATTTCAGGCTTCTAAAGTATATTAAGAACTTAACACTAATTTAGTATATGGTAGTTTTTGTAAGAACCCAAAATTAACCGCAAACTAAAAAATCACCTGCCATTTATCTATAGTTTCGCTTTAAAAACTGTTATTTTAAACCAGAAGAAATTCCGAGTGTAGTAAATTTTTTATTTTTCTATTTTTTAAAATAATTTTGTGTTTTAGTTTTTTTATCAGAAACATACGCTTTTAAATTTTAGTCAAATAAAATTCAAAATATGGTTTTGTATTTAAGCAGTCCAAAATCTTTAAATTTGCCCGATCACTATATAACTTGGATATTTTTTTATAAAAACTAAAAAATATCCAACTTTAGATACAGCCGTTTATATCCAACTTTAGATACATTTTTGCTATCAAAAGTTGTTTCAAAGCTTGTCTATATAATAGTAAAAAAGAGATTTTTCTGGAACCCAAAATTAAACGCAAACTAAAAAATCCCCACCGGTTTATGTCCAAACGCGTCATTTTCGCTTACACAACCGGTATTTTGAACCTACGATTTTTTCCTGCTTGCGGTAAATTTTATATTTAGTTGTCTATTAGAACCAGTAAATAGTATTTTACGTTTTATGCAAATAAAGTTTTACAAAATTGATTTGTATAAGCAGTGCAAATTCTTTGAATTTTTCGAAAAACGCGACGGCTTGGTACTTGTGATTCTGCTACAGATTTTCCCTGCTATTTTTTTAAATATTTTAAAAAGGGTAGTATAGCAAGACTCAAAAGGCAGAAAAAAATGTCAGATAAAATCCGCCTTAGAAATTTCTTGACAGCGTCCAAAAGTTCATGTTTTATATTTCATTAAAATCGGTTCAGTAGTAATGAATTTATTAGGACATAAATGCAGACATGATTGGCAAGGCAATCGTATTACATGGAAAACAATCGTTGACATAAAAATATTTTATTTAAGAACCACTGAACCGATTTTGACTCGAACCTAGTTGCGCGTTGCAAGAATGTGCACTAATGTCAAAAAATAATGAAAGCATGTTCGCAACACAAGAATAAACGAGCATCTTTGAAGGGTACATTTTAATTTCATCCGCCATCTTGGATTTTGAGATGGCGGATAAAAAAATACATTAAGTCAAAACTCTGATTAATTCTCTGTCAAGTGCAGTTATAATAAAACAAAAATTGTCCGGTTTTTTTTGGCCTACTCGGTATAAGCACTACACGGTAAAACATTTTGTCTACAATGAAAACACGTTCTTTTCTTGTGTAGCACTCCGATGGCTCAGATTGGGTTTTGGTAGATACAGTGGACTATAATTAACATTGGCGCAAAAAATTCATTTAACTAGAGAAAGTATCTAATTTAAAAATTGTAGGTTAAATTTGAAAGAGAAATAAAATTGTGATATAGCCTCATGGAGAGGGACTTACCGCTGTTTTGAAGTTCCAAAGTGCAAGGTGTATACCTTTCCATAAGAGCTATGTGACTTGAAGTTCCAACAGGATGATGGCACGATAATTTTAATTATTTGCGGTATTTTAAAGTGAATTTTCACTATTTTTTAAATTTAAATTTTAAGGTTGTCGTTTTCGAGACATGGCGACGCGCAGCACACATTGTCTGTCTCTCATGCGCTTGCAGTTTTTTCGCACATGCGCACAGCACTTCACCCTCTATAGGAAACCATATCACTATATTTAAAATTTTATGGATATGTGAAAAACACGATAGAGGACGCTTGTAGTGCCAAAGTATATAAAAATAAAGAAATAAGAAATAAAATGATAATTCTTAAATTTAGAATAGAAATTACATTTTTTGCGTTTAATTCTCGCATTTTAATGCAATTTTGCTTTAGGTAAATTTTATAATAACTAATAGTTGTCCCATTTACTTAGGATTAATATAAATTTAAGACTAATAATTTTATGTTCAAGACAAAATTTTAGTCCATGAAAAATAGGAAAATTAAAAGTAAAATTCAAAAATGAAAGAAAAATAAAGAGGTTTTTTATGGAAACCGAACATATTGCCGGCCGAAAATTTTCTAAAGTATCAAGTGGCAAAGGACATAGCTTTGAGATTGGTATTTTTAACACCGAGTCCCTTGTCTTGACATTAGCAACTCGATTTACATCGTCTTTACCCGGAAAAATTTCAATTATTCTACCGAGCTGCCATTGTAGCGGGGGTATAAAATCATTCTTGATTATTACCAAACGACCAACTTCTGGAGTACAAGTGGGGTCCAGCCACTTGCTCCTTTGTTGAAGTGTATGCAAATATTCTTGCTGCCAGCGTCTCCAGAAATCCTGATGGATTCTTTGAAGTAGCTGCCAACGAGTTAATCTATTAATTTTGACATCTGTTAAGTCAACGTCAGGAAGAGCTGTCAACGGTTCCAATGATAAAAAATGACCTGGTGTCAAAACAGAAATGTCATTTGGATCCGAGGAAATTTCAGTTAGCGGTCGAGAGTTCATAATAGTTTCACTCTGACAGGTGACTGTATATAACTCTTCATATGTTAAAATTTGTGAACCAATGGTTCGAAATAAATGTTTTTTGACAGTTTTAATCCCAGACTCCAAAAGACCTCCAAAATTGGGACTGTGACTTGGAATAAAATGCCATTTAATTGGACGAGAAGAATCAATCTGTAACAACTGTCTATTTGCCGAAACTAGGTTAGTTCCATTATCAGAATACATATCAGTTACGTAATTTCTACGAGCCACAAACCTACGCATTGCTGCGATAAAAGCATCGGCTGTCAAATCACTGACTATTTCGATATGTACCGCTTTCGTACTTATACAAACGAATAAGCAAATATATGATTTTAAAGTACGTGGGGCACCGAGGGTTCGGTTCATTAAAATAGGAATGGGGCCACCTAAATCTACTCCCGTATGCAAAAATGCTCTGAGTTGAGAAACTCGTGGAAACGGAAGTGAACCCATTGGGGGTTGTACCGATTTAGGGGATAATTTAATTTTGCTAAAACTTGACGAATTTTGCGTTTTGCCGCAATTATCCAATAATTTTGGCTTAGTAAAAAATGTACTGTTCTTAATCCAGCATGTAAAAATTTTAAATGAAAATGTTCGGAAATTTTTTGTCATAAGAGAGAGAAGAATTATGCAATCTTCCACCGACGCGTAATAAATTTTGGTCATCTAAAAATAGATTTAATGTTTGCATCGGTTTAGATAATTTTAGATTATTTTTAAGAGAATTTATTTCTTCCGAAAAATAGATCGATTGTTCGTTTTTTATTAATAAATAAAGTGCGGTTTGAATTTCTTGAAACGTTAAAAAAGTTTCAAAAATTATACTTTTATTTAGAAATTTTTTATTTATAAAACGTAAAATATACGCTAAAATTCTACAAAGTTTAGTAAAAGATGAGTTTTTATTAATAAGCGAAGTTAAAAAATTTAAGTTGTTTTTATTAATAAGCGAAGTTAAAAAATTTAAGTTTGGGGTTTGCGTAGTAATTAAAGTTAAGTTTTTATTCATTTAAAGTTTCAGAAGTGTCTTTTATTTCCAAGGTTATAGGCCAGTAGTCATAATGTAATTTTAAAAATTGGGGACCTTAAAAAAATAAACTATGATTTATAAGTTCACTAGGATAGAGACCTCTTAAAGCTACATCAGCGGGATTCTGAGAAGTGGAAATATAATGCCAATTTTTAGGAGATACTTTTTCATGAATTTGCGTGACTCTATTTTGTACATAGGTTTTCCACCTAGACGGATGTCCATTTTTAATCCACGATAAAGCTACTTGAGAATCACTCCATGCGAATATTTGGTGAATTTTAAGTCTGTTTTCAAAACTATGAAGAAGAAATTGAATTAAATCAGCTAATATATTACAAGCGGCTAACTCGAGTCGTGCAATACTTGTAAATTTTATAGGGGCGACTTTAGTTTTTGAGCATAAAAAATACATAAAAATTTTATTTTTATAAATTACGCGTAAATAAACAATAGCTGCGTACGCTTTATTTGAAGCGTCTGAAAAACCGATTAATTCGTATTGAGCGTTTCCAGAAAAAATATTGATAAAGCGGGATAAGCGAAATTATTTTAAAAGTGGTAATTCTAACCTATAGCGTTCCCAGAGGCTACTTATCGCTATGGGAGCATCTTCGTTCTAGTCCAATCCAGATTTCCAAAATTCCTGGATTAGGCATTTAATCAAAATGGCGACAACCAACCAAGTGGATCATAAATTTTAAAAATTTCTGAAAGGATATTGCGTTTTGTGCAACTACGATTTAGAGGCTCTACTGAGTAGGAAAAATAGTCTGAACAGGGTTGCCATCTAAGTCCTAAAATTTTTGTAGTTTCTTCTATATCAAGAGAAAGAGCTTTAGGGTTAATATCGGATTCTGGCAACTGCTCTAAAACAGTTTTATTGTTGCTAGCCCATTTATGTAATTTAAATCCTGGGGATTTTAATAAAAGTGATAACTCCTTTTGGAGGGATATAGCTTCTTCAACGGAGCTACAACCTGTGACAAAATCGTCAACAAAATTATCTGTCATAAGAACTTTAGCGGTGCGGGGAAAATTATGCTTTTCGTCCTCAGCTAGCTGCTGTAAGACTTTTAAAGCTAAAAAAGGAGCGTGGGTAGTACCATATGTAACGGTTTTTAAATTATATTCTTTTATAGGTTCGCTAGGACTAAACCTCCATAAGATTTTTTGATAATTTTGATGATGCGGCGCTATTAAAATGCCGCGAAACATTTTAGAAATATCGCAACAAAGAGCGACTTCATTTAATCTAAAATTTAATAAAATAGAACAAATGTCCTTTTGTAATTTGGGACCGGCGTAAAGCGTGTCATTTAAGGAAATTCTTCCAGTATTTGTTTGGGATACTGCGCTTGCGTTAAAAACTACTTGGAGTTTTGTGGTTAAACTTTCAGGTCTTTCAATATGGTGGTGGGGGATATAGTAACTTTTTTCCGTAAACTGTTCCTCCGGGTTAGAAATTAATTCCATGTGACCTAAGTCTAAGTATTCTTGCATAAAGTCCGAATATTTTTGATAGGTTTCCGGTGTTTTAATTAAGCGGTTTTCGAGAGATAAAAATCTTTTTAATGCAAGTTGGCGACTATTTGGAAAACTTGGTTCACTATTTTCGCAAAAGGGTAAAGTCACGACGTAACGCCCTGTATTATCACGAAAAGTAGTATTTTTAAATATTTTTTCACATGCTTCGTCAGCCGGGGAAAGAATAGGTTTAATTTCCGGTATATTTTCAGTTTCCCAAAATTTCGATAGTGAATCATTAAGTTGATTATTTGAAATTTGGCATAAAAGGGATACCGAACGAGGGGCGAGTTTGTGTTACCAATTTGTCCCATTAAAATGTACCCAAAAATTGAGTTTAATGCGATAGGCTCATTTATATTACCTACAATACGACCATCTCTCAGAATATAAGGAAAAATATCGGCTCCAAGTAAAACGTCGATTGCTCCCGGTCTATAGAAATAAGGGTCCGCGAGATTTATATTTTTTATAATTCCCATTTGACTAATATTTATGTCATTTAAGGGAAGCGAAGAACAAATTTGAGGTAAAATAACTGCACTCTGTACTGATAAGGTCAGGTCAGATTGATTGCAAGGGCGAATGATCATATCAATAGATCCTAATTTTGATTGCATACTCACCAATTCCAAAGACTTCAGTTTCAATATTAAAGCGGCGTAGGCCTAGTTTGTTGGCACATTTTAAAGATACAAAAGACAGATGCGATGCGGAATCTAAAACTCCACGAAAAGTTTGATAATTACCTCTTATATCTTTTATTTGAAAAAGAGCGGTAGAAAGCAAAGTACTAGAGTTACTGTAACTTTGTGTAGAGTAGCAAGCACCTTGATTTTGAGTTTGCGAAGAGGATGAGTTACTAATTTCATTTATTTCCTGCCGAAACGCGTTAATTTGTTGGCTATTTCCGGCAAATCTGCATTATTATTTTCTTGCCGTTGAGACGAGGATTCATTTACATGGCGCAAGTCAAAACAAACTGAACTATGATGCCTTTTTTTGCAAAATCCACAATTAAAAGTGCTTTTGCATTGGAAGGTTTTATGACAATTAGAGGTACAGTTTACGCACCATCGTTTTGCTTTTAATAAATTAAATCTTTGTTGAGGCGTTTTATTTAAATAATCAGGACAAAAAGTCAAATTATGAGTATTCGAATTGCATAAGGAACAATTATTTTGAGAATTCTGCTGCGTGGTAAAAAATGCACGAGGCGTTTGGCGGGTATTATAGTTATTTTGCGGTTTTTGAGTTATATGGGGCGGTTTTGTAAATTTGGGCTTCATAGAAAATTGCGTACTGGATGTACTGGCGGCGTTAACTACAAAAAGCGAGCTACAATGTTGATCCAAAAAATTATAGATTGATTTATATGAAGGCATTTCGGTAGGCTTACCATAAAAAACTTCAAATCGCGTTTGAATCGAACTATCAATAGATTTCAACAACTTTTGGGCTAAGACAAAGTCCCAAAAATCTGGTTGCAAACCAACAGTTTTTAAAGCTTCAATATTTTTTGTGAATATATCAAGCACGTTTCTTAGAGCTACGGAGTCATCAGAGTTTACTTTAGGGCAATTTTCGATAGCATTCCAATAATTTTGGGCTAAAATGCGATCATTTTTATACCTTTTTACAAGATTATTGAAAACAATAGGATAGTTTGCATACGAAACTGGTAATTGCGTAACTAATTCCTTTGGAGGACCATCTAAATAAGTAACTAAAAGCGAGTATTTTTGTATATTTGGAATTTGCGGATTATCATGAATCATTGTTTTAAAAAGATCATAAAAGGTAGGGAAATCATTGACATTGCCAGTGAATTTTTCAATGTTAATTTTTGGTAAACTTGGAAAATAATCAGAGGTTTGTGAACCTCCTGGAGAGTAGGGGTTAATAGTAAGTCGGCGACTTCCACCTTGCGAAGGCGGCGCAGTATTTTCTGCTTGAAACAACTTATCATAGATTTCTTTGACTTGAGCAACATTTGTTTGAAATGAATGAAGATGCTCGATACAAGTCTTAACTTGATCCTGATCCTGGTAAATTTCATTTAATAAAGCGGTGTGCCTTTTAAGGTATTCCTCTTGGACGTTGTCAAGCTCTGCGTAACGAATCTTAAAGTTAAGATGTTTGGTTGCATCAGTTTTAGCCAATTTAGCTACCGTTAAAATTTCATTTAAATTTGAATCTTCGATGTCACGAAAGACTTTAATTTTCTTTACCTTTTCAGACATTATTTTGTAATAAATTAGGCAAAGTAAACAAAATCAAAATTTGTAGATTAAATATTTAAAAAAAATTTAAATCGATTTAAAATAACCGTAGCCTCTTACATATAGGCATGCAAACTACAGCGAAAAGAAAAACAAATAAACATGTAGGTATTTATTTGCGCGTTATAAATTAGGAAATAAAAAACTTATATTCCGAAATTACCTACACACAGATATATCTTTCAAAAATACAAAGATAAACTTTTTGCATTTAAATACACATAGCGACCCAAGACTCCAATCTCGAATATATGTCCTTGCGTTTTTTATAAAATTTGCGAGATGTAGGTATAGGTCTCCTAATACAAATTCATAGGTACCTATTTTATTTACCTATATTATAATTTTAATTTATTAATGGCGTCTCTTTCTTACTTTCACACTACTAGCGTTTGCTCTCACTCTAGCGAAAATGAATTTTTTGAAATTTCAAAAAGAAAATCAAAATGGAAATCAAAATCCGGCAATCGAAGTGATCAAAATATGTAGCACTCCGATGGCTCAGATTGGGTTTTGGTAGATAGGTAGATTAGGATTTTAATTATTTGCGGTATTTTAAAGTGAATTTTCACTATTTTTTAAATTTAAATTTTAAGGTTGTCGTTTTCTAGACATGGCGACGCGCAGCACACTTTGTCTGTCTCTCCTGCGCTTGCAGTTTTTTCGCACATGCGCACAGCACTTCACCCTCTATAGGAAACCATATCACTATATTTAAAATTTTATGGATATGTGAAAAACACGATAGAGGACGCTTGTCGTGCCAAAGTATATAAAAATAAAGAAATAAGAAATAAAATGATAATTCTTAAATTTAGAATAGAAGTTACATTTTTTGCGTTTAATTCTCGCATTTTAATGCAATTTTGCTTTAGGTAAATTTTATAATAACTAATAGTTGTCCCATTTACTTAGGATTAATATAAATTTAAGACTAATAATTTTATGTTCAAGACAAAATTTTAGTCCATGAAAAATAGGAAAATTAAAAGTAAAATTCAAAAATGAAAGAAAAATAAAGAGGTTTTTTATGGAAACCGAACATCTTGAATAAATTGTTTTACCTTAAAACAATTTGTTTTGAATTAAAACTTTTTTTTTAGTTCAACGCAGCGTTGTTTAATCTTGAAATGAGACTTTATTTTTCTTCTTTAATTGTCTTGTTTCAGTATACTCCATTTTGTAACAAAGCAAATTGTCTTCATATAAGTAATATTTAGCTTCCAGAGAAAACAGTGCCTTAGATTAATTAAAAAATAAAAAAATTTCTGTTTCACATTAAAATAAAGAGGCAAGACATTTTTTGTACAATATTAAGAAAATATTCTCTTGGTGAATAGGAAAGCACAAATTATTTTACTTCAAAGCAATTTGCTTTGATCTAAGACAATTTTTTTTACCGTGTAAAAGTTTTTTATTTTATCTGGGAGCATTTGTACCACTTTGTTGTATAGTAGAACACATGTAAATCATCAAAAATGTTAACAACGTTACTTTTTGTGCCATAAATGCTTCCGAAATTAAAAATACTCTGCCAATCTATGGGCACCTAAGCTCACACTAGGTACCATAGTTATAGTGTGAGCTAACATAATCAAAAACTGAAATATATTTTATTCAACTCCAGACTTAATTACCTTTCGTTTGATACCACACAAGCCATGTTTTGACTTAAACTCAAATTTTTTCAATCTACCCCCACCCCTTTAAAAAAACTAAAATGTATTTTGTTTAACTCCAGACTCAATTACCTTTCGTTTGATATCACACACGCCATATTTTCACTTAAACTCTAATTTTTGACATCTACCCCCACTCTTTTATTTGGCTTGCGTTCGGTGGATTTTGTTCATTTTTAAATGGGACCATCACGGCCCAAGACCCAACTTAGGTACCAAATTTCATTAAAATCGGACAAGCGGTTTTTGAGTTACAGACAGACATACAGACAGACAGACATACAGACAGACAGACAGACAGACAGACAGCAAAACAAAAAAGTTTCAAAATCATCTGAAACGCAAAGATATATAAAAATTTTTGAAATCGGAGCAACTTTTTTTTTCTCGAAAAAATTAGGATCACCATAGCTCACACTACTTATATAGTAGTAGTGTGAGCTAAAAATATGAAAACTTACACTTAAGTGGTAGAAATTCTAGCAAGTCGAAGAAATGTTAACTTAAGTGGAACTTTGACAGCACCTTCAAGTCCTAGTCAAACTAAGTGGAACTTAGGACTTAAGTGCTAGGTGAGAAAGTTGTCCCAGGTGTAGTCAGAGATGGTAACCAAGTTAACAATAAGGTGGCCATCTCCGTGAGCCCCATCAAATCTCACATTAACAATACCGTGGTAAAGCTAGCAGAGAAGATGGGTAAATGAGATGTGAAGAGGACAGATATACCTTACTTAGGTACATGCGGAAAATGCTGAGAGACAGGTCACCCTGCTAATTTTCGGAATTTCAATCGTCAATATCTCGAAAACTAACAAAGATAGAGCCATAGTGTAACATATATCTGTAAAGCTAATTTTTTGCGGAACTTAAAAATACAAAAATATATATAGGCTGTTCCCTTTAAAAAAATTGATCTGATTGTCGCCCCCTGTATATTATAACCTATAAAAAAATACTAATGGTGGGTCTAAAGTGGCCATAATTTACCAAACCGAACAGTTTTTGTTTGAACTTTCTACTCCCAATAATAACCAGTTATAGCGATCTTGCAATTATAAAAAATCACCCACATGGCTGTAGCATAAAATTATTCTATTATTTTCCATTACAGTTGTATAGTAATTTGTAGGGTTGCAAAATGGGAATTAATTGGACTTATAGAAGTAGGTAGATACTATAAAAGAAGTAGATATTCGTTCGCTTCAGACAGTGCCAGCACTAATCTTAAAGCAAAAACATTATTATATCTAAGATTCCGAATCAGAATTTCGGTTACCATTGCATACCAGCAGTCTAGGCAACATTTCAAATTTTGTGTACATATGCAAAGCCTTAAGAAATACTTCACGTATTTTTTTTACAAAGTCCCCCATTGTATAACAGTAACACTACTTCCTGTTTGTTTCATAAGGAAAGGTTTGTTAGTTGGTGCTAGAGAAGTGGTTTCAATTTCGTTCATTACTTTTATATTGTTACTTAGGTTAGAGCAACCAGTTATTTTATAAATAACCATTAGGAAGCATATAAACTATAAAATAACTTCGCTGAAACGAAATGTACAAACTTTTAAGTTAAGTTGATCCTCACAATTAACCTTACATATGTTTTATTTAGTTTAATTTAACTTACCAAAACTAACTTAGACCAACTTAAGCGAACTCTTTGAACAAAAATGGTGTTTTTTTTTTACTTAGGGTTGTTCTTAAAGGCACAAACTACTATACTATACACTTTTCAAAAGAGCAATTTACAGATTATAGATATCTCTAATCGTACATACAACATGTCACATGTAGCAGCCAACATTAACAAATATTCAAAATATTAAAATTGCCAATAAAATATTTAACAAAATAATTATCGTAATCAAATTTGAGTCTCCTAGCCAGAATACTGTGTTATATGTATCTTGAATGCCATAACACTTTTTAGAAGAGCAATTGAAAGAGTACAGATAGCTCTGATGGTACATACTTGTCACATGTAGCAGTCAACATTAACAAATATTTAAAATATTAAAATTACCAATAAACTATTTAACATTATCGTCATCAAATTTGGGTCTCCTAGCCAGAATACTATTTTATATGTATCTTGAATACCATAACACTTTTCAGAAGAGCAATTTACAGATTATAGATCAATGGTACATACAACATATCACATGTAGCAGCCAACATTAAACTTGCCAATACCATATTTAACAAAAAAATTATCGTAATCAAATTTAAGTCTCCTAGCCAGAATACTGTGTTATATGTATCTTGAATGCCATAACACTTTTCGGAAGATACCGATGGCACTAATGGTACATACTTGTCAGATGTAGCATTCAACATTAACAAAGATTTAAAATATTAAAATGACCAATAAACTATTTAACAAAATAATTATCGTCATCAAATTTGATTCTCCCCCTGTCACATGTAGCAGTCACATTATCAAATATTTTAAAGAATTAAAATTACCAATAAAATATTTAACAAAATAATTATCGTAATCAAGCAATCAGCTATAAAGAAACCGACTTAGTTTTATGAATCGTCACACCATACCGCAAAACAGCATAATTGACACAAAGTCGCACCTTTAGCCGGTTTAATATTACCATTTTAAGCATGATTTCACTATTTTTCATGAGAAAAACTATGAATAGTAATCTGCAATTGTTGTGCTCTCAAACAAGTCGGTAAACTTAGAAATTAAATGGTGCACGAAAATTGTGTTAAGGCTTAAAATTTGGAGCAATTTTATACAGTATAAAATGTATGGAAGTTTTCATGATAGGACAGTAAACAATGTAGAAATGCATCACATATAACACTGCGTGTTACAAAAATAATATGGTGTTTTTAAGCTGCAGATTTCTCCCTGTAGTCGTTAGGTCGTTATCGTCACTCTGACACGCCGCCGTTATCTGTTATATGTCCTACCATTCTTAGCACCAATTACGAAGTTGGTAAACCTATGTGGTCTTAGGTCGCGTATTCATTTGAGGCAGAATTCCCATGCCTCGCAGCGAGACGAAACGAATGCCTCGTTTGCATTCATGCTCAAGTGAATACGCGCCTTGAGACGAACAATATTCAACTGAATGCTCGTTTGAAGTTTCCACTTTGATCGGATGGCGTCGCCTTCGAGGCACGTACACATACATATGCGCATTCGGTCTCGCAGCGATGTATGCGAATTCTGCCTTAAATGAATAGCGCCTTTTAGTGTTGCCGTGAGACACGAGACAAGAGAAGGGCTTTGTACTGCTCTTAAAAATAAGTGCTAAAATGAAATTTAAGTCTCGATGGCGTAAAAAATTATTTGTTGTCCTCTGTAGAGAACTATGGAAATAATGTGTGTTTTTTTTGCTTAAGATTAATGTGATTTAAAAAAATTCTCTATAGGATGACAATTTGTTGTATTTTTTGAGCATTATGCCAATAATAATAACAAAATAAATATAAATAAATAAATAAACATGTTTAGCTAAATTTTTGCAATACGCTTACATAGAAATATTTATTTGCAGGTAGGAAGTTACGGTCTCCGGTTTTAACATTATACTTAATTTTATTACTATACAATTATACTTAACTTTCAAGGAAGAGCGTAATTTGGTTTTCCAGTAAATATAATTTTTAACCATTTAGAAACAAGGCCTTTGTACCTGCTACAGGGTTTTTCGTACATTTTATTAACTAACCTAAGAGTTTTTTCGAATAGATCCTAAAAGATGAGTAATACGTTTTATGTCTTAATTTTCTTTAAAGAATTTGCTGGCCAAAATATCTAACTGTTTTGGTAAATGTCAAATTTTGATAGGAGGGATCTTTTTTTAATCGAAACGCCCTACATTCTTTTTTCTTCCTATTTTAAAAATATTTACCGCATATTCAGATATAACGCATTATTAACATAAATAATGAATTTAGCAGAGCATATGTTGTCAAGAAAGGTATATATCACAATTTTTGCATACCTATTATTTAAAAAAAACAGTACATAAATATCAGCTTAACTCTATAACAGGTCAATACGAACAGATGGTACAAATTTATAAAACCAACCATTTTTGCTCCAGAGAACGAGAATCTCTCGAGGGTCTTTCTCTCGTCTCGAGCTTTCATTCGAGAGAAAATATCTCGAGAGAATCTCTCGTCTCGGTGGCAATACTAACGACTTTACACAAACGGATGACCGAAGCACGGCAACCCTAGTTGTTTTCTAAAATTCGCGAAAACTTATTTGAGCTTTTGTGTTTATTTGACATTGAGGTTTGCGACTAACAAAAACTTAAATCGTATGGCACATTTATAATGTTTTGATTGTTTAGCCATCACGATTTTATTTATTATTGTTTTGGCATGATTATGACAGTTCGCTAAAGTTAAAATTTGGCGCGTCTAGAAAATCAGAAGTTAATAAGTTATTTTAGTTCACAATTTCTCGTTCGTTTTTTGTTATCACATTTTTACAATCAGAATATTTTTTTTTTCAAATTTCTCAATCGATAATAGTCTGTAGTAAGATGGCTGAGCTTTTGGCGATTTTATGAGATGAAAAATTAAAGTTTAACCTTGATTTCATAGGAAAGTGATGACTGCACGCAGGACAAGTTCATTAAAACTCATTTTTTACACACCTCAAAATCTACCGATTACGATCAATTAAAGTGTCATCTTTAATGATCTTTAAAAAGCAGTAGCCGTCCTTGGGCAAGAAATCTTGACAAATAAATCCACACCTCACGCATAATCTTGTAATTTTTAATGCATATAATTAAAATAAATTTAGTAGCGTTTTACTGGTTCCAAGTGAACGTTTAGTTTTTTGATCGCAAGCCAGGCTACAGTGTTCAATGGTTGAATAAAATTGAAGATAAAAAAAATTAATAAACTTGAAGACTTACTTTATACCTTTCCAATTATAACGACATTAAAATGCTCCTGGACCATAAATCTGCTTTTATATAAAACGGCCACGAATTTTTCGGTTCTTAAGCCTAGTTAACCCCTTCTGTGGTTAACTTTCCACCTATGCGTGCCAACCCTGATTCACATAATGCATCACGTGACGGCACATGGATTTGCTCCTGTTTTAAATGCAGCGTCAGCGTTTTTTGAATCAGGGTAAGCACGCATAGGTGGAAACCGGGTTTTATACTCAAGGGTTGGGATTTTTTTACTTTTTCAAACCTTTCGACCCTGGCATTCATTACTATTTCTGTCAAAAATACTAGAGAAATTGCTACACAATACGAATTAAATAATAACCAACAACCCGTCAATGCTGTGTATAACCGTCACATAATGTGCTTATCACTGGGGTTCCTCAGAGCTCTGTCCTAGGGCCAATGATTTTGTATAAACTGTAGTTGGGTTGGCTTTCTCTGATCATCACAATCTGTTAAAATAAAGTAGGTACTATAAGAAGGCACCATATTTGTCCGCTAATTTATCGTTTCCGGTCAAAGTCTTGAGTTGCCCGCAAATACAAAAGTACATTCACTTCGCAGTTCCGTTTTTTTAGAATCATTACAATTTAATATAGTATGCCTTTAATTTGCACTCAAATAGTATAACTAATTATAGGTAATATACAAATATAGGAGCAAGCATCACATAATACTGCACGCAAGTAGTAATGAATTCCCATAATCTTCTTTCAGTAAAAAAAAGCAAAAAAATTCTTGAAATTTTATTTGAAAACGATGTATATGTTCAGCTACTGGACTATGTTGAGCATTACAATCTTATAACTAAAAACCAATCAGAGTTCCGTGAATCTCACAGCTGTGAGAGTCAAGTTCAGTTTGTGAGTGAACTATGATTAGAATCTCTTATACTCTAATTTATAGAACTTCTGAAGATATTGAACAACTACAGCAAAATATAAATTTGTTATTAATAAAAATGGACCAACACTGTCGGAAAAAAATATTAAGTATCAATAAAGAAACTAAATTTATAGTTGTTGATAAAGAAAGCAGCAAAATTGTCAAAACTTGTAGTTTTTAACACTCTGGTATTACCACACTTTAATTATTGCTCAATAATTTTGTACATGTTGCAGAAAAACAAAATTCCTGAAAGGAAATGCCTTTTTCCGAAACACCCGTGTCTGTGGTTGACTTTACCCCTTCGCAGTTGCCTTTTATACTTTGTCAGCTCATTGTTTTCGGTTCCGAACCGACGCCGTGGAGACAGCTGGTTGAACTGTGACGAAATGTCTTTCTTCCATATAGACCGG
The DNA here is from genome assembly GCA_963576565.1 of Aspidapion aeneum. Classification (NCBI taxonomy): domain Eukaryota; kingdom Metazoa; phylum Arthropoda; class Insecta; order Coleoptera; family Brentidae; genus Aspidapion; species Aspidapion aeneum. The sequence goes on from OY755042.1 coordinate 57,261,932, forward strand.
TGGACGTTTTCGTCTCGCCATGGACTTAGTTTCCTTGGTTCGCTGTTGTTTCACTCGTTGAATGAAAAATAGGTTTCACCTATTTTTTCATTCTTTTTGATTTATCTTATATCTTGTAGTCAGTTTGATTACTATAGTCAGGCAAGCCATGCTGTGGAAGGAAATGCCTTTTTCCGAAACACCAGTGTCCGTGGTTGACTACTTTACCCCTTTGAAGTTGCCTCTTATACTTTGTTAAATAATTTTGTTGCACAAAATATACCTAAATTATGACAATATTAAGACAGTTGCAATGGATGCCTGTTACTGAATATTTGCGATATATGTAGGTCTTCATTTATAAACTTAGGATAGGTCATTTTCAAGTCTTGCGTTACGCTCAATGTTTTTTTAATGTTTTTATTTAAAATGCATTATATAGTGGGAAGGGGTGGTCGAAAATCCAAAATTTTTACGTTAAGTAATTTAAGAACGTTCACTTACACCTTAGAAATAAGTTGAAAAATAGTCGCGAAATTCACGGATATGTATGACATTAGACAAACAATTTTTTTGTTGAAAGTAAAAACACAAAAATCGCAACAAACTCAGCACTTTTTAAAGGGCTTGATGATTTAAAAAGTTGACATAAAAAATTGTACTACCCTTGAGAGTTTTAAGAAAGAACTATAACGATTTTGGTTGATAAGCTGTGATAATGTCCTAATTATTTTGCTTGATCCTTTAGTAAATATGTGTTTTATATTTCACCAATTAATTGTTCTGAGTTTGTTAACTATTTTAATAAATCTTTATTTTTTATTCTTAATTGTTTACTATTGTTTACGTTAGTACTTTTACTGGCTTTTTTTTTGAAATTTTCGTGATTTGTAATTTTTTATTTTAAATGTTTTCGCAAAGATAATCGATTATCACGCTTCGTCGTATCATTTACTTTTCTAAACTAGCTATTTTGGCTAAATAAGTTGATTATGATATAAAATTAGGTAAAAAATTAAGATCGTTACTTACAATTTTCGTTATTTGCCACAGTGCGGTAATTTTTTAAAAAAAGTGTGGATATTTAGACTTCCCGGCAGTTTTTCTAAAAGTGAATAATTTGATAAAATACGAAAGTAGGAGACGGATGAACCTTCTACTGTTATCATCCGCGTAAACGTTCTTCCAGCTCGTAACTGTCGCCATAATTAGTAATTTAATGTCCCTCCTAATGCGCCTTTTAACGGTAATTACCTATACATTTATTATGTCAGTTAAAAGAGATTGGATCGTGAGTCAAGAGCCAAAGTGTAATATGGCGAGTGTGGGAAAATAATTAATAGTTTTTTTAATACAAAGGCCTAAATCTTTACAATTTTTTAAATTCAACTCAAAAGTTTAACTGAATAAGAGAGGTGGCTGTATGCAGTGCAAGTAGTTGCTTTTTATGTATTTAGCTTTTTACAGAGTGCTTTCGAATTTTAAGTCATTAACATAATCTTGCCCATTTTCGAAGTCAAACATGAAAACAACCTCTGGCCTATAAAGGTGTATACGAGACACAATTAGCAGACTTTTGAGTAAAATGTCATGATCTAGTTGCTATTAAAATTTTAAAAGTAAATGACGTCGCACAAATTACATGGGCGTTGGGTTTCGGTAATTTGTTAGACCCACAAACACTATATAAAGCTCTTCTTTTTTAATGTTGCTAATAGTAAAGCATTTTTCAAAATGTGTGTGAAAGTGTGACCTTTATTTTGTATGTAAATACCAGGGATCACATTTCAACAATTGTAGAGTGGAAAGACTAATTGATCTAAGTGCCAAAAAGCGTTTTTGTGGGAAACTAAAGAAAACTGTACAATACGGATGACGTGATTTTAAACATTTTTGTTAGGGCATAAGGTGGGGAAATTGCACTTAGTTTTTATAGCCCCGTATTGGCCTTGACACATACATCATTTTGGGTGGAAAATCTAAAATTTGTATATTTTGGCACTTAGATCATTTAGCCCGGCCACTCTACAATTTATTATCATTAGACAACTTATCACACCCAGTGTTAGGGTAACTAATTCTATTTTCGCAAATTGCCTAAGTGAAAAAATTGCCGAAATGTCTTGACACATTTGTTTATTTTTATTATGGAAAAATTGTCAAATTGCAAACTGTGGATGAAAATTCCAAAGTTCCTGGAGCCCATCGGAAGATTTGTCCCATTTAAACGTTGTATGGGAGCACCTCGTCTATAACATACGTAAGTCTTAAAGCATTCCACCGAAGCCCAACGCCCATGTTATTTGTGCGACGTCATTTATCGTAGATTAAAACTCGTACAGGGTGTCCCAGAACTAATGGTACATAGTTAAACTGTAGATTCCCTAGGTCAAAATATTACGATTTAGCCATACTTATCTTAGTCCAAAAGTTCGTACTAACCGAGATACAGGGTGTTAAACTTTATTTTTTCAAATCGATTTTCTTTAATAACTTTTTTACTAATTAATATTTTTGCAAGAAATAACCAGCGTGTAAGTTTTTTTGAAATTGGCAATACGATTTTTACTCTAGTTGCTTTTTTTGAATATGTATACCATTTTTTTTTAATCAAAAACTTTGACGCTATGACAAATTTTATTGTAAATATAAGTCAATGATTTCTATATATATTTATATATATATATATATATATATATATATATATATATATATATATATAACTGGATAGGCCTTTACACATATGCAAAGTGAGGCAAAAATATTGAATATTTTTTGTAGAAGGAGCACGGTGCTACTTTTTTAAATAATCAAAGCTACTTACTTCAAAAAGGAAACTGTCTTTTCACTTCTATAAAACTCGTTTCTACATGCAACGCATCGCGTTTTAATTTTTTATTTTTGTTCAACAAAAACAATTTCAAAAAAATACTGACAACCACTGACAAACACTTTAATGAAAAATCACAAATGACAATCTCTTTTAAGTTTTAAGTTCACATAATACCACCGGTGGATAGAACTAGAGAGAAAAAGGTTGCAATGGTTACCATTCATGTATGTCTTACTCTAAAAAAACTCTCTTTAAAATTTTGCCTTAGTGTCCTATATATTTGGTCAAAATCCAAAATGGCGGAGAAATGTTTAGCGCTATAACTCTAAAACCATTCGTCTGACAAAAAACGTACAACAGCGTTATTGAAGGATATTTTATTGTCTTCATCTTTTGTCTAAAACTTTTTTTTCTAAAATGTACAGGGACCAAGTAATTTAAAAAAAAAACTTTTTTGCGCATACTAAATCCAAGACGGTGAAGGGAGCCCCCCCGAAAACTCAATTTTTTAGGACTCCCATGTGAACAACATATGTCAAAATCGCGACTACACTAGCTTTTGCAAGCTGGGAGTCCTTCTTTCGCTCTAATGACTGACCTATTAAAATTGATGCTCTTTATGTAAGTAGAAAAATTAAATAAAACTTTACAATATTATAGACCTCGTCCATATCCGTTGGCGAATCCGGCGCAATTCATTCACAAAAATAAAAATACATTCGCGTAAAGGTCGCCAAACACAAAACCTACGGCAGGCATTTGAAACTGGGTCTGAGAATTCTATAGCATGTTTAAAAATTCTAATACCGCTCAGGGTCGTTTCGTTTTTTCTTAGTTTATAGTTAACATTTTAGGGTGTATACCTTAGATTTTTTCAGATATACATCATACATTGTTATTAACATGATGCAAAACTTTAATAATAAAATAATTAAAATTCTTTCGTTATTTTAAACCATTTAAACAAGTAATAGTAATTCAAAAATAGATTTGTTTTGACTTTGTTTATTTTATCTAACTGATTTCAATTTGTCTATTTTCGTGATTAAATTATTTTATTAGTTATATTATTTTTATTTATTTTATTTTAATTAATTTACACTGTTTAATTATATTTAAATTTTTATGTCAATGATAAGATTATTTTATAATATTTAAGTTTTGTGTTTCCCACGTTTTTATTACCTTCCTAGCCTGCGCAGCAACGACTAGAGAAGGTATTATATTCGAGGAATTTTTTTTGAGATAACTTAAAAAATGGATTATTTGAGTGTATTTTGACCAATCCTAGCAACATCGTCGTGATATCTGTCCCTGTGTGTGTGTGTGTATTTCTGTTCGATTTCCATGAAAAAAAGTGTTCGACACTGAACGAGCTAATTTTGGTAAAAATCCATTAATCCTAATGACAGTTTTTGAATAGTTTAAAAATTTAAAAACTGCTAACTTGTTAACGAAGCATTGCATCAATATCCGGTTTTTAGAATCTAGTAGAACACTTTTTCTTAAGAATTTATGATATAACCAAAAACTTTGTAGAAGTTTTCGTTTTTAAGATATTGACAAAAAAAAACTGTTTTCAAGGACAATATAGCGTGAAGTGTGTTAATGGGCATATAATAAAAGTTGGTTTTATCAAAAACAACAAAGAAATTTGGGTTAATATATTGTGGTCGTAGAAAAATAGCGTACATAACTCGTTAGTGACTTTCTCACTCGTATGTATGTAAAAAAACTTTCACACTCGTGTGAAATATGTCACTTTCTTAACTCGAATTTTCTTTTAAAACGCTGTTATACGCGAGGCAGGTGATCATAGAGTAATTCCACGCCAAATCATCCAATGGGGGTAGCTGCCATGTCACGAAAAAAATCCAAATTTTGATAACATGTATTACTGTCCTTAGGAATACCGTATTTTACAGACAACTTTAAAGGTAAAATAACGATGAAAAACAGTTGCGACCATAATTCTTTTTATTTTGATTGTATTAAATCTAATGTAAAAACAAATTTGACGGAAGAAATCTTTAATATTGGTTGGATAATCTTATACAGAAAAAAAAATAACCTCACTTTTTTGAGATCGCAAAAATAGTTTTAAAAAAATAGTAATTTTATGATTTTCTCAATTTTTAATTATTTACACCGGTGCGGAATATGGTCCATCAAAAAAAAGTCTATGCGCACATTAAAGCTCAGTGGCTTGACTATCATACAAGGTAAAAGAAAAATTTCTAGGTCTATTGGTTTCAGCAAACTAAATTTTTAAAAATTGGAAAAACCGCAAAAACCTCATAATTGGCAACTTTTGACTAAAAAAATTAGCATGTCTATCTGTCTATTGAATCTTCGCTTGTAGCGTGTTTTACTTGACAATGTATCATTTATATAAAAGTTAAATAAAAAAGTTGGGTCTATCATTTTATCATCAACTTTTAGGCTATTTGGTTAAAGCATGTAAAAAATCACATTTTTTAATTCGGTCGCAAAAAGAAAAAAATTATATATAAACATCATCGTCAGGGGATCTTATTTATACCCACCTACTGTTTCGCGTGACATCCTAGTTTGTGGGTTCAAGTACCATCTTCGTACACTGTTGGATATTTTTTTTTAGTTTTAAGAATAAATTTTGGGTGAGACACTGACATTAATTAGTTTGTCTCTTTGGTGAATGAAATGGTTCAAGTTTAACAGTGGCGTACGTAGGAGGAAGGGGGGTTGGGACTTAATCCTTCCAAAGCCATTGAATAACTTCTCCTAAAAATTTAATTTTTCTGAAAGAAGAATAAAATGGTTTTGCAGGACTTTGCTTTTACTCAAGCCCCCTCTCCCAACCCCCTTGGAAAATTTCTGCATACGCCACTGGGCATTAAAAAAACTAAGTACAAGACTAACGCATGGTAAAAGCCCATGTGATGCGTTTGGAGGTACTGTGAAACGATTGGTTTTACATTAAAATCTCAAACAACCAACAACTGGACACCATTCTTTCACACCTCCGGATGATTTAACTATAGATGCTAAATTTACTTCAAGCTCAGAAAAAAATTTGTTCGGTTTCTGAAATTATAGAACTCAACTTCTTTTCCGATTTTTTAAATATGACAGTAGGTAACTACTAAAAAAGTAAATAAACTTTTAAAAAAATTGTGTAGTGACCTCATGAAGAGGGTTTAGATCATAATTTATTGAACAATGCTCATATAAATAAACTTTACCTTTTGATAAACCTTAATTTGCAGGGGTGGATCTAGAAACTTTATTTTGGGGGAAAATATCATAATAAATATTTCACAAAACTATTTTGCATAGTGACCAGGAGGTGTGTTCTATGTGTCAAAACTGAGTAAAGTTTCAGATTTGGGCATCCCCCCCAGTAGATCCACGCCTGTAATTTGTGATGCAATTTAACATCACTAAAAATATTAAAATAACAAAAAAATGTGTAGTGACCTTAAGGATTACAGACCCAGATTTTTTATTCTTGTTTTTAAAATTATATGATACAGTGAAAAATTTACCCTACTTGATTACCACCAGCACCCCGATAGACAGGGTCATTTTTGATGCTGAAGTTGAGGGATTTCCCAGACATTCTTAAGTTCTTCGTGGAACTCCAAGGTAACTAAACTTTTTAAATATGTTTTATAAAAGAAAGATATAGTCCTTGAGTATAGCTTTCCAACACTGTATCAAAAATTTAAGAAAACATTACATTTATACCCCAAAAAAATATGAAAACTTCGAAAATTTCTGCGTTTTTTGGATATTCTCTAAATTACTCTAATTAAGCCAGTATAAAACATTTTGCTAAACATCAGATTTTTTTGAAAACTACTTTTATGCATGTTTTTAAAATTATAGGTTAATTTTTTTTAGGTGCTGTTTACTATGAGCATAATTTTTTTCTTTAAAGTCCCATTTTGACTGTTTTTAGACTTTTCAAATGAGTGTACAACTTACTAATTAAATTTAAAAATCTAAAATTGTGCAAAAGTGGTTAAGCATAAGCTGTTTCATTTAATAAGCATGATTAAAGAAAAAAATAAAATGTCACGGCAACACTTTTTTTGTAAATTGGATGACTTGGCGTGGAATTGCTCCATAGTCATTTAATAATAGCGTTTCATACACACCTAATACGTTAAAGCATAAATATGGGGCATACCCATGCATTCTCGCATGCGATGCTTGAAGCCAGCACCCACATTTAATCCTTAATGTTCCTCTTCAGGTTGACAGGACTTCGGTTACTACGCATGCGTCAGTTTGAGTGGGTTTGGAACATACTCCGTTACGGCACAACATTATTTCACAATTGTCAAACCTTTAGGGTTATGTCTATTATTTTTTTTCTAAAAACTGGTTGGTCAGATGAAAATTTATCAAATTGTGGATTAAAATTGTTCTTTTTCTAATATTAATTGTGCAGATTTATTAAGGAACCAGGCAGAGTGTTTAATGGCATCTATAAGCCACTCTTAACTTTATTAACCAATCATAAAAAAAATGCAAGTACTTACCTATGGAATGGCACTCCCTTACTCTCGGACATTTTTCCACATACCACATGTTTTACTTGAATTATTTCCCATTTTTCACAGAAAAAAACATTTTTACACGACAAACGCAAAACACCGCAAAATGTAGATAAACAACAAATATGGCGTCTAGCCACACAGCAGCTGTTTGTCAATGTGACAAAACACACGCATGCTTACTTGAAAATTCACGCCTGCGAATTTAAATTTGCCATTGTTTCCAAAGCAAGCTATGAGTGCTTCACTTTTCGATTTTTTGAACATGTATTTGATACACAGACATCCATTCATGTGGTTTATCCTGGTAGATGATGCGCGACGGTTAGAAGCCTCGAAAGAAAGGCATGGTAAGAAAAGCGATATGTCCCATACACATGTAAAATATCTGAGTATCCAAATGATTTACCACTTAATTTATAGTTATGGTTTACTACTACTATGTCGGTTTAGAACGTTTTTCTACGTTGTCCGACGCCTATTCTCCACCTCCTTTGATTCTGACAATCATCTTCTGTCAGATTTTTTTGACTCATTGATCTTTGGATTGGCTGTTGCCATTCTAGTTTAGGACGCCCTCTTTTTCTGCGCCCTATTGGTTGCCATTCTAGGACTTGCTTTGGTAATCTTTCGTCGTTCATCCGTTGTACATGGCCTACCATATCAGTTGCCTTTTAGTGATGTCATCCTTTTATGATGTCATTTCTTATGTGATCTATTCTAGATATTCCCATTGATCTTCTTATTGCATCCATTTTGACACTTTCCATTTTTGTTTTGTATTTTTCTGTTAAGTCTTTATTCCATACAAGAGCGTGCTTTTCACCATTGTTTCAGAAATATTAAATTTTACATTCCTTTTTATTTCTCTCTCTCTGCTCCATAAAATACTGTTAAGACATCCAATAATTTTCTGTTTCCATTTCCTGTCTTATCAAATGTGACACGAAAGTATACGTACTCATTGCATGGAGATATTGTTTGTCCATTGTCTAGTTCTAACTCACTGGATTCGTTTCCAATACTGTGTCTTGTCCACGTTCACTGTTAATCCCCACTTTTGGTATTCTTCCATTAACTTTCTCATCATATACTCCATGTCTTCTTTATCATTAGCTACAATTACTTGGTCGTCAGCAAACTGTAGTGTCTATATGGTAAATCGGTCGTTTGTGCATTTTACGTTTCCAGTTTTTAGAGCTACTGCGATATATATTTTAAAAAGAGTTGGAGAGATACATCCCGGTCTTAATAAGCCTTTTGTTACCAGGAATTATTTTGAAAATCTATTTCCAATTTTAACTTTAGATTTCGATCCTTTGTATAGTTCTTTTATCGCTTTTATGTATGTATGTATGTATGATTGATATTAGTTTGCTCTAACACTGTCCATAATTTTTCTACTGGAACTGTAGATCCACAAAGGTAACATGCGTCTCTATATTTCTAGCGCTCCTTTTCTCAATTACTTGTTTAAGACAAAAAACATTATCACTACAAGATCTGCCTGCACGAAACCCACTTTGCTCTTCTTCTTCTTGTTCATGAAAATCATTCTCTATTAGATCTCTAAGAATCCTACCGTACAATCTTCTTAGAGTACTGGTTACTGAAATTCCTCTGTAATTGTTGCAATCCAGCTTCCTTTCTTATGTATTGAGGATATGAATGCAATTTTCCAATCTTTAGGTACTGGATGTCCGTTTATGCATTGATTGATAATATATGTGAGATTTTCGAGTAGTTTCTCTGATCCATATTTGAGCATTTCAGCATATATTCCCTCAGGTCCGCTAGCTTTTCCGGATTTAAGCTTTTTAATACTATTCTTTATCATTTCTTTTTCGATGATTACTTCTATGTCTCTCCTCGGAGAGGCTGCCAGATATTCGGGTCTGGTCTCCTGCAGCAGTCCCTTGTAGTGTTCTGTCCATTGTTCTGGTTTGATGATCTGGATGTTTACTTTTTCTTTTGTTGGGTTTTTTACTGTAAAAATGAATTTCCATACTTTAGAACTCTGCTTACCTCCTACGTGTGTATTTATATCGTGGCATTTGCACTCGAACATTTCATTCTTTTCTATACGTATCAAATTTCTTAGCTGTCTTCTGGTTTCCCTGTAGATTTCTAGGTCTCTTTGCTCTTTAGTACTGAGCCATTTCAAATATGTGCGTTTTTTCTCTTTGACCATTTCCTGTATTTTCTCCGTCCACCACATCTTCCTGTTATTTCTATTATCTTGGTATCCAACAGCTTCGTTGCTTGCTTCCTTCAAGCTTTTTATTATGTTTGTATATAGCTCTTCAAATAAGATTTGTGTTTTATTATTTTTGATTGTCTTCGATGCATTCTAGGTTTTCATTTTCTCTAATATTTTCGTCCTTATTTCTTTTTCTTAAAGGGAATAATATTTTTGCTTTTACCAGATGGTGGTCAGATCCACAGGTAACACCACGAAGTGCTCGCGCACCATACCACTTTAATTGCGAGTGTTGTCCACCTATAGCATAATCAATGATTGATTTAAGATTTCTTGTTTTTTGAAACCAGGTATATCGATGAATATCATTATGTTAAAAAAAACATTATTTATTTTGAGGTTGTGGGTTTCACACAATTGCATCAGTCTTAAGCCATTATCATTTGTTACTTCCTCTCCAAATGGTCCTATAACTTTGCTCTGGGCTTGTCTACCAGTTCGGCTATTAAAATCGCCAAGCATAATTATTTCTCTGGTATTACCGATTTTGGATCAAGTTGATCAAAGAACATTTGTTTTGTAGCTCCTCTTTCGTCATCTGATGGTGCGTAGGATTATGCTTATATTATGTCCAAGCATCTTCATGTTCACTCGAAGTATGTTTTCACTAATGCAATCGTAGTCTGTAAATGTATTTTTTAGGTTTTCCTTTCTTTTGGGACTCCAGTGAATATATGTACAAAATTACTGACACTATTCGTACCTGTTCCTTTCTTTTTTGTCTCTGTGAATGCAATAATATCGATCTTACAATTCTGCACTTCGGTTGCAATAATGTCCAACTTTTGATTCAGTCCCTGTACGTTCCATGTAGCTATATTCATAGTCCTTTGTCTTTGTTTTTTTCGTCTTCGAGAGTTTCGGTCCATTGCTCCGAGGCTTTGTTTAGGCTTTTTGGTAACTGCTTTGTTTTACAAATATTAGAGAACCAGTCTAATGCCTCAACCCCCTACTTGGAGGGCCAGGATTTTTAATCAAGGTTTTACTCCTCTAGCCTTTGACGAGCCAACGCCATACTGTAAGGCAACAGCTGTAGTCTTTTATACTATCCCTAAAAGAAAGGGTTACCACCTACGCTATGATCACCGTACCGAGGTCCATTCTCTCCGCCTTTCATATCGATGTGGTCTTCTCCGGTAACCCTGGGAAAGGGACCCTATACAGGTGCTAACTCTCCGGGTTGGAGAGTACCTGGAATCTACGGAGGGCAGGGGTCGATTCATTTCCCCAGATAGACATCTGACGAGGTCTACCCGTACCCTAGTTATGGTTTATAATATATGTTTATGTTTGTTTTGAAAGTTGTCATTTTGAAATTGTCAATATAGTTAATATTCAATATAGAAAGTAGTAAAAAACAAAAATTGATTTTAATAAAAGTTTAAAACAATACAAACCGCAATTAAAGAGTATTACTACAGAAATTAGAGAATAAATATAGATTATTTAATAACTGTGACATTTATCCTGACGTCAGAGGAGTGTACGTACCAAATCTCTTCCCGATGAATTATGGTTTGCTGCAATGGTTACACACTGCCATTCACATACATGAATTTCTACAAGGTTTTAGAGATGACACGATATACCGCGTTAATGGATGTATGTATATGGGGCGCTAATGTGTGTAGGACAGGTGCTATGACAGCGCGTTGACGCCTAAATAGGCATACGTGAAATTTAACGAACGAAAGGGGCTCACATCAGTCCGCCCCGATGCACTCGCGGTCAGATTTGCGTGTCTTATATAGCGTGTGGCTTTTATGTCGCTTCCGACCACATGAAATTACGGTTATGTCAATTTAGAGATTTACGATAAAAACCGCTTAATTAGGACCTCTTAGTCCTGTTTGCCCGGTTCTGGTTCACCCTGTATTTCCTGTGAGCGCGTTTTTATCCTTTGTGCTTTTAGCCGCTGTTTTGATCCGGCTAAAGAGCAGTTTTGTTCCGGCGCGGTTTTTGTTCGCGCAGTTACTACGCGCGCGGTTTTGGTCGCGCGGTTATGCCCGCAAATCATGTTTCCGGGGTTGTTTGAAATTGTCTTGGTTTATTTATTGATGTAGTACAATCTACTGAATTTATTTCTTTTTTAATTTCATTAGACGTAGCAAGAATTTAAAAAAATAATAATGACCAAAGTTTATAAAAAACTAAAAAACGAAATTAAACATGGTCGTCTAACTCCAGAATTAAACATAACTAGTGCCTTCGATTAAGAAGACAGTGTATATAGGAAAAGTTTATTTCTATAAAGACAGAAAGAAAGAAAATCATTTTTTTTAAGTACATAATAAATAAAATTAAAATTTACGAGTTTTTCCTTATGGCATAATTTACCCCAAATTTTTGCGCCCCACAGGGACACAAAGCTGGAATTACCACTGAAAATAAGTCGTCAGACGCGGCGACCCTGTGAACCTCTACCTATTCATTCATTAATTTTCGCTACCTATTCAATTTATTTAATCGTGTCAGAAGGTAGAAAGTTTTTACGCGAATTTCCGCTTGGCAACCATAATATTTTCTATTGTATGTTCAGCAATTTTCCATTTAAAAACCCTACATTTTCTTTTTAAAAGTAACACAAATATACTGAGGCTTTTTTCTTCTATTGGCATTGTACAAGGGTTCTATTCTCGCAGTAATGAGATGTGATAGATCACATAGTGCAAAAAACCTCGTCTCGACCAATAGCAAGCAGTCGCGAAGGTTCCTTGAGTGTTTCACAAGAAAAACATGCGTAAACTTTGCATGACATATGACGATTCAGAGATTGCTATTGGCCAATGCTCTTCTGTTCTCCCGAAACGGGAAAGGAGTACTATCTCAAAATCGGGTGAAAGTCAAAATGCGCATGCAATCTCACTTGATTTGCGCATCTCTAACCTGACATGGCGTGATGTTCATTCTTGTCACTTATTTAGAGAATTCATACACTGGTGGGTTTTAGCCAGATCCCTCAATATTTCCTCCTTCTTCATTCTTGCTCCCATATTATTGATGTCATTCTCTATTTTACGTCTGCACACTTTTCTTAGCCTTTCCTTTGTTGTGTCTCGACAATCTACGGTCCAAGATGACAGAGAAACTGGTCCACAAAAATATTCTTCGCCTCGGCTTTTCTTATGGGATTGGAAAGCCAAATCTCGTAAAGTGGGATAATCGCCCTCAAAAAAGGTAAAAACAAATATGTACAAGGTGCAGAGTGTCAAATAAAGTTCATGGCGCTGTTATAATGTCATAAATTGACTTAAGACCTTATGGTGAGCATGTCCCGTCTATTTCTGTGGTTTAAGTGGTCAAAATTTGAAGTATTTCCTAATGTGTAACATAGACAAAGAGAATAATATCTATATATCTGTTGAAATCGGTTATCTGGATTATGCTATAAAGTAGTGTGACAATATGTGTTTAGCGTAAAGGAGGACATTGGGGAGAAAAAAGCCTGAGTTTGCATAAAAAGCCGAAGATTTTAAAAAACCGCCTTGAAAAAATGGACGAGCCCTGTCATATTACAAAACCACCTTGAAAAGTCAAAAAAGCCGAATAAAAAAATATCACGCCGGACGTTTTCATGTTGTCCAAAAAGCCGGAATTGTCCGGTCATATAAACATATAATGACAATATGACTTGCCTACTCAGAGCTCTACTTAACTTCGTCAAGATGAAAAGGACGTCACTCGGGCGACAACTCAATCACAACAAGGATTAAGTAAGCCTAGGGCACCGTAGAAAGGGCATGCGAGGTAGTGTACACCAGACTGTTAACTTAAAATTCAACGCTAGATAGATATAACTTACCGATTCGAAGCTTCCTCAAATAGAAAATAATAAACACAGCAATCCACTAAAGTATATAAAAAATTCAGTTCCAAAAAAAAACGCAAAATAAACATAGAGTCACAAAAAAAGGGTAGCATACAAATGTCAATACACCGTTAAAAATTTAATAATAAATCGTAAAAGCGAAACACAGAAAGTGCGGCGATCGTGCACCGCGACCCGGATTCGGTTTTACAACTAAACTTCGATTGAATGAAGGCAGGCGTGTGCTAAAGGCGAAAAGGTGGGGAGCAATGAAAGAACAAGACGGTAGGTGCGGTAAAAGGGGGTTTCATTCATAAACGGCGATAGATTCAAGAGTAACACTGACGTACCTTGTCGACAAAATGGTTGGTGGTAAATTGCTAGAAAATCATTTGGTAAAAACAATAATACTTCTTTTATTGACTAGTTTTAAAGTAATACCTCAAAACGTTGTTAAAATGGGGCACTGCGTAAGTTCAGAAAAGCCCCAAAATGAGGCACTTGCATTTTTCTGATCGGGCTAAATTTTACCAAGCTTCTTTAATATACTCAAGCGTACATTCGTGCCAAGTTGATGTGTTAATTCCTTGGACACCTACGGCCTATCGCGGAAGCATCATTTAACGTTTCCTACATGCCAATTTCGCTATTTTGTCATTTAGCTGACGTCACGGAAAGCGAGAATTGATAATAATGGTAGTGGTGGCCTCAATAATAAGAGTGCCCTAAAATTGTTTGGATATTTTACCCTGCTCCCACTATGAAAAAACTGGTGGCACATTTAAAATCTTTTAATATATGCTCTAGCGGAGGCGATCAATTTTTCGTTTTCTTCCGGCATTTTCCCAACTACCCTTTCAACCATCTCCAAAATTGTAGAAAAACTTGTTAAAAAACGCATGATGGACTTCTTAATAGACCACGATACTCTTAACCCTGTCTAATTTGAGTTTCTTCCTAAAACAGGCACTTATGACGCCACGTATCGAGTGCTTGAAAAACTCTTTAAGCACTATAAAAATGACTATGCTACCTCGGGGGCTTTCTGTGATTTGTCCAACGCTTTTGATTGTGTTTGACTTTTGACAGAACGCTCCTGCGGAAGCTGAAACTCTACGGATTTCGAGACAAGGTACTAGAGTGGTTCAGTTTGTACTAGTCAGGTCGCAGCCGCGGGTGGCGTGTGTTCCTCGGAGAGTCAAATCAATTACGGAGTTCCACAGGACCCAGTCCTCGGTCTATTATTCCTTGTTTGTGTGGCATAGTAAAAAATCTGAAGATCTGGTCGAGATAATATCTAATGACCTTAAGGCTGTCAAATCGTGGTGCGATGCAAATAGCCTTTTACTCAACTTTAGTAAAACACAAATAATGGGTTTTGCCTGCAATATTGAGGATATTGATCTTGATCAACCCCAAACAAATTGACCCAAAATTCGAAGTTTCTTGGACTTCAACTTGATGCTGGTCTTAAATTACAGTCTCACGTAATCTCTCTTGTCAAAAAACTTCCTTCTGGTTGTTTTTGTGTGCGAGCAGTGACAAGAAATCTCAATGTTACTGTTGCAAAATCATACATAAACATAAAGACTTATTGGCTATTCAACAAACTACATACAAAACACGTCAAAGAGACAATGTACCACTTCCTTTTCCTCATTCATCACTAGTTCATAACTCCATAATCTACAAAGCCATTCAGCTTTACAATCATATTACTATTGTAATAAGGAGCATCCCTGATTCATCAAAATTCAGAAAACAATTAAAAAACATCTTGGTACAACATGCCTTCTACACCATTGATAAATTTATTTCTCACTCTTTTTAATCTGTTATTTGTCGGCTTTGCTTGAGTATTTAGCAAAAGAATTTCAACTTATATCATAATCTCCTGTTCCAACTCTTTGTCTCTTAGTTCTGTTGTCAGTCACCACTCTTTTTATACTTCTTTGTCATTCTCAAGATATTTTTTGTATTGTAAGAATTGTTTTAAATTTGTTTCTTTTTTATATGAATTTTTGAATATTTTATGTTTTATTGACATGTTATATTATGACTTGTTTTTTATTTTAACTTTCATTTTATAAACGTGTGTTTACGTATCATATGTTTTTAGGTTTAGGTTTTTTGATTAATTTTAGACTAGTTTTTATACCTACCTTAGATCTAGCTACATTTAGTTTGCCTAAAATAAAAAATATGATAAATTACCTTTAACACCTATAATAATTTTATAAGTTAAAAACTAAAAATATCTAGTCGCTAAAAAATTTAAGTAATTTTAAATTTCTTTGGCCTAATATTTATTATACCTATTTAATTTTATTATTTTTGTTTGTTTGAATCCTAAGAATTTACATTTTACTTTTTTCTTGAATCTTATGTAGATTAGATATAGTGTTTTGGTATTAGATTTAATTTAAAGCTTGAACAATAAAGCATGTTTAAACTGAACTGAACTTCAATCTATTTCTCAGTTCACGAGCTATGGCAATTTTTCAGATAAAATTTTTAACAGGTTTAAAATAAGTTTTTTCTGTATAGTTTTAGGCAAAAGTGACCAATACTATTCGAAAGAGCGGAAAAGTTATATAACTCCTAAAAATTGAACCATTGAACAAAGGATAGTCAAGATATAGATTTTTAAACTTGGAGATTTTTTATAATTTTTGTCACATTAAAAAATGTATATCTCAAGTACTCCTTGTTCGATCATTATGAAATTTTCAGGAGGTATATAACTTTTGCCCCTTTTTATAGTACTGGTCAATTTTGCCTAAAACTACACAGAAAACACTTTTAATTGTAGCTTTTTTAAACTTGCCAAAAAGGCACTAAAATATGTTATGTGAAAAAACGCCATAGCTCGTGAACTGAGAAATAAATTGAAGTTATCAAATATACCTCTAGTTTTTTTTTTTATAGTTGGAGCAGTATCAGATTTCCATACAGTTTTAGGGCACTCTTATTATTTTGGCGACCACTGTATATCGTGTGTTAGTGTATTACGCCAATTTTCGACACTTGTTTAATTTTTTTTAAACCCTATATTTTATTATATTTTAAAATCCCCTCTTTTATTAAAAATTGTTCTGTAAACCAAATGTTTTCCTACAATATTCCGTCCAATGAGGTGGGTTTTTAAAACTTTATTACCATTATTTACTAAAGCGTGCATAGTGCGAAGTTTATAGACTAGGTCTATATTTTGGTCAAAGGTTTATCTAATTTTTAGGTTTAATAAGTTATTAAAATTGGCATATTCTGAAGAAGTCTTTAAAGTCGTCGACTTATTCCTAGAAACATTTTTGATAAATTGGCTACTGCTAGTTGGTATAAAACACATGTCACTGTCACCGCAAAATACTTCTCTCTAAAAACCATGTCATTGTGGTCCTAGTACAGTGTCAACTCAATGATGAGGTTTGGGTCTGTTTGATACGTCTGGTTTCGTGCCGTACTAAAATTCCACCTGAAAATTTACTTATTTTGTGGGTAAATGCAAAAATAAAGTCGAAGCGCGGACATTTTGTAGGTTTGAAAAGAAGCAGTACATGACCAATATTTCGACCAACAGCAAAAAACTATTTATTAGAATAGTGTGCTCTGACTAACAATAAACAGGTACAGGTTGTAAGGCAAGTATATTTAAAATGAAAGTTTTGTCTGCAAAAATTTTTAACAAACGGCAACTACTTTTTATGAAGAAAACAACAGTTTCGTACAAATCTTAATGTAAGCAACGGTACTAGGTGATAAACTAACCGATTATTTTCTGAATTAAATTGACATGTTGTCAACTAACTAGAAATGTAAGCTTTTCAACTTTTCCCTCGTTTTAATAATTTTTTCTACTTACGGTTTTGTCATGTCGATTACGCACGAACAGGCATCGAGAGTTTCATGATTGGGTACCCACTCAGATCGTTCGAAAGATAATTTAATTTTCAAAACCAACAAAACCAAGAGCAGTTCTGGGACAAAATTCTGGGGAGGGTAATGGTGAAACGGTTACCGTAAATAAACGGAGAGTTAAAAAGCGAAAAGAAAATATCCGCATAGGAAAAGGCGCACGCGTAGTAAAGCGCACACTCAAAAAGCGCACCTAGTAAAACAGCGCACAGGGAAATCAAACAAAAAAAAGGTTTGACCTATGGAAACATCACAATGAAATAAATGTTAGTCTTTGAATTTAGAATGGTACCTTTTGTTACAGGTTACTTGATCATCTAAATTTTGCTCACAAAAATAGAGTTGTATGCTGCCCTTCTTATGAAGAACGCAGTAACTTACAAAACCCTAGTTTTGAGAAAAACGCAAAAAACGTTTTTTTTTGCTCTATTTCTATCCAAATGCATATTTTTTTAATTTTTTTTGCAGGATGAGAATTCACAAAAAAGTATGGTTTGCCTAGGTTTCATTAAATTTTGAAAAAAAAAATTACATTTTATCAAAGAGACTGCCTTCTTGACAAGTATTTCATGAATTGAATTGAATCAACATGTCTAGGCAGAAATGCAGCGTACCTCATTAACTAGTGGTAAACGCAGTATTTGCTGCATTTATCGCTAGAAAACTAGAAGAATACTTGTGCTAGCTTTCTACTCAAGAGCGCAGTATTTGTTGACCGACTCCCAAATACTGCATTCTTGAATAGATTTACCCTTTTTGCTAGCCAAGAACGCAGCGCATTATGTAGTTGCTGCGCTCTCGGCTAGAAGACCGTGACGTTTTTTTCATTATTTTAATTTTTTTTTCAAATTTTGTTTTTGCCAATCGATGAGGAACATCAATACACCATAATATATAAAAATCTCAAAATTGTCAAATTTAAAGTTACTGCATTCTTCATAAGGAGGGCAGTATACTTTAGAGGCATAGGACAACTTTCTAGATACAGAGTATCAAAGTCGGCGATTTTTACACTTTTTTGATAATAACTTTTTTAAAAGTCGTGTATTAGAATAACAGCAACAGGTGGAGATAAAAATATTAAAACAAAAATTATGCAAAGTTTTTCAGGAGAAACTATTTTCTTGGAACAAACTTTTATAATCCCATATTAAACGCAATATTTTTCTTGATATTTTTTGTTAATAAAAATAAGTCTCTACAGATATTTTTAAAAAAATAAGTAAGCCAAAATTAAATTTGATGATGAGGTTTGGGTCGGTTTGGTGTGTTTGGTTTCGTGCCGCACTAAAATTCCACCTGAAAATTTACTTTTTATATGGGTAAATGCAAAACAAAAAATAAAATCAAAGCGCAGACCTTTTGTATGTTTGAAAAAAGGCAGTAGATGACCAATAATTCTACCAGGAGCAAAATTTTTTTTAGAATAGTGTGCTCTTACTAAAACTCTTGTTGTTGGTGGTAAAATGCCAAATATATCGATTTATACTAAATATAAATAAATATTTCAAAAAAACCGGAAAAAACAAGACTCAAACGAAAGGTAATTGAGTCTGGAGTTAAACAAAATACATTTTAGTTTAAAAAAAAAGGTGGGAGTAGATTTGAAAAATTAAAGTTTAAGTCAAAACACGGCTTGTGTGGTATCAAACGAAAGGTAATTGAGTCTGGAGTTCAATAAAATATATTTCAGTTTTTAGTTATATATTAACACGTACACTATAATTATAGTACCTAGTGTGAGCTTAGGTGCCCGTAGATTGGCAGAGTATTTGATATATACCCCCACCCTTTTATTTGGCTAGTGTTCGGTGGATTTTGTTCATTTTTAAATGGGACCATCTCGACCCAAAACCCAGCGTAGGTACCAAATTTCATTAAAATCGGGCAAGCGGTTTTTGAGTTATGCGCGTTGGTCGTTACAGACAGACATACAGACAGACAGACAGACAGACAGACAGACAGACAGACGGCGCAACAAAAAAGTTTCAAAATCATCTGAAACGCAAAGATATATAAAAAATTTTGAAATCGGAGCAACTTTTTTTTCTCGAAAAAATTAGGATCACTATAGCTCACACTACTATAGTGTAGTGTGAGCTAAAATTAATGCAAGGCATGTTTTGTACAACTAAACATTCAACAAGCAGGATAATTTTTTGTTATTTTTTTAGTGCTGGTCTGAAAAAAAAAGATGGATAATACAAGAGACTAGTGATTGCAAGCATTGCTCGAATAATAATGTTGAACATAAGAGTGATGTCAAAAATATGTTACATTTTGTTTTTATTTTATGTGATTATTTTATTTTTTGTTTTCAACACAACAATTTTTTTTTGTGACATCTATAAAAAAATTTGCTAAATATCTTGTTTTTTATTGTGACCACTGTTCAATACACTTACATTCAATTATTTAGTCTGTTATTAGGTTTGTGCTAATAAGGTAATTCAACTTTTATTGCCACTTAGAAAAAGAATGAGATGCTCAGGTATTTTGAATAACCGAAAGAAAATAATAATGTTGTATTCAAAATGCCTGTTTAAAATTTATTATTAAAATATGTATGTGTAAAAGGATATATATCTATATCTAATAGTACTTATCCGCGATTATAGTTTCATCTTACTTGGAAGTACAATAAATATATTAAAAAATAATAAATAAATATTTTTTAAAACTAATACTAACTTCCAAAACTTATTTTAAAATATCACTTAAATAATAGCTTATGTTGCTCTCTTAAATTTTACTCTTTTCATATTTTACTTAAAAAAGCGTCTTTGCAAGATATATGATAGCAAAACACACCAGATATGCTATTTTCTTAAAAATTATCTAAATTTAAAAAATAGTAACCCCGCGAGTGATAATCCTAAACAGGGTTATCAAAACGGACGGGCCACGATCCTCCACTTTGTTGACGTCACATCGGTGGCTGATTTTTTTTGGTGGTAACGTGTCACGACACAGCTGCTTGTCTTTAAAATATTGAAGTTGGAGTTACGGTTAATGAATATTTGATTTTTTTTTAAATAAACCCGAGTATGAGATTGTTTTTACTATATTCTTGCAGAACAAATTTTTTTAAATCTATAGTAATCCTTAATTTTTCAGAGCCGCTTCATTATCTCACACAAAAATTAAATTTAAAGCAGAAGCGAATGTGACAAACACAGATGACAAAGTCAAATACATGTCAAATATAACAGTTGGCATGAGGTACATGGCGGGCAATTTGAATTCAAAATAAGGAATGCTAAATCTTGAATATTTTAACCTTTTAGTCATCTTAAAAAAGTTTGGTGAAATATCGGGATGGTGTGAGAATATTTCACTGAAATTTTGCGGAAATCTGTAGTGCCATTTTGAAAATATCATAAAAAAACGTCTGATCTCCCATAAAATAAAAGATTTTTTCAGGGTTGTGGCCTCTATTTTTGTGTTGGCCTTGTCCCAAGATAATTTTGTCTTTTTGTTATTTTTTGTAAAACGCTTTTGTTTAGAGATATATTTTTAAAAAACCATTCCTGGAAAAACTGGGAACGTGCTAAAAAACTATAGGCCTTTTTAGAATAGGAATAGGAGGATAATGTGTAAAATTTAATTTAAAAATTAATAAATTCTGTATTTAGTTATCGCGCCAACATCTGGTCGAACAGATGGACATATATATTTTTGAATTTAGAAAAAAAGATCTATAACTGTGATATGATATACAATAGATTGACTATGTTTGTGTTTTTTTATAGGTTTGCGACGTTTGTTTTGTTACGTAACATTTTCTGGCGGCTTAGGCTAAACCCTAACTTTTACCTTAACACTTTTTTTATCTCTTATAAGCGCAGTAGACCTTGGTTGAAATATACGAAAACACCCTGTAAAAACCTAACTGAAGTTTGAGCAGTTAAAACTGTACACGCGTGTCGCCGGAGTGGTCGCCTTCAAGGCACACATTCGCAAGTTTTTTGTTGTTATTTCCTTATTTTCCAAGCCTGTATTGTTATTTTATTTCGCCAGTCATCTGGATCTTGTCTTAACTCCTAAATTAAATGTATCTGAGAAAATTTATTTTTCTTTAAAAGCGAGATTTTACTCCAATTCGATCTATAACGAATATTTTCTCTTTTTTTTCAATAATAAACAATTAAAACCGTGCAGTGGGGACTCTCGCATAAATTCTGAATAATGAATATTGCAGTATGTGCAATCCTACTTGCGTCATGTGGACACTATAGTTTTCCATATAATTTGCCGAAACTAAATTATGCAGGCAAGTTTGTGCCGTGTAGCTGCCATTAAGGGTCGGCTCTAACTCAGTTCAGGTTAGAGCTTGTTTTTGACAATAAAGCGTACCAACCTGAAACTTGAAAAAAATCTACACATATATAAATTTAAGGTACTAACTAACCTTGATAACACAATGTCAAAAAATCCCCTTCCTTGTATTGATTGACTTTCCATCTTACTTTAAATTGCCCTTTCTCCATCTCACATGCAGCCAAGTAATTGTCCTCCAAGATGTCCAATTTGTTGTCCAGTTCATTTTGTGTAGCTGTGGCTATAGATCTTTCTTCATTCATATCACGGAGAGGGTCATGAGTACTCTGCAAAAGTTATTTCCCATTTTAATTGGAATAGAGCCATGCAATAATAATGTCAGGCCGTATTTTGACAGCTTTAAATTGAAATATGACAGCTAATCTTTCAACATAAAGATTTTATTTACTACACGAATCGAAACAAATACTGTCGACTTTAATTATAGATAAATAAACAACTTAGTTTTAAATTCGACTTTGGTATGTCAATTTTGAAAGATCAACTGTCAGCCTGCAATGTAAATCTGTCAAAATACTGCCCGACACTATTATTACATGGCTTTATTTCAATAATTCACTATTCTAATTTGACATTCGTAAGACAGATTTACGATGACATTGTGAAATTTTAAAATAATTACTTGCCATCCCTTTTCTTAAGTTCTATAAGGTCGATCTTACCGTTTTTGAATAATAATTTTAATTTTATGAACATTTGAACCACTCTACTCCCCCTTGCAGCACCCCCAAAAAAACTAATGGCCTTATTCACGGGTATCTCAAAATGTTTGTGCTAAATTTGGGTAAAATTGGTTTATCGGTTTTTGAGTTATCGTGTCCCAGACAAACAGACACCATCATAAAATTTGATAGTCCTTTTTTGATCCAAATATCTTATTTTGTGTGAAAATTGAATTTTTTTTTTGAGGCTCCGAATAGCCTCCAAACCTACGGTATGGATGATTAAAAATGGATCAACGGGTAATATTTATTTTTTCAACGTTAGAATATCAGCACTATTTTTATTATACAGTGTGTCCCAACGAAAACGAAACAGAGGCGTTTTTGGGTATTTAGAATATTTTTTCGAAAAATTCCTCGGACACGTCGATTTAGTTTTTGAGGGGGACACTTTTTGGCTTGAAATTTTTGTTGCACGAACGGTATATTTTACCCCCATATTTTGAATAGGAAAAAGTGGTCTAGTGATACCTTATTTTGAAGCTCTCTTGAATATCTTTACAACCGTGTAAAAACTTCGAAAATCCATCGATTAGTTTTTGAGATATTTGCCTTCAAATTTTCAAATTTAACATGGAATGATAAAATAAAAATTAAATCCGAAAAATAATAAATTTCTAATTAAATTTTTATTTTATCAGTACATGTTAAATTTGAAAGTTTGAAAGCAATTATCTCAAAAACTAATGGATAGATTTTTGAAATTTTTACATGGTTGTAAGGATATTCAAGAGAGCTTCAAAATAAGGTATCACTAGACCCACTTTCCCTATTCAAAATATAGGGGTAAAGTATACCCCTCGAAGGGGGTTCGTGCTACAATAATTTCAAGATAGCCAAAAAGTGTCCCCCTCCAAAACTAAATCGTCCGAGGAATTTTTCGAAAAAATATTCTAAATACCCAAAAACGCCTCTGTTTCGTTTTCGTTGGGACACACTGTATTATATTTTAATCACTTTTCTGTGAAACTATTCTTTTGTATGTAATTTGTGGTTTTATTCTCAATTTCTAAGAACTGGTTGCTGAGTAAGTGGTAACCACTGGCAAATCATAAAATGTTACACACTAAATTTCTTAACATAAAAAATCTTTATCTCTTTTTCTCAGTTGTTATTAAATTTTAAAACAGCTAAACTTGATTATATTTTTTTATTTTACTTAAAACTGAACACTAAAGGAAAATAATATTTTGTTTTCGAATATTTCCTTAACTGGTCAATTATTGAGTATCTGACCTTATCTTCTTTTTTGTCATGTCCTGCGTATTTTATAAATTGTACACTGGAACACTGTATATACAGGGTATACGGAAAGAAATCCAAATAATGGGTAAAATATTCCGGGGGATAAATTAAATTTATTTAAAAAAAGTTTCTATACCAATGGGTCGCAAAATGCATATTAAGGAAATTAGAGGCGTGTAAAGGCCAAGATTAAACTTTTTTTAATTGTAGGCGTAAAGATTAAGATTTAAAGATAGTTTTTGCTAAATCGGAAAGGATAGTTTTTGCAAGATTCGGGGAATCTTTTTGAAATATTTTTTGGGGTGCCTTTTTTAAAATGTGATTTTGTTTTTTGAGAACTACGCACTTTTCCAATTGCAAGTCGCTTAAAGTAAAGATTTTTGAGAAAATTGGAGATAAGGGTTTGCTGAACGCATATTTGAGAAAAATGTATTAATTATAATAATAAATTATTGATTCATTCATAATCTTGTAAAGAATGTCATCGAAATGGGGTACAATATTTGGGCGGAAGTACTATATCCTCAAATTGATAAAAAATGTTTCAATCTTTAACCGAACCTAACCTCACCTAACTTTCTTCATAGGCATTTTTGGACGCATACTCTATTCGCTTAGAAGCCTTTTTGCAATTTTTGTATTACTGCAAAGTTGACTCGTGGTTGAAAGCCCTTACCTTTGGGAACATAATCCCACTTATTGGACATCTGCCAAACTCATGCCAAATATAATATGGCGGCTCAAAAATCAACAGAAGAATTCACAACTTTTTTAGTTTTTTACAGATTTTTTTCAAACTAATTTAATTTTATTTGGATTACAGTGCATTTTTGATATTTCTCAACATGTTTTTTTTCGTATTTTTTGCGTTTTTTACAAAAAAATCATAAGATACAAAAAAGATATGTATTGACAAGTTTTATTCCCAAGGGGTTTCAATTTAACCAATTTTTTGAGTTATGCTCAAAAAACTACGAAATTCACCTGAGGGTACCCCTAGACACCAAAATTTTACTTTCATGGAAGTTTCAAAAGTGGAAAAAAAGCTTCGAAAATTAAAAGACTCTACCATTCTAAACAATGTAAGCTATTTTTTTTGTAGTTTATATTCTGTCAAATATGACGGTTTAAATATGGCCGACCTACGATTTTGCACCAATGTTTTCCCGACTATTTTTTTAAATTGGGGCATTTCAACCCCTGGAGGCAAATTTGCATTAACACGAAAAGTGCAAAAAGGCCTCTAAGCGAATAGAGTACCATGTTTATAGGATCTTTTAATTAATTTAAGGAGTACTATCATTCGGCGGAATATTTTACGCCATTTTCATGACACCCTGTATATTTTTTAATGATTTAAAAATATCCCTAGACATTTGCAGTATGTGTGTTTTTACCTTATTTGCTGGCGATCTACACAGGTTTTCTATGCTTAGGTCTTCCCTGAACTGATTGTCCTCTACAGCATCTGAAGAATAATTAGAGTGTTGAACACGGTTCTAGCGTTCGGCCAAGGTGATAAGCAAAATAATATTTAAATATTAACTTTTCATCAAAAAAATATGCCTTCTTATTTCATTTTTATTCAAAAACAAGGTTATAAGTTGGACGTGGCTTAACCGATTTTCATTATTCTTTCATTCCGTTCAGAAGAGCCCCAATTTGGGAAAGTTTTACTTTAAGGACTTACTTTTCCCATCACCATAATGACATAACTGAAGAAAATCTAAACATAAAGGTGCACTAACAAAAATACTCTGCCAATCTATGGGCACCTAAGCTCACACTAGGTACTATAGTTATAGTGTGCACGTGAGCTAATATAACTAAAAACTTAAATATATTTTATTGAACTCCAGACTCAATTACCTTTCGTTTGATACCACACAAGCCATGTTTTGACTTAAACTCTAATTTTTGAAATCTACCCCCACCCTTTTAAAAAAAAACTAAAATGTATTTTTTTAAACTCCAGACTCAATTACCTTTCGTTTCATAACACACACGTCATATTTTAACTTAAAATCTAATTTTTCAAATTTACCCCCACCCTTTTTTTTAACTAAAGTTTATTTTTTATAACTCCAGACTGAATTACCTTTCGTTTGATATCATACACGCCATATTTTAACATAAACTCTAATTTTTGAAATCTACCCCCACCCTTTTATTTGGCTTGTGGTCGGTAGATTTTGTTCATTTTTAAATGGGACCATCTCGACCCAAGACTCAGCCTAGGTGCCAAATTTCATTAAAATCGGGCCAGCGGTTCTTGAGTTATGCGCGTTGGTCGTTACAGACAGACAGATAGACAGCAGACAGACAGACAGACAGACAGACAGACAGACAGACAGACAGACAGCAGACAGACAGACAGACAGACAGACAGACAGACAGACAGACAGACAGACAGACAGGCAGACAGACAGACAGACAGACAGACAGACAGACAGACAGACAGACAGACAGACAGACAGACAGACAGACAGACAGACAGACGGCGCAACAAAAAAGTTTCAAAATCATCTGAAACGCAAAGATATATAAAAATTTTTGAAATCGGAACAACTTTTTTTTTCTCGAAAAAATTAGGATCACTATAGCTCACACTACTATAGTATAGTAGTAGTGTGAGCTAATACGTGTCGGTCGATTTTTGTAAAGGCTTTTATAGTAGAGTTAAAAGCCGCTTCTATCGTGTCACCCCGTGTGCACTTCATTGCTAAAATGTAAGACACAATTTAAATCATTTCTTACACCCTAAGAATGCAAAATCGATTGGTCGTCCAAAAATCGTCGTGTGCAGGGAGTGGTGGGGCTAGTTTTTCCAAAAATTAGGAAAAAAATTTTTTTGCATTTTTTGAATCTATAAAGTGTGCTCATGACTCCACCAAAAGCATATAGTAATATTACTATAAGAACCATTTATTTTTCAATGTTGAAAATATCGTTCCCAATGCTTTTATATGGAGTTCCCTATTAAACAAGTGCTCGCCCTGAAAACGCGTATTTATAATAATTTATAACTTGTTATAACTCGAAAACCCTTTGCTTATTCAAAAAAACACCTTCTGTAAACTTTGTGTATCAAAGATCAGGGATCACAATGATTTTTGAAAAATGTCAACCGGACGCATAGTTTTTTTTTTAAGTTGCAAAGAGTGATGCCATGACGCGACGAACGCGGCAGACACTGACATGCGACGAAGGGTCAGATATTTTACAAATGCACGGCGGGCCAGGCAAAACGCGACTCTATGTCTTGAGACACACATAAGTTCGTTTTTCGTTTAACTCTCGCAGTTACAGATGTTTAAGTTACTTCCTTGGTTTTTTGCTTGTGAATTGCGTTATGTATAAATGTTGTGCTTGTGTGATTTGGCCGTGAAGGGCCAAATATGAAAGGCTAGGCGTGAAGAAAAGGGAAATTTAGTTCTATATAAGAATGTTGCAACGATATTATCACGGATCACCTTAGGTGATCCGTGCTAAAACGTTCATGGGCCAAAGGTCCAGCAATTCAAAGCAATTCAGTTGCCTAGTGGGTGTTCATATTGAAGGTAGGCAAATTATCTTTACCTTTCAGTTTAAATCTCAAAATTACCTTTTCAATGTCTTAATTTATTTAAGCATATAAGCTACATTCTGCTGAGAATGTGGAAATTTGGTTAAGTTGTTTTGGGTTAACCACCAATGACTTAGTAAAATTTTTAAGTAAAAGTTTTTACAAATGGCATGGGCCATACAGTATTTTTTTGTTGCTAAAAAAGGTATTTTTGGCTTGGTCGTTAGACTAAATTTATTGAAAATATTGTGTGTTGCTTTTGGTCATTTTTAAATCCTTAAAATGTTGAATACTTCTCTTGGGTTATACATAGTATAGCAGGTATATTTTTATGTAAAATATATTAGTCATGTTTTTCCAAAATTAGACACAAGAGATGTTTTCTTTATGTAAAATGTCGGTTTGACAGATTTTTGGATTTTTTGTGGTTAATTCAAGTTCAATTTTACCATACATACCTTTCACTTTTATTTGACCTTGACTGCGGTCAAGTCTAAAAATAGCTGCCTACCTACCTTCAAAATGAGAACACACGCCTAGCAACTCAAACTCCATTTTGAATCTACCTTTTTTTTATAAAATTTTTATATTTTATTCATCAAATAAAATATATTTTTTTTTAATAAGTTTAAATTATTTTTAAACTTATGTTTCTTCCCGATTTCGACTATCATCTTCTTTATTAAGAAATAATTAAAATACCTACCTGAGGTTATTAATTTTCAATGAAAATTAACATAATTCAGCTGTGCAGATTTTCCTAATATTTGATATAACTTTTGAAAGGGTTATGGCCAAACTTTTTCAAATAGTGCTGTTGATATAAAATTTATTAATAAGAATAATAATTTTATAAATTATAAAATTAACTCATAGAGTCTATTGTATTTAAAGAATATTTTCTTATATTTTTCTTGGTATTATATTTATAAAAAGTTTGTTAAACTCAACTCATAAAACATTTTTTATCTAATCTAAAGTCCTGTTTCATTGGTCAATTGATATTCTAATCAGGCGAAGCATTGGTCATCTGAGCTGTGTAGTCGAGAAGAACAAATTTACTCCATAAGGTCCCTCATTGTTGAATGGAACTTACAACCAAAAAATAAAAGGTGATATCTTTCCATTATTTCACTAACCAAATTTTCTTTATTGACAGAAAGAGTTTTTTTGTAAAAATGTGGTATTTTGGAAATTTGATTTAATTTTAAATTTTGAATTGATTGTAAATCAATGTACTGATTTGATTTTTTTTTGCAATACATTTGTAAAACATATTTAACTTGAAACGAGAGTCGAGGGAAGTATCCTTTAATAATAATTGATTTGAATTATTATTATTTATTTTTTAAATATCTTCCAAGCTTTTAAAAATTATTAAAGGAAATTTCATGGCGCCTTCTCCTTTTTTTGTGAAGACTGATCCCACCACCTTATTAGACTTTTGAGAACAAAGGGTTAACCCCCACACCTGAGATTAAGATACCTTGAATAATTAAAATTAATTGATTGAATTTTTGAACTTTTAATCAGTAAATAAAATATAAAATAAAGAGGAATGAAAATAGATTTCTGAAATTTTAAACTACAAACCAAATTTTATTTATTAATATTTTAATTAAATGAATATGATAATAAATGATAAATAAGGAATTCTGTTTTCAGGATACTTATTTTTCTTTGAGTCTCAAGCCATAATTATTGCCCAACGTGTTTTTCAAGAGCAATCAAATTTTATTTTTTTTATTTTTAAATATAAAAAGTATTTTAATTAAGAATATTAATTTAATATTTTAAAAAACCAATTCAATGTCGTCTAACATTTCTAAATTCATTTCAATGACTTCCAACGTTAATTGGATTGTTTAAAAAAAAATATTATTTAAAAACTAAATTACAATTATGAAAATAAAATCATTTTTCAATAAATTAAAATTTCAATGTGACTCTCGGCCCTACGGGCCTCCAATTTATTTCTATATTAGTATGTGACTATCGGCCCTACGGGCCTTCGGGAGTCCATATTCACTATATTAGTATGTAACTCTTGTCCCTACGGTCCTCCAGTCGTCCATATTCCCTATATTAGTATGTGACTCTCGGCCCTACGGGCCTCCAGGAATCCATATTTAAAAGGGAAACTATCCGCCTCCAGTTTAATTCTATATTATAATGTGCCTCTCGGCCCTACGGGCCTCCAATTTATGTCTATATTAGTATGTGACTCTCGGCCCTACGGGCCTCCGGGAATCCATATTTGAAATTGAAACTACGCGCCTCCCGTTAAATTTGATATTGGAACGTGACTCTCGGCCCTACTGGCCTCCAATTTATTTCTATATTGGTATGTGACTCTCGGCCCTACGGGACTTCAATTTATTTCCATATTAGTATTTGACCCTCGGCCCTACAGGCCTACGGGAGTCCATATTCACTATATTAGTATGTGACTCGGCCCTACGGGCCTCCTATTTGAAAGGGAAACTATGCGCCTCCCGTTAAATTCTATATTGGAATAGAGACTTTTGATTTGAGCCCCCACTCCCTGCTATAGGCATAATATGTGAAAACAAAGTTTACACCTGGAAGACACAATTTTAACGGTAATGAACTATGTATTTTTTTTGCAAGCCTACACAATAGCGCATCTGTCGCCGTCGAGATAATTAAAATAAATTGTCGTCGTCTCAAAATATGACTCTTCAAAGAAGCACCACTTTTTTGGCAAATTTTGATGGTTTTTTGACAAAAACTCAAAAAGTATCAAACTAATCTAAAAAATTTTCTCTGATGTTTATAGATCTTGGTAGGCCCTATCGTTAAAGTTATTATACATTTTTCATTTTGACATCTCTGTTTAGAGATATAGGCAAATAAGTAAAATTTAAAAAAATTCGGTTTTTGAAAAACACAGGGACCTATTGCGCGTCAATGCACTAAGTGGGTGACATCTAAAGCCACATAAATTGATTTTGTTATCGTTATATGTTCAATCAAGGGTTGTCCGAGGGGTGGCTTGGTATTTCCTGTTGGTGTACAGGTTAGGGGAAATACCAGGAAATACTTGGGAAGTACTGGGAAATATACTAGGAAATACCGGGAAGTGCTTGGGAAATACTAGGAAATACCATTGAAATTTGAGGAAATACTGGGAACTACTAGGAAATACCGATAGGTATTTATCGGTATTTCCTTTTAGTGTACAAACGTCGGCGATCGAGCCACCCCTCGGGGCTACCAAGTCACCGGAAGTGATGCAGCAAAATCGTTTCTGAGATATAAATTGTCAAAATATAACCAATTTAAGGTTTTTATATTTAAGGAGCCCTGGAGAGGAGGGGTGCGACCTACAAAAAAGTTTATTTGAAGTTTTTTTGTTAATTTGACCGTAAAAATAATTTCTGTTATTAAAAAATTAAATTTTTGTATTTTTTTCTGCCTGATGACGTCACTTACATAAACGGTGCCAGCGAGTCCTTTTATTCGAGATTTAAACTTATCGTAGAGCTCCGAAATTTGGCACACTAATAGGCATCAAGAAACTAAATCGAAATGGATTCTTGCATTTTTTCGATTTGACCCTATACGGGCCTCCGGAAATCCATATTTGAAAGGGAAACTACGCGCCTCCCGTTAAATTCTATATTAGAATAGAGACTTTTAATTTGAGCCCCCCATTCCCCGCTATAGGCATAATATGTCAAAACAGAAAATTTGACATAGCGTAATTAGTTTACACCTGGAAGACACAATTTTAATGGTAATGATTTATGATTTTTTTTTTGCAAGCCTATACAATAGCGCATCTGTCGCCGTCGAGATAATTAAAATTAATTGTCGGCGTCTTAAAATATGACACTTTAAAGTAGCACCACTTTTTGGCAAATTTTGATGGTTCTTTGGCAAAATCTGAAAAAGTAACAAACTAATCAAAAATTTTTTCTCTGATGTTTATAGATCTTCGTAGGCCCTATCGATAAAGTTATTATAAATTTTTTATTCAATATTATATAATTTTGAAGTCTCGAGATATCGGCAAATAATTGAAATTTAAAAAAATGCTGTTTTTTAAAAACACAGGGACCTATTGCGCGTCAATGCACTAAGTGAGTGACATCTAAAACCACAAATTAATATTTTTAAAGTAGAAATAGGTTCATTCAAGGGCTGTCAAGTCACCGCAAGTCGAGCAAAAAAATAGTTTGAGATAAGACCCTTCAAATTTTTACATACAAACGCTGATATCTCAAAAATAACTAAACCGATTCCGATTTGGTTTTTGGTTTTCTCAATAAGACCAACATTGCTATGATTCTTATAGAAAAAATTGTCGTTTTTCCCAACTTTGGAAAAAGTGGAGGGGGAGGTACCCTGAAAGCTTGATTTAAAAAAAATAGTCCACTTCGGGGGGGGGTGTCGAGCATCACATACTAATATAGAGCCCGTAGGGCCGAGAGTCACATTCTAATATAAAACTAAATTTCCCTTTTCTTCACGCCTAGCCTTTGATATTTGGCCCTTCACGGTCAAATCACACAAGCATAACATTTATACACAACGCAATTCACAAGCAAAAAACCAAGAAGTAACTTAAACATCTGAAACCGCGAGAGTTAAACGAAAAACGAACTTATGTGTGTCTCAAGACATAGAGTCGCGTTTCGCCTGGCCCGCCGTGCATTTGTAAAATATCTCACCCTTCGTCGCATGTCAGTGTCTGCCGCGTTCGTCGCGTCATGGCATCACTCTTTGCTACTTTAAAAAAAAACTGTGCGTCCGATTGACATTTTTCAAAAATCATTGTGATCCCTGATCTTTGATACACAAAGTTTACAGAAGGTGTTTTTTTGATTAAGCAAAGGGTTCTCGAGTTATAACAAGTTATAAATTATTATAAATACGCGTTTTCAGGGCGAGCACTTGTTTAATAGGGAACTCCATATAAAAGCATTGGGAACGATATTTTCAACATTGAAAAATAAATGTTTCTGATAGTAATATTACTATATGATTTTGGTGGAGTCATGAGCACACTTTATAGATTCAAAAAATGCAAAAAAAAAAATTTCCCAAATTTTTGGAAAAACTACCACGATTTTTGGACGACCAGTCGATTTTGCATTCTTAGGGTGTAAGCAATGATTTAAATTGTGTTTTACATTTTAGCAATGAAGTGCACACGAAAATTTAGCACTTTACGCGCTTTTAAACTCTACTATTATAGTTAAGCCAAATTAAAATAAAAACAAAAGGCAAAATATAAAAATGACCCTACCACCTTGTAACAAAGTATGTAATATTAAAGATTTTTATTTATTATTTAAATATCAATTAAATATCAATATAATCAATATAATCAATAAGACAGAGTATATGTGTATTGGTGGAACGAAACAGGATCTAATCTTAAATACTGGGCAGCGAATTCAGTCCTGTGATGAGTATAAATACTTGGGTCTGAAAATTACAGCTGACGGAACACTAGACAAAGCTATAAAAGATAGAAACGTACAAGGAAGAAGAGCAATAACTTTATTAAATGGAATAATTTGGGACCAAAGTATATCAAAACATAACAAAAAGCTTATATATAACACAATTGTAAAGAGTATTATTACATACGGCTCAGAGGTGTGGCCAATCAAAGATCGAACAGAAAAAATGCTTTCCGCTACGGAGATGGACTATTGGAGAAGAGCAGCAGGGAAATCAAAAAGAGAAAGAGTTACCAATCAAAGAATAAGAGAAATTATGACAGTGGGTGAACGTACTCTAGTGGATGATATAAGAACAAAACAACTGGTGTGGTACGGACATGTACAAAGAATGGATGATGGAAGACTACCTAAACAAATATTACAATGGAAACCAACTGGCCGAAGAAAACGAGGAAGACCAAGGAGAAGCTGGAGAGGAATAGATAGTGAAATAAGAATAAGAGGCCTAGATGATGAATTATGGGCAAACAGAAACGAGTGGAGATTGGGTATCGGAAGACGTAGAACGTTGTGAAACCGATAAATATATATAAATAATAATTATAAGTTTTACTGTCAACAGATTTAAAACTTCAAAAAAGTATAAGCTTATTTTGTTCTTTTCAGAGAGAAATTCATTTTTTATTTTAACAATTTTTTTTTCTAGTCTTTTGTTTTTTTTTTAAACATGTCTTTTCTTTTACCATTGTTTTTACTGCCATGGGCCAAAACCAGTTCATCAGTAAAATTTAGAACGCTTCCAGATAAAAGCACAAAAAGAAATGGCAATTGTTATAAAACGAAAATATTTGGAGTAAACGAACAATTTAAAAAAAAATCAAAGTACCCTAAAGTATTTTTTGATTTCAAACTGCAAAAAATTTCAACACATTTTCACAAAAATATGACATTATTTAAAAAAGAAAGTAAAAAGTAAATAGATCAATGACAGATTTGATACCTTCCTAGCCCATTAGCACACTCCATGCAACATCAGCTTTAAAAACAGTTTTTAATTAATATCTCAGAAGTAAAAGTTTCTACGAACTTTTTGGTTATAACACAAACTATTGAGATAAATGTGTTCTACGATATTTAGAAAACCGCATATTAATGCGATGCTCCATTAAAAAGCATTTTTTCAATTTTCAAACTGTCAAAATCTAATCAGCTCTTTACAGTATTGTACACTATTTTACCTGAACCATTTTTTGTTATTGAAAACAATACCATTGCGGCGCGGGCTAGGAAGGTAACAATTTTTCAGCCTGTGACTGTACCATATAAAACGGATTTTATTCAAAGAACACGCCATTTTAATCCAAAATTAACAGTAATTACTTAAACGTTCTAAGGTTACCAAATCATACAGAGGCATGAGAAAAAAAAAAGAAATACATAACTAGTAAAACACTCGCTATAAAAAATCGGTGTGATTAAAAATTCATTAGGCAGTTTCGTATTCTTGTAAAGAGAGAAACTACAGTCCATTTCATAATTTTTGAGATAACTTTTTGACAGTGCAACATGCCGTAGTACAAGTATGTAGGTTGATGTGGGTACTTTCCACGTTTTTTTCTAAAAATACGTACTCCAAAATATCATTTTAGCAATTTTATCAACCGAGTCCAAAACTGCGGATCTAACAACTTTTTAACTTATTAGACACTTTAAGTGACAACGCACATCGTATCGCTTTGTCGTTGGCGTGACGAGTTGAATCTCGAAATGTAATTGGACAGGCTGGCGGTCGATACTGTGCCTACAATAAGGCGCTGACTGTGACGTGGCACGGCACCCCGACACAAAATATGATTCCGGAACGTACCACCAACTAACCTAATCGTGTCATTGACTGAACTTACACATTATTATCCGATTATTTACCATCTCTTTTTAAACTAATGTATTAGTAAGGGCACTTAATAATATTAAAAACACATGAGTTTAATAACTAAACATTGGTCAACTCGTTTTATTTACTAAACTCATACATTGTCATCCAGCTACTTACTCTCTCTTTTTAACTCAAAGTAGTGGGACGGGCGCATCCAGTCTAAAACAGTTGTGCCATTTTGACAATCAACGTCAATGAATTTTCTAATGCACACAGTGGGCTCGCGGATCTAATTTTTGACCAAAAAGCGTTAAATTAAAAACATACTGAAACTTCTAAACCCCTTTACTAAAAAGAGTAGATATTGCAGCAGGCCTTGAAAAAACAATGACTTAATTGACGTAACTTTCAGTTATTTTTTAGAAGTGTCATTTTTCCTTTTAAATGAACGCGTTAAAGTACCATATTTGTATGGCGGTTTGATCCAGATTTTAAGCCATTTTACGACAATATTTTATGTTGTATAAAATTCACATAAAATAAATCTTGTAAAAAGAGGTAGGGGAAATGGGGGCAAAATGGGGTACGCAGGTAAAACGGGATATCGCAGTTTTAAGCAAATTGCGCAAAAATAAAACCTCTTAATATCAGATGTTTTATCCTTATGACTGGTTCAATTCTCTGCAATATGATTGGTGCCGGTCGGCTGAGCTTCAGTTAGTTTTTGCTCAACAGTTGATGTTGTGCGCTGTTTATTGTAGAAATAGCTTGCGCATTTTGTCACGGTAAATACATTTTTTACTGACTTTTTAAAATTTAGTTTACATTAAACGATTAGCGGGTTTATGTATTATTCATAATTAAACGCATCACCCGTAAGATTAGTCGTTTACAATGTATGACTTTTGTTTGAATTTAACTGATGGTTTGGGCCAAAACGGAATTTTTCCATGGGGACAAAATGGGGTACCTTGTTATACCTAGTAACCTACAACCCATTTTGCCCAAAAAACTGAAACTCGTATTTTATGGTCTCTTTGCAAAAAATTGACGTAAAATTCGTGTAGGAGAGTCGACAGCGATGACTTGGTCGCTGTAATTCTTTATAAATTCTGTAATTACTAAATTTTATAATTATAAATGTATTTACAATATATTACAACTTTTTATTTTTTAAATAAGTATTTTTAACTTGTTTAGTATTTTAATAAATAAGACTGGTCTTACAAAAATATTGATTCTAAATTACACAACCGGCCCGCCCGTTTCGCCACACAGGCACCCCATTTTACCAAAGGCAACTTTTTACAAAAATAAAAGTATGATGGAGTTCTAAATCGTTTAAACTAAAAACTAGAATATAAAGATAACGTATCTAGCCCACTTAATTCCAAATGACGAACGCAATGGTGACCATTTAATAGGAGAAATAAGCCTATAAAATTAAGTATCCCATTTTGCCCCCCTTTCCCCTAATTAGACTTTCTACCCGTACATTTTGAGTCCAATTTTAATGTATAGACAGGTAGACAATGGTTTTTGCGTGGCATTTCTGAAATTCTATAAAAATATAAATTTCTTATAAATGTTGGACAAAAATTTTGCTTCCTTTATCAACCATGTTTTAAAAAAAATTATTTTTATAAAGAGTATACATATTTTTCAAAAATTGTACTTTAAAATCTGCTGCTAGAAAAGATTTTGTTTATTATTTTTAAAACACTTTAGGCTAAATTAAACAAACAAACATGGAAAAATATATATTAATAAAAAATATAAATAATGTATAAAAATACTAACTATATACTAATTTCAAACAAATAAAAAGATGGTCACTCCATAATAAAAACCAACTGCAATATCTCAAAAACCAAAAATTACAGATGAAATTAACAGGTGGATTGTTTATGAAAGACGAATTAGGTAAAAAAGCTTTAAAGGTAAACGGTTCTATTTCAACTCATCAGCAGTTTACTAAACCTGAGTTTTAACAAACTAGTATAAAAAAGTGGACGCTTTAAAAATATTTATTTTGTTGAACTTAAAAACAACTTTTTCTAGAAAAATCATTTTTATTTAATTATGCAGTCATTAAACTTGCAGGTTCTTATCCGCTACAAAGTCAGGGTTACGTTCGTATTATTTTCTAGTTTTTGGTAGAGCCAAAGATAATACCGTTTAACTTTTTTTAATATTTTTGATTTTTAGTTTGATTTTAGCTTATGTTAGTTAGTTATGTAAACTCCTCATCCTTGTCA
This sequence comes from Aspidapion aeneum, assembly GCA_963576565.1. Taxonomy (NCBI): domain Eukaryota; kingdom Metazoa; phylum Arthropoda; class Insecta; order Coleoptera; family Brentidae; genus Aspidapion; species Aspidapion aeneum. The sequence continues at coordinate 57,298,716 of OY755042.1, forward strand.
ACGCAGCTTTGTTGCACATTACACGGTGAGCTTTAACCTTAACTAAAGTACTAGGTTTGACACAAATCGGTTTATAAATATAGGATAGTGTATAGGATAAAGATTTTGGGTCCGCCGTGCAAGTTTTTTTTGTTTGAGTAAAAAATAATAATAAGCGACGTTAAACACCGCAGAGATCCAGATTTAATACATATCGGTTTATAAATGTAAAAGTTCTGCATTTCGGATCCGCCATGATATTTTTTCTAGGTTTGAGTGAGAAATCTTAATTATCGGCTTTATACACCCCAAAGTTTCAATTTTACAAATAAATAGAAAACTCTGCCCTTTTGGATTCGTCATTTAATTTTTAAGTTTGATTTCATAATTATACTTAACGACTTTAGACACGCCAAGGTTCCAAATTTAAAACCTATTGGTAAATAAGTTTTTTAAATTTAAGTCAAAAATCATGTTTAGCGACTATTATCACTAAATTTCATACTTACCGGTTCATAAGTAGGAAACTTCGCCATTTTGGATTCGCCAGTTTGATTGATAATTACTTCTTTCTCATTTCAAAACAAAATATTGTGACAAAACCTATTTTTCTAATTTTGGTCAAAAATCAGATCCGGGAGCCCACTGTGCAGCGCTATGGGTTGGACAGCAATAAAAAATAAGCTGTGCTTTAAAAAGAGATGCAAATGAGTATGTTCCAAAATTACAATTTATGTCGGGGTGCTAATGTCAACCTACGTCACGAGTCAGCGCCTAATTGTGGCTAAAAAACGAACAGGCGACAACGCGTAGCTTTACAGCACCCAACCCGTGCACGCTGCGCAGCGACGTAGTGAGCTGTCAAAGCACAAACCTGACCAATAAAATTACAGCATTTCCTAGATATGCCAGCGACGAGTTTCAAAGTGCCTAACAACTTTAAGTGACTATTAACGCGCACAAGGTTTCGTTTAGCTTTGGGGCCATCTAGAAATTACGAAACACGCCAAGCCGCGGGGGGTCCCAGAAAGTGTGCCTAAAAGCCTTTTTCACGTAAGTAAAGCTGGGGGGACCACTATAAGGGGCCACCAAATTTCATATGCCAGGATTTAGTGCTAATTTGTTGCTAATTTGTTACCGAAGAATTAAATTTGTTGCTGCAGTCGTTAACGAGAAATCGCGACCCCTGTGACTTTACGGTAAAGCTGAGGGGCCACCTCATAACTCTGGACTGAAAGGCGATACGAGGATGATTTAAACGCCATAATTTGTTGCTCGGGATGGGGATGTGCAACCAATATTAAAGAATCCCAAAAGACTTATAATTTTATTTTTTTTTTGAAAAAAACTGTTTTTTGTTAATATTTTTGTTATTCTTGATAATATTAAGGTAGACACACTTGTAGTACCCTTATAAAAGGCCGTTCGAATTTGTTACCGCTATTTAAAGCGCCTGAGAGCGTTATTAAGCAAAAATAAAAAAATATTAAAAAATTGAGTCAAGAACCACTGTGCGCCGAGTAAAGTTGAGGGGCCACCTTGTATCTCGGTAGTCTTTAAAGATATTAATCTCAAACAAAAAGCATAATTTGTTGCTAAGTCTTTCATTGCATCGTGTAAAACAAATTATTTAATTCCAACCGTACGATAAAAAAAAAATAGCATATTTTGTACTGTATTTCTAAACCCAACTGGAGGGCCACAGAGTTGTTTATACACTTCCTAGCGCTCAAATAGCACTAAATGTGTATGTAAATGGAAAATTTGTCGCTGCTTCCGTTTTCGAGAAATTGAATTTTTATTTGCTATAAAGTTCAACGTGTTTCATATAGTTTCCACCCTGAAACTCAAAAACCAACTAGAGGGCCACAGATTTTGTTTAGTGACTTATAGTACCTAAAGAGTACTATCAATATATGTTAACAAATAATTTGTTGCTCCTTCCGTTTTCGAGAAATTGAATTTTTATTTGCAATAAAGTTCAACGTGTTTCATATAGCTTTCACCCTGGAACTCAAAAACTAACAAGAGGGCCACAGATATTTTTTAGTGACTTATAGTACCTAAAGAGTACTATGAATATATGTTAACAAATAATTAGTTGCTGCTTCCGTTTTCGAGAAATTGAATTTTTATTTGCTATAAAGTTCAACGTGTTTCATATAGTTTTCACCCTGGAACTCAAAAACTAATAAGAGGGCCACAGATTTTTTTCAGTTACTTATAGTACCTAAAGAGTACTACCAACATGTGTTAAAAAATAATTTGTTGCTGCTTCCGTTTTCGAGAAATTAAATTTTTATTTGCTATAAAGTTCAACGTGTTTCATATAGTTTTCACCCTGTATCTCAAAAACTAACAAGAGGGTCACAGATTTTTTTCAGTTACTTGTAGTACCTAAAGAGTACTACCAATATGTGTTAACAAATAATTTGTTACTGCTTTTTTTTTCGAGAAATTGAATTTTTATTTGCAATAAAGTTAAACGTGTTTCATATAGTTTTCACCCTGTATCTCAAAAACTACCAGGAGGGCCACAGATTTTTTTCAGTTACTTATAGTACCTAAAGAATACTACCAATATGTGTTAACAAATAATTTGTTGCTGCTTCGGTTTTCGAGAAATTGAATTTTTATTTGCTATAAAGCTCAACGTGTTTCATATAGTTTTCACCCTGGAACTCAAAAAGTAACAGGAGGGCCACAGATATTTTTTAGTGACTTATAGTACCTAAAGAGTACTACCAAGATGTGTTAAAAAATAATTTGTTGCTGCTTCCGTTTTCGAGAAATTGAATTTTTATTTGCTATAAAGTTCAACGTGTTTCATATAGTTTTCACTCTGTATCTCAAAAACAAACAAGAGGGCCACAGATTTTTGTCAGTTACTTATAGTACGTAAAGAGTACTACCAATATGTGTTAACAAGTAATTTGTTGCTGCTTCCGTTTTCGAGAAATTGAATTTTTATTTGCTATAAAGTTCAACGTGTTTCATATAGTTTTCACCCTGGAACTCAAAAAGTAACAGGAGGGCCACAGATATTTTTTAGTGACTTATAGTACCTAAAGAGTACTACCAATATGTGTTAAAAAATAATTTGTTGCTGCTTCCGTTTTCGAGAAATTGAATTTTTATTTGCAATAAAGTTAAACGTGTTTCATATAGTTTTCACCCTGGAACTCAAAAACTAACAAGAGGGCCACAGATTTTTTTCAGTTACTTATAGTAACTAAAGGGTACTATCAACATATGTTAACAAATAATTTGTTGCTGCTTCCGTTTTCGAGAAATTGAATTTTTATTTGCTATAAAGTTCAACGTGTTTCATATAGCTTTCACCCTGGAACTCAAAAACTAACAAGAGGGCCACAGATTTTTTTCAGTTACTTGTAGTACCTAAAGAGTACTACCAACTCGTGTTAACAAATAATTTGTTGCTGCTTCCGTTTTCGAGAAATTGAATTTTTATTTGCAATAAAGTTCAACGTGTTTCATATAGCTTTCACCCTGGAACTCAAAAACTAACAAGAGGGCCACAGATTTTTTTCAGTTACTTGTAGTACCTAAAGGGTACTACCAACACGTGTTAACAAATAATTTGTTGCTGCTTCCGTTTTCGAGAAATTGAATTTTTATTTGTAATAAAGTTAAACGTGTTTCATAGAGTTTTCACCCTGTATCTCAAAAACTAACAAGAGGGCCACAGATTTTTTTCAGTTACTTGTAGTAACTAAAGAGTACTACCAATAAGTGTTAACAAATAATTTGTTGCTGCTTCCGTTTTCGAGAAATTGAATTTTTATTTGCAATAAAGTTAAACGTGTTTCATATAGTTTTCACCATGTATCTCAAAAACTAACAAGAGGGCCACAGATTTTTTTCAGTTACTTATAGTACCTAAAGAGTACTATCAACATATGTTAACAAATAATTTGTTGCTGCTTCCGTTTTCGAGAAATTGAATTTTTATTTGCTATAAAGTTCAACGTGTTTCATATAGCTTTCACCCTGGAACTCAAAAACTAACAAGAGGCCCACAGATTTTTTTCAGTTACTTGTAGTACCTAAAGAGTACTACTAACTCGTGTTAACAAATAATTTGTTGCAGCTTCCGTTTTCGAGAAATTGAATTTTTATTTGCAATTAATTTGTTGCTGCTTCCGTTTTCGAGAAATTGAATTTTTATTTGCTATAAAGTTCAACGTGTTATATATAGTTTTCACCCTGGAACTCAAAAACTATATGAAACAGTTTTCACTCTGTAACTCAAAAACAAACAAGAGGGCCACAGATTTTTTTCAGTTACTTATAGTACCTAAAGAGTATTACCAATATGTGTTAACAAATAATTTGTTGCTGCTTCCGTTTTCGAGAAATTGAATTTTTATTTGCAATAAAGTTAAACGTGTTTCATATAGTTTCCACCCTGGGACTCAAAAACTAACTAGACGGCCACAGATTTTTTTTAGTGACTTATTGTACCTAAAGAGTACTATCAATATATGTTAACAAATAATTTGTTGCTGCTTCCGTTTTCGAGAAATTGAATTTTTATTTGCAATAAAGTTCAACGTGTTTCATATAGATTTCACCCTGGAACTCAAAAACTAACAAGAGGGCCACAGATTTTTTTCAGTTACTTGTAGTACCTAAAGAGTACTACCAACTCGTGTTAACAAATAATTTGTTGCTGCTTCCGTTTTCGAGAAATTGAATTTTTATTTGCTATAAAGTTCAACGTGTTTCATATAGTTTTCACTCTGTAACTCAAAAACAAACAAGAGGGCCACAGATTTTTTTCAGTTACTTATAGTACCTAAAGAGTACTACCAATATGTGTTAACAAATAATCTGTTGCTGCTTCCGTTTTCGAGAAATGGAATTTTTATTTGCAATAAAGTTAAACGTGTTTCATATAGTTTCCACCCTGGAACTCAAAAACTAACTAGAGGGACACAGATTTTTTTTAGTGACTTATTGTACCTAAAGAGTACTATCAATATATGTTAACAAATAATTTGTTGCTGCTTCCGTTTTCGAGAAATTGAATTTTTATTTGCAATAAAGTTCAACGTGTTTCATATAGCTTTCACCCTGGAACTCAAAAACTAACAAGAGGACCACAGATTTTTTTCAATTACTTGTAGTACCTAAAGAGTACTACCAACTCGTGTTAACAAATAATTTGTTGCTGCTTCCGTTTTCGAGAAATTGAATTTTTATTTGCTATAAAGTTCAACGTGTTTCATATAGTTTTCACCCTGGAACTCAAAAACTAACAAGAGGGCCACAGATATTTTTTAGTGACTTATAGTACCTAAAGAGTACTACTAATATGTGGTAACAAATAATTTGTTGCTGCTTCCGTTTTCGAGAAATTGAATTTTTATTTGCTATAAAGTTCAACGTGTTTCATATAGTTTTCACTCTGTAACTCAAAAACTAACAAGAGGGCCACATATTTTTTTCAGTTGCATATAGTACCTAAAGAGTACTACCGATACGTGTTAACAAATAATTTGTTGCTGCTTCCATTTTCGAGAAATTGAATTTTTATTTGCAATAAAGTTAAACGTGTTTCATATAGTTTTCACCCTGTATCTCAAAAACTAAGAGGGCCACAGATTTTTTTAAGTTACTTGTAGCACCTAAAGAGTACTACCGATACGTGTTAACAAGTAATTTGTTGCTGCTTCCGTTTTCGAGAAATTGCATTTTTATTTGCTATAAATTTCAACGTGTTTCATATATCTTTCACCCTGGAACTTAAAAACTAACAAGAGGGCCACACATTGTTCGTGCAACTCTAATTTTAAATTCAAATTTTGCGCCAAATTCCCGTATTCGGAAAATCCACACAATTTCAATTTTGATTGGCACAAGCAAAACGCCAGCGCCATCTACGAAAAATGAATCTGCGCAAAAAGGCGTAACCAAAAAAGATTCGTCTGTCGTATTTTATCGAGATCACCACGCAGCATGGTGATAAATTCTATTAACCAAAAAATCCAATAACATTCTTAGAAAATCAAACTAAACCATTACACAAACAAGTGATTCTAGTGTGGAGCGACAGCAACGACTGGGCCAGCGAGAGGAGCTCCTCTGGACGACGGAAACAGCTGAAGAGGTGAGTGCCAATCCTCTATATTGTCTTTGTGTGGCTCGGAAAAATTAATATTTTTACATCGTCCTTTAAAGGATTTTTGCACCCAGATTTTATAAAACGACCAGTGCGCTTACAGTCCCGCAGCTCTCAACCCTCAAAACACAACATTTTCTGGTCCCACGACCCAGATAGTTTTTTAAAATTTGTTTGCTAAAAATATTAGATTTTTACCCTCGCCATTTTGATTCGCTTAGTTGCCGTGTCCAGTTTAAATCGGAGGTTCCGTCCCCCCTTGCGTGGCTTAACGGTTGCTCCACCCACATTTCATTGCAGCCGAAATTGGCACTTCGTACGTCGTTTGTTTTGATTCAAAAATCGAAATTTGTTTAAATAATAGTTATTTGTTTAAATAATATGTTATAGTTATTCAAAACAACAAAAGTGCTTGTGAGTTAAATGCTTTATTCTTATTTAACAGGTAAACAAACACATCTAGTAGAATTAGTATTTACCTGTAAATAATAAGAGAAACGGTAGTAGGTACAAGTTGTATCTGTGTGCATTTATTTTGGGAGAAAAATCGCGACCTAGGATAACAGCTGATGATAAGTTTTTGCATTTATTCGAGAAATCGATAATAAAATATATGCTTGTCGAACTCTTTTGGACTGATTAAAGTCAATAGGGGTCAAGTGTTAGTTTTATTCCTTTTAAATATTTTTTATTTTTTTAATTAACAATATGTCGTTAAAAAAGCTTGAGAATCAACGCAAAGTTTCAATATCTCGTATTACGGAAACGTATAACTTGGGAACAAAAGCTAAATCAGATAGTTCTTCCTTGCCAATTTTTAAGACGTTTTACGAATCGTTAGATGATCACTATGAACAATTTAAAAACATTCATAATGACATCATAGGTCTCTTGAAAGACGACGACGATGATGAGTTCGAAGTACAAGACAAAATTAGGAAAGATACGGATCTATTCTACCACCAAGCTAAAGTTCTTTTTTCGAGTTTATGTTCCGATTCAGTTCATTCAAATTTCACACCCGCAACTTCACACTATTCACGTAGCGATGATCTGGGCCCTTTAAAGGTACCTTGCTTTAATGGAAACGTAAAAAAGTGGCCAACCTTTTACGATGTTTATTCTTGTTTGGTTCACGAAAACTCTAATTATTCCGATATAAGGAAATTTCAACATTTGCTAACCTTCCTTGAGGGCGAACCACTTAATATTTTAAGTTCTATAAAATTAACGGCAAGTAATTACGCAATCGCCTGGAAGGTATTAACAGATCGCTATCAAAATAAAAGACTTTTAGCCAGTACCTCCTGGAACTCAATCTACTATGCAAATTCTTTAAAGGGAAACCAGTCAGCAAAGGATCTTAGAGTCTTGGTAGATACCTTTTCCGAGAATATTGCGGCGCTCGAAAATCTTGAATTTCCAGTAACGTCGTGGTGTTTTTGTTTATTTTCAATTTTATTATCAAAAATCGATCAAACCACAAGAACCGCTTTCGAATTAAAGTATAGTACTACCGAGATTCCAACATATCAAAATCTAATTCAGTTTCTTATTAACCAATGCCGTGCTCTTGAAACAGTACAGCTATCTCCCCAAAATACGCAAATGCAACCTTCGACTTCCAAACAGCAAAAACCAAATTATTCGAATTCTAGTAACCAAAAATATAATTCTTATTCAAATAATCAGTACAAATCAAGCCCTCCATCAAATTTTTTAGCGCATACGCACTCACAAGTATCAAATAAACAATCCAATATTCAATTTCGACAAAACCAACAACCCTATAAGTGCAAATTATGCAATAATTCTTTTCATCCACTCTCGCAGTGTGGTGTTTTTATCTCCAAATCTCCTTCAGATCGTTTTACTTATGTAAAACAACAATCGTTATGTATCAACTGTTTACGTTCAAATCATCAAGTAATTGACTGCAGTAGTACCTACAACTGCAGGGTATGTCGACATAGGCACCATAGTCTTATTCATCTATCGCAAACGACAGATTCAATCCGTCAGAATTCAAGTCAATCCTTTGTTAATTCAAGCCAAAATTCAAATCAAAATTCGAACTTAAATCAAAGTTTTAATTCAAATCAAGTGGCCGTGCCTAGCACAGGCACAAACTTATCGTATCAGAATTCAAATTCAAGTCTTAGCCAACAGAACCCTAGTTTTGTTCAACCCAGTTCAAATTCAATTCAAATCAATTCGAATCCAAATACATCTACAAATCAATACTCTTCGTTATCCACCTTGACGCCCCGGACGACAGTGCTTCTAGCGACTATAAAATTAGAGGTACTCGATAGTCGGGGTAACTACCAACCTGTCCGAGCACTTCTGGACAGCGGTAGCCAAGCTAACCTGATAAGCGAAGCTTGTCTTAACAGGTTAGGCTTGCCAAGAAACAAAATTTCGATCCCTGTTCTGGGACTAAATCAATCTTCGTCGGCCACTAACGGCATTTCTACTTGCACTATTCGAGCCCTAGGCCAACAAGAGCCTACCTTTTCTATTCAAGTCTTCGTTTTACCGAAACTCTGTTCGAATATGCCCTCAATACAGGTAGATTCATCCAATTGGAGTCATATTTCAAATCTAAAGCTTGCAGATAACCAATTTTACAACCCTGGTCCAATTGACTTACTCTTAGGTGCACAACTTTACACAGAAATCGTCCAATCAGGACGAATTCCAGGACCTCACGGCCTACCCTTCGCTTTTGAGACAGTTTTTGGGTGGGTCTTGATGGGCCAAACTCAAAGCATAAATATTTCACCTCAAGTCAATTCGTACTTTACTTCCTGTGAGCAGTCTCTCGACTTTAATATTCGCAGATTTTGGGAACTAGAATCAATTAAGTCAAAAACGTTTCTCTCACCCGAAGAAAAAAGATGTGAAGAGATTTTCCAAAAAACTACCACTAGAGATATTTCGGGCCGATTTACTGTAAATTTGCCTTTTCGTCACATTGACCCTCCTGACCTAGGAGACACATATTCAGTGGCCTATCGTCAATTTTTATCTCTCGAATCTCGCTTAATAAAAAATTCAAATTTCTATAGTATGTACTCGGATTTTATGAGAGAATATCTCAAAAACGGGCACATGTCTTTAATTCCAAGATCCGAACCTAGACCTCAGTTATGTTCTTATTTACCACATCACGGAGTCCTTCGTCTTGACAAATCAACGACTAAACTCCGGGTGGTTTTTAACCCCTCGATTAAGGGTTCGAAAGGCCTAAGCATGAACGAAACTCTTTTAATAGGACCAAAATTACAATCCGATATTTCCGAAATTCTATTAAAATTCAGATTTTATTCTATCGTATTTTTGACTGATATAAAACAGCACTTTTTACAAATTCAAATCAATCCAATTCATCGGGACTACCAAAGGCTACTTTGGCGATTTGATCCCAATGAACCCCTGCAGGAATACAGGCTTAATACAGTGACGTTTGGTGTTAGTTCAAGTCCCTATTTAGCTATTAGAACTCTTAGAGAACTAGCCATCCTGGAGGCTAAGAATTATCCTGAAGCATCCCAGGTCCTTTTAAATAACATTTTCATGGACGATATTTGCTGTGGAGCTAACTCTCTAGAAGGTGCTTTATCGCTTCAAAAGGATCTCATAGCGTTGCTTAAATTGGGAAAATTTGAATTAAGAAAATGGGCATCAAATAATCCGAAACTTCTTTCACATTTGTCGCCCGCTGATTGTCAGATCCCTGTTACCTTTGAAGACGATTCTTCAACATCGATTAAGGTGTTGGGCCTTCAGTGGCACCCTTCTACAGATACTTTTACCTATTCTTGTACCCCTTGTGAAAAACCTTGCACCAAAAGGAATATTTTATCAGCTATCGCTAAAATTTGGGATCCTATAGGTTTCTTATCGCCTGTTTCATTTTTAGCCAAAGTGATTATGCAAAAACTTTGGTTATGCAAAACTGATTGGGATGAAATACCCCCCGATCCAATCAAAACTCTTTGGAATCAATTCAATAATCAATTAACCACTCTTTCGAATCTTTGTATACCTAGACATATTTTTTCGAATAATATTCAACGATGTCAATTGCTAGGTTTTTGCGATGCATCCGAGCTAGGATACGCTTCTTGCGTATACGTTCGCGTCGAATTACCAAATAAAATTATCAAAACTGCTCTAGTCATGGGCAAGTCAAGGGTTGCTCCCTTACACACTATTTCAATCCCACGTTTGGAACTACTTGGAGCTACTCTATTAGCTGATTTACTCGAACTAGTTATTCGCACCTATTCATCATTACTCGTATTCGATGAAATTCTTGCGTTCTCGGACTCACAGGTCACGCTTCATTGGGTCACATCTTCACCTCACAAGTGGAAGACCTTTGTGGCAAACCACGTGAGTCGTATTCAAGAAACAATCCCCGAAGTCCCATGGTATCACATTACTTCACTCGAGAACCCTGCCGACTGCGCTAGCAGAGGGTTGTCGCCCAATAACTTAATAAATCACCCTCTTTGGTTTCACGGCCCTCCATGGATTACCTTGCCCACTACGGAGTGGCAAATTCAAAGGTTTATAAATGAACGTTCTTTGGGAGTTCCGGACGAGGTTCTCAAAGAAGAAAAACCGGAAAATTCAGTGGTGCTGACGGCAGAAATTCAAAATCAAAACTTTTTTGATAGATTAATCGATAAAATATCCAATTTAAATACCATTCAAAAAATCATTTGTCATTTTCTAAGACTTATTCACAATCGAAAACCCTCAGTTGACCCTTTATCCGGCGTTTTTTCCGCTTTTGAACTACACAAGGCTCTACTTGTTTTAGTTAAAAGGGTCCAAGAAGAGTGTTTTTCGGATATCATTCAAAAAATTCAAAATACTCAGCTATTACCTAAGCCGTTTCGCAAGCTCGCGCCCTTTTTGGACGAATTGGGTTTCCTTAGAGTGGGCGGACGCTTACGGCATTCTCAACTCTCCTTTGAGGCAAAACATCCCTTATTATTGCCGAAATCTCATAGATTAACCCAATTGATCATTATTCAAACTCATAACGAAAATTTACATCCCGGAATAAACACAGTCCAATACTTAATTCGTCAAAAGTTTTGGATTATGTCATCACGTCGAGCTATTCAGAGGGTTTTATTGAAATGTATTCCCTGCTTTCGCTTAAAACCAAAACCGTATACTCCGTACATGTCGGATTTACCTTCTTTTAGAACGTCACAATTAAAATGTTTTTCACACGTTTGCTTAGACTATGCAGGCCCAATCAAAACCTTTGTAGGTCAGAGACGTCGTGGAGCACAAGTTGGTAAATCATATATCGCAGTCTTTGTCGATACTTCTGTCAAGGCAATCCATATCGAGCTTGTTTCGGATTTAACCACAGAGGCGTGCATCGCTGCTTTACGACGCTTTGTCGCTAGACGTGGCACTTGTGTCCAAATCACAAGTGATAGAGGCTCAAACTTTGTTGGGGCTATTAAGGAGCTCCATAATCTTTCGAAATTAGCTTCTGAGAGCTTAAAAATCAAATGGTGTCTTAATAGTCCGGGAGCCCCCCACCTAAATGGTCTAGCAGAAGCAGGAGTCAAATCTGTAAAAACACATTTGTATCGGGTCATCGGTGACCAGATACTAACCTTCGAAGAGCTCTATACTCTCCTCGCCCAAATAGAGGCATTACTCAATTCTCGACCCCTTTGTGAGCAAAGCTCTGACCCAAACGATCTTACGTCTTTGACTCCGGGTCATTTCCTCACAATGGAACCCCTTAATTCGTGTCCTGATCCTGACCTTTCTACCCTTAAAGTTAATACCCTTAAGCGTTGGCAACTTATCCAACGAATTCATGCCGATTTCTGGAAGCGTTGGAAACTCGAGTACTTAAATACTTTACAACAGCGTTCTAAGTGGTCGGACCCTTCGGTTGAAATCAAGCTAGATACGCTTGTATTAATTAAGGATGAAACTAGGCCGCCATTACACTGGTTGCTGGGTAGAATAGTATCTGTACATCCTGGTCGGGATAATCACATTCGAGTTGCTACTGTTAAAACACAACACGGACTTTTCACTCGTCCCGTGGTCAAGTTGTGCCCACTACCTTTAGATGTGCACTAAACTCCCAAGCAACTTCTTTTGTTTCGTGTGTCGTTATCTAGAATATATATATATATATTTTTTTTTCATTTTTTTTCCTTTTGATCTATAAACCTAAAACGGATTTTAATAACCTACCTAAGGTTTTGAATTAACTTATATTTTTTTATATAGCCATTTGTTTATTCAATTAATCTCAATGTAAAACTTCGTTTTAAGTGGGCGGAAAATGTTCGTGCAACTCTAATTTTAAATTCAAATTTTGCGCCAAATTCCCGTATTCGGAAAATCCACACAATTTCAATTTTGATTGGCACAAGCAAAACGCCAGCGCCATCTACGAAAAATGAATCTGCGCAAAAAGGCGTAACCAAAAAAGATTCGTCTGTCGTATTTTATCGAGATCACCACGCAGCATGGTGATAAATTCTATTAACCAAAAAATCCAATAACATTCTTAGAAAATCAAACTAAACCATTACACAAACAAGTGATTCTAGTGTGGAGCGACAGCAACGACTGGGCCAGCGAGAGGAGCTCCTCTGGACGACGGAAACAGCTGAAGAGGTGAGTGCCAATCCTCTATATTGTCTTTGTGTGGCTCGGAAAAATTAATATTTTTACATCGTCCTTTAAAGGATTTTTGCACCCAGATTTTATAAAACGACCAGTGCGCTTACAGTCCCGCAGCTCTCAACCCTCAAAACACAACACACATATTTTTTAGTAACTTATAGTACCTAAAGAGTACTATCAATATATGTTAACAAATAATTTGTTGCTGCTTTCGTTTTCGAGAAATTGAATTTTTATTTGCCATAAAGTTCAACGTGTTTCATATAGTTTTCACCCTGTATCTCAAAAACTAACAAGAGGGCCACAGATTTTTTTCAGTTACTTGCAGTACCTAAAGAGTACTACCAATATGTGTTAACAAATAATTTGTTGCTGCTTCCGTTTTCGAGAAATTGAATTTTTATTTGCTATAAAGTTCAACGTAGAAATAAAATTTCGGACTTCCATTGTCTTTATTTATTTTAAAACACGACGTTTCGGTTAGTAAGTATCTCTAACCGTTATCAAGTGTGAACTAAACAAGTCTCTAAACTAGTCTCTAGGCTACTACTTATACCACTTGGTGTGCAGTCAGGTGTGACGGCCCGCCCCCTTTTTTAATCCTAAGACGCCTGTTTTCCTTAAGGAGTGGTTTCCATATGTTTGGTATGTCCGTGCTTGTGCTTAACTGAAAACTTCTTTATTCTGCATTATATACGCAGCTTCAATAAACTTTCGTTTTCGCCAATGCGACTCCTTATGTAAAACTTAAGCTTCTGACCACTGAATCCTGTGATCATTTGACCAAGCATGATCTGCTAAACCGGATTTTTCAATATCCCCTAATTGGGTACTTTTTAGATGTTAATTTACTCTAACCTGAAGAGGGCGTTTCGTTTCACCTACATATGATTTACCACACTCACACGGGATTTGGTAAATACATTCCTTATTATTTGAGGGATTGTCTGGTTTTGTTTTAGTTACAAAACTTCTTATCGTATTTCCCGAAGAAAATACTGTTTTTATATTATAGTGTTTAGCTATTCGTCTTATGTTTTCTGAAATCCCTTGAACATATGGAATGTTAATAACACCTAACGGATTATTATTTTGAGAATTTGGTACATTTAGTTTGTTTTTAATTTTAAATATCGTTGAGTTTATTAATTTCTCGGAATAACCATTCTGTTGTAAGTCCTTTTTAATGTTGTTAATTTCTGTGGTTAATTCTTCATTATTACTACAAATATTTACGGCTCTTAAATACAAACTTCTTATAACTCCTTGTTTTGTTGCAACAGAATGATTAGACTTAAAATTTAGGTACTGTCCTGTGTGTGTAGGTTTCCTAAATACAGTGGTTTGAATGTTTCTGTCTAATCGTTTGACAAGAACATCCAAAAAAGGTAAGGCCGAATCTTTTTCAATTTCCATGGTGCACTTGATTGTTGGTCGAATACCGTTTAAATGGTGTAGAAAATTTTGTAGTTCGTCATCATTTTCCGGCCATATAATAAATGTGTCATCCATGTATCGTAGCCATAGTTTTGGTTTGACTCTTGCTGTGTTGATCGCATGGCCCTCGAACCACTCCATGTAGATGTTTGCTACCACTGGCGAAAGAGATGAACCCATTGGGAGTCCATCATTTTGCGCGTAAAACTTATCTTTCACTTGAAAGTAAGAGTTACGGAGACAGAGCTCCAAAAGATCCATCACCCCCTCCACCGATAGCGTTGTTCTCTCGTGAAGTGTATCATCAGTTTGTAATTTGTTTTTAATGATACTGAGTGACTCATTTATTGGCACGTTGGTGTAGAGACTTTCTACATCAAAACTTACAAATCCATCGCCGGGATCTAATTCGATACCTTTTAAAACCTCCACAAAATGTTCCGAGTTTTTGACAAAAGATTCGGACTTACCCTGTAGTGGTTGATTTATGTCCAACAAAAACCTCGACAAAGTGCTGGTCGGTGAGTCCCTGGAGCTGGAACCACTGCGACCAATTACCAGCTCCAGGGACTCACCGACCAGCACTTTGTCGAGGTTTTTGTTGGACATAATTCAACCACTACAGGGTTAAGTCCGAATCTTTTGTCAAAAACTCGGAACATTTTGTGGAGGTTTTAAAAGGTATCGAATTAGATCCCGGCGATAGATTTGTAAGTTTTGATGTAGAAAGTCTCTACACCAACGTGCCAATAAATGAGTCACTCAGTATCATTAAAAACAAATTACAAACTGATGATACACTTCACGAGAGAACAACGCTATCGGTGGAGGGGGTGATGGATCTTTTGGAGCTCTGTCTCCGTAACTCTTACTTTCAAGTGAAAGATATGTTTTACGCGCAAAATGATGGACTCCCAATGGGTTCATCTCTTTCGCCAGTGGTAGCAAACATCTACATGGAGTGGTTCGAGGGCCATGCGATCAACACAGCAAGAGTCAAACCAAAACTATGGCTACGATACATGGATGACACATTTATTATATGGCCGGAAAATGATGACGAACTACAAAATTTTCTACACCATTTAAACGGTATTCGACCAACAATCAAGTGCACCATGGAAATTGAAAAAGATTCGGCCTTACCTTTTTTGGATGTTCTTGTCAAACGATTAGACAGAAACATTCAAACCACTGTATATAGGAAACCTACACACACGGGACAGTACCTAAATTTTAAGTCTAATCATTCTGTTGCAACAAAACAAGGAGTTATAAGAAGTTTGTATTTAAGAGCCGTAAATATTTGTAGTAATAATGAAGAATTAACCACAGAAATTAACAACATTAAAAAGGACTTACAACAGAATGGTTATTCCGAGAAATTAATAAACTCAACGATATTTAAAATTAAAAACAAACTAAATGTACCAAATTCTCAAAATAATAATCCGTTAGGTGTTATTAACATTCCATATGTTCAAGGGATTACAGAAAACATAAGACGAATAGCTATATATATATATTTATCGGTTTCACAACGTTCTACGTCTTCCGATACCCAATCTCCACTCGTTTCTGTTTGCCCATAATTCATCATCTAGGCCTCTTATTCTTATTTCACTGTCTATTCCTTCTCTCCAGCTTCTCCTTGGCCGTCCTCGTTTTCTTCGGCCAGTTGGTTTCCATTGTAGTATTTGTTTAGGTAGTCTTTCGTCATTCATTCTTTGTACATGTCCGTACCACACCAGTTGTTTTGTTCTTATATCATCCACTAAAGTACGTTCACCTACTGTCATAATTTCTCTTATTCTTTGATTTGTAACTCTTTCTCTTTTTGATTTCCCTGCTGCTCTTCTCCAATAGTCCATCTCCGTAGCGGAAAGCATTTTTTCTGTTCTATCCTTGATTGGCCATACTTCTGAGCCGTATGTAATAATACTTTTTATAATGGTGTTATATATAAGCTTTTTGTTATGTTTTGATATACTTTGGTCCCAAATTATTCCATTTAATAAAGTTATTGCTTTTCTTCCTTGTACGTTTCGATCTTTTATAGCTTTGTCTAGTGTTCCGTCAGCTGTAATTTTTAGACCTAAGTATTTATACTCATCACAGGAGTGAATTCGCTGCCCGGTATTTAAGATTAGATCCTGTTTCATTCCACCGATACACATATACTCTGTCTTATTGAGATTAACCTCTAGTCCCCACTTATTGTACTCTTCTATTAGTTTTCGTGTCATATATTCGAGGTCGTCATAATCCTGAGCCACTACTATCTGATCATCGGCGAAACATAAAGTATACAAGGTGGTTTCGTCCAACGGAATTCCCATGTTTTGGCATTTTCTCTTCCATACTTTAAGGACTTGTTCCAAGTATATCTTGAAGAGCGTAGGCGAGATACAGCAACCTTGTTTAAGACCTTTATTTACTTGAAAGCCTTTGGTTAGTTTTGCTTTTATTTTAACTTTTGCCTTACTATTGCGGTATAACTCTTGGATGGCCTTAATTAGTTGTACGCTTATGTTTGTGTTTTCCAACGCTTTCCAAAGTAGATTTAGTGGTATACTATCATATGCCTTCTGCAAATCCACGTAAAGCAGATGCAGCTCTTGACCGTATGCCATTTTCTTTTCAATAACTTGGGTTATACAAAAGAGATGATCTTAAGTCGATCTACCCGCCCTGAAACCAGCTTGTTCTTCTGCCTCCATGTCTTTATATTCGCTCTCTACTTTATTTCTTATTATTTTACCGTATATTCTGCTTAGCGTACTAGTCACAGATATACCTCTATAATTGTCACATATATCTTTCCTTCCTTTTTTGTGTATTGTGGATATATATGACGTTTTCCACTCAGTTGGAAATACAGTTCCATTTAAATATTTTTGGAAAAGATTCCGTAATCTCCAAAACAGTTCTTCAGTGCCATATTTAATAAGTTCGGCTGGGATATTTCCGGGTCCGGCAGATTTACCGCTTTTTAAGGTTGTGCACACGTTTTGACCTCAGAGAATGTGAGGGGTACTGGAGATCCCATCGTTCTAATTATATTGTCTCTTGCGTCTTCCTTGAATTCTGCTCTATCTTCAGTTAAAAGTTTTTTAAAATGCTCATCCCATTCTTTGTCTGGTATTGGTGAAATGATATCTCTGCATGTTTCTTTTTTAATCGATCTTATAGTTTTCCAGCTTTCGGTACTTCTCCTACCTCCTAAGTAAGAATCTATTTTCTGACACTTTTGCGTCCACGAATGATTTTTCTTATCACTGATCATTCTTCTCACCTTTGATTGCGCGATTTTGTATTCTTGTCTGCTTCTATCTGTCTTTTGGGATAAGTAGGTGTGATATAATTTCCTTTTTTCCTCTATTCCTCTCTCAATCTCAGCATCCCACCAGTATGGTTTTCTTCTTTTAGAAGTTTCTTCCACTAATCCTAGTGCTTCTTTTGCAGCTTGGTGGATGCTTAATGTAATACATTCGTATTCCTCATCTGGGGTTTCACCTGAACTTGTATTAAGTTTTTCGTTCAGTCTCTTTTTGTATAAGTTTTTTACGCTGTCATGTTCTAGGCTTAGTAGATTATATTTACAGTGATCAATTTCTTCAATCACTGTATCATCAAGATGTTGTTGATGCAGGCTTCGGCCTTGATAAGGAAAGAGAATTTTGGACTCCAGAAAATAGTGATCACTTCCGCATGTTGATCCACGCTTTGTTCTGACATCTTGAATTTTTAGTTTTGTCTTTTGTTTAGTGATAAAATAATCAATGACGGATTTCAGGTTTTGTGAGGGTTTGGTCCAGGTATATTTGTGTATTTCCTTATGTTGAAAAAAACCGTTTTGGATTTTTAGGTTTAATTGCTCACATACTGTAATTAGCCGGTTTCCATTGTCATTAACAAGATTTTCTCCATATTGGCCAACTGTCAGATCATTAACTCTGTTACCGGTTCTACTATTTAAATCTCTCAATATGACAATTTCTCTAGATGCACTTACTGCTGATATTTCATTGTGTATTTCTTCAAAAAAATTGTCTTTCACGGCTACATTTGCATCGTCGTTATACGCATAGATTCCAAAAATCGTAAGTCTCATTCCTTTTATTGTTATATTCATTTTAATTAGCCTTTCATTGACTGCTTCCCAGTTGGTGATAAATTTTCTAAATCTTTTGTTGACCAAAATAGACGAATAGCTAAACACTATAATATAAAATTTAATATTTTTTTTTTTTTTTTTTTTATAGCTAAACACTATAATATAAAAAAAGTATTTTCTTCGGGAAATACGATAAGAAGTTTTGTAACTAAAACAAAACCAGACAATCCCTCAAATAATAAGGAATGTATTTACCAAGTCCCGTGTGAGTGTGGTAAATCATATGTAGGTGAAACGAAACGCCCTCTTCAGGTTAGAGTAAATGAACATCTAAAAAGTACCCAATTAGGGGATATTGAAAAATCCGGTTTAGCAGATCATGCTTGGTCAAATGATCACAGGATTCAGTGGTCAGAAGCTAAAGTTTTACATAAGGAGTCGCATTGGCGAAAACGAAAGTTTATTGAAGCTGCGTATATAATGCAGAATAAAGAAGTTTTCAGTCAACCAAGCACGGACATACCAAACATATGGAAACCACTCCTTAAGGAAAACAGGCGTCTTAGGATTAAAAAAGGGGGCGGGCCGTCACACCTGACTGCACACCAAGTAGTATAAGTAGTAGCCTAGAGACTAGATTGTTTAGTTCACACTTGATAACGGTTAGATATACTTACTAACCGAAACTTCGTGTTTTAAAATAAATAAAGACAATGGAAGTCCGAAATTTTATTTCTACACAATCATTGTCTACGAGTTTCAAACAAAAAGTTCAACGTATTTCATATAGTTTTCACTCTTTAACTCAAAAACAAACTAGAGGGCCACAGATTTTTGTCAGTTACTTATAGTACCTAAAGAGTACTACCAATATGTGTTAACAAGTAATTTGTTGCTGCTTCCATTTTCGAGAAATTGAATTTTTATTTGCAATAAAGTTAAACGTGTTTCATATAGTTTTCACCCTGTATCTCAAAAACTAACAAGAGGGCCACAGATTTTTTTCAGTTACTTATAGTAACTAAAGAGTACTACCAACACGTGTTAACAAATAATTTGTTGCTGCTTCCGTTTTCGAGAAATAGAATTTTTATTTGCAATAAAGTTAAACGTGTTTCATATAGTTTTCACCCTGTATCTCAAAAACGAACAAGAGGGCCACAGATTTTTTTTAGTTACTTGTAGTACCTAAAGAGTACTACCAAGAGGTGTTAACAAATAATTTGTTGCTGCTTCCGTTTTCGAGAAATTGAATTTTTATTTGCAATAAAGTTAAACGTGTTTCATATAGTTTTCACCCTGTATCTCAAAAACTAACAAGAGGGCCACAGATTTTTTTCAGTTACTTATAGTACCTAAAGAGTACTACCAACATGTGTTTTCAAATAATTTGTTGCTGCTTCCGTTTTCGAGAAATTGAATTTTTATTTGCAATAAAGTTAAACGTGTTTCATATAGTTTTCACCCTGTATCTCAAAAACTAAGAGGAGGGCCACAGATTTTTTTCAGTTACTTGTAGTACCTAAAGAGTACTACCAATACGTCTTAACAAATAATTTGTTGCTGCTTCCGTTTTCGAGAAATTGAATTTTTATTTGCTATAAAGTTCAACGTGTTTCATATAGTTTTCACCCTGTATCTCAAAAACTAACAAGAGGGCCACAGATTTTTTTCACTTACTTGTAGTACCTAAAGAGTGCTACCAATACGTGTTAACAAATAATTTGTTGCTACTTCCGTTTTCGAGAAATTGAATTTTTATTTGCTATAAAGTTCAAAGTGTTTCACACAGTTTTCAGCCTGTATCTCAAAAAGTAACTAGAGGGCCACAGATTTTTTTAAGTGACTTGTAGTACCTAAAGAGTACTACCAACATGTCTTAACAGATACTTTGTTGCTGCTTCCGTTTTCAAGAAATTGAATTTTTATTTTAGATTTTGACCCTTTGTATCGTTCTTTTATTGCTTTTATGTATGTATGATTGATATAGACAGTGGCCAATCCTTCCAACAGTAGAAACCAATGCAAAACGATCTGAACAACAGGCTCTTGTCAGAGCCAACCCTGACAATTGTTAGCCTGAACATCGAGGGTATCACGAAAAATAAACAAGACCTTATCTCTCAACTATGCCAAACACATAAATGGGACGTACTATGCCTTCAGGAAACGGACAGAGATGAAAACGCAAACAGGTCGAACATTGATGGTATGCGTCTTGCCGTCGAATCCCCCCCATAACAAGTATGGTAGCACCATTTTTGTAAGTACTAACATGTCGCTGACATCTACCGGCAAAAAAGTAACACGGAGCTTTTACCATATCATCCGTTTACAAACCCCCTGGCAAATCACTGAAACTAGAAATGCCGGAGAACTATGGGAGACAGATTCAGTTTATCGTTGGAGATTTTAACTCTCACAGCACATCGTGGGGCTACAATGAAACCGATACAAATGGGCAACTTCTGGAGAGTGGGCAGAAGTCAACAAACTTTCTCTTCTCCACGATCCAAAGTTGCCGTGCTCGTTCAACAGCAAGAACTGGAAACGGGGCTATAATCCCCATAACTGCTTTGTGAGCCAAAAGATCCAAGACTCATGTATAAAACACGTGTATGACACGGAAAGACTCAATACAGACCTATTGGAGTTCAAGTCTATTCAGTCATCAAAACAGCTGAGATAACTTTTCGAAGACGTTTTAATTTTAAAAATGCAAATTGGCCCGGATACTCAGCTAATCTAGATGCCGAACTCGAAAATCTAGACCCATCACCACAAAACTACCAAACCTTTTTGCAAATCTTACAAAGGGTATCAAAGCTATACATACCAAGAGGCTGCAGGCAACATTTCATACCGGGGCTGTCAGAAGCCTTTAAAGGGTTCTTAAACAAGTACGAAGAACTTTTTAACAAGGACCCGTTTAGCGAAGAAACTACAGCCACTGAGCGAGACTCGAGAAAAAAAGTGGATAGACACCCTTGAATGAATGGATATGTCGCACAGCAGCAACATGGCTTGGAACTTAATCAAAAAGCTAAATGGAGATCCAAAGCAAAACAAAGCGCCGTCAAATGTTACTGCTAACCAAGTAGCTCACCAACTGCTCCTCAACGGTAAATCGGACAAAAAATGCCAAAAAAAAAATTCATCAATCGGTCTCCAACAACCGAGAAAAACCACTTTAACACGCCCTTTACCATAAAAGAGCTAGATAAAGGGATAAACTCACTGAAAAATGGCAAAGCAGCAGGAGAAGAAGACATCTGTCTAGACAAATCAAAAACTTCAGAACAATAGCAAAAAACTGGATTCTAAAACTTTTTAACACCTGTCGAGTTACATTCCAGATACCAAAAGTATGGAGGAAGTCGAAAGTCGTAGCATTGCTAAAACCTTGAAAAGACCCTGAGTCACCAAAAAGCTACCGCCCCATATCGCTTCTTTGTCACCTATACAAGCTATATGAAAGGCTAATCCTCCAACGACTAGAGAGGACTGTCGACTCAAAAATCATTCCACAGCAAGCCGGCTTTAGACCTGGGAAGTCTTGCACCAGCCAAATACTAGCACTGACGGAATACATCGAAGATGGGTTCGAGAAAAAACAAATAACAGGTTTGGTTTGGTTCGGTAATATGAACCGTCATCACAGGAACTTGCCGTATAAAGTCTATGATACACTGAAAGACTACCAACTTGTTCAAATGGTAGAATCCTTACTACAAAACAGATAATTCTACGTGAGTCTTGAAGGGAAAAAAAGTCGATGGCGAATCCAGATAAACGGCTTGGCTCACGGCAGCGTACTGGCACCAATCCTCTTCAATCTCTACACAAACGACTAACCAACACCAGCTTTTACCAGAAACTTTGTATATGCCGATGACCTGGGCATTACAGCGCAAGGTTTAAATTTCGAGGAGGTGGAGCAAAAACTGGAAGCAGCCTTGAGTATGATGTCCACTTACTATCAGGATAACTCTCTAAAACCGAATCCCTCCAAGACCCAAGTCAGCGTCTTCCACCTCCACTCTCGACAGGCAAATAGAAAGCTAAACGTTACCTGGGATAACAACAACCTAGAGTACACAGATAAACCTACCTATCTTGGAGTCATATTGGACCGCTCCCTAACATACAGGTTCCATTGTGAAAAAACGCGGAAGAAGGTGGAGGCGCGGAATGGCCTTTTGAGGAAGCTCGGAAACAGAAAACAAGTGGGGCGCAAAACTAACAGTACTAAGGACATCAGCGCAGGCTTTATGCTTTTTGACAGCGGAATATGCCTGTCCAGTGTGGAGCAGATCCACTCACGCCAAAAAAGTAAATGTCAGCCTGAACGAAACCCACGCCACTGGACAAACCGTACAAAGCCTCGGGCCTTGTACAGTAGGTGTTTCATAAACCACTTTTATTTATGATTCTAAGATTGTTGCCAAATGATCAGCTGTTCTGTTTAGGAAAGGATTGTTCTTTGGGTCTTATAAAATACACATTTAATTTAAAACGCTCTTGAGTTTTTATTAAATTAAAGTTACTTAAAACTACAATAATATAAAAGGCTTAATAAAGACAATCGTACAGGCCTCTCAGACCCTGACTCACGTAGAACACCTACGAATATACTGAGAGAATTAAACAGACCTTTGATGA
Organism: Aspidapion aeneum; assembly: GCA_963576565.1. Classification (NCBI taxonomy): domain Eukaryota; kingdom Metazoa; phylum Arthropoda; class Insecta; order Coleoptera; family Brentidae; genus Aspidapion; species Aspidapion aeneum. The sequence goes on from OY755042.1 coordinate 57,321,746, forward strand.
GCGTCACTCACTCACTGGACACGAGGCGCAACTTGGCCGACTAAAGTCAAGAAGGCGCTTCCTGGGCGCGCCACTGGATGAACCACCCGCCACCAATAAAGACAATCGTACAGGCCTCTCAGACCCTGACACGTAGAACACCTACGAATATACCGAGAGAATTAAACAGACCTTCGATGAGCGTCACTCACTCACTGGACACGAGGCGCAACTTGGCCGACTAAAGTCAAGAAGGCGCTTCCTGGGCGCGCCACTGGATGAACCACCCGCCTGCTATCGAATAACAGAACTCCCTCCGAGCGGAAGATCAAGCGACTGGAGAACCTGGCGAATGTTGAACCGCATCAGAACTGGTGTAGCCCTGTTAAGACCAATCTCATCAGATGGGGCCTGTTGGATGGAAATGACCACAAGTGCGACTGCGGAGCTATACAGGATATGGAACACCTACTTATATGCCCTAACTGTCCACATAGATGTACCCTCGACGCTTTATGGACAAACAATCAACAAGCTTTGGACACAGCCCGATACTGGGCTCAGAAACTGTAGTTTTCCGGACTGGAATAAGTCAGTAAAAAAAAAGATATTAGGTTGCTCCAACACTGTGCATAATTTTTCTACTGGAACGGTATCATACGCTTTTTGTAGGTCCACAAAGGTAACATGAGTCTATATTTCTGGCGCTCCTCTTCTCAATTACTTGTTTAAGACAAAAAACATTATCACTACAAGATTTGCCTGCACGAAACCCACTTTGCTCTTCTTCTTCTTGTTCATGAAAGTCATTAGATCTCTACGAATCCTACCGTACAATCTACTTAGATTACTGGTTACAGAAATTCCTCTGTAATTGTTGCAATCCAGCTTGTTTCATTTTTTTATGTATTGAGGATATGAATGCAATTTTCCAATCATTAGGTACTGGATGTGCGTTTATGCATTGATTGATAATATATGTGAGATTTTCGAGTAGTTTCTTTGATCTACATTTGAGCATTTCAGCATATATTCCCCCAGGTCAGCTAGCTTTTCCGGATTTAAACTTTTTAATACTATTCTTTATCATTTTTTTTCGATGATTACTTCCTCTCCTTCTATGTCTCTCCTCGGAGAAGCTGCCAGATATTCGGGTCTCGTCTCCTGCAGCAGTCCTTGTAGTGTTCTGTCCATTGTTCTGGTTTGATTATCTGGATGTTTACTCTTTCTTTTGTTGGGTTTTTTACTGTAGAAGTGAATTTCCATACTTCAGAACTCTGCCTACCTCCTACGTGGCACTTGCGCTCGAACATTTCATTTTTTTCTGTGCGTATCAAATTTCTTAGCTGTCTTCTGGTTTCCCTGTAGATCTCTAGGTCTCCTTGCTCCAGGTACTACAAGTAACTGAAAAAAATCTGTGGCCCTCTTGTTAGTTTTTGAGATACAGGGTGAAAACTATATGAAACACGTTTAACTTTATTGCAAATAAAAATTCAATTTCTCGAAAACGGAAGAAGCAACAAATTATTTGTTAACACTTGTTGGTAGTACTCTTTAGTTACTATAAGTAACTGAAAAAAATCTGTGGCCCTCTTGTTAGTTTTTCAGATACAGGGTGAAAACTATATGAAACACGTTTAACTTTATTGCAAATAAAAATTCAATTTCTCGAAAATGGAAGCAGCAACAAATTACTTGTTAACACATATTGGTAGTACTCTTTAGGTACTATAAGTAACTGACAAAAATCTGTGGCCCTCTTGTTTGCTTTTGAGTTAAACAGTGAAAACTATATGAAACACGTTGAACTTTATAGCAAATAAAAATTCAATTTCTCGAAAACGGAAGCAGCAACAAATTATTTGTTAACACATATTGGTAGTACTCTTTAGGTACTACAAGTAACTGAAAAAAATCTGTGGCCCTCTTGTTAGTTTTTGAGATACAGGGTGAAAACTATATGAAACACGTTGAACTTTATGGCAAATAAAAATTCAATTTCTCGAAAACGGAAGCAGCAACAAATTATTTGTTATCACGTATTGGTAGTACTCTTTAGGTACTACAAGTAACTGAAAAAAATCTGTGGCCCTTTTGTTACTTTTTGAGATACAGGGTGAAAACTATATAAAACACGTTTAACTTTATTGCAAATAAAAAATCAATTTCTCGAAAACGGAAGCAGCAACAAATTACTTGTTAACACATATTGGTAGTACTCTTTGGGTACTATAAGTAACTGACAAAAATCTGTGGCCCTCTTGTTTGTTTTTGAGTTACAGAGTGAAAACTATATGAAACACGTTGAACTTTATAGCAAATAAAAATTCAATTTCTCGAAAACGGAAGCAGCAACAAAATATTTGTTAACATATATTGGTAGTACTTTTTAGGTACTACAAGTAACTGAAAAAAATCTGTTACCCTCTTGTTAGTTTTTGAGATACAGGGTGAAAACTATATGAAACACGTTGAACTTTATGGCAAATAAAAATTCAATTTCTCGAAAACGGAAGCAGCAACAAATTATTTGTTAACACATATTGGTAGTACTCTTTAGGTACTACAAGCAACTGAAAAAAATCTGTGGCCCTCTTGTTAGTTTTTGAGTTCCAGGGTGAAAACTATATGAAACACGTTGAACTTTATAGCAAATAAAAATTCAATTTCTCGAAAACGGAAGCAGCAACAAATTATTTGTTAACACGTATTGGTAGTACTCTTTAGGTACTACAAGTAACTGAAAAAAATCTGTGGCCCTCTTGTTAGTTTTTGAGATACAGGGTGAAAACTATATGAAACACGTTTAACTTTATTGCAAATAAAAATTCAATTTCTCGAAAACGGAAGCAGCAACAAATTATTTGTAAACACGAATTGGTAGTACTCTTTAGGTACTACAAGTAACTGAAAAAATCTGTGGCCCTCTTGTTAGTTTTTGAGATACAGGGTGAAAACTATATGAAACACGTTGAACTTTATAGCAAATAAAAAATCAATTTCTCGAAAACGGAAGCAGCAACAAATTATTTGTTAACACGAATTGGTAGTACTCTTTAGGTACTACAAGTAACTGAAAAAAATCTGTGGCCCTTTTGTTAGTTTTTGAGATACAGGGTGAAAACTATATGAAACACGTTGAACTTTATAGCAAATAAAAATTCAATTTCTCGAAAACGGAAGCAGCAACAAATTATTTGTTAAGACGTATTGGTAGTACTCTTTAGGTACTATAAGTAACTGAAAAAAATCTGTGGCCCTCCTGGTAGTTTTTGAGATTTTTTATTTAGTCGGTTTAGAACGTTTTTCTACGTTGTCCGACGCCTATTCTCCACCTCCTTCGATCCTGACAATCATCTTCTGTCGGATTTTTTTGACTCATTGATCTTTGGATTGACTGTTGCCATTCTAGTTTAGGACGCCCTCTTTTTCTGCGCCCTATTGGTTGCCATTCTAGGACCTGCTTTGGTAATCTTTCGTCGTTTGAGATACAGGGTGAAAACTATATGAAACACGTTTAACTTTATTGCAAATAAAAATTCAATTTCTCGAAAACGGAAGCAGCAACAAATTATTTGTTAACACATATTGGTAGTACTCTTTAGGTACTATAAGTAACTGAAAAAAATCTGTGGCCCTCTTGTTAGTTTTTGAGTTCCAGGGTGAAAACTATATGAAACACGTTGAACTTTATAGCAAATAAAAATTCAATTTCTCGAAAACGGAAGCAGCAACAAATTATTTGTTAACATATATTGATAGAACTCTTTAGGTACTATAAGTCACTAAAAAATATCTGTGGCCCTCTTGTTAGTTTTTGAGTTCCAGGGTGAAAGCTATATGAAACACGTTGAACTTTATTGTAAATAAAAATTCAATTTCTCGAAAACGGAAGCAGCAACAAATTATTTGTTAACATATATTGATAGTACTCTTTAGGTACTATAAGTCACTAAAATATATCTGTGGCCCTCTTGTTAGTTTTTGAGTTCCAGGGTGAAAACTATATGAAACACGTTGAACTTTATAGCAAATAAAAATTCAATTTCTCGACAACGGAAGCAGCAACAAATTATTTGTTAACACATATTGGTAGTACTCTTTATGTACTACAAGCAACTGAAAAAAATCTGTGGCCCTCTTGTTAGTTTTTGAGATACAGGGTGAAAACTATATGAAACACGTTTAACTTTATTGCAAATAAAAATTCAATTTCTCGAAAATGGAAGCAGCAACAAATTATTTGTTAACATATGTTGATAGTACTCTTTAGGTACTATAAGTAACTGAAAAAAATCTGTGGCCCTCTTGTTTGTTTTTGAGTTACAGAGTGAAAACTATATGAAACACGTTGAACTTTATAGCAAATAAAAATTCAATTTCTCGAAAACGGAAGCAGCAACAAATTATTTGTTAACATATATTGATAGAACTCTTTAGGTACTATAAGTCACTAAAAAATATCTGTGGCCCTCTTGTTAGTTTTTGAATTCCAGGGTGAAAGCTATATGAAACACGTTGAACTTTATTGCAAATAAAAATTCAATTTCTCGAAAACGGAAGCAGCAACAAATTATTTGTTAACACATATTGGTAGTACTCTTTAGGTACTACAAGTAACTGAAAAAAATCCGTGGCCCTCTTGTTAGTTTTTGAGATACAGGGTGAAAACTATATGAAACACGTTGAACTTTATGGCAAATAAAAATTCAATTTCTCGAAAACGGAAGCAGCAACAAATTATTTGTTATCACGTATTGGTAGTACTCTTTAGGTACTACAAGTAACTGAAAAAAATCTGTGGCCCTCTTGTTACTTTTTGAGATACAGGGTGAAAACTATATAAAACACGTTTAACTTTATTGCAAATAAAAAATCAATTTCTCGAAAACCGAAGCAGCAACAAATTACTTGTTAACACATATTGGTAGTACTCTTTGGGTACTATAAGTAACTGACAAAAATCTGTGGCCCTCTTGTTTATTTTTGAGTTACAGAGTGAAAACTATATGAAACACGTTGAACTTTATAGCAAATAAAAATTCAATTTCTCGAAAACGGAAGCAGCAACAAATTATTTGTTAACACATATTGGTAGTACTTTTTAGGTACTACAAGTAACTGAAAAAAATCTGTGACCCTCTTGTTAGTTTTTAAGATACAGGGTGAAAACTATATGAAACACGTTGAACTTTATGGCAAATAAAAATTCAATTTCTCGAAAACGGAAGCAGCAACAAATTATTTGTTAACATATATTGATAGTACTCTTTAGGTACTATAAGTCACTAAAAAATATGTGTGGCCCTCTTGTTAGTTTTTGAGTTCCAGGGTGAAAGCTATATGAAAGACGTTGAACTTTGTAGCAAATAAAAATTCAATTTCTCGAAAATGGAAGCAGCAACAAATTATTTGTTAACATATGATGATAGTACTCTTTAGGTACTATAAGTAACTGAAAAAAATCTGTGGCCTTCTTGTTTGTTTTTGAGTTACAGAGTGAAAACTATATGAAACACGTTGAACTTTATAGCAAATAAAAATTCAATTTCTCGAAAACGGAAGCAGCAACAAATTATTTGTTAACACATATTGGTAGTACTCTTTAGGTACTACAAGCAACTGAAAAAAATCTGTGGCCCTCTTGTTAGTTTTTGAGTTCCAGGGTGAAAACTATATGAAACACGTTGAACTTTATAGGAAATAAAAATTCAATTTCTCGAAAACGGAAGCAGCAACAAATTATTTGTTAACACATATTGGTAGTACTCTTTAGGTACTATAAGTAACTGAAAAAAATCTGTGGCCCTCTTGTTAGTTTTTGAGTTCCAGGGTGAAAACTATATGAAACACGTTGAACTTTATAGCAAATAAAAATTCAATTTCTCGAAAACGGAAGCAGCAACAAATTATTTGTTAACATATATTGATAGAACTCTTTAGGTACTATAAGTCACTAAAAAATATCTGTGGCCCTCTTGTTAGTTTTTGAGTTCCAGGGTGAAAGCTATATGAAACACGTTGAACTTTATTGCAAATAAAAATTCAATTTCTCGAAAACGGAAGCAGCAACAAATTATTTGTTAACATATATTGATAGTACTCTTTAGGTACTATAAGTCACTAAAATATATCTGTGGCCCTCTTGTTAGTTTTTGAGTTCCAGGGTGAAAACTATATGAAACACGTTGAACTTTATAGCAAATAAAAATTCAATTTCTCGAAAACGGAAGCAGCAACAAATTATTTGTTAACACATATTGGTAGTACTCTTTATGTACTACAAGCAACTGAAAAAAATCTGTGCCCTCTTGTTAGTTTTTGAGATACAGGGTGAAAACTATATGAAACACGTTTAACTTTATTGCAAATAAAAATTCAATTTCTCGAAAATGGAAGCAGCAACAAATTATTTGTTAACATATGTTGATAGTACTCTTTAGGTACTATAAGTAACTGAAAAAAATCTGTGGCCCTCTTGTTTGTTTTTGAGTTACAGAGTGAAAACTATATGAAACACGTTGAAGTTTATAGCAAATAAAAATTCAATTTCTCGAAAACGGAAGCAGCAACAAATTATTTGTTAACATATATTGATAGAACTCTTTAGGTACTATAAGTCACTAAAAAATATCTGTGGCCCTCTTGTTAGTTTTTGAGTTCCAGGGTGAAAGCTATATGAAACACGTTGAACTTTATTGCAAATAAAAATTCAATTTCTCGAAAACGGAAGCAGCAACAAATTATTTGTTAACACATATTGGTAGTACTCTTTAGGTACTACAAGTAACTGAAAAAAATCTGTGGCCCTCTTGTTAGTTTTTGAGATACAGGGTGAAAACTATATGAAACACGTTGAACTTTATGGCAAATAAAAATTCAATTTCTCGAAAACGGAAGCAGCAACAAATTATTTGTTATCACGTATTGGTAGTACTCTTTAGGTACTACAAGTAACTGAAAAAAATCTGTGGCCCTCTTGTTACTTTTTGAGATACAGGGTGAAAACTATATAAAACACGTTTAACTTTATTGCAAATAAAAAATCAATTTCTCGAAAACGGAAGCAGCAACAAATTACTTGTTAACACATATTGGTAGTACTCTTTGGGTACTATAAGTAACTGACAAAAATCTGTGGCCCTCTTGTTTGTTTTTGAGTTACAGAGTGAAAACTATATGAAACACGTTGAACTTTATAGCAAATAAAAATTCAATTTCTCGAAAACGGAAGCAGCAACAAATTATTTGTTGACACATATTGGTAGTACTTTTTAGGTACTACAAGTAACTGAAAAAAATCTGTGACCCTCTTGTTAGTTTTTGAGATACAGGGTGAAAACTATATGAAACACGTTGAACTTTATGGCAAATAAAAATTCAATTTCTCGAAAACGGAAGCAGCAACAAATTATTTGTTAACATATATTGATAGTACTCTTTAGGTACTATAAGTCACTAAAAAATATGTGTGGCCCTCTTGTTAGTTTTTGAGTTCCAGGGTGAAAGCTATATGAAAGACGTTGAACTTTGTAGCAAATAAAAATTCAATTTCTCGAAAATGGAAGCAGCAACAAATTATTTGTTAACATATGTTGATAGTACTCTTTAGGTACTATAAGTAACTGAAAAAAATCTGTGGCCTTCTTGTTTGTTTTTGAGTTACAGAGTGAAAACTATATGAAACACGTTGAACTTTATAGCAAATAAAAATTCAATTTCTCGAAAACGGAAGCAGCAACAAATTATTTGTTAACACATATTGGTAGTACTCTTTAGGTACTACAAGCAACTGAAAAAAATCTGTGGCCCTCTTGTTAGTTTTTGAGATACAGGGTGAAAACTATATGAAACACGTTTAACTTTATTGCAAATAAAAATTCAATTTCTCGAAAACGGAAGCAGCAACAAATTATTTGTAAACACGAATTGGTAGTACTCTTTAGGTACTACAAGTAACTGAAAAAAATCTGTGGCCCTCTTGTTAGTTTTTGAGATACAGGGTGAAAACTATATGAAACACGTTGAACTTTATAGCAAATAAAAAATCAATTTCTCGAAAACGGAAGCAGCAACAAATTATTTGTTAACACGAATTGGTAGTACTTTTTAGGTACTACAAGTAACTGAAAAAAATCTGTGGCCCTCTTGTTAGTTTTTGAGATACAGGGTGAAAACTATATGAAACACGTTGAACTTTATAGCAAATAAAAATTCAATTTCTCGAAAACGGAAGCAGCAACAAATTATTTGTTAAGACGTATTGGTAGTACTCTTTAGGTACTATAAGTAACTGAAAAAAATCTGTGGCCCTCCTGGTAGTTTTTGAGATTTTTTATTTAGTCGGTTTAGAACGTTTTTCTACGTTGTCCGACGCCTATTCTCCACCTCCTTCGATCCTGACAATCATCTTCTGTCAGATTTTTTTGACTCATTGATCTTTGGATTGACTGTTGCCATTCTAGTTTAGGACGCCCTCTTTTTCTGCGCCCTATTGGTTGCCATTCTAGGACCTGCTTTGGTAATCTTTCGTCGTTTGAGATACAGGGTGAAAACTATATAAAACACGTTTAACTTTATTGCAAATAAAAATTCAATTTCTCAAAAAAGGAAGCAGTAACAAATTATTTGTTAACACATATTGGTAGTACTCTTTAGGTACTATAAGTAACTGAAAAAAATCTGTGGCCCTCTTGTTAGTTTTTGAGTTCCAGGGTGAAAACTATATGAAACACGTTGAACTTTATAGCAAATAAAAATTCAATTTCTCGAAAACGGAAGCAGCAACAAATTATTTGTTAACATATATTGATAGAACTCTTTAGGTACTATAAGTCACTAAAAAATATATGTGGCCCTCTTGTTAGTTTTTGAGTTCCAAGGTGAAAGCTATATGAAACACGTTGAACTTTATTGCAAATAAAAATTCGATTTCTCGAAAACGGAAGCAGCAACAAATTATTTGTTAAAATATGTTGATAGTACTCTTTAGGTACTATAAGTCACTAAAAAAAATCTGTGGCCCTCTAGTTAGTTTTTGAGTTCCAGAGTGGAAACTATATGAAACACGTTGAACTTTATAGCAAATAAAAATTCAATTTCTCGAAAACGGAAGCAGCGACAAATTTTCCATTTACATACACATTTAGTGCTATTTGAGCGCTAGGAAGTGTATAAACAACTCTGTGGCCCTCCAGTTGGGTTTAGAAATACAGTACAAAATATGCTATTTTTATTTATTTTTTAATCGTACGATTGGAATTAAATACTTTGTTTTACACGATGCAATGAAAGACTCTTAGCAACAAATTATGCTTTTTGTTTGAGATTAATATCTTTAAAGACTACCGAGATACAAGGTGGCCCCTCAACTTTACTCGGCGCACAGTGGTCTTTGACTCAATTTTTTAATATTTTTTTATTTTTGCTTAATAACGCTCTCAGGCGCTTTAAATAGCGGTAACAAATTCGAACGGCCTTTTATAAGGGTACTACAAGTGTTTCTACCTTAATATTATCAAGAATAACAAAAATATTAACAAAAAACAGTTTTTTTCAAAAAAAAAATTATAAGTCTTTTGGGATTCTTTAATATTGGTTGCACATCCCCATCCCGAGCAACAAATTATGGCCTTTAAATCATCCTCGTATCGCCTTTCAGTCCAGAGTTATGAGGTGGCCCCTCAGCTTTACCGTAAAGTCACAGGGGTCGCCATTTCTCATTAAGGGCTGCAGCAACAAATTTAATTATTCGGTAACAAATTAGCAACAAATTAGCACCAAATCCTGGCATATGAAATTTGGTGGCCCCTTATACTGGTCCCCCCAGCTTTACTTACGTGCTTTTTTCCTCGAGGTATAAACGTGGTTACTAATTTTTTGTTTTGCCTCGCTGAGTAACACTAACCATGACGTCACAAGTAATCACAAAAAGTAACCAGCTTAGCGGACTTGCTTGAAAAGTTTAAGGTTGAGTGGGTTTGTTTTTTTGTGTTTATTTTTTAAATAAATAAACTATACAAAGATTACGTCATACAACTGGTCCCTCAGAGTAACTGTGACGTCATTTAGAGTAACTTAAATGAGTGACTGGTAATCTCGAGTAAAAAAGCTTAAAGTGTTACAAGGGGGGAGGGGGCGTTTACGAGTTGGTTACGCCACATTATAACATTTTTAAGCGAACATAAAAATAAAATAAGCCATGACTTATTCTACATATTATTGTCAAATTATTAATTGAATTTTTTACCGCGCGAAAAACCTATATAGCGCAAAGCATTTACAGCAAATGGACTAAGCAACACAAGCATTAACAGCTCTAGGAATTTAGCATGCCAGTTTTTTAGAGCGCCTAGATACTTTTACCACAACAAAAAAATTAGCACAAAGTTTAAAATTACGTTATTTTTTGAGCGTTAGATTAAGAGTGGTTGTTAAAAAATTACATAATTTTAGGGGAAAGTTGCCAGAGGCGGCGCGTGCCCTTATACAGAGAGAGCATTTTACATTTTACAAACAGACATGTTAGATTAAATTAGAGTAGATTAGATTAGAATCGTCTTTATTACAATAATTTAAAAAAATTACAGTTAAAAAAAATAAATATTAGTACAAGGCTGAAGAAGTTTGGCGAAGTCTAGCGTAAGGCTACTCATACTTAACCACTCGACTTCTGCGTTTGTACTATATCGATGGCAAATAAAAAATATGTATCCTATTCATATAAATACACTTATAACTAAATTCAATATTATAATTTATAATGTTTTCCTTTTTTCTAAGGGGTAAGTCGAATCAAAACCAAACCAACCTTTTCTCTTCCACTCACTACTTTACAAGAGATATGTTAATATTTAAGTAACACATTACAAGTTTGTTATAATCGATTTTCTAAAAAGTATTTTATGACATTATATTTAAAAGATTTTATTGTGAGGGTCTTAAATTTATTAGGCAACAAATTATTTATACTGCTGAATAGCATTATAAGCCATTGATCTTTGAAACAATGCAGTGCGATGGCGCGGAATTAAAATTTTTTGTTTATTACGAATATTTACATAGTGCAATCTAGTTCTTGGAATAAATCTATTTTTCAATATTACTGAGGTGTGGGAGTGATAAAGAAGCTTATGCAAAAAGTTACAAATATGAAGTGCTCTTCGACTCTGCATATTTAACCAGCCTAATTCTTTAATTTTATTAGAGATGTGATCACGGCTACGTAGATTTAGAATTTGCGCAAGAATTTTAAAGAGTCAATAAAACCGCCATAAATAATGTCACAATAATTGAAGTTGAGAGAACAAGAGAATCACATAATTCTTTACGCAGCTTTACATTTAAAATATGCCTACTATTATTATTTTTAATTTGTAAAAAGAAACTTGAATTAACCTATTGGTGTGTTCCTTAAATCTTAATTTTAAGTCAATAATTAGGCCCAAGTTTCTTGAACTTTCAACGATTTTGTGACGGTCTAATTTTTGTCTTAGAACTGCCCGGCAAATTTGCCAGAAAGTATACAGAGGGATAGAAAAATCAATCGCTCAAAATAACCAAACCTTAACCAACGAATAAAAGGAGCCTCCTATTATTTTCTTTGGACAAGAATTACCTTGTTCTATCTTATAAACTACAAACTAGACCTACCTTTTGTGTCGCTGGTACAGGTGGGCGTAGGAAAATAAGTAATCCATGGGAGCTGAATGATTTTGTAACCCCGGTACTTACTATTCCTTTGGGAAGACTGAACTAAGACACTACGTAAAAGGTTTAATAATGTTTATTTATTGAAAGAAGTAAATATTATAAATACTAAAAAGACAGGTTAGGATTGTCGTTTGTTTTGAACTTAGACAAGGAATATAGGGCTGTCTAACAAAACATATGATCAAATCCAAGATGTCTTCCATAGGACAAACAAACCGATTTCCCATAAGCCGTAATGTTAACAAAAACGTAAATTTTACAAAAACGACAAGAGCTTTAGTCTCAAAAATTAATCAGTTTTAAGAACGGATCCTTTGTGCATATGAGAAAAATGCGTTTTTCTTAAAAATATTAAACTAAAGCGACAAAATCAAAAATAAAAGGGACCATGTTTTCTTCAAAAAAGTAGGTTATGTTTTTGTTTATTTTGTTTTTTTTTTACTTTTTTTCTAGTTTTTTTACTTATTTTGAATTATTACATGGGCGCATCAAGGAGGCGGGGGGCTAGAGGCCCGGACCCCCCCAAACCACATATTTTTTTAGATATTTTCCATATATTTCATGAATAAACAGAAAAAATAGCATAAAGTCCAACATCATGAGACCTCTGGGCCCCCCCAAAGATATAAGGGCCCCAAAGGTTTCGGGTCCTCCCAAGACATATTTCTGGGTGCACCACTGATTATTATGTCAAGTTTTTTTGCTGTTGTGAATTGTGGCAGCGGAGGAAGTAATGATAATGTTAGTTTTCATTGAATTTGAAGTTTTTTGACCAATGAATCAATGAACTATCAGCCCAAGGTAGGGGAAAGTGGATAAGTAGTTCTATTCAAAGAGCTCACTTCAAGGCTCACTTAACAGAGACAAAATTGAAATAGAATAAACTTTGGTTTTCTATTAGGATCTTTTGTTGTACTTGACTAAACCTTTTGCTAAGTAATAGGCCTTCTTTTTTTTTTAGGTTTAGACAAAGTTTAATTGTGTTAACCCTCCAGTAGTCACATGAAAAAGAAGCACAACTTATAGGTAGGTCAGTCCAACAGATCAATATGCACATATGAGTTCCAACCGAGATTGGTCAATCAAACTTCTAATAAGTACTTTACAAAATATGTTTATTCAAAAAAATATAAGTAAACATTTTATAAAAAAAACTTGCAAAATTGAAATACAGTTTTTCCTTGTCATTGGCCTCACACACTATACATCACCATATGATTTTCCATGAACTATAATACATAGGGATTAAGTACAGTCAAACGTAAGTTTCATCAGCTGACAACAGTACTGTAGAAATTTCACAACGACTTGTAGTAGGTCCAGTCAGATGCTATACAAATTTTACGGTGTACAAGTTTCAGGTGTCAAAAAGCATGGAAATAAAGGAAAATTTGCACCAAAATAGTTTAAGACAAAAAGAGGTTTGAGTAAGGGAGATTGTCAAGTTCACCAGTTTATTCTAAACTGTTTTGCGGTCTGTAAAATAAATATTTATTAAAGAAAAAGAAACTTTGATGATACTGGACACTATACAGAATGCTACACTACCAAGAGTTTATTTAAGAGTTCTGTAGGATGGTGTACAAATTTGGTTCAGCTCATTACCCACACTTTAACCTCATATTGTTTTCCTTTTCTTTCTTCTCTAGACCCTTTTTTCAACCATTTTTATAATTTTTCAACCGTTTTGAAACAATAATCCATTCAGACGGGACCCAGTCAGGATCATTGCTGTATTCTAGTTTTGAAAGTTGCTTGCCTAGCAAAAGGTCCACTCGAGCACAAAAAAAGATCCCAATAGAAAATGTTGCCAAAATGGCAGTTACATATTTATCAAAAAAAAAAACCTGACAAAAAACTTTCGAATATTTCAATTTATCCTCTGTTAAGTCAGGTAATAGAGCACTTATCCACTTTCTTTTCTCTTCCTTGGGCTGATACCTAGTTCATTTAAATCAAGATGATTTTTTAAGGTCAAAAGATTTGGCATTCCATCAAAACTAACATTATCAAGATCTCCCCAGCTGCCACAATTCATAACAGCACAGAAACTAATAATAATGATTCAAACTAAGTAAAAAAAGTTAAAAAAAAAAACAAAAGTAAATAAAAACATAACCTGACTTTTTGAACAAAACATGGTCCCTTTTATTTGAGATTTACTGGCTTTAATTGATTTTTTTTAAGAAAAACGCATTTTTCCCATGTGTACAAAGGGTCAATACTTAAAACAGCATCTTTGTTGTAAATTAAATCGTTTCACTTTTTTTAAAAATTACGTTTTTGTTAACATTGCGGCTTATGGGAAAACGCTTTGTTTGTCCTATGGCAACCATCTTGGATCGAAAAACAGCTGATCGTGACAGTTTGTTAGACAAGCTAATTGTCTAAGGTTTTGAAGGGATGGCTTTCACTTGAGCATTTACTGGGAGATTTCGAGCGGCTGTCTGGGTTGCCGGTAGCATACCGTGCACGATCCTTGCCCGTTCCTAGCAGGACCTTTACACGATTTCTGATCTTGCCTGTTCTTCCCAAGGGAATCGCTATTTTCCTGTGCACGCTCACTTGGTTTGTAGTCTCCATATCGTCATGGTTATTCTCCAAGTTTTAAAAATAGCTAAACCGACGACTTAGGTTTGGTCAGAACACACGGGAACGCTCCTGTCAGTTCATTGACAGAAGTCAGAGAGAAAAATTAGAGGAGACGGGAAATGAAGTTTCTTTTAGCGGGGAGATTTCCTTTCCGTCACGGCATGTTGCAGTAACCACGGAGTTTTTCCTAGCTGTTTGGAGTCGAGGGACTCAATATTCCCAGTTCGGGAGATTTGTGAGGAAAAGCTCAGAATAAGCTTCTGAAGTTGGCGAAGTTGTGCCGGAGGGATATAAAATTGCTGTAACATGTAAGTCTACCCTTTGCACTTTTTTTACATAACTTATTGCAAACGCTTCATTTCCTTTTACTGTTTAAAATACCTACTGAGACCAAGTTCTTTCCCTTTCAGTGGACTTAGCGTCTCACCCTCATCAAGACTGCGCCCCAAAAAATCGTCTTGTCGCTGAAACCGAAAGAGACCCTTTTCAAATAAGGTATAGTCTCCTTCCTTTTTTGTTGGTTCACTTCAAGGGGGCCCAGCCAGCTATCGGTATACAGGAATTCTTTTTTTTGGCAAAAGAATAATTTTAATAGGCCAAAGTTCATTAAAAGCGGGGCACAGAACCCTTACCCCATTAACATAAATTAACATAAATAAATAACTAAACAAATTTGTACGTAACAAGACATGTGTAAGTAAATGGATATGAATACTGTTACGGGTTCACAACGACAAATTAAAACTCGCAATTGTTGAAAACGATACGTCAATTTATTTCCACAAATTATGTACAAAAACACGCACTTAAACTTACTAATAACTTGCTAATAATTCACTATAATCGGTCTATTAACTTCGTGTTAATATCTCACGACCACTACAGTACGTTATCTGTGACTGACTGACTGCTGCACGACGTCCGGCCTTATATATGAGGGCTGCCTACTATTCGAGAACCCTTCCATCCTTGTTCGATTCGGAATCATTTCAGCCCTTTTCTAAACTTTCGCATACCAGTTTGTCACAGATAACGCAACTAAAACCTAGATTAAGAATATAACCATAAAATACGTCAACCTAATACTACACTAAACCTAAATAAATTCTAACTATAAAATTTAAATACTTAAATTTGTAACACTATCCTCCTCTTCAGGTTTGATCGCCTCGATCAACATTTCCCAGGTAAGGTTTTAGTCTGTCTAGATGAACAACTTTCATCTTGGACTTCGGGCTTTTCTGGATCCGGTAGACTACATCATTAATTCTCTTAACAACTTTATAAGGCCCTTCCCATGGTGGTGTCAACTTAGGTGATCTTCCTTTCTTGCGTTGAGGATTGTATAGCCAGACTTGATCATTCTCTTTGAACCCTGAAGAGTTTGCTTTCAGGTCATACCTCGCTTTCATGCGGTCACTGGCTATTTCTATTCGCTCTCTAACCACTTCATGGATATCGTGCAGCTTTTGCCTTAAACGTTCGACATAGTCATTAACCTCTAAGTGTTCTTCTTCAGGTGAACCAAACATGATATTACATGGTAAACGCAGTTCTCTACCAAACAGGATACTAGATGGAGTAGCTCCTGTCGTATTGTGAATGGGGGTTCTATAGGCCATCAAAAACAATGGAATATATTGGTCCCAATCTGTTTGGTGCTCATCAACAACTTTGCACAGATGTTCTTCTATTGTTTTATTAAATCTTTCAACCATGCCATCTGACTGCGGATGTAAAGCCGTAGTCCGAGTTTTATGTATTTCTAAAAGGTCACAGAGATTCTGGAAGAGCTTCGATTCAAAGTTTCTTCCTTGATCTGAATGTAGTTCCAAAGGAATGCCAAATCGGCTGAAAACATCATTTACCAGAACTTCCGCAACTGTAGTGGCCTCTTGGTTGGGCAAAGCAAAAACTTCTGGCCATTTGCTAAAGTAATCCATGACAACAAGGATGTATTTGTTGCCCCTTTTAGTTTCTGGAAATGGTCCGACCACATCAATAGCAATGCGTTCGAATGGCAGACCTACGTTATATTGTTTCATTTGACCTCTGGACCTTGTTTTGGGACCTTGGCTGGCTGCACAAGTCGAACATCGGCGGCACCAGTTTTTCACATCTTGAAAGTAATTGACCCAATAAAATCGGTTTCGAATTTTGTCCATGGTTTTATTTATGCCTAGGTGCGCGCCTGATTTTCCACCATGGCATTCTGCCATTATATTGTCTACCATGCTCCTAGGAACCACTACTTGATTAACCACAGTAAGGCCATCGGCACTTTGCCAGGCACGTTTAAGGATGTTTTCCTCTACTATCAGTGAATCCCATTGTGCCCACAGTGATTTGAATATCACCCCTTGGTTTGCGATATCTTGCCATGATGGTCGTGGCTTGTTTTCTTCTTTCAATCGCAAGATAGGTCCTACATCTTTGTCGTTAAGTTGTGTGGTTCTAATCGAAGCCGACATTCATTCTTCATCTGGTTCTAACTTTATCTGGCGCACGTAGGTAATTCCTTCTTTCTGGTCAATTTTCCTGCAATGTTTACAATCCTCAGGGCAAGGTCTTCTGGACAATGCATCTGCATTATTATGCACCCTTCCCGCTCGGTCCATAATTTGATAATGGTATTGTTGTAGCTTTTCTATCCATCTCGCGACTTGCCCCTCAGGTTGTTTCATTTTCATGAGCCACTGTAACGCAGCATGATGCGTTCTAATCAGAAACTCTTGTCCGTAGAGATATTTGTGAAAGTGATCTACGGATTTAACTATGGCTAGGAGCTCCTTTCTAGTAACACAATAATTTCTCTCTGGTTTGGATAGCTTCTTGCTGAAAAATTCGATGACCCGTTCTTCTCCATCTTGTACTTGGGAGAGTACTGCTCCTATGCCATCGTTGCTCGCATCAGTATCTAATATGAATTTTCCTTTTGGAATGGGATATGCAAGAATCGGACTAGAACATAATGCTGCTTTTAGTCTTCTAAATGCTTGGTCACATTCGGTATTCCATTTGTAAGAAGCTTTATCTTCTGTAAGTCTATGTAATGGAGACGCTATTTTGGCGAATCCTTCTACAAATCGTCTGTAGTTTGTACACAGACCCAAAAAGCTTCTCAATTCATGTTTGTCACGAGGTTGAGGCCATTCTTTTATTGCTTGTAACTTCTTTTCGTCGGTATGGATGCCTTCTCGGGAAACGACGTGACCCAGGAACTCAACTTTTTCTTGGAACAGAAAACATTTCTTTGAGTTCAATTTAAGATTTGCGTTCCTGATTCTTGAGAATACTTCTCGTAAATTATCTAGATGATCTTGAAATGATTTCCCCATTACTATGACATCATCCAAATAGACTAGGCAGGTTTTCCAAGTAAGGCCTCGTAGAACGACTTCCATTAGTCTTTCAAATGTAGCTGGGGCATTGCACAGGCCAAATGGCATCACATTAAACTGATAAAGTCCACTTCCAGCAGAGAATGCAGTTTTCTCTTTATCTCTTTCAAAGATTCCTACTTGCCAATACCCACTTTTCAGGTCAAGAGTAGAAAACCAATATGATCCTGCCAACGTTGTTAATGTGTCGTCTATTCTTGGCAGTGGGTAACTATCTTTCTTGGTCACATCGTTAAGTTTCCTGTAGTCGACACAAAATCTAGTACTTCCATCCTTTTTAGTGACCAACACCACAGGAGATGACCAAGGACTTGATGACTCTTCAATAACACCGTCGCTGAGCATTTTATTAATGAGATTGTGAACTTCCTCTTGCTTGGCCATTGGTAGTCTTCTTGGGGGTTGTCTTATCGGTTGGGCATCGCCAGTGTTGATAGCATGTTGAATAATGTTTGTGCGTCCCGAACTACTCCTAGTTTCGAAGATATTACTTTGTTCTTCTATAAACTCTCTCGCTTTACTAAATTCTTCTGGAGTGAGATGTTGCCAAGTTGACTCAAATTGCTGAAGTACCCCCATTGGTAACTTGCTTGTATCCTCGGAAGTTGGCTCTTCACATCTTGTTACTTTCTGTACTGGTTCAAATAATGCTACCACCTCCCCCTTATTAATTTTGACACTATTTGGGAAAATATTGGCGACTCTAATCGGGATGTCTTTATCGGTTTTAACTAGTGATTTTGCAACGAGGTAGGTGTTGGGTCTGTTTTGTTGGCTTATGAGTCCGACGCAGCTTGATGTTTTACTTTCCAGCCTCCCAAAAATTATGGTCTCACTGTTACCGACTAGTCTTGTTGTGCATACTGCCACCACCTTAATTGGTTCTTTATTGATGTGACTATTTGACAAAATGAACTCTTCGTTCCCAAATCTTAGGGTATTAAGTTTATTATCAAACGCAAATCCATGTTTACTTATCAAGTACATTCCCAAAATAAATTCATCTTCTATTTCGGCAACCAATACAGTGTGGCGAATCTTTAATCTTCCCAGCTGTAGGTCTATGTCTGTCTGCCCCAACACGTCGGCGGATTCTCCAGTCACAGTCTTAAGTGTTATTTTCTTTTCTGTTGATCGAATTTTATATCTCGTTGCAATTTTGAACTTAAGCAATGATATGGCAGCACCAGTGTCTACTGTTATGTTAACTTGTCTTCCATTTATAAGTCCGTCGATGTTAAGACTGTCAGCAGTATGTTTTAAGCTCTTAATTGAATAAATTTTGGGGGCTACATTCCCTTTAGCCAACACCCGCCCCTCTGCGTTGACTAGTTTTAGTTTTCCTGATCTCTTCTTCGGTACTCTGTCCCGCTAGATGGCGAGCGAGACCTTATTTGGACGCGACAATCGCGTTGAATATGCCCTGTACGTCCGCATCTGAAACACTTTACATTTGGAGGGGATCGTCTGCTTTCTTTCAAAGAGTCAATCTTCTCTATCAGTGATTGAAACATTTGGTTTAGCGTTTTTGAGTTGACCTCATGTCCATTGCTCATTTCTTCTCCCTCCTGAATTGAAACAGCTCTTACTTTTGGCCTGGACATATTATTTGATGATTCGATTTCAAGGGCTCGAATCAACACTTCACTGCTATTATGGAAGCGTTCTCGACGAAGTAACTTTGCTAAGTCCGTGTCTCGTAATCCGTTAATAAAGCGATCTACCGTGAAGGGATCTCTGTAATTTTCTGGCATTTCTGGGTAAGCTAAATACATCAACCTCCTGATATCTGCTTCATACTCTTGTAATGATTCTCCTGGCCTTTGTTGACGAATATTTAATTCTGACCAATGTAAATTTCGCAAGTGTTCGTCTCCATATCTTCTTTCTAACGCTGCCACTAGAGCGTTATAATTCTGTTTTTGCTCGACTGGAATGGACCGTAAAAGTCCCAGAGCAGGTTCTCGTAGAGCTACTAACAATGCTCTAGCTTTTTCCTCATCATCCCAACCATTTGCAGCAGCGGCAGCTTCAAACTGTTGTTTATAAGTAGACCAGGAAGACGTACCATCGAAATTTGGAGGCTTAATGTTTTGGTTGGAATTCACAACACATCCCTGTTTTCATTTTGTTGTGTTCTTTTTGGAGCTGTATAAGCTGTTTTGACACATCCTGGAGCTTTTCTTCCACTGTTTGAAAAACTTCTTCTCTTACATTCTGTAGCTTGGTCTCCACTTTTTCTTCAACATTCTGCAATTTGTTTTGTACCGTTTCTTCTACATTCTGCAATTGGTTTTGTACCTTTTGTTCTACATTCTGCATTCTTTAAGTTATTTCTTCCTTAAGATCTTCAGTTGCTGCTTTGAACTCTTCTCTCAGCTGTTCGGAGTTGCTCTTTATCTGATCGAAGTTTTCTTGCATGCCATCTAATGTCTGTCTCATATCGTTCTGGTTTTGTTCAATAGTGTGTTTCATGCCGTCCATGGTGTGTTTCATATCGCCCTGGTTTTGTTCAATGGTCTGTTTCATGTCGTTCTGGTTTTGAGCCATTTGAGCCGCTAGAGCCTACATCATTTTAGTTAAATCTTCCATCTTGGCCGATCTTTGTCTAGTAAGCATCAACTTCGTGATAAATCACTTAAAACGTGTATTTTAGGGCTACAAAGCGAATGTCGAAGTCGGTTTTTCAATATCTCTTCCAATTCTTAAATAGAACCTAATGGAATGTTCTGAAATATACTGGTAAATGCTACTCTTTCTGCTACTAGGCAAATGTAGAAGTCACTTTTTGATTATCTCTTTTGGTTCTCGAATAGACCGTCGTAGAATGTTATGGAATATTCTAGAAATAATTTCTAATTCTTACTTTTAAAATAACTAAGCTACTGTCGAAGTCGGTATTTGTATATCTCTTCTAGTTTTTGAATAGAACGTCGTAGAATGTTATGGAATCTTCTAGAAATTCTTTCTAATTCTTACTTTTGAAATAACTAAACTAATTTTGAAATCGGTATTTGTATATCTCTTCTAGTTTTTGAATAGAACGTCGTAGAATGTTATGGAATCTTCTAGAAATTCTTTTTAGTTCTTACTTTTGAAATTACTAAGCTAATGTCGAAGTCGCTTTTTGGATATTTCTTCTGGTTTTCGAATAGAGCGTCGTAGAAAGTGATGGAATATTCTAGAAATTCTTTCTAATTCTTACTTTTTAACTAACTAAGCTAATATCGAAGTCGATTCTTAAATATCTCTTTTGGTTTTTTTTTGAATAAATCAATATCGAACTTATTCGAATATTCTGGAAAAATCACTTACTGTTTTTCTGTCCAATTGTCCTAGCCGGTGGTACTATGTAAGGATAGTCTTTGCACTATTTATTTCTTTTAATCCCACTTCTGACACCAATTGTTACGGGTTCACAACGACAAATTAAAACTCGCAATTGTTGAAAACGATACGTCAATTTATTTCCACAAATTATGTACAAAAACACGCACTTAAACTTACTAATAACTTGCTAATAATTCACTACTATAATCGGTCTATTAACTTCGTGTTAATATCTCACGACCACTACAGTACGTTATCTGTGACTGACTGACTGCTGCCACGACGTCCGGCCTTATATATGAAGGCTGCCTACTATTCGAGAACCCTTCCATCCTTGTTCGATTCGGAATCATTCCAGCCCTTTTCTAGACTTTCGCATACCAGTTTGTCACAGATAACGCAACTAAAACCTAGATTAAGAATATAACCATAAAATACGTCAACCTAATACTACACTAAACCTAAATAAATTCTAACTATAAAATTTAAATACTTAAATTTGTAACAATACAATTCGCAGAAAGAAGTCGATAGTAAATAAATAACAAACCATTACAAAATATAATAATAATAATATATAATAAAAAGAGAAAAAGAGAAAAATAATAATAAATAACATAAATAAATAAATTAATAGAAAATATTTGTACCGATAGCCGACCTGGACCCTAATGTTATCAGTAGCCACCCTCGACTAATGATTGCTTCTCAGGGTCTCTTGTATAGGACGAGTCTTCTCAGGAGTGTTCATTGGCAGAGCACATATAACATTATTTCTTCGATGTCATTGGTCAGACATTCAGACATCCCTTCAGTTCTCTTAGGAGATGTATAACATTGGACAAATTATGAACCATGCTTCCAATAAATGTTGGTAACTATTCGAATGAACATCGAGTAAACTTTCAATTAAAAGTTTACATATAAGAACTATTAAAACTAGCTTAATAACATGATAGCACAGCCAAAAAGCCACCAGTGTAAGGTCCCTTCTCTTTTTCTTGTAGCAGTTAGCCACAGACTTAATTAGAGTTACTTGTAGTATATTAGGCAGCAAAAATTCACTTGAATAAAAGAATCTTTAAGCCGGGTACTCATTAACGAACCACGAGCATCGATAAACGAACGCGATCTATTCGCTATTCGGGCGTTGGATCTGGAGTTGTTAGTATTCAAGAAAAAGTCGTGATTAAACATAATCTCGGCCAATTGGCTACTATATTTCAGGCCGAACTCGTAGCCATTGAACAACAGGACAATAAAAATCTTCTCCGACAGTCAAGCAGCCTTAAGAGCGCTTGATTCCTATACGGTCTCATCGAGAACCGTGAGGAGCTGTAAAGATTCGCTGAATGCGCTTGGTAGCGCTAACAATATATCATTAGTATGGATACCAGGGCATTCTGGGCACGAGGGAAAGGAGGCCGCAGACCTAGCAGCGAGGGAAGGGGCATCTGCCGAGTTTTTCGGCCCCGAGCCAGCCCTGGGGATATCATACAATGCTGCTAAATCAACCATATTAAAATTGATGGAGAATAGCTTCCAACAATACTGGATAACTGGCTCACTCTAAAGAGTTCATTTAAGGACCTTGTAGAAACAGAGCCAGGAACATTATTGGACTTACCAGACAGGAGATACGTGACTGGTCTTTATACGGGTCACTGTCGACTGAGAGTGCCCATGCACAGAATGGGACTAACAGAAGAGACCGAATGTAGACTCTGTTTGGAGGATGACGAAACAGTCAGACATGTACTGTGCGAATGTCCGGCTATTGCACGTCAGAATACTTTCGGTAAACCTCATATCGACTCAGAAGATCTGAACAGTGTCTCACCCAAACTGATAGCCGACCTTTTTGGAGGATTAGACATACAGTGGTGAGAAACCACTCAAAAGTGAGCCACAATAGACCCACTGGTGGTCGCAGTGGAATGGCTGCAAGGCCCACTCACATATGAATCATCATCATTCGCTAATGTGGACGGCATTGTTCGGGGCTCGCAGCGCAATATCGAAACCTTAAACTAAAAGAAAGTACCCAGTAAATTTGAGACATAAATACACATCTCTTGAAAAAGTTTACCTATATAAATACATTTAAAAAAAAATTGCTAAATCTATTTGTAATAGTTTACTTGTAAGAAAATAGTAAGCTGTCAGTCTTGCTTTTTTACTTAAATTGCGAATATCTCAAAAACTAATCTATTAATTTTTGAAATAATATCAGTGCTGTAAAGGAATAGAAAAAACTCTTTTAAACCAGGTATCACTTGAACCACTTTCCCTCTTTAAAGTCAAGAGGTCAAAGCTACCCCAACTAGGAGTCGATAGATATAAATGTTTTAAGAAAATAAAAATAATGTGTCTAAGGATTTTTTCAAAAATTTACTATAAATACTCATAATGGCATCCCGTGTACGTTTTCTGTGAGCATATTACTTTAAATTAAAATTGATAATGATGATGATAACAAAAATGATTATACGTATGTTTTATCGCTCCGCTTGTTTTGTAAAAAGAGTTTTTGCTTTTTTCTTTCTGAGTAATAAATTTTGTAGTATAAAATGGAAAATAAATATATTTTGTTTACCTCACTTTACTGATAACGGTAATTACCACTTATGATTGGACAAGCTAACCTATGCACGTATTAATGCTAAAAACTGCACAGAACAGATGTGGCTTTACTCAGGCGTTGCGATCTGTATTGAGAGATGTTGAAGGAATAAGAACAATTCGCGCGCGCTCGCTTAAAGCGCCTCCAGCGGTAGATATGTAGGAATTACAAACTGATAACGGTAATGACGCTCTTCCAGGGTACGCATTTTAAAATTTAATGTTGATAACGGTAATGACGCTCTTTCAGGACATACGTTTAAAAATGTTATACTGATAACGGTAATGACGCTCTTCCAGGGTACACGTTTAAAAAAGTTATGCTGATAACGGTAATGACGCTCTTCCAGGGTACGCGTTTAAAATGTTATTTTATAAAAAAAATTAGGAAGTAATATTTGTTTTCAACACGGCGATACTTATATATTAAGATATATTAGGCTTTTTTATTTTAGTGATTGCAAATCTCTATCCGGTTATGATAACGGAGTATGACGTTTGGGCCAGTCTTACAAAAATGTTAATAACAAATAGCAACTTCAGCAACACTAATTTAATTTTGGATGGTAACATGAAAGGGGTCAGACATTCCTTCAGTTCTATTGGGAGATGTACAACAGTGGACAAATTATGAACCATGCTTCCAATAAATGTTGGTAACTATTCGAATGAACATCGAGTAAACTTTCAATTAAACGTTTACATATAAGAACTATTAAAACTAGCTTAATAACATGATAGCACAGCCAAAAAGCCACCAGTGTAAGGTCCCTTCTCTTTTTCTTGTAGCAGTTAGCCACAGACTTAACTAGAGTTACTTGTAGTATATTAGGCAGCAAAAATTCACTTGAATAAAAGAATCTTTAGAAACCGAACTAAACCCCTTTTATTTATTTTCCATCCCCTCTTCATTTATCAGCTGTTCCTCACCCAGAAAATTAACGAGGGCGAAACCAAATTTAGCTAGTACCCTGTCTTAGCGGTCTCAGAAGAGTCTCAACTGTCTCAATTTCTAAAGGTATGTTGTCAATTTGTAAGTGAAGGGTATTTTTTAGCTGCTGTACATTTTGTTGGTTACCAAACACCATGACATTAGTTTTAGAGGAATTTAGTATTAAATTATGTTTAAGTGATAACTCTTTAATTCTATAAAGCTCAGTATTAACAGTGTGACTAGCCTAATGATATGTTCAAGGGATTTCAGAAAACATAAGACGAATAGCTAAACACTATAATATAAAAACAGTATTTTCTTCGGGAAATCCGATAAGAAGTTTTGTAACTAAAACAAAACCAGACAATCCCTCAAATAATAAGGAATGTATTTACCAAATACCGTGTGAGTGTGGTAAATCATATGTAGGTGAAACGAAACGCCCTCTTCAGGTTAGAGTAAATGAACATCTAAAAAGTACCCAATTAGGGGATATTGAAAAATCCGGTTTAGCAGATCATGCATGGTCAAATGATCACAGGATTCAGTGGTCAGAAGCTAAAGTTTTACATAAGGAGTCGCATTGGCGAAAACGAAAGTTTATTGAAGCTGCGTTTATAATGCAGAATAAAGAAGTTTTCAGTCAACCAAGCACGGACATACCAAACATATGGAAACCACTCCTTATGGAAAACAGGCGTCTTAGTATTAAAAAAGGGGGCGGCCGTCACACCTGACTGAACACCAAGTAGTATAAGTAGTAGCTTAAACACTAGATTGTTTAGTTTACACTTGATAACGGTTAGAGATACTTACTAACCGAAACGTCGTGTTTTAAAATAAATAAAGACAATGGAAGTCCGAAATTTTATTTCTACCAGAAAATATGTCAAGGTAGGATGACTGCGTTTGATTATATAACACACTTTGGCTGCGTTTATGTAGGTATGATTTTGTAAGGGTTAGAGCACCAAGCTCAAAACCTGACTATTTTAGTTTTGCCAATAAAAGTTTATGATTTATGGTATCAAACGCTTTTGAAAAGTCTAATAGAACAAGCAGGCTAATCATCCCTTTATCGTAATCATCACATATGTCATTGGTAATATTAGCTAATGCGTATGACGTTGAAAAGTTTAATCTAAAGCCATTTTGACAAGCAGGAAGGAGATTGTTTTCAGTATAAAAACTGAATATTTGTGAGTATAATATTTTTTCCATAATCTTGGATGCAACAGGTAAAATACTTATTATGCGTAAATCAGAAAAAGTTTCTGGATTTGATTTTTTAGGTAATGGAGTACCAATTGCCTGTTTCCAAACTTGGGGAAAATAACATTGTTCAATACAAGAGTTAATAATATGAACTAAATAAATATCAATAAATGGACTACAGTATTTTAGCATGGAAAGAAATATTTTGTCACATCCAGAAGAATGAATGTAAAATTTTATGAACTTCCTCACAATTTGTCATTTTAAAATTAAATTTATTTCTAAGGCTATTCGTAGCATTATACGAATTAATTAGATCATCACAATTATTGTTGATATCTTGAAAAAACCTGGAAAAATATTGATTAATTTTATTTGAATTAGATAAGTTGGGCGGGATTTAATTTTTATTACTGCTACTGCATACATTGAGATCTTTTAGAGCACCCCAAGTATTTTTAGAATTTTTTTCAGAACAGATATCATTTAAATATTTTTTTTATTTAGTCGTCTTAGCATAGCAACCGCCTGATTACGTAAATATTTGTAACTATTCCAGTTAGTCATTTTTTGCTCTTTTAAATGTGGATAAAGCTCTGTCTCTTTGTGAGTTTTAATTGGAGCATGCTTGTCATAAGTTAATGTAATAAATTCATTAAATAATTGTATTTTTTTTTTCAATTTTGATTTCCAGAAGTAACTGGTGCTAAGGAAGCTGAAAAAGGTCATTTAGGAACATGTGTTGCTCAAACTTTTTAAAATCTCTGAAAGTAATTAACTTTGGTTTCATTTTTGCATGATGACTAGAAACTTCACAAAAAACGAGTCTATGATCAGATATGTGATCCACATTTAAAGTTGACCAATTATTTACTAACAAATTTTCAGACACAAATATAGGATCGATTAGCCTGCTAGAGGTACGGGTTATTCTGGTTGGTTCCTTAAATATTTGGACAAGGTTATATGCCTCAAGGCATTCATTTGAGTTTGTAAGAAATAAACATTGTAATCACCAAGTCCAATGACATAGTCAAAAGTGCTACAAATAACAGAAAAAACGTCGTCCAAGAACTCAACAAACTGGTTTAAATTAAATTTGGGGGGCCTATAAACAACACCTATGGTATACTGCTTTCTTTAAAATGTAATTTTTTAAAATAAACAGTCGATTAATTCTGGTATATCTAGATCAAGGCTTATTATTGAGCAAGAATATTGTGTTTTAACATAAGCCCCAACACCCCCTCCACGTCCAAATCTGTTTTTGTTATAAAACTTATATCCAGGAATATTAAATATGTTTTGAGGAAAGTCCTCTTGATTCATCCAAGTTTCACTAATTACTACTACTACTATGTCGGTTTAGAACGTTTTTGTACGTTGTCCGACGCCTATTCTCCACCTCCTTCGATCCTGACAATCATTTTCTGTCAGATTCTTTTTACTCATTGATCTTTGGATTGACTGTTGCCATTCTAGTTCAGGACGTCTTTTTCTGCGCCCTACTGGTTGCCACTCTAGGACCTGTTTTGGTAATCTTTCGTCGTTCATCCGTTGTACATGGCCGTACCATATCAATTGCCTTTTAGTGATGTCATCCGTTATGCTTCCCTTGATTCCCATTCTTTCTTTTATGATCTCATTTCTTATGTGATCTAATCTAGATATTCTCATTGATCTTCTTATTGTTTTGTTTTGTATTTTTCTGTTACGCGACAAGTCTCTATTCCATACAACAGCGTGCTTTTTACCATTGTTTCATATATGTTAAATTTTACATTCTTTCTTATCTCTCTGCTCCATAAAATACTGTTAAGACATCCAATAACCTTTTTTGCTTTTACTATTCTTTTTTCCAATTCTTTACAGTCTGTTCCTGTCTTATCAAATGTGACACCCAAGTATACATACTCATTGCATGGAGATATTGTTTGTCCATTGTCTAGTTCTAACTCACTGGATTCGTTTCCAATACATAAGTACTGTGTCTTGTCCACGTTCACTGTTAGTCCCCACTTTTGGTATTCTTCCGTTAACTATCTCATCATATACTCGATGTTTTCTTTATCATTAGCTACAATTACTTGGTAGTCAGCAAACTTTAGTGTGTATATAGTAAATCGGTCGTTAAGTTGTATTCCCATGCCCTGCACTTTACGTTTCCAGTTTCTTAGAGCCACTAAATTATATATTTTAAAAATAGTTGGAGAGATACAACATCCCTGTCTTAAGCCTTTTGTTACCAGGAATTCTTTTGAAAGTCGATTTCCAATTTTAATTTTAGATTTTGACCCTTTGTATAGTTCTTTTATCGCTTTTATGTATGTATGACTGATATTAGTTTGTTCCAACACCGTCCATAATTTTTCTACTGGAACGGTATCATATGCTTTTTGTAGGTCCACAAAGGTAACATGAGTCTCTATATTTCTGGCGCTTCTTTTCTCAATTACTTGTTTAAGACAAAAAACATTATCACTACAAGATCTGCCTGCACGAAACCCACTTTGCTCTTCTTCTTCTTGTTCATGAAAATCATTCTCTATTAGATCTCTAAGAATCCTACCGTACAATCTACTTAGAGTGCTGGTGACTGAAATTCCTCTGTAATTGTTACAATCCAGCTTGTTTCCTTTTTTATGTATTGAGGATATGAATGCAATTTTCCAATCATTAGGTACTGGATGTCCGTTTATGCATTGATTGATAATATATGTGAGATTTTCGAGTAGTTTCTCTGATCCATATTTGAGCATTTCAGCATATATTCCCCCAGGTCCGCTAGCTTTTCCGGATTTAAGCTTTTTTATACTATTCTTTATCATTTCTTTTTCGATGATTACTTCCTCTCCGTGTACTTCTATGTCTCTCCTCGGAGAGGCTGTTAGATATTCGGGTCTCGTCTCCTGCAGCAGTCCCTTGTAGTGTTCTGTCCATTGTTCTGGTTTGATGATCTGGATGTTTACTTTTTCTTTTGTTGGGTTTTTTACTGTAGAAATGAATTTCCATACTTCAGAGCTCTGCCTACCTCCTACGTGTGTATTTATATCGTGGCATTTGCGCTCAAACATTTCATTTTTTTCTGTGCGTATCAAACTTCTTAGCTGTCTTCTAGTTTCCCTGTATATTTCTAGGTCTCTTTGCTCTTTAGTACTGAGCCATTTCAAGTATGTGCGTTTTTTCTCTTTGACCATTTCCTGTATTTTCTCCGTCCACCACATCTTCAGATTATTTCTATTATCTTGGTATCCAGCTTCGTTGCTTGCTTCCTTCAAGCTTTTTATTATGTTTGTATATATCTCTTCAAATGAGTGATTTGTGTTAATTAATTTTTGATCTAATCGGTTCTGATACAATCTTTGAGTACTTTCGATTTCTAGACTTCTAAAGTTGTATTTTTGATTGTCTTCGATGCACTCTAGGTTTTCATTTTCTCTAATACTTTCGTCCTTATTTGTTTTTCTTAAAGGGCATAATCAATGATTGATTTAAGATTTCTTGTTGGCTGAATCCAGGTATATCGATGAATATCCTTATGTTTAAAAAAACCATTATTTATTTTTAGGTTGTGGGTTTCACACAATTCCATCAGTCTTAAGCCATTGTCATTTGTTACTTCCTCTCCAAATGGTCCTATCACTTTGCTCTGGGTTTGTTTTGCGTTCTTCGCTTCTGGGGGTCATCTAAGAAGGATCATAGAAAATTGCTTAGGGTAGATCGGGCGGGATGGGTGATTTCTACGAAGAGACGTAAGTACCATAAAATCACAATCGAACGATATCGCTTACTTTCCAAGTAAGCTCGTTTGATTGGATTATTTTATGGTACGTACGTCTCTTCTATGAAATCATTTAGTTTATAATAATTAAGGAAAATGGTAGAATTTTAAAGTCAATTGCAATTTTCTATGCAAAAATTTTATTAAAAAATTAAACTTTTACCTTCTAAGAACTAAGAATTAAAAATTGCATAAGCAAAAGAACTTCTATTATCTTTCATAATAGGTTTGTTATAAAAAACAGCAAATACTTTAGATTTATCTGACCATCCAACAGTCTTGCGAATTATATCTAAAGAAACTCCCTTACTCAATGCCCAAGAAGTACTTGCATGGCGTGTCCTATGCTAAAACTGATGTGTCAACACCACATCTATTAAGAAATACCTTTATCCAACGGCTAATAGTTGGGGTAGATGCAGCCTTATGGGACTTTTTTAATGTTAGTAGAACTCTAGTCTCAGAACCCCTAAAAACCCTTTGTTCTGCTTAAGTAACTCTCCAAGGCTGATGGTACACACACAGATGTGACATAGCTTCAAACCTAGGGATAAACAATGAAGGTCGAGTCTTGTTAACAGATGAAGTCTTAATTTTATCTGAAATTTTTATTTCTACCCCATCAGAAAAAACTTCGATATTTTCGACCTTAATAAAAGAAAGAGTCTCCACTCTGTGTGCCTTAGCCAGAGCAAGTAGGGTAACTAACTTCAGTGATTAGTCTTTTAAGCATAACGCCTCATTCGAGTCCAAACTTTTAATAAAATCAAGAACCAGGCTTGGGTCCCAGGTAGATTCATATTTGGGTCTTAAGAGGTTCAAATTGGCTACTCCTTTAAAAAACCTACTTACATTAATATTATCCACAGCATCTATTTCAAAAGTAAACTAAAAGCAGCCCTTAAACTGTTTAAGGTACTACAGGATTCAACCTTATAAAAATGTAAAATATGTAAAGAAATCTAAAAGTATAGGCATGGAAACCTTATAAATCTATCTTTCTTAAGGCAGTATTGTACTGCTTCATAGTTGAACCACTGAGCGAAGAAAATAGGACATCAAGAGAAACCTCAGGAATATTCCGTAGTTGAAAAGCTCTCCTCACAAAATCCCTGCAGCCAGGTTAAGTTTTTGCCACAACGGGTGAGGTTTCCTGTCAACAGAAAGAAGAAGACATCTATCTGGCTCAAAAGTGATCATTTTTGCAGATAACATCTGTAAAATTGGGAACCAAGGCTGACTATAAGCCAGTAAGGTATAACAACTATACGTCTAGCTTTTTCAGTTCTAATCTTTCTTAGAACGAGAGGCATGAGACAAAATGGGGGAAAGCATAGAAAAATCTGCTTTTCCACAGAATTGTAAAGGCATCCACATTTGTTGCCTCAGGATCAGGAAACCAAGATATAAAATTATAACATTTTTATTTAATCTACTGACAAACAAGTCATTATTACGACAGCCTAATTGATTGGTAATCTTTGAAAATGCCAAATTAGACAGCTGTCATTCATTATCCATGTTCCAATTCCTGGATTCCTGATCAGCTTCAAAATTCTGAGCAGAGCCAATATATGAAGCATAAACCCAAATTTTCCGTTGCTTTCATCAAGACCACAATTGCCTTGTAAGATTATTTAAACTCTCCAGCACTCCCCCCATTTTGTTAACGTACGCCAATGCCGTAGTATTATCGATGCGTAATAAAACTTCACAATTGCTTAAATGATATACAAAGCACTTCAGGCAAAAAAAGGCAGCTAACAAATCTAAGGCATTTATATGCATCTATGCCTCACTAGCGCTCCAAAAAACCCTTGACCTACTTCCTTGGCATGCAACACCCCAAGCTTTCTGAATACTATCAGAAAAAATTTCTGTGCAAAATGACATCTGTCTGATAGGGCATGAAGGGCTTTGCAAATTCCTTATCCACCATTGAAAATCATGCTGCAAATCTTCAGAAATCTTCATAGTTTTATCATAGTCATTATTAGAAAACTGTAAAGCCAAGAATTTTTCCCTTTCAAAAGACTTAGTCTAAACAACACTATAAGCAACTGCCGGGCGTACAGAGACCAAAACACCACACAACTGAGCGAAATCTCTAATCCTACAAGATTTTAAATTTAAAAACTTGTATAACATGCCCAGAACGCGAGTGCGCTTATCTTCTGGCAAACTTAAAGTCACAGACCTGCTAAAAAATAAAACAAACATTTTCTGCATGTAGAAGAAATCAGAACTGACTTTTTATAATTTATTATGAACCCTAATACTGTCAAAAGATAGCATGACACTTGGACATTCCTCTGACAAGACTCAAAACGGTCCCCAATTATAAAGTCAAGAAACTATTAATTGGCTTCAAGAGTTTAGTAAAAACCCATGGAGCAGTGCATAAACCAAACGGAAAAACTTGAAACTGTCATAACTTCGAATAGAAAAAGAATCGCAAATATTTTCTGTGTTTCTTAGCAACAAGAATCAGAAAATATGCTTCATTAAGGTCTATTGTTGCCATAAAAAAAAATTTTACAGTATTGTTTCAGCAATCTTTCGGTCTTCGAGCTTAAAGTGATAGGTATCAACAAATTTATTTAAGTTAATACTAATCTAAATAAACCATCAGATTTAGGGACCAAAAATATTTTTGAGACAAACCGTTCTTTAGTAGGTAAATATTTTGCAATGGCCCCAATTTCAACCAAATAACTAATGGCTTCTGCCATATTACTATTTTCTTTAACAGGCCAACTAGGTTCTATTGGAACAAAATTCTGCACCACAGGTCTAGCAAAAGTAATTGCATAGCCTTTTAACCATCAAAAAATCAGTGGGTCCTTTGTATTTAGTCCAAAATGAACTAAAAAAAGATAATCTACCTGTAACCTACTTACTACTTTGTCTTACTCATGTGTCTTCTGTCTCTCTCCTCCCTGAAATTGAGTTTGCGAGGACGACTGTCCCGATGATTGGCTTGCCGTCTACTGGGCCCACTTCACCTCCGGGCCTGTACATGACCATCTTGTGTCGAAGCAGGCCTTGCACATTTTGGGGTCTGTGAAGGCTGTAAAGGACGTACCTCAGTCTTTGCTTTAGGTTTCAGATCTGCCACTGACTTCTCAAGGGCTTTTGCAAATTTAATCCTGTCCTTCAAGTCTTCACCAACAAGAAAACTGTCCATTGGGGCTGACATCAATGCTTCCTTTAACTGAGGTTGTAAATTATTTTGATTTAAAGAAAAATTCAAAATGGATGCTTAACGATATTCTGAATCCGTGAAATGTATCTTACTCAAAACCGAGGAACATTCCCTAGATGCTCAATAAGTTTAACAATTCATCGTCCTTATCAGGTTAATTTAGGAGAATTGATTCAGCCCTAGTAATGGCAATTATTGCCATCTCTCAGGGTTTAATTTGGGAGGACCAATGGGACAATTCTCTGGCACTTGAGAAGATTTGGTTTAACTGATCCTCAGGCATATCATTCCTCAATAAGGAAGTACAGTGCCCCGCTAAAATGACATGTAGAGGTTCTCCAACCACTACAGACTTCTTTCGGTTTACTCCCATTGCATTCAATACTCTTTTGTCCAGATCAGGCTGTAAAGGGTCTATCAGATCCTCTGAATTTCGAACAAAAGATTGGCCCAAAAATAAATAAATAAGAAACTATTTACATATATTTTTAAATTATTCCATTTTAACTCCAAACTGGAGATAAACCAATCAAAACATATTTTCAAAAAATTTTAAAAATGTCATCTTTATATTTTTCCATAACCTGGAAAAATATACAACCAAAGACATTGGTTGGCCCCTGCGCTAAAAAGATCACCTCAATTTGCGCATTGTACTCACATTTAACAAATGGAGATTCAAGGGGTCTTTCTGGTCCCGAGAAACCGGGAGAGCATGTCCCAGACCGGGATCTAGAAGAAGAACGACTGGACGAATGGTATATATGGTCTATTCTTGGACCTGGAATGCCTTCAAATTTGCTTCTTTTTTTTTTCGTAACGACGCGACGTTTCCATTTCTGCATTTTATGCCTTAGATAGTCATACTCGCTGGATGATAGCGAAGAAACACTTCCAGAACGCATTCTGGACCGCTTCTTACCCATTTTTCTTAAAAATTCACTGGGAAAATTTTTTTTTGGACGTGACACCAAAAACGCTAAAAACTGGAATGAAGTAAGTCATTGCAAGGGCACTTCCACAGATGCAGAGGACTGTTCACGGAGAATCCATTGGTGTACTTGTTTAAACAAATTAAGATTTTCATCAATTAATAACTCGGTTAACATAATCTTAGAGTTTTTTATTAAAAAATACAAGGTCGCGTTTCCACCGGTGGCAAAATTCAACTAAAATTGGTCTCGGGAACTTGGATTTTTTTGTGTCGGTGCTTCTGCATCATTTTTTGTAATTTCAACACCTAATTTATTTTTAAAAATATTTAAAATGGATTCATATAAATCAGCTGATTTTGTTTTGCTTTCATCTATACCATGGACTAATAAACATTTAAGATTCCTTTTGAGGAGATGGTTACTCATTGAACACTGAAATTCTTCAGTTTTTCATAAACTCCTTATCGGAGTTCACACTTGCTAGAGTTGCTTGTTTGTTTTCCAACGACAAACGTCTCGCAGCCATCTGTGATTTGAAGTCATCCATTGCATTCTGGAACGTACTCGCCAAATTGTCAATGCGGTTGTTTACACTCTGCAAACTCAACTTTTCTCTATTAGACATTATTAGGAATCAAACTTGACACTTTTTTTATACTTTTTTAATTTACGAAGACAAATACTTCAAATTTCGGCCAAAAAGCAGGAGCTCATGCACACGAGGTTTACTTAGGGTCACTGCATCCTGGAAGCCTGGCGTCTCCCAGGGGTAGCGACACGAGTGTCAAAACCGTACTCAAAATTCCCTAGACGTTCGTGAAAAATACTCATTTTTATAGTCTGAGAAAAAAAAATGTTGTAATAAAACTTAAAAAGAACTCGTTTTTATACAGCTTAAGAAATAAAAAATATGTTCCTTGAGTTTTTGGGTTATGAATATTTATTG
This sequence comes from Aspidapion aeneum, assembly GCA_963576565.1. Taxonomy (NCBI): domain Eukaryota; kingdom Metazoa; phylum Arthropoda; class Insecta; order Coleoptera; family Brentidae; genus Aspidapion; species Aspidapion aeneum. The sequence continues at coordinate 57,356,398 of OY755042.1, forward strand.
TAGGTATATTTATTGTTAAAAATAATTTTCTTTAAAATTTTTTGTATAAAAATAATACGTAATAAATAAACAAACAGGACAGAAATACATTTGTATTTTAAATGTTTATTAATACTATCAGCGGCGTAGCGTGGGGGGGGGCGCGGGGGGTTCGTCGCCCCCCCCGCCCCGAGGGTAGTGGCGCCCCATAGGTGGCCGAAGCGCCCTCAGCTTTATTAAGTCGGGCCGGTAACGGCCAATTGAGTGGGTGCCAAAGGAAACTAACGACATGAAGACCTTTTTTTTTTGTTTGTTGGTCGCAAGATTCGTGAGAGGCGCCCTTGTGAGTTATCGGCCGCCCCCTCACACATGATGACCTTTTTGTTTTTTTTTGTTTTTTTTTTTTCATCAGTTTTCAGAGGCGCCCTTTTTAGCTGTCGCCCCCCCCCCGCCCTTTCGGGCACGCTACGCCGCTGAATACTATATAATATATCAAGGGACAAAATGAAATAACAAGGCTTATACGCTATTTTTTGCACTACTTAGTTTATTTTTCAAGTATTTCTTCTAAAGACAAACCCAAAAACAGTTCGAGTTTTAGTAAGGTTCGACTTTAATTACTTGTAATTTTATAGGACATTTCATATAAATATCTTAATATTATTATTCGAAAGCATAAACTTCGAAAATCATTTTCTTCAAACCGCAAATTGTTCGAAAACATTTTTTTCGAACAAAAGATTGTTCGAAAACGTTTTCTTCGAAAGGAGAATTGTTCGAAAACGATTTCTTCAAACAGAAATTTTTTAAAATCATTTCCTTCGAACGGAAATTTGTTCGAAAACATTTTCTTTGAACGGAAATTTGTTCGAAAATATAGACCAAACCGAATCAACCGAAACCTATTTTCGAGAAATGATTTCCCTAAATTAGCTTTCCGGTCCTCATTTTGGAAGGTTGAAATCGGTATTACTCTAACCTTTCTCAATTGATCTCATCAGGGGGTATCTGGACCGGTTCGGATACGTTTGCGATCAATTGACAAAGTTTAGGAAAATACCAATTTCGACCTTCCAGAAGGAGGAAAGTAGACACATTTTCAGACAGTTTACGATCCCGGGAAAGAAGTCAGGGTTTTTTTGAAAAAATATGTTAGAAAGGCTTGCCTTAGTCAAACTATATGAATTGTGTTAGGTATGGAAATCCAGGTCTAGAGCCTCTTTTTTCGAAAAGTTTGCTTTCGAAGAAAATGCTTTTGAACAACTATTGCTTACGAACAAATTTCCGTTCGAAAACAAATTTCTGTTCAAAGAAATGGTGTTCGAACAAATTTCCGTTAACAAAAAAATGTTTTCGAAAAAATTTCCATTAAAAGAAATTGTTTTCATAAAAATTTCAGTTCGAAGAAAATGTTTTCGGACAAAGTTCTGCGACCCGTCGTGTTGCTACCCAAAAAAATACCTAGAGATGGTAGATAAAAATTCTTAGACTTGTCGGAGATTTGTCTTTGATTTTTTAAAAACTTTTCTATGAGTGTGTGTGTGTACCTGTGTGTCTCTTACTTCTACTTTGTTTTGCAATCATTACAGTGTAGCTACTTTCGATCTTTGCTTGGACCTTTTGTTTTGCAATCTTTTGTATTTTCGACCTTTTGTACTTTCGAACTTTTGTATTTTCGATTTTTTGTACTTTCGACCTTTCTTCTCCGCCCGCTTTTTTTTGAACACTAATAAAATGACTCTGCCAATCTATGGGCACCTAAGCTCACACTTAGTACTATAATAATAAAATAACTAAAAACTGAAATATATTTTATTCAACTCCAGACTCAATTACCTTTCGTTTGATACCACACAAGCCATGTTTTGACTTAAACTCTAATTTTTAAAATCTACCCCTACCCTCTTTTTAAAAACTAAAATGTATTTTGTTTAACTCCAGACTCAATTACCTTTCGTTTGATATCACACACGCCATATTTTCACTTAAACTCTAATTTTTGACAGCTACTCCCACCCTTCTTTTAAAAATAATCTAAAATTTATTTTCAAACGTGGAATTTCGTACCCGTGAATTTAAAAATCAAACAAGTTTCGTGGCTAATCGGGCAGAAAAAAAAGGAGCTTTTGTTTCTCTTATATTTTTCCGTGGGTAGCCTGAAAGCTTAACCTCACGGGGGTCCAAGATCTAATGGACACCTAATAAGTGTTGACAGTTAACTGTTTCGTCCTTATGGGACTCCTCAGAACACTGCTGGTCAATGTGACAAATCTTGCGAAGTTAATTAGACGGTTTTGTCTCTAATCAAATGTAAATAGTGAGAAAACTATCGCAAGAAGCGCCATCTACCGAGATACGAGAGAAACAAAAAACAAAAGCAGGCGAAAAACTGCTATACAATATCGATCAATGAAAAGATCGAATGCAAATAAAAGAAAACAAACTATAGACCGTGACCTACGACAAGCTCTTTGTCTTTCAGGCCGGATCAACGCATATTGCATTTTTACCCGTCATCAAGACAGTGAACACCAATCAACGGAATTTTTAAGCCAAATAATAGTAACAAACGTGGAATTTCGAATTCACATTGACCAGTAGTGTTCTGAGGAGTCCCATAAGGACGAAACAGTTAACTGTCAACACTCATTAGGTGTCCATTAGATCTTGGATCCCCGTGAGGTTAAGCTTTCAGGCTACCCACGGAAAAATATAAGAGAAACAAAAACTCCTTTTTTTTTGCCCGATTAGCCACGAAACTTGTTTGATTTTAAAATTTATTTTGTTTAACTCCAGACTTAATTACTTTTCGTTTGATATCACACACGCTATATTTCTACCCCCACCCTTATATTTGGCTTGCGTTCGGTGGATTTTGGTCATTTTTAAATGGGACCATCACGGCCCAAGACCCAGCCTAGGTACCAAATTTCATTTGAATTGGACAAGCGGTTTTTGAGTTATGCGGGTTGGTCGTTACAGACAGACATACAGACAGACAGACGGCTCAACAAAACAGTTCCAAAATGATCTGAAACGCAAAGATATATAAAAAATTTTGAAATCGAAGCAACTTTTTTTTCTCGAAAAATTTAGGATCACCATAACTATAGTATAGTACTGCCGTCCTTAGTAAGACTCACCTATCTGCAAAAACATCAAAAATGAGTTAAGACCGAAAATGGCTTCAAATAGGTTACTTTCATCTGTTTTTTAAGAAAAATACCAACATTTTTGTTCGGAAGTATTTTATTTTGAAAAACAAAAAAAAAATATTACTATATACCCTTAGCAAGCATTTAAACTTTAAACTCGCTTTTCTCAAAATAAGTGAAAACGTAGATAGGTGGGTCTTACTAAGGACGGCAGAGTAGTAGTATGAGCTAATAATAGTAGGTATATTATAAACCTTGGGCCTACAGTGTTTACTTTTAATCCCACGGCGGGAATTTTCATGCCCGACCGGAAGGAGGGCTATAATTTGCTAAGTGACTAAAAGGGAGTTTAATGCCAAGGTTTATTTTTATATAGGTACTAAAAATAATAATAATCGTAAACTAAATAAATAGGTATTAAACCACTTACCGTACTGTAGTTTTAGCATGTCAACCCCCCGTATATAATAAAACAGTGGGCAGTGATAGTTGTCATGGCATTACATTAAACAAAAGTCAGTCAGATGCTAACAAACAATGTGGAAAAAATAATATTTATTTCATAAAAAACTAAATAAGTTTAGTCGAGAAAAAGTTCGAATTACATTTCTCGAAGATGGAACAAACAAGGGACCAAAGAATAAAGCATATTTTTACTTTGAGATGGGCATGGAAAAGGCCACCGAAGAAAGAAAGCTTTCAGTACCGAAAATTATGCAATAAACCGAATTTCGAAAATTTCACCGAAAAGGTATTCCTGGTTTACATCCTGGAGAATTCTAGAAAGTTAAATGCTTCGTTCATATGGAAGCAATATTCTATGCCGAAGGACACAATAACAATCGAAACGAACCAAGTCGTCAGCAAAGTAAAGTAAGCTTACGGCAAGCTGGAAGCAACAAAATAATCGTTCTCGGGTATATATCTTGATTCCTATTTGTTTTTTGTATTATGATAAAATAAAATAATCCAAAAACCCATATTTTGCCTTTATGGTTCATCAAAAAATTACTTTTAATCACTGGGGACAAGAAATACTACCTTAGCCCATGAAAAAAGAGATTAAACGTACACTGTTATTCCCTAAAGAGCATAAAGAAATTTATTAAATGATACAAAACCCAACATAATAGTTTTCTATATTTTAGAATATATATAAAACATGCAAACTATATTTTTGGTTTCTTGCGATGTGTGGGTCCTAACACAGGGTCCTAATAAATATTGAAATCATAAAAAACATAGTGTTTTTAGGTTTGTTTATTTGGACAGTCAAATTTATATACCGGGTGTGACGGACGGTTCTTTACGTAACATTTGTAAACCACTTAATTTTTTTGAACATAAAAAAAGCTACGCTCCTGACAGTGTCAGATTTGCGTTTTTCGTAAATGAGGTTATGTTTGGTGTCGCTACCCCTGGAGACGCCAGGCTTCCAGGATGCAGTGACCCTAGGTTTACTCGATATGAAGCGCCATCTACAATGTTATGGGTTTTGAAAAGATATTATGGGGTTTAAAAACGTGGGGGGCAAGGCACCCCCCTGGCCGCTCCGACGCGCCGCCGCTGGGGGTTGCCAAACTGTGAAAAAGTGTTACTATGGGGGGAAAGAGGGGTCAAAAATGGGAAAAAATGAGTTAAGTAATTTATGAATAGCCCCTTTGGACGGTGCTTAGTTTAGATTAGAGTGCCTGTATGTTGAGATATTTGGATATATCCAAATATGTCAACATACAGGGACTCTAGTTTAGATCACAGATCACTATACAAAGGTAGACATTTTTTAATAAAGAAGATATTACCTAATTTAGGGATAATAGATTCCCAGATATTTCCGCACATTTTTGATTAAAAATTCGTTGGACTAAAGGAAATAATAAAACTTGTATGTGCGTGTAAGAAAGTTGTTTAAAGAAGTCAATTGCCTTCGCCACGCTCAGTAACTCGATTTTGCCGATAGCCCCTTACTATGCCAATTTTTAAAAATGACTAGGGGCATTAGGTAAAGCTCCTCGAACATACCATAGCATATTTGGAAAATATTTTGACCCATCTTATAAATCAGAAATAAGTATAAAGTAACTTAAAATACCTACCCAAAAAATTTTCCTCAGAAGAAGCATTTTTAATAACACTCGCATCATTTTCAAGATGATCATTTGATTCTTTTCCAAATAGAGAATTTTCATCAATGGAAGCCTCTTCCATCTTTGAGAAGCACATATAATATAACTATTAGTTTCGGGATGATGGAATGATTATCTAAAATTTCATGAATTGTTTTAAGGATATTGCAAAAATGTTGATTAACACAAGTCTATTTTAACCTACTCACTAAGAAGTTGGGTCGAACAAGGCCTAAAAAAATTTTTTTTTTGAAAATTGATTTGTCATAGTTAAAAAAAGTTGTGTAACGGGTCAAAAACGCTATCGTATATTTTTTTTAATTTTTAAAAGTATTTCTAGCCGCGCCTCTGAGGGGTAAAATGGGCAGTTTTTAAAAATGTTTAATTAATAGCCGAATCCATCACAGATACACAGATTTAATAGCCAATATATATAGCGAAGCAACAATATCAATCAAAATCCACGAAGGAACCAAGCCAATCCACATAAGAAGAGGTAGAGGTGTCAGACAGGGTGATACAACTATTTAACCAGGCCCTAGAAGATGTTTTTAGAAACTTAGATTGGGAAGAAATGGGCATCAAAGTAAACGGACAATACTTAAACCACCTAAAATATGCTGATGATATCGCCTTAATAACAGATAAGAAAGAAGAACTGATAAAAATGCTGGAAGAACTGGATACAGCAGCTAAAAATATAGGCTTGAGTATGAACTACACTAAAACTAAAATCATAACAAACACAGATGAAAATATCACGATCAGAATAAACCAGGAGAAAATAGAACAAGTAGAGGAATACCTGGGACAAATTATTAAACTAAAAAAAGAAAACCAAACAGCTGAAATCAAGAGACGTGTAAGATTGGCCTGGGCAGCATTCGGTAAATTAAGCTACATATTAAAAAATAAAAAATATCCTCAGTAACTCTAAACGGAAGTGTATAACCAATGTATCCTTCCTGTCCTTACCTATGGATCCCAGACCTGGACAGAATCAAAATCAAACATGGATAACGTAACAAAAACCCAAAGATGAATGGAAAGACAAATGTTACATGTAAAGCTAACAGATAAAAAAAGGAATGAATGGATGAGAAATGAAACAAAAGTAAGGGATGTCAGAGGAGAAGTAGCAAAATTAAAATGGAAATTTGCCAGTCATAATATCGACAGAAAGACGATCGATGGAACAAATGTATTGTAAACTTGAGACCTTGGGAAAATAAAACAAGTAGGGGAAGGCCACAAATGAGATGAACGGACAATTTGAAGAAACATGCGGGAGCTAGATGGATGAACACGGCGACAGAAAGGGAAGAGTGGAAGATATTGGGGGAGGCCTATATCCAAAGATGGATCGAAGAAGGCTAAATAGATAGATAGATAGATAGAAGAGTATGCAGGGCAGGGAAGAAGGAAGGAGGTGGGGGTGGATATACAGTCAGTGGCGTATATAGAAAATAGTTTCGGGGGGCCGAGACAGTTTCGGGGGCGCCCGAGACCTCATGACGCCGTATTTTATGAGTGTATTCATGAAATATGTGGAAAATATCTAAAAAAATGTTAGCTTCGGGGGGGGGGGGGGTTCGGTTCGGTTCGGTTCGGTTCAAGGGGGGGGCGAACCGAACCCCCAGCCCCCCCTTATATACGCCACTGTATACAGTTACCTCCACGCGGTTAGTTTACCTCCACGCGGTTAGTTCTGCGTTGAAAAAGCGATGAATAAATTTTTTATATCCATTAATAATGATTATATTATATCATCTCTTTTCCAAGCGAAAAACTGTATACGTATTTAGGGAAAAGTGCTCAGGGGCACGGTCAAATATTATAATAATTGTGATGTTATTTGGTGTTCGTGTTCCTTAGACACATAAGATACATTTTGTAACTATTACAGCCCCTTACTTTAAATTTGAAATTTTGAAATATTTAGGGGGTGGGGGGCACGGCCAAATTTATTATTTTTTAGGAAAACAAAAAATCATTTATTTTCTTGGCGGATTTTACATATTTTTAAAACTATGACAAAATCAATTTCATTTTTTTTTCGACCCAACTTACTACTCACTGTCGCTAAATAATTTGATAGTTTTTAATTCTAAATTAAAAACTGTCAAATTATTTAGGGACACTAAACCTACCTAGGTACTTATTTTAGGGTTGCAAAAATCTAACCTAACCTGTACAGGTGAATCCATAAATACTCAGTAATTTATAGGTATGTATGAGATTTTTGGCCAAATAAAACTAGTGGTTTTATTTAAAGATCATAATTAACTTTAGGCAAGCAACTTTAAATGGAACGCTACTTCTAACGATTATTAGGTTTTAAAAAAACAAAAGCATGTCAACTGAGTTTTTTATGAGCTTACTCCATGAGACAAAATAAAAATATATGTATAGGAGTTTCATATAAAACTTTTTTGCAGATGAAAATAACCCTTGTTTAAAAACTTTAAAAAAATGCCAAAAAATATATTTTTTTAAATATTTTTTACTAGTCCTCATGCAAAAGCCTTTGAAACATATAAACAACAGTATAATTTTCTTGACATATATCAATTAAAATGTCAAAAATATATTTTTGAATATTTTGACTTTTAGAAAAGAATGGTAAAAAATGAAGAACCGTAATTGTGTCGAAAATAAAATAAATGAAAATAGATTAAACAAAACGTAGTTTTGTCGAGCCCTAAAACTGTTGAAAATTATAAAGCAGAAAATAATTTAGATGAATCGCAATTTTGTTGATACTCAAGAATGTCGAAAATATTATTACACATTTTAGTTTTTTAAATTTTATAGCTAGAATTTATTAAGTTTAGTCTAGTAATAGCGTATTAGGTTGGTTTCTCTTATGGTTGTATTTTTAGTATAGGCTTTAGTTGCGTTATCTGTGGTTCACGCTCTTTTTTGCACGCGAACGTTCTAAGGCCGACAAAGATAGAGAGTTCGCGAACGATCAAAGGCTATATACGCTCCTATTTGCACGCGAACGTTCTAGGACCGACAAGGATAGACAGATCGCGAAAGATCGAAGGCAATAGAGAATTATTGAAATACAGTCAGGCTATAATAGTGCCAGGCACTATTCTGACAGTTTCACATTGAAAACTGACAGTTAATCCTTCAAAATTGACATACCAAAATCGAATTTAAAACTTTCGTCCTTTATTTTCAAGTTATAAAGGAAGGTACTATTTATTCCGGTTCATATAGTAAACAAAGGCCGTATGTTGAAAGATCACAGCTGATATTACAATGTGAAGGTGTCAAAATAGTGCCCGGCACTATTATAGCCTGGCTTTATTTCAATAATTATTTATTATATAAAAGGCCGGACATCGCGAGGAGAGGCAGTCAGAGATAACGAGCTGTAGATTGCGCGAGTTATTAACACGAAGTTAATAGGCCGATTTCAGTAGTGTTATTAGATAGTGATTGGAATAAAACCTGACGTTTTTTAAAAATCGGCAGTATTGTGACAGATTTACAAATAAAAAGCAGCTGCTTTCCTTCAAAATTCGGCCCTTGTGTATTTAAGAACCGGATTTATTAGTTTATAGTTCTTATTAAATGAAAGTTAGCAATTCTTTGTTTGAAGCAACTTTGTTTTTAAATATGATATGTCAATTT